>OZ010625.1:20000000-21289189 GCA_963932425.1 Athalia cordata
CAACCAAATAAGGGTAAACTGATCTATTCTAACTGCAGGTCTAAAAAAATCATAATTTGGTAAAAAATTTTGCAACATATTTTAAGCGTGTGATTGAAAATTTCGAGAGTCAAGTAGCTGCACGGGGGAAAAGTGCAACAGCTGTTTAATTATCATATTAATGTTTTTCCCCCACTTCGACGTTTATGACGTTTATATTATATACATACATACCTATAATATACATATCTACGGTGAAACGAATAACTGGGTATATACCAAGAATTTGGGCTCGACTTTCTGGAATGCATTTAAGCGGTACATAAATAAAATGTGTACATATGTATGTATATAATATTTGAGGTTGATGCCTTCGATTCCTAAATAAATTTCACGACGATAACGTGATTACGAGCTGATTGGACGGGGCTCGGTCTTAAAATATATATCATCGTACGTTGTCCACATATATGTATTGAGAATATGTTTTAATCTTGTTTGCGGACATTTATTAACACAGGTATCTATATGCAATACAATAATGTATATAACATGTACATACGTATATTACCGCTGCTTAAGGCGATAACGGCAAATTCTATAGCTGCTTTATAATATAAATACATACCAGGGGGTAAAGTTCGAAAATCATTCGACATATTCCTCTATATATATAAGACGCTAAATGACAAACGCGTTAAAGAAAAAAAAAATCTCGATAAGATTTCACGGTTGTAAAAAAAAAAATAGAAAAAAAGAATAGAATCGCACAAAAATTATAACACCAAAAGATAGCTCGCGAGAGGGTATAATTTTTCTTTTATCTCATTATATACACCGTTTAATTGATTGATTAATAATTTTATTGTACAGTGACACGCAATATATTACAAATAATTTTTTGCACGTATACAGCTATATTGCGCGATAAAATTTCCGCAGTGGGTTTTCCGCCTTAAAATATTCGTTAAAATTTCATGGAAAAAATTATGCGGTATGTATATTATCACGTAGAATATCCGCCGAACGATCGAAGATCCAGAACAATGGTTTTTTTCACGGGCAATCAACTTTATAAAAAGAATACAAAAAAAAAATAAAAAAATAACGCGAAGTATGTACAGAGTACGGTATACTATTTATCATTGATTGACCGCACGGTTTGACCTCTTCGGCACTTGTATAATTTTAACCCCTTAACTCCCAGCCAACAGCAACGGCACATTCGTAATTTGACTTATGCACCGAGCTGACATTCTTCGCGCGATCAGGTGGATAAACGTTGTGTAACATATTTACGACGTATAGGTATATGTGTGCATATATACGCGACATGATCTGTAATAAGGATTCTTTTCACGCTGTATATCGCGCACGTCGGCGTCGCATCGCAGTAAATAAGGCTTCGAAAAAAATCTAGGGTGAATTATTGTTCTAACATTTTAAATATTCCGCGCTCTGATATTTTATCATTTGTACAGACAATTGAATCAATTGTTAGGCGAAAATTGGGGAAAAAGTTTACGCGGAACCGATTATATCAAAAGTGGTCCTCTTCTACTCCGGGTTGAGGTATTGTAAACGTCAAATCATGTTATACGCGTGTGCCGCTGTAGCCTGGCGTGCTAAATTTTTATGCAAACATTACAATCATTCGAATGTAAATTTTACCGACGTCCAGCGTTCTTGTATGTGTGATTATATTATTACCACATGGTGTATTCTCACAATTAAGTTGAAAATTAAATAGCTCCTGCCGTTTTTTGTTTCTGTTGCTAGGAGATTATTGGCAGACACATTCGCCGTTCTGCAACAGCATGTTCTTCTAAAATTATACCTTCTTCTTCGTTACTCTGCACCAACACCCGAGCTACCAGCAGCAGCAGCTGAAACATCAGCTCATTTCAGTGTGCCTGCTCGATAACCAATCGAACGAAATTATACATTATTGGATTATTTGATTTTTTATTCAGAAATTGTTGCTTAAATGAGAGTTCTTTTTTTTTTTCCTTTTTCTTAATCGCCTCCTCCGGATATACACGGCCATTTTTGCTTCTTTTTTTTTTTTCTTAAATTTGAATTATTTATCCATTTGCAGAAATTTTGCCTGCGGTGGTCGTCAAATATTTATATACGGCCTTTTTAACACGGGTTCTATGTATTCAAGGAATTCTATATTATATCAGGTTTATTTATTAAAATTATCCTTGTTCCTCTGTCTCTCTCTCTGGCTGTGTGAATATCATTACATCTATTTTTAGGAAAAGGAAGATCTATTTCTGTCAAGAGTTTCCTCTTGTACAAATAGATATAGTAGAAAGACTATAGAGTTTTAGAACGTGCCTCTGCAGCACGTCCCGTCTACCACTCGAAATTGCCTGAGTAAAATCATTGGAAAAATGATTTTCAAATGAAAATCAAGCACTGTTTTCGCATGCGAATCGCAATTTTTCCATACAATTTCGTACATAAAATTATACACATTGCCTCGAAAGTTCGCGGAAATTTATCTACACCCCGCAGCGCCTGACCACGTTCAACCCAAACGACATGTCATTTGAGTTGCGGATCGTCAGGCGTTAAAACTACAGTTTTTAAAATTATCGTATGTGCAGCATAGTATAGGTATGTTAACTACGCCCTCATCGCGGGTTCTTGCCCGATGATAAGGCCGGACGGCAAATGATTTTATTATTCATATGTATAGACTAACAACGCTGATCCTCTTACTGCTGCAAAATTAAACAGGGGAGAATAAATTTTATCTCGTATATAAATATGTTATATACCATATATTGTAACGCGAGAGAAAGTACGATGTGTATTTAAGACTGACATTATACATGGTATATGTATACGTGAATATAGCCGTTAAATAAGCGAGAGTTCTATAATAATTTGCTTACAATCATAATAATTAATTGAATATATATAAATTACGTTATCATCGTGAATATATGTATATACCATAAAGTTATTAGCCGCAGATTTTCCACGACATTGAATTGAATATCGGTATGCTATGTGATCGTCGCTATTTTTCACGAGTCAAAAGCAGAGAGGAGAAATCATGCGAAATACGTGACAAGTCGGGTAACAATCGCCGCGGATTTGCCTCGCCTATCGCGTACTGTAAAAGAATTTCAAACCGGCCTTAGTCGGTGTATAAAATTAGGGAATAACGTACACTTGACTCTTGCGTTGACCGCGCATATAATCGAATGAAGAATAATTGCAATATTCGATGTCCGCGCAGCGACGAATGTGAAGCATATAATGTATGGATAATAAAACTAACGATTGTCTCCAGCGTCAATAATCAGCGAATCGATAAATCATGGTATGTAAATGAATATGCATGTATGGAAATACATACGATCATCCCGAATTACTTACATAGGAATATGTAGATCAACGTCGTTAATAATAAATTAAAATAAAAAGAAAAAAAAAAAAAAAACGAACGAAATAAGGTGAATGATCGAGTAATGAAATGAAAAAATCGCTCAATTGATATGATACTCTGGAAAAATTCCACCATATGTATAAAATGTGATTCACATGTATATACGATCGAGTACTTATGTACATATATTTAGTATCGTAATGTTAAAATGTTTCCTGATTTACATAATTTCTTCTTTTTTTTTTTTTGTCACACCTATATAGGTAGAGGTCACATTTTAATGAATGTAGATGGTTAATAGACGTCACGTCATGTTTCGTCACACATATCTATTGGATCGGTTCCAATCGGGCGGGGTGTTGGGCGCTTGCTGATAAATTTAGCACAAGAATTCTGAAATTATATTCTACGGCATGCGCGAAACCAACGTGTGAATTATGTATATGTATAGCAGATACATAGACGTATATAAAGGTATATACACAAATTAGTAGCAGACAGTTGTCTCGACACTCCGTTTTTTTCTGTTTTTTTTCTTCTTTTTTTTTTTTGTTAGAACATTTGTTATACACATCACACACGGTACTTACCGTTTATTTATTGTTACTCCCACGCACATCACGAGATCGTATCGTGACGACGTATATTTATAGGATGTGTGTATATACTTATATATTACACCAATGTATTACACGGCACTACGTTAAAATCGCTCGAAATATTACCTCCAAGTTGACCTAGGCTCGAGGTCAAGGTCGTTCATGAAGGTCCAGTTGGGCATTAGGATCTCATATGAAAGTAACGTCATCGATGATCGTTTTTTTCATATATATATGTAGTGCAGCTATATTAATATTCACATATGACAAAATGATATATCTACATGCAAGTGAAGGTTAAATTTTTATTATATATAGGTATATATTCCTACCACATCCTTGTCCTCCTAATCGTTCTTTGAATTTGAAAAGTATCGAATTAATTTCCGTTTCAAGTACGTTGTACAATATAATACGTGTGAAATAATTTTTCTATATAAAATCATTGAACTCGCGGTACGTATAATATAGTGTTCTAGGTCTATCAGATTATACTCAAGGACTACAAATGCGGAAGTGTTTATAAAAATAGATACTTTTTAATTGACGTATATAGTTTAATGTTATACACACGTATGTAACTCACTTAGCCTTCGATCAGAATTACATGTGTCTGGTAAATAATTAATGCGGACAGATATAATCAATGATCATAGATTTGAGAGAAAAAAAAGACAAAAAACAAAACATTCACACACACGAACGTAAAAGAAAAATAATAATTCCAAAGTTTCACTTCGTACACCGGTTTTTGGGATTCGATTGCCCGAGAGAAAGCGATTCGTTTTTCCCCCCTCGAAAAATTATCGTGAAAGATTCGCAGCGTCGATTTCGATGCGATTTATTGTATATAAACTATACAGATGAGATGATTGATAGTTTTATTTGGAAATATACGTTCGCAAGTTTGATGCGATAACTTTACGATTACAGAGGGATCTTCGGCGCAGACATATAGGTATATGTAATAAATACGTATGTATGTACTAGAGTTCGCCGACTGATTAAATTCGCGCGATGATTAATCTATACATACGTATCTGTATAAATATTAAATTCACTCACTATTAGGCGATCCGAAATACGCTGCACACGTGATCAGTCATATGACATTATACACATAATATATTTTATATTGAATACGCACGTTGCTTTTTTTATTTTTCTTCGATGTAATTAGATCGTTATTTGAATGATGTTCTTATAATATTTACGCACACACCTATAATTGTTCTTTGAAAGGAAATTTTTTAATCAAGTTTTTTCTTCCTCTCCGTTGACTTTTTCAAGTATATAATATTATACGTATCAGTCGATATAATAGGTAATTTGTGATGATAAAAATCAGTGGATCGATGTGATATCTATACATCATTCAAGTGTCGCGATGACCTATATTTTAAACTTTTGCACGTATGATAAAATAAAATTTTATTCTTGCACGTGCTAAGATTCGAAGATTAAATTAGATCCACGCTTTCCTTGCATGTATATATAGTATATTATAATATAGATCAACTCAATCGCGGTTATGTAAAACAAATAATATAAATAATATGATTAAAATTTGCCATCGATTTTTCGCGATACTTATACGTACGTTTATTTAAATTTTACAAATTTTATCTATTCCGATTATATGTATATACGTTTACCGCACGCTACACGATGAATGAACTTTTGTTTCTGTCTTTCTTTTTTTTTTATAAAATATATTTTTTATTTTTTTACACTCGTAATCATAGCAATTGTCATTTTCCATTTACAGCTGTTATAATTTCCATTCATACACCGTGGGCAGTCATAAATTATAACCACACTACAGATTAGACATTTTTTTCTTTTTATTTATATCTTCGTTCCCTTCCTCGTGTATCCCAATCGATAAGAAATATAATTAATAACGTTAAACTTCGCCTGTGATGTGCGTAAAATTGAAGACAAAATTTTTATATTTAACACGCCTTTATAAATACCATATTATAATGCATACGAGCAACGCATTGCATCGTACTTACTCATTACAATGATAATTCCACTGATGATAATATTATTAACTAGAATATATATAGTGTACCACGTGGATATCGCGTTGTCTGTAAATTTCCATTAATAAATCCATTATTATAGTAAAGATATAAAAATTGGGAGCAACTACAAACGAACTAACAAACCTCCCTAATACGCGTATGTCATGACTGTATGTATAATGTGGTCTATATTTATGTATGTATACCGATAAAATACGAGGACGAGGACATCCGAACGACAAGCACTATGTACAGAAATAATTTTGAAACTAGCTCCTTTTCAAGTACATTAATATACGTCTATTCGCATTCTTCGGAACTTTTGACGCCATTTCTTACAATTTGTTTGAAAAATTCGTTTCTTTTTTCATTGATAACAAACGCAATATTATACACGTGTCGATATACATACATATGTGCGGTATAACAATTTTCATATATTCACGCGATGGTAATTATTATTTTTTTTTCAAATAACGACGCGTCTCTGTCCGCTACGCACAGTCCGTGCAGTCATTGCCCTACGCAATATAATTAATCGTATTTTATACGCATAATACATCCGCGATAGACTGGAATGCCAGACATAGGATAACGGTGCGCGTAGGATGCTCAAGATAACGATAAGAAAAGAACAGATAGATATTATGTTCAGATAAGTTATTCTACGTACGCTAATCTGCGCACCTAAGTAAAAATCATGTATAGGTATATAGAGTATCGAATTATTGGTACAGAGGTTTATCGCAAAAAGACACTTCAAGGAGTAGATATTAGATAGAAATATATAAATTTGCCTGATCTGTATAGGTATTAATTATAAATAAAGTTCGCGATGAATTTTTTTTCTTTTTTTTTGGAGTCTCGCTCATATCGAATCAATTTTGCGGAGCTGACTGTAGATGTAGCTAATACATAAGCAATGTACGCTAAAAATAGTGGAGGGTGAAGATAATTTTTTTCTTTCGAACGAAAAAAAAAAGAAAAAAAGAGAAACCCAATAGAATGAAAGCACGGAGGAATGAGCGGTTAAAAAGAAAGAAACTAAAATGAGATGCTTCAATTAAACGGTCTTATCGCAACCCCTGAATATAGAATACATACCGTATCGCTGCTTGCGGAATATATTCTGATAAAAATGAGAAAGAGAAAACCGCATGCGAAAAGCAGTGCGCAAAGTATAGTTATTGCATAACCTTTCGAAGAGAGTCCAGTTCCAAATGCTGGGGTTATCGCATTCGCTCTGCTAGTCTCTCCTCGACTTTCGAAGCATCAGGTTCTTGCCTCTGTTAAAAGAAAGAAAAAAAATCATAAATAAACGATTCAAAGATTATAAAAAATTCTTTCGCTTATTTTCATTGGTACAGCATTACGAAATGATGGTGTACATAGATTTGTACGTAATTATATCGATGTGTGCGAGAATAAAATGGAAATATAATAAAAGTGAACTATATGAATTATAGTGGCATACAAAGAGTGCAGAAAAAAATGATTGAAACTTAGGAAAAAATAAACGAAGGTTGAAGAACGTTTTTTGAATAAAAAACGACGATCAAATAAAATGACCGTGAAATTTTTTTTTTTCTACCGACAAAAACAAATGAAATAATATGTTCATTTAACGAACTTTCGAGGACCTTGCGGCTGGATAATATTAATTATCATTTACTTTGTTAATTTATTTGAAAGAATGTGAGTACGATAAGACAAAGTAAAGCACGAGCCGAATTAGAGCGACTTATATGCCACGTGATAAAGAATGTTATTTATGCAGCTGATGTCGATTAATTAATTATTCGTTAATTAATATTTTCATTGCTCTTCAATCTTCTGCTTTCAGATCTCGATGTGCTCGATAGCGATGCCGGCTGAGGTGATACTCGGACATAGTCCGCCAGTTTATAGCACCTTGCTTTATCGACCACTCGTTGTGTCACCACAAGTAACAACGAGGACGGTACCACCTAGGATACGACCGTGTCTGTCAACGGGGTCTTTACCTCTTGACAGTTTACATAATAATAATAAACAAAAGAAAAGGGTCGTATTCGCTGATGATCGTGGCCGCCCGCTTACCCAGGTAAAATATTTCGTAAGTGTCTCATCTGCAGCTTCCCTTCTCGCTTATCTGATCGATTGTACGATCGCTTCTTTATCCTTAATTTAGAAGTCTATCGATTGTCAGTTTTATCAACTAATTATACGATTATTTCTTATACTCACAATCTTACCTAATGCCGTTATACTTCTGTTACGTAACGTACTGTTATATACACCCCTGGGATTTGTGTAATAGTCAATTTACTAATTGTGTTTAGGAAAATTGATTATGGTTTCTACCTGCAACAGACATCTGATATATTATGCAATGACACAATCGGTGACGTCTGTAAATTGAGGATTGAATACCTAACATCCGACGACGCTGACCTATCCGTTTTTTTTCTATGATTCTAGGTCAGGGTTATGTCAGAGCCAAGTAACGTCCCACCTCTTTGGAGCAGTGCTTATTTGGCGGGCGTAACACGGGGTGTAAAAGTGGAAGCGGCGCCGACGCCATGGGTAACAACTTTTCCCCAACCGGCTAGTGACTACCTTGCATTCCGTCGAAAATTGGATCTAGACGCCGTCAGTTTAGAAAATGTGATAGTAAGAGAAGCTGAACAGTGTTTGGTTGGAACTGTAAAAGTGAAAAATTTGGCGTACGATAAAGAAGTAATCGTAAGGGCGAGTAGCGACAATTGGCAATCGCACGAAGACGCTCATTGCAGTTACGTTGCACAACCCGGAGCCGCACAAGCAGCTTTGGTACTTTACGATACCTTCCGTTTCCGATTAACCCTACCGCCAAGGTCTGAAAAAATTGAATTTTGCGTATGCTACCGTGTCGGTGGTGAAGAATACTGGGACAACAACGAGGGAAATAATTACATCGTTCGAAAAAAGCCCGAGGTGAATATTGAGCCGATATCTAGTGAAAATTTACAAGCTGTGAAAAAATTTTTTTTACTGACTCTCTAGCGAACAATTATTCTCATTTATATTATTTATTTCCCTCATCTCTTTCGCTACCAATCGAATATATATATATATATACACATATATTTTTTTTACAAAAATTTTTCATTCGTTCATTTGATCTTCTTTCAAAGGATGCTTATCGTGACGCGTTCAAAACCTCATCCGTTTATATATTTATTTATTACAGTTATTTCATTAATCTTCTTTTCCCCTTTCTTATCGGACAACGACTCATCTAATTTTTCTAAGTATCAAATAACGTTCCGACAAATGCGGTCAATTTTTTATAAACTGTTACACTGGAGGAAGAGAAGAAAAAAAGAATCACGATTAACTTCTGATATTATGTAAATTTGACATTCCCCTTCGAAAGACTGTTAGATTTTGTATCACTATAGACGTTATATTACGCAGAACGAAATTCAAAAAACAAAAGCAAAATAAATGAAATTTTATAATGAAACTCGCATCCAATTGCTTGGGTCTGATTATTATATGATTAAACATAAAAATACTCTATATATTAGCGTGTACATGAGAGTAATCGTACGTAAGCAGCTCGATCTAGAAATAATAAAAAAAAAATTTATTATTATAGATGTTAGAAAATTTATAGAAAAAAATAAAGAAAATTATAATAAACAAACGATTAAATTATGTACACGTATAAGTTTATAAGAGAATGTTATCTTATTTTTCTTTTTATTTTTTTTTTGTAGTTTTTTTCTTTCCTTAAGAAGTGTAGATAATTAGAGTAGACTATATAGACGATACCATGCTATGGAGAATGATACGAATGAATGTACATATACATATATATACATACGTGGTCAAATATTTTTGATGATAAAAACGATAAAAGAGAAAATAAAAAATAAAAGAAATAAGAAAAATTTTGTGATAGATAAAAGGAAAGGTTATATATATATATATTATGAAGAGATGATGTGTAAAGAGAGAATCGTTTAACAAAACGAGAACGTCGTTGGGTGCATTTGCAGCCTCAGCAATCACCGAAACCGCTGCAGTCCAATGGAATGACATTGATAAGTCCGACGACGACGACGACGACGACGTTATCCAATGGTTGCAACGGCAACATAACCGACGGCTCATCCATCCAGACGGGTATCAACGGTACGAATTACCGGGAAGCAAACAGACTTCGCG
This sequence comes from Athalia cordata, assembly GCA_963932425.1. Taxonomy (NCBI): domain Eukaryota; kingdom Metazoa; phylum Arthropoda; class Insecta; order Hymenoptera; family Athaliidae; genus Athalia; species Athalia cordata. Next base: position 20,010,209 of record OZ010625.1, read on the forward strand.
ATGCAACGAGGGCGAACATGCAGGCCTGGAGTGAATTTGCATCGTGGAATCACCTCGTCAACGATTCACCGTATTGGTGATATCGGATTACTCTGCGTATACGAATTATGAAATGAAGCTGCAACGATATTGCGATGGTACGAGATTGCGTTAAAGCAGCTTCATAAAGACAAAAAAAAAACAATTAACAAAAACAAATATCTACACATTATATCACATACATCGCTACGAAGCAGAGCTAAATATATCAGAGAAACAATTCAACAAAAACGCAAGAACAAAAACAAAAACAAAAAAAGAAATAAAGAAAGATAACAAATGAAAATCAATAAGCGGATATACATCCTTCGAACGCGTATCACGGAGCGGCTCAAAGATCAAGATCATCGTGATCCGATGAAATTATTACGACTTATATTCAGCGATCAATAATTCTTCGGAGAATCATCAAACGAGTTTATATCCACGTGCAGGGATGAGATGAGAATATGATACGCGGTCGACGCTTAGAGGAGGAGAAACGCTGCAGCTACTGCTCTTGTGGTGAGTTTTCAAATTCATTCAATAATCTCGAACATCATCGCGCATAAACCTTTTTTTTTGTCTTCAAATTCGAAAAATTCCCGTTTTCAAAACAACGGTCTATTTTTGTAAAATAGCTCGCCTATGAGCTCTTCGGGAAATGAGAAAGAAAGAAAAGATAGAAAAAAATTTGAATCGAATCGATCTGTAACTACCTAATTGAAATTTATATACTCGATATATATCGTTAGTTATAACATACGTGCACAGCGTTAAACTTTCTCTCTATAAATAGAATCGTGTCTGTTCACAGCGGTATATAAGTTAGTCAGTCTGTAATCCAGACCTATAAAGGCCAAATGTTTACGACTGCGTTAGAAATTCCTTTATTGCTTGTACGGTGCATGGAACAGCAAGAGAAACAGCAACAGCAACGGCAGAAGTGCAGTGTACCGGTTATATCAACGCCCATTCATACACTGCACTCTTGAATGCTCGGGGCATATTTTACTCGACGGGGAACCGAAGTTGTCCGCAAGTTTAATACAGACATACCATGTACAATAAATGGGTACAAGAAGACCTCATTAGCCGGTAACACTGCGGCGATACGCTTCCGTCCGTAATTACCAGAATTGCTCAAAGTCGACCATCTCGAGTATGCCGATATACACGTGGTATATTAAAAACGCGCTTACTTTGTGTATCTTACGGAATTTCAATTGAATTAGCTTATCCACGTAGTTCTCCTGCAATGTCTTCTCATATCAGTTCTATCTGATATCTTTATTTATCATATTCGCATTATCGCAGTCAACAACTTCGGAATTATCGGCGTCGTGCTGCGGTGCACTGCAGAGTACACGCGTAGTTGGAATTATTTGAAAGTCAGTTACCGGTTTACCGGTTACAGGGGCGTGGCAGAACCACATCATAAAATTGCGCGGGTCGTCTAGACGCGTGGGACGACGTCCTGTCCTGTTCCGGCGTCGGGACGCCTGAGGACGCCGCCCTGCGAATGTTTCGATTTTTCTGCTGCTGCTGCTGCCGTTTGCCTTGCCAAAATTATCCTCATACATATATACTTTTAGATATATTTTATTTATTATACCGCGAGTGATTTTACATGTTTCTCCATTCATCTGTTACAGGTTTAAATCGAGCAACGTGAATTCGCTGTGCCAAACAATTAAAAGGTCGCCCGTTCGCGTCCAATCCTAATTTTATCCTTTTATTTTATCATTAGATTTAAGTTTATTCTTTATAAAATAGCCTAATCCAATGCACTGCATACACTATTTTCGTAAATTATAAATTTTTAACCATCAAACTTACTTTTATTTTATTGGTTTAATTTTTTTTTTTTTTGTTTTTTTTTTCGTACAAAAACGCTGAGAAATTTGTCACCGTAATAATATTATATGACCTATATTACATCAGCAGTTTACACATAATATCAGCTGCCAAACAATTAATATACTGATGATGTACATCTTCGGCTTATATTCGTAATTACTTGTATACAATTATATGTTTAGACCGTCGATTTTAACGTTAATTATTATTATTGTTATTTTTCTTTTGTTTTTGCGAGTCAGATGGAAATTGCGAGAGAGGATGATTTTTCAAGGTATACGTTATACATACATCATATACAGTTTAGAATTTTCTTTTGTTAGTTTTTTCTTCAAATTTCACAAGTGTACGCGTGAAACGTATATAAACTATTATAATGTTAGTGGGCTTTGATGAAGAAATCGATTTACATAATTTTTATTCTATTTATTATCGTTATACTATCATTATTGTTTTTTTTCTTTTCTGTTCCGTTCTTTTTTAATCGTCCCATATTCGTTGCTATATATAAGTCGTTTTATCGAATATTGATTTTTTCGAAATATCATACAGATATATATTATATTTTTTTTTCTTTGCTTTTTTTTTTAAGTGCCTTACGATATGAAAAAATACATGAAAATGATTTTTGAAAGAAAATTTTACCTATCATGTGGTTTTTTTTTTCATGAAACAATGAATATACGGTGCTATAAGATTTCGAGGTCGCAATTGTTCACTTTATATACTGTGTGTTATATGTATACTTAAACAGCGGCGTGATATACATATTTCTATTTCTGTTTTTTTTTTCATTTTTCTTTCCATTTCTTTCATGATAAAACTTGAAATCATGATAACGACTTGAAATTACTATCGTATACGAGAAGAAAAGGATAATGAGAGAAAGGAAAGATAAATGACAGAAATTTTCTTTTTCAAAACCGAAGAAAAATAAAAAAATAAAAAAACTTGACGAGCTAATATGCGTATTTAAAAATACATATGTTTGAATTATATACGTGTAATACTGATAGCTATGTAAGAGAAATAGAATCGTTGTCGTGAACAGCACGCAAATTTCGACTCAAATATCCCGATCGTCGCGACGCGTCATGCGGCGGTGGCGTCGCGACGTCTCGGCGTCTCGCAGGGATTATTATTTTTCGGAAAAAGAGGAAATAGAATGGAAAGGAAAATGTCTATCGCAGATAAGATTTGAAAGAAAAAGAAAAAAAAAAACTCAAAGAATAAAATAATATCATTAGCGTCGGTTCCGTCCTCGTGCTGGTCAGGAAAGTGAAAGAGGAAAGAAAAAAAAACGTAAAAACTCTTCGGCGCTGCCCTGTTCTCGTAAAAAAATTGAATAAATTTCTCTGCGAATGTCAAACGTGTGCATCTGTGTGTATATGATATTATTAAATATGAATTAGATTGCGCTTTGAATATAATTACTATAATTAATATTACTATTATTTTTTATTTTACACTTTTAACCATTTATCATCGTCTCGCGCATATATTGTTATACACCTATATTATATTATACATGTTATATTATATACCCATTTCTTATTGTTGATGTTTTTATTTTATCGCCGAGATATTTAGCATGTGATGTTGAAATACTGTAAATTAAAGGCTAAGAGTGCAAGAGTCTGTGGTAGGAATTAAAATTATAACGATGACACGATCACGTATACCTATATATAGATATAACAATCTGAAAAGTTGAAAAAGAAAAGAATTAAAAGCGCGCAAATTACACCAAGTAACGTTATATATTATGGTATTGAAGTCGCTCTTTTTTGATGAATTTACATTTCACTCCTCATAATTAATAATCACATACATATACGAAAACGTACAGTTAACATTCACTCGCAGCGTTTGAAAAAAAACTTTTATTCTAAAAACAATGCATATACGTACACACTTTAACAATGTATTTTCATCGATACATGTTTTATAATTTTTCAACAAAAAATTACAATCACAATTCGCATATAGTGTGTATTCGTGTATGACTTGTGTAAAATTGGCGTTTTTTAAATTTTTTTCTTCAAATATCTTTTCACCTCAAAGTCTAACGAAACGGGGCTCGTATATCCATACATATATATCGCATTACGTGTAGATGGAAATAGAAAATCGCGAAAAACAAGTAGAAAAAAAAAACACAAAGAACAAACAGATGAATGTGAATTTGTGAGTACTCTTGTCTTAGAGAGCCGAAAGACTGATCATTTATTACCTTTGAATATGTTTACGTATAGTTAGCATATTATTACTAGTATAATACTATTATTATTATTATTATTTTAATAAATATTATAATTTTATCATTATTAACAAGGCTATAACTGAATTGAATCCTTGAATCACCCGTGACCTTATATACAATTAATTACTCTCTGTAAATATATTATATTACGTAAGACATCAATTGTTCTTTCATATAACTCATCCATCTAACCATGTGTATGTATATAAGTTGGGATATTATATTATATATATGCTAAGGTTATAGCCTAAAACCATTTTCTATGTACGCGTATAATTTTTTTTTTTTATTCTACACTTACCTTTTGCCCACCCCATATCCACTCCCACCCTTGGAAATGATTATCGTTGTTAATATCATTAATTTTATTATTATCGATATTATTACTGTTATCACCAATACCCACTATTGTCACTACGATTATTATTATTCACAAGAAACGTTTTATGTCTGTACGTAGATGTTAATCAATTTGTTGTTAAATATATAATATATAGGTATAATAGGTACATATATGAATATAAAAATGAAAGAATGAAAAAATGAAATAATCACTGCTGTAGAAATTATTGATCTATTACCTATCGCAATATACTATACACATGTATATAAATAAAACCTAAAGAAAAATGGAAAAAAAAGAAAAAAAAAAAAATTAAATCAATATTATTATAAACAAATGTGCAAGTTATTTATTTTGTTGCCTCTGTTATTAAAACATTTCCTTAATTATTATTTTCTATCATGTATAATATTCACGGTCAAACGCGCTCTTTGATTTTGTTTCTAAATATTTATCTTGATGAATAATTATATTAACTATATCATGACCTCAATTACTTCGTAATTTTATCATTCGTTTACTTGATATACGAATTATAATATTGTACAGAGATTTGATGTATAAAAAAAAAAAAAACACAAAAAGAAAAGAAACTTATCGAATTCATTACGAGTGTGACGAGCGCGGTATCTTTTTTCGGACGATGCTCTCGCGGCGTTTGATATCATATCGGTTATCTAAATTCATACAAAACTCCCTAATTATTATAACAGTCAACAAATATTAGACAAATAACTCCTCGTTTATTCTATACATATAAGTTGGAACACGTATCTGACAAGTGCCAATGAGAAAATAAACTTCGTGCAAGTACGCTAATAACAGTAATAAATTTGTTTTCTTTTTTTTTTATTGGCAAAATTCATTAATACGCTTTTTTTTGCGGGATAAATGTGCAAACCGAGAATTGCAGGTATTTAATAATTGAGCGGTTCGTTTTACGCCGCGCTGCAGAGATTTATTTCCCTCAAGCAATTAAAACTTCAGATGAATGAGAAAATGTGTAAGCGCAACACGTGGGTGAACAACTATCGTTTACTATACGAGTTTGATTACAGATTTCCATGAATGGCGAGCTTGTCCCTAAAACAGTGAATGAAAAAATGAAAAAGTTCATTAAATCGAACGTAATTCTCCCGGAATTTTAATCTTTGACTTGTTTCAGGTCTTGAGGTGTATGACACGCGATTGTTTTTAGGATTAGAATATGATTAGGCCTACCATTTTCAAGTATAAATAAACTTGGTTAATTTTTAGACCGAAGTCAGACAGGCTCGTGCAGTTGAAGTATATAAATATCTGCATAATTGAAGTTCTGCCCAAGTCGGACCGCATATATACGTAGGTATAAGTCTGAGAAGTTATTTATGTACATTTTCACCAAACGGAAGCGTTCGTTGTCTGGAAACTGGCTGTACAGCTTATCTAACGCCTACGTGATTTGAAAAAATTCTATATCTGTGCAGATAATTATATACCAACGTCGCGTAGGCGAAATGAAAATTAAAAAAAAAAAGCGATGAATGGCGAGCTGATTTCCACAGAATCATTTCGATGAAAGGGGTATATCATCGATATTATTGGACATATTCAATCCAGTTTGTTATAATACATCCATATGTGTATTTGAAACAATTAATTATTGGCATAAAATATTTATCACGTTAATTGAAAATAAATTTTTATCTAAAAATACATTTTTAAATATTTTGTAATTTTGACACATTATTATTGATTCACCGCTGACAGTTTATCGATTATTTATTAATATTGCGCATAAATAGTGATGAGAAAGAAATCATGTGTAAAAAGATTCTGCACGTGGTTAACTTAACGCCTGTCGCGTGCACTCTATTTGCGCTTCTTATTCGAACGATCAATTATACCTTGAACGTATTATCTGACTGCTGCAGTGTCCTGATTTTGAAACGTTGCATGTTCTTGCCCTCGTTTGAGTTCAAAAATGTTGAATAAACAAACGACGTACGGTATAACGTATGTACGTACGTATGTATTTGCCCTCCGTATAGTAACAGTATAGCGAGAATGGAACTCCGGGGACGCTAGTAAATTACATCGATCCATATTTTATCTCTGCACCGCGGTATTTTATTGATTGTATTTTATTTTATTTCATTTCATGTCATTTTCGCGATTGCTAAATTAATTATGCGACAGCTCGGATACGTCGAAGATGATCGGTAAAACTCAATCGGGTCGAAGTTTTACTTTTTCAATCAAAGAAATTTCGATCGCTAGCGAATAATCCTTCATCCATCACTCGCGTCGCGATGAAAATCGCTCCAAGAATGCATATTTGAAAAGGTGAAGGCAAGAAAAAACGAAAGAAGCGAAATACCATCAACAAGCGAGCAAATGAGTCGGACGAATTTTTGCCTTCGGTCCGTAAAAGCTGGCGATAAATCAGATGGCGACCCTGACGCGCTTGTCTCTTATTACGAAGTTACAGGTTTCGCGTGTGCGTAAATATCCCGCGTGCAACGCAGGAGATTTACCATCGCCGATCGTCGAATCCCGACTTGCTCTGTACCGTGTTCGTAAAATATACCTACCTGTACATTATATAGCGGTTACCTTCGCACCTGGGGGTAAAATTTTTATTATTTCATACCAAGGAGTGGTCCAGACGACGCGGCGCGGCGGCGTACGCTTCGCCAACGCTGATTGTCCGATTGTGAAATGCCGATCGGACGACACGATCTGCATCTTCTGTAGTAAAATTAAAACCCCGGCTGCATCCTTAATGCCTGAAAATATGCCCGTGGGATTAAAATCTTCGATTATACGACACGCGTGATCGGTACCTCGTTAATTTTTTATTTTCGATGAATTAATTGATTTTATAATTAATCGCGATCGATCGAGCGATCGACATACACAGAATATGATCTTATCTTTATAAGTTTTCACCCAATCGGAGAAAAATAAAATTAATAAATAAAATATCACCCAGTAGCACATATCACTTGTCGAGTTTTCACCTCGCGCCTCCAGATTTGATTGGATGTTAAAATTTTAGAAAAAAATTATTAATCATTACAATGACTTTCAACTGATACTAGCAAGAAAAAAAAATCAAAAAAAATGGTCAAGTACACCTTATACATGTATATATATGAATAATCGGAATCTGGGCGTGATAAATTTTATACGCTATTATCGAAATCGTACGCGATATGGACATATTTTTTTTATAAGAAAGTAAGTTATGTGTGTAGATTATATTATATTTACACGTATAACACACAAGCTACCACCTGGTAGCGACACGGTTGACCTCAAATGTCTTCTCAACTTAATGCGAAGTGTTCTTTCGTTTTTTCACTTCTCCCTCTCTATTCTTTTTTTTTTTTTTTTTTTTTATTTTTTACAATAATCGCATATCAAATTTGATTTACTGCCGACGTGTTTTCACGATGAACTTTTCGAAGAATCATAAATGTATTAATAACGTATTTTACACATCATTCTCTGTGTATGTGTAGATCAGTAAAATCTTTAAGATTAACTCAAATCGACGACTTATTGTAAACGAAGTAGATCCAAGAAACAAATTTGGTTGTGTATCGACAAATCGCGTGCCTGCACTTATGGTAAAAAAAAAAATATAATTGAAATATAGAAAGAAAAAAATTGGCAGGTATAAAAATAAAAATCTTAGATAGACCCGTCCCAAGGTATTACCCGGTAGATCGGTCATGTAATTTGATTGTAAAAAATTTGTAGTATCAGTTTCGGTCGATTTAAAGTTTTTTACATCGTGATACCCGATACCGCATCTTTCGAGGAAACAAAAAGCACGTCGACGCTTTTTTAACAATCATTGTACACGTATAGATTTCTGATTTATCCTCATCGCCACGCAGGCACTTCCTGAGTATAATATTCGAGTAGATTGTGTATAAATAATGAAATCATAAAATAACGGAACTTCAATTATCACAAACTTTTGCAGCTTCTAAATTTTCCGAGTTCAGAATATACATACCTATAACACAACTTGTACGTAGAATGTTAGAGCGATGAAATTTTCTCTGAGAAAATTTGATCGTTAAAAAGCATATCGGTTATTGCGTGCTGACCCGAATAATTCTGGACGTCGCAAAATTTTAGCGAATTCCACGGTCTCGAACCAGATCGTTCGGTTGGCTCGAGCCATTTAAACTTGGCAAACCTTTTCAGTAAGTCAGTCAGTCAGTCAGTCGCTGGTACAGGTATATATGTATATATAAGTAAAATATAAAAATGCTTTGGCTCGAGATGCGGAGAAGAAGCTGCAGCGGAATGTAAAAACGAGAATTCCAGATCGGACCAAATAGTCTACTACTTTTTCCCACATACCCTGCAGACGATCCCCCGATTCGCGTGCGCGACATCGATCGAGAAACAAAGTATATAGAAATAAAAAAAAAACGAAAAAAATATCTATTATATTGTAGAATGGGTAGAATATGTCAACGGCGAGTACGGTATAAAGTTAGAAAATTCGTTCCGACGATAAATTTGAAACGATATTACCCTACTATATTTTTACTTCCTCTCGTAAATATCAAAGTTGTTAAAATAACTCACCAATGTGCGCAAATTTTGTTTACGTGTATAAATGCATGTAAAAAGTTTCGATGTAAGTAGGTAAAACGATTGGAAAATTTCTTTTTCATTGACGTAGATCACGGGTTCTAACAATATATGCTGATAAATTTTGTCAGATCATTATAGCTGCGCGGCGCAGTTGATCGAGTGAGATAAAATTAGTCGATAGAAAAGGGAGCCTGCAGTTAATAATAATCGGCATTGTTTAAATACTTGCTGGTCGAGATCGAATTTTTGGCAAAGACAGATCTCCACGAGGACGTGCCGAGTACGTGACCGACATCGTGCGGACTATAGAAATTTTGAAATTATTTTAACACCATATAAACAGTTTCTATCGCGTATACCCCAGCTGTCGGTGCATATGGTTGAAGCAACTCATACTCTTCCGTCTGAGTAAAAATTTAAACAATAAAATTTAATGATTAATAGGATATTACGAATGAGAAAAAAAAGGATAATATTCTCAAGATATTTATTTGACAGATAATCATAGCTTGGATTAATTACCGGCGGTGAGAAAAAAAAAAAATTCCTCGTAGCTCTGTAAGGATATAGGTAAATCAAAACTGCGCGCGTTAAGGTTCTGCAGTTCCTGAAGAAGTGCATATTTGACAGATGCAATGAGTAAAAAAAAAAAATCGAGTTTATTTCGAACATTTATCATTTTATATGAGACACTTTACTCAGTGTAATAACTCAACGGTGTTCCTGACCTGTTCAACAACTTTGTAATGAAAGGTAGATTGGTTCCGTTTGTGGAAAGTTAAATTTAAAGTTTTTTTTTTTTTTTTTTCTTTTAAATTTTGTAATACACGTAGTCTGCATGTGTAGGTAATGAAGTCGATAAATATAACGTACAGTCTAAAAGAGATGTGTAGAATCTTTGAGTTCAGATAGTGTAAAAGCCAACAATATTTTTGCATGTACAATTTGAAAAAAAAAATTTCCGCAAAGATTTGACCAGCTGCGTGCAACTCCAGGTATGATATGCGTACACTGTACATACACATATCTAAATTCTTAGCATTATAATTTTCGATTTTTTTCATTTGCTCTCTCGATTATATTCTCATCTCAATAGCAATCGCAAGAATCCCGTATATGAGTGCAGTTTACTCTCTTTCTTTTTTCTACTTTTCTATGTTCTTTTTTTTTTTCGTTCTCCGATGCGGTTAGATACGAACTGTTACCTGCGGTGAGATGGTTATCTACTTATGGAAAGGTAATAACAGACAGATATCAATTTTTCCGATGTAAATGACATGTCTGGTAGGATTGATGGAACCACCCAGATGAAGTTGATGGTGTACCTGGAGGCAGCGGCTGTCCGAAGCTTTTACGGTCTCAAAAGTCTGGCCGAGTATAGCGCAATCTCAGCAAATAAATAAAGGCGGGCAAAAAGGGATTGCCGGTGTCTGACTTCAGTGGCTCTCACGTTCCATAGGAGGAATCGCAAGAGTTCGAGTCAAAATGCACTACATATAGTTCGAAATTCGCAGTTAAATGTTAATTATGTTATTTAATTATTTAAAGAGGCAAACCTCATTAGCACGGTTAATTAGACTTGGTTTCTCGTTACAACCTCTACACAATAATCGATTCGCGTTAATTATAAGTTATATAGCTTTTCGTTGTTTTACATGTAAACCGTTAATTAGATTACTATTATATACGAGTACGTATGCGTGTATAAGTTTTCATATAAATCTGATGAAGACTATACGAAGTAATTAAATGTATTATTATTTTTACATAGGTATGTATTTATATACTTTTGTCTACCACTGTAATGTGCAGCGCATGCGAGCGGTTCACTTATGTCCAGAGAGGGTGCAGTAATAAGATGGTTCACGTACGTTACGAGCTTTAACTTATCATTTTTTTGTTTTGTTATTTTCAATCTTTGTTTTTTTTTAAATTTCTTCAAAAGCTGATCTTGCCGCGCTGCATTACCGGGCGTGTTAATCGTTGATGTACAGCGCTAAATACATTACAGGGGTATACCTATATAGATATGTACAAATACGTCGGCGCAAAGTTGAAAGAGTTGCGTTTATTGCTGGGATAATAATGAGAATTAAATTCCGTATGTTCTACAGGAAGCCTACAGGTTTCATTTATAAACTTTTGTGTAGCAAAAAAACTAATAGAAATAATGTATCCGTTAATAACTTTGAAACCCTGCGGTGGTTAAGTTCATTTGGATTTTTGCCAAACTATAGCGAAAATGCGCGAGGTATATCATCCTCTGTGTCTATTTTAGATCTTCGCATTTGCTGTCTGTGTGAAATAACGTATGTAGCAAAAGTCTTCTATATCGCAGCACGTGAAGACAAACGCGCAGAGATGCGCTGCAAGGTTAAACCTAATTAGATGAGGCACAATTTTTATAATATTTGTATTGTATAAAAGTTGCGATTAACAATATGATATGGTCCTTGCTCCGCTCTGCGCGAGAGAGATTGATACAATAAATTTTTAAATAGTTCAGATTCGTTTTTTTTCTTTTTTTTTTTCTTTTTCTTTATACAATTAGAGGAATTTCCCACAAGCATAATATATCATACGTATGATGATATCTGTGGAGAAATAATTCACAGCTTCATTTCAATTATTTTATAAAAATTATTCAATGACTGAAGATTCTTTAGGGAATCATCCGAGTCGCCTGACCGGACTGATATAGAAAAAAGAGAGAGAGAGAGAGGAAAAAACTTGCAGACCAGACGGCGGGCTCTGATAAAATTTATCGTAATGTATTATTGAATTATTATTATAACACCGTATATTGAAATTTTATAATTACAAACGACCAATTAACGTTCTAATGAGATTTTCTTGCAGAAAATTGAGAAAAAAAAAAATAGAAAAGTTTCCAACGAGATCACGAGGGCGAACGCCCTCGGTGACACATGAGATAATAAGTTGCCGCAAAATTCCCGAGTTGTTCTGATTCCGAATTGCAATTTTCTCGCACAACTTTATCTACGATCGAGAAATTTCAATTACGTCCTTCTACTCAAGGCACAAGATCGTCATTTTGAAAAAAAAAAATGAAGAGGATTTTGAACCAGCGATTAAATTTGTTTCAAATTTGAGAGAATTTATAGTTTATTACCGAATATATTTTGAAATTTAAATTTTGTAATATTGGCGATGATTTTAATTTTTTGTTAAGCTAATGCTGCCACCTCTGGAGTAAGTTAAACATTACTGAATTATCGGTTGAGAAAATTTTACTTCACAGTAATAGAGCGAATCTACTCAGCTAGATTCTGAACAAGCAACGTGACGTCTGCCTCCATCTTTTGGCACGGATTTCGCGTGAAAATTGACGATGATTTCTCAACGGAAGATAAGTACCGATCATAGATCTGAAGAATTCGGAATATGGAAAAAGTTATTTGAAAGAGAAAAAAAAAAAAAACGAAAGTTCGATTCGCATCCAATTCATTTGCATATTAGGAAAAATTATTTTATCCGAAGTTAATTAAAACATACGGTTTCGATTTCATCTAGAGAAATTTATTTCGATGCCACAGATAAAGGCCGTTCGGATATTATTTGAAAGAAAAAAAAAAGAATCGAAAACCTGAACTCATTCAAGGCCATACAATGCCCTCGATCCAGTCCACGTATGAACTCACCCTGCTGTATATGGCGGGTGAATTTTTAAAGCCGCAAAATTTGCCGAAACTGGTTATACCTACGATACTGTACATACAGTAAGGGTCTTCCAACACTCTTTGGATGGGGCCTCCACTGTCGCCCTAGACAAAAAAAGGGAAAATTTTTTCCATATATTAAGAAACAAGGAAAAACTTAAAACTTTTTATTACCTGGCAGGTATCTTTGCCACCACCCATCTCTCCAGCACAAATTAAACTCGGAATCAAACCGTCAGGCATTTGCCTTCCCCCAAAATCTGTTTTGAAAGTATCTTTGCATACTTCGTCAGAAATATAAGTCAATTGAACCTTCATTAGATCGTCACTACCGTCTGCCTCATCTGGAAAAATAAAATATAAATGAAAATGTGTAACCTGCTGCAGATGTTTTTTTTTTCCTTTTTTCCTTTACAGATGTACGTTATGATGTACCGTCTACGCCCGTCGGGCTTTTGCATATGTAATTAAAGCCGTCGAGGCTATTACGGAGGCTAAAAATATCTGAATTTGTGTTATTTACGTGGGCGTGATGATCGCTGCAGGTAAAATGAATTAAACCAGATAATGACTCGTCCGACCAGATTTCGAACCGTAGAAATTGACCGGCCGTGGAGCAAGGAATCGGTAAAAGAAAAAAAAAGAAGATGGAACGCAATCTTGAGTACAATACCATATGCAGTTTTTCCGAAGCCAGAGGCTATCGATTTCATCCCAGGTATATCTTTGTTTACGTGAAGACAGGCTGGTCGAACATCTGCGTTGAGATCGAACGGCTCTTTTACTTTTATTAGTGCAATGTCGTGGTACCGCGACGGAGGTTGATAATTCGGATGTTTTATTCTTTCCGCTACGATTCTTGTCTGCATTTCCTCACCCGGATTTTTTTGGTTTATCAACCCGGCGCGGACCTTGAACGCTGGCCCTCTGAAATGAGTTTCAATTTCTGGGAAGCAAACTTTTGGGAGGTAAACAACAAATTCGTAAAATCAACTTCCGCGAGCGTCCACTCACTTGTCTCGTGAATCTAAACAGTGTGCTGCGGTTAAAACAAAACTTTCCGAGATCAAAGAACCTCCGCATTGCCAAGAAACATCCTCGTCAGAATTCCCGAAGCCGATTAGCGCCTGGAAAATTAATCGAAACCCATTTTTACAAATATATGATCTCTCTTCTGCGGCCGATCGATGCTACAGTCTCCAAATTGTCTCGATACTCTTTCTATTTTATTTTATTTCCTTTTTTTTTCCGAAAAGTAACGTGCCTGCACGAACCATGTGTGGAAATTCCTTTCGAACGGCTTTCGTGCCACCGATGATAAGAGGAACTTCGACGATTCCGCAATGCGAAATCGTATTGGTGACAGCGTTTCTTCTGAGAACCGGAGCTGTTTCATCCACGTAAACGAAATTTGCGTATTCCTTGCACTCTGGAGGGTGGAAAAAAAAATCCAAATTCATATGTACAAGAACTCTAAGTGATTAATGAACTCTTATAAGATTCGTAATTTTTACCTACTTTCTTTACTCTTTTCACCGATTCCCAGAACTACACTGCATCGAAGAATTAAAAGGAACGTTGAGACGGTGTTAAAAATCGACCGCATTTTGAAGCGAAATGATTTTGACTCCAGTTACGACTTGGGGTATATTAACTACGAGGGAACTAAATACTACTCGTAGCGTGATAAATTATCAATGAGATCGCGACGAAGTTAATCAACGTTCATTTGCAGGCGCATTATTTATTTCCTGCACTTGCCGAGACGACCGTACCAAATAGAGCAATAAATGTTGGTTGTGTAGTTCATCCATAAAGATTGTATTTTCGGTTCTGACATTCAAATTAACGAAGTGAAGATTAGCCGGATCTCCGTACCAGCTGATCGAATAAACTAATTTGGGCGTGAACGGAAAAGTGATAAGAACTTTACAATATTATTTCCGTCTGGATCGAAGTTTTAACTTGACTTTTTTTTTTTTCTTCTTAAATGACTCTATAATTATTCTTATAATTCTTTTATTCCTATATTTTCCGGTGTATACGGAAGTGTGGTATGTATACGATTGGTTTATTGAAATATAAAAAAACAAAAAGCTGTCTTGATTACATAAACAGTAATTTGTTGTCGGGTCATTTCCCTCGATTAGAAAACATTGTATTTTCTGGTATACGTTTCATTGTCATAGCCAGGGTTTTCCGTCAACAAACGACAATTATGGTTTTCAGGATATACGTAATTATAACGATGAGAATTACAATCGTTCCGTAAAACGTCACGTCGGTACGTCGCGTACGTCGCGTACGTCGCGTACGCGCGTACGTCGCTTCCTCGGAAGTATATCCACGCAAGGAATTTTCACAACACTGATAATTCGCAATAATGATAATAGTCACAGTTAAATAAATAAAAATTCCGAAGTAGCGTGAACTAATAGCGGTTTATTAGTGGAAATATACGTGCGTCTGAAGTCTTAGATATCATCATCGACGATCGGATTATAAAAGAAGAAAAAATTATTTGCGCATGTTAATGGGATATGATCGAACAACTTGCGTGACCATAATTGGGAATTTCTTCGTAATCGATAATAATTTTCTCTCGATTATTCGGCAGCGATAAAATACATATTAAGATTTAGTTCCATGACCGCTGCATAGTACAGTGTGTTACGTTATAAGGAAACAGAGGATTCCCCGCGTTCCATTGAGAATCCGGGAATGAAATTCAGTCAACGGCGGAGTATAAATTATTCCACAGTATACGGTCCAGTCATCGTGCGCGTTTTTATTTCGCAGAAAATTTCTAGTTTCAAACCAAAAATAATCCAATAGAGGAAAATCAAGATTCACCGAAATCCAAAGTGATCTAGTTTGTAATATTGAAAAATATTGAAAATTAACTTCGATTCTTGGAACGTCAAACGTAGGATGAGAAAAGGTGATTTTCTACCCGCATTTGCATTTGATGATAAATTCCCTAAACGACAAGCTTCTTTGAAATTGAACGACGATCGTCGCTGTGATCAGGAGAGATTTTTCCCATCAGTTTTGATGAATTCAAAGATTCACCGGTGAAATCCGACCCGATGTTGTTGTGTTCTTCGAGCGCGAATTTCTCATTTTCGACGAGATTTGCTCGCTTCATGAAACATTGAATGGGCAGGTTGCTATAAATCGACGCGTGTTGATCATTGAGTGAAAGATAAATAGGTATCGATTAACGTGTTCAGTTGCGTGTTTCAACAATACCAACAACTATTACGGGGGGCGTATAGTCGCTGACATCATGGAATTATAACGCACATTATATACCAGCCTTTAATAATTGCTACGTAAAATTCTTAAATTCAATACAAAATTTGTAAGTTTAGTACATCTATAAATTCGTGACAAAAATTTTTTTCGGAATCATAAAATCCCCGAGATATTGCTTCCGATATCCAACTAATTACTATAAATAAACCGGTTCTTTTTTATTTCTCTCAATTATACATATTACTAGAAGTAAGAAAAAAAAAAAAACGAGAAAAACGCGGACGACTATATCCAAACGGTACAACTTTTTATCCTCAACTCCCTCTGTATAGAATTAGCAATCTTATTATTTGCATATTTATAAATCTATATAGTGAAATGATTTTTGTTTGCCCAAAATGGTCGATATGAATTCTGCAAAAATATAAATAAATGACAATCTTTTCGTTGCATCTTATGTGTTTCGATACGAAACAGTAGTAATTCAAACTTGTGACGTCACAAACGACCTTACGAGGATAGTTGATGAGGTGAGTGTGTCCGAGTCGTGTTGTACAATGTATGATACCAACTTGATTATATACCTGTGTTGAATTGTGTACGATGAGAATTATATGGAGGTATAAGTCTTTCGGGTAACATGGTGGGGATTTGGAGTTGTAATAGCGGAGTGGTTTACGTTTCCTGATCACTGTTCATCGTCGCGGACTCAGAAGTGGAGTCCAAGATGATTCTCCCGGTTCTTTTCTTTCTCTACTTTACAACTTTTGCTGATTCGGCTTACGAAGGTAAGTTGTACACTTACGTGTGCGCTAATTAGCTGTATAATTATAATATAATTACCTTATTTGTGATGTACAATATAATGCTGGAGATCTACGTTGGAAATCAGACAATGGTACCGTCGCGTGACTGTCATGAATCCTTCAGGATTGCTGCTGCGGGATTTATTGGCACGAGACAATGAAACAATTGGGTGTATTAAAACTTAAGAGTGACGATTTTTTGTTCCGACCCAGAGATTGTAAACATCTTTTAAGAGACTCGTGATTTGTGAAAGTGTATTTTGGAGTTGTGATACCAATCTTTTTTTTCGAGGTTTTTTTAGAACCTGAACATGCGCCATTTTTGATTCTACCTTTGTGGTGAAAGAAGAAGGAAAAACGGAAAAAAATTTAATTTGAAGAATACGCCATGGGCCAGATGACGAGAAAAAAATTGTTGAAAATATCATTTATAGTATTGGTCATGTAATGAATTTATAATGTACAACCTGTTTGTCATATTATATGTGGATATTCCGGGATTCCCCTATGGTAATCGAGATTTACGATAAGATTTTGTTTGTGGCGGTCAAACAACGTGCGAAAAATAAGTAGGTGTGTATGAAGAAAATCATATCTGACCGGCGATCATGTGTCGCTTGATTCTTGGATATCGTTCTTTCTCCGGTACTTTTTTCGAATTTTGATTATTCCAATTCCGCAAACGTAAACAACAAGACACGAATTGCCATGAGCATCGTAAAAAAGCACCCAAATCCGAGGGGACAAAATAACGGATAAAAAACTTCATCGGCAAATGTTATGTGATAATTGCGACTAATTGTAAAAATTCGTACAGGTGAATCCTGCAGCCTTACAGATGGAAGCAACGGAATCTGCGCGTTGTTAAACAACTGTCAACCAGTGCTTCAAGAATTGATGGCCGGAAATGCGCCGAACAAATTATGTGGATATGCCGGATTTGAGCCAATCGTATGTTGTCCAACAAGTAGACCGACAACTACGTCAACGCGACGTCCTCCCATCACGGAAACTCCAGTTGGCGATGGAAGAGGTGCAATTGCCAGACAAAGTAAGTAAAGTTTCACCGTGCCGTTGGATTCTCAGAATTTTACAAAAGAAATTTTTTGAAACGATACCGATTTTACTTTTCTTCAGAATGTGCCGAATACGCCACATACGTTTACGCGCTGGTGTATCCACCGGTATTAACGATAAATCGAGAGAAGGTCAACGTTTCGCAATGTGGATTCAAGATCCAGAAACTTGTTACGGGTGGTAAGAAAGCTGAACGAATGGAATTTCCACACATGGCTGCTGTCGGATACAATTTGGATACGGCTGGTATCGGATGGTACTGTGGCGGTACACTTATCTCGGAAAAATTCGTACTCACCGCGGCTCATTGCACGTACTCATCGGCATGGTGAGTTTTGAGTCATTCGGTCATTGCTAGTTACGCAGTTACCCGAATACAAATAAAATAACCAGGGTTAAGTTCACGCTCTACGAAAGAGGTCCTCATTTGTCAAAGTTTCGTAAAGCGAACCGTTTCAGAGTTACAGCTAATCAAAGTTCAATTAACATCAAATTTGACAATTTTTTAGACATTGCGGTCAAACTATCACTCTTATCAAAAAAATGTGTGGCATTTTTCTCCAAAGCATCAATTTCACTATCAAATAATACCCACTGATAGTATTTTGCTACGATAATTTCAAAATTATACGCTTCAAACCGACGTTCCTGGTACTAGGAAATTACTTCAAAATGACTATTTTACAATAATGTGCCTTATTTTCTTTTTGAACGAAGCATGTAATTTGGAAATTATCGTAGTAAAACACTATCGCTGGACATTATTTGATAGCAAAATTGATGGTTTAGAAAAAATGTGCCACATATTTTTTTTGATAAGAGTGATAGCTTTGATAGAGTACATCGATCAGAATTATTTGGAAAATTTTTTTCAATACTCACGATTACACCGCTCGTTTGTTTTCAAATTTTAGGGGTGACGCGTCATGGGTGCGTGTTGGAGATTTGAACTTAGAACGAACGGATGACAGAGCGATGCCAGTGGATAGGAGGATTACTCAACGGATTAGACATCCTCAATACAAACTTCCGGCTCAATATCACGACATTGCTCTTCTCAGACTTGAATCGCGAGTCACTTTTAACGCATGGATAAGACCAGCTTGCCTGCACACCGCACCGGTAACCGGTACCCGAAGCGCTATAGCGACTGGATGGGGTCGCGTTGATTGGGGTGAATAAATCTGCGCGATGAAACTCGTATATCAGCAAAAGCCTCGTTGAATTTTGATGACCTATAATTTTTATGCCCATTACAGCCGATGACGAAGGTTCGATGGACCTTTTGAAGGTCACGCTTCCTCTCGTGGATTCGGACAGTTGTAACAGGAGTTATACTTCCGGTACAACGGACAACAAACTTCCAAATGGAATATTTGGACAATCGCAGATGTGTGCGGGAGAACTCGGAAAGGATACTTGTCAGGTAAAATGAATAAAATCATCACGGCTAAATTCTGCGTATCGATGAAAATATTGTTCAGGAAATTTTAAACGAATGAAATTTTTCTCAGGGTGACAGTGGCGGACCTTTGGTGATATACAGTAACAAAGACTATTATTGCATGTACGATGTGGTCGGAGTTACGAGTCTTGGAAGATTATGTGGAAGCACTGTCCCTGGAGTTTACACCAAGGTTTACCATTACGTATCCTGGATAGAGTCCGTCGTTTGGCCGAGCGGATAAATTAGTTGTACGAAAAAATCGTTTGCTCGTTTAGAGTGCAATCTGTGTATGAATACACGGCTGAGTCTCGTGCCGAAATAGTAAGATAGTAAGATGAATAATAAATTTAAATCAATTCTGTAGCGGAAATTGAGTGAAAAGTTTGCTAGTTTGTTGATGATGTAATAAGTATAATTCATTGTTTGGGAAAAGAGTGCCGAATTATTTCGACCGGAAGCAATATTCGTTCTAAGATGAAAATATCGTTTTTGATGTTTTAACTCCGGAAATCTTATCATTTTAACTCACATCGTTGAACCTCAATCGATTATTCTTAATGACATAGAACGAGTGTAGATAACGTAGATATATTTATGGAACATTCGATTTTAAGCATAACGCTATTATAGTTTTTAAGAATTTATAAACCTATTATTATCGCATTGTGATTCTTGGCGGGCATATGAAAAAGCTGACAATTATGACTGCCGTATGATATTGTAAATAGTTAATTAGTTAAAGAATTTTTAATGAATTTCACAACGAGACTCAATACATTCGAAAATTCCTGACTGTAATTCAATTTGTTGCGACGTTTTGATGATCATTAGTTTTCATATCGCATGTACTTATACACATTATAGTATTCAATTGTCACAGTATCACTAATATAGCTGTGTTGTATTCGAAGAATAAATTTTATATGATTTAATTAACACGAAGTTGTTACTTACTTGAATTTTCCTTCATTTTGCATACCCTCGTGGGTCTCAAGGTCCGTTCAAATCAATTTTCCGCGTTGTATATCGACATTTTTCTTCGGATCACCGTATACCATCTTACTCTCGTGGTACTCTTTCGAATTTTCCAATGATTTCCGGATACCTGCGAAATTTCAGGTGGCACGCTCTTCAACGATTATTTCAAATAACACGTTCTTTTATACTGCCGTTGAATTATGAGTACGAAAAGACGTTAAGGGGTCTACCCTAATTGTAATTTTCAAGAAATCAATTTTCTTTTTATTTCATTTATCGAAAATATAGATACTTGAAAGTGTTATACTGAAGGCATAATGTACGGTGCAGGCATCGCTGATTGAGCATAGGTAAGAATTTTTCAGGTTTTTTCGTTAAAAAAAACTTTGATTGCGTTTTTCTCGAAATGACGTTTTTGGTCGGCTTGTTGAAAATATCTCGAGAACTACTGCATCAATCTTCACCAAATTTTAACCACGTATTCTTTATGATAAAAGCTATAGCGCATATCGGACGATTTTTGAAATTTTGAGTTAAACTTGTTTTTTTTTCACAAAAACATAAGAAAAAAAGCTGATTTTTCATTTCTTTTCGAAAAATCACCGCCATTTTGTCAAAATTGAAAAAATCAAAAATCGTCTGATATGCGCTATAGCCATTGCCTTACTGAATCTAAAACTATTTTTTTTTTATTTTTCAAATGATCCATTCCGGAGATTTCATCAACAGGCCGCACCTATCAGTTTTTTGGAAATTTTTTTGGACTCCATTTTTATACGATAAAAATAGATGAAATAAATATAAAAAAAATTTTTTAATGTATTTCAAGATTGTATTTACTGAGCCTTGAACTGAAGATATGAATATTTATGATTCTAAGCGATGAAAAAAAATCGTGAAAATAGCCATTTTTTTGCGCGTCCAATTAGGGTAGACCCCTTAAGTTGAGTGCAGAAAAAGTGTGGCCTTCCAATAACTGGAAACGGCAAAGGTCAAGCTCTGCACAGATCTCGCTATAATATCCATGCTCGCATATTTTAACATAAATAAAGGAGTCATCTGCGTTAGCTGTGATTCAGAGTAGGGATCTGGGTTTATATTGCAGCGATTGTTCGCAATTTCTGATCACAGTACGCCGTGGAGTCTCAAGGATGATTCTTTCATATATTTGTCTCCTTTTTTTGGCAACACTCGCCGAATCGGCACATGGAGGTAAGTTCACTTTAAAAACTTAATACAATGTTGAGACGTGGATTCGAAAACACTCTCGTGTTTAAGGATTCGAGAATAAAGGCTTGCTGAATTACCGGTTAATTGTTTGGACCAAATCGAACATACTTTACGTCAGACTCACAAGGAAAAAAAAACCAGTCAAGCAGCAAAGTATGATGAATTATTCCAAGTAAGTTTTTGAACATTGCAGGTGTCATAAAAGCAGGAAATGTGACCGAAGAACGAGATGGCGATGGAAGGGGTGCAATTGCCAGGCAAAGTGAGTGTTTTTCCCTGCCTTGTGTTTATAGATCTGCGTGCAGTCTCCAAGTAAAAATTGTGAAATCTTTTTTCTTTCAGAATGTGCGGAGTACGCGCAGTCTGTTTACACTTTAGCGACTCCACCGACATTGACTTCCAATCAAAACTTAGTGAACGTCTCTCTTTGTGGTATAACGTCTAGTCCTTTGATTATAAGTTCTTCGGTGGCTAGATCTCGTGAATTTCCGCACATGGCTGCGATCGGATTCGATATAAGAGATCGTAGCATCTCCTGGTTTTGCGGCGGCACCCTCATTTCAGAGATTTGGGTTCTCACTGCCGCTCACTGTGCTTTCCCCCTGACTTTGTACGTATTTTTTGTCTTTATGTAGCAACTGACTCCTGGTTTCTTATTGATTACTGATTTCGAATTTCGAAATTTTAGTGGCCCCGCTTCATGGGTGCGTGTTGGTGATTTGAATTTGGACAGTACTTCCGACGAAGCGTCACCGGAGGATCGTCGAGTAATTGAGAGGATCAAACATCCGCAGTACAAACCACCAGTTAAGTATCACGACATCGCACTCTTACGCCTCGAGTCTCGAGTTCCTTTCAACGCTTGGATCAGACCCGCTTGCCTACCTACTGGACCAAAATCGGGCTCGAACAACGTAAAAACTATAGGGACAGGATGGGGGACCAAAGATTTGGCGGGTAAACAATATCCTAAAAAAATCTATCGAACCGATTTCTTTAGACTGTAGTTATAGGGTATCGGTCTATCAAATTTCACCGAAATCATGATATTCTATTGATCTTTTTTTTTTTTTTAGCCATTGAACGGTCGTCCGAACTCAAAAAGATCACGATGCCCATCGTAGATCATCAGAGTTGTAACGCGAGTTGGTCAACTGGTTCAATAAGTAGGCATTTACCCAATGGAGTAGTTGACGAATGGCAAATCTGTGCGGGTGACTCTGTAGCAGATACTTGCCAGGTAACATCCTGAACGGAACCTTCATCAATCTCATCAATTTTTAAAACATCTTTGACACAAAAAAAAAATTGTTTCAGGGTGACGGTGGTGGACCTTTGGTGGTCTACAGCAAAAAAGAGTACTGCATGTACGACGTGATTGGTGTCGTTAGTTTGGGAAAGCTATGTTTCAGTTCAATTCCAGGACTTGCCACTCGTGTATACAATTACATTCCCTGGATAGAGTCCATCGTTTGGCCTGGAGAAATCATTCATTCGATAAAAATTTGATGAAATTCAATGAAATTGTATTTTTCAACAATAAATCCAGTTTTACCGTATCCGCTTGACTAATTCCACCATAAATCAGAGCGTCACGATGAATAATAGACTGAGGAGACGAAAACACGTTTGCTCTAAGAGGTATTAGCAAATTATTACCAGTTATTTTATGAGCTCATGACGCACTTTCAATAGGAAAACATCCACTCTCTGATAAATTGACATGATTCCGAAATATTTCACGTGATACCTGTAATGTTGCGGGTAGTAGTTCCGGCATCTGCACCTTGTCAAAAATTGCAGACCCGTGCGCCAGAATTCGAAGAACAGCGGGACTGCGCCAGAAAAAGAACCCAAGCTTGTCAGGTAAAAGGAGTTGGACTGCAAGTCAGAGAATCGAAGTCGATATTGTATGTATGATGTCTACACATATAAAAATTATAGTCGTTTATTGTTACGCTTTAATTCTATACAGAGTAATAACTACATGTAATATTTTGGTAAATGTGATAGAATTTAAAATTAATTATAAATCTAGCTGTAAAAAATTGTCTCAAAAAATTGAACCGCCAATTAGTGCAAACGGACTTAAATGCAGCTGGCATCAGGTACGGTTGTTGTGAATAATATTTTATATATGTACGCGTTATTATAAACTTATCATCTAAACTTCAACTACTTATACGTCCTTATACTGGTTTTAATTTCATGATAAAAACTTACCAAACTAATGATAATTATATTCTTCATTTTCTCTGTCACAATGTCGTTGATCTCCAAAAAATTGTATCAGATAGTTAAAAACCTCGAAGAATGACAGAGTACGCAGGAGGACGGAGAGTGGGATACGTACAGCGATCAGGAAAACCATCCGAAGACAAGACCCGTAGCGATCAGAATATTAAAATGGGCCAATACGTTACCGGTGCCCGTCGCAAGGCCAGATGCCATCGGGAGTCATGGGTCCGGATAAACCTGATCTGGTGGATCTACGAGAATATCTCCAAGGGTCCGTGGTCGCACCAGCATTCTACTAGTCTTCAGACTATAGTCACCGCGCCAATGTTCCCAAATTACTCCTCGGAAGGGTTCGTGCGGTCCATTTTCTGGGATGTAGTCACCGTTCAAATTTGCTTCGAAGCAACTGCGAGCAATTATTGAGTTCTCTTTGAATATGAATTCTAAGGAACAATAAAATCGGAAATTTAGATAAAAAAGTAAAAATCCGTACCTGTAGAACCACCACCCTCCTCCGTATGCAGGTGCGCAAGGGCAGCATGGCGGTGCGCCATCGTTATCTCGGTCAATTGTGGAAAACGGTGTACCATCATGTGCTCCAAAAGCGTCGGTAGCGTTTCCCTCGTATCCGCTAATCCATATCCTATAATCATCCCTCTCAGCGTCAACCCTAAAGGTCGAGTATTCGGCCCACGCCGTTACTCCGTTCCAATCTTCAAGCTCCACTCTCAGGTTGACGTCAGTCTCGTAGGTCAATCTTAAAGTTCACGATTTAAAACAATTCTTGAAATTTTTGAGGTCTGGATTTGAACCCAAGAATATAGACGCCTACCTGTGAATGTATTCATTCCCGAACCAGAATTCTTTATGAAGATCACCAAATCCTTGGCTGTATTCGTCCCAGGACCTAGTAAAATTCTCGACTCCTCCCCACGCGCCACCTCTTTGTTGAATGATAGTCCACCCTCCGCCAGAAGTTTCGAGGTCACAATTCCTTGTGTAAAAATCGCGACCAGCTGCGTTAATGTCCCTGCTATGTCCGAGCTTAAAAACTCCTGAAGGTTTTCCAGAGTTCTGAAGACTCTCGCAGTTCCGCTCATCGACCTCGGCTATTTCTACTACGGATCTCGGCGTCGTCAAAAGTGTTACGATGGCGGTTGTTGATGACGGCGGCAAAGTCGTGACATTCGGAAGTATATCGAAACCCTGGTTCCTTGGTATCGGGTAAACGGCGGCGAAGGTCGTCGATGAAACAGTGGAGCTCGAAACAATTTCGTCTTCATCCTTTGAACGCCCTAAGACTCCACTCCCCAAGGGTATCACCGTAACTTCCCCGTCCCCACTACCTGCGAAAATCAAATTACTTACTTTTATTTTATTTCGATTTTTTTTTTTTTTTTTCATCAGAGCTTACCTTCCGGGGCGTCCTCATCATCGCCGCTACCCGCGTCGTCGGTTGTGTCACCGGAGCCATCGTAGTCAATGACCGGAAATGTATTTGCTGGTCGCGATCCACTATTCGCCTGAGGGTGGACGCCACCGATTTTTGCCAGTAGATGCTCCAAGTAAGTTTTTTGCTCGGAAAAACGACGCTCCAGGGCGTCTTGCCCGCTGGAAGTCTCTCCGTGAACCTGGTTGACAACTCCTGATGATCAAAACGAAGAGTAACTCCAACGCGGTTATCAGGCTTAAAGATTAGGACATTTTAGAGTAATTCCTAAAGAAATGAAGCTATGTATTGCAAACCAAATATGTTGCAAATTTTGCTTCTATTTTCAGTTTTTCAGGCTTCAAATTTTTCATTTTTGTATGACGAACCTTCTACGCGTTTCATGATGGTCTCTGCATTTTCTGCGAAGGAATTAACCCTGTGGCTGCTGGCGCGACAGCAGCTCAAAAGTTCCTGAATATCGTGGTCGAGATCATCATCGGAGTCGCCGTTGTGACAGGAATTGGTATGATTCATACCGCGTACCAGGCTCTCAATGGTCTCCAATGATTTCGTCATCTTTCGTTGAGGTGCTAATAATCTTTTCCACAGCCTGGAAGACAAAATGAAAAAAAAAAAGAAGAAAAATGCTTGAATATCAACCTCAGTTCTAGCGACTTCTGCGTTCATATTTAAAACCTCAAATGTTAAGGTCACCCCATCAATGCGCACAACGCGTGAACATTGCTGTGACTAATACACGACATTTGAACTCACTTGTTGAGAAGCTTTGCCTCGGTACGAGGAAGGTCAGAGGTATCAGGCTGATCATGCAATTCGTTGCTCTCTGGTTCCGAGACGAGTTTATCGTAAACAAGATCGACCTTGGCCTGGACGTCCTGGAGGGCTTCTTCCACCGCCGGTGGTGTGTTGCATCGAATTACCAACTTTCCAGAAGCTTCCTCAGTTTCATTCTTCTTTTTCTTCGACTTCAAATTCGTGCTTATCGAATGTATTCCCGTCTGAACACGGTCAACTTTCCTTTCAACGATTTTCAACGTCGAAAGAACGCCTCTGAAAATTACAATGTACAAATAATCCATCACGTATCAATTCTCGTTCCATCCACACTTACCTGGTAGCGAATTCTCCCATTAAAGGATCTCTAGGTGTCTCAAGCTGTTGGATTCTTTGAGAAGTTTCCTCAAGCCGCGAAGTTATTCTCTCAAGTTTATATTCCAAGTTCATCAATTGGGATACCTTGGTATCAAGCACCACCATTTTTTCTTGACCCCTTGATAGGTGGTCCATCTTGTTGTCTAGACTTTTTATCTGTTCGTTCCAAGCGGCGACGTGTAATTGAAAAGTATCCCATACATGACTCCTTTCTTGGAGTCCATGAATATTGCTGTCAATACTCGCGAGAAGAGTTGACGTAATGAGCATTCTATGCTCAAGTTTTCCCAGGTAGAGATTGTTGAATTTATCCAGCTGACCTAACGCATAACTTTATTTTTCTAACAGTGGTCTAATATTAAATGATACAATTATAGTCTCATTTGGAAATTAGTTCGGCGTTCGATCAATGAACATGATAGAAATGTCGGTGCTTTCAATTTCGTACACAAAACGATTGTGGGAAAGTTCAGAGTACGTATCTGTCGAACAATAAATGAATTCGATTTGTTTGTTGGGCCATTTAAGTAAGTGACCTTCTACGTCGAATTGATGAGCCTACCCAGATTGCCAGTCTGGTCCGCACGTGTTTCTATCGTACACTGGAGGATAGGAAATCAATTTTTTCCTCTCCTCGCGATGAAAAACAATCTCACACGTTTGGCGATTATTCAAAAATTCCTACAATCCATAGCCTTTAACTTTCTTGTCTGCTTCACTGGCTGCAGACACAGCAGACAGAAACAAATACTTCCAATTATCCTAAGGTCTTCGACCGTCTGACTTTCATGTTAAACTCTTCAACGAAGTGCGCCTCGTCGAGAGAAAGAGAGGTAAAAAAAAAATTTAGGCTGTTTTTTCTCTCAAGCCTAGTCTCGCAAGTTTCGCAGATGTTTTTTAAGGCTCTATCCTTCTTTATACACAATAGCGTGGGAAGTACTCCAGCATATTATAACTCATTTATTATTATTTTCTCACCAGCTATGGTAGCCATCATCGTTTTAACGCCACCAATTTCTTCCCATAGTCGATCTATCTGATGGGACCCCTGAATCTCCGACCGTCTTTGATTTACTTCCGGTTGCCCCGTAGTCAAAATTTCCGGAATCAGCAGAGGTGGCTGCTGGGTGGTGGTCGTGATTGGTCCAACTGCCCAGGTGGACGAGACTATCGAAATTACCCATAACACCTGAAAAATTAATTTCAAACATGATTTTTTTTATTCTCTCGATGATTTTAGATGGAAAAAAATATGCCGATATTGACCGTGGGACTTTATCATTTGACGTAGAGCGTGTATATAGATTCTGAAAGCAGCACTTGCACGATTGATGAGGAAAATAAAATGACAACCTAATAGTTAGGTATACCTATAACCATCGAAACGTGACGAAACTCGACGAAACGTAACCGGTCTACCAATAATCGGCAATTTGACTCTCCCACAGTGATAAATGTGCGTAATTAACCGAAGTTCCGGCCCATTCTGTCTTCACTATATAATGTAAAGACTTGAATATGCCCAAGTGATCTATAATCACGGTCCCCATCTGGTTCAAGTGTTTCAATCATTCATAATAACTTCCCTCTGCCTATAATGAATCCCTTCGAAGATATCCCAATCTTTTTTTTTTCTCTTATTTTTCTAATACTTTTTTCTTCTCCTCTCTAATTTCTCTCTCAATTGAACCAATTAGCATAGATTGAGACCGATGAAGCCCAATCAATCGATGAGTAATAATCCGTTTTAGTGGCTCGATACACAACCTTTTTAACATTTGAACTCTACAGAAAAATTCAAGGATCAATTTTTCCAGATTTTTTTTATTTTTCTCTACAAGTACATTCAAGGACGTTTATTATTTCATAATAGAATCACCGGTAACACTAATCCGGTGTAACAATCTTAAGTTTCATTCTCGTCATCCTAGAGGCTATACGTTCGAATCGTAATTATACTTTAGAAGAGGAAAAAAAATTTCTAAACCCGTTCGAAAAATTACGTAATCCGAAATATCCTGCACTTAAATACTTGAATAAAATTTGCATCCTATATAATTAACGCACAAGAAACAAAAAAGGTAGAAGGATCGAGACGGATTTACTTGGACAAATTTTCAAAGCGTACAATTTTATACGCTCGAATTTATAAGAACGTGCAGAAATAATGTGACGATCTTTTTGTTTGCACGGATCTGCGTGCCGTAGAACGTGATGTTGTACAGATACGTAAATACATCATAACGTATTTCTGGTTTCACAATAGCTCATCGAAGTCGTCGTAATAAACGTACGCCGTGTTCACCTATACCTATAAGTCATGTGCAGGGTCGAGGAACGCGGGAAACACGTGTCTTCTCATACACATAGGTGTATTATAATTGGTTGAATCGAGTTATTCCTTTAGTTTTGCGCCCTTATCACGCGCGTGAATTACCATGATTAAATTCGGAGTCTGATTTTTATCAGAAATTCTAAAGTCGAATTAGCGAATTATGCAGCCGAGGTCGATATGAGTCGGAAAATGTCGAATAATCTTTTATAGAGCGTCATTTTCATGGTGTAATAATTACGCATCGGCTGAATCGTTCGCCGGATATAAAAATGGTTTGTATATGAAACTTTTTTTATTCAATTGCTGATGAGATAAGCAGCAGGATAGACGACTAGACGAAATTGAAGGAGGGGAATTAGAAGATTATAAATTAGGCATATAGCGAATCTATTATTTCTCATTCTGATTCTGAAAAAGCGATCTCCCAATAGTAATGTTTTAATAATCAATCAATATTCTTGTACCTGATGAAGTTTGTACAGTGTAACGATTAAAATCTGAAAGGAAAGATTGGTAGATGGATCGCGTAGAACCGATGGTCAAACTTCGGAGCCTTGAGAGTATATCAGGTACCAACACTGATAGACAACATTTGTTGGCATGAAAGAATATGATTGACGTTTTCCCGGCTAAATTATTGTCCACTATAATTAAAACAGACTCGTTTTCATGGTAACGATAAGGAGACTATAATATTCCTTCAATCCCGGGTAGCAGATCAATGTAGTGTTCTCTCTTTGATAATCCTTTCCGCATCTATGAAATTATAGAAGCGTTTTCCCAAAAACAATGAGAAAAATTGCAGAAATAAAATTGTAAATAACTCGTGAACAGTCGAGCCCAGAAACCTCGATTAAAAACGAGATAATATTTCACCCGTAACTCAACGTTATCTTTATAAATGCAGTATTATTTTACTATGTTCATCAACGTCAAAGAGTCGTGTTCGTGTTGTGAAAGGAATTTATTCTATTGACGGAGTGGTTTCTCGTTTGGATGAAATAAAGTCGGTTCTAAATGCCAAGAGCGATTGAAAATGCAAGGAATTAACAATTGCGTATACCTGATAAATGCAGCTCACCTGATAAGCGCGCATATTTGCGTGCCCCTGGTGTCAGCGATCGTCGCGTATCTCGGTAGAGCGTCTTGTAGTACGAGAAAATAAAATGAGAAAAACAAAAGAAGAAAAAGGAAAATTAAATAACTAATAGAATACGAGAAAAATCCCCCATAAAGCCGACTATTGTTAGGTAAACACGTTGATCACAGACCACGGTGAATATTGAACACTGTACGTTCGCACCCAGCAAAGTTCCTCTGCGAACTAAACTGACAGACTATGTTCTGTTCTACAAACTCACCGACTCACTCTTAGCGAGTGACAGTCGTATGGTAGAATAACAGATACACTAACACAAGATATTATACGCTTTGAGCATCGATTTCTCATCTGCACGAGAGTCCATCAGCTACTGACTCGTACACGATGAGTGACGGGCGGTTTTTGCGCGTTGTTCGTTCTCTTATTTCTTATTATTAGTTACTCATATCTCATTTAATCTTGTTTCTTTCAAACTTCGCAAAGAAAAGCACGCGTCTCATGTAAGAGTTCAGAATTGGATTACTAAAAGCTCTGCATAAACTCCAAATGCACTCGCAGCGCGGGTATTATTATGAAATTTGGTCGTTGGCCAAATCCTAAAAAAGATCAGTATGGGGGGATTTTTATCCTCAAAAGTAGAGCAAAAGCATCCGGAGTATTTTAACTCAGACGAGTTCTCTTGAAAGCGACGATTTCCGGCAGCGCAGACTTCATGGGCGACGAATAATTCAAAAAAGATTAGCGCGTCGATTTATACGAAGTGTGAAAGGAGTCAGCTGTTTCGAAATTTTAAAAAATGGAGCGCGCAAACGCTCTTCGCGTCGCGACGCGACGCCGTGATCAGGCATCGATCTTTGAAAGCACGTACAGACCGGCGCAAGCGCTAAGATTCGCTTTATTTTCAGCTTTGTATAAACCCTGCTACGAACTCGATGGACTGTGCTTCCGAAATTTCACTCTAAAATAATGTTCGTCTATTATTAGTCAACCCCTAATATATAATAGCGTTTCCTCGTCTATGAGAAGGGGGAAAGTCGCCTATAACTATAATTCCGAATTTTAATACCCACGCGATGTCCAAACTCGATGACAATCTCTCGAACAGTGATAAACCCCTCATAAAACACAATTTTAACCAGAACAATAATGTTGTCAGGTATGCAGTCATGAATTTCAATTCACGTATCTAATCATATTTCAGAAGCTCTAAAGTTGCTCTTTACCGTAAAAATAAGACAAATATCAAATCGTTGCTCATTTTTTTATGCTTGTACAGTATGCAGGGAAAGCCGAGGGGTATCTTGAAAGATGGGAATAATTCGCTGCATTCCAGCAGCGTGGAAGTTCGATCGGAAAGAAAAAGGTACTGTTTATGGACGCTGATATTTTTGCTGGCATTGATGGGGCTCTGCAACTTGTTCCTGAGTATCACAATCATAGCCGTTCTGCGAGTGAATCAGGGCCAGGGTATGGAGAGCATGGAAGTGATCCCTGAAGAAAATCTGATAAAGTTTTTCGGTAAAACCGATTTGGACGGGGTAAGCATGAGCCTGAAATTTTCTGGAGAAATACGAAAGGAAGGTTTCAATTGAATACGATCGAATCGTTTAATATTTTTTCACAGCTGGGACTACGTAACGGTATTTGTCAAGGGTACGGTGACGAGCCGATGGAAATTTCGGGCGACAACGGCGGTGTGCAGATAAACCTGAGGGTTTTGGATACCGTAACAAATCGTGATCCTGTTCGTTCAAACGTGCAGGTCCTGCATAACGGGACAACGATATCAAAGGTGGAAACCTTCCAAATAAAAGACCCGCAAACAGGGTCGACTTATTTTTCAACTAATTTCCCGAACTTCGAGCTGCCTTCAGGGGTTGAAAAAATTAACATTGCGATAGCAGAGACTCATAGAGTCACATCCCCCGTTAACGAAAGCCTGACGTTTAGATCCGATCGAAAAGTTACCGTCCACGGATCTGAGGGGGTGCGAATGGAGGCTAAAGAAATTCTGTGGTCCGGCGTCGAGGATGTTTTTTTAAAGAGCGATAACGGGAGCATTATCTTAAGTGGAAAAGAAGGAATTGCTATTAATCTGAAACGCATTCCTGTTGTTACGCCGGATCTGCGAAGCCAGAGTAAAAGTAACCATTATAAAGTATGCGTCTGTATGCCTCAAGGAAAATTATTCCGGGTCCTAGTGCCCCCTGGAAACAAGCAAGTGAATTGCGCCCACGTCAGTATGACATCAGAACATAATCCTTGCAAGTAATGGTAAAATTGAGCGAATTATCGATGCCACGTGTTTACAGCCCATCGATATCCAAATTCCAAGCCGTCTTCCTTGCAAGCATTTAATTCACAACCTGATAAGGTATAAGTCGGTAGGTCTGACTGCTTCCAGGATTTACGGGTCCTGAGTACACGTGGCATCGTTGAAAATTGTTAGAAATTTATACGAGTCCTGGAATAATGCAGATTTTGAAAAGTTGAGTCGTCGAACATCTGTAGATAGCATCACACGGTTAATTTTTATTGAATGATTACGTAGAGGATAGTACTCAGATTCAAGATTTGTTCCAGCGTTTGTCAGAATTAATTTATTCGTAGATTTCGTTATCAAATACATTCACATTTTGTAGAAATTCAATGTCACTCGGATATAAATTATTCATTATCTGTCGTCGGCGAGTATGAGTCTAGTTTAAATTCACGAGACACGCATATACACATCAATATAATAGTCGGTTGCATAATATACTTAATAATAACAGAATGCTAATCTAGATATTCATGAATGTATCGAATATAATTACAATCTTAGTCGCATTAAATATTAAATGTTCATCAAAGTAAATCGTTTGATCAAACGAATTACCCACTTGCGTAATAGCTGAAAAATCATGGAACGATGATCGGTTTTTGAAAGAACTGAATTTTTTACCATCATAATTAATTGTAATGAATACTCTGTATGTGTTGAAGAAACATCAGAAAATACATATGAAAAAATCGACAGCATTCTCCGTTTTCTTTTCACTCCTGCATCATTCTTTCATGAACTCAAATTCATGAGTTGGAAAATCAGCGATTGGAAGTTTTTTTACTTTGAAAATCGCTTAAGCATCTTGGGTTACCATTTCTTCGTTTCCTTCTTCCATTTCCTCTTGTTGTTCCTGCTCCGTTGGTGGCTCGTAGGCCTTGTCCAAAGGACTGGCGACCACCCCACCGCTCCAAACACTCATTTCTACAGCTAGTTTATTACCACCTTCTAGCAGGGGGCGATAACCACCGTGAGCAAGTACTCGCAGCAAAGTCTGGGCCGTGAGACAAACTTGATCTTGTTGCTCTAAGGTCATAGCGGTGTGTACGCGGATGTTGCCTCCCTCGCAGGGGTCGGAAATGCCTGCGATACCAATGAAGATACGATAATCGGATAAATGATCAAAGTTCGGTACATTGTAAAGCAAATATAAGCACACTCACCTGCAGAACCGGGCAAAAATAGTCCAGAAGCTAGGAGTTGGAGTACTCTTTTGTAAGCTTGATTAATTGGCAATGCTTGTCTACTGGGATTATTCATGATAGCGTTGTGGGCTAGTAGATCCAACATCCATGGAGAGAGTGGTTCAAGACCTTCGAATCTGGTTCGTAAATCTCTGAGTAGTCTAATCAAAACTTTGATGCTAGAGTGGTGAGCGTTCTCTTCAAACCATCGAGAGTGTCTAATGGCTGCTAAGTGACCTGAATGACATTGAGAGATGTGTTAACACCTTGATATTGAATTGATCAATCGTTTAAATTTTTACCTTGGCAGATTTTGACGTCGAGATGCTGCTCGGATTCTAATTTACGTAAATTCTGATGTAGAGTGGTAATCAGTACACGAACTGTGGCTTCATTGGTAGCGATATCGAATCCCCGTTCAGTTTGAACCAGCCTAAATACTTCTTTGGGATTCCCTGCTTTTAAATCAGTGTTTACTTTCGTTCCTAGTGCTTCAACGGCAGTTTTTGTGGGAAGTGTCTTAAGAATGACGACGATATCAGCTATGTTGTGTCCCTTGATCATTGTCCCTTTTTTGAAGCTACCCACTTGTCTGACTTCTTCAAGTTGCTGTTATTGAGAAAAATCATTGGCTTTTGATAAGATAGTTATAAAAGAACCTATGTTTAACAACAGTGCTGCTTACACAAGCCTCAAATGTACCAGGTGCGACGATTAGGTTATCTAAAACACCTTGTAGTTTAGTAACTAGATTAAGAATAGAATTTTGCTCCTTCGCTGTTGGGCACATGTCAGAATTTTTCTTGAGAAGGGCAGTGGTGAAGTCAGCCTCATCCGCTGCTGGCTTAACACGAGGAAATGCAGCCTCGCATAAAGTGTAGTCAAATGGATGTCTGGGCAAAAATTGTTTCCTGGGAAATCCCATTCCACGACCCATTCCACCTCGTCCACCTCTGATCATACCGCCACGTCCACCTCGAACCATGTTACACCTTTAACATCAGAAGCCCTGGTCAGAAGTCGTTTTGAACTTTGAGTTGGTAATGTTTGTAAACGGTAGTCTTGTGTTGTAAAAAAAATCGATACATCGAGCAAAATGATAGCCGACCTAACCAAGCATAGCAAATACACTTCTTGAGGAGAATCGCGGCCTGTACTATTGTTACATTCTTGTCAGCAGCGTGGTGGACAGAAATTAAGTACGTTTTAATAAACATTGCGAAATACATGAAATAAACTCACCAAAACCAAAGTAATATATGATTTCACTGATCGTGTAACCGGCGTTGACTTTTAGCGTCCCAAAACGTGAGACGTGAAGCGGGCTGAGCCTTCAGGCGAATACTCGAGAGCGCGTTCGACCCACAGAAACTCGCAAACCAACTCAAGTTGACTTCAGTTGAGTGTATTGTTGCAAGGTAATCATGGCTTCGGAGCGGTACAGTTTTTCGCTCACTACTTTCAGGTAAAAGACTCTGAATTTATCGCCTTTCACCCATGATTTATTCCCCAAATACACCAATTAAGCAATTTCCCGTAAAAGAATCAAACCTGCTTCTCTAATAGCCTAATAAATCGTATGACCATCTCCTAACCTAAAAGCACAGCGCGTAGCTAACTCCGAAATGCCGATTATATTACTAAGTTCTCTTCATTATTAGCTCCAAATATTAGAGTTGAGTACTACTTGTATCTCAACCGAGGATCAGCTTCACCTCTCTTTAATTAAAATATCTGCTTTTTTTTGTCATGTCATTGTCACTTACTGTAACTGTCAAGCAAGCAGGATTTGTTGTACCCCTTTTTTTGGGTATGGAAATTTTTTCAGAATTAATGTCATAAATAAATTCTCATGATTTTCAGTCCCTCGGGCAAACTAGTGCAGATAGAATATGCATTGGCAGCTGTATCAGCTGGTGCACCTTCTGTCGGTATCAAGGCATCGAATGGAGTTGTTTTGGCAACAGAAAATAAGCACAAATCAATACTTTACGATGAGCATAGTGTCCACAAGGTAGAGATGGTGACCAAACATATCGGAATGATCTATAGTGGAATGGGACCCGATTATCGCCTGTTAGTTAAACAGGCTAGGAAAATAGCGCAGCAATATCTACTTGTCTATCAGGAACCTATCCCGACTGCTCAACTTGTTCAACGAGTAGCGATGCTGATGCAGGAGTACACGCAGTCCGGGTGAGAATTAATTACTCTTGCTGAATTGGAATCAATGGTTGAAAACTTGTTCTTCAATTCTTGACTTTTTTTCAATCCTTCACAGAGGTGTACGCCCGTTCGGCGTATCTTTATTGATTTGTGGGTGGGACAACGATAAGCCGTATTTGTTCCAATGTGATCCTTCGGGTGCATTTTATGCCTGGAAGGCAACTGCAATGGGAAAGAATTACATAAATGGTAAGACATTCCTAGAAAAAAGATACAGCGAAGATCTCGAATTGGATGACGCAGTTCACACAGCTATTCTGACCCTAAAAGAGGGATTCGAGGGACAGATGACTGCTGATAACATTGAAGTTGGTATTTGCGATGCAAATGGGTTCAGGCGATTAGATCCGTCCAATGTTAAGGACTATCTAGCAAACATCCCCTAATTTTAATTATCTCATTTTTTTGTATTCTAATATCCATTACTTAAGCTGAGGAATTCTAAAACGATAAGAAATTTGCTTGTGGATAATAAAATCTCTAAACAAATACGGTTTCACCTTCTTTTTTTTAATTCGTTCTCTGCTCCAATATTTTAAAGTCCCACTTCGTTCATTCACAATTTTAAAAATCGAACATGCTGCGCCATCATCGACTGATTCTATACTAATACGTAAATACTAGACCGAAATCTTTCAAAACAAATATATTCCAAATCAGGGACGCAACCAGCGTATTGCGTAGCGGCAGTCTTCAGCCAGCCTTCTGTTAAGTCTGACTGTGTAGTGCGGATCGTGAGGTCGTCGCGCGTCGTTTTCAAGTTTTCCGTGATTAGTGTAGTTATAAAGATTTACAGCCGATAATCATCCCCCGCCGAATTTCAGGTAAGAATATTATAATATCATAGATGCATAATTGCCGGAAAAACTATTCCCAATCAACGGATATTCGCATCGGTTCTTACTGCTCTATTCAGGGAATAGAGTCTGCACAATGTTGGTGATATGACGACGACACATGTGTTCTGTTTAGTGTTATGAGGTCGTGACCCTCATTTAACATTGAATATTGTTTTTCTTTTCTAATCCAAGCAGATATACAATGTATACTTATAATAGGCGTTGCTCTGTATCCGAAGTTTGACATCGGAATCACTAATTTGGATGGCTCATTAGAAATTGTATATGGAATATCGATCACTATAGTGATCCTTTCAGTATCGCTTTTTTTTGTGTTACCAGGGTATCGCAATGTACCTACCTACTGTATTTCAATTATTGCTTCGCTTACGTATGCGTTCATTGTTATTTTACCACTGAGGCAAAATATTACCTGACATTAATTACCTACCACGTAAAATTTTCATTCCCTCGCATCTATTGTTCCCGTCAGATTTCATAGAGCACTCTAGCTGAGGTATTATTTTAACCGATCTATTCTGCGATAAGAAAAACGGATAATTGTATTCGGGTATTATTTACTGGACGCAGAAAAGTTTTCACTATCATCATATGTCAAGGCATGATACTTCGTTACTAATTAGGAATTCGTTCGATGAGAGGATACAGTTATTATATTTTATTAAGGGTTCTGATTATCATCTATTAATTACAATCGAATATAGTTTAACGCGGCTCTATTCTATAGAGGCACCTCTAACTCCAAGTGCGTTTGCAGCTACCTGCTTTTTTCTGTCCTATTTTCAAGGGGCAGAAAAAAAATTTCTGTACGTGAATTTTGACAGTCATAAACTACAAAAAGTAATTCGCTGATGAAATATTACGTGAGATGAGTCGTGACGAGTGAAGATTTAAGTTTGTAAAGTTGGAATTTGGAATTCTTGAGCGATAAATTTAATCTTTAACATTATGTGTGTACCATTATAAAGTTTGATCCTCCCAAAACTGGAGACTTTACCGTAATGCTGTGGAGCTGGTAGCACGTCAAGTAGAGATTGAAAACGCAAGGTAAATATAAACTAAAATACGGTAGAATGGCCCGTGGCCTCGTATACATATACCGAAATTCGAATTAAACTATCTCGTTGATTAAAAAGCTGGGCGGGTGCAAAGAACGTGCTTCATCATAAATGTACTAGTCCTCTGCTCTACTGATTGCGAGTAAACACTAAACTTTAGCGTAAACCGCGATAGTTCTCGGAACAAACTGTTTTGACTTTTGGTCAATTTCAAATTATCGAAAATGCCGATATATAAGTATAGTACAATCTAGCCGGAATTTAGAACTGAGCTAAAACACGCGAATGTACTCGGCACACATTTTCGCGTCATAACGCGAAACGCGAACGGCCAATGAACCATAAATCCATTGCCCTCGCTGCCTACCTACCCCATATCGTGTTTTCAAACTTCCCTTATACTCTAACCCCACGTATACCTACTACTTTAGCGTAGGGCCATTTTACCCAGAATATATTGGAGGAAATTATTAAATTTCACCCTATATAAGCACGCGCTGAACGCCTCCGGAAAAAGCTCCGGGGTGCCCGAAAGTTGCCCTTAAACCCACCTATACTTATACTTCTCTTCTCTGTCTTGGCCTTCATCCCTTCGCCCCAAGTTTAGACGATGAATTATAATTCCCGTTAACAATATTCTCGCCAAATAGCTTATAAAGATGGGAAAAAAAAAGAAGAAATTGAACGATCATTTCTCTTACAATCAAATCAGAATGGGATTTTCGGTAACATTGAATAAAGAGCGTACGACGATCCGGAAAAAACTTAATAAAAGGGTTGGAAACGACCTAATTATTGGATGGTATAATGCAGTCACTAAATATTAGACAGCCATTTGACACACTTGTAAGAGCAGGAACGCGTGCAGAATACGTTGAGTCTCGAGTCGACGGGTTACCTAACTACAATATATCGGAAAGCATCGAACCGGAAGTGGACAATAGGGAGAGAACGTCGCCATAGGCTTTAGAATCGAGATATCGGAATGCAGAGTACCTGCTTTGTGTACATCGGGGGTTCTCCATTCTGTATGCTGCAGCCAAACGGGTGCTGCACAAAACGAATGGAATTGAAAGAAAAGGCTTTTAATTAGTTGTAATTGAGTTATCGATTTGACCGTAGGGTTGAATAGGTAGAACTCTGGAAAGGGGTTCAAGCTTCCAACTGCAGCTGGTGACTTTGAGTGGCAGCCATTAAAAGTTGTCTCGTTAAAATGCAATTCTGGTCGCCACATATAAATGCACCGAACAATGACATAATTTGCTATACCTTTTCATGCTTCAGTTAAAAACTTTAACACCGAGTCAGCGTTTCAGGAAGATGACGTATTCCACCCTCTTAACCCGCCGTTTCAAACCTATACCTAGTTTTTTTTTTCTCTCATCGTTAGAATTCATGTAACGGAAATCGCACAACTTCTAAGCCTGATGTCATTTTCAAAACAAACAAGAAGCGCGCAGCTTTTTTCTGCCCCTTGATTCGGTCGAACAAAAAGTAAGTAACATCTTTACTATTCTTCTTCCCTTCTTATTTTTCATCTTCCATTTCTTATTTACACATCACTCGAAATCTGTATGTTTATACTTCTGAGGATTTTTTTTATTTACTTATTTTATTTCTCTTATATAATCCTGCGGATAAAAGTTTTTCCAATGCGGTCGAATGGTATATATCTGCTGTCGTGCCTTCGTCAATTTTTCGCAACCATTTTGACTTGCCAAAAGTTACAGTTACGTCACGTCAACTTTTACCCCCTCATATACATGTAGGCGATATGTAGGCGTACATATGCGTATGATACAATAAAGTTCTTTCGATGTAAGAAACGAAGCTGCCGACTGGCTGACGATCGATCAGTCTGACAGATCAGCAACGAATAACGACTCGTTTCGACTATGTAGTGTGGAATGTGCCCCGCTCCCATAAGGTTCCAAAATAAAGCCTTGAAAATGAAAAATTATTTTCAGATAAGTAGGTTCTTTTTTTTTGTTTCAATTTTTTTTTGTCTAAAATAATCGGTTATCCGCAAAAATGTGGTACACGTTTTTCTGATGCGGTGTACCTTAAGAGTCATAAATATTAATTTCGATTCTGCAGCTGAATTGTGTAATTATGCAGCACAAAGGGATGTCGAATTTTTAATTTTTTTTAACATCTTTCTGATAACATAAAAAATTGTTTATGCTCAATTCCACGGTATGAAGTGCATTGTATTTAATTGCGTTATTATAGCGTGTAGAATAAAATCGATAAAACCGCAGAATCGTGCATGGAACACCCTGTTCGTAATCCACACGTGAACAAGTTGCCGTTGTTAATCGAAAGTCACGCCGATTTACTTGGTCGAATAAGAAAGGGCTTCATTGTGCTACCTCTGCCTCGATACATTGAAAACGATGATTTTTTAGGTCTTTTATCGTACAGTGAAAAAATAAAGAACACGTCACAATTTCCAGACAAGTGTGCATATATAGTTAACGATCGGGTGCTTAATTGAACCGGAAATTTCAACAGCCTTCTTTCAAATTCCGAGCTTAGAATTGTCGTTTTTTTAAGCTCATCGAAGGAAAGAAAAATCCGTTAAATTCGATGAGGTAGAAAAAAGATAATGTAAAGAAAAAACAGATAGAGAGAAGAATGAAAAATTGCTTCACTTCACAGGCCATCCTTGTAACTCTCGTCAGATGTCTTTAAAGGGCGAGTAAACAAAGGACTTTGGTTTATTGGTCGGAATGTTGAGCTGAGCAGAACAGTTAAGATGGTCATCGTGCTGAAGGCGGAAAAGAACGACGTGACTATGGGAATTTAGCGAGATTTGTTGAGACGGGGTGCGGAACGTTGGTCCACAGGATCATTCGTCTACTTAATTGGTATAAGAAAAAAGTCGCCGAGTCACCTCGAAGGTCTGATATAGGTATACACGTACACATATAAGTAAATAGGTGCGCTGCTGGCGGATGAGGATAGGAAGAAGCTCAGCAGCGTATAGCCAGAAGGCCAATCTGCGCCAATGTCCTCGGTGACACGTCATTTACTTCCACTTTTTCTCTTATCCTATCTTTTTACTCTCCTTTCTCTTTCGTTTACTCCCCTTTCTTCTATTTTATTCTGACGACTTACGAAACGAAATCAACCAGACGGAAAACAAATAAGAGCCGAATCAAATAAAATCGATCTCCAAAATCTCTCCTTACCGCTGCTCACCGAAATCAAGGAATTTTCTTCGGGTCGCAGTTGCCGAAAATCATCTGTAAAAAATAATAATATGCACTATGCAAGTAAATTTTGTAATCCGAATTGAATTATCCTGAGATTGTTGTCGATGGAAAGTGCTTCATCCCATTAACAGTTATACGCTTTTAGTTAAGGAATGGAAGTATGAGAGTTGAAAAATCTTTGAACCGTAATAGACGTCTTAAGTGACATCGGTAGAGACAGGTTTTAGCTGAAAAGACATTCAGACAGATAGTCCTGGAACTCGCTAGTGGTCGTCCTTTCCGAAAACGGGCATAACTCTGTCCACGAATATAATGAGCAGTAAACATTCGCAAACAGTGTGCTGGAATGTAATTAAGGTGACATTTGGATGGGAGACAAAACCCGTCGCGTCAGAAGAACGAGTTTCTGAACGTTAGTCGTCTTAGTCGTCGACTGTCATTTGTCATGCTGATTAATTTGCGGCCAATGAAAGGTATAAGGTATAAGGGTATGGTACGAACGTACATCCGGACGTTACACTTCTAAGACTTATACAAACACATCCACCAGCTCGTATTCCCTCGGGGCTCAACATTTACCAAGTTGTCCTTATCTGGGAATATACGAATGTGTCGTGCTATCCTCAATCATTAATTTCCCCGTTTTTCAGTAAACACATTTGCTGCAGGTGCGTCAAATCCTTTTGCCTTATACAATTTCTAGAGAAAATTCTCACGTGACGGATAAAAAATGATCATTACATTTTTATTTTACTGAGGAGCACAGACTCGTGCTCGCGTTGATTTCTAACGTAAAAAATGATTTCTATTATCATATATTCACATCCTGATTACCAGAACGCGGAGCTTTATTTAGCTCGATCGAGGGGGTGGTTGTTCAAGTGTATTGGTCTTTCCCGCATAGAACGGATCGCGGTGTGTATAACTATAGGTGGATGTAGAGTGGCCACATACTAGGGGCATGTTTTGTCACGCCTTACTGCCTCTGGTCAAAGCTACTTTAACCTGCCAAGTCTCGCACGTTTTTCCGCAAGCTCGAATGAACTTTGCATCGAAACTGCTCTCGGCCTTCTCACTCGACACGCTAACCCTTTCGATGGGGTCACCTTTGTTAAAACGAGACCCATATACGACTTTGCACCTATACGTACGGATTATACCACCACCGCGTACTAGATTTAAAAATAGATCTCTGCAAATTCTGAACCAACCTCGACATCGACCGATTTTTATTTTTTTTCTCTCATTTTCAATTTAGTTTTTAACGTGAACCACAGGTTTCCTTTTTGGTAACAGACTTGTTCGATGTATAGTAGTTGTTGAAAATTTAACGTGAAGATTGATACCGTCTAAACAGAATAGTAAATCGTGGTCGCCTGATGGAGTGAATTTGTACATTTCTGACAGTGGCAGTACGTCGTATAAATACATATGTGCGATATTGTTCTCATCGTGAGCACTGCGAGCGACTCTCATCTGTTTGATGTGTTCCGGCTCGAGTC
This sequence comes from Athalia cordata, assembly GCA_963932425.1. NCBI lineage: Eukaryota > Metazoa > Arthropoda > Insecta > Hymenoptera > Athaliidae > Athalia > Athalia cordata. Next base: position 20,052,422 of record OZ010625.1, read on the forward strand.
TACGGCTCTTTTCCTCTTATATTTCTAGTTTTCCTTTTTTACTTTGGTTACTCTTTCCTTTCCATCCAGCTAGTGCACATCTCGAAACTGATTTTTTCCTTCTTATTTTCTCTCTTTACCTTTACTAAAAATAGAAAATGCACTATGTTCAAAGTTGTACATAGGAAATGAGACGTAATACAACGTTCGTCGTTGTGCAGGCGTCATGAAATCGCTCTACTGATCTCCGGTAGCCTCTTCTCTTTAAAACATGAAACTAAAATGCACAAGTTACACGTATGTACGTACCTTCGACCGTTCATGTATACCTGCACTCAATGTAGAGTTTGAACGTGTGAATAACGTTGCCAAAAAACTGAGAATTCAAAAATAGAAAAAAAACAAAAAATAAAAAAAAGACGATATACATGAACAGAGCCGAAATTATACGCACCATATACTTATGCATATCTTGTCTGGTTCGTTTCATTTCTCGTATACACGTGTAGATATACATCATCAAAAAGCAACGGAATATAACAGCGGCTGTCTGTCTGGTCGGTACGGAGTAAATTTTTAAAAAACTTGTACCAAGTAGCTGGGGGTACGTACATTCGCTATAAAATATCCTATAGGTACACGCGTACGCTTTATTCATAATTTCGTGATTTGCAAGTGCAATTGGACGGATGTATTCGGTTAAAAATTACCGTCCGAATAGGTATAAGTAAACTAGGCGTTTGATCCATTAGCGAAATAACTGTAAATTTCACGTTAAACAAAGCATGTTCAATTAATTCGTATTCCATGCGGTTCAATTTCATATTACATCCGTATACCCACCTATATATACGAAATAGTTATACGGTATGCATTCATGATCTACTGCGCTGTTGCACACTGATTAGATATCCGATAACGCACCGCTACTAGCTGTATTACCTATACGTGTTTAAAGGGAAGGGAATGAATAGGTTCATTAAATTTATACGATCGCGGTTGACGATCTGATTTTGTGAACGTTAAATAACTCGGGCAGCCGCGCCGGGGTCTCTTGGTATCTTTGATATCGTTGTGAACCGATTTTCTTACCGAGAGACTACAACAGCTATGACGTGTTGCATCGAACTTTCCTCTCTCTGTCTCTCTCTCTCCTTCTGTGTTGCTGTAGTTTACTCAGCTATTTAGCCAAGCTGTTGCTGCAGGTGCTCTTGCTTTTGTTGGGACAAGGAGTTGTTATATCTGCCTTGAATTATCCACCACCACCGGCGGTCGATGCTACCACATCTCATGTTCCGTCGCTAAACACAGAGTAACATCAGCAGCAGCTGAGGAGGGTGTACACTGTACATATACGTATTAAGATTCGCGGCAGCCATTCGTATTTGTGACTTACGCGTATATTTACACGACACCGAGTTTCAGGCCATGGTCAGTTTCGTACGTTGCTAAAGGGAGGACGTTGGTCAAGGACGTCAAGTTGTCACTGTACATAACTGTCCATATACGCCTACCAACCGACCAGCCAACGTCCCTTCGAAATTTAAAAAATCTCACGTGCAACCAGCCAGATCTATAGTGACAAGAGATATCCTTTATACCCACGCTATGCCCGTCGCAATCCCTTTATACATATATACTATATTTTGAATAAAATCTCTATAAATCGGGTTTATCGCGTATAATGTACTATACGAATATGAAAAAAAAAATTACATATATATATAAATAAATATATGTATACATATTTATCTACATATACGCGTATATGTATATAGTGTCCGCGGAATTATAAATAACTCACGCAGGGAATAAAAACAGATTTGAATCTCGCTTTGGAAACCGAAAAAAAAAAAAATAGCCGAAATACAATTCATTAGGAATCCCGTAAAAAAAAAAACGAAAAATAAAATAAAATAATAACTTTGGTCCAACGCTCGCGATCGTTGCTAATCGCTCCATATATTCACTTCCTCGCGGTCTTTACTCGCTCGCGTAGCGCATCATTGCTGCACTCCGATAATTTTTGCATCTGAACCTTTTAATTCATATACGCGTATATAAATTGAAAAATATTTATATACCATGAGATTTATGAACGTAGTGTATGCGGGAATAAGCAGGTACGCGCGGTTATGACGTGTGGGTGAGGTATGTGTGGTATAAAGGAAGTAGAAGAAAAAAAAAAGAAATTCTAAAACATTCGTCGCGTCTGGTTGCATCTAGCGCGAATGGAAATGCGATGGTGAAATTAATTTGCACTTCAGCGAGTTTTGTATATACATATATATATAATACTGTAAACAGCAGCAGTGAAGCATCGATATATGGAGCTCATTTCAAACTTGATGCAACGTCTGGATAAAACTGATCCTGCTCCAGAGCTCTCTTTGACGACTCGCAATAAGTATTGATTTAGCTATCGGAAACCGCAATAAATACTCCTCGTCGTTAACGATCGCTATACGCGAACAGCTTTAGCTTCGACGGAGTACGTCAGCTGCTATCCTCATATCACTGGAAAACTTGAAGGGATTATACAATATTACCCATGATAAAAATGAGAAAAATGAAATCGTTCTTTCTCAAATCATATCGATGCGGCGCTGATAAGTCTGAAGCAACCACCGGATAATTAGATAATAGTCGGCACGTTATATGATACGTAATTATGCAAGAAAATTATACGGATAATTAACGGCTGATGAGTAAGAAGAGGGAGAATGGCTACTACTAACCTGAGGATACGAAGACTATGAAGTCTGGTGGTTAATAGGCGAAGACGTAGGTAAGGTTACATGGAAAGGGTGAAGGGGGATCAGTGTCTCTTACGGAGTTCATTTCGGTAACAAGAATTCGTGATTATACGTCAGCGTGAAAATAAAGCGAAGGAGGTGGTCGTAGATCTGCAAGTCCGGGTCTTATATAACCAACTAACTTTGTGTATATGTATGATGGGAGCGTGGTAGCTCGGCTCGCGAATTTTGGAAGGACCTAATTCGACCTTGCCCAGCTTATGTCGGGCCTTTTTTTACCCTGCAGGACCTCAGCTGTTCAGGGACAAGAACAAATCCACTCCCAAAAGAGTAGGTCTGAAGTTTGGCTATATTTACTCACTCGATTCACGTTCTGCAGCAGGATCATGTTACCCACATTCCCGAAAACGTTCAATTCCAATCTCCACTTTATACCTCCTTCGGGATTTTTATAAACGGTAGAATAATTCGCGTTCCACTTTCACATTATTATATACTACCAAGGACCTGCTGCACATTCACCACCAATGTCACGTGATATTTCGAACCCCCGGTGCAGCCGTTAACGTTTATCGTCGCACGTCACGTGGGGTCGGTTGCGCTCTCTGCATATTATACAGTCTTACACGTAGGTACATATAAAATACTTAAAAGTCAAACATGAAAACAGATCCCGCAGATTCAGGGATGATAAATATAATCTAATAAGGTGAAGTAGATCGAGAAAATTATAACTACATATAACGAGGTGACATTTGAAGTTTGGACTGTTCTTGGTTTTATTTACAACCCAAAGCTACTCGTATCTCAGTGCAGATGCGGAGCACGTCGAGTGTCAGCAAGTGGTGAAGTAGCCCGAGCAAGAAAAAAAAATAAAAGAAAAAAATAGAAAAATATACCAAAAGAAAAGGGTAGAAAGAGTACAAAGCTGGAGGTAGATGGGAACGAGCGGGCCATCATCCCCATCGTGCCACCAGCCGGACGAAAAAACTCCGCGGGTCGATTAGGGGGAAGCAAAGTTTTATTTAATCGCCATAGCCATAGAAAAGCGCGCGTGTCTCGCGTGCCGTCCAGGCAATTAGACCAACTGTAACGGTAATTCTGCGTCGTGGAGATAAAAAGGCCGTTACGACTAAAGCCGTAGCATGAGGTACTCACGCTCCTCCTCATCTCTCTCTATCCATCTTCTTCTCTCTTTTTCTAGTCTCTTTTCTTTCGCTAACTTCCAGCTCTTTTCTTTCCCTCGTTATAATTTTTCTTTTTTACACCGACGCATTCCATTACCTTATAATACAGACTCTGCAGTTTCATTCGAGGGTATCAGAAAATGGCGCTGATAACGAGTAAAACAGCTGAGAGTTAGCTAACCCAACCTGTACCGTGGCTAGAAAATTGAAATTCGTCAGACCCGATGATGTCGAGTTACGATATATTTTATCGGTCGAAATCTCAAATATGATATTAAAACGCCGAGTCAGTGCCCCGCTCGATCTTTGGATATTCACGTAGGACACTGTAGCTGGCATATCAGGTACGTGAGTAGAATGAAATTTAAAAATATACGTCAACTCAAGGCGCACGATTGCCACGGATTTAATTACTTACACCCTCAGAATCCAAGCGGGGTTGACCGTTTATTTCTTCGTTCGCTCCGGTGTCCACTATAAAGTACATCTGTAGCCGCGCGGAGAAACCCATAAAAAATATATGCCGTACCCAAAAAATTTTCATCTTTTGAATTTAAAAAGCCAAATTAGAACGAGCTACTACAACGTGGACGATGTGAAGTTGCGTCGAAGGAAAAGAGAACGAAAAAAGCTAAAATTGCTATCTCGATGTATGTAGCTACATAAATATCGAAGTTATTAGCACGATTAGTTATACACGTACCTACCCCCTCGAGGTAAATAGAAGATGAGCCAAAAGCTGTTGGATTTTAATCAAAAGTATCAAATTCCTACTCAACGTCAGCTCTGGGATTAGAGACTTAGGCTTTAGGCTTTGTTGCCTCGCTGTTAGTATCTTGTCGAGGGTGGAAGCGTCTCCGGCCGATTGAGAAGTATCAAGTAAATACAGCGGGACGACGTCGACGACGACGACGACGACGGTACCTAGTCGACGCGAAGCGGATGAACTTGGTCGAGTGAATTGGCTGCAATGCGAAGACGTGGGCCAGTAAATCCTTGGGGGAAATTTCTACTGATGAAAAAGTGTAATCTGGGAAACAATTTGGAGCCACCCGATCGTCGAGAGAGATAGAGAAAGATGAAGAAACAGAAGAGTGCGAGAACATCGAACGAACGAACAAACGAACGAATCACGCCCCCGCCAAAGCTGAGGTCTGCACGTCTGACCCTTGGAATTGCAAGCGACACTTTCTTTGCTGCAAACGACGATTCGGATCTTTTTTTTTTTCCTTCTTTTTCCGACACTTCAGACCTCAGGAAATCCGACCGCTAGTTGCACCGCGAAAATACTCCACATCCGAGAAGATAAATGACTCGTCTCTCCGAATGATAGTAGAGAAAGGAAAATTAAAACAAAAAAAAGAAAATCTGATTTCCTTCCACCGCACGGTAAAAAAGTGCATTTCGCTGTCGAATTTTTATCGCGTCGCGTTGCGTTACCTCGTCCTAAAGGGTTATTAGTGTACATTCTCACGCCCGCCATCTTGTTCGGTTCGGTTCTGAAAGCTATTACGGTGGTAGATTATTGGTGGTATACGCCTGCAGCCATTAAGTCTCTGTATTCTATTGTATCCTAGAACCAATGAGACAGACATATACAGTCAGTAGACGGGAATCGGCTACGCGAAACAATACCTACAAGGAGACAATAGCTCCGAGGGGCTCTACCACCTTGTTGTCAAATATCCCTTTTCAACCCCCCACATGTTTCCTATCGGTCTTTGTAGTATACCGCGTGTCGTACCGACCGCGAACTTCTGTTTACTACACGTATACATACTGTATGTGTTTGTGCGTCTATGTACCAGTAGGTAAATAATCATACTACAGTGTAAGCGGTACCTACTACAAGAAATTTTTGTTTTTTGGAAGCCAAAAAATCAGGGTATAACGTTTTCCACTATAGGCGCCACATTATTACCACCCGCAGTTGCACCCTAAAAACCGTTCAATTAATTACAGTATATCGAGGCCCTCCGAAACGTGATCCGTAATACACATTAGCTTCTTCCTCTACAGAGTTCCATATACCTTGTATAATAGATAATGTAGTAAAACAGGTCCCATCCATGATCTCGACCTCAGGTCAAAGCCTTGAGTAACTCCGGGGATCCTCTTCCAGCACCATCACGGACACCTGTTACTGCGGTATTTTCCGATATCGTGCTTCGATATTATATCGTATGTATAGTAGAATCTTTATAGTTTCAGTTTGCTCAACACACCCCGGAAGAGTCGCACCCAAAAATTTTTTTCATCTTTTCATGTGAGGATATTATGCGTATGGGAAATTTTATGCGGAATTTCCTGACTTGTACATAACCCTCATCACTTGGTAATTTTTTTTTTTTTTTCAGATATCTTTGTCTGACGATACAGTCCAACTCGACGAAACAGATTTGGTTTTGTGTGATTTTTGGGGTAGAAATAAAATATTTTTGAAATCGATTGTATGACACTTTTCTAACGTATTTTGATCTCAGGAACATGAATCCGTCAAGTAAATTGAGCTACGAATAATTACCATCGAGATATCTTGATTTTTTAGCTCTAAAAATAGGAAAATTGGTGATATAACTCGATCATGTCGATAGATGGATTAATTATTGGTTAGAGGATTTGGAAAATTTTTCTAAACGAAAAATGGTAATATGTGCGACATTGAATCAAGCCATTGTACCAACACAATGAAGTGCAGTGTGTATAGATACATCCATGTATATGTGGAGTAGCAGCTGAAAAGGCGATATAGCTATAGTGGATTCTTGATATATCGATTTTGTCGGAATCTATACGAAGCACGTAGTATTACTACATACCTCTTGGCAGCTCGCAAATTGAATATCAAAGAGGCATGCACCGTGAGTAGGTATAAACCGACTTCCTGTATCACCCATAATGCACCTCAAGGCGATGTTGTGAAGATCGTCCGTTCGACGACGACGGGATGTCTGTACAGAAAAAGGACGCGACGCGATATTTTGCACCGTGTAGCAGTTTTTCTATAGAGTTTCGAGAAGTATAGGTAAAGATATTTTCATGAATAATTCTCTTGATTCTGATTACCTATAAATTTTTTATTCCAGTACGTACAAGGTATGCGAGAATAATTCGTGAAAATCAAAAAAACAAAAACGAAAAAAGAAGGAACGATGAATAAATAAACAAAAAGCACAAAACTTTTTTTTTTATTCATTGTTAAAACTTTTTATTTCGTTCAACATCAGAACGAGTAAATGCTCTCTCGGGAGTAACCAGCTATCTCAATTTCCATCCCTTCATTTCCTCGCGTCGCTCGTTCGCTTGTTTTTTTTATTATTTTATTTATTTTTAGTTTTTTGTTTCCTTTTTTTATTTCTCTCTCCCGTGTCCAAGGTAAAGAATTTCTGAACATCGCGTACAATAGCATTTATCAGGGGTCGTATATTTCAAAGCAGCGAGGGTTTACCCTTTGCGAAAAAATATCTCCGGTTATACCTAACTATATATATATACGTATGTATACACTGCGCACAACAATTGAGGGATCACTCGAATTTTGTCGTAAAAATGACCTATTTTCAAATGAGTGTAACTTCGTCGAAAACGAACGGATTTTGATGAAAAAAAATCGGGATTCGAAGCTTGAAGCTTTGACTCCGAAACTGTCATCCTGAATTTTGTTTTTGCACAGTTTTTCTCTGATGTTTTACAGCTTTGAAGCCATGAATGCAGAAATTTTGCGTTCTGCTTTTTTTTTGTACCATGTGCACCGTGCAAGAAAATTGCACATGGATAGTGTCATATGGGTTTTGTAGCTTGAAACTTCCCCTTCAAAATGCTTTTTTTTCATCATCGTGCGATTCTTCGTTACCGAGTAATTCCTGTTTGAACCGTTGACTGCATTTTCGCAAAAGTCGGTGAATGTGTGTAGATTAGTGACTTAATAATCGACGTGGTTTACGTAATATTCGGGTAATTAGGGTAAACGAATTGTCTTTTTCACGACGAAATTCGAGTGATCCTGAATTGTTGTGCGCAGTGTACATGGGCCACATACCTATACCTGCGTAGGTGATGAAATTTTGAAAAGTTTGCCAATTGTCCTGACAACGAGTTCTGCTTGTTTCATTCTTCATTTGTGCATGGATATCGTGAACTTTACCCTCGTATTCTTTTTTTAAATAGATTTTATTCCCTTCTTTTCGGTGCTGCCAGGTGTTTCAATTGACGTATTCACGTATTCAGAAATAGACAGTTATCGAAGCAACAAATTGAATATAACGTTTTATAAATATCATCTCATTAAAAAAAAATAATCGTTCGTGAATTATATAATCCCAACGTAGAGTGCGCGAGAATTCGCGTCAACTCGGCATCGTACTTGGGAGAAGGTGTGACGTTATATCTAAATATATATATAGGCGTGGGAATTTAGTTGAAATTTATTGCTGTACGGCTGTATACCTTATTACGTGAATTTACCTTATATACACACCTTGAATTTTGCAAGTAATTGACTGTCTCGATTTTAATTCGGTAATTACCCAGAGATTTATTATACACCTCTGTATAATACTTCCACTGCACGTGCCACCTGGACGCAAGTCGAGCAGTTGGTATGCCGGCATTCTGTATATTAAACGCTATAGATACGTACCACGCACACATACCTTATCGTATGCATGTATATATATACCTTTGCCTCGTACGATTACTAAATGATTGTTTTCCTCGTATAGAACCAGCGAAATTGAACTGCACAACGAACTGAACTCAACAACCCTCTGCATTGCATTCGCTTCGTACACTTTCGCGTGTTACCGATGTAAATACGCTATATACCTATTCATATAATATGTTCATCTGGCTATGTACACCCGGTTAGGTTGATCCTGAATCGCTTCGCGGCGAAGCGGGCGTTTGGACAAGTTTTTCGCGTAGCTGGGCCGCCTGCGAAAAGTTGTCCAAGCGAGCTTGGCCGCAAAGCAATTCAGAATCAATCTAACCAGGTGTACGTATGCTCCGTACGTACATAACACAAATGCTGAATTTGCTACTGTCCCGTGCACCGCCTGCAGTACATAAGCCTACGAGTTCGGTACAAATCGTAGGTATATATAGGCGATAGCTAGGTAATACATATAATATGTACAAAGCTTGGCTGAATAAATATTCTTCATATAATTATACCCGCAGTGCAGGAGGGTAATTAGTGATTACTAATGACCAAAGATATTCCAGAAGTACCACCACACGCCATGCGGTCCGATACTATTCAATGTAGGTGCGGTACACAAAATACAACGATTGCAGCCAACCGTAATTAATGCATGCAAATTTTATCGGAAAATTTCTGATGCAATTCTAGAATTTTTCACGTCGATGAAAAATTACGTGTGCGGAATTTTATTTGAATGATAAAATCGGTGCCTTTTTTTTTTGTCCAAGTTATAAAATAATGTACATGCAGTAATTGTTCATCTGTTCCTGCGGTCCATCGTTCTGATATAGCTAAGGTGGAGATAACGGCTGCTGCTCACCATCAACCTCTGCAGTGCGCGATATGATGTCGATCACGCTTCTTCACGTCCTACGAGAGTCGAACAATGCGGGAACAATTCGCAAACAATTCGCAAACACCGCCAGGTTTTAATATATGGCACGGGAGAGGTGGGTGGTTGGCTCCGTACCTATATACAGCTGATGCGGATGCGTGAATAGGGATGCTGCGAACGGCAGTTTTCATTCGAGGCATCCTCTTTTCCCTCCGTCTTCCACCGTGCGTTCATTTCTTTTTCATATCTTTTTTTTGTTTCTATCTTCTCGTTACTTTCTTTTGTTTCTTTTACTCCTTCGAGTTGTTTTTTTTTCCAACCTTTTTTTTGTTACTTTGTTATTCATCTCTCTCTCTCTCTCTCTCTCGCTTATCCCGCGCGGTTCATCGTCGGCATATTCAACTCGTTCCACTCTGCCCTCCTGCGGCCTCGGGGGATGGCTGGATTAGTCATTTCGCGTTTTGCAATTTTAATATGGGAATTATAAGGTTTGCTCGTCCGTTTGTCTGCGTTGCAAAAGCATTGAATTTGCATCCCTTCTCCCTCCCCTGTCACTCGACTGTATATCCTAAAATCCCTCATATTATACCTTCTCTTTACTCTATAATTCTCTCTTCTTCGTCTCTTCATCGCGAATAATACTCCACCTATCTATCCGTTATACCTATACTCACGAAACGTTGTAATATTCAACTTCGGCAAAAATTATTAAAATTCCAGCTCGATTGGAAACGACATTTTATTTTTCTTCTTTCCTCAAACACAGACGAAATACATATAATCAAAAGCTAGGAATGAAAAGAAAAATTGACTAAAATTAGAAGCATGCGAAACACGATACAGCTATATGGAGTATCGTCATTCCTTATGGCTCCGATAACAAATGGCTCTATTAAAATGCAGGAAATCTTGAAAACCCCGAGTAATCCCTGAAAAAGATCCTTATATAGGATCTTCAGAATCCCTAAATCCTCGCTATTCCTTTCGTCCAATCGCGATGTTTCGGCTCTCGGCGCTGGCGCGCGTCCTTAAATTCTTACGCTTCTAAAAGAAAAGAAAAGAAAAGCAAAAAAAAAAAAACATAAGATTCGAGTTGTTTGTGGATGTAAGCTAAAACGAGGGTTGGTGGGATACGTTAGTCGGCGCCGGTATGCTAGGCGTCTACTGCACCGATGTGCAGGGTACGTAAAATTACGTGTCTCGATTATTTTTGTAAACTTCTGTACAGTGTGCATACTTTAATATATATTTATAAAATAATAATCTAAGAAAAGCGGCGGTTCGCTACGCAGACTTTTTCCTACTGCAGCTTCTATATTCTACGTACATATACATGAGATCTTCGCACACCGGCAGAGCTGTCTCAGGTGCTACTGAACCAGCCTTTTTCCAAGGCATTTCCCTAAGCCTCGCAGATTGGAACTTTCTAACTTTTCTACCGCTTTCTTTCCTCCTTCCTTCATTTCTTTATACCGGCCTCTCCGACCCCATTTTTCTCTTATCTACCCCTCCCGCCGTTCATATACTTGTGATTCACTTTTTGCTTTTTTCCTATCTTTATTTCCGTCATCAAAATTCTTTCACTTAGGTGTACCACGCACATATACAGCGAAATGGACCACCGCCGGTTTGAATATTTGATCATATTGTACTTAACGTAATTTTCGAGCACATCGAAACTTTCCGCAAGCTGTGTTTTGTTGAAATTAATAATGATAAGGACAAAAAAAAAAAAAAAAAAAGAAAAACAAAAGGGATGAGAGAAAATTAGTACGTTGTAAATTTTCACCAAGTTATTCTCGTTGTTATTTTTATTTTTATTCTTCTTATTATTTCAGAATTGATTTTGTCAGCAACATCGGTGTGAGCAGAGATGGTGACTTGGTCGGAGATGAGGGCAGAGGAATTGTTGAGAAGCATATTGAGCCGCGCCGGATCGAAAGGTAATTAGTGAGAATTTTGTTGAGATTCTCAAATATTGTAATTAATAAAAAGGATTTTACGGGCGCGATGCATCTGCGGTAGTTCCTTTCTATAATTACGTCCGTAATAAATATGTATTTTAATATAATTGGTATCATTGGCAATTACCAATTATATGTGAAACGGTTTCGTCGCTCAAAAGCATCGAACTTGATTGGCAATTAGCAAACTGCGGAAATTTCTCTATTGAACCAGCCTGCACGCTGGTAAACTATATATACCTATACACCTATATACATATTATCATAACTATATACCTATACATACCTACTTTGTTTTCAAACATTATATTTACCACAATAAACATATGCATCGGGTAGATATTCTACTGAAAAAAAAAGAACAAGAAAATGACCTCGGTTATTATGATCTGCACTTGCGTATACGCACGCGATATGCACGTGAGTCGCGTTTTGAAATTCAAACATATATTACACGTACATAGGTATGTATGTAGATGCATATACGCAGAATGCACGTACATGAATATACGCAACATATAGTAGCTAGCTTTCATACAAATTACTGTTTCGGTGGTGCAGGGTGAGAAAATATTTATTCGAAGAAAACAAAGGAAATGAAAAAATTTTCACAAAATACGCGATATAGTATACATTTTTTTTGTTACGCGTACCCACTTCCGCACTGGGAGGGTTAATTGCAGTTTTTTTTCTTTTTTTTTCCCTGTTCAATGTCACCTCCTGAAAATATGTACATATTTAATGACATAGTGTGCAATTTTATTCGGCTAAATAATATGTACCTTTCCCGTAATGCACCGTACGCCATATTATACCTATATAATATATATGTATTATATATACGCTGGTCGGGTATTCGTTGGAAAGCAATTTAGAAAATGAATTTGAACCTATACCGGTAAAGTACTCGTATAACATAACCTGCAGCACTCGAATAAGGAATAAGAAAAAAAAAAAAAAGAGAAAAAACTGACTAAAGTCCTTCGAGTAAGTATAAATATATATAGTTAGGTATATATACTATTACATTTACCTGGACATAATGTAAAGTGCGACGGTATTTCATCCGATAGCGAAAAGTCCATGAAAACACCTGTTCATTGTCGCAGGAATACGGCAGGTAGATGGTCGGATTCGGAATTATGGCACGTACGAGAAACGAAAATGACAGTAATATTTGTACGCGTACCTCGCGATGCTAATCAGTTCAGTTTTTTTAAAGAATGAGATTCATTTGTGTATACGTATATATGATAATAACGTGGACTACTCATCGGTCCTTTTGACATTGCAATATCCTTGTGGAATACGAAACGGAATTTCCTGCTGCATCAGTGACAAAGTCGAATGATATAACCGTGAATGGCGGATGATATTTGCAGCAGGGTAGAAATTATCTCTGTTCCTCGAAGAGAAAGATTGAAACTCCTCGTGAAATATTATTCTTGAATATTACTTACTTTCTCATATTGCGAATTTCTTGCTTATATTATACTTAACTCGTGCGCACAGCTTATTTTGCAATTGTATAACTCATTTTTTAATCAAAATTCGAAAAAAAACCTCATAATCTCCAATCCGCCAATCTTCGACCGATTGAACCAGCAGTTTTCTAGATTATTTCCAATCTAATCGAGAGCAGTTTTTTGAGAAGAATTGAAAAACTATAAATAGTTTAAAAATTCAATATATATGTATAGGAAAAAATAATAACTGTATGGTAAAATAAATAGATTGGGGGGAAAAAATGTAGAAAAAAGAGAAAAAAAAATTGAAAAATTGTAAAATAAAAAAATATATCGTTCGAAAAACTTGCGCTGCATAACGTGTAGCGCGCGGGCGTTGGATATTTTATAATTAATTAACGCTATATTTTATCGTCAGAGTTGCCCCGTGAGCGCGTAAACCGTAAACCTCCGCCCTATCGGAGTTACCTACTTTCATAAAAATTCCAAAGGCTCGGTAAAAATGTGAGGAAAAATTATGTTATTAAAAGTACCGAACCCCCCCTTTCCCCTTTACCTTTTTTGCATCATCGTACCCGCTAACCTAGGCAGTAGGTATGTATTTTGTAACGCATATATACATTTCATATGTATACACTATTTTGCAACTCTCGAACCTCACGATCAAAAGTGAGATATTTCAATTTAAGGGACGTTAATTGGAAATATCGTTTCACTTTGTATAGAAATGGGAGAAAAAAAAAAAAAAAAAATGGAAAGAAATTGTTTGGCGACGTTTAGCTAATTTTTTTTTTTTTGTTTTTTTTACATGTAGGTATATATTATTCATTCCACCCTTCCTTCTCCCACCTCCCTTCCCTTATTTTTTTCTCTGTCACTGAAATTAACTTTTGAATAATATATGGCAGCCGTGTGATTAAAATACATATACCGCATATATGCCGAGCAGAGATACACATTTTCTAAGTGTATGTAACGTGTGTGTTTGATCTACATAAGTTATATGTATAATATGTACACATACATTATGAAGATCTGAACATGTGTGTAATTGTGCAGTTACATAACTGAGCGAGGAGTGGATTCCTCCTGCCGTGCTTTTTGAGATAGAATTATAATTTTAATTTTTTGAACAAAAAAAAAAAAAGCGAAAAAAAAAAAAGAAGATTCACCGGTAATTTTAAAACACATTTTATGCACATATAGAAGCTGCTATCTGTAAAAGCTCTTGCATTTTTTTTTCTTTCGTTTTATTGAGTTTGTTTTTTTTAATTTTTTTACGAGCGTTTTAGGCGTGGGGTTTGTGTCGCGCGGTTTTGATTTTTTGGTAGCAGACGCATGGGATTGTTTGACGAGAGATTTTCCCGGATTTCAACATAGGCATGCTGACGTCTGGAATTTTTTTCGTATTGTTGTTTCCGTTGTGCTTAAGGTAACGCATTCATATAGTTGTTGTATAGGTTTGTATATCCGCCCGAAAGGAACAACCCGAGTAAATCCCCCTGAGACAATAGATTTACCTCATCCAACTACGACGGGACTTTCGCATTATCATATCAGATATATTCAACATTTCATTCGGCTCGCGACAAATGTGAATTATTTCCCACGTAAAAAGTTCACGACTTATCGAAATTCGCAAAATATCGAATCGATTCGAAAACACGTGAGATTAAAAAAAAATGCGGGGTCATTTTTTCCCCCCGGCCAAAACTACGGATGCGCGTCAGTTCCGCGAAAAAAAATTAAATAAAAAAACCCAGAGTAAAAATCAGAAGTAGAAAAAATTGAGTATTTTTAATAAATTTTAAATTCGATACCATCATACCTTGGTACATATATCGTAGATGGTTGTATGCATCTGGAGGTTATGAAAATTATGTTTATTAAAAAGTACGTGTTATAACTGTAATTATTTTAATCTCACGACGAAATAAGCATGCTCTGCACCTGCATGTGCAGTTATACCGCATATATGTCGCCAGCCGTTTCCAACTATATCACGATGCACTTAAACGCGAGATCGATAACTGCAATCGCTTAACCGGATCATTATTTTTATCGACCAACTGCCTACTTACTGTAGGGTAAACATGTTAAAATAAGGAAAAATGAATTATCGTTGCCACCGTGCAGCACTTATAACTAGACTTTGGCACGTTGCGTTGTTTACGCGTGTACTACATCCGATAGGATTTTTCTTATCATAGATCTACGGAAAATGTCGAAAGTAATTCGATAGCCAATGAAGTCGAAACGATTTTAGAAAATTAGAAGACGATAAGGATCTTCCCACATTTTTTCCGATCGATAAAAATCGACGCGGAAATAGCAACGTCCAATTTTTCTGGGCGTTCTAATTTTCGGATCGAACATTCTGAACCGGAAATGCAGGGCATTGACGATGAAAAATTTACTATTGGCTGGTGTGTCGCGGATACGAATATGAAAAATGAGACATTTTTTGAAAGCATATTTTCACACGTAGGTACATGAAAGCATCACGTCGTTAATTTTTACTTCATTCGCATTCGGAAAAGAAAGTCTAAAAAACTTTATAACCTGTTTGTTCCACGTTTCATAGTTACCTATATATGTATGCTTCCGTATTTTAATGTATCACCGATGAAAGTTTTATTAAAACAGAATAAAAGTTCGGAGAATTTTTAATGGAGATTTTACCGCGTTGCTGCAGCACTTTGTGAAATATGCTATACGCGCGCATCCGTCGTTAAATATTCGGAGAGAAATTGAATGTTTAGATGAAGCTCGAATCTTTTTTTTTTTTTTTTGTTTTTTGGAGTACCTTTAACGCACTTGAGAAAAATTTATTTACTCCACGATTTATTATCGTTACCATTGAACTTGCGGATGCGTGTGTGTTATTACATATTTGACAACAGAATTATCTCGGGTAACAAATTTGCGCTGGTATAAACGTCTGATCGTGTGTTAAATTGAACGATCGTAATATGAATCTGAAAATTACACAAGCTTTCACACACGTGTCAATCCGTGTAATGTAAGGTAAAATTTTCATTCGATTCATCGATCGGTTTCGCTTGACGTACAACGCATTAAACGCCCCTATGTACGGAAGCTATAATTTCAGCTTTTTTCACGTCAATTGCGCGGCATTTTGTTGAAGATTTGTCATTCAACTTTTGACGTGGTTTCGGCTACGGTTTTTATATTGTTGTTCGCGCGTCTTACTGGAATATGAAATATTAGAGTTTTTCAATCTGTATATTATGTATAATATACATTACACAGCAGTACGATTTACGTGTATAGTTTTAGTACCGGTAAAATGTAATTGAAAGCCCGGAGCGCGAAGCCCCGCGCCGTGAATTCAATCAATTTCAAACGAACTGTTATGGAAATTTCTGGCTTTATTATAATTATGACTTCGTCGGAAAATGATGGGAATTTTTCTACATTCACAAAAAATCATCGAATAACTGTCGACGCAACGTACGTTCCAACATGTCATTTTGCACTATATCGAGCAACGCGTATGGGATTAAAGGGTCGAACCCGTCGCTGGCATGTGAAAAGCGAATTGAAGTAAAATGAAAAATATCAAATAATATAACAACTTGGCGAAAAAATAATTAAAAACAATAATGTCATCGACGGTCATCAGTAACTGTTTTATACCTGCAAACATTGGTGATTGAATTTTATTTTTCACGAAGATTATATCAACGTGGACAGGTATCCGTAGAAATTATTATCGGTGTAACATTCAATGGGTTTTATTGTTACACGCGTGGGACGTGAAAAAAAAGATACCTATATATAATATGTGCACGTATCGATTGAATGTATGTACGTGTATTACACGTACACGTACGGACCAGTTTTCGAAAAGGTATTCAAAGTTGTCCCCTTAAGTTTGTGAGCGTGGGGAGAACCTACTCGATTATATTTCAAATTTCAATACGTCCCTTTGTCAAAAGCGAACTGGCTTCGGTCGCGTATACCGTATTATACGTTCTATGATCTTTGGGAAAACAATAGGCGCGCGATTCCAAACTTTACGATGTAAATTTCAAGCTTTCCCCAAGTTCAAAGGTGATTTCTCCACAGGGTGAACGGAGCGGGGAGGGGCGGGAGGGGAGGGGGAGTTTTAGGCCGGAGGTTCGACAGAGAGCTTGCGAGTTGCTACGATGGTACGTCTGTACGGCGTTTGATATTCGCCCGATATGGAAAAGCGTTCAATTATTTAGCAAAAGCCTCAAGCGAACGCCTGTCTCAATCTATATCCATTGCACACGCAGCATCCGCCAATACCCGATTACAGAAATAATTGAATCCCTTTTACCTTTTTTCCCCGAATAGCTCGATATTCTACATACAAAATCAAAACGTCGGATCTGAATAATCATATCGAATTTTTGAACCACTCTACAACTATTTTTCCCCACGTTTCTCATACACGTGTAATTTACGCGTGGAAAAAAAAATCCTCCATCGCACGTATACCGGAGAGAAAATGAAAAAAAAATCTTAACCCGATGAAAATGTTGTTTTTCTTTTTTACTTCAACTCGTCACGACGACAGGGATATTCTAATTGTCCCGAATCGTGTGCAGTTTGAATCTCTCGCTAATTATGACAAACGATCATCGGCCGGTAGCGCAGTCTGTTTGCGAAGTTTATTGTGGGGTGAAACCGGCGCGACCGCCCATTTCGTGTTACGTCGTTGACTCTTGGTGGTAGCAAAAAGAGAAAAAAGAAAATACATATATGTATATATTGCTGCCATTGTCAAGGACTTTGGCTTTGTCATACAAGGGTGGTATTTATTCTTTTCCGATTCATCCCTTGGAATCATTTTGTTAGATCGTTTTTCTTTTACCTTACAATTAGGTTAAATTGGGAAAGTGAGCGAATCATTTCGCCTTCGCTTATTTTGATCTCTGTATACTAATCGAGTAGCTAACCCACGCCCCATCATCTTTGAAATTGATACGACGACATCCTTGACGATCAAGACATTCGCCTCGTCACTCTCGAACTTTTTGGGGTTTTATCTCGTTTCTTTTTTTCTTCATCCCATATTTTTTCGAGCCTGTGGCCTGCACCATTTCGGCAAAGTTCTAACCGTTATTTTACCGCGGGTATATGTATGCGAGCTTCCCATGTATACATACGTATTTCTTCATCGTATGACGAAAGAAAAGAAAATGAAGAAAGAAAAAAAAAAACACGCACAGTATGAAAAAGGGAGAAAAGAAAGATAAACCATCTCCGGAATTGTCTCCGCAGCAACTCCACTTCCTGAAAATGAGATCTTGGGAATCACCCGCTAAAATTTTTTTCACCTTTACCTTATTTTTTTCTCTTTTTCTTTTTTTTTCTTTTCTTTTCTTCTCTCTCCCGTCGTACCTCTCACTTCTTTCGCACATTTTATCCATACATGAGAGCGACGCGTTGACGATAATCATTGCGTGGGTCGATGTAAAAAAAGCATGTAGTTATTCATTTCGCAAAGTCTTATACATAGTTTCTCATCTTGACCTCTCAAGTCCCGTTGAATGGCGTCTACCAGTCTGTGCCGCGTGTATCGATTCGACTAGGTAACGTCCTCGTTCTATAAGTATCTATATCCATCCATACCTACATATACCTGAATATACGTAACTTCCTTCATCCTCTTAACAGATAGATGCTCGACTATCTTCTCTGCAGCCCGTTTGTCTATTTTCCAAATTTATATTCCTCTGCAGGAAATACTTTTTGTTCATCGTAACTAGCATTGCAAGTACGTCATGATGCACCGCGTTGCGTTGTTACTGCGTATAGGGTTTGATTTATCGTCAGCATGAAGTTGACTTTAGTATAGATATTTACTTTTCTTCCATCTTTTCTCCACGCGCGAGTCTCTTGTCATCTCTTGTTGTCAGCTCGATTCCCCGTTGTGCATTTGCACGGTTTGTTTGCTCTGCACCCCTGCCGCTCGAGGTGGTTAGAATCGGGAATAATTTGAGTGGCGTTAGTGTCACGTGATCGAGTTCAACGACGTAAAAAAGAAAGGAAAAGAACAAAAAGCCAAATAAGAAGTAAATAGGAGGAACTTGCAGAGAAGGGGGGGGGGGGGGGGGAAGGAAAGCTCGACACGTGTACAATGGTAGGTGAGGAGAAAAGTCGCGGCTTAGGTATTGCATTTGGTGTGCGACGTAAAAAAGAGAGAAAGAATGAAGAGAAGACGATAAATAAAGAGCGCTGAGGCCCTTGACAGCTCTGGTTAAAGTCTTTGTTGAAAATCGTGCGTTGCGACAAAACGTCGCTCGCCTCGCAACTTTACCGATGGTGACTCACAGATCTCGTAATTCAATATCGCGCGTAGATCTCACCGCGTCAACATCTTTCGAGGAAGGGTGCCACGTATACGCGTGTGTACATCACTGCTATACACATAAAAACGAAAAACGAAAAAAAAAAAATGAAGACCACAAAGTACGCGCCGTGGGAGATGATGCGCTAGACAAGGGAGAGAATACGACCCCCCAAAATGCAGCCGCAAATTAACATAGTCCTGACTAAGCTGAAAAGCACGTATTCGCACGCACGAAACCGTCAGTATCTACTTGACAAAGCCTTCGTCTGTATTACGAAATGGGGATAGGGATGAGGACGAAAAAGAGGAAGAGGAAGAGGGAGAGGAAGAGGATGGCCTCAAGGATGCTTCGAGAGACCCGCATATCCTGCAGAGATTTTTATGTGGGAACTTTTAGTAAAGCTTGTGCTGACAAGACACGGTTATAGTGCAGCATGGGAAGTGTTTCGCATAAATAGTATATAATATGTCGGTAGGTACAGGTATATACCTATGCATACCTAGGTGCATAAATACATAACCTATAGTGTGAGGCGAGCGAGGTCGAGCAAGCGCGAAATCAGCACCACTCTGCTCCGGGCTTGCAGTCGATTTTTCCGTCCGTAAGACGCTCGATGCACTTCTAAGAGAAACTGAAACCCAAGTTTCTCCCTGGCTATATGTATACCAAAAGGGAATTTAATCCTTTGAAGGTAAAATCGAACCAGAGGGCTTAGCTGCTCTTTGTTCAAAAGTCAACATTAATATAGCCCGTGCAGAGTCCTGCTATAACTTTTACTGTACTCCCGTGCGGGAATATATTTTATAACATTTTACAATAACTATATTCGATATGAAACCGCGGCGCACATTTGAGAAATCGAAAGCCATAGATTTGGCGCTCGTTCAACCGTTGGAACAAACACTGACGTTTTCGACGTTGAAAAATCACCCTCGATATCGTGCAACCGAAGTCTACACATCACCCGCAGGAAACTAGCGGGTATATTATGGGTGCCGACGAATTAAATAAAAATATCAATTTTTAACCCTATTTTATACTATTATCGAATCCACGTAGTTTCTATCAAAGATAAAGAATTGCACGGGGTACCCCAACATCCTGAGGAAAGATTAGTGACGTTTCAAGCTATTACGTCAGGATCGACCCGCGCGACGCGTCATAGTATAAATCTCTCCTCGACAGGAATCTGAATCTTTTTTTCTGCTTTTCAAAAAGTCCCCCTATATTTGTTGACCCCCTAAAATCCGTACAGTATACCTTCGAGTGTCGTCTACCTTCGGTACACAGGGATTTTTGAAGGACTTTGTATCGCGTTTACTATTTACCGTACGATTCGTGCATGACGCGACCCTTCGGTACGCGAAGAGTCCTTAGAAGAGGACATGGCCGTGCGAGAGTCGGGATTTCTTCCTTTCACTCCTCTCTTTGCTTTTTAGACATCTTTTTTCTTCTTCTCTATTTCCTTTTTCCCTTCGTCTCGTATATAGACTCATACCTACCCCAGCGACTGACTGGATTATACGGGATTAGCGATAAATTCAAGTTTGTGAGACAAGTGCTGACGAAGTGGTCCGGTGAGAACGAACGCGGGCAAAAGCGTGAGACGCGCGGGCGAACAACACCTACATTAATTCCGTCCTGATGTCGTATCTTTATTTTTCTCCAAGGTAAAAAGACGATCCCCTTACTTATAATTAGTTACGTATGCGACATATCCATAAAAAATTCTAATCATTTTTTATTTTTCTTTCACCATTCACCAAGTCTCGTCAATTTTTTGCAGGATGATTCGTGAAAATGAGATTATAAAATCGAACCTAGAAAAAAAAGTAAAGAAAAATTGCCTCCCTGTATAGTACAAGTTCTGACCCGATATTTTCCATTGCCTTTTTTCTTCAATGGTGGGGATTATTTGGTGCAGTGCTTTCAACCCCATGGTACTTGAATTTTGGTTCAAGATGCTCGTAAGTGTTGCGGACTTTGGTGAAAAGTCCTTTACTCTTCTCATTCTTCCGTAAGGTCTTATGGCCCTTCTTTTTTTCTTTCTCTTTTTTTTTTTTTTACTTTTTGTTTCAAGTGCGTGACTCAAGCGTTTTCAATATGGATACGGAATTTCATCCCCTAGCCAGACCTGTCACATAGACGCTGGATACGAATAAAATACGTCAATGTAATATACATACCTATACACAGTCGTGCGTATATGACGTGTTCGTTAAGTATTGTGAGAATGAAAAAAAAAAAAAAAAGAACGACGAAAGTTCTGCCGAATGAATTTTCCTTTTTTTCTCGTTCGCATTCTTCTTTTCCTTACTAAACAAAAAGGGAAGAGGAAAAAAATTCATATCAAAAAATATGAGATACACCTTCTTTCGCTTGAGTAAATACCTATTACGATTTATACTTTTCGAGGATGTATCTCGATGAAATTTTCTTCAAAATTTAAATGACAAAGATATTGCTCCGGATGATAAATAAAAAAGAAAAAAAAGAAAAAAAACAGTTTTGGGGCTACGAATAATAGAGAGAAAAAGATGGAGTTGGGAACAGGTGGGTTTTTTTTTTTTCTTCTCATTTTTTTAAAAAATGTAAAAATAAAAGAACTCGGATGAAGTTTCTATGGAGTTTCTGCAGCGGTAAAGAGGAGAAAAACAGTCGAGGGTAGAATAAGCGGTGTGCAGGGTGCTTCGAAGGTAGATGGCTGTCACACCTGAGCCCAACTGCGGGGTTGATTAACGAACGACTCAACAGTCGTTGCGTAAAACAAGAGAGGAACGCCCTGTTGTATGAATGTATAGGTTAGATATTGTGTACTATAGTATACATGGGTATAATAATTTACGTCAAGATCCGACCTTAAGACCTTCACAAGGCCTTCGAAGGACTTGCAGAAGGATTCCAGGGGGTATTCCTGAAATACCCTGCTCGACATTTGTCAAGCTCAGTAGAGAGGAACGAAGGTGGGAGAAGGCGCGAGGGATGATAAAAAGAGAAGGGTTAAAATGACGCAATCCTAATTACGTATCAATTCGTTATTTATTAAACCGGCTTCTATCGTGAATACCGACGTTTATTTATCGCTCATATTTCTCACGACGATTTACGAATATTTAAAACCCTTTAAACCCCCGTCGTACGTCTGTAGATATATATTTTCTAAACGGAAACTACGAGCGACATACCTTCGAGACAGACTTTATATTCGACGCAATTAAAAAGCTGTTTTGATATTCCGAAAGGCTAAGTGCCACCGTTGTTTACGGCGCTACAAGATTTGCGTCTAAAATTTTAATGAAATTTGCATTTACTTGGAATTTTAAATAACTGCGCTTATACTTCTACCTCTTCACAAAAACACCTGCAACAAAAATGAAATACCTCTTGCGGTTTTAACTCACAGAGAAAAAAAAAAGAGAAAAAAAAGATTAATCTGAAATCACAATCTGTTCCTCTCTTCTTCTTCTTTTTTTTCTTCTCTTTTTGGTGATTCAATTTTGCATGATTTTTGCATGGATTGAAACAAAAAAAAAAAAGAAATAGAAACATGAAATTCATCACGCATAATGGAATGCCATAGCTAATACCTACTTCCAGATTACGTATATAGACCGAATTTTCCCTCTCTAGAGATTTTCGAAAAGGGTAGATCGGAATCCCGTAAATACGCGTCTATACCCAGAATTCCTGATATTTCCAATAAATTACCTGTTATGATATTCCCCGGTGGGATACGAGCTGTACCTATACATGTATAGTACGCATACGTGAACCGACGTAAAAGACACGTGAACCCTTATCAGGATCAGGATATTATATTTTGGATACTCCACGTATATGACCCGCTACAAGAAGCTACTTCGAAACGATCGCACCAGCCGCTAAGGTCACTCTCCTTCCTCCACAACGTTACAATACATGATTAGGGGTGAATACAAAATTCCATTCCATACTCCGTGACCACATCACGGCATTCCATACTCCGGTGTACGGTGATCGCCCCTTTGGTCAACAGGATCCGTACTTGATTATCTCAATTATCTAGTATTCCGGGCAATCAACAGCGAATATCACTTCGTTTTGATTAATTGAATATGTGAAGGGGGGGGGGGGGCAAAAAAAAGAGACAAATTACCCATGAACATCGACCACCGCGTATGCAACGACGTCGGTAAACAGCCGTTAGACATAAGTGTTATGGACTAGAAGGATGTCAGTGCGGTCTAACTTTACTTGAATATAATTATTATCCCAGTAAACCTGCTTCAGATCCATTACCTCGGGTCCCTGCGGTGCAGAGCGGCCTGTAGTATTACCTAATTTTACCCTAGCTGCCGCTGCTGTTGCTGCTACGTAGAGACCTTTGTCCTCCTTTGTTCACACGCGGATCAGAAATCCTCAGAGATTTGTCGTGCAGGAGAGCGACGAGAGGCCAAAATAAATCGGAAGTTATATTCCTCGTTGTATGATGTTTTATTTCTTTTCTTTTAATTTTTTTTCTTTTCCTTCCTACGCGCGATCGTGGAAAAACCGAATGTTAATTTTCCCCATCGATGTAATATAAAACGGGGGAGTCAATCAGGGGTGAGGGACAGGTGGATAGGCGACGATGAGTATTATCTTATTATAAAGCCAAATTTTGTTGAAGGAAAATAAAAGAGAAAAGAAAAAAAAGCCACGGGGTATCTTCACGCACGGTTGCACTTGAATTCGAGGATATACGCGAGAGAAAACTGAGTATCTACCCCACGCTACTTACCCTAATGAGAATATAATTGATGATTTACTACCGCCAAGCTTAATCATGCGAAGAGATACCGCTTCTTATTACAACCCCGCTCGGCCCTTACTACAGACCCTTTCAACCTCCCTTCCATTCCTGGACCGCGCGCGCCTCCGTATACGATTCAAAATAGCGTTTTTATAAAAAACCAACTTTATCTATCACAAGTGAAAACTAGTAACGTACTACCCGTACGTATAGACTTGAGTTAATTGAATTTCTCTTGCCTTCAAATTTCCGAACATCCAAAGCATCTATATTCCCATTCGCTTCTCATATTTTTATGTTCACATTTTTAATGATTTCCAATATTTGATATCTATAATGCGAAAAGCGCATCTCTATTGCAAGCCCAGGGGAGAGAAGGAGCTGTTATAGGCAGTAAACCATCTCCCCCCTATCTTTCCAGTTCTCGCTCTTTGCTTACACCTCGTAAACTTCTGAGAAGCCACGTGCCGCGCCGTAAAAGTTTACTCCTTACTTCGCACGTCGTCAATTCGAAGTCACCTATAGACCGAAAATACGAAACCTGAACCCCAAGTTCTTCGTTCTACTCCTCGTCATTTGTCTCCCATGATTTTTTCTCCCATCAGCTTCTCGCTTCTGGGAGGAGGAAAAATAAAATGTAAAGCTGATCTGTTTACGGAGTCAGTTTATAAGAGCGCGCACGGAGATTAAGCACGAATTAGACATTGCTTTGTTTTTTCAATCATCAAAAAGTGCATCGTTAAAATTCCATCGAACCTTCGACGACGTAATTTTCGACGAATTACAGGTGTGAAAGTTTGATAAAAGAAAGAAAAAAAAAAATCACCATCCCCTCGAAAGAACAAAACCGATCGATGGGAATATGTAATTTTTTTTTTTTTTTTTCAATTTTCCTTCTCGATATTTCCACGGAAATTTTTCACGTACAAAGAATTTTGATCGCGTTTGCTGCATATACGGGTTATTACATATACCTATGTATAGCGATGAATCGCTGGCGGAACGTGGAGGAAGTATAAGGGTGGCGAAAGAGTTATTCTTTGAATAAATTGTCTACGCTCGAAGCTCCTTCTTTTGTTCAGATACCGGGCTTCAATTATTTCAATTCCGTTACCCCCTTTCCCCACCCCCTCTTACGGTACATACCTCGTTCTCGTGCTATTCGTACACCATTAAAAATACCTTCGCGTTGAAATTCATCCATGAGCCACGCTGCTACCCCCAACCCCTCAACTTTGCCTCCGCCACTCGACTACCCTCGACCGACTCGACCTCTACGTCTATTCAACTGGCTACCTTCCCGACTACTCATATAATACTTTTGTATTATATTATACTTCGTGATCGAGCAGGTGAGTTCGGCTATTTGCATTTAGGAGTGTATAATTTGAAATTCCAAAAAAATTATTCCTCAAGTCAAACCACATGAGGTGGGAAATTGATTTCGAATTTCCCATAATGCTAATGGCGTGGGAGTCCAACGCCGTTTTGAGAAGAGAAAAATAAAAATCAAATTAAAAAAAAAAAGTCTCGGTGCACGACTTTACCGAGTTTTCCGATATTGCGTTCGCCATTTCGTACCGCGGCAACTTTACCCCTTTAACGGAACATAACAAATGAAGTAACTTTTGCAGTTGATATACATACCTGGGTATAACTGTAATGGCGGTGCATAGTCGTTTCTACTCTCATGAAGTTGCAGCTTAATCTGATTCAGGTATATTCTTGCGCACGAGAGAGATAGAGGTAATAGTTAGAAAATAGCAATCAGTTCAAAGCACCGAGCTGGGTGAAAGAAAGAAGCAATAGAAAAAAAAGAATAACACAGCTGCACCAGGAATATACATATAATAAACCTATAAGAAGAAATTGACCAAGCAATCGGACTGTTCTGGAGTTCCGATATAACGCCGAGTATTTTTATATTTATTTTTCATACCGCTTTTTCTTTTTTTACTGCAAACCATGGGGGTGGTGTAGTGCCGGTGAATTATGTACTTATTTTTCTGTCCTCAACAGCGCGCGAACCCTTCTTTTTGCCTTTCCTCTTCTCTCCGGGTTTTGGGTTCCGTTTCGCGCAGGTTTTCGGAAGATTAATTTCTCATTAACCACAGCTCACTGCTGACCAACGGTCAGTCGCAGGTTATGAAAACTGACCTTATAGTCGAAATGAACCATCCAGAATTGGGGTAGTTGTGGGGTGTATTAATTATTAACGATCAAAAAACAGAAAAAAAAAAATTTGAAAACTAAATGGAGGAATGAGAAACTGGAAAGTGCACATTAATTGTTGATAAACAGTTGAACGGGAGGATGACGGGAAACGAGAAGTTAAGGACAGCCGCGTGATGGCCACTTCCATACTCTTCACTATAGCTATATCTACTTCTGACCGCTCGTCCGGTCCACTCATTTATCATCATACGGTATAACCTCGTTTCCAGGCCGTAATTAATTTTGGTCAGTTTAATTAAACTCTCGAGTAAACTGTATAATCCGTTACACCGTCAGGCGATAACAATTCAATCAAAAATACGATTAGAGATCCATAAATTACGTGTCACCCTCGGGATCGATTATACCTCGCACATATAACGATAGCATTTTTTTTTCTCTTCCATATTATCAAGTTCTTCGTTACACTTGTACTCTTCATTTTATTTCCTGCACGTAGAAAAATTTATATTCACAGCTGTCGATCAATTCTATGGACATTCTGTCTACCGCTCGCACGCTGCACTGCTGGAATAGATGAAATTTCGAAATTCCCTCAAGCCGTTTGACACCCACCAAGTAAGAAGTTTTGGCGTTGCTAAAGACTTGCCGATTAGTTCAGACGAAACTTTCTCTCGAACGTGTACGCAGTATACATATACCTCTACGTCTAATAGCCTGACATGCCGGGGTGACGATCGACCGTTACGGATGGAAGTCACTTGACTCGGGTTATCTAGAATTATCTAAAATGGGATATAATTGTTTTCGAGTGAAAACTTGGAGCGGAATCATGGCAAAGTACATTCACGTATGGAACGACTTTCCGGCTGAGTTTCGCTTTTTCCATTCCATTTTGTTACACGTAAGAAGCACCTCTCCGCTGGATCAAAGTACGAGAGCTTAAGTCTCGGAGCAAATAGGATACTGACATTGTCGACGTCGTCGTCTACTTCACAACGTCGTTGCACATCTCAACTTGCATCATCTCACTCACGTTACAAAAAGCGCATTGTAGGTAACGTACGTAACGTCGCATCGTCGGGCGTTTCATAATGCCATCGTATAGGTACATGAGTCGGCTGACGTCGTTTATGTATTCGCTAAGAATTACATAGAACTTCGTACATGCCGTTCGCTTCCAAATATGCACGTATACCCTACACCTTTCATCCATAATGCGGGTATTATTTAACACTGGCAAGTTTCCAACCCTTACTGCTCCCGTAGGACGACGATTTCCTCCCTCATCAGTTATACATTATTCTTTATTTTCTTCTCGCGCCCGGCCTTCACCTTCTCACCTGAATTAGAAAACACGTTTCATCTATGACCGACGTTATGACAAAGTCCGAGCACGATAGCAACTTATAACCGAAATAGCGGTACGAAAAATTTTACCGAGAACCAAAATGCGCATGATTTATCACCATAGCAACGGTGGGATGGCTCGTGCACCTGTACCTAAAATGGAAAGAGGAAATTGTGCGAGACTCTCTTTACCTAATCGCTCGATATACCGGTTACTCTATACATGCTACATCGACTGGACCCCGCAGATATCAATTTTGAATCAGATTCACGCACGTTCAACTATCACGGGCTGAGGTGAAAAGCGAAAAGCGAAAAGCTCCTAGCACACGCACGAATATTATCACGTTTCGATTGATAGTGGATCATCGGTCAGCTTGCAGCACCTGCAGTTTCGAATGGCGGTGAAAATTGGGAGAAATTTTCCCTTCCGATAATTTTCAAACATCGTCTCATGTAATGTTTCATTGTATTTTTACTGTAGGTGTACGCGGAAGTTGCGGTTTTTTCGCTACTTAAATATCGAGCTAGCGGTTGGTTTATTTTTTGTTTGCGCTACGCCAACGTAATCATTATTTTGGACCGCACCAGGAAACCTGACAGTGACGGGCCAGACTTCACGCTCGAGAACTCTGTCTAAAATAAGATCTGTAATAGCCTAAAAGCTGACGTTTCTTCGCGGCCTAAGTTGACGCTAGGCTCTTTTGGCGGAAGGAAATTATACACGAGAGCGGCGATGAAAATTCAAATAATTTACATACCCTTTGGAAATTGATTCCGGACATTCGAAACCATCGCGCTATATTATGCTGATTCGTTAAAGTAAGCGTAATAGTTCACTCACTCCTCACTGTTGACACGTTTAGCATAAATGATGTAATAACCTCACTCCGCATTGTTTATGCGATGAGCTTTTGATTGATCAAATATATCATCGTGACAACGAAGTTGCCGGGCGATCGTTAAACTTTCGGAATTTCCACGAGCAAATTGGTCGAATGAAAGGGATGATTTTTCACTCTCCGACTGATTTTAACGATCATTTTCATCACGTGTTATTTTCCCCTCTTCATTCAATCATTTTATCTGACTTTTCTTGCTCACGCTAGTTTATATTTGATTTCGTGATCCATGTGACGTGGGTCGTATCAACATCCGTATTATTTCTCTATAATTTCTCTCTTTCCCTCTGCACATTCACCGTGTGTAAAGTTGGCTTATTTCCTGCTACCGGAAGTCAGAAAAGCTTTTACGAGAATAAACCGCGAAGCTTAAGCAGCGACCATAACTAATTCAGAGTAGAGAATTTCGGGCTAGAGCAAAAACCCCTGCAAAATAAACCGCTCATATATTAGAGAAAATGTTATTTTCTCATAAACTTCTCACCGCATCGATGTGGCCGTTGCAATCCATCATCATTCACATGATTTCCCGATCGTTTCTGCAAATACGCCGACGCAGCAATTACAAATTTTCCTGTCTATTAATGACAATACTAGCGCTACTTAATAGCTGATGCTATTCACACTTGTACGTTGACACGTATTATGATTGTACTGTTACGATCAAGTCCATAAACGTAGATAATTATTTAATTAAAGCTCGTAATTATGACGTTGCGGTGATTAATATGAACGATTGTGTCGTTCGCGTGATATATGGTACATTATACGACGCGTTAAAGACCCCGTGATGCTAAAATATATATGAATGAAGTGTTCGTCGTATTCGTTTAGCTTTGTTTTTGTTCTTTTCTTTTTTCGATAACATCATAAATTGTTGGTATGGCAGTGCGCGTAGGCAGACATAAAAGCATATCGAGGCTGTGATAATCTCTTGATAAAAAAAGTGCTCGTATAATAAAGTAATAATTATCACCGTTTTATATCCACTATATTAAGTCAATTTGGTCGTGGTTTGAATAAACAAAAAATTGAAGAAAGTGAAAATGAAAAAATTTCCGCACAAGAGGGAAATAAAATATTTTTACTCCAACCAAAGGAGAATATTGAATTATTCAGCAGCTCAAGATACCATTAATACAGCTCGTTACGCCCAGGGCTATATAATTAAATTATAATTAATTAATTAATTCCTCGTCTTACGATGAGCTCGTATTGGGGTGAAGATTCTGATTCATTTTTAGTGACAACTGACATCCGGACTGGAACGTCGCCTTCAATTTCGGTTCAACTTTTTCATTTTCTTTTCAAATTTTCTTATCGTAATTCATTTTTTCTCCAGTCGTCCTCATTTTTCAGTTTCGAATCCGCAGATGTTCTTCCCATAAACAATACAAATTCTTACCTAGAGAAAAAAGAGAGAAAAAGATACACTTATACCCGAATGTCAAGTCACAAGGGGCTGATTTTTAAAGCACGTCATTTATTATCTTCTGTCATCTGTCGCTTGAACTGACGAGTAAATATTTTCAATTCGAAGAAAACACTCACCAAAAAACGAAATTCTCGTCGTTTCGAAAAGCTGGACTAAAAATAATGATCGAGCTCGAGAGAAATTGGGTAACGAATGATCGAGGTGATGTGTATTGATAAATGAAAAAGAAAAAGAGAATGATAAAAGATTCCGAAGTATAATGACGAAGGGTTCATTATACGACATAATTTCCGAATCTCAGTCTCCTTTCACAAATTTTCCGAGCAATTTCATATATATTTTTTTCTGTTCTATAAACTGCAGGTATGAAAAAGCAAAGTCTCATATCGTTTATTATTTTGATGATTTGACGGTCCTTTGAACCCTTTATTCTTGGTCTATCGACTTTCTCTCGTAATATATAAAGTATATAGGTATATAATACGTGATCCCGAAGGTCTCGCCTCGTTTAACGTTATTACAACGACGGCAACCGACGATCAACCGCTCGGGGACCGCCGCGCCTGGGCTGCAGGGTAAAAGCTATAGCACGCTGTCGTTAAGAATTTTCCTGACCAAACCCCCCTTTTCGCGGTGAAGAATTTATTAATTTTTTTTTCTCCCCCTTTTTTTTGTTATCCCTCTTCTGAAAGGGCGCCCTCCCCTTTTCTCCATGCAGCCCCGGCTCGTGCACCGCAACTCGCAAGTTGGCGGTATTATATTATTAGGTACAGTATATGTATACCTATAGGTAGACACATCACGGGGTAATCGGGTGTATGTTTCGGCTGTCAACGGCAGAAAATGTCTCCAGAAAAAGTATCAGAAAAATTGCGGGTTAAAGGATAAGTTGCGGATCGTAAGACTACTCGAGCGGCGCAAGCCGTGAGTTGGGAGTTGGGAGTTGGGAGTTGGGAGTTGGCGAGTCGTGGGGTTTGAGGTTTCAGATCAGGTTCGGAGGGGCAGACCGTGAACGGTGAGAGGGCTTTCTGTTGCTGACTTAAGAAATACGGGTCAGCGAACAACTTGCTTTAATACACCGAACGATAACTGCAACTGTTACATTTATACAGGGCGTGTCACTAAAAACTCCGAGAATAGGAGGAGCCTAATTTGACGTTGGCTTCGCCTACTCTCGTCATTTCTCTTAGGCCTAGCGCGTCGAATGGATAAAAAGTTGGAATCGAGCTACTTCCATTTTCAAAGTTTCGAATTACTCTCCCTGTATATCATGTACAAATATAATACGATATACATTCGTGTGTATCGTTCAGTGTGTATAACAATGTGAGTAACGAGTTCCGGTCGGAGGGTATTAATTTTTGTTCACCTTTTTTTTTTTTTTTTTTTTTTTTCCCTGGTATATCTCTCTGCACCTCTGAAGCGTTAGCAAATTGCTCGAAAACAAAAATATCCCGTTGGGTAATTTCGAAAATTCGAGAATTTTACTTCAACTCCATTAGAGTTTACTTGCACAAGCCACGCTTATTGCGGACTGCGCCGGTGGTAGTTATATTTGTTCGATCGAATTTCATTTCATTTAACGAAATCTCTAATAACACCAAATACTGAAATAGAAATGTTATTATTATTATTACTATCATCATTATCATTATCAACATCGTTATTATTATTGTTAATGTTATTATTATTGTTTTATAACCTGATATTTCTATACGTACGATCATATCACCCGTATTACAGTTAAATTGTAGACGCATATCTCAGCTCAAATCTCACCTATAAATACGATAGCGAGTGTATAAGTATAGAGGAATATTTGTTAGAAATAAGGTGGCAGGTGGACTTGCATCCTCTCGGCCTTAATTATCGTCATGATTTGAGGTGCGGAACGCGAATTAAGCGGCTGTTGAGTTTATCGTGGGGTTTATGAAAGCAGTTTGGGATATATGTGTATATATATACATATATTTTTAGTTTTGTGGGTAAAATTTTGACGCCTAGAGAGATTTACCTGATGCTTTTAGATGGACGTTGCTGCGTGTGTACTCGAATATGTAGCAGGAAGAGGTGGTATCCGAATATCTTTAGTAAGTAATACGGGATGACAGTGACTGAAAACGTATAAAAGCAAATAGTGGCCGGTTTCGTCTCTAGATGCCAAATCTTGTATCAATTTCTAAATTACACGCGGATATGAAACGTTGTAATTTATTACAAGGCTCAACTACCACTTCCGCTTTACTGCACCTACCAGTTTATATTCCATTTTGCTATGCGGCTATAACAAATTTTACTTGGACTCGATGACACGTTGGAGTATAAAAACACGTTCAGATTTCGCTACGCCTTTAATTCTTCTGTATTTTGGCGCCAGACACTAAATATATATTAGATAATAATCACCGTGATTGCAAAATACATATAAGTATAACCCAGTTAATGGGATAAATATATTTCTCGGATCGTTTAAATCGTTACTTAATTGCGACAGCGACGACGACCCACGCAAAATTCATCGAATATAATCGAGGAGAAATCACTCACTTGAGGCTATTCAGTTTCTATAGGTATACAATTTTTTTAACAGCTCCTGGTATTTCATCCTTGACATTTTTAACCGATTCTCATGCAATTTATGAAATAGACAAATTATTATTTTTATCCAATAACGATTTTTGCAGATTTTTGTGTAACGCGATGTGGGATACGAGATTTTTGTAAAACTAAATTCCATTCGAAATTCCACATATCTTTCCGGACAGTTGATGAAAATTAAAAATTCATCGATATACCTCCATGCAGATTCGAATGGCGTACGTACAACATATTGCGAAATAGATTCCGTACAGCAAACGCGTCCCTGTAATATGGGGATGTTGACCAAATTAGAGTTATTACTAATGGTATCGAATCGAAAAAAAATAAAAATAAAAAACTTTCATTTAACATCAGTTGCTCTGTATAGCGGAGTAATTTCGTTCCTGCACGTAATATAATCCGGTATAGAGAGCAAAAGCTGACCCAAAAAAAAAAAAAAAAATCAAATTATTCGAAACATTACGTATACCTGTATCTATAGGTAAATCGTAATACGATACGGAAATCAGTGTGCGAAACGTTTAGGAGTTTGGGATTTGGGTTTGTTCGGTGGAATAAATCATAGGGCGTTTGATGATTTGTGGCACAGGTGTAGGAATCGGGGAAGTTTTCCCAGGCAAGTGGCCTCTCTCCCTCCTTCAATTTTCTCTGGCACCCTTTGCCCTCTGCCTCTTCGAAACCTGAACCGTCGTTCCATCATCCTCGACCATGGCCTGGAGCCGGTTAACCGTGTGGGCGGTTAGGATTTTCACTAGATTAATTTTGCGCACCCGCATTTCGCGATTACAGAGAAGCACCCACGCGTCTCGCGAAACAAAACGAAACCGCAATACACCGACTAGTAGGTGCCTAGTGATATCCTTCACTCTCCTTTCCCACTCGGCTCTGTATAGGTATACCATCAAAACTCTTTGTCCTAGACTCTAGAATTTCACCTGGCAGTACAGAGTTTCCTAGGATTGTTCTATTTCTCCTTCTGTACTACACTCTGTTATATACATACCTGTACCTTTGTCTCGTTTATTCGTCTCTTTCTTTCACCATTTTTCTCTTACTTTATCCGCGTCTCACTCGACCTTACGAGGTCGAATCGAAGTCGGACTACCTACCGGTACCTCTAGCAATTTAGGTAAGTACCTAGCCGTTGGATCTATACCAGAATCGGACAAAATTCTTTCTTCTCTAGCCATTAAAATACAAAAGTTGTTACTTTGGATGCGGTAATAGTAGTAGTTGTTCGGTGGTAGTGGGCGAATGCGGCATTAGCCTTGATGTGCAACTACAGCGATATAAACTGCCACGCGAGGACAACGAGAGTTTAGCTTTCTATGCATGCAATATGAGAGGGAAATTTTTTTTTTCTTCTTCCGTTTTCCTCTTCACTCATAATGTCCTGGGTACCTATCTGCCTGCCGAGTTTGTTGCACCGTAAAAAAAAAAGGGAAAGAATGAAAAAAAAAAAAGAAGAAATTACACCAGCGAAGACATCATCGTCGTCGACGTCGCCGCGGCTGCTAAAAGGATTGACTACTCTTACGTATATTCCGACTTTCGTGGGCCGTATCCGTAACAGCGACAGAAACACCAGCGAAACAGCACCTAACGCGAAATAGACGGAAATTACAGGCGGGAAACGGTACGGATATTTTAGAAGATTGTCTCTCGTGCATTTCATAGTCGTACCATTTTTACATAAACACTTACGCCTACGATCGTACTACTGTGCATAACCCATACCTTTACTAATACGTGTACGTATATAGATTCACACCAGTTCTCAGCGAATCGTTCTTTCTATATCTCGTCAGGCAAATGTGTCTCTCGACAAAAGTGCACGAAGAACGCAAACGCATGTATGCGTACATGCCAAAGGTACAAGTTACCGCCTCTTCCACATATTCATACATACGTACGTCGTTCAGTGGTATAAACAACCTGACGATCGTACAACCGTACGGTTCGTGCAGGAAATTATTTTTTTCAAAGGACTTCGATGGAGACAAAAACTTTTGTTCGGTAGTTTGAAACGATTCGTGAAACCAGGAATGAGAATTTTAGAATAGTCGTTTTCTTTTTTCGACGTTCAGCTGAACTCGTAGTCCCATGCGCGCCATTCGAGTATACAAACGGTCCGCGGACGTCACTTTTTATATTCTTCACGTCTGTAAAGTTTTCGCCATAAATTTAATACCGTAACAACGGATGAACGAGGGCCAAGTAATCTGTTGTTATCCGTGCCACTCCGATTCTTTTATTTTTCATAAATGATTTCGGCATTGAATTCCCTTGAACTGATCCAGGATATACGGAGGGGAAAAAAATGAACAAACTGTTCCAACAATATGGGGTCGAGCGATCATCTCGTATTTGATGAACTGTTTGGTATTATAGCCGTAAGCTTCCATCCGGTTCTCGACTTCTTTGGAATAGGGAAAAATGCTAAGGTTTTTAGTGGTTGAATTTTTTTTATCTTGTTTTTATTTTCTTCTTATTTACTTAAAGAAGTCACGAAATTACACGGTTGTCGGTCGCAGGTTGTACAGCCCGTGGCGTCTACGGTGTACATAAAATGTATGGTGGTAGTATAACGGTTGTTGAAGGTATAAGAGATCGGAAACGAAACTAAACGAAACGGAACCGGAGTCTGAAGAAGTTGGATGGTTTTGAGGTAAATTTCTTATTTTTTTTTGTTTCTCCCAACTTTTATCCGTCGTTTGATGGTCGAGGCAATCTCTCCTACATTTCAGAAGCTACCGTCTCCGTGCAAAATTCTCGAAAATCTTCGTAAGTCTTCGGCGACTTCCGTAAATTTGCTAGATTTAATCGAACGCGGAGTATCCAGTTCCCGAAAGCGGACAGGTAGGAATCAATCAAATCCTACGGAGGAGAAAGGCTCTTCTTCTTGCTTTCTCCTAATCTTTTTTCTACCCCCGAATTTTTTTCTTTTCACAACTTCCATTCCTGTTATTCCACATGCCCTCGAGTTCTGAAACCCACATCCGTTGTATAGCTGCATTACTCGGCGACATTTTCGTTTTACCTTTCCGATCCCCTCGGTATCGCTCACCCTCAACCTCGCGTACTACCTCTTCTTCGTTTCTATTATCTTCCTCGAAATAACCAGATGCCGTGCGTATAGCCTCCCTCTCTAACTTCCATATAAGCAACCCTGCGAAGGAGACTCGAGTGCGCACGTGGCTTAAGCATATACAACGAGAGACGTAGTGTTCCACGTACATAGATGCATGTTTATTGCCGCATTAGCCGGTGGCTATACGGAAACGTGAACGGCGTAAGCCAGCTCGTAGGTTTCAAGGTTTACGGGGATTGTAAACTGCCATGTGAAACACAGCCGCAACCACCGTCGCAACAAAATCTAGAGCCTAGCGGAGTCGACCAGGACTAAACCACCCCCTTCCTCTATTCTACTTTTGTACTCTATTCGGTAAAAGGATCACTAGCAGCTGTCGTTATCCTCATCCCTCTACCTCCTTCCGATTACCACCCTCAGATGCTCCTCTGCTTTATACGGCGCATATCTCTTCCGCAATCCCCGGGCGGTCTTCGCGGTTAACTTTTTTTATAATTCATGTACATGAAATCTATATGCGTATATATCTCGGTGTGAGGCAAGCGTCTTATTAATCTTGACCTTTGGTACTTTAACAAGCTAACCTTATTCGCAACTCGGTCAGAATCACCTCAAACCCAGCGTAAATTTATTTTTTAATATCATCAGCTGTATATAAGTCAGCTTCTTCGGGGTTCATAAATTCTGTAGTAGGAGTTTTTCAGCCAACCTGCAGGTAATCGCTTGGTAAATATAACCCTCCCCTGCGGGTGCTAATTAAGATTTTTATCAATTTCATTAACTATATATTTCGCTCATTATTTTCTCCTTATTGAAACATGATTTCTTTTTTTCTTTCTAATTTTTTTCGCTCTTTTATCCAACCCGAATGAAATGGTCCATGGAAATGTCTTCTGGAATATTTAAGGGTTCAGAATTTAAGTTTGAAGTTTTTATTATTTTTTTTTTCTTTTGAAAAGATCAAAAGTTTTTCTCCCCGAGTGTTTCACGGTGTAACGCGAAGCTGTATATCCAGAACTCTTCGAGTACACCCTCGAGTGCTACGGGGTTGGCTGCAGCATACGTACCGTAACGTATACAGTCGACCTTCAATGACGGGAAGAAAAACATATATACCGGCGTTGAGGAGTTTCTTACTTCGACAGACAAGGAATAAAGAAAAGTGAATAAAAAAAAAATAAAAAAAAAAAAGAAACACCCTTAATAGTAATACGTCGACAGGATTCTTGAATCCTAGAAAATGTCCAGGCTCAGGATCAGGCGACGGCTCAAGCTCAAGGTTCGACGCTCCAGCCAAGGCTTAGGAATTTCCCTTTCTCGGAGTAACGGATAAGCAGGGCTTTTGTACACAACTATTTTCACGGAATCAGAGACGTGGATACGATTCGATTTCACGCGGGGTAAATCCAGCTACCAAATAGTAAAAGCAATACATGTATCTACACAATTTCCTACATAGGTATGTTCATTCTTCTCTAATTTCGACCAACGTGCGACTGATCGTTGCTCTTTTTTCTACTTTCTCCGTTTCCATTTTTCTTTGTTAACGTTGTTGTTGTTTTTCGTTTTGTTTTTTTTTTTCAATTTTTTTTTCTTCTCATTCTCTCTTTCCTCCATTCAAGCCAGTGACAAAATATATCGCGGCTGAAGTCAGTGGGAACTGACAAATTTCCTCCCTTCAAAAGGAACGAGTGTTTCCCGGGCAGCAGGAGCAATACAGCAGCAGCGCAGCAGCTTTTTTCCGTTTTCCCGTTTTTTTTTTTCCTCGTTTTTTTTTTACTTTTTTTCTCGCTCGCTCCGACGGTTACATACACTGGAGTCCTGCACACCCGTTTTTTTTTTTACTCCCTTCACCTTCCCTTAACCCCATACATACAGTTTTCTCTTTTCTTTTTCTCCGACGAAACAAATCGGCCAAGATTTTTTCACCGCTCCTGACGCACGTAACTCGAATCGCGAGAGCGTAATGCGAATCCTGCAGAGCACGCGAACGCCCTGCAGCATAAAACGCGCTTTTGTCGTACCTTTTAGGATACCGGGAAACCAAACGTTTATATCGCATCTTGTTTCTTTATACCTTTTATTTCATTGTAGATTGTTATTTTTTTTTTTTTGGTTTTTGAAATTTTATTCATATTCTCTCATTTCAGGCAAAATACTTAATTCTCGTTTGGTAGGTAGCTAATTTACGGAAATTCCACTGGGATGAAAAAAAATCGCTATACCGACAAACCGTTATGGTTAGGGTCCATCATAATATCTCCGGTATATATGTGTGTATTATATATACATATATATGTACATATATAAATCGCTGGTGTATTAATACGTAATGACGATACGATTAGTCAGGGTGGTCCGCGCAGAACTAACTCCGCCCCACTTTTGCGGTCGTCCTCTTCCAAGCCTGCAATTGATTTACGCACGGTGTACTGTACAGACTATCAAAACCTACCGTATAATTCATTTCGTCGAATTTCCTGCTCTGTCACTGCCGTTACCGCTGCGCCGCTACTGTACGGCTACTGCAGGTATAAATGCAACCGCGTTATAGTGTACGGAATCTCTGTGACGATAGCCACACCCCGTAATAACTACCACGGATTTACGGTTACGGTCATAGCTGTATAAGACCGAAACACAATAATCTGCAGACCCCTCCCGAAAGCTCTTCGAATTGAAATTGAAATGGCGGAATGTGCGTGTGTTGTTGTTGTTGTTTTTTTTCTTTATTTTCGTAGAGAAGAATTTTAATTCGAAAACAATACCTGGGAAAGCGGGGCTGTAGAAATTCTAGGAAACAAGGGAGGGAAGAAGCAGAAAAGAATGGAAAAATATGGCGGAACGATCGCCTCGCGCAGGGTGCAACCAGTTGGACATGACGTGATCCGACGACGCGATGCACCCTCGTCGATTTTAGGGGATGAATTATATCGTGTCGGGTACACGATCCCCGATGACACCGCGGTGCCTAGTTTGCTACCCGCTGTTGTTGACAGTGTCATCTATCTGCGCCATGTTTCAGCACCGGCTAGCACCAGCTAATGACCCTGGTGGCTTTCGTCCGTGAATAATATCCGACAACACTCACTAAATATCGGTAGATATAGCATTAAACCTTGATGCAGTTTGCTTCGGGGATTCGATCTACATACCGAAAGTTAATTATATTGATCCCTGATACGCCGCGCAATTTTTGAACCCGATTATCTACACGCTGAAAAATTCTACCGATTGCAGATTAATCTGGGAAAAACGCAGATAATTATTGATTAGAAATTTAATTCACCTGGATATTCTGTAATGCGGCCATTATTAAATTGTAAAGTTTATATTCGGATTAGGATACCGCTGTATTACATGCGGACCAGTAACAGCGAAAGGATTAAATAACGTCTAGTCACGAGTTATGGCGCTCAAGGATATTTAATAGCATCGACCTTGATACCGTTTCGGATCGATAGGTCGTTACTTACTCGAGGTAGAAATTTGACATAACTCGCGACAGTGCAGTGTCTCGCGATATGGGATTACCTCTATGCTTTTTGCCGGACAATTTTTTCGGCGCGTATATATATTTGTGGGGAACTGAAGTTTCGAAGAGTCCTTGAAGTACTTTGGAATCTGGAGTTCTGAATTTTTCAGTTGACTTTCTTTGATGATCATTTGACTTAAGCCGAGGGAAATCCAGGGCATAGACCGCGTTCATAGGATCAGATGTGCGAGGTTGAAAATTGGAGTTCTAAATTTAGCAAAAACTGCAACATTTCAAGGGCTGCCAACCGCATAAGCGATAGAGTCGAACAATTTCGCGTGTGAATTTGACCTAAATCGACTAGCTTCCTAACTAATGTAAACTCCCTACGTATCCAAGCGCATGTAAGCTTATATCTATACGTACATACGTATACAAGGTGTTTCTCAATAAAATTCAACGTAGTACATGGAAATTTTGGGGTTGCCAAATTCTCTGAAAGAGTAATTAAGAACTCGGGTCGGATGGCTGTCCATTTCGGAGAGGTACGTTAATGAGCGGAGATGATTTTCCCCAATTATCCCAGCCCGATCGCACGAGAGAAGCTTTGACAACCGTAAAATCACTGATAAGGGATCCTTTTAGGCTCATTACGGAATAACACAGCGTGCGGTAGCTCGCTCAATCTCCTTTCACTAATTAATCCATCGATCAGAGACTTGCAAAAAATAATCTGACGGAGTGCTTTATTTCACTTTCTCCAAACAGTTGACCTTTTAAAAAAAATGTATCATATCTCTCTCTCTCTACTCATATTGTGCTCTACCCTGTTCAAGTGTAAGTACCCGTATTATTTCCAAGATTATTATCAGAGCAGACCATTTACAGTTGAGTCTCCGTCATAAACGTACGTTCTGCGTATCTCCATACCGCGGATGGATGAAAACAGGCAACAGTTTCCGGACTCATTCAGATCCATACCACGACATTTGCTCATTTCGTGGATGTTGGCGGTGGTAATCTTGCTTTCGAAACACCCTGTAGGTACCTATATAATTATATGTCGTATGAACGGCCCAACCAAACCAACCCCCTGAACAGATAGGTACCTACTTTGACCAAGCCCAACCCGAAACCTGGCGGCTTACTGGATGCCAAACCTACCACCTATCACCTAGGCGGATGAATGGGTTTAGACTCTGTACTCAGGTAGATTAGCCATTACCCTCCCAGTCATCCGCCCATTTGACGATGGCCCAACCTCACCCCAGAAAACTACTCCCTATCTGTACACCGCTACGTCTGTAGTTATAGTTTATCTATGTACATACGTACAGCTATATCTTTATATAGGTATAATGTAAATGTATCCGAATCTGGCAGTGCCAGTCCAACTACGTCAGGCAACCCTGAGCACTTTGGCACGAGCAAGATGGCTACAGCTTTCAAACCCTAATACGTAGAAACAAACCCTCGTCAACGACACACGTGAACGTGAGCCAAAAAAAGCAAAAACAGACAGCGACATTCTCAGGCGGCTGCTGATTCGGTGTTAGTGTCCAGATCGGAATTGTTTCCGAAACAATTTCCACCTACAATGCGTCATATTGGAATTATTATAATGTCTGTAGAGAATTTTGGGATGTATGTACAAAGTAAATGTCGTTACGGGATTGCCACCGCTGTTGATGCTGCCGCTGGTACTGCAGCCTCCAAATAAGCGGACACCGGGAGTATAATTCCATAGCGAATGAATTAATTGGGCCATAAATTAGTACCAGTACAATGGCGCGTGCCGAGCGAGCGACCGAACGGCTGGGAAGGCGTCTGGAATTTCGTTTGCCGTAAGAATATCCCTGATCTACGAGGTATGCGAACATGTATGGATCATGGGTTACCCGTTTCGCTGTGTAACACCATGGTAAGGGTCACTTTTAAAGCTTCCAGCCGTTTCTCATACGCCATCCCTTATTTCAGACCTGATGCGGATGATAAGGACCGACCGTGAACCCTCAAAGTTATTGCTTTGTACGGTCAGACAGCAGGTCAGATTTTTTCTGTAGGCTATCGACAATTCCAAAGTGAAAAGCTGATTTGAAAAAAATACCGAGGGAAGTGATAAGAAAAGTAACCAGTGTTCGCCATCGCTAAGACTTTGGTACCGCGAAGTGTGGAGATCGATGACTACAAATCCCCTTGAACCCGGTTGTATCGCAAAGGGATTTTGCTTTTCGTGCAATTCTTGATTTTCAGATGTGGTAAATTCCTGGAGATCCTCTCAAGGGAAGAAAGGATAAAATGCCGTACAGTATAATATACGTTTTCATGGGAAACGGGAAATCCAACGCTAATACTACTCAACGACCGCATCGAACGCGCTTCAGGTGCTTCACCAACGCTATTAATTTTTTTGTTCATTTCCCGGAATGTTCTTATCATCGTTAATGAAATGGCAACTAATTCCCAGTCTGATGGGGATTCAAATCTGGTTGCACACAGAAGAACTTGGAGCTTAAATTCAGTATATATGGGCATTATTGTATGCACATAAAGGTATACCCCAGTTCCATAGGGTTTGGGTTCTGCAGAAGGCCATTTCCGAGTTCTTGAAATATTATTGACAGCGGGTAACATAGAACCCTCGACAACGAGGTTGCAGCAGGGGCAGCTTCTAGTAGGTAGGATGGAGGTCGACGTCGACGCGATTGCCCAGGTTATAGTCATGGAAGTGGTGTTGGTCGTAGCTGGAGAGTAACCGCTCACGTCTGTTTCACTTATCGGTTTTTCATTTGACCGTACAAAATAAATTCCGACTAGCTCCAGCCACGGCAGGGGCTACCAGACATTTTACGCTAAACGATTCTAGAGGTACTTAGCGTGTGCCGTGCGCGCTTATGTAATTGAAAATTTTCTTTCTTTTCTAGTTTTTTTTCTTACATTTTTTTTCTCATTTTTTTCGTACCTTGTCGCCCTTATACTCCATTACCAGCGGCACCGGCAGCTCTTCACGACTTGGCAAGGATATTCGATATCAATTTTTAAACCCGTCTATAAAATAGTGGACTAACTTCTTTGCCAATTTTTAATCAATTAGCGGATGATCCATGCCACCGGAACGGTCTTGGCAGGTTTCCTTTTTTTTTTTTTTCTTTTTTTTTATTCTACACTCTTTGCACCGACGATTAATACATCTTTCGATTCCATATAGTCCAGCTCCGTTTTAGTCACGCAGATGAAAATTCAACCGAAGATACAGGGCGAATTTTATTATTCGGTCAGCGGAAATTTTCCCCAAAAAAAAAGTGAGGTAAAACCACACCGGCATCGATGTATAAAGGCGGCACTTGAAGTCTGGCCACAAACAGCATATTTTAGATACCTATCCCGACCAGTAGTCGTCATTTGTTTTATTCAATAGGTTCATGTTTTAATCTTGGATTATTCAATCCGCGTTTCTTTCAAATTCCAAACAGATGAAGTCGCTCCGTAGCTCCTGCACCCTATCTCACGTTTTTCCAATGATTATTTGAGTGGGAAAGTAAGAGAGATCCTGCAGTCTGCCGATGAATTTGGCTTCTGCTATTTCGGATGTGGTTTGTTCTTATGAAGTCAAAATATTCAAAAAAAGACCAGGCATTTACATGTGAAGAATGTTGTAAAGACAACTCCAATAGGACATCTGTACAATTTCTGAAAAAAAGAGGAAAAAAATGTAAAAACAGGGTGAGGTTTTCGTCTGTCCGATTGTCCGC
Source organism: Athalia cordata (assembly GCA_963932425.1). Lineage (NCBI taxonomy): Eukaryota > Metazoa > Arthropoda > Insecta > Hymenoptera > Athaliidae > Athalia > Athalia cordata. The sequence continues at coordinate 20,095,210 of OZ010625.1, forward strand.
CGGAGATCACCTCGTGTAGAGATGAAATATTTAGACATCAACCAAAGATAAGCAAAGCCCCTTTCGCGTCACCCTGCAGGACTCCCGCACTCGGTGCTTCTACTGTCCTGGTGTTATTGCGTGGAAGTTTGATAACGCTTTAACGGTCACAAAAGGGCGAAGAGCGGAGGAAAGCACAGCGGAACAACGAAGCGAAATACAGCAGAGAAGAGAAAAGTGATGCAGAAAGAGCGGCAGACGCAACCCGAACGTATTATATGTTCGTACACATGTATGTATACATTTCGCAACGTAGTCGGTTCGGATAAACCCACCGTCCGAAAACCCATCAAAGAGGGATGATACACGTAACGTTCTCTCTTTACGAACACCAAGTTAGCGGCAGAAAGTTAACGTTAACGCGCAGTCATCGCTATGTCATTAACGACTTGTTTTTGCCAAACTAAGCTCACTTTTTGCCATCAACGTGGTCCCCGGATTTAGTCGGGTTACGTCCACACTTATTATGTACTTTACCTGACTGTACATAGTTTATACCCTCGCAGCAAGATAACAAAATCTTCCTACTCGTTCCCTGCCGATGGGATGGTTGAAAATAATGTAGATTAAATGGACAGAGGTTTAGTGGCCATGCGTGTTCATTGTTCCCAAGTTTTCTAACCAACGAGCCAACAGTCAGTTTTCTATCTGCTTCTGTCTTTGTTTGCGTGGCTCACTCTTACCTGTTTTTTGTAACAAATACCAACGTAAATTCGCGAGTTCTCTCAATAATTGACATCGCCGTATCGATCAGGTGTTCTTGGCTCCCTTGCCACGCTTTTTTCTCTCCCATTTTCGCTGTGTTTTTCTCTTTTCGAATACCCTTCCAGATCCATGGTTGTAAGTGAATCTACACTCTCACCGTGTTTCTTTCTTTTCTTTTCTTTTTTTTTTTTCATTTTGTTTTTTATCTCTTTCTTTTTACTGCACACGGTTGAATAGGCCCGCGTTATGATCGTCGGTAGTCACGTTTCGGGGTAGTAGTCGTTCGTAGCTGTAGTATAACGCGCGGGTTCAACAAAACGTGTTAAATTGAATCGAGATACCGCGGCGGCTACACGCGGCGATAATTCACTGAGCCGTTAATTGACGGGTAATATGGTTATGATATCGGCGAAGCGTCGCGACGCGACGGGTTCGAACTCCTGCAGCGTTTCTGTGTAGGCATGTACCGAGTATATATACTTAGATAGTCGTATACATAGGTATAATACCTACGTGTACGTACCATACGTATTCACGAACGGAAAAACCTCCGCCATTTGAACAACGTACGAATTTCAACTAAAATATTACACGCAAATATTAGGTCGTCGCAGCAAAAAAACACACCGCCCGCAGCATATCGACATATCCACACGCCATTCTAAATCAAATTCCGTGTATCTAATAAAACGTGCCCGTTTGATATTCGAAAATAAACAGGGTAACGTTCTTCTTCTCACATACTATATACATATTTATACGTGAGTTGTAAAACGAGATGTGGGGAACTAAATCAAGTGTGGGAGGATGAAAAGAGATACGGTGAGGACCTGAGAGAAAAGAGAAGAGACTTCAAATTTTTTTTTTTTTTTTTACTTTTTTTTTTATCATCATGAACTATAACTAGACTACTTTTTCTTGTCTTAAAAGTGAGGTATTTCACAAATTTTCTCAAATTATGCTGAATTCTTTTCTTTTCATTTTCTCTCTAGTTTGCTGCATTTAACTGCAGTTCTGCGCAGTAAACTGAATCGAGTGAGAATTTATTTCCTGGTCGAGTTTCTTTCTGACAATTAGACAACCATCGCGATGAATTAGACGTCAATATAGGTATACTACACACAGTATTCACATTTACAAGTTGCTAATTGTAAGACCAGAAGCCCCATGCAGCTGTGGAGCATCAGTTCTTTTCGTTAATTGTTCATAATTGTTCCGACTCGAAAGTCGACGATCCGAATTCAGTCAACCATGATCGCTATTTTCGTGAATATCTTCTTTTGAAATACGTCAGAATCGGGGCGTACGAACAATTCCAATTTTCAGACCAAAGACCAACGATTTTTGTTTCTTACAAGTTTTCAAAAATTGGCGATATCTCGATCATTTTGATAGATGAATGAATTTAATCAGCAGATTTGGATTCCTGAGTTCAAATTACATGAGAAAACGGGAAAATACTGCGAAAAAAATAATGTCGATTTTTGATCCCAATATCGAAAAAAATCTAAGATATTGGATTTTTTCAATTTTTGGGTCAAAAATGAAGTTTCTTCAAAATCGATGGTGTGACACGTTTCTAACGTATTTTGATCTCAGGAACACGAATCCGTCCATTAAATTGCGCTACGAATCAATTTTTCTGCTCCGAAATGCGAAAAATCGGCGATAACTCTATCAGTTCGATACTCAGATCAATTTAATTAGCAGAATGGGCAAATCACTCAAAATATGTAAACAAAAAATTGCGAGTCAAGTACAACTACAAGCGCGCGTTTAGCTTATAGTTACGGCATAAAATGAAAAAGAAGCACAAAAGTGGCTAGACTAGACTCTCCTGGACGTGAGAGAGAAATCATGACATGTGCCAAGAGAGACAATTATCGTTCACCACTCGGTCTTCCAAATCACCATCACCTATTCAAAGACTAGGTGGTGAACCAGAAGTGTTGAAAGCTCGGTTGTTCTTGAACGCATTAACCAAATCCCACGCAAGACGATCAAAGAATTTTCCGACATTTCCTCAGTCACCGTCTTCGTGCCCAAAGTATTCAATAAATTTCTTCCGTTCGTCCGTTTCAACAATTTTCACATGTAAAATATTGATCTAATTGACTTCTTCCATTTTTGTTTCCTTCTACGCTATCTTCGGTGTGGTTCTTCTTTACATTTATTTATTTCCGATTTCACCCCGGCAATTAGGTGTATTGTTGAACTTATTATAATTTTACGAGGCATCAAAAATCCCGCACATGTCTGCAACGTGAAAACGACCGTCGAGTAACAGCATTGATAAATAGCATATTTTCAGAGCGCACGTGGCTGTTAAAAATATCTAAACTGTGTGGGAGTAAAGTGACGACAGGTAAAAGCGCCTTTTAATATCTATAGGTAGCACATGTGCATAATTTTCCTGCACGACGCTCGTATAACTAGAGTAATTGCGCCGTGAAACTAAAGGGGGGCGTCGTCTGGAGGGTAAAATAGTACGAGAAAATTTCATGTAAAACAGCGGCAGATACCTGAATATTTTCACGTACGTGCAGAATAGTGAAGATTGAAGTTGAGAAGTACGAACGATCCGATTAATAATACCTGTGAAATCTGGATCAATCTTGTATTATGAAATACTCCGGCCGTCGCAGTAGTACGGTGTATAGGATCACGTGGTCGTCCCTTGTTAACGGGCAAAAAGATTTCGAAAGAACCTCCTTCGTCGTTGAAAATTATTATATCCCTCGGTAATAACTCCGAGCTTTTATCCCACGCGTTTCCAACGGCTCGTCGGAGGTCTTGAAGATTCTTTTTGAGTCAAACTGCTGCTTGTAGGTTGAAAATACTTATATATATGCCTATCCATCGAGTTTCGGGATTCTGGGTCGCAAGGGTGGCTGGATAAAAACCGATTTCGGTATCTGGCACCGAGTTCTTTTGCCTCAACGATCGAAAACTAATGATCTATCTCCTCCGGGCGGTTCCGGCGTTACCGTGCCGAGCTCTCTTTTCCTCTTCTTCTTTCCTTTTTTGTTTTCTTCCTTTCTCCCTCTCTCAAACTTCGCGCTTATAACTTCCTGCAACGTCGCAACTCTGCAGATACCGGATCAGGGACAGCATTGCGAAGTCCTTCGATCTGAAAAGATCCAATTATTAGCGCCTTCGTACGCTTTGATGACTCGTACAGGCTCACGTTACGGTGCTCGGTCACCAACCAAAAAACGCCAATATTCAAAGAAAAAAGAATTCATACTGTATAAAATATTCCCACAATGCACGTTACGTTCTATGCTAATAAAAACTATGCCGGTGCTCTTATTACCATAGCGTTTTTGTTCAAAAAGCCTGACGGAAAAAAAGTTTTGCACCTTCCAAGAGCTGTCCACACATTACTTTTATTTCACATCATATGGCATATAGTGAACTCCCGCGGTTATATGAAAGTGTTCATGTATAATTTCGTAGGATTCAATCTTACCTTATACAGAATTATACATAAAAATAGAATTCAGTCGAAAGTGTGGATCGGGGGAGGGAGCGGTGACTTTAAAATTGATACCTCGATCTGTATTCGTTAGTACGCAATTGAATTTTCAACAACCATAATATGTAGGTCGACGAGGTTTCTACAGTTGTTAGCTATAACGTTGGACTGAAACAACAGCTATCGCGCGGAGATTACAAATTTTACTTTTCTAGTGTGAAATACTATCGAGATGATGCGTGGGCGGACGTTTTGTGAGATTTAAAACTGACCTGGGATAATAAAAAGTGAAATCATTTCCCGGCACTTTATGTCAGCTCGAACAGTTCCCGAAAATAAACTTTGTACACACGACGGGTTGATACATAGCACGTCTATGCACATGTGAATACACCGAGTCATTCATTCAGTCAGTCAGTCAGTCAGTCAGTCAGTCAGTCAGTCAGTCAGTCAGTGACTCCTCCGCATCAATGTATAATTCAAAAGTCTCGACACCATCCAACCTCGAGTTAGCATAGATATTATATTGTACTATACACAACGCGTCATTGTGTATACCTAGCGTTGAATAGCGACGTGAACATGTGCTCACTAAATATACGTATAATAGTGTAGGTGTGAATGAACCGTCCTCGTCTTTCTCTCTTCCTCTCGGCACACTGTACACGCGATGCGTCATTACATAACCACATGGATGATTCGGATACAAATTCACTTACGTATCCGAAACCCGTGCGGAACTCACAATTAGCTCAACCCTCGACGGTTTTAATTTGAAAATTATTTCGGACTGTTACGATCGTTCGGCAATGATTTTGAAAAATCGTTTATTTCCATTGAAATTAGTTCGATTTTTTTTGTGGCTGGGTTCGGAATAGTCTGTACGTGGGGTTTGAGGGTGTTTCAAATTGTTCGAAACGAAGCGGTTTCGATTCGAATTGGAAAGAAAAGTTCGTTGTTAATTAACGAGCCTTCGTTCGGGCAGCGCGCTGCATCGGAGGTGGACGGACGTTCGATTTATTAGAGTTGATTTTGCCATAGGTATAATGTGTCGATCGACAGACCACAAACGGAATAGGTTGTGCCTTGGTAAATTTGAACGCCAACCTCCGGTGATCGGAATAATTTTATCCGTTTGGACTACCTGGTACTCCCTATCAGCGATCTATATCGATCCACATTCATATTAAAATACCACTACGTACGGTTTCAGATACGGCGTCTCTATTTCACCGTTAGATTTTTTTTCAATTTCTCGCTCGGTCCAGATCGTATCATTGAATTCGATCGAAATCATCTGCATCCTCGTTTTACAGTCGCGGCTAATTTTTTTATGCTTTCTCATCTTCGTTTTGAATAACGAGAACAACAAAACAATATACTCAAAATCTAGCAAAAATGTCTTGAGCGATTTTTGGACCTGCTAAAAGATTTTCACTTCTTTTTTTTTTTACCTTTCTTCTTTCTTTTGTTAAATTCTTTTTTTTAACCGTTATATACCGCGCGGTCGAGGTAAAACTAAACGCCCGTCGGAGGTGCTAAATAAAGTTAAAAGTGTAAATAATACCTACTTGGTTATTTCTCACTTCGGGAAACACCATATCTTACGCGCGCGCGCGCTCGTGACTAAGCGTTTAAATTATTATTATACCATGTTATTTTGTTTTCTCACGCTGCAAGAACCACGAATGAGAGTAGAATTTTAAATCGGACTACGCTTAGCGCATCCCATTATTCTCATTGATCCGTCGAATGTTTGAACTCCTCCCCACCGTCCCCCGAGCTTTTTTTCTCTTTATCATCGGCACTAAATGTATCGGAATCCTAAATTGAAATTCCGTAGCTCTCAACGATCATATCTTGAATAATAAATTACTTGAATACCATCAAACATGTGTTTACGGACGAACACATTTCGTATTTAGGGACAATTTATATCTATTGTACTTCCCTCGGCTTAAATATTTGAACAGGTCTCATCCATTTTTTTTGGATTTATAGTAAAAAAAATATACAAGCTTCCAACAGCTTTGAATGAATTTTTCATTTTGTTTTCTTTTTTTTTTTCTTCCCCGGTGTATTCAGGGCCCGCCCTTTATTTCGCGAGAAAAATACTTATGTTTAATAAATGAAATTTCACCTGTTACAGGTAAGCTGGACACGCGTAACATCAATGTCAAGATGTTATATCGTGTAGACGTGAGTTACGTCTCAATGGGACCCGACACAGGTATATTTTTCACCTATGGATATACCTTCGAAACCTGAATCACTTGTACTCCAATTTCAATCAGAAGCTGAGGAAAAAAAAAGAAGAAATCGGTAAGGTTCTCAATTTTTGGTTGTTAAATTTATAGTTTAAACTGCTCATAAGATGGATCTACAAAATCGGGTAAAGGTGAGAATATGTGAAAAAACTTTCATTGAAAGAGATCATCCGGATAGCCAAAAAATGTTCTCGGTCACTTGGCCGTGATTTTAACGTTCCAATCTCGGTGAGAAATCCGCCTACTGTACTGCAGTCCCGAATGCCAACGTTCATGCCCCTGCCCGTGGTAAGAAGAGAATTGGCGCTCCGACCCAGTTCTGAAACGGGCCTATAAATTATAAATAATTGCGTGGGAAGACGACGCTCAGCTTATTGTCAAAGACAAAGTGAGAGTTGCGAACACGTAGTAGCATCCAGAGTTTATTAACCTCAGCCACGAGCGCGTCTATGAATTATTTTAATCTAAACAAGAAAAGAAAAAACATAAATTCAGTTCATAGTCACACACTTTAGGCATCGCACCAAATTCATTGACGTAATCGGTGAATTACATCAACCGCGAATCGCTGATATTAAAATTTCAAGGCCTCGGGGAGGTGCTAATTAATTCGTGATTATTGAATATCATCATGCGTGTGGGATTATTCTGTGTCAGGTAGAGTTCTTAGACGCAATCTCTCGACTCGAAACTCTGGCTGATAAGCCGATTCCTTATTCCTTCCCCGTCTCTTCTCGAAACTGCCACCGGAGACTAAAGCATTAAGATAGTAATTCTAAACCGAGCAGCGATTACCGAGTTGAGGTGTACGAGGCACTTCGTACAGCATATTCCACCTCACACCTGCACGGTAAGAAAATGTTTCTATAAATACGGGCTACATTAGCTCGTACAATGATACAATTACGTGGGGCGTAAAAAGGGAGGGCGAAGAATGTCGCGGCGGAATATCCACCGTTGGTTACAGTGAAATCTGAGCGATTCTGAGCGAAGAAAAAACAGAGAAGATGATCGTGAGATTTTATATAATCCGTGCATGTGAGCGTTACGGATCTCACTCATCATATCGAAGATGATTCAGGTGTTTTTTCATCGTAGGTAATAACACCGAGTGCAGGTTTATTGTCCTTTGTTCTCTCCACCTCGATCGAATGTAATTGATTATACAAGCCCGTGTTATGAAGTGTGTAGTGTTTCCCACATGTCGTAAAATTTAGCTGATTCACATTCACGCGAAATGAAAGAACAACTTTATTACATCACCCGTACAGTTTTATCGGGGTTGTAAATGCAATTGATGAATAAAAAAGAACGGATGACGATGTGATTCTTTTTGTCTCTTGACCACGATCGGTGACTTCCAAACCAAATAAGGTGTCGAATTATTGTCCTTCAATTACGCAGGAGATTCGCGTCTCTCCGCACATGAAATCGTATCCCAAAAACAGAAGATAATCAAAAGCTCCCAACTTTTTGAAGATATCAAATTTCTAATCAGATGGTTTGTAACAAAACAAGAATTGCTTGAAACGATTCGACTCCACGTGGTGGAAGAGATTCACTATTTATCCGAAGAGGTTAGTTCTCGTCTTTCGCTCGTTCCGTTCGCGGCTCATTTTCAACGAAGACAAAACACGGGTACCCGTACATGACGAAAAAGAAGCAAACAAATAAAAAAATGCAGAAAAAATAGAGTCCTCGTCTCGTTCTCCCCGCGCCGTTCCCTCTCTAGAGCAACGGTCGTTTTTCGAGCCTAGGACAACTTTCGTCAAATATACCAACCGCGGTTCGAACTTCTAATTTTGGAACTCTGACGCAGCTGCTAGACAAAGGAAATCCCGGGACAGAGTTCCGATAAAGAGCCGTATACAAGCCTTTCGCGGATGCAGCGCCCAATCTCTTAAATTTCTTACCCTCGATACCACCCCCGCCATTTATTTTATACGTATATTTTTCCATTGTTTTCAAAACCTCGAGGTAGAGCTTGTGAGACGGGAGTAAAAAGAAAAAAAAACAAAAAAAAAAAACAAACGAAAGTCTACGCGGCACTTGGATGGTGGTCGTACGGGCACAAAAGCCGCAACGTGGGCGTGGAAATCGGAGTAATTTACGAGGCGATTACGTCCGCGAAAGAAAGCCAAAACAAAACAATAAGGAATAAATGAAGGAACATATAAAAAACAAAAGTCTATAACTATATATATGTATATACATACAAATTATGTGCATATACAGCTATGTACCTATATTTAAACAATTTGCAAGGGTCGTTTGTAGAGGAGTTGAGGTACGCTTCTCGCTCCGGAGAGTTCGGTTCCTCTCTGCAAAATCCTTCGGTCAGTTAGTATTAGGTACTTCCAAAATGAACAGCTAACACTTCGAAAGGTAAAACCAACTCGGGTGAAAGGTCACTAGGTTGGTTTTGCTGTTAACGAGTGTTAACGTATGTCGCCCAGCTTTACGAATTTCTCTCTCTCTAATATATATGCATACATACCCGCAACCCGGCAAGTTTTTGTTTGTTAACCTGCTGAAAACCTGACCGTGCGGACGGAAGTGGAAGCGCGTATTCATTCCCGCGAGCGTATTAACTATATGTATATTTATACGTATCCAAAGTATCTCTACACATATATTACATATACCTATATACCTATTCGAGCACCCCGCCATCCAGGTATATAACAGGTATTTGAGAGCAGATATATGTACATAATACATGGACATGGGATTCACGTACTTTCAGCTCTTCCGCTAATTGGAAACGATAAAAATGAAAAAAACCAGAAAAAAAAAAAATTAAAAAATTAAAATGAAAGGCAAGAGAACAAAACACAAAAATTTCATTTTCAATAAATTGAAAATATGTTCGGTGATGAATAGGCCCCAAACTATCATGCGCCTATTGTTTTACAGTTTTCTCTCACATTGAGCGTGCGGGTTAAATAATTTCGCGCTGAACCCAGCGCGGGTTTTAGGGACCCTCATATCATCTACGTGTACCTGTACACCCAGACGTATTATCCAAACCAAACGTCGAAATGATGATTCAAATCGCACCGAGATAACGAGCAATATAGTTGCAGAAAGAAAAGAAGAAATGGTAGCTGTGGGGCTAAAAACCGAGTCGAATCGTAGGGCAGTTGAATAAATCGAAATCTGTCGATCTTTGAGACGTATCATTCTTATTCCCGTATGATATGTGAAGTGTATACTTTTGCCAAAGAGATATCGATTCTATAGAACGTTCAGTATTCCAATTCCACACTGTCCATTGTATGTACGTAGTACATAGTCGCATATATTACGGTTTATCTAAAAGTGCAGAGAACATAACACAGCTGGTATTGTGAAAAAATGAAGAACGAAAGAATAGAAGAAAAACAGCGTATATTACGCGTATCTAAGAACTTAGAGTCACCGCAACGCGGAATCAGACGCGAGAAAAACGAAGATTTTTATTCAAGCCACGTAACGCACGCCGGTAAAATTCTTCAGCCAAAAGATGGTACTGCTGCCGCTGCTGCTTGTGGCGGTGGCGGTGACTCGTGCTTTTATACAGGGGTGGTTTCTGGTCTCGGAAACTACAGTGGGCGACGTCTGCAGCAGCCACAGTGAGATGATGGGTCGTTGAATATTTTACCCGGGTATATACGTAGGCGTCGTCGTCGTCAGCGTCGTCGTCCCCCATACAGCCCGAACCGCTGCTACTCACTTTCAATTTAGTACAATATATGATACAAATTCTTCATCGAATAACTTCCACCGTCTATATGCTTATAATATCGTGAAATTTCTGCGGTCTTCGAACGTAGAGAAGACCAGAAGGGCGTAACCCGCGAAAAGGCTGAAATTATACGAGTTACGTAAAAACTGTTATATCCATTGAAATAAAACGGAGAATATATCGTAACGGAATTTAACGTGAACGCGGAAGCTGAGGTGCAGCGAAATCGACCGGTGCAGGAGGATACAGACGCATCATTCGTGGTTTTCTGCATATGTACACGGAAACTCTCTGTAACTTCTATATCCACGTCGCGTCGTTCTGGCGCTCATCCCGCGCGTAGTAGATACTACGTACGTACCTTCGTAATAGACATTAATAATCGTAGTTGAGTCTGACACGACTACTGGAAATGCAACTGCAACTGCACTGCCTCTGTGCTACGGGTACTTGCGGATGTTTCTGAATTCCGGTGCAGCTGCTGCTACTGTAGGTTTGCTGGTGCATTCTGAAAAAGGGGGTTTCTTCCACCTCGAAGGACGTACAGATTTCAAGAGCCTCGAGTCTCTTAGCATCACCTGACTATACGTAAAAAAGAGAATATGGAAAAATCATACATATAAGTATGTGCACGTGGTGTACGGCGATAACAAGCCGTATCTCTAGATGCAATTATATCAGATGTACATATACCCTCGACTTCGTATTAAAATCAATAAGAAATAAAATAAAAATTTAACGAAAGAACAGTGGAATTAAATCATAGAAAAATAAAAAATCACGTTCGACTAACGAACTACCCCTTCAACTGCACAGAGATGGAACTTTGAATATCTCGTACCTAACGACAATTTTCACTAGTTTGCAGGGTACCTAAAATGTTTCGAAAATATAACATCGAGATTAACGAGAGAAACATGGCGGGGGAAAAAAAAACAGTAAGTTCTGTAGTAATTGTATGTAAATTATTTTCCACGTATAAACTGAAAGTTTCGCGGTTCGTTTTTCGCACCTGTGCACGATGCAGATAGATCGGGGATCGGGCTGGTGCGATGAAGAAATCATGAGATTTTGTCGGGCTTTAATAAAGCTAAGTGCAAATTTGCCGGAAGCGTTGAGTCTCGTTGGGGCTTTTGTTAGTTTGGTCCAATCAGGAGAACGTAAATTCTAATATTCAACGCTCCAGGTGTTCAATTATTCGCGATAAGCTCGCTGCTACCTTGCCTCTCTAAATACGAATTATTTCAGCTCTCATACCCGTGCATAGGTATAAACAAAACAAATTTTCCCTCTTCCCCGAAAACTGTCAGAAACTCAAGTCTGCGAGGTGTTGAAGAAGTCTTCGTAATAATCCCACCCTGATTACGTTATAATGAAATGTTATGAAAATTCGAGGCAAATAAAATTTTTCTTTATTTTTTTTATCGTTCCCTCAGGATTCTGCTGCAAAAGATACGTTGTTATCCACAATCTACCTGTCGAAGTGCTTATAATTCAGCGGCGATACCGCTCTCAAAAAATGTTTCTTAAAGTTTTTCTTTCCCCCTAAAGTTGCTCGTAAATAATAAGGAGGATTATACATACATAAATACATGATCGATAAATTTCTTTTTTTTTTTTTTTTCTTCCCTGCTACCGCAAACCGAAGCAGTGGTGGTAAATCTACCGGGTAGGGAATTTCAAGAGTATGAGCAAAGTCCGCGAAGGCGTCGCGACGGCGTTTCGCCTTTTAGTGATACAGAGGCGCCGTGATACGAAAAGGCGCATGCGTCGCGACGCGCGGATTCGCGGGGTGGGAGTAGGGGGGAGGGGCGGGGGTGATACCAGAGGAAAGCGGAATCAGCGGGGGCAGAAGGGGGGGGGGCGGCGGAGGAGGAGGAAATGGACGAGGGGGCTGGGGGGATGCGAGGTAACCGCGCTCAGTCCTAAGCCGATCGCCGTAGACAACGGGTGAACCACCCCTTCGACGAATACGACGCGTGGCACCCGCAGGTGCGACGAACTGACGTGTTACAAAAAACGTGGTGGATATTTCTTTTTTTCTCTTCATACGTCTATCGTATCGAACCGCGAATTGAATTTCCGCGATAATTAATCGTTGCGGAATAACGTGCGATTGATTTTCCAACAATTTATTCCATTATTTCGATTAAATAACGAACAGCAATCGTTCGGGTTTTTTCAAAATTCGCGCTCACGTGGTGTGTCGTAACCTGAGAAATTGAGGAAAAAATAAAATTAAAAAATTAAAACAAATTCCATTACAGATACACGAGCGCAAAGTAAAGTGATCGATTACATTCTAGTCCCGATATAGCTATAGGGTTGTTTTTGGGTTTCCTGTTGGCTAGAAATTGAATAAAAGCAACAAAAAAATTTCGAAATAAATTAAAAATATTGAAAAAAGTGAAAGAAAGTGCGGCGTTGACAGGTGCGGGGGAGGGGGAGTGACAATAATTGTTCGGTGGTTAAACCACCTGTGAACCGCTGTCACGCCTCGCGTGTAGTAGACGGTGAAAAGGAGCCGCAACAGCAACTGCAGCGGTGTGGGAAGAAGAAAACTGCAGAAGCGGAGCGTGTTATCTACTTCGGAAGAGAAGAGATTCGTCGCTTCTGACGTAACTGGCGAGAAAAAAAAGGGGGAAAAAAAAAACAGGAAAAAGAAAAACGGAAGAGAATACTACGCTCTTACTATACTCGATTGGAATCCCGCGCGCGCATCGCCCTGACGTAACGATAATATCATAGATAGATAGATTAGGTAGATAGATGAACATCGATATACGTACATGCATACGTTACACAAAGATGTGCAGTGATTATCGTAATTGAGTGACTAAAAAGAAAATTGAATAAAATAAAAAAAAATAAAAAAAGAAAGGTGAAATTGTGCACGTAGGAAAAGAAATAATCATCGTACGTTTGGAAGCAACAACCGATTAAATCGATCAATGATCTATGTGAAAATTGTCTAATAATAAAAAAGAAGTTTGAAAAAGTGATCTCGAAAGGGGGAAGTAAAAGGCTATCTCATTATTTCCGCCACTGATGGATACTAAACCATCGTCATCATCATTACGGTCATTATTATCTGGGTTATCTGTGATAGGTTTATTAATAAATAGTTGCGGAATATCGAAGGAAATTAATTCAACAATTTTGGCATCGATAGAGCGTAGTAAATTGATGACATTTTTTCGTAAATTTGACAGAAGGTACAGAGACTGCACACGGGCATTAAGTTTGTACAATTAAACACTGAGGGGGAATTCACGTTCTTATTAAAAGACGCGCGTTGGCGTTATTGCCTTGAAGCGGTGCCACAAGGACGGGACACGGTCCGACTAATAATCGACAAACTATCGCAATTCGTAATAGTTAAAACCCGCGCTCAAAAGTGCCCTGAAATTGTCGACCCTAATTCCAACACATTCACGAGATACTAAAGAACATTTTCGCGCGCGCTTCGACTAAATTCTTCACCGGTGGAAACTTAACAAAAAAAAAAAAACAAACAAAAAACAAAGTAAAAAGTTAAGCAACGCGTGTACCTAAACTTCAACTTATAATACGAACACGCGAACCTTGCGCAGCGTAATTATTGTTCAGTAAGGTAAAATATGCCGGCAGGTAACGGACCCGACAACACACAACGTTAAAGTATAACATTGAGCTGCTGCTTCGTTTCCCGTTGCTGCAAAATTTCCCAGGAGCATTACAGGTGCTTCTTTTGTAACGAGAAGTGAGATCCCTAGAACACAAGGAGTATATACAACGTCCATTACTTTAACTGCATGTGCAGTTAAAATCTTAAAAACACAAGAAAAGGACTCTCGGTCCCGTGACCTCGTCAGTTGTGGGTGCATAATTTGTCGCTTCTATTTTTGATTTGTTTCTTTTGGTTTTCTTTTCACGTAATTCTATTGTTTGTAATCGGAACCCGACGTTGTGAAGAATACGTGGGGTCGTCGTTACCTTGAATTTGTGCACGGTGTGCGCTGATATTAGAATTCGTCGAGGATAGAAGAAAAATAAAAAAAAAAACGAAAAAAGGAAGGAGATAAAGTCATTTTTAATTCATTCCGAAGAGAAGAGAAACGTGGAAGTGTACATTTAGTCTCTTGGAATTTTCTCTCGGAGATTTTTGTTCCGCCGAACTTGCGACCCGCGGGCCACAAGGAGTTTTCAAAAATTGATCAACTAAGAAATAAAGAAAAAATTCTTTCCGACACCTTATTCCGGAAGATCTGCTGCAGAACGTCGTGCATGCCAGCTGGTGAGTTTGACTTAATACTATATTATATACATATATATTTTAGATTCACATATATATGCAAATATTTTCGAAGGGAAGGGGCGGATGTCCCGCTATAAATACCACCCTAAGCGATTGCCTATGAGTCCAAATGAAATTAACTGACGGTGGTACAAATTTAGCTGACATCTGGTCCAGTACGTTTCACCAGCTAGACACGCCGCGGACTGATTTGAAATAACTCAGTCTCTATCTCGTCTATTACGATATCTGAACATTTTCTATTACGTATTTATCTCTATCCGCATCATCTACTCTACATCCGCATCTCTAGCATGAAATGAAAACAAAATAGAATGAAAGAAAATGAGAAATAAATTCGCGTTCACTTTGTCTCGTTATTAGTTTTTTTTTTCTTTTCTACTTGGACTGCCAGAACATCCGTTGGACGGAGGATCAAAATCATTTGCGAATCATTATCTTGGTTTTTTTTGTGTGTTTTTTTTTTCCTTCTCGTAATAAATAATCATACACACGCGCGCCATGTGTATATATAATTGACCCAATATCAAAGTCGTTCACCTTTTCTTTGCAGCTGCCGTCCAATCAAGTTTCAAATCAAAAAAGTAACTTATAGGAATGTAGCTTAGAATCTAACGTGTTATTGAAGACCGCGCGCGATATAGAATCGCCGTTCGCCGTCTCATCTTACCTTGGCCTCGTATGATACAAAACCTCGAGTCCGTATGTCATTTCCGTCATTTGTCATTGCCTTGGTAATCGCAAATGAAATTGGAAATTCAGAGCAATAATCAAGTCACCATCTGCATACATGGGTATGAATGTTGCATGTAAAGTAGATCTTTGCTCAAGGTGGAAAGAAATTAGCTCGATTCCGTCTTTCTTTTCCTTTTTCTCTTTTTTTTCACTTATTTATCAATTGTCATTCTTTTTTTTCTCTCATTTCGACGGGACATACGACGGTTGGTTTATAAATACGTGGATAGGTCAAGTATATGGGCACATCAAAATACCGCGGGCGTGGAATCGAGAGAGATCACTTTTCTAAAAGTGTTTTTTGTTTTTTTTAAAAAAAGAAAAAAAAAGAAATGTTGAAAGTCTAGCTGCGTGTAAAGTACGAGAGTGCACCGGGATATCAGTTATAAACAGCCAACGAGTCAGCCGAGAACTGTAGGTATACGTTGAATTTCTGTTGCGCTGCAGGTTGGTTACAGTACGGGGTGGTTGTTACCTTACTGCAGAGTAGGTACAAGAGTGCGCAACCTTATATACTCTCGAAGCAATATGTTTCACTCACCAAGTTCTACGAGACACGCGGGAACGGGAACGGGAACGGGAACGGGAACAGAAACGACAGGGTTACTGTACTGACGTTTGTTAAACAACCCACTGTACACATAGATACATATCTAGATACATACGTACCTGCTAGCCCAGCGATGATTTACTTCCTGAAACTATCTTCTTCCTTTATTCTATTTATTCTACACTAATTCTCTCTTGACGCCTGTGTACACCAGCATCACCGGCACCGGCAGCGGCAGCAGCTGCAGAATTCCTTTGAAGAACGATGAATGAAACTAAACGCCGAGATAGAAACTGGACCAGAAAAGTTACGCAGTGTACGATGTGTGTTACTTCTTCTTAACTCTCTGCAGAAGTGGATCGGGAATACGACGCAACGATATTCATAATTTCTTTTTTCCCTCGCTTTCCAAGATCTTTTGGGAGTGAAGTATCACCGGAGTATGGAGAAAAAATTTGACGGTCGACGTGAGTTTATCTCGATCAATAGCTGAACATTGCCCAAATGTACATATGTATATATCGACATCGGACCGTGGTCTGGATCAGACAACTATTCAGTCATGGATTATACCTACGTATAGAACGGAGAAGAGATCGAATAAAAACATGACATGAGATTTACCGGTTGGTCCCGCAAAAACTCAGTTAGCTTCCGACGTACGTTATTTACTACGAAGCCACGAGAATCGGTCCAACTTGGAACCGCGCGCGGTGCTCGCCGCCTGCGGCTCGTTTCAGATCCGAAAGAAATTTCTGTAAAGTTTGTAGAAATCGGACGATGCACGCCAATTGAAAAAGACAAATAGAACGACGTGGAATTTTCAGCCCTGTGATATCGAAACCTCCGTAATATCGATGGACGAGAAACCAGAAGGGCGTAACCCACTAGGACGCAACACTGGAAAATCGAAGAAATTCAAACTCAAACTATTGTCATTGCTTTCTTTTTTTCATCCGTGTCGAGTTTCAAAGCAGCGAATGATAAATCGTAGCCTAGCTCGCGTATACTTTTCGTTCGAGTAAAAGGTTAAACGGTGCGCGGTGAACGTATTTCACCGTGTCCCACGACATAATTATTCGTTGTTTTTTTTTTTCATCATTCTTTTTTACTTTCTTCCCCACTCCGAGCTCGCAGACTCGATGTAAGATTATAACCTGTGATAAAAATCACGAGTACCGTTTTGCGGTCAATCAAAATCATAGGATCGCGACCTTTCTAAACGTCCTCCAGCAGATTTGATCCCATTCATGCGCGAAGATAATATGAGACCTCCGGCCTGCAGCGGCGCGTGTTGCGCGAGTTAACCTGATACGCCTTCTCTCCTCTCCTAAACTTACACATACGTATAAATATATACCGACGCATATATACATATGTAAAATATACTTCGTCGCCACCGTACGTTCCTATACCTATATATCGCGACGGTGCTATAGCTCCACAAAAGCTGTTCCCGCATCGATGAGAGTCACCCGTTGGTATATATATCTGCTGGTGGTGCTGAATTTATCGGAAACCCATACGGCTCACGTTGTCCGTTGAATGCGCCTGATTTTATACTTGTTGTATATGGGTATGTGTATAGGTATATAGGTACGGACGTATCTCTATCTATACTCTATGGATATATATAGACGCACCATGCATGCCCACATATACGTGATCTGCGTATTTATTGTACATGCCCCATGCAATTCTATCCGAACTTTAGCGCGCCCGCGGCATATTATGTATCTATAACACACACATGTATTTTATCTATATACCTATATTGAATGTATACGATAACGTGTGCGTACGGCACATTTTTTTATTTATTTTTTTTATTTTAATTTTTAGTTACCCCCCAGTTATCCCTTTTTCTGTATTTTTTCATTTCCTA
Organism: Athalia cordata; assembly: GCA_963932425.1. Taxonomy (NCBI): domain Eukaryota; kingdom Metazoa; phylum Arthropoda; class Insecta; order Hymenoptera; family Athaliidae; genus Athalia; species Athalia cordata. The sequence goes on from OZ010625.1 coordinate 20,112,893, forward strand.
CTCTAGCTACTCTACGGTAAATATCCCGCGGCGTAGCTGCACTCCGTTCCGCGGAAGCGTGCAGCGGAATGAATTCGATAATTTGATAAAAAAAATGGATACCAAAAAGGAAATGATAATGAATTTATACAACGATATTTGATATAATGAGAAGGATCTTTATTGCGATACACAAAGTGTTCATAAATTTGTCAAAAGATTCGAAAATTTTTTTTGCTGCTTTACTTACGCTGAATTAAAATCTCGTGACTCATTTCTCGTATGTATGTACACCACATATAATGTATGCTGCAATCAAATTATTAAATCAAATTGTGGATAGACGAGTAATAACATGTTTACATGGTAGGATATGGTGGTGGTGGTATATGTGGTACGTGCTTCCATCGCTTTGTAACTTTTACTACCTTATACTGCTGATGGGAATCAGATGTTGTCTGTTGGTTTTAATTATAGGTTTAATTTAACATACTGTACAGATATAATACCATGCTACTAAACTGGGCGTTGTAATTGAAATAACAAACGTATGAAACACGAATAATGACTTTTTGCTACATTATTATAATTGGACGATCACTCGCGGGTTTCCTCGAATTGTAAAATTATCCAAAAATTCATGACTCATGCAAAACCGACAAGGTGAATACGCGAATATTCGATCTCGGTATGAGATATTCTTACGTGTATTACAATCATTAGCGATACTGTAGTTCTTTCATTTCTTTCATTTCTTTTTTTTCCCCCTTCGAGCAAATGAAGTGTGAACCGGAGTTTCTACTGGGACAGAACTCGAGGTTGATTTAAAGTTTGCGCTTCATCCGAGGCGTATAAGAATGTAGATTGACTTTTTTTTTAATACCTCAGACCGACTTTAAAAAATCAATGTACGTAGGTATGCCCCGTGCAGAGACTCGATCGGTTTTGTATCGTAGCTTGGGGTTAGTAACTGCGTTGGAAAACTAGGCTAAAGGTGTGCTGTACGAGTCGTTTATTTCTTTGATGGCAGCTAATTTAAAGACCATTTAAAGTCAGCTGCCGTATCACGGTAGAACTTTGGGCGTGTGTTTATGGTGTGTTAAATTTTCTTTCTTTTCCTTCCTCTTCTTTCTCATTTCGGATATAACTCGTAGTATTGTTGGCATTGTTTTTGTCTTCGCTCAGGAGCAGCTAGAAAACAGCTATTCTATGATCATAGAAAGTTTACATGCACGTTGACTGACTAACTGACTGAGTTTTATGCTTATAACTACACCGTATAATATCCGAGATGTGGAAACACCCGCACGCGGTTGCTCGACGCTCTCTCTGCTTCGTTATACATATTATTACGATATTTATATTTCTATCTCGCGGTTACATGGCCGACGCGTTACAGCGATGAATTGAAAAAAAAAAAAAATAAAAAAATAATAAAAACATTTTTCTAAACTTTGTGTTACGAAACTACTGTATATATACCTACGTGCAGTTAGACGTACGGCAGCGCTTTTCTATTTCAGCTAGTGGTAATCTGCAGCAACTGCAGAGTATGCGGTTCAGACTGCGGTTGGTTTGACGGATATAGTCGTTTTGTTAATATCGTTATAAGTTGGGAAAGTTTCGACCGATCGCTATGCATGCGCTGGATTTTTGACCGTTGAGAATTTCATTCGCGCGCTGATAATCGCGTCCAAACTTCCATTCAGCCCGCCCCAGCAGCGTAACGGAAGTTACAGGGAAAATAATCTAATTCCGAAAATTTCTGAATGAAATTATTTGAGCGCATGATCAGACGATGAATTTCAAGTGGATCCAACACGTATGTGGTAGATTGCACATATTTTATGTATATCTTTGCATAGATTATATTATTATACCTATACTGCGGTAATAGCAGACCGCGAAACCGGAAGAATTCTATCGGCGCGCGCGTAAACACTACGAAGGCTTTATGAATTTTAATATCATCTGAGGAAAGTTCTCGAATTTACTCAACCCACGAATGGCCTCATCATTTATTTATCCCACTCACCCGTTCGTCCTCGCTTTTATTTGACGTAGATACGGTAACTGTAAGTTGCGTATAACGGTAACCGTCACTTTCGATTTATTTCCGTAGAATTATATCCATAAATAGCTACGCCCGTTAAATACCGAGATTTTTTTATTTTTTTTTCTAATTTTTTGTTCTTTTACTTTTAGAACCCGAAGTCCTTCGTGAAAATCTTCCAGTTCTAATAGCAGTCGAATATTCATCAAATATCGTATTCAGTTCGCGGTTGATTATTATATAGAATTGCTTTTCTACTCCCCACCGGATGAGTAATATTGAGAGTATCGATAAAATAGAGAGAAGATTTGATCAAAGAACCATCGAGCGAAGTTCAATCCATTAATTTACTTTGAGGAGCGCGAGTCGCGCGGCAGAAACATCATCGGCGATATCTACGCGGGTATATAATACTTTTGTATTTTCGTCTTTTCTTATTTAATTACAAGAACGTTTTAATCTTTTCTTTCTCTTTTGCTTTCGTATACCTGCTGTAACTACCTGGCTAACTTCGAGGCTCGTTCCGTTGTTCGTTTGAAAAATGATCTAATTCAATCCAGCCGAGCGGGCGCTCGAAACAAGAACTCCAAGTGCCCAGCTGCGTTCATCTCGTTAAACTCGAGCCGAATACAACACCAACCCATTCAATGAATTGATAAAATCCCCGGTGTCATTTCCAAAAGATCTTCAACCCTGTTTTCGTTTTTACCAACGATTCAACGCGCCCGCGATTGTTTCTTTTTTCAATGAAATTATAATTTTTCTTTTTTTTTTTTTTCCAACGAAAACCGTACGAACGTTGAATCGCAATGATTTTTAACGGTTAGCTTGTAATTTCTGATTATACCTACCGCGATTACTTGACCGCAAAAAATATTCAGTCGGCCCATGTTATCCATTATCCTAGATTTCTCTACAATACCGACTTTTCGAACGACTACTGAATTACACCATCTATACTACTATTTTCACGAAACGATATAAAACGTGAAAAATCTTTCACCCAAGGATCGCGGCAGCTGGCTGTTGACTCGGTTAATTAATCAACTCCTCTCCGTGACACGAAGAGAATTTTCCAAGGGTTGACTAAAGTGGTTAAAAAGGGGAGAAAGGAAAAAAACATCATTGAAAAATATTGTATGGCGAAAAATAAAAGAAAGAAAAAAAGCAAGAAAGAAAATAGAATAAAAGAAAAATGTCCTAAATCAACTACCTCTCTACGCCAACCGCCGCGTGCGGGAAGACGTGTCTCTCGCAGAAGACTCACCCTTCCTCCAGCTCCTCTGCACCGCCATATCGTATCAACTTTGAACTTACTTTGAATTTCAAATTTTTTTAACCGGGAAGAACCCCGCTGCGCGACGAAAAACCATCGGAGCTTTTCTTTCTCCCCTTTTTTTTTCTTTCATTCGTTGTATTTTTTTTCTAGTTTTTTTTTTTTCATCCCCCACTCCGTTATCTCTGTAATACTTATCGGATAGCGCGCGATATCCCGCGTCGACTTTCGAATGGAGGAATAAAAATTTATTTGTACAACGTTGCTGACGTTCTGGTCTACGTGACGTGATCCGATAATCCGCGCTTTTACATTCGAATCTGAGGGTAAATTTTTTTTTCTTCTCTTTATTCTAATGATTTACGTAATTACATGCGATGCCTAATAGCGGCGGGGGTCTGTGAAATGGCCCATGGTCAAAAAAGTCTTTAGGAACGTCTTTCGGCAATTCTCAGACCGCGAATTTGCGACGTTTTATTGTAGACTGTATCGTATAACTATAGTTGGTTTATACGGAAATGTACATTGTGCGAAAGTTCTCGAACCACCGCACGGAGTACGTCTGGGTCCTCCGTCTAATTTCGAGGATCGTTTGTTTACCGAGTGGTTCTCCGATACTCGGAAGGTAGCGGCTGCCAACATCGGAGCATAAATTGACGAGCTTTCCTATCCTAGAACTGATACTCAGCCAACCGCAGACCACAACCTCTCTAACGACTATCGTTCGGGCATCGTGTTATATACATTGGACGGTATGGATCCTGTGCTACCCAGAGATCCTTCGTACAGATCGCGGTTCTCTCTAGCCGGAGCATCTGGGTGTGCATTATATCAATCTCGTATGCATAAGTTGTATCCGTATTACCGGTAAGGCACGTACAAGGTGTACGGAAAATTTTTATCGACAAGTTGAGGTTTTGTCTGAAAATCAAATAATTTAGTTTTAATTACTCTCCGTTCGATTGATCGAAAAGCAAAAGAGAAGAGAGAATTGACGAGGAATAGATGAGTGCTGCGGTGCTCACAATAACTTTTGAGATTTTAACTCCGTTTCCAAAGAAACATGAGTTAACCTTATTGCTAGTTTGGAAATAATATAGATGATTGGTGGGATACCTGGATTCGGCGGCAATTATAACTCTCGGAAAAAGAAACAAAGAGAAAAAAGGAAGAAAAAAAACTGACGTATTAATCTTTTCAGAGCAATTATCGGATTATATGGTTTGCTATATCTGGAGCCGACGTACCTACCCACCCATTAATATATCTCTATGATGATAGAGAGTGGATGTAGGGAGAAAAATAAGAAAATAAGAAAATAAGAAAATAAGAAAAGAGCGAAGAAGCAGCGAGCTCCGGAGCAAGGTCGGCGTTGAAATTAAATTTTTCAATTTAATAACTCGTGCCTCATGAATTTTTGAGGGAACTTCCGTTCCTGGACCTTCAACGAATTCTTACGCATCTCGTCTATCGACGCCGTCCAGACGCGAAAATTATTGAGATAGATTTCGCTCAATTTCCGTTTGAATTTTGGCCCCGGGAACGAGAAAACCGGTGCATTCGCCCGTCCCCACATTTCCATCTCCATAAACATGCCCGTTACGTTGCGTGGGACGACGTCGAGCGACGTAGTCGCTTATCTTTTAGCATCCTCGTTGCCTTCTTGCTGCAGGGACGTTATAAAAATACTTGAAGGAATAAAGGAATCCCGTCGCGACGCACCCTCGTATGTAACTAAAGTATAAGCATACACACACCGAGGAAACAGACAACGACGACGACGTCGACGACGGGTGCGAATATGTCATCAAAAGAAACTTGCCTCACAAGCTATACGCGTTATTCGTTCATCGCGTCTGACGAATGGAACGAAACGTTGCCGTTGTAGGCACGGTATATTGTACAGTATCTTCTCGCTGTCAAGAAATGAGAAGTAAAGGACGCGCGGTAATGAAACGAAACGAATGACAAGTTTTTTTTTTTATTCCTTTTCTTCTATGCTAGGCCCCACCTTCCACATTTTTTTCTTTCTCTCTTTCTCATGACACTCGCGTGAATATTCCCTGGAAAACCTGATGAATAAAAAAAGAATGAAAATTATTATTGGTTACAACATTTCAAAAGAAGATTGACACGTTACGTACGATGTGCACGTTGTGTATAAAACTAGAAGAGAAAACCAAAAAAAAAAAAGTTTTTTTGATAAGGACTTTGAATCAACAGGAAAAAAAAGAGAAAAAAAAAATGGTAGAGGAGATTAAACAGGAGACCGCGGCTGGCTGTTGCAGCTGGTGCATTTTACCCGGTAATTGCTAATGTTTCTCGTACGAACTCTTTTTTTTTTTTGTTTTGTTTTCCTTTTGGTTTTTGTTCGTACGTTGTCCGAAGTACATACATTTCGGCGCGACAATGGCGCGGCATTTGATAATTTTGCAGTAAAACTATGGCGGTGCTCTCCGGTTCTGCACAAACATTGAGATTAGAGATGTACGAGTGCGAATCGTTACTGTGTCGCATCTAGCTGCCGTTGGTGCGTTTATACTCGTCTGCATAGCGTAGGAGGAAAACACAGTGAAAATAGAAAATGGAAGGTAAGGGGTCGGGGGGAGGGGGAAAAAAAAGGAAAAACAGATGATACTTTTCGGTTGCGTAGGTTTTTCATTATCGGAATTGCCTCGTATGCCCAACGACAATGGGTGACACACTTCTACCAGGTTCGAATCGTACCACCTCCTATCATCAACTTTCCACCACCGCTCATATATGTACGTGCAATTTTATAACATGTACAAACTTCGATGAACATAGCATTATATGCTTTACAACCATATACCCGCGGTATCATGGTAAAAAATGTTATCAAAAACTGCGGGAATTAAATTTTCGAAATTTTTGTCGTGCAGGTAATTATGTTTTCAACTACGTACGATCTCCTTTTTTTTTTTTTCTTCTCCTCTAATCTCGCGGAGCGGCTAATTGACGATAAAAACGTTCTAACTCATTTTATCCGACTCTGGTATAATGCCCAACTCTACAAGTTTCATACAGAGGATAATGCAGTATCAGATATACAAAGTACCGTCGTACTACCTCATCATCGTCGTAGGCAAGTTGATGACGTATACCGCGTAGAAGAGAATCGTGTAGATACTTATGTAGATGCAGTAGTACTCGGCTCGTACACTTCTCCACGCATCTCGAGTAGGCTTAACACTCGGCGTTACGCACGACAAAACGTAACGAAATTCGTGCAGGGGGAGGTAATTATATTAATTAAGCACACGAGCGGAAGGGTGGGTTGCGGGGTCGATGCTGAGGAGGTGGGCTAGAGTTGCACGAGAAACGTTATGAAACCGTAAATTGAGGAAACTGGCACTTCACCTTATTCTCCACCCTCATAACGCCTGGATGTCCTCCCGTGGGTATCCAGCGGATGAAAGGGACCGTTTGATTCAATAGCACTGGATGTCGTAGTTATTCTACCCCGCAATACCTTTGAAACAATGACTGGGAACGGAATTTACTCCCTAAATTTCTCTCTACTTAACAAAACTGCCCCTCCAACTAGATTATCCATTCTTTCCCCCCTCATTTCAACACTTCATGTCGCTGCTCCGCAACAACTTATAGCCTGAGCGGCCAACGGGCCGGAACGGATATCGGATCGGCTCTACTTTCTCGAATAACTTCTTTGATTCTTTATTTTGGTTTTCTAAATCGCTCAAGTTCTACAGTAGGTAACTTGGACCGTTGTAACTGCAGGTCGGGTCAGGATAGAGCCCCAAATAATTGGGTTCTTTGTCCTTTCCATTGACTTTCACTGTCACGATCGCGAGGCGAATTAGAAACAAAATCCGTGACCATAGAAACCGTAGCTGATTCTGTATCGCCGACCGCAGACATGATCATCGTCTCGAATTGTGATAGAACGTCGACCAAAGTTATCGACGACACACGTTACGAATCCCAGTGACGATGACATTTTTAGCGAGAATGGAACCTATATAGTTTCCGGGATGAACTTTTTTTTTAACGTTAAATTGCAGCAAATATACCTATTATTGCTTGATTCGGTTGAATTTGATTTCATCCAGTTTCTCTACAACTACCTACTTCTGCACTCAGTCGGGGTTTAGTCACCCATTTCTTCATCCGCACGTATCAAGCTTTTTTCTCACTTTTTTTCCCTTCCCTTCTTCGAAATGGACTTGAAAAGTTTGTCCATAGGGATTCCGTAGTCGTCGTTGGGTGTTCGTATGGACCCAGAATAACTAACGTCTCGTCACACTTTTCCACCCTACGACCTTTGTGTTTTACTTTCCACAAGTCCATCCCTTTTAGACTTCTTTCCAGAAGGTTTTACCGTTCCAGACTTCACAAAATTCCGGAACTATAAATCAACGGTTTACTAAACGAGAGAAATTTGAAAATCCGACGATTAACCGGTGGTCTAGAATTCTCTGAAATACGGTTGTTTATCCAACGACAGAATTCAACACTAACAAACAGGAAGTAAAATTAAATTGGGAATCATAAATCTTCTCTACCAATGTCAGCGGTAAATTTTTTGGTTGCAGTGACTCGAACTTTTGGAACGCGTCTGAATGGATGTCGCAGAAATACACGTATACTACATCTTTCGCGAGTACCACCGTCTGAAAGAACCTGATAGAATTCACCGCGAATTTTGCATTTTAAGGAGACCGAATAAGTCTAGACGGTCATAAATAAAAACCCGGACGTGATGTAAAAAATGCGCGCTATAGGCTAGGAATAAAATATAATTTTCTTTTTCTTTGATCCGAACATCTCAGAGTATATTCGTGTGGTAGTATACCGGCTCGGTGGTGGCCGTGGAACGGCTGACAGGTTGGCAACGTCATTTGGATTCCTCATCAACATTTAACTTTGACACTTTTCCAATACTTGTAACTTGAACCTGTCGCTTCTTCGGCTTTATTCGTGCAACGTATATATCGGTATTGTTATAAACTTTTCAATCATTCTATAGACACGATAAAACTTTTGCCGAATGATGAGCGATTATTCGTTGTTGGAAATTTTTCTTCATCGGTTCGTTAATCGGACTGTGGTGTACCGCTCGAATTCCAAATGAAACTTCACTCCCCATTACATAACCGGAGTATAGGAACTAACTGCTGATAGTATATCGCCAGATATGGTTCACCGCTGGTTGTTTAGCCAAACATCGATACCTTGGGAACTAGTTCGGATACACGAGCTTAAAATTAACCATCCGTTAATTCGGCTATGCGCTGTTGTTGGCCGCTGTGTATTCTCGGTGTTGAAATACACATGTACATGTATCTATCCCGTTGAATCAATTCTAGGAATTTCTGTTTCCAATTTCCAGAAAATCATTTCTGAAAATCACCGATGTGTATTATATTCAACGTTATACGTATCAGACGTAGATGTGATTCTATGTCAGAGAGTATAATATGAACAGCTGAGTTACATCTATAAAGGGGGAAACAGCTGCCCTGTCGTCTTAGAAATTGAACTACCCAGAGAAGCTACCTAACGAAATATCATCGAGCGTTTGCCGCGTACGAGAGGAACTAGAAAAGGACAAACAGCACTGCGTCGATCTAGCCGCGTTAATATTAGCGGAGGTGTGCTATAGGGATGTGATATATATAACGCATTATGATGATCTATACGACTACCAGCGGTACAGCCTCTAGTCCGGGCAGCTTCCTTCCGCAGATTTGAACTTATGTATATATATGAGTTAGAGATTGTACATACCTATGTACAGTGTACATATGTATATATAGCAGAACCGCCCACTCACGCGTTGCTTGTTCTATAACCATTTGATATTTAAGCGACGATCGACCCACCGCAAACCTGTGCTTCTAGAAATTGTGTTTATCGGTTGGAGAGAGATACGGGCTACATGTTCCGGTCCCCATCGCGTACAGCTACGATCCACCTCGGTTAGAATGTGGAAAACCAGCGGTGCAGAGTGCAGGGTATACGTAAAGCGGCGGTGGCGGAGGGGGAGGAGAGGGACAGGGAGAAACTGGGGTGAAAACCAGCCCCAACAGTTTCCCTGAAAATCTGATTTTCAACCGGATTAAATTTGCATGTAGCTTGAGTGGTAAGTTAACGGTGCTTCTCTCCCTCCGTCTCTCTCTCTCTCGATATATTGTCAGGTGTTTTGCGATGGATCGACTATACGTTTCGTATATTTACCATTTCGCTTTTCCCAGCTTATCACTGTTATCACTCGGTTCCTTAATTTCCGTAACATCAATTTCGCATTTTCTTTTTTTTTCTAATCTTTTTATCGCTCATCCTCATAGAAAAAAAGCTAACGCTATTATCTTTTAAAATGCCATGTATACAATTATCTTCACGTATTGTGATCGTCCCTCTTCAGGTATGCACGTCTTCCACTTTGCATATAAGTATATAATATAATATTCATGTGTTTGCCTCTGCAGCGCTTTCCTTTCGGTGGGTTCTTGCCAGTTCTTACAGATAGAAAAAAAACAAAAAAAGACATTTTATTATTCTTCCTTTTAAACATTTCCGTGAGCTCCCGATTTTGTTTTCCCTAAAAAAAAAAAAATAATAAAGAAAACAAAAGTGAAGTAAAAAACAAAAAAAAAATCTCTTAGGCCAAGGATACGATGTTAACTTAAAAATGAAGCAATATGATTTATTTCATTTTACGTTTTTTTTCATTATTATTATTATTTATTTTTTTTTTACGTCGCTGCTCCGGAATTCGGAGAGTTATATGCTCGCGGTGTTTTTATATTTGGTCGCAAATATTTTCTCAGGCGGAAATTAATTTTCACGTTGCGTGCTTGTTTAACAAATACCTATAAAAGCCTGCACTCGCTTACTTTTGCATTCCGATAAATGTTCTGCGCCAATGAGTAGCTATTTGCAGTATACGATTTTCATATATTCGATTGCGCTCTCTTCATTCACGTTAAACCGCAGGAATTCTAGTTGCTCCTTTTTTGTTTGATCTGTTTTTTTTTTCTGTTCACTTTTTACAGGGAATTACCTATATAACACTGAACAAAAGAATTCACCGTTTTTTTTTTGTATTTTTTTTAAATATCGATTTTTCTTCGAGAAAATTCTGAGAAAGTTATGACTTTCGAACTGGATGTACGGTCGGGCTTGTTTGGCAAATAAAAAAGCAGGGAATTTTGTTTTTCTGCAAACCTTTTGCCATCGAAAGCATCTCTTTTACAACGGACATATAAATTTTATACAGCCAACGTTTTCTTTCATATCCTTTTAAATATATCAGATATATAATCGGCTCGGTGCTCACATCCCGCGCTTTGGAACACTCGCTGTGCTCATATTTTAGGGATAAATCTTTACGACGGTCGATCGAAGAGATGGCGTTTAAGGATGCGCGTGTCAGTGCGACGGAAAAGATCGTGGCTCCCGAAAAAAAAGCGAAAAAAAAAAACAACGTTGTACGCGATGAGAAAAGTATAATTATAAATTTTGTAAATCAGAAAAGGAACGAAGGATGGAAGGAGACTCGTCCCTCTTGAGATGAGTGGATATAACATATATTAGGGAAAGTAAATTCGGTGACCTGTGTAAATCGCGTATATACACCGACGTAATCCCGGGGAAGTAAACAAGAATAAGGTTTTCCGGATGAGGATAGAACCTGCGCCGAAAATAAAGGGAGAAGGATCGACTCACTTTTGAAATCCTGTTTCGGTGTTATAGCACCGTCGGTCCTGAACTCCTTTAAAATCTAAACAGAAACTCAACTTCGTCTGTCCGTCCGACTGTCTGTCTTCAGTTTGCTTCTCGAGTCTCCGAGCGATTAGAGATCGGATCAGTGAACGGTGGGCTCGCAGGGTAGGTGCGGTCGCCCTGGAAACTGAGAATTTCTTGTTCCCTCTGAAAAGCTACAAAATCCAGCAGCGAGCAAAACCAAAAGCAGAAGCAGAGGCGGCGGCAACCTTCGTGGTTCTCGACACACAATACCCGGTTTACCACATTTATTTTCTCTTGTTTTTATCTTTGTATGTACTTTTCTTCTAAAAATATTCTTATACTTATTTCTATCTCTCTTCGTCGAGCTTTTCTCCCTCTCGCTACAACCCTCTGTCATATAGTTATATACCTATGTAGAAACTACAGACTAGGTAGAGCACAACCAACTGCAACTGCGGAATCACACTCAGATGAACTCCGTGATATATATTATGTGATACATAGAAAAATATATGTATATATTTACGTACGTATTGTTGCAGCTTCCTACGAATATATCCATCTACCTCACATTTAGTTCTGAAATATTATACCGTGCATAATGCTCTTTTTTTTTTTCTTTTCTTTTTTTTTTTTCGTTTCTCTGCGCGCCGCTGCTGATGTACCTTCAAGAGTTTTACATATGTATAAAACAATGCAACTATATAATGCACATGCGGTAAAAATCTGTTCTGACTGAATTTTTATTACGCTCTAAAGTGATTTCTCGACGCCCGGCGTTCTAAAACAAGATTTTTACGTTCATATAAATTTTTCTATCAAATCATAGGGCGGATAAAGCGAAAGAATAACCTTTACAATTTTTTGTTCAACTTCTTTTTTTCTTTCGTTATATATTTAATCTGGACCGATTCCTTTGAGGGCGCAACCCTTATATTTTTGTTCTCTTCGTTCTTCAGCTTCTCTATTCGTCGATTCAACATCACCGTCGTTATTTGTAAGCGGGTTTTCATCCGAACCAACCCACCTGTACTCGCCCTATACATATCTGCTCTTGGTATAAGTTCAATCAATTTTTCTTTCGAAGTCGACTACGTGAGCCGGGTTCACTAAGCGAGAAGTTTGATGCGTTTTATAGAAGGTGAAAACTGAGTTTCGCGTGTAGAAAATTTTCCCTTGAACCAAAAAAAATTCTAGATGCCTGACGCGATCATTGATCTCGTTTGTCTCTCGGTATGAAATTGGAAGAGCAAAAAATTTCCTTTTCTCATATTCCTATGTTCTTATTAATATTATATTTCTCCCCACGCGTTTTATATTTTTAAGTCCCGCGGCTGAACGGGATCGTGTCGATTCAGTTTCAGTTCGCTCCGGAGGTGTTGGTGAAAAGAGGAAAAAAAAATATATATATATACAATACGTATACATCCAACATCGCGTATAGCTGCCGCCGGATGATCCCTTGAAAAACAAGGAATTCATCTCAGGTTTGAGCTTGCAAGAAAATGGGAAAACACGGGAGGAAGAAAATAACACGAGAGCCGACCGAAAACGATTAGTTTTGTGTACACGGTGGCGGCACGAGGCTTATTCGAAGTGTGCTTTCCAATGAACTGTTCGGAGAAGAACGATAAAAAAAAACGAAAAAAAAAAAAAAACGGAAACCACCGAGTAAATGGAATGAAAATTAAAGAGAAGAACTGAGCTAAGGAGGGTTAAGAGAAAATTAGAAAGGAAAGCAGACCGAAATCATTTTACCCGAGCCTATTACACCGCTTCCTTAATCCACTCCGAAAAAACAATGTCGGTTCGTCGTGCGCGACTGAAGCCAATTTCTTGCGGTGGATAAAATTAAAATCAACGGTATTCCCAATTGAGAATATATTTTTGCGCCGGGTAACCGATGTGCAGTAAATTGTGTCAGTGCAACTAGCTATAAAGCGCTGTAGTACGTTGAAACATTCGTTGATCAGTTGTGATCGGATGATGAGGGATTTCCCAAAGGGACTTGAAAATTTTTCATCAGTTTGTCCCAAGACGAAACCTAACGAGGAATCTTTTCGGGGGATATCGGTTGAAAACCGGCGGCCATGTGCAGCGGCGAAATTGAAATTAATTCTTTTGACGAAGAAAGGAAAAAGGCCGGTCGCGCGTTTCTTTTAAATCACGTTATCCGTTACCTGTCTTACTTCCGTATAGGTATACTTATGACTCGCAGTAGTGAATTTGAAGTGAAATCAGTTAGCAGTATATTGCCATCGCACCCTTTAAACTTCCATTACTTCGTTTCAAAGTTCAAACGAAGGTAAGAAAACTGAGAGAATTCCAAGCGAGACAGAATTGTAGAATAGAGTAAGACGAAACCTGGACTTGGACGTGACTAGGAGTAACAGGTGACAGGCGTCCCTCCTTCCTCACAACAACCATCCCCCTGCGGACTCCGACGGCGTCGCGACGCTACGAAAGGCAGCAAAATATACGTAGAGAATAAAAATGCTGCATTACAAAAAAAAACCGCACCTGAGATCGTTTGTAATTTTCAAGTACTTTCGAAAAATTTTGTGATGAAACAAATGACTTTAGGACCAAAAGAAGAGCATGAGGATTTCGTTTGTTTATTCTATTTAATATTATCCAATGGCATCCGAATATTATGGAGGGAAATTTTACAGAAAAGAATAAAGGACTTTTTTCTCTACCTACATGCGGCTATCAAGTATGACACATAACCCAAAACCAAAGACTAAAGCTGGTAATTAGCGGCGGGTGAGACATACATTTCTCCGCTTTTCTCTTCCCTTTATATTTCTCCTTTTTCGGGAAAATTAACACAAAGGACGGCGTCCCTTGCCCCGTTTTAATTGTGACTAAGGCAGAAGCTGCAGGTAAGGGGGGCTACGTGTAAGTACGTTATACCCACTTCCAGGACTAGAACCGAAGTTGGGCTTGAGGTTAGCAGATAGAGGGTGAGTTTCCTATTCACGGTATGACATTATGCGTGACGAACGCAAAAGCTCATTTACTAAACACGCAAGTTCTCGTTGAATAAAAAAAAAATAATAATGACAATAATAAAACGCTTTTGATGAAACTAATAAATATGAAAGCAGAGGAAAAGAAAAAAAAAAAAGGTAAAATCGCGATACATTACAAACGGTATAATATAGAGATGGATACAATGTTTGCACGTATTTGATAGCCATCGAATCAATATACCCCTTGCGATTTCCCCTTTTCATTTCTTCCCCTTCTCTCTTTCCCCCTGAGCTTTCGTCGCGTCACTCGAGCCGCGAAATGCGTATAAAATTGTTCCGTGTCACCCGGATTCGGTGATTTTGGCGAAGCCTTCTGTTTCGCGTGAGATCGGCAATACCCTGCGGCGGTGGTTACCGTCGTTTTAGCTGTTTCGAAAAACGTTTTTATTTCCAATTAATTCAGGACATGTCGTTGGGCGCTTATACAATAAACCACCGTTACCCTATACCAGTACCTCTCCCCTTCTTTTCGTCCTTTTTATAATACACATTCTCCACTCCACTCTACTCAATTTCCCCTTTCTCGACTCAGCTGGAAAATTCTCTCGACGCGTTTAGATGGGATGATATGAACTTCATCCGTTTTCCCACGATCGTTGTTAATCTATGCATATATCAATTACGTACATCTTTATGTGCAGGGAAAAGAGGTCAAAGATTTTATGGGCCAAACACGTTGAAGCGCTGGAGTAAAATATAATTGTATAAAATTTCTGACTAAAATATGAAAATCCGAAACAATCTAAGCGAAGCGGCTAATAAATTTCTATCTGCATATAGAACGTAAAATTTTTGTCCACGGGACAAAATGAACGTGACAAAGAAAGCAAAGAAAAAAATATCGAAAAAATATTATTTCCAATTGAATCGCGATCGTCGAGAGGAAGAGGCAAAGGCGGGAGATTTCGACCATCGCGACGAAATCCTGGATAATCTTTCAGCCCGGGGTAATGCTTTGATATCGTTGGTTTACGCCAGCGTTAGCACACGCGCTCCCACATAAATCTACTCGTCCTTGTCAGCCGCGTACGCATCGCATCTATATCTATATATACATGGTGCGATACGTACGCGTTGATACCAAAGGCACGTGTGTCGGTGGTATACCAATACGTATAGATCTACACTATTCCATGTCGTGCTGGTTTCCTCATTCCTCTCGCACCCCGTGCCTTGACATCCACGGACAGCTCGGCTATATACCCCTTCGACCCCAGAGCATTATTGTATTTTTCTATATGAGCTTTCACCGCGGTCACAAAACCATATAGAACATCCACGAGGTCATTTTTCTCGCTTGTTTTTTATTTTTCTCTTTCTGTTTGGCTATTTTTTCTTTTTTCTTTTTTTTTTCGTTTCTATTCTTTTTTTTTTTTCCAACAAGCCAAAATACTCCCGTCACCAAATACAAACCGCGACCCTCTGCAGCCCGCATGTTGTAACAAAAATGATATTGAGTTTCTATAAATGTGAGCTTTGGTAAACGAAAAGGTAAAAGGGCAACAGGCGATGATTTCTGCAGTTCAATCACCATGGAGCAAAAAAATACTCTTTGAAAAATCAATCAACTGTTTTCACATCGAAGTCGATAAAACCCATTAAAGATAAATAAAAATGGAAAACACGTGTGTGTGTGTGTGTGTTTTGTTTTTTTTCTATTTTTTATAATGTATGTTTATGGATAATGGCGGCTCGGCTGGTCCTATATATTACGGAAGCTGTTCTCGTTGTGGGAGAAATGGTCGGCTGGAATACCTACTTTGTCATTAATCATCTCGACTAAAGCAACCCTCCTTTTCCATACATATACGATGTACGTAACGTAACGTAACGCAACGTAACGTAACGCAAAGCAACGATACGTCTGCTTTCGGATCCCACTCCGAACCCTTATCCTCTCTCTCTCTGTTCGACGTACAACAACCGGGCTATACACGGCCAACGAAAAGAAACGAAGCTGACGAGAAGAAAAGGGAAAAGAGAAAAGAGGAGAGGAAAGGAAAGAAGGAACCTTTTAACGGTCGATACCGAACGAACGAATGAACACACGAATACGAATACAGCCAGTGACCTCAGCTGCGCACGTACGTGTACAGCGTAAGGGAGGCAAGACGGAAACCTAAGACAAAGACGAAACGGAAGAAGGCGGAAGGTGGAGGATCAGAAGAGTGAAAAAGGGACGAAGGGTACGTAGAGCAATCGCTGATAAATGCGCGGCAACAACCATCGCTGCGTGTTTCACTTTTAACTTCTAACGGCCCGGCAACCAACCCCTCCATTTAACGTTTACAATTCTCGTTGCCTCGCGGGTTGTCGAACTCTCCCGCAAAATTTCTCTCCCGTTTTTCTCCAGCTCGCCTGGTAATTACTAAAGCATCGATTCCGAGCTTCCCCGCCAACATAACCGCGCGGTTGCTCGCGCATTCCACCTCCACGCTCTTATGTGTACCTATACGTATATCAACTATACAATATATACAGTTCACCACGGATTTTCCATCGTATGAATACATTTTGAACTCACCCTACTTTCGGAACTGTAAAAAAAAAAAAAATGAAGAAAAAAAAAATAAATAAAAAAAATACCTCCTCGATCTCTAACCCACTGTCGCTGTTCGGTATCAGCTGTCAAATTTTCGTGGAATAAGCTATTGAAACAGCCGCACTGAGGATCCCAATATCTTGGAGAAAATGGGGAGAAGAGGGTTAAATTGATATCGATTGGCGCGTGGGTGAAAGATATTTCCAAGTACGGAGAGAGCTTGACTGGATGAAAATTGTCTCTTTGCGCCGTATAGATCGTGGATCGAAGGAAGGAAGGAAGTGGGGAACGGTATTTGGACTCTTCTTCTTCTTGTTCTCGTCGAGTTGTTCACGGATAATAATCCCGAGTTCAAAGCTCGAAGACAGCCAGTTAATTACGGGATAATTGATACCAATCTCCTGAAAATATCGTCGAAATGATGAAGCCCTTTAAATGCTTTAAGCGGCGACAATGCCTCTAACGGGGAAAACTAATTATTCCCATGGCAGGTCCAATCAAGCGCCAATCCTTCATCTATAAAATCCCCACCTGGCCCACCTTACTTTTTCTTTCTCTTCTCTGTTTTTTTCAGCGTCTCATCTGCTCTCCTCTTTTATGCATGTTTTATACATCTGATCCCTTGGGGGTGAAAAGGTCCTCCTTACTCACACAGGACCGGCAGTGTTGCCAACTCGGGATGTACAGGATTCTATAATCGGGATTCCGATCCTGATAAATTTTTCATTCGTCTATCGAGCACGAACTTTCCACCATCATTCATCGCTTACCTTTATTTATATCTCTGCCAACTGAGGGAAAAGAAAATTTCGAGGGAAAACTACAAATCCGTAAACGTGATTTGATGCCCACCAGTTGCGACTGCAACATCACGGCAGTAGCTTATCAAAATTAACATCATCTGCTCCACATTGTTCAGTGTCGCTAACTTTAATGGGTTAAAATTCGTTCCGCCCACATTTCGCCTCCACGAAGACCATACTGGCTGATAAATTATAGTTGGGAGAACATGACGGTACACCATATGAATGGGGAAAATTCATAACTTTTCCATGTGCCAATAGCTGCTGCTTACTGTTCGCGTGTACAGAGTTACCTAGTGTATCAGATAGTTTTACGCAAAAAGCAAATAGCTTTGTGAACTAACCACACAAAGCTACGAGCTCGTTGTTAATTGTTGTTTATCTTTGACCTATTCCTAGCTCATTCGCTAGTTCAGCGTGTGCTTTCTGATGAATACTAAACCCACACATCAAATCTGACGACGTCCGAGGTTGCCAATTCATCAAGACAGATGAATGTACGGTCATATCTAATTAATATACCAGATGTGGGGTGTCTCGAGGTTCGTTGGATAGACATAACATTCTCGAATAATGTGCAATAGAAGTACATGATTCGTTTCATTCGAAGAATCACATACCTTATCGATATATACCTGTTTATATCGCTAAACATTTCACGAAAACTATTCTCGACGTGTATAGGAATAATTTCGAATTCCATTCAGCATTCCGGGCTGCTGTCTTTTTGTCTTTCTGCTGCAGCAATGCCGGTTGATATTTATCGCCATTTTTGTATTTCAGACTTTTTTTCTTTACTGCGCGCGTCAACTTTTCCACGGCACCAGATATAATCTCTCGAAAAATAAGTCGGCGCGGCCGGCGAAAATGCATAAGCTGTGGCGACGTGGTTCGAGCGACGCGTTGTCGGGTTGACAAAATTTCACGATAACGTACGCGTACGTATATATACGTTGTACGTAACAACATTGATTGACGCTTTATAGTCGGCTTCGTATTAGCCGCCGCAGTCGGCTGCTGCCGTTGCGGAGAACTTGGCTTCTGATAGTCGATAATTGTTGCAATGTATAATCAGATCGAAGCGGTACGTGCCATAATCGACGTCATGTATGCGCTACGAATTCAACGAAGCATATTAGAGTTCGTTTACGTTAATGTATTTACCTTATTAATTATTCAACATTTCTGTCCATATCAATCAATATGACGCTCACTCGAAGCCCGCGTTTTATACGGGATGCGGAAATCACGTACGCCCGTAGCTCCGAAAAAAATCGTGGCCTTATTCATTTTATTTTATTTCATTGCTTGGGAAGCAAAATCGAGCTGGGTCGCGTGATCTAATTTTCAACAATGAAATTCTCTCGAGTTTTAACTTTGCAATTCGAGCTAACTATTTGAACTAAAATATATACATTAGCGAAAAGGACCAGCTGTAGTACTCATTGTCAGTATGATTTAAATATATTAACCGGGTTGGTCTAGTTCACTGAGAAACTTTGACCACGGCGTTAATCGTTGTTTCACTTATCCCAAAACTTTGGAGATAAGACGGGCCAACACAGTAGAAATAATTCAAGGTATATAAACTTGGAAGGTTTTCGAGGGATAAGATTCTCTCATTCTCTCGATTCAATTTAAATTGGCTGACTGGTAAAGCTCGCTTGCTGTTGTTATAATTATTATTGTTCTTATTCCTATTATCCTTATATTGTCGAGCTGTTTTTTCGCAACTAGTTAGCGTTAACTGGACCGGAAGTACTCCGACCATCGTGCGATATAACGAACCAAAAAAAAAAAAATTAAGAGAGATGATGGAAGACATTAAAACCTCGTCTATCGCCTATATTATAATAGGGAAGAAGTGACGGGGTGAGGTAAGAAAAGCATCAAGAGCAGCAGCAGCAGCAGCAAGGTATAACATGGCGGCTGATATGCGCGAATAGGTCTTCTTCGTTAGGGAAGTAGAGACTAGATGGTATATACGTATATCTAGGTAACCCAATTTGTAAAGACAAGCTAATACGGAGACTCGAGAGATCCATTAGGAAAGTTGGGTTTAATTATTTGTAATTCAAACCCCCTTCTCACCTCTCATTTTTGCATTACCCATATTGTTTCACGGTCGCTAGGTAACTTTCGTCTGATAATTCAAAATTCAGCGTCGCTAAATTCGCGGCAACCCTAGAAAATAATACCACCTAATTAAATACAATATAATTTGCGAAAATTTCTAGAAAGAGACACCCGAACCGGGTAGATATCCCTGCTTTAACCGCTAATTTCTGCACTCCAGAATTTCATGTAGGTATTATGACGAATAAACCCCTCGTTAATCTAGCCGCTGAAACCATCGCGCGGATGATGATGAGAGCTGAAGATAATAATTCACGTAAAGCTATAGAAGTTGAGATGTTATATATATATAACGCGAGATTTGCTGATTAGAATTTTTTTTTTGATATTATATAAATTCCCGCTTTCCTTTTAACTCCGCACTGACAGATAATATACACGCGTGGATCAGATAAAGAATGAAATATTTTCTGCCGCGTATCTATAGCGAAGAAAAGGGCATGGAATTGCCGAATGATATAATTGAATGACCGCGTCGCGACCCAGAAAATCAGATTTTCGATCTGCGGATATATTTCTATACATATACAGGCGCATTCTTATCCACTTTTAGCTCTATATTGGAAGCGTGCAAATTACACGCGGTATAGATAAAGCGAATACATATCTGTATCGAATGAATATTGAACCAAACGGGAGTGGCTCCCGCCCACGTGATTCTAGTCAATATAGGTTAGTGCATTCGACTGAAACCTTCGGATTATCATCCAATACATTCATAATACCAGTACTACCGATATTACCTGTGCCTGATCGCATGGTAACTGGTTTTCCCACCATAAACGTCACAAATGTGCGATACATGTATTATGAACACATTAATATGTACGCAACCAGTTATACATACATCATACGATCGAAGTATTTTTCAAAAACACATTTTTCCCTTTTTTCTTTTTTACTCATTTTAGTTTCACGTGCACATAGGTCGTTACGTGGGTTTACACAGTTTAGTAATAACCAAGTTGCACGAGCAGCTGCAGTTGGTATGAATTCAATCTAACCAACTTTCCCTCCGCTTCGATTTATTTTCTCTTGTAGGTATTTTCCTTTTTCCATTTTTTTTTTTCTTTTTTCATTTTTCTTCTGCCAATAAGTTTCGAGAGTGTTTTAAAAAATTTTCTTCATACTTCGTTCAAAATTTCCGTTCACAAACTATTTTTAACTATCGTTATTACCGTTATATTTTTAACCATATCTCGAAGTAGTATAAATTTTTTTATCATCTCAAAGCACCGGAACAATGTGTACCGAACTATACATTTTTTGTTATTTTTTATTTTTTTGTCAAATTTGAATTTGTTAAAAAATTATTTTTTTTTTTGCTCATCTTGCTTTGTCATCAGATTTTTCTCACCTACGAGAAATGGGCGGACCGAACGAGCTGGTTCGGTTTACTCGAGCGGTGTTTTTTTAATTAAGGGAATCCCTTCCTTCCCCTTCCTTTACTCAACACAGTAATTTCCCGGTGCCTTCCCTGGGGAAGGACCTCCAGAAGGGAGGTCAACCTCGACACCCTGGAACATCCCAAGTGAACGGTGGCGACGATATACATAGGTATACATTTACGGGGCAGATTCACCCAGTGACCCACCCTGTACCAACGGCAGCAACAACCGCCACTCGGCTTCCCATAAACCTGACAACTTTTTATTGACCATCCCGTGTTTGAACGAATAGCCTAGCTGTATATTCCGCTCAACTTTATCACCGGAATGGCCAATGGGAATCGTCGGAGAAAATTTGGACCCTTTATATTTAACGATCATCCATCCGAAAATGACAAAAAGAAGGTTGGTGAAAAATAAAGTAATAGAAAGTAAATTAAAAAACAAAGGAAAAAAATTGAACTCTTGTTGCAGGCCATAGATTTTGAACAGCGGAGCGGGATTCGCTAACTAATCCCTCGATCGAAACTGCGTATAAATTTTCGCGTTGATAAATTCAGCAATAATAATAGCTTCGAATCAGGTAGGTACGTACGCAGAGTTGGAGTTTCTCTCAATTAGCGGTTGCAATTTTCAATGAAAAACTGAAACTCTGTAATAGTCGTTAGGTTTGATTTCACGCTGTTTTACAGCGCAATATCGAGTCTGACATGTATTCACGTTATATCGATCGTAAAAGAAAAAAAAAAAACATGTGAACTGATATGCTGAGTTCCGTACCACGTTGTCCCAGATATGTATGTTTTACACACGAGACGAGTCATAATGCGTGTATACGTATACGTTGCGTACATTGCGTGGGGAAACCGTGTGTGTATTGTACATAAATAGTTGCAAAAGGTGTGAATAATCGCGTGCCATTATACACGCAGATGTGGACAGAGAGCACAATGGCGAAAACTGGTAATCTAGAAACAATGATGATAGTAACGGAAAACTCGTCTGATTTTTACACTTACTGAGATTAACTTCTTCCTATAAATCGAGGAGGTAGGTTGGTAGAGATATCTAGGTATTGTAACAGACGATATTTACCTACACCTAACTTCCTACGCCAGACACACCCGATAGAGAAAGTTGTAGACGTGAACTTATGGACCAAATTACTACATGCATTATGTCTGCAATGATTTTTTCTTTCGTTCGTTTATTCATAACATACGGGTCAATTTTCACGCTCCATTTTTTGCTCCCCTATTTTCTCTATTCCCGGAAAGAAACGTGAAGTTTGATCAGCAGTCAATTATTACTTTTTCTTCGATTACCTTCGGTTATAGCTGTCTATGGGTGATTAAGATTCATTGCAAAATTGAGAAATAACAGAACTGCAGTGTTTTCAGTCTGGAACTCGGAGTAATGAATTTATAATTTTGACAAAATAGATTTTGATGTGCTGAAAATAATCAGGTTGAAGAACGCTAATCACGAAATGTAAACCGGAGCGTCAAGTCAGATAGATAACAATTATTTTATTCATGCACACGAATCCCCGTAGAAATTACTGGACTGAAATTTCAAACCATAAAATTAAACTGCCGTACATACCATGGTTTAATCGACGAACTACGTCGACTGCGTTGAACTCGCTCTGCAATATAACATGGCGGTTACAAAACATACCTCCAAACTAAACTCGGTCATACGGTCGATCGAAGCAACCATAGTAAATCGAAGAAAAAAACTCCATTCTATGAAAAAAAAAAAGAAAAATATTAACGAACTAAAACAATTAACGAAGAAAGAAATATTCAGTAAAAAATTATTCACATGGATAGAAGAAAAGAGAGGGAGAAAAAAATTAAAACGTACTACCTACACTGTAAGGGTAAAAAGTTCATATCTTAAGCGTGACCAAGTTGATCATCGATCTGTAAATTGATAGTTAATGGGTGGGTATTTTTGGTGTTTTTACTGAAATGTAAACACACACGTTACATCGGGTACACGCACGTGAACACGCACCCCTATTTTTCTCTCTCTTCTTACATATTATTATTATTATTATTATTTTTAGTCGAAAACTAATTTTCTACGTTTACGTAACGGTAAAAAAAACTTTGCAAAAACAAATTTTCTCAGACATTGATCAATTGGTTAAATTGGTATAATTTATATCGTCTATAGGGTAAAATGCAGTCGGTGTCGGTAATCGGAAGACGGTACTCTGGACTGTGATATACATTATATACTGTAATTTTCTGCAATTCTGTTACATACTTCGTTTTTCTTTTCCTGTACATTTTTATTTTTCCATCTCCATGTTTTTTCTTTCTCGCTCTCTCGTACCGTCGTCGTTTGCTCATACGCTCATTGTCCGAGACTGTATAGGTATGTGTGTTTTACCTACGTACCAAGAGATGATCCATACGTACTATACACAGTAGTCTCGTCGTCTAATGTGTAGCTCTTTTGCAGCCATTGTAGTTTCCATTGTTCTGCTTTCGCTCTGTATCTACAGATATATGTGTGTACAGCTCTCACGCTTTATGCCCTATTCCTGGCGTTTTTCCTGTATGCGATTCCACCGTCAAGCAAACCCCTCCTTCCTATCCATCCTCTTTTTCTCTTCAGCACAAGCACATTCGCATTTATTCGGTATAGTTCGTATTTTCCAAGGCTAGCATCGAGCATGTCGTTTACAACCGCTGTTTCCAACCTAGGAAGGGATGAAAAAAACACCGGATAGTAGATACGCAGCCAGGCCGAATCGGAATTCAAATTGTTATTATCTACAACTTCACAGTGTACAGGAAAAACAAACAATCACGAGGTTCTTTAATCAGGACTCTTCTGAACCTCCTCACTCGGGAAGCCTCCCGAAGTAAATCGTCTTTGAAATCTGGAAAACTAGAATATCGTGTCTTCTGGGCCAGGTGCATTTAATCACTTCAGCTTTAGACCTTGAACTTCATCGACGGGAACCACGACAGTCGTATTATTAGAATTTGAATACCGTCCAAGAAGGTCCTTTCGATAATTGTTTCATCGACCCTGAAAATTTCAACGAACGACATCGAAAAATTTTGCTTTGTTTTTACCGGTTGGTAAGGAGAACCTGCGGATTCTGATTTGGCTCTCTCATCAGGAGGACGAAATGGGAAGTTCAAGGAAAGGAACAACGGTTAAATTACGTAATTGCAAGTCAGGTCGCCGCTCTCCTCCTGAGGAATGACTGGATGACTGACTGTTGTAGGATAAGGCCCCGTAACCCAGAGTTTCCGACGATAAATTCCCGTCTGCACTTTGGGTAACCCAGATTTTGAAAACGCAGCAGGGCGTGATAACCAAGCAGCCACGAAATTCGCTTCCCTGATTTTACTATGACCCCCTGAGGTCGAGATGGAGGTGGAAGTGGAAGAGGAAGAGGAAGAGGAAGAGGAAATGGAGGTCGTGGGATTTGGATATTCGCATGTGCCTTTCCCTATATATATACATGACCCACGCAGATAAGCCCTCTCATCATTCTTTGATCCACCTTATGGTTATTTTAATCTACACGCATACCTAACTATTCATCTAGGCGGTTATACCTTATCTATTTCATGCCGCTTCAGTAATTAGCAATTTTTGTTCATTTTCTCGAAAATTTAGCAGCGTGTTTGGTTAACGTTATAATGCAATATATCCTCTTCATATTCTCTCTCGATACATCGTACAGCTGCCAAGCATAATTTAAGGATTCAGAAGTTGTGTAACTACTAGACCCGAATAACTTTCAGAACTTATTACGGGTTCATATAACCTGCAAATATTAGAATGTGATATAAGGTACAAATTTATTCCTGGTAAATTTTCCACATCCTGCAGAAATCGTTGACTTGGAAAATCAAAGTCTGAGTTTACAACAACTTTTGAGAAAAACATTTGAAAAAGTTGTTTCAAATTTTATTCATACCACGCATCGGGAAGACCCGGTGGACGTTGATGGACGAAAATGGAAAACCTCTTTTTAATTATTCGCATATTGTGAAATGTTTCGATTTCAAATGTACAAAACCAACATCAGGGCTTACCGCAAATGGTTGATCGCCAATTATTTTCACACAGGCTACAGGCTACATTTGACGATTTTGCCACGCATACCTCAAATAACACGGGAAGCCCGTTATATTTCACCCTTTCAACCGTCGATTTCCACCACTCAAAATCTGCTGCGATTCCCTCATTTATTCATATACTAGCATCGCACGCGCCGCATTTCAATTTTATTCGGTGTTTGATTTTTTCTTTTTATTTTTCTCTTCTCGTAATGTTTTAATTCGAATTATACTTTGAACATTTTACATGCATTGAAATTTGAATCTTTCTTAGACTGTTCTCTCTTTACGCTACCTGTATCATTTTTTCACTCTTTTTCCGCCTAACTTCCGAATGTTTCAATCACTGATTTTTCTCGTCGTCGTTTGGCAAACTCATTGAATTTCCCGTTTTCATGCCAACGGCATCAGCAACAGCGGTAGCACCCGTTACCGATTCCGGCAAAGGCTGTTTATCCCCATCATCCGTTTCTGTTTCCCTCATCTTAGTATCCACCGCACGCGTTTCCTATGTATTATATACTTATACATGCGATCCCATAAACTCGAGCATCTAAAACTTCTACTCGACTATACTGCATACAAGCAAGTTTACTTTACTCGGGAAGATATCCACTTCGCACATCGTCTATATTTACATCTGCTAGAAGTTCTCTCCTTACCTTTCATCAACTGTAGTTTGATCACCGTTTTCGAAACCACGTATCACCGTATATAACATCTCGCTATAGCGGTACAAATTCTCCAAATGGTCGAATGTACGAGACTTTCGACGTAACGATTTACTATCGCATCCAATCCAATATCTCTAAAGACTACTACCGCATAATATCGTTTTTATAACCGTTGCCAAATGGCAGAAACTAACGCGGAGCTAGTTAAACTAACTGCACACAGAAAGCACGACGCGTTAATGACAACGCGCCAGCGGTATAAACCATTCTACAATCTTCCCTTTGATTTATACAACTGCGACTGGCTACGCGCCTAGATTCGAACCTATACGCTAGTAGCTTCTGTAATCTCATAGAGTCGCTTGACTACCGAACTAAATTGTTCTCGTATTCGTGCCTCTTATTCTGTATTTTCATTAAGACGTCACGCTGTAGAAGAAGCCGTAATAAATCGGTTCTAATAGACATTTATCGTTGATGAACGAGCTGCATTTCGCCCGTAGCATACCTCGGCCTTGCTTTGTTACCAGACAATCTGTTTTACACGTAAAGTAGAGAGATTTTAAAAGAGCTTTCCATACCTCAACGAACCTAAGTTTGAAGACGGGAGGGTGAAAGAGAGAAAAGAGAAGAATCGTTGCCGCGGTTTAACAAAACGATCATTTGGTATTATCCGAACGTGGGAATTGAACAAAACTTTATGTTAGGTATATAAATCTGCAGCAAGCACGGTTCGCGGGTTCAATGCTTTTATTACTCCAATTAAATCGAGAGTAATCCAATTAGGAAACTAAGAATTAATAAAGTCCTCATTCCACCCTTGCAAGTCTCGCCCGAGCCACGACGACATTCCTTCATTTTCCTTACCGCCTCTGCTGCTCCCGGTACTCTGCTCTTTCCTGCAATCACCAGGAATTGTTTCGTCTTCTTTTTTTTTCCTCCCGTTATTTTTTTCCTCTGTCTCAATTTTTTTCCCCACATACCTACCTACCCGTGGCTATTCAAGCTCGCAAATTTAAGTCAGGTAGAGTTTCTACGGAAGGTATGAAGAGGAGGGGGGGCGGGAGTGAAGGAATAAAATAGCCGAATCGATATAAGTAAATATTTTTCTGGCACTGAAACGCGTCGTCGCTGACTTCTTCAGCTCCACGTTACGATACACACACTGCATCTTGTTAAGTTTTACTCAACCCCTCGGTATTTTACTCTGCATCACCCGGTTTTGGCGCGTCTTTAACGGCGCCGGTTCGACTGGCCAAATCTGGCCGGGTCAAACGGTAAATCGTGTACCGCGTGACGTGAAACGGCGCGTCCCAATTCGTATCTCTTTATATAATATTTATAATCGCGGGGTGCAGGGCTGGATCGCCGAGTAATTTTAATTACAGATACCTAATTGCAACAGCATCGTGTGGGGTACGATCATTAAGTTTATATAATTCAAACGCCTAATTTTAACTCTACAATTGTATGAACAATTTAGACACGAGTCGACGGAGAGTCAGGATTAGGTAATTTCGAAAAAATGGTTATCAGGTAACGGTATAAACGCTGACTCTAAAAACCTGTGTGTTGAAAAATCGTTCAAACATAATTTCCATGTATCTAGATCCGTTGGGGTGATAATTGCTTTGGTGTAAAATGCAAAAAAAAAAAAAAAAAAACAATTAATAAAGAAGAAGGAACACACACAAAAGCGAAATGGAAAAAAGAAGAAAAAGAAAAACTGAATTCAGGAACCCTAATTAACCTCCCGCGGTTTACATAAAATAATAAACTCGCGAATTCGCGGGTACAGATTTAAGTAATAAGATCACCCTTGCAAAAATTTGCAAATAGTTTTTTTTTTTTCTTAATGTCGTTATGGTTAAAACGACGATAGTTTTTATCCGATGCTTCGTCGTTTGATTCGAGATTAGCCGGAATCAGGCCAAGAACTTGTAAGAAATATTAAAAATTTGTAACACAAGATATCCGCTAATTAAAGTCTAGATACCCAATTCTCCTGATGCAATTGTTCTCCGTGATCCATTCTCTGTACCTAAGCTCCGTTGCTATAGCGCACGTGGTTCGAAGCTCGAAGTTTGAAGTCAAAGTTTTTTTAGTTTTTTGTTTTGATAACGCGAACGCGGAGCTTAACGCTTTGAACGTTGGCCAAGGAAGTAGCTCTGGTAGTTGGAAGGCCACCAACTGCTTGCAGGGGATGAAATCTCCACCCTGGCGCCGATCCTATCCGTTTAATAATACGAAGGAAGAAAGCAGAAACAAAACAAAATAAAAGAAACCACACAAAAAATCGAAACCACCAAAACTCAGGAAAGATGCCACCCGACACTGGGGCGTCAAATGGAAGATAATTTACATTTCGAGCCCCACGTACCTTCCGGTAAATCTCTGACCTGAATTCTCACCATCAACCGCACCATCGTGACATTCCCCCGAGTTTTCTAACGCCTGCTGCGGTTATACCTTGCATTAGCGTAAAGTTCTCTACGTCTGAACATTTGATGATTTTCAAGGATTTACTCGTCTCTCCCGGATTTTCAATGCAGGTTTCTTTCTGTAGGTACCAAAGTAGACAGAAATTTTCGTACGACTTGGCTACGCCGCGATCCTTCGCCGGGAGCTCCAGTAGAATTGACGTTTCTCTCTTATCTTTTATTCTCGCTTGGTAAACGGAGCAAAACTGTCAGGTATAGAACAACATCTTGTTATAACGTACGTATAAACTACGTATCCGCAGACATCTGGAATGAGTTTTTTCTTCCGTGATAACGAAGATGCCTTGTGAATTCGATCCATCGTTCCGTGTCACGTCGCTTCACGCAACTTCTATATTACTACGTTACATATATCAAATCGTTGCGGAGAAAAAACTGAAAAAAAAGAAAAGAAAAATTGAGACGAGTTATGTATCGCGAGTGCAGGAAGAATGATAAAATGATATAGAAAAACGAACAGATCGTAGTGACAAATACAATTAGAAATCTAAAAATAATGTTATATTAGTATTATACAACGATATCATTTAACTGAATCCGATTAATTATATATCCGATTATGAATGTGGTTTATTTTCATTTCTAATGTAATTATTATCCTGGGAATTCAAGTATAGCTTTTACTTATAGAATGATAATATAGAAATTTTTTGCTGACTTAAAATTTAATCCGTCCTTCCATTTTTCTCCGCGTCGTTTTTTCTGCAGCTTCTTGATATTGAGAATAAAATCGGTCTCATCGATGTCTCCACATCATCCCAGTTCAAAAGTCTCGTTTCCCATCACGTCAACAGTATTCTTACGTCAGGAATTTTTCTCATTCTATATACTATATATATTCATTTGTTTGGAATATTCATCATCTTTTTTATGCTTATTGTTAGAGATTAAGACTTAGCAGAAAAGAAAGTCAAAGTGCAGTATTTGGCGCGTAACTACCTTTCGGGAATGGAGAACGAGCAATAACTTAACTTCTTTTTTCTTTTCATCTACCTTTTTGCGCGAGTTATTCGATATCGCGCGTTTTAGGGTTCTTAAAAACTTGCCAGACCTATGAAACGCATTTTTATGACGTAATCAGGGGGGTCTCTGTAAATTTATATATCATATATCCAACACGCGACGCCGAAACAATTTCAACCTTTGATATTCGTATACATATGTATTAAATAAATGTTACAAACTTGATGCGTGTCTGGCGTTTTATTTCGTAACAATAAACCGACTCTAATGTGGCGATTTGTCTGCCCACCCTTTAAACTACGTTACGTTCCACCCTCCAGGTCGCTAATGACAGTAACCTTTAAAAAAATGGAAATGAAAGAATAAGTAAAACGCGAAGGAATGTTAATAAAATTATTATAAGTGATAAGACGAGAATTACATATACGAAAATATACCATATGTGAAGATGATATGCGGCCGTTATTCGAGGACATAAATCTTTGATATTGATCGGGCCTAACATAATGAGTCGGAGGAAAGTTGATCGCGTAGTCGATGGTACGAGGTATTAATGCTGCAGAAGATTTGCTTCAATCATTAATGGCAAAGTGACTTATAAGCTCTTCTATATAATTCTAGTTCGTACGGAAGTTGAAGGGGATGAGAGAGAGAGAGAGTAGTCGATATAGAAGAGCCTCCAGCTATAGTAGCTCGTTATACCAAAAGACAACTCCCGATCTGCAGCTGCACTGCTATACCCTCAATCTCAAACAGTTCGTGTATAATTTTGAGTTAGGTGAATATACAGGAAATATCCATACGGAACAATTGTACAACAACCCAAAGCTAGAGATCTGATAGCGCTCCACCCGCACCAAGGCCTTCGGATCCTGTTCATTTGCAGTCTCTCGTGGTCTGCGGAAGGGACGTAGAAAAGGAAATGACGGCAGAGGAGGAATAGGAAAATAGAGAAAGGGGGATGGCGAACGGGGTGAAGGGAGAAGGGGTAGCTTGCGTGGGCGTCGGGACGCCCGGGGGCCGTGGGGACGTCGATACCGCGACGCCAGACGCCGCGGCGCTATGCTCCTCGATCAGACCGCCGCCGCGTCGCTGCTGCTGCTGCTGCTGCTGCTGCCAGGGCACGCGGGATTCTGTGTTCGCTCTTCGTTCCTTCGTTCTTTCGTTGCGGCATGCGCGCGATGAAATTCTTTTGGGAGAATAATTAAACAAAAAGAAAAAAAAAAAAAAAAAACTGATGATACAAAATATTTATAACGCGCGCGTATCGCGTCTCCATATAATAATACGCGTCACCCTACCTTACCATGTATTTACTATAGTTTGTTTGTTATATCACCAAATATTTCGTATACAACTTTTTAAAATACCTCCACCTACGTAGAAAATCACAAATTCCTCACATATCGCGAATAAGTTTCATCATAATTATAGTCACAATATATCAACGGGCATTTTACTGATGGAAAATAGAATTTTAATAACGAGTTGTAATGACGAATATTATTATCACTGTTCCAAAAATGTGGGAAATGTTACGCGGTATGTGCATGCAGTACATATGTAGGTATATCGTAATACGAACGTAACGAGAACCCGGAATTCGCTACCGCAAATTTTTAATAATTAAAAAATTAATCTCTGTAGCCCATTGGACTGCCCATCTGGCTGACGGGAATTGCGGCGTAGGTGTATGAAATATTGATGAAACATTAGCTATATTGCCGCTGAGCGTGAGGATATAATAATTATAGATAGGTACTTGTGTAACGTATATAGTTTACATAGGATATTCTGATGATGCCAAATCGATATCACATTTTCAGATTTTCAGGTTTCTGGAACATTATACGAATTTAGTTTTATGAACTATATCGATGATCGCACGTTCACCGATGCTGCTTCCACGAAGTGTTCGAAACGAATAAATCGCGTCGTATAAAGAGAAAAAAAAAAGAGTGAAATAAAATAAAATAACATTTGAACTCGTCTCCATGTGATCCGATAATCCATCGTTTGCTCTGACGGGTTCATCCGCTCGTAAAAAACTAACGAAGCAGTAAAAAATCACTTCCGGTAACGGAACCTGCGGTTCACCTTTTATGTGTAGAAGACATAGGTATACATCCGTCTACCTATGTTTCAAAGAAAAAAGGAAAAAAAAAAATATAGAAAAACCACACGCGCTACGTGGCTGGGGGATCCGTACGGAAACATGCGCGGATAAACAAACAAATGGAGGACTGAAAAATTCCGCAAAGCGAATCCTCTGAGCATTTACGATGTGGTTTGTCAGGCTCACATGTGCATAGCTAACCTCCGACGTATCAATCAGGCATAACTATAAATATATCGGAAAACTCTCGTTCTCGATTTGATCGAAAGCTGATCGACCCGATGGAGAGGAAATTACGATCTCTCGAATTTTATGTCTCTAGTTTTCTTCGTATGCTGGAAATAAGCATCAAGCACAAAGTATCTAAGAGTAAATAAAATTTATATCATCTGTACCCGGTACATATACTGTACACCTATAATATAGTGAAAAGTGAAAAATATGAAAGAAAAATTCAACTTCCTCCGCAGTAGAAAGACAAAGTGATATCGGTCGCGGGTTGGAAAACTGAAACGCGACGAGATTTATTACATGCGGTAACCTCCTACATTTCCCTCCTCCCTCCTTCACCTAACCGCCCCTCCTTTATTCTGCACCCCGCAGCGTTGTCCTCTGCAGGAGGCAGAAAACTCACCCCTGCCAGGAACAGCGGGACGCTGGTGCTTCCCTGGCATTTTGTAATACGAGACATCACGCTAACAAAATATGTACATATATACCTGTATATATACGAGCACGGTACACACACCTAGATATATACGTACAGGATATCGAGTTCGCGAAATTAACCTCCGGGCAAAAACCACCCAGAAATAAATGGATATTTTACACATGTATATGCATGCCCTCTACACATACATAGCCACTTCTGGCACAGATACCGAGTAGACCTAGAAAAAAAGAAATTTCATGCATCCATTTCGAATCCTAGTTTAACCCCGGATCGAATCCACCGACTTCTTGTTTCTCTATCGACGGTGTAACTGCTTTTATAAACTGCGCAATTAATGGATATATCCCTTTTCTGAGAAGGGAAAAAAAAGAAAAAAGCAGATTGCATATTGCATATCATTACAGTTGATAGAAACAATTGAAGAGAAGTCAAATAGAATGTATCAGCAAATTTGGCCATTCCATGTGGTATGACGTAAAAGGTAGTCGTTCAAGTGTTGTAATCCTGGTGTCATGGACATTGTTCGGCGTTTCCATTAATGAACAATCTATTCTGACCATCGCGATGGGGTGTCTCATAGAGTCGGTTTTCAGGATAACAGAAAAAAAAGAGACGGAAAAGGAAAAAAAAAAAAAAAGTGGCTATACAGAGTATAAGGGTTTAGGGGGCGTACAAGGGTGAGGCGTGAAAACGGCACTGGTGGTTAATGGAGCTCCTCTCCTCGTAGGCACCCGAAATCCTCACCTCAAACCTCACCCTTTTCATTCAACCTCCATTGTGTATCGTTATCACACAAACACCGAAGCACCGCAGCGCACGTGCGTCGCGGAACCGGCCTTTCGCAGATACATACCTACAGACCTCCACAATACTCCGAATACTCGAATGCGTCTGTGATAGGAATGTTTACGAACCCATCCCTTACTCTACACCAACATCCGACGCCCTCAACGACAGACCTCCCTTAAACACTTGTACGATAATTCTGAAAACCGGCAACCTGTGCCTGCGCGATATTCTGGACGCGCCTGCAGTGGCTTATGGATTTCTCTCTATAATATCTACGTACCGTATTATAAATTTTAACCACATAGGTATCTATAGAGGACTTCTCTATACACTAGTGCGTCATTTGTTTGTTTAATGGGAATCCATCGAGCCCGCGTTATCAACTCAAACATAAAACTTTTCAATCCAGATTATTAAAGAGCATGAAGCTTATCGGTTTTCAACCTTCACATTGAACTTATTGAAGTAATTTTCTTTCTTTTTTTTTCCATCATTTTTTTCTTCTCGCGTGTTTCTTATCTATTATGATTCGGGTGTAAGCTACGCGCACGTATACAGAATTACCGTAAATTAGAGCGTGAAATTTGAGGGGCAAGGGGGGGGGGGATCTATTATTGGGGTGAGAACTTTTTGACCTGGAATTCACAATTTTCTATCCTCACCCGGACTGTAGTCTCCATTTTACGTGTATTCGAGTGAATTCAAAAACTTTTTCTAAACGACAGAAATAAATGAATAAACAAATGAAATTCGTATAAATATAGGAACTTTTTCCAATACCGCACAATGAAAAGTTTGCATGTGTATGGGAAATGACGATGGTATAATCACTGCAACGCAAACTGCACACAGGAATGGGGGGGGGGTAATTATTATTCGTTAAGGTGAAAATTTATTACGATAAAATTGTTGAGCTTCGTCGAAAAAGCTTCTCTCAATTGCCGACCTACGACCCTAACGAGGTTCGTATAGTTCCTGGGACGAGCTTAATGGGACACCTTAATTCGGGCTCATTGTTTGCGTTAAATTTTCCCTGACGCGAACGGGAACGAAAACGAGAACGAGAACGAGAACGAGAACGCGAACGCGGGCGGCCGCGGGGGTGGCTCGACTCAAGGCGCAATGCACAGTTCTTCGGGCGGCATGGGCCACCGCTTTATTAGCTCGCGATAAGAAGCTAATTTACATTTTCCATCTGGCCCTCTCCTCACTTTTCACTTCGCCGTTCCATTCTCACTTTCCCTGTTTCTACCTCATTCGGAGTACGTGTATATGCGCCCCCTATTATATTATACCCTGCACCTATATCCATGGCAGAGAAGTGCTAACGGCCTTCGCGCGTCATTGCACCTAATACTCGTAAGCCTCATTAGTAGTTTTCAACCTACGATATTATTATCATCATTATTGTTATTATGGTTATTATTCACGAATACGTTACATGACTCGCATCGAACCAATCGATTCATCATTATCTGTAGAGATGCACCGCACAAGTTTTTCTATCATTTGACAAAAAATTGAATAAAAATACACGGTTATGAAGAATTGCCATATGTCGCACACCGCGAGAGAGAACTCTACGGTTCAACAATTCATTTTCAATTTTCAAAAAGACCAAAAAAAGAACTATCGAACATTCGTGTGATTCATATTCGAATGATTTTATACAATATATCGCTCTATTTTTTTCTATCTTTTCTTTTTACTATTTTTTTTATACATAATTGAATTTTTATGTGGCTATAGGTGTTTTTTTATTGTTATTTATTTATAAGCTATCGTTTTTGTTTTTGTTTTTTTTCACTCTATATATATACTTTGCGGCAATACGGCTGCAGATTTTTGTGACAATTTTCAATCGTATCTGCAAACCTGACCACCGACTATTTTATATACACGTTCGTTTTACGGACAACGCTCTCCAACCCATCCACAAATAGAAAAAAAAATAGAAAAAAATATTAATCGAGAAAAGAAACTCACGTGTACCGCAGGTATAATATTTATCGTTCGTACGGATTTTTCAAGATTCAGTTGAACGTGTGGAGCTAATTTATTGTTGGAAATAACGTCCGGGGTGAAAATATCATTGAGGTTGTTATTCGTTATACCTTGAGGTTCGCGGGTAGCGTCGGGTCCGCGTCGTGGGGCGCTTCCGATTGGAAAGTTGAAAAACCGTAACGACGATATAAAAGATGGAAAAGCTTCGTGAGAAAGATAGAAAAATAGAAGTAATATGGCGAGACGGAGGGCCAGTCTTCCGTCTTATTGGTAATATCGATTGTACGATCGCAAACGTACCTCGCTCTACCATTTGTCTCACTTTATCTATTGTTTTCCAAGGGCGTCTATTCTCGTTTCTTAAGCTCCGGATACCCATTCTTATATAGAAACGAAGATAACTCCTCGAATTTATATAGCTGGTTTACTACAGCGCCCGTGTAATATATGCTCACAGAAAATTAAAAAAAAAAAAAGAAAAAAAAGAAAAAAAAGTAAACCAACAAATATGGGGTGACATTTAAAGGGCACTTTTCAGAATCCTTTTTACATAAACTCGAAGCTCAACGTGCGTAACTGTGTTGGTCCCAGAAAACTATCAAATGGAATTCCAGTTTCCATAGCATTCTTGTCGATTCAAAAGATTCGATTAACGTGATTTCTTTTATTTCCTAATGTTTCAGCGACGTCGTCGTTGACGAGTACCGGAAGTGAGGCGGCGGCGGCGGCAGCAGCAGCAGCAGCAGCGAATATACTGTTGCGTCAAATGGCGGCTGCTAGTTTCCCCCCAAATTTTTCCAACGTCGGTGTACTAGAAAACTGGTAAGTGGAAAACAAGTTATTTTTCGTTTTTTTTTTACGTTTAATTTTGATTAACCATATAACAATTATTTATTGGTATATTGTACGCCGCATATTTCTCACGGTTTTAGCCACGATCTGCAGTATTTGTACACATCACATATTTAATTATCATTACCATCACTATTATTATTGTTTATTACTATTATTATTATTATTATTATTGTCATCATCATCGTACATACGGCAAGATTAATTAAATAACGCTATAGATATATGTATCTTATATATATATTATACACGTAATGAATACCCCGTATATTTGTAAAACACTCGTCGAAAGTAAAGTAGACACTAACCATATACATAAATATATAGCGCATGGTAAAATTTGCTAAATTGGGTAAATTGATTATATACATATACCAGTAGCATCGCATTATATATATGTAATACATATATATTTACGATTAGCCAGTTTCGCCGGGAATTGATTTACTAGGTAATTACGCTAAACAGACGATGATCACTAACCGTATATCATACATACATAATATATTCACTAAAATACTACCTATTACGTGTATGTATATCAAAGCTTCGATCAGCCTATGTACAATTAAACCATCCCACGTGTTATACTCGTCATTATCATGCGAACGTTTGTACTTTTTCTCCGTCAAAAAACATTCGATAAACCAACAATACGTTTATACATACTCATATGCGCGCCCTTATGAAAATGCTACCTAAAAATTTCTACGCTAAAGTATTTTTTTTTTTTTTTTTTAAATTTTTTTCCAAGGAACCGTGTAAAATTTCTAGGAAATAGACGCTCCGGGCTAGACGATAGAGTTATCGCTGAGTGGCTGTGTTATATACACCACGTCGTGTGTGTGTATTTTATTTTTTTCCTTTTCTTCATTCTTAGCTCTAGGGGTGAAGTGCAGTTCGGAGTTTACCGCGAGCCAGAGGTGGCAATCCTCTTATTTCGTCAGTCAACCAGAAAATAAGAATTTCCGCAAGAAAAACGACGGCGCGGAATAGAAATTCACCACCTCCGGTAGAAAATCTGCACGATTTACGCTGCTCATGCACTATATATACATATGCTCGGTTCCGCTGTGTATAACGATCATTTAATGCTGTGATTGGGATTCTCAAATTACATAATATGTACTTATCACGTATCCGAATGTGTACGTATACGTTATACACGCGGACGTTCAGAGGTGTTTTTACTTTTTCTTTGTTTTTTTTTTTTACAACAAAATTAATGAAACCTTGACGAGTGAAGGGTGCCGGCTGTCATGTCCACACATATATAATCTACAGTTTAAAACACTGCGTTACACGGTTCCCTGTAATTGAAAACATTTACTAGCACGCAACGCGTTGTTCTTTCTGTTCCGGCCATCCGCGCATTCCATCTTTTTTTTTCTTTTTTTTTTTTTGATCCTCTTTTTTCCCCCCGTATGTTCTTCTCTCTTTTCGTTTTCGAGAGAGAACGCGTTTTCACCGCGTGTGTAAAAACAAAAACGAAAAAAAAAAACAAAAAAAAACGAGAACGAAAAGCGCAAAAGTGTTAATTGTCGTTGAGTGTTTTTTGAGGGGTATGTCGCGCGATCATATACGAGCCCGTGGGATAATTTTTATTCGTGATATATGGAAAGTATATTAGGTAGGTATATGTAGAAATATGTGATGGAAGCTGAAATAAAATAAATAAAAAATAAATAATAATGTGAACAAATAAAAATCGGTGGTAACACTCAACGCGCCGGAACGGGTGAAATGGGGGGGGGGGGGGGGGGGAAGAAAAAAAATCCGTTCGAATTACAAAACTAAAGGGGTGAGCGTAGAAGGCTTTTCCGATTGAAAGGAAACCATTAAAGAGGGTCACGATTTCTTGAAATTCCCTACTCGCCCTCTGCCAGGACGACACAAATACCGATACGATACCACACTCCCCTCGTAGATGTGTCAAGTGCGAAATATATCGTCCCGCGGTTTTCCTCGGCTCTCTGGAGAGAGGAATCGTGCTCATTGAATGAAACAAAAACCAAAGAAACAAAAAAATAAAAGAGAAAAACTCATTAAGAATTGGTGTAAAAGTCAAAATAAAATTAACATTTTAATACAAGAGACTTTCTGTGAATTTTCTTACACGTGCCGTGGCAAGGAGATTTCACGACTCTTCTCCTCGTATAATTCTGAGAATTCAGGATCAAAAGCGCTCGGCGAGGATCGGGTTGCTTTTCTAGGATGCGAATGTTTTGAGGTATGAGCCTGTGGGTGTATACGAGTATTCATTCAATGTACACACGGCGAGTAATACCATGAAATATTCCGACTTCATTCACTTCCGACAAACTCATCCGTTAGACTCTGGGGGTGATATTGAAATTTCTCTTAATTACGTCGACGACTCGTCGTTGATGGCCCTCGATTGGGTCGAGATACCTGAAAGTCTCGCATACTACGAAGCTGAGAGAAGACTAGAGATATCTGTATACATTATACAAATATATACATTATGTATATAATAAAATATATCGAGGGGGTTCGAGTAACGGGAGGCAAAGTTCATCTCAGTTCACCTCAGTTCAGTTCAGTTCATATTTCATTTTAGTTCGGTATACAGTTGGCCATCCGCAACGCACGCGGGGGTTTGCAAAGTAGTTATGCCTATGCCAACAAGCAACGCCCGGCGGCGCGGCGCGGCGCGTTCGGGGGTAGGCTAGCTGCTGGTTGGATGTAAAGGGTTTGGGGTGCGGGGAATGCAGAGGTACTTCCGGTGGGAGTTTCAAGTTGGCTCCGCGAGGCTCCCCATTCACCACTCGAACAATAAAATGGCATAGACAATGTACGAAGAACCATTGTTGTCAACTCAGGAGCTGAAACGCGCTATAAAAGCCCCGCGAGCTTGATTCCTTAGAATGGTGCGAATGAAAAGTAGGTCTCCCTCTTTACCCCCCCCGTATTTCAACCATTCTTCGCTATTCCTATGTACGTATATCTCCTCCCTTAACTCACCTCGTCATCGCACCTTCGCTCATTTCTTATTCTCGCGCTGCAGTTTTGATTAAAGTTCTTTTTAGTCAGTTTATACTATGTGTATATGTATATTCACAGAGCTTGCTATAATATGTATAGAACATAGGTCCGCGGGCTCGGTGTTCGCTCTGCTATATGTATACGAGATAATGTGCTATATATATGCGCGTCTATCTTCGCGCACAATAATAGTTTTTTTCATAATACTGAAAGAATGAGGGCGTGCGGGTTGCTTTTTGAATATAATGGTAGAGGTCAGGAGAGAGAGAAGAAGAAAAGAACAAAAAAAAATTGCCTCACATCTTCCAAAATCCAGGGTTATCCCATGCACTGATTTCTTTTGCATCGTCCCGCAGCATAGCTACTCGGTAGTTAGATTTTAATATTCTACGACGTTTCTCATAGATTGAAAATAGGATTCCCAGATTTTCTCGTTCAATTATGTACCCGGGATTTGGAGGTACTGTATTTTACTGCGCACCCATTAAACAGAGAAATTATTCTCTTTATTATACTACGTAAATTGCAACAAAAACCGAAATTTTACACTTCTAATTATCGCGGAATTGATGATCTGAATTAATTTCATTAAATATTAGGCTCGTAGTTGGGTGATCTTCGTCGAAAACGTGCTGGGGGATAAAACTCTCTCTCGACTTCGACCGGACGTCACTGGCTTTGGTGGTGAACGGGGAAGGGTTGCGTCGCCAAAAGACAGAAGACGCGCGTATTTTAATCTTGAAAACGAATTCCTGAGAGATACGTTTAAAATATACCTATATAAGTGAACTATACCGCTTATACTACCACCTGCGAATCTTGTAGGTTGGCAAATCGTTGCAATATTTTTAGCTAGAATATAACCATCATTTGGTGAAAATTCCTTAGCGGCAACGAAAACATTTCCTCAACTATTTTAATTGCGCAAACTTGCAAAATGGTGAAAATATTTTTAGACGTTTATATGTATAGGTATGTGTATAGTTTAGCTACATCTAAACGTGGAGTTTCATCCGCGCCCTCCTCCTCCTCTTTTTATTATTATTATATTTTTTTTCCCTATTTTTTTCTTCCTCGGCGATGGTGGTGCAAAAGCTGCAGAAGCCAGAGAGAGCTTCGTATCCAGCTAGTTATTTTAATGGGGAATTTAACCTAGTTGTAATAATATCTTTTAAAAATATTTTTTAACTTCCGTTTTTCTCGTACTTCCTCGGCGTTAAAACGTAGAACTGCAGAAGATGGGAGGGAATGGCTCCTACGTTAAGAGAGTTGAAGTTAGAAGTGAGTAGAGAGAAAGCAAAGAAGAAATCGAGAGGAGGTTTCATGGAAGGAGGAAGAAGAGCGATCCCAGGATTAAAGGAGAGTGGATAGTTGAGTGAGGATTAGGGGTTGGATGTTGCCCGGGTTCGTGTTGATTTTCTTTTGTTTTCTCCCGCTTTTATATCCACACGATCCTTCCTCTTTTCTTCTCCTTTTTTTCCTATACAGATGCACTTAAACCACCCCGGGGTTTCCTGTTTGTTTTTGTAAGTGGCTATACA
Source organism: Athalia cordata (assembly GCA_963932425.1). Taxonomy (NCBI): domain Eukaryota; kingdom Metazoa; phylum Arthropoda; class Insecta; order Hymenoptera; family Athaliidae; genus Athalia; species Athalia cordata. The sequence goes on from OZ010625.1 coordinate 20,153,055, forward strand.
CTCGAATTATAATCAGGATTTACAATATAATGAGCCGATGAATAAAATTTAAGGAAAGTAATAAGCACCGGTTATAAGTATTTTCTTTGCTTTTTTTCTACTCCTATTAATTTTTATAACTTTCCATCCCATTCCATCACCCTAATTTCATAATTTAAAACACCGCGCTGCCGCGACTATATATTGTTAATTTAATCCAAGACAGGTTGGATCAAATATCCGTTAATTACTACGGTGTCACTCAATTAGCCCAAGTTTATCCAACCGCGCGCCATTGTTAACGGTCTCAGGTCTGACACAATTCAATAACGATCGGTCGATAATTTTGAATATAATGATCCCCAATGGTTGAATATTTTCCGACCCGATATTGTAGCTGCAGATTATTTATATATATCCCGCTAACTCCGACCGCCTCGACGTCAAAAATGATAAAATCAAACGACGATGAACCAAGAACTGCAGCTGACATTTTTTTCTCTCTCAATTCTTTTTTTTTCAAGGACGAAATTTCTCGTGACGAAACTTCATCCCTGCAGCATTTATCGACCGGATCACGGAACTGCCTCTACTATTTTTTACTATTTTGAGCGGATGCAGGTAAAAAGGCGGGCTTTTTATTTTCAAAGAAGGATTTTTATCCTTGATTCTCGAGAGACGGGTGCGTGGCGCGTTGCCAGAGAACCTACAGCAAATGTCGCTGCGGTGGTGGTTGTGGTGCGGCGTACCAAACATTATACAAATTACAAGACATTGTCTAAAATCTGAACATTTCTCAAGTTGCATATGGCGTCTGCTCACCGCTAGTCGTAAGACAATCTTGGCGAGCACCTTGCTAGTTGCGGTGGTCTCCTCGACCTACCTCATAAAACATGTCCCAATCCTATACGTATATAAAACGTACTTTATACTCCGCGAGGTACTCTCTCGCTACTTTCTTTCCCTCTATCTCTCTTCTCTTTCACTTCTTCAGGAATACAAGGAGAAGAAGTCCGTATACTTATATACCTGAAGGGAGGGAGGGGAGGGCAGCTCCCGCGTGGTTCTCCAAACTTTGAAAGTGAAGATAAATTTAAACCCGCTATCCCTAGGGGTAGAAGGTTGCGGGCACTGAATACGAGAAGAAGACGTAGAAACGAGGAATATGTATGTTGCCATACAGATACAGAAAAAGTAACCTTAAGTTTTTCATTCTTTCTAGATGACCTTTAGTCCCTACGTACGTTTTACGCATGTGTAATAACGATCAACGTTCTAATTCGCGCTCACAACGAGAAGAAGGGGCGCCATGTTCCCTGCAACTTATACCATATTTTACAAGCGTAAGCGTATTTCTTCTCGCGTTTAAATATATCCGAAATACTTGGCGCTCAAGTTGCCGCGAGATTCGTCCTCGCAAGCTCGAGGTCAGGGTCACCACCCCTCCCTCGAGAATTTCCGTTACCCTTTTCTCACGGTGGGGTGCTTTGAACATTACGGTTGGTCGTGAGTCGGGTCTACCAATTACGCACTGCGCGTCCGCGTCGCTTGCCAAGGGAGAGTAAAAAAAGGAAACAACTACAAAATTGAAGAGAGAAGAGAAATGGATAGAGTAAGATAGCAGCGAAATTTCTTGATCGAGGGAAATTCATTGCACTTCACCAGATGTAGATTATTTTTACCTCTTCCACATCACCGCGCTAGATTGCTCAGAATATTCTTTACCTGTTAGGATTTAGGGGAATAATATTTCGTACACCCGCACCTGCGAATGACAGGCACGCAACGACGGTAGCAAAGTAATTAGTCCTCAAAGTAAGCCTTCCTTTGTTTTTACCTACCTTTCTAGGTATCGTATTATACCCCATTTCCCATACGCACTCTTGAATCATCGTGATTCACACGGTGTCAAAATTAGATTTGGATCTCAAATAGAACGATGCTTACCACTATTATTTCGTATAAAAAAAATTAAAAAAATACGTATACGGAAACCTTATCCAATATAATTTGCTCCTCAACAGACTGATTGATATTCGAGTATCTCTTCAACAAATTTTTTACAACACAGTTTTTTCTTTCTTTTTTTTCAAATATCATATACAAGCTTGATAAAAATCTCAGAAAATCCATATTTCTCTTGCTCTTTGATGAAATTAGCATTCAGCGACGCTTCGCATAATTCCTGAGCACGAGATTCACGTTTTCCTTCGTTTAATCCTCCTTTCCAGGAGATTCTTTTCTTTTTGAACACGTTGTTACATTTTCATCATCTTTTCGTCGAATTTTTTTCGTTCTTCTTATTTTATGTTCGTCGTAGCAACGGCTCGGCGCTCCAATCCTGTTCTCTTTTAGCTGCTATACACGACACAATTTTTTTCTTGCGATTTAACTATCGTACAAACAAATCGTAATATGAGTTGCGCCTGCAGTATACATATAGGTTACGTATCCTATCTACCAATCATTTTCTCTATGTCATACGTTTGGTCGTGGGTGAAAAAGAAAAAAGAAACTGTGCTTATCGGTTTTCTCTCTCTTCGACTTTCGATCCCCCGCAGGCATACAACTTCTTTCATTTTCCGATAGGCACTAGAATCGCCATGTTTATTTCTTAAGGGTCCGGAGTTTATGGCTTGTTTGATGAAGTCGAGAACATAGCGCGGGAAGAATTAAGAGTCGATTCAGAATATCAACTCTCAAAATGCGAGAATTTTTTTTTTTCTTATTCGCATAGATCTTCCCGCACGTTAAGCCTCGCAGGTGAGTGACCCTCTTGAAAACCGCCCGTTTGATCCCCGGAGCGATCTTGTAAACTTGAAGGGCTATGAAAAATAAAAAGGAAGAAATATCAAAAGAAAAAACTAAGAAAACGCCAGAAAAACTGGGGAATCCTTACGCGGTGGTGAAAAAAAAAAGAAAACAAAAAAGAAACAAGTTTCTCGAGGCTACACGGAGAACACTTTGATGTTCGCATCAGTCTAGCACCTTGAGAGTCAAAGGCGACCTTTGTAAGCAGACACCCTCAGGGGTGGTTTGGGGGAGGTGGCAAATGAGTTTGTGGCCTAAACAAGCCCATCTTGGGGTGTTTTCGCGGTCGGTAACATACCACCCCTGAGTTCTACATTGCCGTTGTCAACTACGTACGTTCCGGTTTGCAACCCTCGCCGTCGGGCGGCTAGCCCTTGCCCTCTGGCTAACGAGAATTTCCGAGGATTTTACATATTACCAAGAAATATTATTTATAGGGTCTACAGGGTCACGGAAGGAATTGATTAAATCCTTTTTTTTTTTTTTTGTTCTTTTTTTTTATCTAATTCCAGCTATGCGGAGAGAAAATAGTTGAAATAAAAAATAATAAACAGAAAAACAAGAAGAAGGAAGAGAAGTTACCCCGGTACTCTTTCCAGTCGACTGGCGTCGTTCGATTTTATGTCGAAATTTATCTCACTGGTACTTTACTTTTATTGTATTAGAAGACCCTACCGGTATTCCGATGCTAATTTTATTTCACCGCGCAATATAACGTATCTAGGTTCATATCTAGGCACCTGCAGCATGGGGATTAATGAATAATATACAGGGAAAAATCGATCCGATTTCAAAGCTGTTGCGGTATTAACAATGTTCATGGGAATAATTATTAATCCTCCGATCAGATTCGTTAAAATATCGCTAATTAGAGGGTCGTAGGAATGTACACACGTACATATACGTACTGCAGCTGCTAACCGGATTCTTACTTCTATATAAGATCGTCTGCAGGGTGTTTATTCTTCTCGCCGCCATCTTGTGCTCAAGGGTTCCTTTAATTCTTCCGCTAGTACAGCTGGAGACCTCGGCAAGTGGGTGCTTAGTGCTTGCAATTAGTACGTCCTACTCGTTGAGTCTCAGCGCTCGACGTTTAGAGGAAATACTACTCAGAAGACAAAATTCACTTATATCTTCCACCCCGTACGGGGGTATAATTCAAAAATCTTTAATATAATCCCGCGAAAATGTCTGAATTATATGTGTACACTGTACACGTGATGTATTTTATGTATAACGTAAATACGGATATTACCCGTTCGTAAAAATCCGTGGATATGGTTTATATACACTCCCTGTATCGCTCCATATTCTATACCATAACGTGGAGCATTCAAGTGCTCGAGCTTAAAGGTTTTCCGAGAGGGAAGAAGTAGCGAGGCGTACATCGCACGGGTGTTTCCTTTTTTCTTTTTTGTCTTTTTTTTTACCTCTAAATATATACCTAACACTCAACATTACACGAACATGTACTTTACACCCTTTTATACGTACACGCATATACATATATATTTAAACTCGTACCACAACAACGTGGCATACTGCAGCTTCTGCTTGATGGTACGTAGAGGTTGGAAAAGGATAAAAACTCGCATTGGCCATGAAGCTCGTACAAATTCTCTCGTATCTAAAACCACGGTCCATAAAGCAAGAGCAATCGAAGCTTTCGAGTAGCAACTGCCAGATGGTGGCTATCACGGTGCACACCACGTTTTGGTTTCGTTTCGTTTCATTTCGTTCCGTTATACTTTTATATCGTATGGTATAGTACGTCGGTACATGCCTCATACCATTATACTTGGATAAGCGGAGTGTGGTAACCGGTAAACCAAAACATCTTTAGTTGAGCGCCTTCGACGTGATACCCCCGCAAACTTTCGGTACGCTCTCTTATCACACCGGCTTTTCTTTTGATCCGACAATCTGCGGATACTATTTTCCTCCGCCTTTTCCACGTGTTCGATATTTCAGTGATATGATATAGAATTCCTGGGATTATTACGGCTTGTAATATCGAACCATCGAGAGCGTCGTTTAATTCAAACCGTTGGAATTTTGGTATAAGTCACGTGTAGTGGTAGGGCGAACGGTAAGAAAGATTGGTACCAGTCTATCCGGGTGGTTCTCGAGTTGGCGTGTGCCCTTCGAGAAAATTACCTGACGGGGATAAACCGCGCACGTTCCTACGATGACGTCTGGCAATGCGCTGTCTGCAGGCGATCGAACAATAATTTTTCTGGCCGAGTAAAGAAAGGCCGAAACAGAGCAGGGGGGAAAAAAAGAACAGAGGTAGAGATAAGGCGAAAGAAAATATGGTCCTCTTGCGAACGTCATCGTTAGGGCAAACTGACACTTCGCCTGGGAATTTGGCGTTCGATGGAATGATAATATAGGCGGAATATGGAGAAGCACAAGACTCGAAGAAATGAGACTGAGATTCGGAGGGTACGAAACAAAAGTCGCGTACACATCGCTTCGAGTGTTCGGACCCAATAATAAAGCCGATGATTACTACCAACCACGACTTGCCTGGTTAGATTCGATTTACGACACGGTGCCAGAGATATCGCCACCAGATTGCCATTGCTCTCTCCTGTCACAACTTCGTCCTCCTTCCACTCATACCTATACCCATACCTACCTACCCTCCTCTTCCCTTCCGCCCTTTCCTATTTCCGTCACCCCTCCGCGCGTATCGTTATCGATCAGACTTATAGGTATATACATAGTTATATGCCTATACTCAGACACGCACGTACGGTTCCGTGTCGCACGCGGAAATATTATATCTTATCCGCATATACATATATGTATATATATACGCATCAATATGTATAGGCGTACATGGACGTATCAGAGCATATAGAGACGTACTCAGCGGTGGCGGGAACTGCCTCCTTCTAGACCCGCGCGATCGCAATGTTCCCTTTTTATACGAGGGATGACGATGCCTAGGGTATATGCATCCTCGTTCAGAAATCTTGTTTCTTCTCTTCCTCTTATTTTCTAGTTGTTCCCTGGATCCTACTCACTTTTCAAACCCTTAGATATGATATACCAGTTCCGTACGTATATACCTACATCTTCACATCTGGCACCGTAGTTTTTCTAGGATACTTGATGTTCTCGAGTGCGTCTGTTTTACTTTTACTTACTCTCTTATTACAGTAAAAGTTTCAAGACATAAGCGCTGCAGTTGCATCGCCATTAACTGTTTTTAGTGGTCACGGTTTAATTAAACGATCTACTGTATGACTCAGATTCTGAAAAAAAAATTATTCTAAAAAAAAAGAAAAAAAAACATAACTAAAACTCGATAAGTATTTTTCTTTCCATCGCAAATTGTTGCCTTTCGCGAAACGGAGATCCTGCAGAGCTCAGGATTTTACGAGATGGACGAGGTAAGGAGAGGGCGGAGGGAGGGGGTAGTCGTTATTGCGACCGTGTCTGCAGTAAGGCGAGAATGTTTACTTCTGTAACAAACTGCCGCGTCGTTTGTGCAGAGAAGCCAGGGCAACGTCACGTACACGTACGTTCGCGCGGAGATAGCTCTTCTGATCGATCGAACTATACGAAAACTCGGTGGAACCACGCGCTTATAATCACTGGATTGAATCACCTCCGGCTCTACAGTGTTGCACAGCAGGCCGAGTTTGGTTTATTATTACGACAACGCGAATACGTTTCCTTTTCCACTTCCTCCAACACCCAACAACGCGTCCTACTCCTTCTCAAACTCTTCTACCTACTTTTGCTTCTGCTTCTGCCACTGCTGCTGCTGCCGCGGCTGCTGCTCATATCTGCGATCGATCAAAGAACACCTGTTAACCTGGTACGCGCACCCCTTTACACACGTCTAGACCCAAAAAGTCACACTTAGCACATTTAACGAAATTAATTACCGAGACTCAATTACGTGTATCCTCTTAAGTAAGGGGTGGGTCCTTCACCCCTTGAATTAACAAAGTGTATATATAAATATAGGTACGCATATCAGCCGAAATCTGCGATCGTGCAGGTTTAAAATCTCAACAGCCTGCTTTTTGGCGCCGCATTACGGTGTAGGTACATGAATGAAAATAAAGTATTGAGCTTGAAGTGAAGTGGTTGGAGGAAGTGAGTGAAAATTGTGAATGTATGTACGCACGTACGTGTATAAAGAAAGACTGAAAGCGTTCCTTTTCGAGATTTCTGAAATTCTGGAAGCATATGAGCGAATACCTTATACCAGTTTAAAAATGGAAATCTCTAGTGGGGAATAAACACCGCTTTGCAGCGAGAAACTTCGAGCTTTTTCTTTAACCGCCACATATTTACCAGCTTGGTTCTCAGTTGAGAAACAAGCGTGAAGCAGCCTCAACTCAACTTCGTGATCTCAGTAAGAGCAACGACTTGCAAGATGGTTTCTGGTTGGCGGGTGACTGCCAGACGCGGAATTGCGGGGGGAGGAAACGGATTTATGGTAACGAAAATTTATTAGTTCAATTTCCGAGTTGTTCAAGCCACCCCCTGCGTTACAAATAGTCAAGGCCACGCGAGGGCGGTGGTGGGTACCTGGGACCCTTGATTGGCAAAATTCATACAAGGCTTTCCCTTTCCATCGACTCATAGGCGTGCCAAAGGTTATTATGCCCATAAAAATTTCAACCGTCACCTTATCAAGAATTCGCAAATTACGTGAACAGAATCCAAACTAATTTCCCCTAATTACTGGAGTAGGAAGTGCCTGTGTCAAAATCCACGATCAAAATTCAACTTATTTCACTCTCCTGTTCTAAACCATCCAGCTTATCGACTCGCAGTATAAATTGCTCCTTGCGATTCACACGATGTTGGTATACGACTGCAGTTTATCGTCCTCACGCAAAACTCGTACCGGATGTCCTTGGAGGGTGTGGAAAACGTGAGTGAGAACCAGTTGGTAGTCAAAGGGCGCGTTGAAGACGGGAATTAGAACTCTTCTCCTTCAGACATACGTACGTCATTTCTAGCACATAGTATCTCAGTGATGTGCGCTGTGCTTCAACTTGCACAAGGGGAACGTATACGGTAAAGTGAAGCATATATATTGCGCTAGCAGACTCCACCGGTAGGTACCATGCAAGCCGGTTTCTCGACTCGAGTATCATCCATTTGGATATATATTTTGTCCTCCCGCTGCACCATCAGGAGTGCACGACCAGACTACCACTACCTACACCAGATTCGAATGGAGTCGACAGTGCGTGCGCATCTATGCGAAGCGCACGAAGACACGCGTGCAGACAGACAGGCAGACAGGCGAACGTACGGACGGACAGACAGATAGACTGACTGCCAGACATACAAACGAATGGCTGGGTAACCGGCTCTTGGTATCTCTCTTCAGCCTGTCGGTCTTTCTCCGTTTGACTAACGTGCTTTTAGACATCTCCGAGTCGTATAATGAATACAGCGCATTAAACAGTAACGTCGTGTTTTCCTGCAACGCGATGCAACGTCTAGTCTCTTCTCTTTTCTTCTTCCACTGGATTGGTAAAGCTGTGCCCAGTGCACAGGAACGTCACATGAGGATAGAACACGTTGTCGCGCCATGTAGATTTGCGGGATGAATTTAAATGTGCTTTTTTTCTGTTATGTTTTTTTTTTCTTTCTTTCCTTCTGTTCGGTTTAACCATCACGTGGTCGTGCTAACGATAAAGGATTACATCAAACGAAATTATACATCCAGTGCTAACGTTCCATCACTGGCTATGATTATATAATGGACTTTTACATATTACGGTTACTGTGACTACATCGTGTGCAAAAATTTCTTCGTCCACCTCCTCTCCTTCCCGTTCTACCTATTTCACATTCCCACCATGCCACCTACCATTTTGCGCGTAATTGGCTCAATCACCCGACAACCTACATACTTACATGAATGGCCCGGATTTCAGCTCACTCAGTCAAATCGGAATTAGAAGGTGACTACGCAGTAGAATCAATGATAAATTATGCATCAATAGCACCGATTCCTAATCTTTGTCCTTAGGCTGGTCGATAGTGTTCACTTGTGATCAGTAAATCCAATTGACATTCAACAGCCTACGGTTCACGCGCGCAATCTAGGCACACCCTCTGTGATACATCTTAGATTCATGAATGGGCATGTCTGCCCACGTCACATCGACGATTATACCATTCGCACCCACCAGACGTGAGCTGCACATACTCACTTCTCGAATATTCTATTCAGATGGTTACCTGCAGTAAACGTGGTCGCTTACCCCTATGCGCGTAAGTATAGGATATAGATGAATGTGCTAACACGTTTATATCCTACATATCCATCAAACCAGACTCCAATTTCAATAGTTAATCCGGCCTCATACTTGTCCTACTTTTTCCGAAGCACCGATGATAAGAGTCATGATTTATAGGTCATGAGAGATTCCTGCAGACTGATTTTTGATGGCTAAAATGTAACAAATCAAAGGTCGATTTAAGAACACTCGGGAGTCGTGATGGCGCTGGGGAACTTGAGTTTGGTAAAGGCAAAAGTTTAGGGGGTAAAAAAAAAAGTCAAAAAAAAGAACAGTGTGTGCACCGTGCCTGAACAACGGGGTCCTATATACTAAAAACTCCTTCGGTTATAGTGGCAGCAAACGACCAAACGGACGTTTGGTTACGAGTAACTTGGGTTAAGTCAGGTCAGGTTAGACTAGGCCGTTCTCTCGCTCGCTGACCGATCGATAATCCCCAATTGGATTGGATTGGTTCGAATTGGCCCTGAGCCCCAGGAGCCATCCATCTCGCCGTTCTGGTCGCTGATTGGCACCGCGTGCCGTGTTGGCTTTTAAACGACGTCCCGTCTTACTACGACCAAGACGTATTAATCGAAATGCGTCCTATCTGCTCGATTCAGGAAACGATCACGATTAAAACGATCGATTTGCACTTTTATCGTCATAACTATATCTTCGTCTTGATGGTTTTCAATCATCACCGTTACGGTGAAACTCCCAAGTGCTTGTTTAGGTGACTTTCTCGATAAGTCGCGGCTGGCAAATACTTCATGAAATTAAATTTATCAGATCGGAAGTCACTTTCGCGATAATACGGCTACTTAAAACAATATGGCGGTTTTGGCAATTAACTTTTTTTACGTCTTACCACGCGGGAAATAGTTTCATAAATTCATTACGTGGTCAGGGCACGCTCGACGGTCATCGCCACTGAAATGCGCAACTCCCATGAATTTATAGTGAATATCCTCAAATCGTCGAGGGTCAAAATTTCCGGAATTCACAATCAGGTTTGCTGCGAAATCTACGAAAAAGATCATCCCCTTTTTAGGATGTGAGGAAATGAAGAATAGGATCAAATCGAGTGGTTTCCACGGTTTCTATTTTGTTTCCGTAGCCGTGTTCGAAATGCTTTTGAAACAAAGAATGAATCTGAAAAAATTTATACTCTACCGGGGGTGGTGGTTTGTGATCAGTCGCGAACGGATGAATGCGGTGAAGGAGACGGAAGTGGCCTCGAGTATCGAGGCTTCGTCATATAACCGATGTGATCCTAATTCTGAACTATCACGCGATGCGTACCCACGGTTTGTTTCGATTTAACAAGCTCTCTTGCAGAAATAGAGCTGATAATCGAAGTCCTTGCAGCTACGAAGATCATTCTGCAGGCGAAGGCCAAGGTAGCAGGAAACAGATCCCGTACGAGCCACGCAAACCATATGGCGTAACGAATTATAAGTTTTAACCAACACACAAGCTAGGCAGACGTATAGAACCAGACTTCGATCCCTTGTCTACCGTGGCCAGGTGCAGCCGTGCAAAACATTGTTGTTTTGATTACGTAGACAGAAAAAGTGAGCAAAAATTTCAACTGAAAGTCGAATGCCCTTTGTCAAAATTATCTTAACAGCAAATATCGAACAAGTGGTGAACGTTGACAGTATGCAGCACGTGCCACGAGTATAACCATATGGTAGTAAAAAATTAAAAGGGACTTAACAACGCGTCAGAATTTCCTGCTGCAGGAGACTTTGGTTCTACTCGTCTCGTGCCAGGCGGCAGGAACTACGCTTTCGTAGTCTGAAAGCAGCAGCAACAGCAGCAGCAGCAGCAGCAGCTGACGATCTTTGCAGGTATCGTACGTGCTAACGACCGGTTGCCGGTTGCACTCACCTGCGTTTATACATAATTATTATATCGCGATGTCAAGTTCTGCTCGAAAGGCCTTTGTAAAGAGCATTAATTTTTCTTAAGTCATAGATGATATATCTATTTTCTCACTTCAGATTCTTACTACTTTACAAAGTTGATCGCCATATTCTCCAACACTTGCAGTAGGCGACGTAAGTTTATGGGATTTAAATTAAAGAGGAAAAAAAAAACCAAGGTACTCTCGTTACAAAGTGAGTTTCAGTGATAAGCCCGCGTAGCTAATGTACTATGGACGTCGCAGACAGGTTTCTCTAGGCGAAGCCCCAACGGTGCTAAGGTATCCTCTGTACACATCCCCACCACTGCCACACCTACACATCGAAACTTGTAGGGTCTTTAACCGTGTACCATTACCTATATATGTATAGAGTGTCACGTCGAACTATGAAGTATGGACTCTTTCCCAAGTCCTCCGTTATACTCTCGAGGCTTGGGTTACCTTTCGCGGCTCGTGGCCCGCGGGACGTACCTATATAGTATATACCAATCTCTATCCTACTCGGACACGGGATACGCCATGGCAGCTCCACTTCTGTTGCTGGTTCTGGTGGTTCGAACGTTCCGACCGGCTCGGTTAACGCTTCCGGCCTTTTGTTCTCACCTTCCTCAGTGACCTTCTTCCAGTCTCTAGGCTACGGGCTCCACAAGTCCGCAGATTTTCTTCTCGACCACTCCACATTGTTGAAGACCCTACACAGCGTTATCCGTACGCCTTGACCGTTCCGAGTGCTTATCCTCACAGATTACGACCTCGTCACGAGATTCTTTCTGCTCAAAAGTACGACGATCTTGAAAGGTATCTTCTTGTTACTTCTTTTTCTTTCTTTTTATTTTACAGACTACGTGATGAATAGAATGTGATAAACGATCGTTTTATGCTCCATTGTCACCTACAATTTCTATACGTGCTGAGTTCCGTTATCACTTTACGGAACCTAGGAACATATTGCTTTTAGAGGTTGACATAGAACCGTTGTGTAAGACGAAAGAAACAATTTTTTCACTTTCTTTTTCCATAGTACACTCCCATTGTGATATCGTGTCCTTAAAAGATCACGTTTGTTGGTCGCTAGGGATCATCTTTTCTCGCAATGCCATCCGTACAGTCACGATCGTACAAAGTAGAAAGAATCGTTCCCAACGATCCGCTTTTGCAGGGATCGGATTAAGCCCAGAGCAAATAGTGAGTAAATTTTTTGGGAAATTCTGCTGTTATTTTATAAAAAAGAACCCAACTTTGTCTCAGCAATGAGTAGGTGATTTAGAAAAAAAATCTGTCCAAGGTACCTCTCATACGGTAACTGACGAATTAGATTTAAATTATTTCTGCTCATTTTCTTCGCGGTCTAATTTTGCGCCCACTAAATACATGTATTTTACATACCCATACGTATTTCACTCTTACATAAAAGTAGCTACCGTGTGTTTTACATACGTATATAGGTATAAGGTATAGGTACGGCTATGGTGGTACTGCTGGGTCGGTCTGTTGGTCCGGAGACGAATGTTTGGACAGTTAACTAAGCTGCGTTCTCGTTCTCGTTTTCCTTTTCTCTCAGTGAGGATCGTGCAGCTGGAATAGCAGCTATAGCTGGTAGAACGTGGAGTGGCGGTTTCGTCAGCATCAGTGCGTCTAATTTGCTCTAAAATTCAAATCTCTCAACGCCCGCGCACGCGGTCTACTCTAAATTGCCGCCGTAATTGCAGCTTTAAGCGGTTTTTCTCTTTTTTTTTTTCTTCTCGTTCTTAACATTTTTTTTGTTTTTCTCTATTCAATTTTTTATTTTTCTTATTTACTTTTTTTTTTTTTGGTTTTTACTTATATTATTCCTCATCTCTTTATACTTGCAAAGCGTGAAATATAAGGCAAACACCCGAGACTACTATCTTGGCGCTTATCCAACGAGAGTGTCCTTCTCCACATATTGGTACATAGGTATATAGATATAAACGTACTATACATGCACACGTGTTCTCCCTGAGCTCCCCCTTCGAGAGGCCAGCTTTAGAGCAAATAGGGTCGGCCATATTCGGCGAATTTTGGCCGATATTTGATGTAGCTACTAGCAACCGGTAGCGATTCGGACGGCCCCCACGACGCATCGTAAGGTCGTTTCCAGTTTATACAGCCGATAATGTCCTTCTTCCTTTATTTTATACAGGTATACGCACACCTACTTCCGTCCAACTCCGAAATCCATGCGCGACTCGACGATGCGATCGTTCGAATATAACGAGAATGACCGCGTTCAATATAAAGGCGAGACGCACCACGTCCTAGCGCTCTATTTAATGCGCGAGAATTCGAGCGAAGCCTTGAGAATCCATTTTTTTTTTTTTCCCCCCTCCCCATCTATTACCACGATTATTATTATCATGATCGTTATAATTTTTTGTTTTCCATTTTACTTAAAACTCCGTTGGACCGGTGCAAGGCGGTCCAGCAATCATCTGCGAGAAGAGAAAGTGCGACGAGAACAGGAAACGCGGTGAATAGTTTAATTGCGGCTACCATTGTAACGAACAATCTCTAAATACTGAAATGTCGTAGAACGTTAAACAATACGCCATGAGATTTTTACTCGCTACTAACACAGACGCATTCTACACATAACTGACAAAAGTCGGGCGTGTCTCTGTCGAGATTTTCTCTCTCGTTAGGAGATCAACGACTTTTTCTTTCGTTTCATCCTCGTTATTTTCTCATATTTATTGCCTATTACTTCTAACCTAAACTTTCCCCATTTTTTCTTTATTCTCCTGTTTTTTTTTTTTCTTCTATTTTTTTTTGCTCGACTTATTTCTCCGAACACTTTCCACGAATTGAAGAATTTCTAATGTTTCTTTATTTTGAAATTCCATCCGTACCACTTAGCTCGTTTACGGAACGCTAATTTATAAAGCGTTTCTGCAGCTGACGGCAATAATCGCAAATGGCGTTCTGACCCCGCACAAAGCTAATCACTTTAAATTCATTCGGATAATACAATTTACGTATATGAAGCTGCTGCTACCGCGGTGGCTTCGACTAGCTCAGGAAGCTTTGACGATACGAATCGGCTTTGAATTCGCATCGCAATGAACCAACCTCCACCGCTACTACTAACACCATTGCTATTACTATTGGGGTACTCGGGTTGGCATGAGCTAGGCGAGACCCGGCGACTAGATTTATCGCTGTTATCGGTTAGCGCACGCTTTCGCGTGGTTGTTACTAATAGTAGTTTCCATATATGTACCGAGCGAGGAGGAGGATATCGACTAGTGCAGCAGTTCGGGTACATCGACTTCTTCCCCCCCCCCCCAAAATTTTAAAGGGGATGATTCCAGAGGTTTATACTTTTTTTGTTGTTTTTTTTTTTTTTTCTTTATGTAACGGTAGAAAAAAAAGAAAAACAATTTTCTCTACACAGTTTCACACTTTTCATGCAGTTTTCTTAAGAGGGAATTTCCCTCGCAGCTTCGAGATCGATCCGAAAGGCCTTATTTTTTTTATCATGTTCTACTTCGTCTGGCGTATGGGATGATGGGATGATATTCTTCGTATCGGTTGCACCATCGCCGGGTTGGCATCGCTCTGCATTATTTTAATCCAGACAGGCCCAGACTGCAGACGGTCTTTTCCATACCCATACTGTCACTGCTTCAAGAAATCGGAATAGAACGGGTAGCGAGCGATTATTCAGCATAAGGGGACAAAAGATAGAGTAAGGTAAGGCGAAGTGAAGAAAAAAAAAGCCAACGACAAAAAAAAAAAAAAAAAGGGAAAGACCGGCTGATGAAGAGGGAAGGAAAGAACTCGGGCTTCGAGTCTGGTGCATACGACCGTGTGCTCGTTTGACTGGTTGCAGCACGCGGTATATTATCCAAGTTTCAACCACATTGGTATAATGGAGTATATATGCGAGAACATGCGGGGAGATGATAATATGAATATATGTACACGATGGAGCAAGAAAAAAAAAAAGATAAAAAAAAAAAGTATATACGTATATGTATATCCGCCAACAACTCGAATACCTTGTAACAATTTTCGCAATTTTAATTTCATGTCTGATATATAGGTATGACTCGAGTCGTGTACATAGTGTGTTGCAGTTGAGAGGGTAAAATTGTGTTTTCCAGCTAACAGATATTATATTAAAATCGTACGTATGTTATATTTTACCTGTCAACATTTCGTCCTGTATTCTAACCCGCGCACGGTTTTAATAACTATTTTTATCTCTCGATGCGGTGCGGAGTTAATATTTTGAAAAAATGAAAGGACCTCAAAGTCGAAACGTAGGCGTGCGAATCGGAGCACCGGTTGCTTATCGATGGTCCGACATACCTGTTAAATTCACAAAATAAATTCACCTTGCAAATATCTCTGACAATTTTCATTCGCGTTTTCAATTCTGCACTCGATTCGCAATAGCTGCTCGGCAATCACCGAAAAATTTACTTGCGTATGACGAACACGCGATACGCGACTTGCTTGCAAATATCACAAACGAAGTCGTTTCGGCTCTATACCGACTGCAGTTCGAATTAAAACACGTATAACTATACCGTATAGTATATGATCTACAGGACGTAGGCGAAGAAGCATCACGCGGTACCGAAAGAATCACTTGATTTCTTTTAGATTTCTGTTACGATATTATCCGTGTCTTTTGAAGAAAACAAAAATTCTTTCTAAATTGGATAGGAATAACAATCGTTGAGACATACGTAACGTCCCGCAGTATAGCTGGAGACCTTCGCAACGCGACTATAATTCGCGAATTTAATATTGATGTTTACCCCGCGATTTCGACCTACGTCCAGCCGTCTGTTTTTTAGAATGACCAACAAACTTTGATCGTTGTCACAGTGCCGAACGTCCACACCGGTCGTCAACATGTGCAGCAACCCGATGAGGAATTCCTTTAATTTCCTTGTTTGGCATCCTGCGTTTCGTACCACATACGTAGGTATACGTATACATACATATATTTACCTGCAGGTTATCCGCGTAGAATTCCTATATATTCTTATATATTGCCTGAAACTTTCCTTCCAAGCGACGACAACTGCGGTCGAAAGTAAAACCACCAGATGAATACTTGAAAAAAAAAGAAGATAAAAGCATGCTCCATGAAATCTAATTGATCACTAAGATTTGGATGGATAATTATTCGACCTTATGTAACGTATGTTCGTGGAAGCTGCTTCTATATCGTAGTGAAGTTATCAAACATTGAAAGCGCAAATATGCCTACGTATAATATACGTACTTTGGAGTGGAGAGAATGATTATTTGAGCATAAAGGTGCACCAGTAAACGACGCGGTACGATGCCCTGATGTGTAACGACGAGCGTGCGTTGCTCGAGGTATGTATATACGTATAATGACGTGATGTACCTGCATGATTCTCAGAAGTGCGGATTGAATTTAATTAGTGAAATCTCTTCACGAACGGGATCCTCAAGGAAAGAAGATTCCCTGGTGCTTCGCAGGTATATATGTAATAAAATATATATAAATACGAAAAAATATTCTATTTCGCAAAATATTTATTCCAACTTACACATAAACCACATATTATATACCTATCTTCCGTAAATGTTCTTGCACATGGGATATATACTCATCCGACACGTTTACCTATGTATCCCCCATTTACCGTCACTGTTGCGGTTATCCACTAATACGATGGTATAATTGAATATAATATTGACTATCGATTTCACCAATCCACAATAGCTGAGTCGATCTCTCGAGATTTGCAGCAGCAGCGGCGTCGGCGGCGGCTGAATTACGGGGAAAATATTTTGCGCTTCCTTTTTCAGGATCGTTACAGATATCCTATACACTCATGCCTCGGATCGTGCCGCGATAATATAAATCATCCGCAAAACAACCCATCGCGAATAATAAACAGCGTTTCATTTTCACACGTCGTACCATACGTAGGTATAGTGTTATATCTTCAAGTTCTGCGTGCAGCTATAAAATTACGCATTATAAATCCATTGCAATTCGTATAAACACTCGCGTGCGTTACATGCACATATGACGATTTGCCTTGCGTATAAAAACGAGAAGAAAAATTTCTTCTCAGTAAACATTATACGTGTACGAATTTTTTTTTCGGAAACAAAATGACGTACGTATACGTGAATCTTGTGGTCCAAAATCACGCGGTTCTCATTAAAGTTAAATTTTCAAACTGCTTTATAGTACATATTATATGCACATAGCCGACTGAGTTGTATGTGGACACCATGTAATACTTGTATATTATTTTTAACTCTTATTGCTGATGTTCCTATATCGTGCACTCGATCGCGAGCTGCTGCATTTTTCTCTCAAGAGTTTTTGGCGTCGATAAATTATACCCCCCGCGAGTCCTTAAGGGGCGCAAACCAGCGAGCGAACAAACGAGACGAGGTAATATAAGTAAAAGAAAATTTCATCTTACGTAAGGTAAATATATATGTTTTCTTATCGCAAAAATACACCGCTCGCGTTAATGAATTTATCTTACAATTATAATGCATATAACATAAACGTTTTGAGAATTAAAAACGTAAAGAAAAAAGAATAAAATTTCCATCTTTCACAAACATAATTGTCGCATAAATTCAAGACGTAATTTTTGAAAAAAATTTCCAATATAAATTATACAAAGAGATTGTGTAAAAATTTCGATATCGCTCGATAGGGTGTTAGAGAAATCGATCCTGAATGATAAAAATAGTATGAAACACGTAACGCCCGTTGAAAAGAAAAAAAAAAGAAAATTTACACAGGATTAAGCAGAAATGGACCTTACGTAATTTTGGTACAAGGTTGAACGAATTTTGTAGTAAAGGAAATGAAAAACGTGCCATCTCGCCGAAGTTCGAAGCAGTAGCAGCAACAAAAGGAGAGAAAATAAATAAAGTAAAACGGAATGAAAAACCATGAAAATCGTCGAATGCTAAAAATGGAAGAATAATAATCCTCGGTTTGAGAACCGCTGCGAGGAATCGCACGGTGATGCGACAGTGGTGTGCGTGCAGCCCTACAGAATCCTGAGCCTTGAGCCCTGAGCCGTGAGCCATGTGGCCCGAGGCCTACGAAGGGCTTCGGGCGCCCGCAGGGTTTCGCCGTTCCTTGGTTCGGTGGTAGCACAGTACGCCCTACGTCCGTCGGGGCGCGTGAGGTCGCCCCGTTTCATCATCCCCACCCTTAGGGAGCAGCAGCAGCGGCGGTCTGTTTTCTCTCTCGTTCAACTCTCTTTCTCTCTCTCTTTTTCTGTGCTCACCAACCCGACAGGCCGCGCGTTCTCTCTCGCGCGCTCTTGGTCTTCATCTCTTTTCCTCCCTTAGCAGTTCGCCGTCTCTCTCTCTCTCTGTTCATCTCGCTCTCTCATTTTTCCCCTTCGACGTCGTTCCCTCCTCCGGGTACTTCCCCTCTCCTTTTTCGACCCTCTCCACCGCGCCCCCTACTCCCTTTCCTTCCCCGCTCCCCGCCGGGCGACCGACGAGCGGCAAGCGGCGCACAGCTGCCAGCCGACGCGAGAGACGCACCGCGACTCTGCTTGTATTCCGTTCATTCTCCGGTCTCTTTAGCGCGTAGAGTTGTGTGTATATTTATTGTATTAATTTATATTAGAACGTAAATACCATTTAACGTACGGTTAATTATTCAGTATTTGTTTCGTTTCTTTATTTCACCAATTATCATGATAACAATAAATATGGATACGTAAGTTTGGTTGGTAGACCGAAAGATTCTATAGAAAAGGAAGGAAGGAAGGAAGAAAGGAAGAAAGAGAGAGTGAGTGAGAGAAAGATAGAGGATATCAAATATTATGTTCGTTTTGTGGTGTAGTGTAGTATTCCTTATTACACCCTAATTATCCATACGTGTTTTTCTTCGAATTATTATTTCTTCCTCACCGTGTTCGCGTCACGTAAATAATAACAATAATAACAGTAACAACAACACAACAATATCATCGTGTGCTGCCACCGCGTGTACGTAATAATAAAACGTAAAAAAGTGGTGTGTGAATAAAAAAAGAAAACACAGCCGAAGAAGAAGTAGAAAGAGCAGAAGGAGAACTAAGGAGAAAATCAGGTTATGGTATATTGTTAAAACGTCAAAAAAGGAGCACGGAAAAATTGAAAATACCACAAATACACGGAGTTCAGTTTCAAACGTAATATAATCGGCAACGTTTTAACGTCAAAACGACGTTGACTTCGTTGTGTGTGTTTTTAGCATCGAAATAGTGTGCGTGCGTCGTTTTTTCACCATCGTCGTCGTCGTCGTCGTTCGTGTGAAGAGAAAAGGAAAACCACGCGTGTGTGTGTTGGCGAAAATACAGAGGATAACGTATTGCAAATAAATAATTAATCGTCGATTCATCCACCACGTTGATAACGCTCTCCTGTTTTTGTGGATTACCGATCCACGAAGCAAAAAAATTAACCGAAAAGAGGTTATAATTTTTCTTTCTACCGAAACGAACCGAAAATCAAAGAAAGAAAGGAAGGAAGGAAGCAAGGAAGAATAAGAAGCGGCCAGAGATTCTCTTCGACGTGTGCAGCGATAAAACTTATAATAACATTATTCACAACCACGACTCAATTGGATAAAAAATCACGAATATAAAGAAAAGAGAAAGAAAATATTATAACAATAATCACAATAATAACCATCTCAAAGGAGCAACGCTCGTGTTCTCTCTCTTTCTCTTCTCCTATTGACAAGGATGTTTCCATACACAACGTTCCCGGCAGTTGGGTAAGCACCAAATAAATCTCCGCATCCTATTATCTATCATTATTTGTTTTTATTAATTAATTTATTGTTATTATTATTATTATTTTCATTATCATCGAAGGTTGTTCGATAATAGATATACATATTATTATATCTATGTGTATAAAAAATTGATTAATTAATTAATTTAAAATTAATGACGTTACATACAATAATTAAATATGTATATCGTACATTAATTTTCCGTTTGAATTATTTATTTGTATTTATTTATTTTTTTTTTTCAATTTTTTTTTTCTGTTTTTTTCTTCTAAAAATTTTTTTCATTGTTTTTGACGTACGCGTACGTATATGTATATCCTAATACATAGATGGTTGGTTGTCAATGTCATGCTCGCTAGCCGGCTCCTATATACTATGCACGCTGCATCGTTGTTTTCTGTATATCCATGGAAACAATATAACAAATGACGATCATATTCTATTTACCCTTTTTTCCCCCACCCTGAAACCATCTTCAACTTTTTGTTTAATTGCAATTACTCCTGTTTTAATTTCTATTTATCTAGTAATGTCGGGAAAATGGAAATAATCGCGGCTTGTATGAAAAAAAAAAAAAAAAAAAGATTACGTAAACCTTAGAATTTTAATTTAATATTTCATGAGATTAACGATTGATTAATTTAATTAGTTTTGATAATAATTGACTAATAATTATGTAATATGGCGGCTTTATTTCGCGACCATGATTTTACATGATATATTTTATTGAAAATTAATAATATAGCCAAAATATTCTCCATCTGTGGTAGAGGTATGGTATGTATGTACATATTCTGAAGTCGTGCAAATATTTAGTGGGGTATACGACTATCTATCTAATGTATATACTCAGTATGCCTGTATATGTATGTAATACTTATTTCGAGTGTTGAGACACGTTTGTTCTCGAAAGTCACGTCGGTTTGGTTTGGTTTGCCTCTTATATTAATTTCCTCATTCATCGATATAATCATCATTATCATAGATTTCAAAAGGGATGGGCTGTATACCAACTTTCTCACGAAATTTCACCCACTCGAATGGCTTAGGTGTGGAGATCATATTCCGTCTTATACCTGAACTGAAAATTTAGCAAAAACATTCGAAGAATCTACGGCCATTAAATAGCGAGTTTCATTTTTTCCCCCCTTACTTTTCTACCTCCATTTTGAAGTACAGGGGGATGATTTGATCGGTAGAAAGAGGATCGATTTTCATGTGCGACTTTTCAGCAGGAAACCTTTTTCGGGATATATTGGAGGTTCGGTTGCGGTTGGTCGGGCCCAATGGTTCGATAGCGGGGCTCGTTTGTTCGAGAGAAAATACGAGGCTAGAAAACAGTGTAATTATTTTCGCGCGTTATTTAGAGCTCGCGGTAGGTGTGTGTATAGAAGCTATAGTGGCAGGCCGCTCTACGGTATGGTGTACATGTTTGTACGTAGGTTGTATACCGGTGGCTCGTTCGGACATACGGCAAACAAAGGAGGTACCGTACAAAGCTACATAGCTGACTGCCACCATCCATCCGTGCAACTCCTCGTTGTTAAAGTACGGAACACAGAGAGAGAGTAGAAACTACAAACCTTAACCCTAAAAACCCAAAATAAAATCTCTAAATTGTCGTCCAGCGGTCGCTCCTAATGGTCACACCTGTGTCTTGACACCGTGAACTCTTCTCTCTTTTTTTCGATTTACTCTCTGTCCCGCTGTTTTTTTTTTTCATTTTTTTTTTTACAAGACCTAGATGATTATCCAGAGCGAACGGTTTTTCGTCGTTATTTACTCCGAAATACGGTAACGAAATTTATGGAGCAAAATCACGGAGAGATATCGTCGCTCTAATTTCGAAGAAGGAAATCGCGGAGACAGATGACGAAGAAGAAACCCGGAGCGCGGCGGTCGATGCACGTGGTGGCTGACAGCCTCCATCTCCACCGTGTCTCGACGCTCTCCTCTTTCCTCCTTTCATCCTCCTTATCGCTCCTCTCTACTTCTGCTTCTTCTTCTCCACCCTATGTTTCACCTCTCCTCTGCTCTCTCGCACACACGATTCATCTCTATCTCTCTCTCTCTCTCTCTCTCTCTAGCTTGTTCTCCGACGTTACAACTCGCGGAGAAACTATTGTCAGTTACTCCCTTCCACGAACCCGGTTTCCATTGTTCCGTTCCGCGATGTACTCCTCCAACTGTCAAACTCATCGCCGACGCCGTAGCTCACGGACCCTCGTTCATGCGTAAAATATCGATCCGTATCGACGTGAAGGAATTATTATTGGATTTTTCTTTTACTATTTACTCTCGTTGTTTCGCTGTTTTATGGATCTAAAAAAGTCAACTTTCCTTATTTAGTCGGGCGTGGACGGATTAGAAATAGATCAATTTTATTTATTTTCTTCAATCCTTGTTTTTTTTTGTTTTTTTTTCATCAAAAAAATCTGTAACGATTCCAATCATCGTAACTTTTCACGAATCAAAAGTCAGCCATATCTACGCTGCCGCTGCTGCATTTTTGGATATTCGATTTCTTATATAATCTACTTTATATATAGTATTTGCGCGACGTAATCGATCGGATAAAACGAATATGAGACGGTTATGTAAATCGCATATTACCGCGCACGAAACTTGTGCAACAATATAGCTTTTGTTTTTATTTATTTTTTACTTTTTTTTTTTTTTAAAACTTTTTTCGACGTTTTATCATACTCCAGAAAATAATTTATTACCAACCAATCGACTGTAACAATTGAAAATTTTTAGTACCTCGATATACACATTTTTATTTACACAATAGATTTCGTCAACCGATGAACTGATTTGAAATTGAAACTCTCCCTTTCTACATTTATTATTTATTTTTACTTTTTACTTTTCCTTCATATTCGTTTTCTACCAATTTCGGTTCAGTTTCGCGAGCCGATGTTGAGACGGTGAAGAAGAAATCGATCTCTAATTATCGTTAAATCTAGTCTAAGCGGAAATTGGGTCCTCGATTCAGGGGGATCCCTTCTATCCTGTCGTTGAGCTTTGCTCACCTCAATTTCACCTCCTCCATTTCAAATCCTGCATATCAACGCTCTTCCTTTTTTTTTTTTTTTTTTTTGTTCCTTTTTCTTTTTCCTCTTCTCTTCTCTTACCTCTCATCCTACTCTTTATAACCCCTCCCCCCCCCATCCCTCTGTGAAACGAAACTCTGACGTTCATTTTACTCCGAAAAGTTAGTTATACGCTCAAGCAGAAAGTGTTCACTGCAGTTTCCTGGTTAGATTCTGTTTGTCTTTGTCTCTGTGTAAACGAAACAAACGAGCGAAACTGCACCGGTAGTCAGTGCGATACATGAGAACGTTTTTGTACGTATCGCGGGATTCTATGGCGATATGTTCATTTGAAAATTCTAAACTACGCGGTGAGAAAAATAATTTTTGAAATGACTGCTAATTTACAGCACATGTAACATCGGTCATTCGGTAATCATAACGTGGTGAGTAGAAAAGTATCGAAAATTCCGCTGGTGGTTGACTGAAATATGAAATTTCTTTTTTTTTTTTTTTTTTTTTCTTCAATTTTACCGATTTTTTTTTCTCCATTGTTTCGCTCTCCGACGCGGTTCATTTGCGGCTTTGTTGTACGTAAACTAACGCGGTCGATCGATGCTGTTATACATAGGAGGTTTTATCAATAGTTCATGTAACGTACACTATGTATTCACTATAAACTATCAAATTTAATCAACGCGTATAGCGAGCGAATGGTGATTCTACCATTGTTTGAGCTTACTGCCGGCATTATTTTGAAATCATGAGCTCGTTCTTGCCGCATGCTAATGGATTGGTCGGTTGAGTTGCCGAAAATAATTTTGATGATTCGCGAAATTTTTCTTGAAGTTGTTGAAGAAACTGCATGCTGTACGGTAAATTTATTCGTTAACGGTTTTTTGAACCATGCAGGCGACGAAAAAGTTTCGAGGGATTCTCCAAAATTTGGGATGGGGTGGCCAAGAGTAGGACGAGAAAAAACGGAGACAAGAAATTGAAATAAAACAGAAGAGATCAGGTATCTCGAGACGCCTTGGATTTCAAATTGATCCAATGATATCGCGTATCGATCGATCGTGTTATCGGTCTACTCTGCAACGTGCGCGGATTCGAGCGAACAGAACAAGCAGAATTTGAAACGGTAACGTGGACGTGAAATTTATAGGGGAAAAATAAATTGTGAAAAATTCGTTGACGGCAGCAGCAGCTGTGGAATTTGGAAACGTATATACGACGACGGCGAATGTCGCGCACCGAGGGGCGTGAAAGTGCATACTAATTAGTGAACGCTGTTAGTTCAAAGCTTATCTCATCCGGGAATCCGATTGTCTCGGAGAGTTGTTCTCATTTTTGACTCATATATTCGTAGTAAGTAGTAAAGTAACCGTTTGTTTGCTGCAGAAGTAAGCCTGTGTACGTATATTGGTATATATCGAAATGGGTTCTACGTAACCATTCCATCCCGTTCGGAGTATTCGTTTTCTTATCTGGTTCGCGATCTGTCTGGCAATTGCTGAGCTTGAAAGCGAATCGCGAAAACCTCGACCAGCTCAACCGACTTGCAACGGTGCAGAAGCTTCTCGCTGGCGTTCGCATCTCGCGATATAATTTTCCTCTTTTTCGTTGACGCGACCGACCGACCGGTCGACCGCTTTCTGCTGTTGCCGCTGCAGCAGTTGGCCTCCAAAACGGTGGTTGGCCTCTGGGATCGGCGCCGATCGCTGCGGGGATTTTAAAGAGAAAAATTCTATGCCTACACCTAATGGAACCTCGAGCCTGCAGGGCTGAAAAACGAACAGCCAATGTCGTTCAGCGTTCTCTTATACTCGGGTCAGTTTGGGCTTCGGATCCCGG
The DNA here is from genome assembly GCA_963932425.1 of Athalia cordata. NCBI lineage: Eukaryota > Metazoa > Arthropoda > Insecta > Hymenoptera > Athaliidae > Athalia > Athalia cordata. The sequence goes on from OZ010625.1 coordinate 20,177,721, forward strand.
GTTGTCGGATCCTCGTCATCGCGGCCCGTTTCTGACGGGGTTCATGAGGCCACCGGTCATCTGTAGAATGGGGAACGATGGGGAATGGAGGGCGTCACGGCGATACTCGATTCTCGGCTCCAGCAGGCAGCTCTCCTTTCCTCGGACCTCGTCGCGGTATATCGTCGAAACGAACGGCTCGTGTTGCTCTTGCTCTTGGTCCTCCCGGCCACGAGGCTGCGAGTTGGTCCGCCAAGGCCAGGCATTCGTTTACCTCCTGTAATTTTTACTTTTCACTTTTTATTCGCCGTTCGGTCATTTCTTTTTCGTTTCATTGTTACGCTCCGCCGTCTTTATAGACTCATAAGCTAACCAGCGATGCGAAGGCGAGTCTCGAGTAGGAACCGTGACCATGCATATTATGTACCTATGTGAGTACGTATGAACGTATAGATATATGTATAGGTAGACACGGATTGAGCTGCTGCATCAGGAAAACTACGCGTCTTTTTTTCATCGAAATTTTGTAGAAAATATGTTTTTCGATTTCTTGAAAATTTACCAGGGTTGTAGACCTGTTGTATAAAATTACGATAAATTTACCTATACATCCGTAATTATACTACGGTGTTAATGTTTACCCACAATTTTATACAAATATGTAATGTGAGGTAAATACATAACTGAGTAAACAAATATAATATGAATAATCGCGTTTTCCACATTAAAACAGTGACATGAATGGTGTAATGTGACTGTCGCGGCTATTATAGATAAAAATTACAAGGTATACTCGCCAACAATAGAGTGAGAGAGGACGAGTGAGAGAAGGGGGGGGAGGGGGAGTAACTACTTTGCAAATGACTATGTATTCGGAAAATCTGATTTCGACCCTGCGGGTATTCGGAAAAGCCGGAAAATTCGAGGGTCGCTGTCCGGCACAAATCGAGCCCAGATTGCCCCGGGAAAAATCAAGTTACGAAATAATATCCCAGCTGTTTACTGCGGCGTGTTCGCTGTTATATCGCCAATTTTAACAAACGTTATTGGTATCCTGCTATATACGAAACGTGAACAACTTTTCCCAATAGCAGGGCAACAGGATCCTTTCGTTCAGATTTCTCAATTTCACCGATAGTTCAATATTTTTTTTTTTTCTTTTTCTTACTCCCTCAATTCTCTTCTTGTTTTGTTTCATTTCAACGTCACTCGATTCGACGTTGTTACAAACGTATATTCGATACTCTATAAAAAGAAAGATTATTCAATGACGTAACAATCGCGTCGTATAACCCGCTACAGATATTTATATGTAGCTCATGTTTGACAAATCGAACTTTTACCTCGGATCTTAATTAAATTTCGTTCATATCTATTCTATATAATGCCATATGCCTCCGCGAATCGTGGAGATCAAGAATTCTCTTCCGTCGTTTGTCATGTCGGTTGTAAAAAAAAGAAAAAAAAAACATAATCATGCCATTTAAACAATCACCGCAGTTTACCATCATCGGTTTATCACATTATCCTATCGTCAATTCATCTCTGCCAGCCGAAAACCACACGCGAACTCAATTGTGGTGAACGCATTTATTGCTGCTCACTGTACACCAAATTCAACATTTCGAAGCAACATACCCAATATAAAAGACATACTAAACTGCACAATGGAAATTTATTCGATACTCACCTGCACCGCACGTCATCTGTATCGGATCAGGAAACAAAAAACAAAAACCAATCAACGTTGTTTTTCAAATCTTTTCAATGTTTTGTTCAAACGATAAAAACCTCGTAAAAACCCTTCTATCCAAAACTAGAAGAGAAGAAAAAGAAAAAAAAAACACGAAAAAACAAAAACTTCGAAGTGATCGCGTTGAACCCCGTCGGCATTATAATTTATCGTCGAGGATCAGGTTATGTGCATGAGGATTATCGTCTGCAGATTTTTCTTAACGTAAGAGTTAAGACGTTCGGCGTCATGTCCCACTTTGAAAAGTTTTTTAAACGTTCGGTGTTAGCGTGGGACGGTTTTTGTGGGCGGAGAAGGATTCGCGAAGACTGCTGCTCGAGTAAAAAGTAAGAAATAAAAGTGAGACCTTCCTAAGTTTTCGCCAAAACGCCCGAGGCCAAGAAAACCCCTTAGGTGAAGCAAACCGTGTCCGGGATTCTCCAGGTGCAAGCAGCGGCTCCTTCGCTCCCCCGAGAGAAAAAAATAAAAAATAAAAAATGAGAAAGGAAGAGAGGAAAAAAAAAAGAACGTACGATGAGAGTTTCCGCGATTCCGGGACAATAATGCACCGTCACGACGACGTTGCGTTCACCTTATTCTTCCCCAGCTATCGCGAGGACAAAATAAAAGAAAACTGCACCATATCAAGAGAAAAAAGAAAGCTAAAAAATAAACGGAAAATCTGAGACGATGTCAGGATATAAGCATTGATTTTCCGATTCCAAGATTTTTTCTGTCTTTGTTTTTGCCCCATGATTATCTTATGTTTAAGAATCCATTTTTCAGCAATGTGTTTCACAATTTTCTGAACGCGTGTGTTTTAATGCGAATTTTCCATCTGATAATATAACATTTTATCATCGCGTATATAAGGGGCTGCATTGCTGCCGTTGCTCAAGACTTTCGCTCGATTCCAGGCGCAGAGTAATAACAGCATTCCATTCCATAAGTTGAGAATCTGTACACCTTTACATAGGTGTATAGCATATAACGTGTATTCCAAACTTCTTTCTGCACGACCAACTCGATGTGCAACAAATGCGTAAACTTATCCAACCCGACGCAACGTTTTCTTTTTCAAAATTATACTCTGATCATCACACTGATACAGAAAACGATGAAAAAAGTGTGCGTGTGGAACTGAATTGGGTATAAAAATACGAGTTTTTAAACGCGAAGGAATTCGGTGGCCGTCGTAATAAATTGAGCTCCACTGGGCTCGCGGTGGCAATTTAGCAAAACGGTCGGTCGTTGCCGAGAACAACATGGACGGAGCAACAGCAACAGCAACAGCAGTAGCGGTTGCCGCCACGTGTTGTTGGTGGCGGTGGTGATGGTGGTGCACGTAACCGAACTTGAAGGTGTTTTTGAGGAATGGGATATCAGGAATGCTTCTGTCATCCCCGCAAAACTACCCTCTTCCTTTGCCGTTCGAGGAACCGGTCGAGGACCCCTTTGCCCGCGACTTCGTCTCAAGGTCTACAGCTACCGCAGGGTCTTGAAGTCGTGTGCGACTGCTACTGGTTTATACATCCTTGCGCGTAAACTATCCTCTCACGGAGAGTCGCGTCTCTGGATTTTATCCCCTTCCAAGATGAAGAGGGGTCGTTGGAAGCGAGAGAGTGAATACCGAGAATTTACCACCCCGCGACAAAACTGAGATGGATAAATAGAGAAGGAAGTAAGAACACCGGTGGCACAAGCATCGCCTCTGCAAGACCACGGAAGACGGAAGTACAGAGATAAGGAGAAGACGGGAAGTAAACTCCGTCGTCAAGCTGCTGCTGCTGTTGCTGCTGTTGCTGCTTCAAACCTTTCCACGGTCAAATATGGAAATGTCTCAGTACCGTATAACCAAGTACCCCAAGGGGCGCAGATTTCTGACGCTGGAAACGATCCTCTTTCTTGCGCTTGATTTTCTCCATTTCATTCTTTCGTGCTTTCTCTTTTCTCCTTCATTTATTCGCTGTTGGATCCCTAGAGAAATTCATCAACTAAATTCGTGTTGCGAATATAAAACTTGTCCCTTATGTCGCGCGAAATCTACTTTAACCTGTGGTTTCTATGTCGTGAAACTGCAGGTCGCACGAATTTTTTTCGTCTATTCCCTCTTCGATACGAATCGACCGTCTGGCTGCTGCCTCTGTACCCGGGATGAGTGGAGAAATTTGACTCTGTCAATCCTAGAGGTATATAAAAGCGGCGTTCGCTGTCCCGCGGCGTCCTGCTGCTGGTAGCGGTACGATAAAAAGTCTGATGTTCCCCCGTAGGCTCCGGGAGCCACGTCTTCGGATGGCAATATCCTTCACGCCAACAGCTTCCATACCATCTCCCGGCCGGAAAACTCTTCACCAAATGGTCGCGAATGAATCGAACTTTGTGCCCGTATATATATGTATATACTGTTGCAAAAAGAACCATTCAGCTGCTTTTACTTCCTTCGCCCTTCTGCTTCTCGACGAAGTCTGATTCTTGTCACTCTTCCTCTTCCTCTCTCTCTCTCCCCCTCTCTTTTTTCTTCCCTTTTTCATATCGGAACGAACTTCAGAAACAAGGGATGAAAAACAAAAAAACAAAGAATATAAAGAGTGAAAAACTTAATGGAGTCTCGATATGCCGGGGCTGGGGATATATCGGTGAGCTGATGAATCAGAATATTCTTTCCAATTTTTTTCTACCAGTCTTTCTATATCTATGGATTTATCTATTGTCTTCGTGTCTACATTTCTTTGTGTCTATAGTGCGGTATGTTGCATAGTATATTTATAAAAGTAAACGAGTTCGCTGACTTTACGAACAGACAGATGGTTCTCTGTATTATTATATACATACTGCATTTTACATTCGAGCTGCAGCTTATTTATTTTATCTAACAATGCAGTTAATTGTTGTTGAATGGGTTGTAACCTCGACATTTGATGTCGAGTCCGAGCAAACGTAGTTGTACGGTCCATATAAGTTCAGCGTCTTTTATCATCGCTATGAATTCGTAATTTTTTCATCACTTTGTTATATTCTATTTGATTTAGTTCTATTTCTTTACATCGCCGTCGTTCACCATTTCGCGTTCAGTGATAGTATGAAACGACGACATCTTCCAATTCCTTCTTATGCAGAATGAAATTTCGAAATGCGTCATTCTGCGTACACATAATACACATATGACTTTTATTTATTCAACATACCGCTTTTATATGGTATACATGAGTTTGGTTTTTATATCATTTTATCTTATTTCATGTTTATTTTTCTCCTTCTTTACCCGTCTGGGTGGTTTTTTGACATATATAATACGCGGAGGTTTCTCATTGTCAGTTATGGACGTGTGTATGTTTCTCGGTGCCAACAACAAACCTATCCTATTACCTCTATATATCATTCTCTTTTTATTTCTACTTATTCTACTTCTTCTTCGTTTCTCGATCTACGGTATAAGACCTTCTCTTTTTCTCCCACGCGTCTGGACTCCCTGAGCATATACCACATATAAAACATATACCTTATATATACCTACTTAACTCTCGTTCGCGTTTCGTTCGGCTTCGCGGGACGTGCGCAACGCGAGTTCGTTTCACTGTCACTTTTGTTTGCGATCGTGAGCCGATTCCTAAATCACTATATACACACATATACGTATTTAAAATACTACCGATACACCTACGGAAAAAAGAGAACAGGTTCGTCGCATGCACTAATCGAACTTAATTTTTACTAGCAAATTTTTTACACGTGTACAATGTTTGTCGTCCGATCGAAATGCATCGCGATTATGTTAATCACCACATTTTGCGGCAGTGAACGAGTGAGCTCGGTATACGGTGAACGTCCTTTTAAAAAAACTCCTTATTTTCGACGTGATATTAACAAAACTCGTGATATTCTATAACAAACATAGAATGTTTCTTTAGTATTAAGAAAATACGCTGAATACGTCGTACGTCTGCACAATCAGAGGATACAACAAATTCCTGTACACTACCGTACATTCAGCGATATACTTTCTTTCATCTTTCATCTCGTCGTCACTGTTTAATTTTTGTTTTTTTCTCTTCTTCTTTCTCTTTCTTCTTCCGTCTTTCCATCCAGCTTCTGTTTTTTAGAAAACATCATCTCAACTAGACAAAAAAAAGATATACGTAGACAAGAATTTATTGTTCCTCAGTCAGTCCTCGTGTAGCTGTATGTATATGGTGTACATCGTATACCTATACCTACCTACCTACCTCCAGTCCTGGTGGTTTCTCGATCCCGGTATTCCTTCGTTCGTTCGTTCGCTTGTTCCAGCAAACTCTCCCTTATACACAAACTTATGGGTACGTGTGTAGAGGTACCCCATTGTCCCAGGTTCAACGGGTCTTTGTGGAGACACCTGGCGAGTCGTTTTTCCCTTGGGTAGTCACCCTTCTTTCTCCCTTCCTTTATTATACCTACTACCTACCTTTCTTTTTTCCTCTCTCTCGCTCTCTCGTGAGGGCATCATCGCCAGCCTTTAGGGGATGCCGTGCCTGCCCCTCAGGACTCTCGAACTCTCGAAGCAAACGGGTGAGCTGCAAAAATGTGTTGGGGGAAAAATCTGTTGCCTGTAGTACGAGGTCTCTCAGACACCATGTAATCGGTGCTTTCATTTTCATTTTTATCATTTTACTTATTTCACGCCTCTTTAGAAGTCGTTAATTTTTGTTCACCCGGTATACATCATCCACGAGGGATATCTTACACCGATATTTTCGAATATTCTCACTCACGCGCATCTTATGTGCAGACGTTAAAAAAGAAGAAAAAAAACACGAGAAAACTATAAAATGTCAATGTCTACGCGTATTATAGTTTCTCGGTTTATTTATCCCGCGTAGGTGGTTATATTATATTACATAGATATACAAATATCTATATATATACCTATACGAATGTGAGAATCCCGGGAATGTCGTAAATCGTTATATTTGCTTGCGTTCTGCAACAAAACTGAAGAGAAAAAACACAAAGAAAAATGAAACGATGAACGAAATTTGTTCAATTTTTTGTTTTTTATACTTTATAAAGGACGAGGCACGATACCTACCCTCCAAAAATATGCATGATATGCAGTAAGCACAAACAGTTTTAACTCCTATAGGCCTCTCGAGTTATAAGGTATATGTATATTATGTACGTTATGCCGGTCATGAAATTTTTTCGGTAGAAGTATATGGTATAAAATTTTTTCTACAGATATACATGTTATATATGTGCTACACGTTTTATATACCCAAATGATCAGATGTATACAAAATGAATAAAAACTCGGTGTGACGTAAAGTAAATTGATTTTATTTTATTTTCATTTTATTCCAATCGATTTGAATTGGATTCATTTTTTTTTTTTTTTTTTTTCTAATAAATTTCTCGGGCTTTCATCGACGTCTAAAGGACTTGGAATTTGTAATGTACATCGGTTATTCATCGAGAGCGAGCGTGTCGCTACCACCTATTTTTCGTTGTACGTATGGGGTATGTAGGTATAGAAATTTATCATGTATATTCGGGCCAATATACACGTCGAGGAATCGAACGACAGCTGCTTTGGCAAACTATGTAGTCCTGTATTCATGTCGCAGGCGACTGCCTCCTGATATAACCAAAACTAGCCAACCAGTTGGAAACCACCTGGTCGAAACGCACGTCACCTGTGTATGTATTATTATACGTAGATTGTACATAGGTATGTAGGCCTCTGTATATGGGGAGCATGTTTATCGCTATTTTGACCATCGAGTAGCACAAACGATAACGCTGATACGTATCGACGATACGGCGAAAATCAGGTCCTGGGGCAAACAACCACCTGCGAAGCCAATCCTTATCGAACAGATAAAGGTTATTGTACCATCTATATTTCATACTCGACACACCCTTCGAAATGAATTTTTGATAAGAGCGAAAAAATTGTATAAGTAAATGGTGGTTATATACGCATTGTCAGAACATAGGTGAACCGAAATTCAGAAATTGTAGAAATGATTCGTTGAAACGTAATGATTAATTCGGGATATGAAATATTTGCGACTGTATACATTATATAGAGAAGAAAAAAAAAATCGAAAAAAAGAATACAAGTTGTGAATATCGCGTAGGTACGTTTTTAGATTTATTTCGACTTTGATGACTCGTTGAAGAAGGTACCTCTTTTTAATAAATTTATAGTATTTTCTCCGTTCATTCGTTCGTTCGTTCGTTCTTAGAAGTCTCTGGCAAAAAAAAAGTCTAGCTTAAGTCGAAAAGTTGAGAGGATCCGTTATCGGCTTTCAAAGCTACTTCTTTTAATCTGCTAATGGTATATATATATATACCTATACCTAATTCTTAGCGTTTCACACCGTCATACATATTTCCAAACATTATATTCCATTTCCTTCGTTCTTCGTGGTCCGACTTCTACTTCATTCGTGTTTCCCTTCATTCTTTTTTTTTTTTCCTTCGTAATTTTAAATGAACAGAGTATTGCGCCGCGATCACGATAATATGTGTGTCCAACGCTTTTATCATACGATTCGTTTTACAAAAGTGGGAGGCCAACTAAACAGGGGTAGTTTTTTGGTCAGAAGAAAAGAAGAGAAAAGAAATGAGGGTATGGACACAAGGAAGACGTCTGTGCTTCTTTTTCGGGTCGCTGGAAAAGGTCCTCCTCGTCCCGTCTGTCTCTGTTATATTTGGCGATAATTTTTAGCATGAGAAAATGTCAAAACCTCTCCTTTACATCGTGGAGATAAGAGGTAGTTTTCTTTTCTTTGCTGCTATATATATTTTTTTTTCATTCGTCTTTTCTTTCCTGCCTCTGTTCGACGAAGCTCCTTACTCTTTCTTTTCCCTATCTCGTCATTTTTTTTTTTTTCTTTATAGCGCCAGCTTTCGATCCTTTAGCTCCTCGTTTTTCACCCTCTCTTTTTTTGTTCCCCCTTCTCTCCTTCTTTGCTCAAAGAGCTACATACCACTGTTTCTCGTTACTGATGACGTATATATGTATAGCTGGTACTCCGCGGACTTATCAAGTCGGGTACAATATTCCTCTTCTCGTTGGCCACGACGTTGGTAGTACGAGTGTGGTGGTTGTGGTTGTGGTTGTGGCGGTGGCGACGACGACGTTGTCGTTGTCGTCGTTGCTCTCTTTGTTGTTGTTTGTTGTTATCTATAAAATGGCGGACGGCAGGTAAAGCCTATGGGGGGTTCCCAGAGGCTCACTGGCTCTCAAATCCAACCAACCAACCAACCCCTTCGCCATCAGCAAGATCTCTGTGTGAGACCGTGAGGATAAATTCTGGTACCGGGTCAATGTGAAAAGGATATATTTGGGATGACGGTGATTTTCTATCTGTACTTACCCCGCTTTTTACCGCAACCACAAAACGTAGCAAACAAATATCTTTATTTGTAGAAATTCCCGCTGAGCCTACACGCGCGAGGTATACCTATATAAAACAAGGATTTTGATATAGCTGCACTGTGTCGCCTAAATTTTTTTTTTATTATTTATTCTGATCTGGAATCTACAACGTTATAGACACTTCGAAAAATTGGAAATCATTTCTGGGAATATACAATATTATAATTTTCTATCGCTGCGTTTATTTTATTAAATCAGGCGGAAATTCCCATCCGGTTTCGTCGTCTCCGATTTCGTCAGTTTCGTTTCCGTGAGCATCCAACATGGGCTCATGTCGCATCAGACGATACCTGTTGTCCAGATGAATTGCTGGTTGCCAATTGCGCGTGTTGAGGAGCTACGGGAAATAACATAATCATTAGCGACGCGATGATTGATGACGACTTCTATTCCGTAACAATAAGAAAAATGAATAAAAAAAATTGCATTCAATTTTCCAGCGGCCACCCCGGGCAATCATAATCAGCTGCAGCTGCTGCAGCATCGCGCAGGAATTATCGAAACGAATATTAATACAACGAGGAAATTTTCACATAGTTTTATTTCCAGTTTTTAGACACCCGAATATTCATCGAGTTTCGATCCCTCGTTTTATCATACAACCGATTTTACGGCTTATAATATAATAGTAAATAGTAGATAGTAGGTGTGATATTATATTTATTTCGGACGACGTATCGGACGCCAGAAGACAAGCATTTCTCTCGTTTTAGTATACATTAGTTTTCGCATTACCTGAAGATTTCGATGAAAGTATATTTATACGTGCAAAGTAGTCTCTCCGCGATGCTGAAAAGAGTAAGATAAAAAAGAAATCCAATTTAACGTCGCTAAATATTAAAATCTCATCGGGCGTACCCGCATGTTGTAGAGCTAGTTTTTTTGTTTTGTTTTTTCTCAAAGTGCAGAAAAGAAAATATGTATAATAAGTGGAAAGAAAAATGAAAAACAAAAAGTAATTGAAAAATGTTATATCTATCCTAGAAGATTATCCGTATCTCTGCAACATCTGATAATTCTCTTAAAAGTTGTAAATCTTACGATCGAACTTTTTGTTTCGAATTTTCTCATGTTTTCCATCTCCTTGACCCTCGGTCGGACTTTTCGCGTGTACGAATATATTCTATGTATTAGTTTCTACATGGAACAGTCCTGTGGGTAATTCTAAAAGGGACTCCCAATGCTCCTATATATACCTCTATACCTGTAAATGTATAGGATATTCAGAGAAGCTCTTCATGCGTGTAGAGGTGAAGAGGTGAGGGAAAATGGGGAAGAGAGAACGGAGCGTAGAGGGGGAAGAAAGCATCCCTCGTGCAGCCACGGGCGCTGAACCGCGGGTGTTCCTTGATTTTGATCGAGTTTAATCGAGGCGACTGACTACGTTCTACTAACGAGTAACGAGTTTCACCTCTCCACGTTTGATGGTATATATACGTATAACGTGTATAACCTTGCATACATATAATATACATCCATGTATTTATTATATATTGGTATATAAACGCGGTCTCAGGGCGTACCGAGAGACGAGCCACTTTAAACTTTGAACCACCGCCCACTACGTACCTTCAACCGGATTGCCGAGACTTGCGAAAAATTTCCGTTTCCTTTCCCTTACATTTCACTTCTTTTTTTTCTTCTTTTTCTTCTTCTTTTTGAATCTTTTTTTTTCACGTTTTTTTCTCTTCATCAGAACTGATTTTATACACCGTATATGAAAGAACTTCTAAGGATTCAATTTAGCAACGATACTTATTAGCATTTTAATCTCTTGAAAATTTGTACCCCTCCTCTTCGTTTTTGCTTCCCCTAACTACCTGCCATACAAACCGCGAAGAACATCATGCTACCACTTGAAATTGAAATTTCGCAAACTTCTTACGTGCTCGTGAAATCGAGGTATAATCACTCGAGAAGTGAGTATAGCGTACATAATTTGTAAGATAATTAAGCTAAAAACGTGTATATGTATATACCTGTACGTGCAGTGTTATAAATTTTTATAGCATTTTATCTTATGTTTATGGTGATCGAGCACAGCAGATGTGCGAGAATTGAAAAAAGGAAGAGAAAAGAAAGAAAAGAAAATGAAGAAATGCAGGGGAGGGGTAAGGAGAAAAACACAAAAAACAATTTTCGTGCAAAATAACGAATGCTGGAATAAATTTCCCAAGTGCTGAGTTGAAATTGTTATTATCGTTAATTTTTTCCTTTTTTCAACTTTCCTCTTTGTAATCAAGACAATCTTGTTAACTCAGTTTCTGTGTTTTCTTCCTAATCATATTTTGCGTAACGAGGTATGCGCGGGAAAGACGACTCATTAAATACTGGAAAGTTTATTATAAAGAGAACAAGTGAGCGGTAAAAAAGATAGTGTCATACCGGAGAATAGCAAGTGAAATATTATGTCATCATTCGCCCACTTACTAATTATTTCATTAATTAATTATTCAAACAAGTTATCGATCGCTTTCTTTCTAGATTTTAAAAAAATTTTAAATTACTTTTTAGAAAAATTCGATTTCAGACTATCGTATAATCAAGTTTGCTCATCTGTGTGTCGCGCAAAATGGTTCGTGTTCTTTTTTTACTTTATTTTCTTAAATCTCTTTATACGTTTTTCTTTGCTTTCCTTTGCCCATGTAATTATTTATACTCTTCCCAATTTTCCGAAAATCTTTCTACATCCCCAACTAGCTATCTACTTATGTATACTGCGATAAAAAGTTTGGATTGTTGGAATCGCTGTCACCGCTTCGCAGGGTTTATCTCTTTCTTCGATTTGTATAGATAGATTCGAGTGTAGGACGTCGCGAGAATCCGAAGATGTGTTGTGATGAAAAGGAAGAAAAATAAAAGATGAAAGCAACAAAAAGGAAAAAGAAAATCGTGGAGACGCACGTTTTACTTTTTTACATACCTATACTGCGAACGCAACGGCAGCAGTTGTGGTAGTACTATAGGTATATAGAATGTCATGATGAAATTCTAATTTTCTTAAAAATCGATCATGTTATATTCATAGCACGCGTTCAAACAAGAATTATGAGCTTCCGGGAAAATTCGCAGCCATTAGTTAAGAAGAAGAAGAAGAAGGAGGAAAAAGTAGAAATAAAGAAAACGGATCGGTGCAAAGTATAAAAATGGAAAAATTCGAATTAGGTATTTTTTTTTTTCACCCACATATAAAAATGCTGCTTTAAGCAGGATCAATTTTATTTTTGTCATTACCCTATTTACTACAGTATATATGTAGATATATGTATATTTTTGTCGAACATCAGGGAAAAAAACCCGATTATATGTATAATGCCTACGTTACAAGGGACATCGATGAGCTACGCTAATGGAAAATGTGTGATATCTATTCTAACAATTCGTATGGATTTGACAGGAAATTAATCAAATTGAATCTTTAATGTATACATATATTAATGTATATATAAGACGTTACATAGGTACGTACCTACATTTTTATCGATGTACCGCGAAGGAACGAATGATGATAATTTATTAAATCTTTACCGCACGCGCGCTCCGATGAAGATGGCGTGCGAAAACGAAGAGCTGTTCTGTCTGTCGATCAATTATTTATAAATAAACCGAAAAAGAAATCACTCTAGTAAAAAAAAGGTATAGAAGCAGAAAAAAAGAACTGAGCGTAGAATAAGGTCGAATTCGATGTTAAGGAATCGGTAAACTCGTAGAAGTTATGGGGCCGCCTTGTAGATATCTTTATGTATTTCTACAAGTGATTCTCCTTATATCCCAGGGGGTTTTTCACCGCATCGCAGCCGCTAGAAGGGAGGCGGTTGGTACCTGGCGCCAGGTGCGCTTCGTGCTTACTTTATACCTGCATGGTAGGGACGGCGATGTCTCTGCTTTGACGTTATATATCTATATGCATACTTCGCGTCAACGATTCCAACTTCAGCCTGGTAGGAACCTTCCTCTCTTCCCTTCCACTTTCTGTGCATCCATGTTCTAACTTTACGTTTATGTCGCGCTACCGACAGACATGCGATCTCGTCATCCGAAGTCTCCCCCGTTCCCTTCATCCCTCAATCTTTTTGACCGAAGCATCGACTCTTACCGAGACTCTGAGCTATATTGCACAATTTTTATACAACGAAAACTCGAGTCACGTGAATACGCTCTCGACCATCGATTGACAATTATCGTTGAGAGGATATCGGACTATGATATGAGGCAATTTCTTTTGCCCACAGGTAATGGTGAGCAAGAGAGTGAAAAATGGAAAAAAAACCGTCTGGAATAATCTCGGTTGTTTGTTCCGTAAAAATCACCGCGGATACACGCGTATAATATTTTGGGAAGTGTTTGTTCAACGTTCTGGAAGTTGACGTGGGTTAATACTGGATATATTGTAGCTATATGTAATAATGGGTGTGTGCGTCCACGTACTCGAGTGTATGGAAGGTTGTTTTATGGCTAAGTTTCTCCGTTTTTTTTTTTCTCTTTTTCTGGATGGAATGAAAAAGGAAAGAGAATTTTTTAAAAGGGAAGGGTCGAGTTCAAGGGTGGCAAATTGCAGCTCTTGAAACGTCTCGTCGTAGAACCTGGTTCTGGCATACCAGATATATGTATGTGTGCATATTTAGTGTCTGGTGTGTACGTAAACGAGATCTTTCAGATGTACTTGTGACTCACAATCGGTTATCTTCGTGACAAGTTTCCTCTTAAACCGTTGCAACTTTTCTCCCTTTCTTCATTCTCCTCTAAGACGTCGAGGAGAACGTCGTTAAACCTGCCCTTATTAAAACATGGATTCGTCTCTACGTCACCACCATTAAATAAACCAACAACCTCGACGTTGTGACGTGCCCTGCCTTCTAGTTGTTGCCTCTTTTCGCTATATCTACACTTACCGTACACTGCAGTATACCCACGGAGTTTGGAATTTCACAACCATTCCAAACTACGACGGCGAGCAACAGCGCTCAAAATAAGCAGCTTACCTTCGCTTCAACTCACCCCCTACCCCCTATTTTAAACTCGTACCGACCTACCTTTCTATCTATCCATCTATCTATATCTATCTCTATTCTCCCTCGCACCAAAACTATCCCCTTACTCTCCTCATCCAACGCTGACGGGCGGGCATCAGGATTTCCTGGAACGCGGTTCATTTTACCATGTTGTCAATATCCTGTCGGATAGACCCGTTCGCCATCAAGATTCGCGGCAGCGAGCGAATCGCTGCTAACTACCCTAGACACGCGTTGTATTATACGTATAATGCTAGCACTACGCTCGCGCGAGTTTATCGCCAAGATTTCGAATCTGGAACCGAAGAAATTGAGATATCTCGATGGGTCGGCCAAAAATCGCAAAAATCCAAAGAGGCATTTGACTTGGTTTTATGATTGCGGCGTCATTTTGTTTCTCGTATTTTTCAGTATCATCTTTGATGCGAAGCTGACTAGGAGAAGCAAAAGCTTCGGTTCATATAATCTATTCGATATTTCATGTACTTCAGTTGATTGTGAGTATAAAGTGCACATCGTATTCTTTGTATATCAATACCCATAAAGACGAGATAGAAGCACAACGACAGAAAAATATCCTCTCTTTTTTTCTATTGTTGATGCTTCTAAGGAGTTATACTACTTGAAAATCGTGAGAGACAGATGAAAGAAATAGTACACGCAAATCGTACGTCGGTATAACATTTTTGCAGTTATTACCATTTTGTGTCCTGCAGATATAGAAAACGTGATTCACTGCACAACGTTCTTCGATTGAATCCTTCTATAACGATATAGGTATACCTATGTTATAACGAGAGTAGATTGCGACCGCGAAACTTTAATATGTGTAAAGTACGTTTGCGTAAGTTTATATACACATAATATCGTAATTAAATTTACATGTCATATGCACGCGGATATTTGACTGTATATGTAAATGTATGTATGGTGCAGCTACTTGCGCTATGGGGGCAGCTAGGAGAAGGGGGTGGAGGGGGGGAGGTATATTTCAACTAACAAAGGAGCCCTTTGACCAGGGTGGCGACGATGCGCTCTCATAGCGAATTTGATTAATTAACGGTTACCCTGAAAATAGCTAACTGCTTGTTCTAACCACTACAGGTTGGTAGGTAACTATACTTTATTAGCTTATCTCAAATACCACCGTATCGCGAAGCACTCTGTGTATTACAATACCGTATAGGTATATGTGTAAATACAGGATATAAAAGTTTCAGATCGCTGTTATTATTATTATTATTATTTCTTTTTATATTACGCGGGGGAAAAAAATTGCTGAGTTTTCTGAATTGTTTTTTTTTCCCCCCATTTCTTTTTTACGTCAGTTTTCATTTCATGTGTATACCCTGGCGAGATTAGACGACGTTTACCAAACTCGGTGGATACAGAAAATTTGAGAAGGGTCCTCTTTTTTTTTTTATAAGACACATGTGCTTCGAAAGTGAGATCGAAGGCTTTTCAAAAAATAAATTGATGTGCAAGACGTGAAATTACAAGTCGTACACCTATACTTGTATACAATTCAGTTTCAAAAACTGAAAAAAAAGAAAAAATTCTTATCATTCATTCAACAGAAAAATCTTGGATTTCTCGATGTGAGATTTCGTTTTCATATTTTCATACAGATTTTACTATATGGGTTTTTTTCACAATCTAGCGTGCGGAGGGAGAGCAGGTATTTTATCTAATGTATAAAAATGAAATGTGCCGGAAACGAAACTCTGACTGGATAGATAAGAGGAACTGGCAAGAAACGGTGCAGAAGGAAGGAATAGCACGTATAGATATCCTGTCTATGTAATACGTTACGTAGTGTGTGTATGTGTGTGTACGTGTATTTTCTTGGAGCGAGTGCTCGCACTTGAGCCGAAGCTCTTGAATATCGCGATAATACAGCGAACGATGCACGATGAGTAGGAAACCATATACGAGCGCGGAGCATGCCACATTGCTATATGTATAAGTACAGAGTTTATCGCTTCGTTGCAGAGTCGTCGATTTTAACAACTAGAAACCAACGAACGAACGAATGAATGGGCGATACTCTACCTTAATTGTATGATATCAAATGGCATATCGTATTGTTGTACACATACTACCGAAAGAACCACGAATTCGGGAACATTACGAAGCCCTAAAAAATACACCCTCTCAGATCCCTTAGTCAGAACCACCAATCTTTAGAAAACCGTAAAGGAAAGCCAACCCAAAAAAGCCATACAAAGCCCTCGGAAGCCCGATTTTCTTTTATTCATTTTCAAAATCGTGATGCTATCGAATTAGTACATCTCCATACCAGCTCGCGGTCGTAGTGGTGGTCGTAGTGGTGGTGGTGGTGGTGTGAAGCCTGGTAAAAACAAAAGACCAACGTGAAGCCAGAAAAGAACGGTGTCCATTGCTGAGTAAAGCTACTTCGAGGTGACCTGAAATTGACAGGTCTCTTCGCGAGGACTTTAGGTCTTCTTTGCAACTATTTTACGATCATTTTTCCTCCCCTTCTATTTCAACGTCACTTGCTATACCCTCTCCCTATCCTTCCGGGATCACCGCTACCGGAGAGAGTGAAGATCGCGCCCTTACAAACCCTACAGCTCACCCGCAATGCTTTCTACCGTATATTTTAGGGGTGTTGGCGAAATACCCATATAATATTATATGGTTCTACTATTCCTGCGTCCCTGCAAGATTCCCGTGGGGATGACGTCGTCCTCGTCGTCGTCAAAGAATTTCGCGGCTTCCTTCTAACCCCCCGCACTGCTTATGTACTATACTTTACCTTCAAAGCGGTCTTCGAAATACCAACATCTACGATATCTATTTTATACTCTAAAAATGAAACCGCAGAGAATTTTCTTCATCCCTCCTGCGCTTCACTTTTTATTCCTTGTGATCATGAAACCGCGTTTCAATTCAACACGGTTCGAATGACGATGTCATTAAATTTTCATTAAAGGACGATTAAATTAAAAATCAATCGTAGCCCCCCCTCCTCCGATTTTAATTACGAAAATCCAAGCTCATCATTTCTGCAATTACACGCAAGTGAGATTTTTGCAACTAATTTTTTTTCTTCGTTCGCTCTTTCGCAATCTAGAAAAAAAAAAAAAAAGCTGGGCAAAGATTTTAAAGAGCAATTGTCTAACCTCAAGGGTACGTTTCACTAGCTTATCTTGACATGAATTTATAAAGAGGTGGGACACTGTCGACGGATTCCCAAGGGACAACCCTATCCCGCAATCTCTCGACGAACTATGCGAGAAAACAGACCACCACTCATATACTTCAAACATACTTCATTTATTAAAACCCTATGACCGTAGTCTAGGCAGACTCGCTGACGTGAATCAATATTTTTTCTCTCTTTTTTTCTCGTGTTCTTCTTCTTTCGACGCCTAACAAAGATTTTTTCAAATCTGCATACATCATTATCTACTTCATCGTCAGCTGTATCAGATGAGAATTAATTAAAAGCTTCTCAAATACCGTCAGTCAGTCTTCTTCGACTGTTTTTTTCTTTCTTTTATCATCAAGGATTTTATCAAGGTTGATGATTTTGCGGGTTGGTTGTTGAAAAAAAAGTGGCGAGTTGGCGGATTAAATATTTTTGCTCGAAATGCTATACATAATACTGCACACGTATAATATTTGGAAAATATAAGGGCGATGATATTAAAGCTGAAAATGAGCACCGGCCCTGGAACCCTCGTGTTTAGCAACCCCTGTCTGGCCGCCCGCCCCTTGCCCAAGTATTGATCTGCAGGGGGATGATTTTAAAGACAAAGTTACCAACGCCCCTCACAGATGGCTCCACCACGCGATCCCACGTTTCTATCTATCTCGTTCCCTCTCTTCATCCTCTCACTTTCGCCGGTAGTCGCGTCTTTCCCTGAGATCACCTACGGGGTAGAACCCTTGCAGTAGGGATGAGCTTAAATGTCTACAACTATGCCGAACGATAGGATTAATTAATGGACAAGGAAATCGTCTGACGCCTTCGTGTCACGCGATCACTTTATATACATAAATCTATCCGTATACGAACATACCTTTGATAATAAAAAAGCGGTAGGCAGATGGGTAGGCAGGTATATAAACCAAATGATATGTACATCAGCGTAGTATGAAATCCTTGATAAACCGACGTTTCATCTCCCTCCCCCCACACGGTGTGTAGGACCATTGAGAATTTTTTCACCGTAAAATTTTTTTCTCCTCTCTTTCTTCTATAATTCTTGGATAATTAATATATGTAGAGAGTACTCTCCAGAATTAATTTCTGTCTACGCAAAAGCGAAGAAAAATTTTGAAAAAAGAGTTTCTCTTTTCTTTTCTCTTTTTTTTTTGTAATAATCTATAACACATCAGCCTTTGGAGTGATATTGAACGATTCTTGTGCCGGTTTAATGCAGATAAATTGAAATTATGAGTTTCTAAAAATATTTAGCGATTGATATAGGAGATACGAAAAATCTTCCGACAAATTCACTTTCAAGATATATCCTCCTCCTTGGAAAATGATATGAAAAATGGAAAAGATTAAACGCAACGGACGAGTGAATGAAAAACGATTGTATATAGATACCTGAACGTAAACCACCCCCTTTCGAAATTACGACGTCTATAGCATATCATACTACACGTATATATATTTATATGAATTTTTTTTTCTCCCGTGTCCCTGTGTCTGTTTTTCGTCTGCCGTGTAACGCGCGTCCCCGTAGGCTCATGGGGATGTATAGTATATATATATTAAACGTTGACGATGAGTTTTATCAGGGAAGCATCAAATATACCCGTGCAGCGAGTAGGTATATACGTATATATATATGAGAGTACGCTCAACGATTCTCTTTCAGTTTTAATTGCGACGCAATAATTATCTCGGGTTTGTTCCAAAACTGTGTCTGTGCCTGCGTAACTATGTAATATATATCGTACCGTATCTATGTACCTATCTATATATACGTATATCCGCAGCATTGCGAAGGGTGCTTTTGCGCCCGTCGACGACGACGCCGACCGTCGCTGATGCTACGCGTACGCTAGTCTCTTTCTACGTGAACAACGAAGAATCCACGTTTATGGGGGAAAACTGCAGCGTGTCGAGGGTGAATGAACACGTTTCGAAATATATTCCAAGACTCGAACGGTGCAGGCCTAACAATAAAACGTTCCACTGCCGAGTACATTTTTGATCATTTCGTAAATCTTGACAGGAATTATATATGTATCGTCCGATATTGGTAGATCTACCTTCGTTCTTGGAAAATTTCCTTTTGCAAGGGATTGAAAATTCTACGATTCAAATGCCGGAGTTTGTTTTATTTTTCGTCTCTCTTGCACTCTGTATCGGGGATTAAAGTCAGTATTTCGAAATCCTCTCGTGAAGATCGCCCGTAGCAAAAAAGAAAAAGAGAAAAAATAGAAAAAGGAAGGGAGGGACAGGACTTAAGAGACAAGGGTGAGTCAGACGAGGTTTTAGAGAGGTTCTTGACCCTTCATGCAGTCGATATCTTAAGAATTATATCGCGCGCAGTGCTACTTCTTTTTCACCCTTATAATAAGTGTATCTCACGTCTTTCTCGATCCGCGTATAATTTTCTACCGTACCACGATAATTTTTATCTATATTATATATTTCCCAATAACTATTTGCATTCATTTTATATATGACTCTTCATTCTTTTCTCTGGATCACGACGTCTCCCAGTTTTTGACGACTCGATATAAATATTCGTACACCTATACATATGTAGACACACGCATGACGTGGGAGTTATTTGAGCTCCGAAATATTTGCTATAAAAAGTAGAATTTTTTATCGACCGTGTTCGCATGCAGCAGGTGCACAACACTATGTATATCAAAAGCTGCGCGTTCGCCGCGCTGAGCGAAACGTAAAAAGGGGTTGTTTGAAAATTTTTTCATTACCTAACCTGTAGGGTGCGCAACGAGAAAAGTTGACTCGGCTCGTTTCATTTGTTTGTCTATCTCGGATTAGGTTTAAAAAAGTTTAATCCCCAGGTTCTTCCCTCGTTCTTTTTATCTCTTTTCTTTGCCTTTTTTTTTTTTAAATCTACAGCAGGCACTTTTAATTTTATTTATTAGATTTCTTTTACTTTTCACTTTTTTTTTTCGAATTCTTTTACACTTTTTTCCTGCTTAGGAAGTCAAATTCTTGACACGTACGTACAAGTAATTATAAATGTACTAGAGCGTCGTCGCGTGCGTTTAGTTTTTATATTTATTATTCATATAGTTCATGGTTAATTAGACGTAATTATGGACCGAGACCTATTATATCGTTTCTGCGAGCTAATATTTTACGTGCTATAGGTACAGGTATATCTAGAAAACGCGACGGGCAATTGTATCGATCGATTTGAAATCGATATAAATTTTTCTTTTTTCTTTTCACACAAATTTGTAGCTGACGGAACTCGAATGGCTGGCTGGTCGGTGTTTTACTGTAGGGATCGGTAGGGTACAGCGACTTTTATCACCTAACGACATATCTGTAGTACGTGTAATAAAACGAGGTGTTGCTTGCTGAACGACCAATCAACGTTATGCAGAATCGTTCGCAATATGAATATATGTATCTACAAATATCGGCATATAACTATTGACTAGCTTCATACAACTAATTAAAGTTTTATCGACGTGCTAATTGACAGTAATGCTCGTTACCTTGTAAAAGCCGTATTATTAAACGAAATATGAAATTATCAAGAGATTGTCACGTGTCATCTAGGTGGTGAGGGTGTAGTTTTTTTAAATTTGGGTGGGAGTAAAAAAAAAATATCGGACGTAATTGTCTTATGGATTCTACCGATCACATATATAGGAGCTTATTATTATGTATTTATATCATGTACTAATATATACCTATACCTATTTATTATTAATTACATCATATTAATATCTATACTTAAGAAAAACAAAACCAAAAAAAAAAACAAGAAAAGATACGTAGAATTAGAAATTTTGTCCTAAAAATTAAACATAATAATCTTGATGTTTAGATATGTAGATTTTGTGTAGATTCTATACATTGAACTATATAATTATATATATTGTATATATACGTACACATCATATACGTATCTATACTCGCACGCGACTATTAGTGCTTTTTACGAACAATATATGTATACATATGTATGGATATATCATATACATACCCTATATAGCAATGATCGTGTGACATGAAAATGGGATATACATATTATTAGTACTTTAAAATATTTTTCTTTTCGTATATAAATGCAAAACAGTAGAATTTGACCAAGAGTAGAGATGTTATATCGCTGATTGAATTACCATAGCATATAAATAAAAAAAAACAAAAGTTCTCCAATAGATCTATATAGCTATGTATAATTTGGGTAATTTCATTTTTTTGATTATCTACGGTCTGTAGCGCCTATAATTTATATCGTGATAAAATCGTTTCCAACTGTTTTATATCGGTATAATACATCAAATTTCGGTAAAATTTAGTTTCCGATGTTTTCTCACAGAGTTGGAAAAGGAGAACAAAAAAAAAAATTCCGCACCCGAATTTTTCCGAAATAACGTAGAGTGGATACATTTTGGAATCTCGTTTCTCTAAAATTGGTTTATATCACGTTGACTATCGATACTGCGACGTTCCGATCTAATTTTGACGGTGTCGTGCACGTTACATAGTTGCATATGTAGTACATATGTACTTCACCTATATGCATACTATTTCATGCGACAGCCATCGGTGTATATATACATATACTTAATGCGCATTCCGCGTTTATCAGATGCCACTCGCGGTTGATTGTGTCACGTAATTACGCTGCACACACACCTTGAATCGTTAACCTTATACCCGGCCAGGTATACGTGTAACCGAAGATAACGTTAGAAATTCTTCGGAAAGTTCCGTTTTTTTCTTTTCTCTTTCGAATTTTCAATAAAATCATCAAACGCCTCAATATATATACGTATACTGCTCTGCATCACATAAATAGCTGCTGTTTAGTACGTATAGATAATATATTAATTATCATTTGTTACATTATGTACCATGTGTCCCAGCGTTTACATCACAGTATGCTTGGTTGCCTGCCGCTAGGCGCTCAGTCGGCAAAGCAGAGCGTGCCCCGTTTGTTGACTCGCCGTGACCGATTATGCCGAGCGCCTAGCGGCAGGCAACCAGACATACTGTGATGTAAACGCTGGGACACATGTTATATTATCGAACGGAGCTATGATCATTGGAATAATTGATCGTTGAGTTTTAGTTGATTTTTTATCATACATTACATAGTGCGTATAGTTGTGTACTAATTATTACAGGAGATTAACAAAAAATATTTGTATAGTTCATGCTGTGGGAAATGCATATTTTCATAGTACATACTGATATAGTATACGTGAAAAAAAGAATGAAAGAAAAAAAAAAAAAAGGAGATTGAAAATTATCTGTATAGTTACGGTAGACATGAACATATTCTATATAATACACAAATTATAATATCTATATCGCACCAATATGTATAAAATTGATACTATATAGGAAGATTTTGTGTAGCTATTAGCGCCAGTAGTTCTTGGTAGTTTGATAATTAACCTATATCACAATTTGGATTCTCTCTTTCTGACTGTCCTCTGTGCGTGTGTGATGTGTCTGTAATTTTACACGCGTGTGGTGTGTAACGTGGACAAAAACTAACGCTGTCAATCGACACGCACACACGCACACAACACACACGTACCAACGAACACGTGCACATGACACACAAACACGTAGTGCTGCTGCATCGTATAGGGCTGTCGCAGATCTTATTATATGTATATTAGATATGTAATACAGAGGATATACTGTGTGCCATATATCCTCGCATCAAAAGCACCACCATTTTATATTATCACTACTATCTCGGCATATTTAAGTATATTCATAGAAATAAAGAGAAAATATATACATATATATATTAGTTTAATATCGCACCGTAGCTTCGTAGTGAACGTTAAATATTATATGTAACGCAGTATTAATTATCATGATTATATTTTATTAATCAGCTTTTCTTTTATTTTTATTTTTTTTTTTAATTTTTCTAAATTCAAAGAATTTCGGCAATTCGAACTATATGATTATTATATCCACGTCAATCGAAATTCCATTTAATTATTTTTTCTTTGTTTCTTTTCTTTTTCTTTCTCTTTTTTTCATATCTATGTATATCTAGCAGTCCAAGCATCGAGCATTATACTATAATATGACGTTGTACGTAGTGCAGATGAAAATGAAATAAATGAAAAATTAATAAAATAAGCTAATCAGTTGATGACTTTGATTTTTCAGGAAGAACAAAATTATCTGCCGTTGTAAATAACCGTTATATATATGTGTCTACGTATATATATAACTGAAAACAAAAATCAATTTTTTTATACAAATAAAAAATTCAGAAAAAAAAAGAAAAAAACGTGTTGTTCCCTAAAAAACAAACAAAGTCAATCATACAAAATTCCTTATTATACATATAGACATTTCACCGCATCATCTATTGTACATGTATGACGTACCCATATAACATTAGGAATATATAAGGAGTTAATTATAACCTATAGTGTCGTACAATAGTAAATAATAATACGAATTAACAAGTAGGTAGGTAGTTGATAATATTATTATTATTATTATTGTTATTGTTGTTATATTATATATTGAAAATAACGCTATCATTCGTTAACCACCCTATCTGTATACCAGTAACTGCCTATATTATATAATAATAATATATACACACACAATTAATATTTTACGACTACTAATTAAAAAAAAAAAACTAGTTAGAAACGTTTCAAAGTTATATTCATTCGTGTATTATGAATTAATGAATTGATTGATTAATTAATTATTGATTAATCAATTAAGTATTTGATTAAGAGAAAGCATGTGGTAAAAGGTGTCCATATATATACGTTATTACCTATTTTATAATACCTACATATACGTATTATATCTATATTAGATCCTGATATTTTATTTAAAAAAAAAAAAATGAAAAAAAAAACGTAATTAATATGTCATCCAATGAAACACTTCTATTTTCACTCTTTATCGCTCGAATGTTTTGTGAAAAAAAAAACAAAAACAAACAAACAAAAAGAAAGAAAAAAGAAAGAAAAAAAGAACAAAATAAATCGAGTCAAAAGAGTATTAAAGATGTGTCATCACGATTCCATTATGTTTTTCAAGGAGGCAGGTTACATTACTACGGATCGAAAGAAGGCGTACTTGTAAACGCGGTCGTAAGATGCGGATCCAGGAACGCGACGGATATCAAAATCTGGACCATCGCTGACAGTCCTTACCTCCAACTCCCTTTCCAGGTAAAACAACAAAAAAAAATCAAAAAACAAAAGAAAAATCAAAATTTTAAAAGAAATATTATAAAGGAACAATTATATTATCTGACGTACAAATTGTATGTACCTACAGTGTATTATATATCGTTCTATATAATTGTTTGTTAGATCAACCTTTCATTAGTAGCTCTGTCTCTCTCGCTCTCTCGTATATTATATTGGTTGGTTTGGACTGTATGGTAATTTAATTTGATTAAAAGAAAAAGAACAAGAAAAAAGAAAGGGAACATTGTTATTGTTCATTAATATTCACCGATATTGTATATCATGTACCAATGTATTTATATAAGTACATCGTCATTTATATACATATATATTTATATATATATCATACGTTTTTTTTTTTTTTTTTACATGTAGTGAATTTATTAAAATTATATAATGTAAACGTGTTCGACTATCGGTATTTAATTATATACGGTGTTGTCAGACAATCATTAACGCGAACGTTGACTGTTGTAATTTTCTTCTTTTCTTTTTGGTGAAAAAAATAATTAAAAACCAATTAATGTCATATTAAAATACGATAACTGCAGTTTTTCGTCGTCCATCGAACACCGCAGTTATAATCTATAGCGAAGGGAAAAAATTTTCTTTTCTATTCTACTCAAGGGATACGGATTTCTTTTGTTTTTTTTCTTTTTATGTCAAAATTGTTGGTAATCAGCGTATATAAATATATATGTATATATTATACGTTTGTGGCAGAAATGCGTCACGTCAACTTCAATAATATACCTAATTTACCTACAATTAGAATAGTTTCTAGTCTAACCTAACCTTACCTAGACTAATATAGAGCTGGTCATACGTTAACCCAGTTTAACTGGATGTTCATTATTACATTTATATATACTTACTATTATCATCATTACGTATCGTATACCTATCATCCTTAATTAATGTCGTTTTCACTCTCATTTATGTTGATTTCATCTCTCCCAATCATCGGCAATGAATATTAGGTACGTCACAAAAAAAAGATATCTGTATCCGTTTTGAAATACGTAATAATATTTCATTCGCTGATTTTGGGACTAAATTTTTTTTTTAGTTTGGGTTATGCTTCAGGGGAGAATATGTGTTATTATGTACCTAATCTACCTGTCACATAGTGGTCATATAGGAATTTATTAAATAGTGTCTTGGTTGTGTATTAAATTTATATACAGATATTTATATATTTAAAAAGAAAAAAAAAAAGAAATTTATTATCTTTACATACAATTTCTAATTCATCATATCACATAAAATATATATAACGGCATGGTATATAAGATATTTGGCGATTTATACATAGGTATATAAAAATCATTATTTTCATCATAATTTACACTTTCATCTACATTCGCAATAATTTAGGCATATAAATATTATGTGCTATTATTAATTATCACATCTACTATACATAGAGAGTTGCTCACATATATATCAGTGATAAATATATGAGTAAATACGTTTCGCTAACAAAAATAGGTATACATGTAATAGTGGGAAATGTATTTTTATATAGAAAAATCATTAATCCATCACTATGCGTATTCGAACAAAGTAGTTGAAAACCATCAGATTTAAAGCGTCGTAGAGAAAGTCAATGTCATAACAATAAGAGTAATCATTAAAAATCAAAGAGTGTATAGTAAATTTCAGTGATTTTGACTTTTGGGTCTACATGTAGTTAAACAAATTATGAAAAAAAAAAAAGAAAGAAAGAGAAAGCTTTTGCACTAACCTGATATGCAAAACTGAACTATTTTTCTTCATGTACATTATATTACTGTTGGGCTTAATTGACTTCTTTACGAGGATTTAAAATACCCCGTATACATATAGGTAAACGTATATAATAAAGTTAACCAAGTAGGTCTCTGGGTTTATTGCATGCGGAAAAGCTCCCCGCCAATGGAGAGTACTAGTCGTTATAATTAAAAACTTTGCCTATAGATATTAACGTAAAAAAAATTGAAAAAAAAAACGAAAAAAAACGTGTGGGTAATTGTTTATCTATGTGAAGAAAGTTATATGAAAAAATGATCACACATATGGCTATACGTACGATATAGTTGGAAATTTATAGATGGTTGATATACATATATCTATGTTAACATAAATTGCAATTTTTTAGTTTTACATTCATTTTTTTTGTGAGTACTAGATACTTGCTACTAAAAATGATAATTTTCATTTCAGTAACGGTTGCCGAAAACGGCTACAGTTCATCAAAACTAGGTTCCTATATTACCAACGATCGGAAACACGTACCGGCAGAAATCGAATGAAAAATGAATGAAAAGAATTTTTGACACGTTATCAATGAAATTTGATGCATTAGAACCTCGATTAGAACCGTGAAGAAATAGAGAAATCATACCTATGTGCAGCGGTATGACGCTGAAACGATTTTGATGAATTCGATTTTTAAATTGAGATGGATGACGGAGTGGCTCTAATCTATAGAGAAAGCAGAAGTAAAAAAGAATGAGAAAATAAAATGAAATGATGAAGAAAAAAAAAAAAAAAAAACGAAAATAGCACCGATTTATCTTATAACAGAATGGACGAAACTAAGATTAAGTGATTTATAGGCACCGCGCCGCGCTGTACCTTCGATAAGCGATACATCAAAATTGAAAAATATTATACATCCCTGACTCTTTGAAAATTTGACGTCTCGTATCACTCGGGTAAAACGACACCTTCAAATAACGTGTGTTGAGTGGAATTTGTGAACAAATTTTTCTCACAATCATCAATCATTTCGTATGAGACCAATGTTGAGAATAATTGAAAATCAAATTACTCGGCTTTGTATTTTTCTATATTCCTTTCGTTGTCGAAGTGATAATCACCTATGTCAGGAAAAAAAAATTCTGATTGGTCACCTCAATTCAAATATTTGCTGAAAACAATGGATGAAATGGACATTCATCATTTATTTTTATACAATATCGCGCGCCGCAGCGTCGCATCGCCCCTGATCTCCCAAATCATCTCCCAAAAGCAAAAAAAGATGATATTAAATAAAACATCGTAAGCCCCCAAGGTTTTGAATGTATAGAATTTCCGAATCGACTATAATGCCCTTGCAAAAAATACCACCCGAAAATATATCGAACTTCGATAGAAATGTGAGATAAAAAAAAGCTACTTTTATAGCAAACGAAAAAAAACAAGAAGAGTTTTATTCGTATATGATAATAATAATATGTATGAAAGGACGGAGCAACAGCTGGGTATATACTTAAAAATATTATGTCGCGTGGCAAAAAGTCGACGGAGCTTATTTGACGTTTTTTTGAATAAATTAGTGGCTTGAAAGTTGCGTGGAAAAGCCGGCTTATTACATGGGAACTTTCCTTGTGTATACCTCACTCACTTGAAGTTTCAGTTGGCAAGCCTTTAATCTTCGAATTTTTATTTATGAAAACTCATTACCTAAATCTGTACGTTGGAGGAGCCCCCTTTACCGACATTTTACGAACGTAAAATTATACGAGCTTTTCCACATTTATGCGAAGTTATATTAACTAAATTCTAATTACCCGATGCGTACGGGAGTTTTTACTGATTTTACGAATGACGATATGAAGAACAATTTTGTAACACGAAATTAAACTTTTCTCAATTTGTATTTTATATAATTGAATCGATTTACACATGTATACTCGCGGTTTGAACCGCATCTACATTAAAAATCCCACTGTAGTTCTCAGCTGCAGCGCACACCACAAATCTACTTTTTAATTTACAAGCCCCCACAGCATCAAGAGTCTAAAGACATTTGGCCCGGTATACATGCACATAAGTTCGAACGGTAATAAAAGTAATATGCTAATATGCTAATAAATAGGCGGTAATTGAATAACGCCGTCATATATACCGTGGAACAAGAATTAGTGACGTTAGTCGCGATTGGAAATGAAATTATGCGGGGGGGGGGGGGGGGTAAAAATAGCTGGTAACTCTCCATGGAAATAACAGAGAAGGGGGGGGGGGGTTGAAAAATAAGGTCCTAGGGGTTGTCATGGTATAATATAGTATATAGGTACATATGTACGATATGTACATATACAGTGACTGAGTCGCGCGAAAGCGTAAATTAATTTTCGTCAAGTTACCTTGAACTCGAAGAGTCTCATTACGAAAATTCAAAGAGACTTTGTCCGAAGTTGTAATTCGCTTGGGGGCTTTCATTGGTCGAACAAAACCATCGGGAGAGAAACCAAGCTTCAACCACCGACACCACATCACGCGATTATTCTGGGATTTCCTCTAGCGCTGCAGCGCGGCGAATTCTAATATATTTCCTCTTTCTCTTCTTCATATTATTCGACCACTCGATACGGGCCGAAATTATTACGTCGTATTTTTATTCCTCGATCCCCGACGCGACTTCTCTCCGATGTTTTTTCTTTTTCCGTCCTCCAGCTCTCATTCGGTATAAACAACTCCGACGACGTTAAATTTGCGACATTTGTAAAGGCGCGAGGGGAGAGGAAAGGGGAGATTTCTCCCCAGCCTGATTGCGGCGATAAGTCATTCTCTCGGAACAATCGACAATGATCGTACTTGCAAATCCCGAGATCCAAGGATTAGGCAGGAATCGCCATTTCGTTCCGGGGAGCTAGCTGTCCGCGCGTATACATCAGGGGAAGGCTCTTGAGGATTTATTATCCCGGGATCAAACCCAATAAACGTATTCCTACCACGAGGAAATTTA
This sequence comes from Athalia cordata, assembly GCA_963932425.1. Taxonomy (NCBI): domain Eukaryota; kingdom Metazoa; phylum Arthropoda; class Insecta; order Hymenoptera; family Athaliidae; genus Athalia; species Athalia cordata. The sequence continues at coordinate 20,207,003 of OZ010625.1, forward strand.
GATGTATGTACGGAAATCATTCTCAATCTCTATATACCAATTTGAACAGTCGACAACTTCAGGGATCGGATAAAAAATATAGAAAATAAAAAGAAATCAAAATTCAAACCTTTAAAATTTTTCAGTTTTCTATTAATTTTTTCCATATATATATTCTTTCGTATATTTGCGTTCAAAATCATGTGTTATATATTCGACATGAATTTAATTAAAATGAAGTTTTTTCCATCACGCTATTAAAATTCAAACTAGAATATGGAAATTCCGTCTGCTCGATTTATATCAGATATATCTGAATGAACGAATTCAGCAGAGCAGAGAGAGAGCTGGTGACTAACGAGCTCTCACTGCGGGCACGTGGGTTCTACCCTATGTAAAGAAACCAACGAGTTAGTTTTTTTGTTTGGGGGTTTTTTGCTCATACTACTCGAAAGTTCCGTTAACGTGACGAGGAGGCTAACGCGGTTATATCGACAACGCGAAACAACGCACTCAAAAGTCAAACAATCAATTTCACGATTTTCCGAAAATCACGTCAATTCAATTCACATACTCATCGTACAAACGGTCGGACATGAAATTATCTGGAAAAAATCGACGATAGATCATCTCTTGGAATTGCGTTTTGAGTTATTTTATAAAACCCGTCCCAACATCACGAAATTGTTGTAATCAAAAATCGGATCACAGGGTACACGTTAATATTGCGAACAAATATATTGTACATTATTACTAGTACCGAGAATTAAACGATGAACCAATTAGCTCGCGACCGCCGTCTCGCTTCCGTCGGAATGAACTCGATCGGGAGAAAAAGAAAGGAAGATGAACGCGTGTGGTTTGCGGAGAAAAATACGTGCGGAAAATCAGGATATTTCGCACGGCTATGCGTGCGTACAATTACAAATGTACGTTTTACGGAGTCCTGTGTAACAGACGTGCTTGTATTATACGACCAATGGGTGGTGTTGTTTGTATTGGGTGGGGGTGGCTAATCGATATAGTAGCTGTAGACTACGACGACGACCGACGTCGAGGAAGAAGAGAAGAGAAGGAGGAGGAGGAGGAGGAGAAGAAGGAAAAGAAGAAGAAGGAAAATGGAGAACGAGGACTACCGCCGCCGCCGCCGTCGTAGTCGTCGTCGTCGTACTACACGCGGTCGTTAAACGTATATATTAGAGAAGAGGAAAGCTGAAGGATCGGCATTTCTAGTTCTGCTATACATGTACATATATTGCACAGCCGCGAGGGCTAAACTGGCAGAACTAACATAGAAGTTAAGATGAGCAGAATGAGAGCGAGAGAGAAGTTGGAGACCGAGCTCAGCTCTCTCTTCCCTCCTGCAGGACCCGCGCGCCCCGTTAGAACAAGGAAATTATAGGATTCTATGGAATTCGCGAACGATCTCGTAGCTTGTTAATTGCGAAATTGTTTACCACATACTGCACCAGCCACCACCCAACAGAATTGGCATGCTTCTGAAACATGAATTATTAACGGAGATTCTAGAACAATTATTATTATCACCATCATTGTTACACACGTCTAACACCGCCTTATACTTCCAGAAATATTTATTTCATTAATTATTTTCATGCCCGTAACGACTCATCAGTTCATCTGTTCTGTTTCATGTTATATCGCTGTGAACATATATGCACACGTATTTTGTGGATAATAATTTAATCGCGTGCGGTAACGCGCGGATTTTCCTGGGCAGCGAACGCGAGAACCAGAGCTCTTCTATTTCGACCACCCTCCGACCTCCCTCTTCGTAATTGAAATATTTGTTTTAAACTAAAAACTCATTTTAACTGCCACCCGTCCTCCCCGTTAGCGCGTTTACTTCAACGGTTTTAAACTAACTCGCTTTTTTCCCATCGCCACCCCGCGCGCACCTAACAATATCTACTTTTAACGAAAAATTTACAATTTTACCCAGAGGTCGTTACGTATGTATGAATACCGTGCTCATCGATTTTTTTTTCAACTTCGTAGATACCTATATATGCATACCCTCCTTCCGTTCCGTTTTTCCCCCTTCAATTCCCTTGTTTTCTATCTCTACGTTTTTCGTTTTTACATTATTTGCCTCCATCGTTATTACGGTTACTATCAATATTTTTATGGTTATTTTTATCATTGTTATAACCATCCCGTAAACGATTTTCCGAAGATAATGGAAGAATTTTTTTCCTTTTGTTTTTCTTCCCTTTTTATATGCGTAACTTTTTTCGAAAATATATTTTTCCGTTTTGTCGATAATTATATGATGAAAAATTAGAATGAAAAAAAATTCAAAAATCAAAACTTCATTCATACAGCCGCTTGTACGGGGATAAAAATAAACCAAGATACAAACTACGTTTCACCTATGTACCTCGTAATTTAAATCTACTTTGTCGAACACATGCCCATGTAACAATGCTTCGATTAAATCGAAACCAAAATTTAATTTCGGTCCAGCTGTAGTCTAGAATCATAGTTGGAATTGATCGACCGCGGAGGGATGTGCATCGGACGTAGCGGTCGAGGGGTAGTTTCATCGGTCGGTAATAGGAGTTACCACAACCCTCAAATATCTCGAGTTATCGACGATCTCTGCGCCTGACAAACCGACAACCACTCGACACAATATTCGCGCCAGACTTCCCTTCCAATTTATTGTACGGTAACGCCATCGCGCGACGGAATTTCTACCCCAAGTTTTTATCTGGGATAGGGTGCTTTTATAAAAAAAGAATATTTTCTATTTAGATAATGATTTTATTTATTTATTCAGTTTTTTTTTTCTGTTGTTTTTTCAATCTTGCTTTATTTTCTCTTTTCTTTTTTATTCAATGGGGTTTGAAAAAAAATGATGATAAAAAATGTAAGTCTTTACCGCGCCACTTTTGATGCGTCTTACTTTATTAATTTTTTATTTTTTCTTTCATTCCCGATTTATTTTATCTATTTATCTTTTCCTTTGATTTTCAAAGCCACAAAGAGATTACTGATATTATTATTTCGCGAACGGTGCAGATCCTTTGCCGCGATGAATATTCATTGACTCTATAAAGGATGACCAGAGATGCAGCAGACCCGATTTTAACATCGATTATGTACATTCACGTCACATGCGATATGAAAAATTCTTTTGAAAATTTAATCGTCGCGACGCTGGTATAGTATACAAGAAAAAAAAAAAAAAAAAAAAAACAAGAAAATTCATATGCGCTAAAACGTGTTTGTTCACAATTATTTTCAAGTTATATGCGGCACACGACGTTATACTTCAGTTTATGTATTTTTCAACGTCGAAATGTCAACGTCGTCGTCGTCGTCGTCATAGTGTATTTTTATATCTGTTCCGCATTTAAATATTCCGTTGTGATATTAAATTTTCCCTAGTATAATATATGCGTATGGATATGAGACATGAAAATCTTTTGATCCCCTTTTTTCAGTTTTTTAGTTATTTATTTATTTCATTTTTTTTAATTTTTTCTCTCTCCCTCTTTGACCCGTTATTATATACCTGTACTATATGTACGCCTTACTTCTGTCATATATAATAAATAAGCATAAGGTATACATGGGATATACGATACGATACTTCGTTCCTTTATATTCGCTTCGTTCACAACTTTCGACTTACGACTACGCTGTGCAAAGCCCTTTATGTGCCTCCTTTGACCCTTCGGTTATGCGAAAGTGCCCGGGTTCCAGTAGTAGTATATATAAAATATGGTAGAGAGGGAAGATAAATAAAAATGATAATAATGATAATAATAAGAATGACAAGAATCATAATAATAACAACGCAGAAAAATTTTAGTAAAGAAGAAAAACGACAGAATTCAATAACTTTGTCCTCTCTTTGTACAACCTTGCCCCATCGGGATTCCATTTTTCAAACTTTTTTCTTTTTCCTATAAAATACAATTTAGTTTTCTTGATTTTTTTTTGTTTATATTGACCGTCGATACATTTCGTACCTTGATATTTTTCTTTGTAGCGAATAGAATTTTATTGGAAAACTGAATTTATCATTATTTTGTTTTTTGTTTTGCTTTTAATGGTATCTGCTTTTTTTTGTACCGTATAAATGAAGGAAAGCTCGCGTGCGATCGACGAGAGATCAGATGCCGAATTTTGATTTCACTTGTTTCCAGTTCCGCAAATTTGCTAAACCGTAACATTGAGCGACGATATGGTATGTTTTTTTTTGTTGTTTTTTTCGTATTCTAAACCTTGATTCGAACGATTGCGAAAACGCGACCCTGAATGAAATTCCGCGTAAACCCCAAATCCCGTCGTCCTAACTACTGTGTAGGTAGGTATAGCGCGTTCCGCGAGACAGCTGGGCTATTTGCGGGAAATTAAATCTCGACTGAAATTTGTATCGAATAATTAATCTTTGCCAGCTGCGTTAATGGCCCGGAATATAATACCCATGTATACACTGTAAGGTTCACCGTTAGGGAATAGGAAATGCCTAATTGACGGATGTCCAATTTCTCCTCATTTGACTGACAAGGTCTGCAGCTGGTCAAGACGAGGGGTGATTTTGGGCCGATAATATCCTACCTGTAGTAAAGTGATCTCCACACCAGCGAGTTGACTCCCTAAATTTAGCGATAGCAAATTGCCAAGACCTCACCATCGATCGATCTATTTCTCGAACCCTTGTTTGCGCGGTTACTATATGTATAGTTCGTGGTATTAATTCAACCCCTCACACAGCTCGAGCTCATTCGCGCAACGTGTTTTTTGGCCGGCCGTGGGGAAAGGGGGTACGGAGTGAGAGGCGAAGATATTTCAATCACCCCGTATTTTCTTACGATTCTGAAGTTGTAGCTTCAAGGGCGCGATGACGAACTTCCCCCCTCTTATACCTATGTACCGTTATACAACGATGCGACTAATGAGGTGCAGGACGAATCTCATAATGGAAATACCCCAATAATATGTATACATAATATGTATACATAATGATGGTATATATAAATACACACAATATTATAGCAACTGATTGTTTTCGTCTCTGCTGTAATATCGTAATTAATTATAATTGCGTATATACAGCGGTATATTATTATAGTGAGAACAATATAATAACCGCAAATAATTACGATGCGGAGTAATTTCGTCTAATTATACCGATACATTAACGTCGCAGTGTATATGGTGACCCTATAATTTCAGTCAACCGATACAATTATTATTGTCCATCGATATTTTATCGATTAATTTATTATTCGCCATTATGTCTTAGGATCGGAAAATAAAATTTTAGGACTTTCTTCGGAACGGCCGTGAACAAAACCTTATCGCCTTATGATCGTTGCATATTTATTTTTATAGGAATAATTCGAATCGACGTTATCGAACCGCGGTGATTATCACCTTGGATACAACGGGCTAACGGAAATTCTAAAACCTGTTCAGCGCGCAGCTCATGTTATACTGTAATTGATAAATGGTATTGTCACGTGCGGATTTTGGTCCCTTGTACCCATGTACTCCGATATCTACGATATAGGATGTATATGTAATGTGTTTATATATTTATTATTTACCAGACGTATACAATGTACCTAATACGAACGTGTTTACCTAAGTATCTATAGCGACAGCATGCGAGCCAAATACGTGCGGCGTTGGTGTTTTCTGTTGGCCATCTGTCGAGATACTCCCCTGCGGATTAATTGAACCTCCAACGTATTGATCCAATAATGGGAGAAAGAGAACGAGCATGCACGAGCGTAAACCATGTACGGTACTATCTATATCCGTCGAAGTAACGGAACGAAGTAAAAAAAAAAAAAAGAAACCACCATCGATATACATGTGAAGAAATGAAAAGAATTCTAACGAAACGAAATCAGAGAAACGGACTTCGAAAATTTCGAAGTCATTAATTCAAGGCCACCAAAATTGAGAGGATGAAAAAGCGGAGTTTATTTGTTGAAAATTTACCCGGAAAAAAATGATCCTATTTTGCCGCGATATAATCTTGTCATTTCTGTGGAAAACTTTATGTGGTCTGCCTGCTCCATTTATTGCTGGGCGCAATTCCGGTTGTGCAGAGCTCGGGGGTGAATTTAATAGAAATCCGCCCTGGCAACCTGCAGCGAAACGCTGGTAGCAACGACGCGATGGTAACCGCACGGAACTAAATATTCGTAATTCTTCCCACGTTTGTAATAATTTCTCTACCGAGATATTTAACTACCCTTAACGACCCGACGCAATTTAGTGGGATGGCGCAAAGGTTTGAGGTGGAATTAGTTTCATCCCCCGCAACTTTCGTTTATTCGTTATTTTCGCCTAGCTGCTGTATCACGCGGTAGAGCAGATGTACACATCTCTCGTTTCGCATCTCCTAACCCGGACTGTATGACGACACGTTCTGCGTTAATTAAATGCCTAATTAGAATGGATATAATTTAAATTAGAATATGTATACAGTTCATATATTTTCTTGCAGGAGATTATAACTTTCTCTTCATTTTTACTTTTAATTTTTCATTCATTTTTTTTTTTTTTTTTTTCTTTATCACACCCATCCGTACTTCAACTTTCCACTAAAACCGCCGGTAATTTGACGGCATCCGCCGGTACGCGATAAAAGTAATTGAATGAATTTAAATAGAAAAAAATGGAATGATGTGAAATTGTGTCGATGTGAGGCGCGCGAGAGACGTTAATCTTAATCGGTTGCTTGAATATGGTAACATTATTACCTTGACGAGTTTCAGGGTTCATATTTTATACTTTCCGCTATTTTTCCGGTATCCGCAGTGCTCTTCCAGCAATAATCTTGCCAAATAAAGCAATCACGGCTCACCAGCAAAAACGTGCAAAATTGCGCTCTCCAGTGCAACGTTGTGCCAAATTAATTAAGATATCGAAATCCAAGTCTAAAGCCACATTAATAACTATTATTAATTTTTTCTCTAATTACCTATGTGTGCAGCGGGTTTGTCGTTATGTTATTATAATTTTAGGAAGGAATGGACATTGTTAAATTATTACACATTCATCGTATTATACTTCGATATAAATTTAATTCGTTCAAAACTTTCGATAATATATTTAAACGATCAAAAAAAAGAAAAGAAGAAGAAATGAGATTTTAATTAATTGAGATCGATTGAATTGATTTTCGATTCGATTGAAAAATATCTTTATTATTTTTTCATCTCTCGTCAGTGCATATATGTATACATACCTACGAATAGACTACCAAGCCACATACCTATTTTTTATTCTACATAAAACGGAAATATTATACATTATAATATGTATATTGGAAATATTATATAAAATTGTACAAAATATATATACGTACAGTTATAAACTCTCTGCGGTGGTAAAATAATTCACATTAGGTACTATAATTTTCATTATTTTCTGTAAAATTTCTGATCTACTTTATTTTTTATCGATTATAAATACCTACGGTGAAAAATTTCATACGAAATATACAAATGGCGTAATAATGATAACGTACGTGGCGTGTATTCTACGAATTATTCAAAGTGCTTAATATATATTAATAATCTACACACTTCTAATGCCGTATATATATACATATTTAAAATGTTATACATACTCAAGTAAAGCCTATCGTATGTGTAATATATAACGTGATGTAGTAATGTATTTAATAATATTCTACGATTCTACACATCTAGCTTGGTTTTTGAGTCTCTCACATTGTTGGCTATCGATGTGTCGGGGTGGTTTTTCTTCGTCCTCTTCTCTTTCTTCGTATAAAATTAAAATCGCTGTTTCACCGATCGCGTTTCTTACAAAATTTCACCCTTCTCGTTATTTCTTTCATTCTTACTTTCATTTTTGTTCGTTTTACTCTTTATCGCATAATATAGGTACATATAACATCACGAATCGAGACTATTATACGACGATGAAATTACGAGACTAAAAACTCAACGGAGGGTTGGTTGCTGCCGATGCCGCCGCTGTTTCTGACCCTCCTCGTCGTATCGATTCCCGTAATATTACCGCGCGGCTTTTAGCTCTGTGTCAGATGTAGATGCTGCCCAGCTCTACTGCTACTTGATATTTCTGCTATTCCTGCCGCAGTGGCGCCACCCGTTTCACCCTTGAGGAAAACCAACCCCCAGCTGTGAGAACGGTGGTTGGTCCCGCGAGGTCGTACGGGGTCGTTGTGGGGTAGTGAAGCGGGTGGATCGTTCGTTCGTATTCGTTCGCGTTCGAGTTCTTCAGGGGTTGCTGCGAGAGGACAGTGTCGCCATCGCGCGGTTGCGCCCGTTACTTTTCTGCGCGAGGACCTTTGGTCCTCTATCTTTCTTTTTTCGTTTTTTCCTCCTCTCGTTCTTTTGCTTCTTTCTTTCCGCTTCTCCCCTTTTCGACCGTCGAACTCTCGCTTTCTTTCTCTTTCTCTCTCTATCCTCCCCACCGCCTCCATCGCGCCCCTCGCTCCACCCGAAATTTTTTTAGTTTCATTTTTCTTTTCCATCTCGCTTTTTCCAGCCATAGAATTGGAACAAGCTTTCGCTACGATACGTGCCGAACCCGTTAATCCACGGCTAATCAATCGGTAGCATGTCTTCTTCCGCGCCCTTTACTTCAACCAACCGGCAAACTACCCTCTGTAGACGACTTTTGCGTTCCATCTCATTCCTCCCCCCGTAAATCAACGAATTTTCATATACCAGCTTTTACGGTATTATTTTTATTATATTACCCCGGAGAGTTGGAACAGTCTTACACAAATGTTTCACTTTTTCAGACATTATACCTACTCCATTTTCTTTCATATTTTTACGTTATGTAGTTTTAGTTGGATTGACACGCGATCAGCTTCTGTTATTTAACATATTTAACATTCGTATGCGCATTCGAAAATTTATTTGCGGTATTGTCATTTAAAATTTTTTATTCCTTTCGCCGTACACTATAGTATATTGAAGAAATCACAATTCGTGCGCGCGATTTATACGTTGGATATTTTTCGGTGCTCGGAAATGTCGGTTTCACAGTAGCTGGTATTATACGTGTAATCTGTAGCTGCACAACAACGAAAAAAGGGATTTCAGTCCCTTTGACATTTATTGTCGTCGTTGCAAGGGAGGGCGCGAGTTAGGATAAAATAGGAAAAGAGAAGAGAGAAAATACTCGCAAAGGATAAGGGCACGGTTCGCGTTGATAATTTCGTTTCAAAATGGAGGAAGGAAGGAAATAATTACGGAAAGGTTGAGGCGGTAATATTTCGTTGTACATAGGTACATGACCCTCCATTCGTTCGTTCATCGTTCGCGCACATATATATATATGTACGTATATAAAAATATGTATACATGCACATATAATGTAATGTAAAAGGTCACTGGCAGTAGTTGCCGGAGGAGGAGAGTCGGCGGTGATTTTTACGAGAGGGAAGGTTCCGCTTGGATATATTATATTCTTTGCGTTCAAGTTGAATATATAACATATAAGAAAGAGAAATTTCTATATACTTTTGTTTATGTACGTGTATACGTATATCATCACGACCCCGAAATATACCTACTGCACGAATATATATACACGTAAGGGGCGCGTTTGTTCGAAGTCGACATCGAACTTTGGAGGGTGTACAAAAATATACCCCATGAAATTAGCGGAAGAGCTTGTTCCCCCGTCATTACGTAAACTGGATCGCGTGTCTCAGATAATTACGATCGGCCATCCCAACGGCGCACGTGTATCATCGGCTCTACTACACTCCTCCCTCGGTTATAATACAGTAAGTAGTTTACTCGGAAAAGTTGTAAAAAAAAAGTAAAAATTAAAAACGAGAAAAAAAATTCTTTCATCCCTCTCGAAAAATCGAAAGTCTCAACTCGACTAGCACCTTATGGTTTTTGGTATTTGGGAATCTCGATTTGAATACTTAATTTTTCTTTTTTCGTGTACCTCGCCCCTGAGTCGGAGGATCGGTTGAGGAAGAGATGAATATTATGCTGCGGTGGGATTTTTGTGCGAATAAAGATTTAGAGCAAGTTGTTAATTATGGGTGTAGAATGTTGATAGGATTTTTAAGGAAGCGTATTATATGTCAAAGTTTTTCGAATAACACCTGGGTGTGATCGATGCAACTACCAGGTGGATAGTAGCCGCGCCTATATCGACCGGAAACCATTTTCATCGGACCTCCCCGACCGTAGCGTTTCACGTTGTCGAGTCGCGAACCCTACCGAATAGATTCTCCAGCAGCAGGAGCAGCAGCGGCAGTGGCGAAAGCTTATTTCGTCGACTTTGAGCGGCTTCAGCGCGTGACAAATGATTATTCGATATTATTAACCAACAATCATGAGAATTTTAATCCCCCGTTATCAAATTTTCGGATCAACTTGTATCCCTCCACGTCATTGATTAATTCGTTATAAATTGTAATTAATCATTTTTCTTAGGTTTGAATTTATCTGATATTTATTCCTTCGGATTCTTCGTATCCCTCTTTTTATTACCTTCCTCCTCATCTGCACGATATATTTTTTCATACGTGTCACACAAATGATTTCATTTTGTTTTTCGCTTCCTTTTTTTTTTTTTACACCACATAACATAATCTTGTATCGACGTACAGAATAATTTATGTCTCGTATATATTATTCGCTGCACCAAAATCAAATGATGATATTCATGTATTAGGAATATATAATTCACCGGTTTTTTTACGATGCGACACACTTTAATAATCCCCTTTAATTCCTCCAATTACTTCATACTCCCCATCGATCAACGATTTCTCGACGACGAATTGCTCGAGATAATTATACCGCGAATACTCCAAGTAAACCTTTTACTCCAACGGGGTAATAACATCCCTTGCATACCGTTTCGGATCGCCGTCAGTTTTTTTTTTTCTTTCTCTTTTTCAGGTTGAAAAAGAATCCTCGGTGTTGAAATTGTAGGGGTGCTTTAGGTCGAGGACAATGTCCCGCCACACCAGTAACTCTAAAAAGGTGTACTGCTGTGACAGGACAATATGCCCGGCCCTAGCTTTATAATATACCGCTGCTCGTGCTGGTTAGTGTCGAGGTTTCAGGTCGATATATCGTTTCCCTTCGTCCGGTGTTCCCCTCGCGTTTCTTATCTTCTCGTATTCCACGTAGCTTGCCGGTACAATTTATATTTCCTCCTTAATTCAATGGTTAATTTGAGAAAAATCTTGTACATATGTCGTGCGTTTATCGGGCGTTAACGACGAGGCAGAAATAAATGAAATAATCGAACGAAGAAAGCAAGGAAAATCGAATGAAATCGAAGAAACGTAAGGAAATAAATTTTACTGTATACTCCTCGTTCGATGATACTTTTAAGTATACACGGTACGTGTAACGTGTTATATAAAGGTTGAAAAGCTGGCTCGATCCCAGCTTTTTATCCGTACGAGATATTATTTTATATGACGTTGATGCGGTAGGACGGTGACGGAGCCAGTGCGACGGTTACGAGACGAGGGCGGTCTAGAGCTACTTGGTCGAGCGTCCCGACGGCACTGCGTCGCTCGCGCGGCGGCGCCTCCGCACCCCGAACCCCAATTTCCCTCCCTCGCTACTAGGGGTAGCAAACGAACTGGGCGACGTAGGTGGAGCAGTGGGAGGTTGGGAGGAAAAAGAAGGAGAGAGATAGATAGAGAAAGAGAAAGAGACGGGGTGAGGGTTGGAAGAGGAGATGGAGGAGGAAGAGGAGGAGGAGGAGCAGGAGGGAGAAACGACCCCTCAGCGGCTTACGGAGAGCGGGGTGTATTGATCCACCAGCTGCGCTCTCTCTCACCGGGGGACGGCGCGTGGTGGAATACGCCGAGGGTATAGAGGAGACGACGACTACGAGTAACGTTCCGCCGACGCCGCGTCCGACGTGGACGACGAGAACGACGAGCGTACGACAGTCCTCCTTCTTCTCGTCGAAGACGATTCTCTCTTACTCAGTCAAGTCCACTGCACTGCAACTTTACATATTATATATAACTATATATATATATATATATATACATGTATTCCATACTCGCGGTATTCTACGTACACAGATGCAGTATACAATGCAAATACTTCCTCCTATGTACACGCTCTCTGCATACGTACGCCCTATCCCGTAGCATAACTCGCGCGCGAATACACTCGCACATACCCATGGGTATATAATATCTGTTACATCGTTCACTATATTTCTGCACTATATATATAGGTACATATATATATATGTATTATTGGTACAGTACCCTTCGACGATACTTTGTTTTTTTTTCTTTATTCTTTCGTACTTCTTCTTTCTCTCTTTTCTTTCATCCCCCGCGAATTCTGCTCGTTGTTCGTTAATCTGCTCTTCGGGCTCCTTGAGCCCAGCACCTGCCTGCCTACCTAGCGAGTTACTCCGAAACCCGCACGCCCCAGCTCCGTTTTTTTTTTTCTTTTTCTTTTTTTTTTTACAAGGTGTATCCGCAAATTTTTTGTTTTTCAAATACATGCACGTACAGGCACAGGGTACCGAGTTGGCCATTGTTTTTTTTTTTTTCCCCCAATTTCAATTTTCCGTTTCTATTAGCTATGGGTTTTTTGTTTTTTTTGCTTCAGCTCAAGTATTCGCATGAGGTAATTTCTTTTTCTCTCTCCCACGCAATTATTATTCGATTCATCTATATTACGACATTATTATCCCGCAGACGTATGGCGGATATTATACAATGAATATGTAACGCGTATACACACATAGGTGTATATACTGATATCGATATCGATTTGTTACACGTACGTAAATTATACCGATAATATCTGGATATTCATAGATAATATGTGTATGTAACACTCGTGTACCGCAGGACCTGAAGGCGGTCAACTGCCACCGACGCGGTTAACCCGGCAGCAATCAGAACATCGTTTGCATCATCCGGAAGAAAACTATAACACTCAGCCTTGTAGTAAAATAGATAGGTACATATAATATGCGAATGCTCGCATGTCATACTATGGATCAGAGTTTGTAATTTTTTTTTTTTTGTTTTTTTGTTTTTTTATCGTATGTGGAACAATTCTCTGTCCGCCTCGCGAAAAATTGGAAAAGTGATTTATTTTTAATTCATTATTTTGTGTTATATACGCGTATACTTATATAGGTCTATATACCTACTCATGCATATTTATATAACAACTTTCGTATATATATACTACTCTTTGAATCGTCTCGCTGATAAGCGTGGAGTGTGCACGAATGTTCGAACGAACTGAAGGTATATATTTTAAGTTATACCTACCATTAAAAATGTCCCTTCGGTACGCGGATTTCGTTCACCGCGTATATCGCGGGTAGGTACAGATGCCTACACATATGTATAGTTTTTTATGTGCGTGTGTCGGTGTTGCGCAGATATACATGTGTGTAATCCGAATTTCATTGAATTTATTATACGACGTGCGCCGTTGGTGCGCGCTCGTCGCGTGATGAGAAAAAAACGTGCGAAAGCAAATGAAGTAGCGTTATATCTTTCCGCTCACCTTCAGATTTCGAGGGTTTCGAAGATCGAAGAATCTTGGCTTCGAGGGCATCTCCCAACGCTGATAATTGCTGAGCCTGAAAAATAGGGTCGAAAGATAATTTACGAACGATTACTGGTTGAAAATCGCCATAGCGTTTTTTGCAGAAAAGTGAGAAAAAAAAAAGAAAGTATGTGGTACGTGTACGTATTTATTATTTGCAGAGCCTCATAGCGTTTGTCCCATTTTCGAGCGGCCTTTTCTTCCAATTGCTGCAGTAACAGCAGAAACGACGCACGGTTCGTTCACCGTTCGCGCGTTCGTCCAGCTGCCTCACTCTAGAGCTTGAGTCTCCTGGGAACCGTTGCTCCTGCGGGAACCGCGCACTCGCATCTCCCGGAGAGTTCAACTCACTTCTCCCCAGTCATAAATTTATCTCTCCTCCTCTCTCTTGCCATATCCTTATCCTCGCCATCTATCCTTCTCGGTTACTCTCCTTCATTTTCTTACCAAAACTGAGCCCTTGCATGCCGTTGCACAGCTGAACGAAAGGAGTTATGATTCGCAGCCAGTCAAATTGCCGGTCCCTGAGACGCCTATGATACATTAGTGATGAGGATAGAACTGCAAACTTACACGGGATCACCCTCATATATGTATATATATAAGGGTGTTGCGGGTGGCTACTTTCGGGACTACATCCAGTTTAGCTGATGTACCTTATATACCTCCGCTTAAAGTTTCGTCCATTTCGTTCTGAAGCAGCGAAAAGTGGCTGCTCACTTATATCTACCGCTTTCGTAATTTCTTCGAAAAACCGATACGTAAACACTAACTTGGGTACTATACACATAGATAAACTTCTTCTTCTCTTCCCCCTATAATGACATTGGCCAACCACATTTTTGCCCCATTCCCTCGCGAATTTTTCACCCGGTAGAAAAATAAAAGTTTTAAAGTTTCCACCCCGAGTACGATAAAAAGAAGAGGGATAATTTTCTAAATCAATTGTTCGAATATTGATCGTTATCGATTATGATAATAATGATCTAATTGCGATTCACTCACTGGACGTCCATCGAACTTCTCATTGTTTTGTGCCATACCACGAAAGCGATAAGAGATCCTGCCATTATTGGGATTGCGTACAGCGGGGCGAGCTGAAACGAGAATGAAATTGATGGAGATTAAATCAGATTGAATTTATTTATGAAAATTTTCAACGAGAATAACCCGAAAAATGTATTTTGTCATTTCTGTTTTAGCGCCGGCATGGAAGCGAACGGTGCCATTGAACACGATTTTCACAATGCACTAGTACCGATAAATGGCAGCCATTCGGGCAGCTCGGGAAGGAGCACGCCAAACGGAGGTGATCCAGCACCAGGGAAATTATTCGTTGGTGGTTTGTCTTGGCAAACTAGTAGCGAAAAACTCAGAGAATACTTTGGAATGTTCGGAACAGTTACAGACGTATTAATCATGAAGGATCCCGTCACACAGGTGAGTAACGTCGTTGTTAGTCGATCGTTTTTTTTTTTTTTTTTTCTAGATATCGAGGTGAGGGTGGTTCTGCTTGTATTTCTTGCTATAGATCAATGTAGATATAATAATAATGATGATACGATGGCGATGATGAAAGAGGGGGTGAAGAAAGGGGTGAACCACGGAGGATCGGTTGACGAGTTTAAGTTAGTAATCCTTAGGATAGGATTAAAGTTTTTGGTTCTCGTGTTGCAGAGGAGTCGGGGTTTTGGTTTCATAACATTTGCTGAGCCTGGAAGCGTTGACAAGGTTCTGAAATGTCCAATTCACACGCTAGACGGTAAGAAGATCGACCCGAAACACGCGACACCAAAGAATCGGGCGAAGCAAGCAAACCGTACAAAGAAGATATTCGTCGGTGGTGTAAGTCAGGACACGAGCAGCGACGAAGTCAAAGCTTACTTTAATCAATTCGGAAAAGTTGAGGAAACGGTAATGCTAATGGACCAGCAGACCAAACGACACAGAGGATTCGGTTTCGTTACATTTGAAAACGAAGACGTAGTAGATCGCGTATGCGAAATTCACTTCCACACAATAAAAAACAAGAAAGTTGAATGCAAAAAAGCTCAGCCAAAAGAAGCTGTTCAACCGGGTGCGCTCGCTCTTGGAAAGAGGGTGGTTCTGGGAGCTTTGGGTGTTCGTCTAGCACCTCAACAACCGCATCCAGTTGCTTCCCAAATCGTAGCAGCTCAAGCTCAAGCCCAAGTTCAAGCAGCAGCAGCTGCGGCAGCGGCAGCTCAAGTTCAAAACGCAGTGGCAGGTTATGGAAAACTTTTTGGAAGCTATCCAGCTTTATCAGCGTACAGATACGCACCTTATCCAATACCTGGTACAATGGCAACTGCACCACCACCGGCACCAGCACCGCAAGCAACGCCAACGGCACCAACAGCTCCCGGTAACCCTTACCAAGGATATTCCCTAACAAACGTTGACATGTCTAGTTTCCAGGGTGTAGATTGGGGGTCTATGTACGGTATGGGAATGTACGTCTAAAAATGCCCGAGATAATTATTCTCGTCATTTCACGACGCTATAATCGCATGATATTATGAATTATTACGTGATGAGGATTATGCGTGCTCGGACACACACTCCACTAATTATTATTATTATCAATAATTTTCTTTTTTTTTTTCTTTTTCTTTTATTTTTCATGTCTGAATCTAACTTTAAATTTAAATTTTACTTCATACCACCTTGCCTCCACACGTTAATCGATATTTTCTATCACATATTATTATCAAAGTATACATCGCCTGTGTCTCGCTCGCCAAGGTGCGTTTTGAAAATGTTAGAAAAGCAAAAAAAAAATACCGCAAACTAATTTCCTATCAAACGTCAAATATTAAGTTCGAGCATTGAGGCTGGGCCAGGATAGAAGCTGTACGAATGTTATTACGGCTTAACTATGGGATTTCTATCTCGATTACGGAGATGAAGTAGAAAAAAAAAGAAAAAAAAAAAAACCAAAAGGAATAAACAATCACAATCCGTGTGTACATGCATGTAGCGCGTCAATTTTCGTCGACATTCCTACGAAATACTACTACTACTACTATACTACTACTACTACTACTACTACTACTACTATTGCTACTACTATTACTACTACACTACTACCTGGTAATAACAAGTGTCGTTAGGTATATGAATTATCGTTGTATTATTATTGTTAGACAATACACCGAAAATATTAATGCATGTTTGCAAAACCATTATGTTTGAAAGAAAACAGAACAAAAAAAAAACAAAAATTATAACAAATATGCCCTAACTTCGAAACGAGGGATAACTATAACTATACCTTCTTTTTTATGGTCCAACCCGATCGATCGACTTATCGACCTTAAAATATATAGCGACCTTTGGCGAGACAAGGTCGTGCGCGAAGACTTGCTCAAGGCAAGGCTTTGGTTTAAAAATCCAAGATAATTTGATCTCACACACACGATTATATAAAGTCATACGTAAACTCACTTATACAGTAACAATTTCATTCACCCATGCACTCAAGCATCGTCACGCATCACATTTTCTTTCTTTTTTTTTTTCAAAAACATTCAAAAAACTTAATCCTCGATCAAAGCCAAAAATCGCAAGTCTGAGGTGTTACGAATTTTTCTTTTTAATTTTTTTTTTCTTTTCTTTCTTTTCTCTTATTCAGTTAACAATTATCTTGTTCTTATCACAATACTTGTGTATTAATTTTTAGTTATCGTTATTATTTTTTTTTTTTTTTCTCAATTTCAATTTCAAACCCAACAACTGTCGTTGATATCAACTTGTTCAAACCACAGTCGTTGCGTTTACATTCGGTTCCTAATTTTATAATTTATATCGTTTACATATATAACCTATCTAAACATAAAAACAAAAAACTATCATAAAATATCATTCATTAGATTAAAAAATTTGAAAAATAATTATTTGGTCAAACATTATATAAATGACACAATGATATTTGACGTCGAAGCAATAATATCATCACGATACATACGCATTATTATATAATACGAAGAAGCTTGTCAAATCTTTTGAATTGATATTTTTTTACGTATATAAATGATGGAGATGAACAAAAAGAGAAAAAAAAAAAAACAAGTAAAATAAAAATAAAAAAAATAAAAAAATAGGTAACGAGAACAACAACAGCAACAACAACAACAATTGCAGCGCATGTAAATTATAAATATTCGTTTCGAATTGAAATCATTCAAGTAATCAAAGACAATATTCACTGCTCTCCACGGTTACATACCTATATTTATATATATTTAATAATTTGATAAGACTCATTTGAACTATACATAACATTATACTATACATGTTGTACACGTACATAACATACCTAATACTTAACTATACTATAAATACTCGAAAGCAAAAACAAATGAAGACGAATGAAAGGGAAAAAAAAAACAAAAAAGAGGGGGGAAAAAAAATAACTAACAATAATTGAAAACTGCTCTACCTAAAATTGAAACAACATAAATACTTAATGCTAAAAAATACTTAATTTAGCCGTTAAGAATACACTTGAAAAGTTATAAGGGTAGCTCAGTAAGTAAGTCGTTACTTAAATTATACATATGATAATAATTTATTTATATATAGGTGTATACATATCCATAGTACATTTCATATAGCATAGAGATTTTCACTTTCTATATGCGTATCTAAACCGTTATGTATACACTTATATATATGATAATAATAATTAATCGATAATCATATTCTGATATAAATAATAATATTAATGATAAATTAAATATCTCGTGATGTTAAGAATATAAGGATTAGCTTAACGTTTTAAAAGTATTCATTGAAGGAGACTCGAGTCATTTGAACAAACGAACATAAGCGAACGATGAGGAAGAAAAAGAGAGAAAAAAAAAACCAACAAAACGAAAAAAAAAGTGAAGAAGAAATTCGGAACAAAATTAAATAACCATTAACGATAAGGATTAATAATATAGTAACGATAACGACATTAACAGTAATATTAATTATTATAAAAACAATAATAAATAATAAGTAACAATAAGAAAAAAATGCGTAAATGGCGCAGGAGTTTCAAATCGAGACAAATAACGAAATATTGAGGGCAAGAATAATAATAAAAATAATTAAAAAATCGAGATAAAATTAACAAATAAATAAATAAACTTTAATCTACATACAAGAGGAAATTCGAGCAATAAGTGATTACTCAACTATACTTAACAATAATTAAAATAATAATAATAACAATAACAATAATATTATTAATAATAATTATTATTATTTAAATATTGCTTAATTATTGAAAGAAACGAGAAGATAAATTAAAAAGAGAACGTAAGAGATACAGAATTATCCTGTTAAACGATAAGTAATAATTCTAGTGATATAACGTGCGAGTGATATGCATTATTATAATGGCGACAAGATGACTTATATTTGTGTACATCAGTTAATTATTTACCGTTGTAAAACAGACAAACAAAATAAATTAGGTCACATTACAGAAACAAAGAACAGGAAAAAACAGAATGAATATATTAATTAATTAAATCGCATCGAGACAATATCGACATTTGTTTGATATGGAGAGAAGAAAGAGAAAAAACCAAAAGGAAAAAAAAACGAGTGAAGAGAAAAAAAAAATTGATAACGATGACTTTGATGACGTTGAACGATAAAAATAATACCTAATGTGATTATTTATTATGAATATATAAAATTATTATTCGTGTGCTCGAGATTTAAGAACTTCAGCGCGTATATAGTATTATTAAGTAAGATATTTTGGAAAATTGAATGCAGGAGAAGAAACAGAAAAAGAAAAAAAAAAAAAAAAAGAAAAAGCAGGAAAACCACATACGCATGGATTAAGAGAGTGAAAGAATAAATAGATAATTGGTATTGATCTACCATCCTAATGATTATCAAACTAGGTACTTACATACACATATATATACATACATGACTACACTCAACTTACCTAAATACAATAACAGAAAAAAATGAAAATGAGAAAAAAAAAAAAAATAAATAAACATTTCACGATCGACGTAATATTTGAATGTACGTTCAACATCCGCATGAAGTTTGTTAAAACGAAAGAAACAAAAAAGAAAGAAAAAAAAACTCAGCTCAGCAACACATGATGTGTGTACATGTATGAATAATAATAATTGATATAGGTAGACATCTTTATCAATGTAAAAATGATTACGTTTTAAACGGACGAATATTAAATATTATATAGGTGTCGTGAATTTCGAACGAATGAAAAGTTAATCTTCATTCGAATAAATTTGAGAAACAGAAAAAACAAAGGTGAAAAAAAATCACTAACGTACATACCTGTATACATATACACATACCACCACCACCACCACCAATAATAATAATGATAACTATAAATAATACTGATATTAATAAGAATAATTACAACAACAATAATAATAATAGTAATTAACGATCATAACAATAACGGTAAATAATCATGAAAAAAAAAAATCTGCTAATTAACGATATGTATAACGATCGATCTAACATGAATCATATTTCATTTGTCTAGAGAAAAAGATGAAATTTAGTACTGACATGAGAGTGTGACTGCCGTGTGCGTTCAATTCGCATAGATATTACATCACCTACATATACCTATATTATAGTTACATGTTTCGTATATTTTTTTTTTTCGTATAAATTTTGTCTTCTTTTTTTTTTTTCTTTTTTTTTCCTCCCCAATCAATTCTCTCGTGTATTCAACTCTGTGTACGTGAATATCTTTGCGTTATGTATATTCATATACGTGATGCGAGAATGTATTTTAAAGCAGCAGCTCGATTATAGCATATAAGCAAAAGTATTTTTAATTATTTAAGTATAATTATAACAATAATAATAATAGTAATAATAATACTAAAACTAATAATAACAATAATATACATATTGAATATAAAAATAAATCTATGATTAATATTATAGATATCGATTATAAATAATAATAATAATAATGATAATGATAATGATAATATCCATTTAAGAGCGATAAGTCAGAGAAGCGAGCGATTGTGTGTGTGTAGTTTTATCTTAGTTGGTATTACACAGTATAATGGTTTTGGGTGTTCGGGGGGTGGGTTTTTGATTTCATGTATTTTTTTTTTTTTTTTTTTTTTTTTTTTTTTCTCATCATCAATTTTACCATTTTTTTTCTCTCGTCGTATTTTCGACGCTTTAATTTACTCGACGCTAGACCGATAAATTTTTCCAAACCGTATCGTGCGAGATTATGAAAAAAAATACGAATTTCGCAGCAATAATTTGATTTATATTTATTTTCCTTCGTTTTTCTCTTTCACATCGACGAAACTATAGTCGAGACGGATTTTTCTACTCTCAAGTTTTTCCCTCTCTGCGTTTTGAAATTTTTCGTAAGTTTTTTTTTCTTTTTTCTCTGTTCTTAAAACAATCTTCCCTGTACGCTCCTTTCAACCTCCGTTACACAGTCGGCGATCGATATCAGATTAACGTCGTTATCAAAAAGAAGAACAGTAATAAATCAAATAAGGAAAATGAAAATGAAATGAATTTTTTACA
Organism: Athalia cordata; assembly: GCA_963932425.1. Lineage (NCBI taxonomy): Eukaryota > Metazoa > Arthropoda > Insecta > Hymenoptera > Athaliidae > Athalia > Athalia cordata. The sequence goes on from OZ010625.1 coordinate 20,228,137, forward strand.
AGTAGGTAAAACATTAATAAATGCTTACGAAATTGGGCTCGTTAATTTATACAAATGAATTGATCACGCAGGGTATTGATATTATGCCATGCAAATTGTACACACCGTGCAGTGACACGCGACCAACATTATTTTCAACTTTGGATACACCGGTGCCCATCTATCACAGCAGATCTTTGATGAAACAAAAAAAAGAAGAACAAAACAAATGAGAAAAAAAATGGCACCGATATTTCGAAAATTCTCGTCTCTGTGTCGCTGATATTCCAAATACGTGTCGTGTGTATGTGCATATAATCAATTTTCTGCGATATATCATCATATACATAGTTGATATAGATAATTTCGAAATGCACGAAAATTATTTTCGAGTTTAAAATAACAATTATTTTTCTTCTGAATTCGTTTGTAATTTGATTATTTATTTTTTTTTTTTCTTACGTATCTCTACTAACATGTATTTTGTCTCGAATGCGAGTATACATTATTAATAAGAGTAAATAAGTAGTTAGTTATACATTGAGCAGCTAAGAATCCATTTAAATCTATCTGGGAATATACATATTATGTCCTTGTGATGTGATTTTTTTTTTCTTGTTTCTTTTTTTTTTTTTTTTATAGAAATGTCTGTGTAATGTAATGAAGAGCACATATTTAGATAAATTTAGTTGTTGAATTAAATTTTCATCCTTTTTTTCCTATTTATTTCTTCTCTATCTTTTTTCCTTTTTTTTGGCTTTTCTTCCCTGTATGTTCATTCACGCGGTAGTGTACAGTACGTGTTGTTTTATGTACCCATATCATATTACCTAGACCTATATACTTGTATACGCAACTGCCGCAAATTTCCTGTCACGTTCCATTGCTTGTTACATTTGTTCTTTTGTTTCTTTTTTCTTATAAACGCTGTTAAAAAATACCTAAATGAACAAATTTAATCGAGAAAAGAGAAAAATAAGAAGAGAAATCATGTACTTCTCCTCGACGAAGAGTTGGATAACGTTGAACGTTGAATGTCGAAGGTTGATCGTTGCTAATCGATCGTCAATTTATGAATATTGAAAGCTTTACCACCGAACAACCCTTGTACCCAGTACTGCAGTTTTTTTTCCCCGTAAACTAAAGCAAAGTAAAAAGAAAATAGACGGTATTACTATTAGACTCGTAAAAATTTAGATCATCAAACAGCAGCAAAAAAAAAAGAGAAAAGAAAAATCGCAAACAAAATACCTGCACTGTAGTCGCGCGCTTAGTAATATCCTCGTAATACTATATAAAATTAACAACAACAGCAACATCAACAACAACAACAACAACAACAAAAACAACAACAACAACACAAAAAACAGTCAGATATTGATCAAGAAAAACAAAAACAAGAACAAAAAAAAAAAAAAAAACAGAAATCATTCACGAGCAAATTATATCTTACGTATATAGTAAATTGAATTGAAACTAATAATTGTCATCATATCGTACGTTTCATCCCACCTATATAGTATATATATTTATTAAATATACATATGAATTATTATATCGATGATGACAACTAAAACTCATCCTCCCACCATCTATTATATCATTATATAATATCCTAATACTCAAGACGTATTATTATTATTATTAATTAATTAATTACTTAATTATTTAAATAATTCATTCATCCATTCATTGAATAATTATTAAATTACATACCCGATTATTGACTGCAATTATGATGAATAACGTTGCATCGTATAAATAACTTAATGTTATTATATAATTAATTATCTTCTACTACAATTTTTCTCATTGTCGCAATTATCGGACTATTATACTATAAATAATCAATCATTCGGGTTTTTGAAAATGTAATAATATTATTCCCGATTATAATTGAAACTCTTAGGCCAAAATTTGCAGTTCAATTATGTCGCGGTGGACGGACCCCGCGATTTATCAAAATAAAATTAATCGAGAAAGAGAGAAAAAACAAACAAACAAAAAAAAAAACCAGGAGGAATGAATCGTGAAAACTCAATTGCAAGTAATGAAAAAAATAAATAAATTAATAATTAAAAATATCAGAAAAAAAAAAGTAGCTCAATCCTCGGATCTTTTCAAAACTGAGGATAATTTTCCGCTAGGTCAGTCTATCGCGACTCTGCAGCAGCTTTTCATTTTCAAAAACTATTTAAAAACAAACGAAAAAAAAAAAACGAACAAATTTATATATGTTAAAGTTCTAAAATTAAAATTTGAACGAACAGGTATGATATAATACGATTACACTAAACATATACCTACCATAAACATTAAATGAAGAGAAAAAAGAAAAAATGGAAAAAAAAATATAAGGGAAATGATATTGCATCGCTATACACAAAATATGACAACGTATATAGTTTAGGTAACTGCCTAGAGAAATTGCCAATAAAGTAGTCGATAAAACTAGTAGAAAACTTTGTTGTGTTTCCCCGTATACCTCACTATCACCGTATTTATCTGTATCTGATTATATATATGTATGTATTTTGATTTGATTTGATTTGATTTAGTTGTGTATATATATATATATATTTATATATATATTTATAATTTTTTTTAACTTTTTTTCTTTGTGTTATCTAATTTGTATCTATATCTAATATACCCTATAGAGTATTTAGACGATTAATACACATAAATATTATATGTATTCGTATATACATATATTATTGGTATACCTATGTATTACGTACATGGAAGTTAATTTTGTTGCAGCAGCTATATATACCTACTCTGTGTTTCGAAGGGGTAAATATTTCGTGGGTGTGGTACACGCGTTTCGCTAATTGGCTAATTAATATTAAGTCATAATTAGGAGGGTTAATCCGTTGGGTGCTAATCTCACAACGCGAACGCATTCTAGATTTCATACGTTGTATTCTCCATCGTAACATATACCAAATAAACCACCTACTCAACGCGTAGATAGTGCTTTGAAGGTCACGTGTATTTTTCGGGTCAAAGTACGAACTTGATAATTTGGCTTTTCGATACCCTCCGTTATATTCCCTTTTCGAAAAAAATTTCAACGCGCGAAAATGAAAAAATCAGTACTTCTTATTCCGGTTTTTCTTTTTTTTCTAAATGTTGTTTCGCAGACACGCGCGAATGTTCGTTTGCAGTAATGATAGAATAAAAAAAAAAACAAAAAAAAAAAAAAAAAACAGAGAACAGAAGACTAATGAATAATTGAAACAATATTTAATTATTAAAAGAAAATAAAAAAACACTTTTTCTTCTTGTTTTTCAAATAATTTATTAACAGCTCCGAGCAATGCAAGGACCATTTTATTCGAAATTTTTTTTCGCCGGCCAATCGGTTGACGTCTGCCGCATCGGTGAAAAACCTCCCTTTATTCTCCCTTTATGCTCGCGGTGATTTCGGGCTCGAAAGTTGGCCCAATTAAACTGGACCAGAGATAGGGTCACGTGGGTTGAGTATAATAACAAGTGAAGAGCGATATTCGCGTTATATCAAGTCTCGTTATATAACTATATATCCGTATACCGGCTTGTATACGAAACCAAAGAGATTCCAGGTGTGCGGAGTACGTAGCCATTGTCCGCGAGGTGGTCGTTTCACGGTAACTGCGCATATGATTTCCATTCGTGAGAGAAGAGAAAAAAAAAAAAATAAAAAAAAAAATTACGTAGGAAAACCGACGCGGCGTGGCGCGAAATCGCGAACAAATTGCAACGTGAAAAAGTCGAGGGTAGGAGGAGTGAAAAAAATGTGTACCAAAGGGAGAGGGATAGAGAACGAGAGAGCTTTTTTCTGTCATTGTAGCGCATGCGTTAGATTTAGAGCACCGATGTCAGTCTAACCACTTTTAAAATCTATTCCATTCGATTCTCATGATTTATTTTCGATTCACTTTCATTTTTTATTTCCTACCCCAAAATTTGACCAAAGGATCCCTCTGTAACATTCCTGTACAAAATCCTGCGTTGTGCAAACCATAATTTTCCCAATTTCGAAAAATTCGAGTTTTTCTTCATCTTGTTTATTTTTTTTTTTTTTTTGTAAATAATTATTACGTACTTATGTATACAATAATATCGTATATACCTATATATTTAATCATACATATACTATTAGAAACGCAGCAGTAAAATTGCCGTGTTTTGTAAGTAGCTAATGGTATGTGTATTTCTTATTTTTATATACATATATTTTTTCATTTCGTTTTCTGTTCTATTTACATAGGTAGCTTTGAAGTTGGTATATAATATGCAAAAATAGTAGAACCTATATTCCTATCTCATACAATCGATCGAAAATTCCGTATGAAAACTGAGGAAATAACAAAAAAAAAAACAATACGGAAAGAGAAGAAAATCATCATTCCCAATTCAGTTTAAATCTTTGATTTAAATCTATATATCCGAGTGCCTTAATCTTCTCCCACTTTCGATCCTCTCAAAAAATTTCTATCACGCCTCTTTTCCATGAAAAAAAAAAATTAAAAAAAAAAAGTAAATCCTTCTAGTGTCACTAAGTTTGAAAAAAACAAAATACCCAGTGAATCATATTACCCATAGATTAGATAACATATTATTTTTTTTTCTAGAATCTGTTATTAATATTTCTTTTCTTTAGTTTGATTCTGTATTATATTCTTTTTCGTTTTTCTCACACTTTATTTATTTATTTATTTATTTATTTAATAATTTATTCATTTGGATTACTGTGTGTCAACGTCTGGAGCTGTGATGCCAATGTGGAAAAGATCGGATACCAGGTAAGATATTACTATACAGTAGATTTTTCTATTAGCTAATTAGTCGCCCTTTGAATAATTTTTAATAATACCTCAATTAGATGATTTTAATTGTTCGTAGTGAATTACCAGATGACAAAAAAAAATAATTATTATTATAATAAAGTATGGTAATTGGTGTAGTGTAGTTCGTGTGCAACGGCTTTTGTTTTTTTTTTTTCAAATTGACAACTACAAAAAAAAAAACAACCATTTTTTTTTTCTTGTCAATTCCTATTTTTATGTGGGTAGATTTTATGAGCTTGACAACGACTCATGTTTTTATTGCAAAAACTGAAGCCTTCGATATTAAACCTTTTATATATAATTATATCGACGTAATATTTAAATACTCGGTCTTAGGAAAATCACCCGTTAAATTTTCTCACCCAAATTTGAAAAAAAAATCTACACACTACTTTTATTCCGTACAACTCTAATGGCTCACAATCGGTCGGTGTAAAATAAAATTGAAAAAAAAGAAATAAAATAGTAGTAATAAAATGGAATAATCAAACTTCGAGTTCAAAGTTAAAGGTCAATTGTGGAATTATCTGCATTATCGTGGTGAGCATAAAAAAAAACAAATATCAAGTCGTTCGAGCTTTTAATAAATTTTAATCATTCACACAGGGTGCACCATGCATGTCACTAACAACCAAATCGAAATAATTAACACATGAATTATACCTATTTATCATTATTATTGCTATTGTTATTATATCAATATACAGCTCGCATCGCTCCCTAACTACGTCAAAATAAAATTAACCAAAGGGAATTGAGGGGGGGGGGGGGGGGGTCGAATAAAATTCGAATGAAGCAGCACGAGACGTTCGCCTCCATGCTGCAATCGATTTAAAAAAAAAAATGGAATGAATTAAGCAAAGAAAAAATTTGATAAATAATAGAAAATTAATGAATTGTGAGTTGCGAGTAATAATAATTAGACAAATATCGTGACTAAAATAATTGATATCGAATTACCTAAATTTTGAAATAAAAAAAAAAGTAACTTGATCGGTATTTGAATAATCAATTGTTTTATTAATTCTTTGTTCGCATATACAGTTGCATAATTATACTATAAATGATAATACCATATACATTTATACATTTTGATAATAATGGTGCACCCGCAGAAACTGATATGAGAAAAACCATGAAAAAAAACGCGACTATGTGAAATATTCAATGATAAAATTATTATCATATCACAATCGGCGTTCGGTCATAATTTTTCAGTGATTAATTACTGGAAAATTAACGATCGAGTCGAATTACGAATGTATAGGGGTAATCGATGATTTTGATGCCATTTGATAAGATTGTTATACGTATGGGAATATGGAAATTTTAAAAAAATAAAAAAAAAAACAAGAAAGAATTAGAAAAGAAGGAGAAACGAATAAAATAAAGTTCATTTTAGCCAACAACATTTAAAAACCTAATTACACTTTACATGTTATTAATTATTCCCATCAAATTATGAAATCATTGCAGAATGTGATTAATAATGATACGAAAAATAATTGAGAGAAAAAAAAAATGAAAGAACGGAAAAAAAAAAAATTAGAAGAAATAATTTGTCTATTATACACATGTGTATAAATTTGCAAGAAAAAAATATACAACCTATTATCTTTGAATATGTATACAATATTACTCAATTTAGAAAGGAAAGAAACAAAAAAACAAAGTAAAATAAAAGAATAAATTAAAAAAAACACTTGGACAAGGGACCCACACACGATTCGTAGCGTTTTCTGGCTCTTATTTTGACCGGGGCCATACTGCTCTTCCATAATTAATATTTAAGTATATATATAATATATATATACAAAAAAAATTATATGTACATATTACGATTACGTACTTGTAAATTATTACCTATATTATATAGGTACTCTCGAACGTTTTGACGTATAATTATATATTATATTTAAAATACATATATACACTATACATTATATAATTATACTTTATATGAATACTAACGATACTATAATATAAATGTAATAGAAAACAAAAAACTTTTTTTCCATTCCCCGTTGTGTGTGTGCGCGCGCGCGCGAAATTCGATCGACCCTTCTTCACGTATAGTTTTTCTTGAATTTTTTATTTCTTTCGTTTCAATTTAGTTTTTTTTTTTCTGGTTTCTCTACTTTTATTCTCCCCGTTATTTTCGCCCCGTGGTAAAAAAAAAAGAAAAAGAAAAGAAGTGAATAAAAAAAAATTATAATAATACTTCTCACATTTTCATACGTTATTATATCTACTCTCAGGAGGTTGTGTGCATAAGGGGAAGTAAGTTTTGCGACAACCCCCGAAGAACTCGTCGGGAGATGAGAGAAAAGAAAAAAAGTAGAAATTAACGAAAAAGAAAGAAAAGAAAAAATTAAAAGAAATCAGAAGGAACGAAAATTGATGTAAGTTAAATAATGAACGAATAGCGCGCGGGTTAGTTAACGCTACTGGGAGCGAAATAGTATAGAAAATTAATAAACGAACAATCCCAAAAGAAGTATAAAAAAAGAATAACAAAAAAAAAAAAGTTAAAATCTGTACATATATCCACGCATAGATGAAACAGTTGTGCCAGCGAGTAGTTCCCCATCCGAGCGCCACGTGGGACAGAGATTTTTTGCCTTTGAAAAATTGGAGAAAAAAAAAAAAATCAAGGGAACGTTGAAAATGGATAGAGCAAGAAAATAAATAAAAAAAAAACGATGTAACTAAATTTGAACCAATTATCAATCGATATACCAATAAATAATTAAATGAGATCCGAGCTACGAGGCTCTCGGCTGAAAAGAGTTGTACATATTTTCCAATCTCAGAGCACTCGCAAAAATTTAACGCAAGCTAATTTCTATAACATACATGATATAATACGTATTTATATACATATATATGATGAATTATGATATTATAATTACGCGCATTTTGAATTTGAAATTTCATATAATTTTCATTGATATTGATTAGTTTTTTTTTTTCTTTCTTTTCTTTTTCATTAATTCCCTTAGATTAATAATAATAATAATGATAATAATAATAACAATAACCGAATCACGTTTAACGTTGTACGCCCAGTTTGCGGTACATATATGATATAATATATATATATTTACATATATATATATATGAATATATTATTATACAGTATAAATAAATAATAATTGATGTAAATATTTTAATCCTCTTGTTCTATATACATATATATAAAAATTGAAATTATAGTATAAATATTAAATATAAAATAACAAGGGAGTAGTTGACCTATAGTTATTATTATTATTAGTATTGAATACGTATTATCTGAAACACTAGAAGAACGAAGTGCACACCGTATAGTATATAGTAATATCACATTACATAGTATTATCACATAGTCGGTAGTGAGTAGTTATTATTATTATTATTATTATATACATATATGGGGTAATGTCTCATCGAACGAGAAAGAAATGCAAAAATAAAACGGAAATGAGAGAGAGAAGCAAAAAAAAAAAACGAAAAAAAAAAGATTAAATTAAATCACATTAAATTAATGAATAATTATATTATGATAATGATAATAAGAGATAAGAAAAGATTACATTCTAACAAATATTAGTAATTAAAATTATTAATAATATCAACAATTGTTGTTGTTAACAACACTTGTACAAGATCTGTCCCTGATGCCGGTCATTTCACGTATTCGATCATCAATTTTTTTATTCATTCATTCGCAATCTTTTCTTGGTTTTTTTTCTTCGTATCATTATACTAGTCATTGTGATATGCATCTCTTATAAATATATCGTTTTATCTATGCCAATATAGTCTGACTTCGAGTGATAATTTATTTTATTGTAAATTTTATTATTATTCATTTATTTTATCTTTGGTTTTTGGCCAGTATCAGGGCAAAGACAGACTGCATTTTAGTCATTCATTTGTTTGTTTATTTATTTATTTATTTAACTTATTTAGTCAGTAGCTATTTATTCAGTGAGATACCGAGAGTGAACCGGAAATATGAGATAAAAAGAAAAAACGAGAAGAAAAGAAATGAAAAGAAAGAAAAAAAAAGAGAGGGAAAAATTACCCGTTCGAATTATTTTCTAGCTAATATTTATGATATTGATATCGATATTGATTGATTGGTATACTATTATATTACATATATATAGGTATACATAGGTGTTGGTATTTTGCCAATAATTTTTTGACAGCTTCAGCGTAGCCTTCCTTTTGTCTGTCTTTGTCTTTGGCTCCCAAGGGCCCCCAGCGAATGTATAACCCATCAAATATTTTCCCATATATATGTATACGTATACTATACATATCTCTGATTATAAAACAAAACAAGAAAATAGAAAAGAAAAGAAAAAAAGCAAAACAAAATGGGGAGAAGAGGAAAAAGAAAGGGGAAGAAAAACAAATAAACGAGTATAAGAAAGGAAACAAAAACTTTTTCATCCCTCAATTTATCGACCCAAAATTTTTGAGCTCGCTAGTCGCAAATATTCTTCTCGTTTTCTTCTTCTTCTTCTACTACCTATGATATTACGTACGGTAACATATGATGGGAGAATTACAGTAGAAAAACACTCGAATTTTAGAGAGAGAGAGAGAGAGAGGGATAGAAAAAAAGAAGAAGAAAAACAACGTAGAAATGAAAATTTGGCAATTGCTTTCGCTGGTGGTCTGAGGCAGCATGTAAAACTTACAGATGTTTAGCGGCTAGCGTAATTATGTAATAGTAATATGTGTAGCGAGTATACGTAATTAATTAATTGGTAATCCGTAATAAGTAAAACATGCAGTATTTCAAGCAAGCAAAAAAAAAAAAATAAAATAAAAAATAACATAAAATAAAATAATAAGTGACAAAAAATTATCGATTGTTTAGTAGGTGCAGATGAAGTATTGAAGAAAAAAGAAATAAATAATAAAAAAAAATAACCACCGTATTTACCGCAGGCTGTACCTGTTGTTGTTGAAAACATTAAAAAATACTCTTATTCCATGCTATATTTGACGCTTATTACAAAATCAATTTTTTCCCTATAAAATCCCATCACTTGTTATAGAAAATTCCATTTACTCCATCTTCATACCCTTAATAGGTATATTATGCATATTTCAATACAATAAAAATATCGATAGTAATAATCAAACGTTTTGGTAGCTTGCTATTTATTATGTACTCTACTGTAATTATATAACGATATTTTTTATTTTTATTTTTGTTGGTTAATGTAAATCTACACACACCACTGCAGTTGTGGTTTGATTTTCTTTACTGATTTATTTTTATTCATTTTACATAGTTAAATTTCGTGTATTTCTCACGCTGTAGGTTTGTATATACATATATATATAGTGATATCACATTTCCCAACTATTCTGTATATGTATACATGGTAGTGCCTATATAAGTATATACTTTGAGACGGGTTGTGCTTTTGGCGAAATATCAATTAAGCTCGTCGCTAGGGGAAAAAGCATACCTAACCTATAATTCTATCCCTAGTCCACTCTTCCCTAGCGGCCGATCAATTTCACCAAATAATTAAATTTCCCCGCTGTATACGTAATGCGTAATACACACATGCATCCCGTAGGTATAACGTAATACATCGTATGTATAAAAAATAGACTTTTTATTATTTTTCAAAACGAAGGAATCCTGTTGGCAGCTTTTGGATTTTAACGTAGAGATCGAGGAGAGGAAAGAAATGAGAATCAGCGAAAAGGAAAATGGGGGAAAAAAAATAGAAAAAACCGTATAGCGAATGAAATAAAATGAAAGAGGGTGAAGCAAACGACGACGAAGAAGAAGCCCTGACGAAACACTTTAAGCCTTGTTCATTTTGTGGATTATTGTGTGCTTTGTGCTGCTGGGTGACGAAATTAGAAGAATTCTCTGAATTATCCATCTCTTTCTTTCCCTTCTTTCTCCGTATTTCCTTTTTCTTTTTTCTTTTCTTCTTCTCTCTTTTTTCTTTTTTTTTTTTTTTTTATTCTTTCATTCTTTTCCTATATACCACCAGAGCAGCTATGGATCAAGTGGTGGCGCGTATGTACAATAGATAAAGCATTTCCGTAGAAAACATTGCGTAGGTATAGGTAGGTAGGTATGTAGTATAGAAAAAAATATATATATATTAGATAAAAAAAGAGGAGAAAATGGCGGTGTGGGCGATGTTTGAGGGGAGCCATTATTCCTAAATCATCCCCATTCCCCGTACACATACCTTGTGTACGTATACTGTACCTACTCTTGCACCAGACGTCGAGCGACGTGGACGCTGCACGGTAGCGGAAGAATAAAAAAACAAAACAAAAGAACAGCAAAAAAACTAGAAAAAAAAAGAAAAATAAAGAAGAGAAACTCCCGGATTTAGAAGTTGGATGGCTTCGGAAAGAATGGCAAAGAGAAAATAAAGGAGGGTTAGGACCTGTGGGAGTACATCTTAGAACTTCTAAAAGAATCTCCTCATCCCCTAGAAGTATAGCGGTGCCTATATACCTTTATTATCTATGTAGTATATGCAATGTATTATCAAATACGCTATTTCTTACAATACATGTATATTATAGATTAAATACCCATATCATATAGATATTCTATATATTCCTACATTTAGTTACAAGTACCAATGAAAATACCTACCCCTGCAGGTGTATGCCCGCGAATGACGCTGCGTGATTGTCAAGAATATATTATTACTATTATTATTATTATTATTATTATTATTATTATCTATGCATAAACAATTATTTGGAATTAAGATATTGCGGTGTAACAAATAAAAGATACATAATAGACTATGCTAGTTTGTCGAAAATTTTGGAACAGATGACATGAAGAAACGGAAAAAAAGTATCATATCATAATAGACATATGTATAAAAATAATTGGAATAATTTATATCTCATATAGTATATATATGTAATATGTATATATATATTTCTATCGTCTATATACATCGAAAGCAATCAAGTTGGTTAATATAATTGTTATTATGTATAAGTGTGACATATTTTATATAGATAATAGGTATACGTATACATTGGCGTATTGGCTCATAAAATTATGGTCGCGTGCTACGCCGCCTAAATAGGTATATCTAGATGAATAATAAATGATAAGGTTATGTTGTTGCGACTGATGAGCCAAAAAACAAAAGAAAAGAGAAGAAATGAAAAGTAAGTCGAACTAGTCAAAACGAATATCCTCGCATGGTGTTTATTATTTGCAATATACATATATTACATATTGATTAAATATAATACGAATGAAAAGAAGAAGGAAAAACAACTTGATAATCATATTTAATAAATGGAAGAATTAACGATGATACTTTCTCTCCCCGTTTCTGTACAAAAATCTCGCTCTGTCTCTTTCTCTTTTTCTCTTTCTCTCTCCCTCTCTCTTATTGGGAGATGGTGATCACGATGACGATAACGAATTAATCAAGATATATGATATCATATACGTATGATTATATAGTATATAGACATATATATATTGTGATAAGAAAATAATATAAAGAAGAAAAAAAATTGATTAAATTTTTGCATACGTAAATGAATAGAAAAATGAATTACTTTTGATTTTCATACGAGGTTTTAGATCTCAAGGAATTTTTCACTTTCTTTTTCTCTTCTTCCCTTAATTTTTGCAATCATGGATTACAATTGTCATCTGCAATCATTTTTATCATCGTCGATCAAACGAAATTGAAATGTTTTTCTTGTTTTTCGAAATAATCGCGATACCTAGATCAACGAAAAAAACAACGATCAAGAAAAAGAGAGAAACAAAAGAATAATCCCTGAATAATCAAAAAATACTTATAATTATTCTATACACATACCTATAGTTATGAATTACTAAGTGTCATAAAACTATAGTATTTACAATTTAAGTGCTTTTATATATTTACCCAAGTACAAACTGTACATACATATATATATAATATATATATACAATATTTATATATTATACATATATATGTATACAAGATAAGTTTGAACGGTGTTCGGACTTAAAATTTAATTTAAATTAATATTGCTGCAAAATTATGCAACATCAATTGTGTGTTGGTTTTGTGAATTTTCAATCTCTAAACTACTATTACTATACATAATAATTCTAGTCATTTTACGAAAAAAAAAGAAACAAAAAAAAAAGTAACGACAAGTGAATAGAAAACGAGAAAAACTAAGAGAAAATTAAAAAAATAAGCCGAATGAAAAGAAAAGAAGCTCGAAGCAATCAACGAATCATTCCCGATCGAATATGTTTAATTGTATACCAACTTTGATTAATATAATTATTATTATCATCATCATTACATGCTGCAGGTATACAACACATAATCATCGTTCGTCGAATGATATAATATAATATTATACAACGTAATTATTATACATCAATCCATATACAATATTTACATAATAATTATTTATTACAAACTCCAGATGAAATTATCGATATTTAGATACGTTTACATCTATCCATATCTATACATTATTATTATTATTATTATCATTGTTATAATTACCATTATCACGTATTAATATCTTTATACATATATATTTTAATCGATGCACTACCTATATGGTTACTTCTCATTTGTGATCCTATAACCCTTCTATTAGTTCTATCGTATTTATAGCTGCAATGATCCACTTCTTCCTCCATCAAGATAAAAAAAAAAAAAAAAAAAAAGTAGAAGGAATTGCGAATTAAATCAGTTGTCACATCGAACACCTCGTCATATTATTTTTCTCATAGTTTTCGCCATGTTTTTTCATTTTTGTAGTTTCTTTTTCTTTTTTTTTTTTTCAATCTACTCACCATACGATGATGGTTGAAATATACAATATAATGTATAAAAATATTCTCTATTGGGATCCTCATGCCCGATAGGTTTAACCTGCCCGTCAAGAAGCGGGCGTGCGGATTTGTATATAGGTATATAGGTATATGTAAGGTTTAATTGATTTATTCGGAGTCAAGGTGATCTGGCAAATTATACTCTTTGATGTAAAGTGATAAAGTAAGTCCAATTAGCGCGGCACGTGTCAGACCAGTTTAGGACTGTTCCCACATGATTCATCCCCCGACGTATACCTATAGCAATGTAATATTTATGTATATATATATATATATATTTCTATACGTGTTGGTATATACCGAATTACACGTTCACCATGTATAGAGTAACTATGTAAATGGACCCGTGACCTTTCCGACGATCGATCTAATTAATCATCGCTCTATCGAATGCGTCTAAAAATATGAATATCAAGATGTCTGATTACATGAGAATTCGACGTCTTGCATCGCGGTGAAAAAATCAGATAGAAGAAAATGAAATAAAATAACAATAATAGATAGCTGATTGATCAAAAAATATATATCTATCGGGACATGCACCTATAGTGTTAGAAATAGGATGAAAATCGAAAAAAAAAAAAAGAACAGAAAAGAAAAAAGAAGAAAAATGTGAAAAGAAAGAATTTCTTTCAGGTTTCTACGTCAGGTGGAAAATCTTTTTCCCACCATGGGAATGACGCGCGAAAATAAAACGACCCGGGTACTATACGAGGAGTAGAATGAGGAAAGCCAATTTTTCTACGCGAGTGAAATTCTCGCAGCAGTTGCCGGCGTAGCCGCCGATTGAAGAACGTCGTTATTGTATAGGCAGCTTTGTAGGTACACCTAAGGATATACGGCAGACGACGAGTTCGCGTTGCGTCGGTCTGTTCGTCGTTTCGTCTTTCAGTTTGGTACGTAAGCCTGGAATTCGTAACTCGGTTTGGCTCTTCTAAATATTCTGTAAATACCACGAGAAGGGGAGGGCAGCGCGGAACTGTGCAGAGAGAGGAAGGCTGAACGACGAGGGACATACACGGGGTGGAGGAAAGTACTGAGAGGACGGGGTAAAAGGGAGCGGGGGAGCGGGGCAGCGGGGGAGGGAGCGAGTGAGAAATGTCGGGGTTGATTCACGCTGGGTCTGCGGGGTCTGTGGGGGGATCAATATTGGGACCCCCCAGGGGCACACACGCCCAGCCCCTAACCCAGCAAAACCTAACGTACGTATAACCAAACCCTACTCAGCTGGTGTCTAAATTGCACGGGGAATGGGATATGCCCATATATACTATTATGTGTGTATATTACATATACTTATATACACGTACAACTATTCAGTCGGACGCACATTATTTCATCAAATTTTTCTCAAATTTTCGCTACTCTTTCTCGATACTCTTTATTTTATTTTATTTCATTTTATATTATTTTGTTCTCTACGTCGTTCCATATTTTTCTATTTTTTTTCTTTCTCTTCACTACTGCATAGATCCTCCTTTTATTTTAGGCTTCGCTCGCGAATCCTCAAGAACTTTTACGGATTCTGATTTACCTTTGGATTTTGCATCGGGTTTCTTTTATTTTTTTTCTCGTTGGCGCGGCGCCGAGCTCCCTAGTGACGAGAAAATTTCACTCGCCCTAAAGATATTGATAACGTGATTTCTTTCCCTTTTCTCTTTATAACCAGTAAATTGATTCCCTTTCTTTCTTATTTTCTTCATTCTTTTTCCTTCGCAATTTATTTTTGTTTCTTTTTACTTTTTATTTTTTCTTTCTCTACATCAACGTCCCGTAACGTACGTTTTGAAATTATGCTAAACTTTTTTAACATGAAAAAAAAGAGGAGAGGCCACAAATACTCTTTCTTATTTATGCATTATAATTTTTTTTTTTTTTAGTCGGTTCTCTTTAAGATAAAATATATTAATAATGCGGATAACGATGCGTTGGAGATGAAAAGTTCCAAGATCGTTCGTGAGATGATTCAAATACACTCGCAATCAAACGTCGATTTTTTTTCTTTTTTTTTTCATACTTGTTCTCAATCCATTCGTTTCTCCGTTTCTATTACATGATTTCTTCCGTTTTGTTAATACATATATATATATATATATTTATGTAACATATGTACATGTGTATACATATGTATACATATAGGTAGGTATATAACTCTCGTCAAAAGAGCTACGACTCTTTTTAAAATCAAATGTTTGCTGAGAACGTCAAAAACAGAACCGACGACAAACGGTTTAGTATATATGTATAATATAGGTATATACCTATTATACATAGGTATAAGGTATATAGTTGCTTAGTAAAAGCCTACAATGCGCAAGTAGAGGTTAAGAGGGAAACGGGGGAAAGGGGAAGGAGGTAAGAGGAAAGGATGGAAGGTTGAGGGTGGAGGCTTGCCGCTTTCGCTCCGAGGCCACCGACCCCTGAACCCGCTGACAAGGACCCGTTCCAAGCTCACTTGGCTCCCAGCAACTCTGGATGCACACAACCCTTAAGGAGCAATACCAAAGAGGTGGCACGTGGTCGTTACAAAAATCGACTTAAATGCACCTGCACATCCGTTAAGATTATTTGCAAGCTTAAGTATAAGCATCGGACTTTTTTCAGTTTTTTTTTTTTTTTTTCCCCATCCCTCACGAATCATTTATTAATTTATTGCAGTAATTATACGTCGGAGGCAGCTAATTGCGGTTGGAAAATTAGCGAATCCAATTATTTATTTTCTGTTATCTTTCTTCATTTTTTTTTTTTGTTCTTTTTTTGTTTTTTAACTTCAACGTTGCACGCCAGTTCGAAAAGTGTGGTTCATGCGATTTTGTCACGATATAATAACATGTTACAAAAAAAAACGAAGTGTACGTAGAAATTGTTACCCCTAGTCAGAGACAACGCCGCACCCGCTTCGGGATACGGAAAAAGGGGTAAGGGGAAATTCGAAAGTAACAAAAGACGAGGAGAGCCCATACACGAAACTACTCAGTATATATAAGCTCGAAAGCTACGCATCGGAGGATCTCGTCTTATTGGCCGTACGATAGGGTACGTTACGACCCTGCACAGATGTACCTTGTCCCAAATGTTATCCTCCCGCCACGCGCGCACTGATATTTTAACGACTCCTCTGACGAATCGGTAAGGAAAAAGAAAGAAAAAAGAAACAATTCTGGACAATCAATGAAAACACGATATGCATTCTCTTTGCCTTTTTTTTTTTCTTCCGCATTATCGAACCCGAAAGAAAGAAGCTACGTGTTATATCATTTTCTTGTCACAATTTTTCGATTATTTTGCCCCATCGAAATTTACAGTCAGGGGTGGTCCCTTGCGGAAAGGCTGAGAAAAAAAAAGGAATACAAAAATTACTCCGCCGAATAATTTACCCAGAGGTAATTTATACCATTTAAGACCCTGAAGGTAAACCACGTCGGTATAATAGCTAATGCTTAGCACCTTGAAGTGAGGATGAAAGAGAAGACGAAGAAAAAAAAAACATTGTCGAAATGTATATTCCGCATTTTTCAAAAGGAACTTTTAAAAAACAGAATATACGATAATTTTCTTCATTAATAAAATGTATCTCTTATTATTACCACGGAAATAGCGACGCATTTGGTACAGGTACGGATCGGTCCTGCCCGGAAAGCAAAAATCTCTTCTACAATTATCCATTTTTCTTTACTTTTCCGTATTATACTCTCCGCAGTAGTAACACCGACGCTGTGGGCAGGCCTCAATGGCTGCAGGCGAAGCCATTAGTTGCCGGACTAAAAACTAAAATAACGAAGCGTTAAAAAAGAAATGGAATAAAAAATAAAATCGAATCAAAGAAAATGAAGATGAAGATGAAAAAGGAAAGAAGAAAGAAAAAAAAAAGAAAAAGAAAAAGAAAATTCTGAGAACTTCGGGAGAGAAGCAGAAGGAAAAAAAAAACACGAGAAAAAAGAAAATCACGAGTCGTCACGAGAGGTAAGCTATATAACTTGATTCTGAAAAGACTTCTCAGCGTCTCTCCTGCACACCCGCGCACCACGATTAACGGTGACGATCTTACACTCGTGGTGTGCAGTTATAATACTACATGTATACCTATACCAACAAAGTTTAACGATGAGCACGCAATTAGCCGGATTTTACACAGAGATATGTATACATATATATATGTGTGTATAGATATAATAATGATATTAAGTACTACGTAGCTGACTCAAATTTTCCGACCATCAGCGGAATATAATTTTAGCAATTATTCATCGCAACTCGTGCGCGACGACGTTGGATCGAGATTATTTTTTGAGAACCGTATTAAGTTAATATACAATATATTTTTTTTTCGGCTAAGAAAATTGTCTATCTAATTTATTGGAAAGTTTCCACGAAACGATGAATAAAAATTTTACCTCCGATTACCTATTTTCAATGTCACTTCGCATCGAGAGATGACGATGATATCGACGATCAATAAAAAATTTTTTTTTCTTCTCTCTCCTTTATATCGATAAAAAAAAAAAGTAACAACGGCGTATCAAATTCACGAAGCAATTACGAAGTTATTAATTAGACCGCGGCAAGAAGCTTTGAAACAGCGTAAAGTACCCGATAGGGGATTGTCTATGTGTAACAATCTGAACTAGCTCGAACCCCTCAGAAGTTCGTGCCGCGTGTGGTGTACGCATGCATCTTCGATACCGACTTTTCGATCAGTCGAGGTTTTCATTTCTCCCGAACTCCGAAGGCCGTCAACCGCGGTACAACCCAGTTGCAGGTTCACTCAGCTATATTTTACTATAATGATAAAACTTTGCGTAAAAACGAAACTGCAATACGTTACGAAAACTGAATAGGGATGTGCACTTGCCTCGGAAGGGAGCGCGGATGCAACGCAACCAGCTGTATATGCGGGGTGAGAAGTAAGAAAGAAGAAGAAAGAAAAAAAAAAATGAAAAAAAAAAACAGAAAAATGACGAAGAATAAGAGGGCATATAACGGGGCACTGTGCAGCACGCGACTCAATCTAACCTATAGACTAGTGCAGCGAACGAATCGTATAACCGAATTGCTCGTGGGTATATACACGGTGTATGTGTATATAACGTATAACCGTACAACCCCAAGAATGTCTCGATCTCGCAACAGACTAACTAACCACCTTCAATCTACTACGACCACCAAACCCTCGCGGTTCGTTCCTATATGTACGAGTTATACGCCGCTCCCAGATCGATGCCCGCGTTTCTCTCATCCCATTCCATTTTCATCCCCCTCTTCCCTTTTCTCTCTCTTTTCCTCACCCCCCCCCCCTCTTTCATCCCCCGCACCGCGCCGCTTTTCTTCTCGTTCTCTCTCGCTCCTATCTTCATCCCTTCATTTTCCTCCTTCCCCCCTCCGTACATACACGCGAATATATAGCTGCGTATCCTATATCGTTCTCCGTTATACGCGCGTTACGATAGTTACGCTTTACGGTATGCGTTATACGTGCGGATGACACTCCCCAATGTTCCTCAGAGCCTCCCCTACAGCACTGTGTATGTGTACCCTATACTTGGCTGGTGTTTGTGAGGGTATGTAGAGGTTCACATACGTGTATGTGTGCGTATATATTTAGTGCGACACCCTCAGGCCACCTCACCTATCAACGGATCGAGTTACCGCAGCCTCTGATCTGTGCCGCGTGTATAATACGTATGTTTTACCAACGCGTATTATTCTCTGTATAGGTATTATTTATACCTGTGAGATGTATACCTGTGTATGTATACTGTTATAGTTACGTTGCATGTAGTAGCAGTGCTGCCGTATTGAGATCACAATTGAATCCTTTCGTTCGTATAGTCTTTGATTTTTACATCGATTTTTCGGTCAAAAATCAATGTTGTACTTTTTGGTGTATTCTTGTGTACTTTGAGCCCAGGAATCCGAATATGCTAATTGAATTGATCTATCTATTAAAATGATCAATTTATCGCCAATTTTTCGGTTTTCAGAGCGCAGAAAAATTGAAATATCTCGATTGGTTTTAGTCGCAGCTCATAATTATCATAATTGACGTATTCTTGTAGGTGAGAAATTTTTTTTTTTCCGATCGTTTGCCCAAAATAAAATAACCTTTAATTTTTCTCGATTCGAGGGGCAAAAATTTTTCACCCTAGGACGTTTGGAACGTGATCTCTCGCGTACATCTTGAAAAGATATCTTGTCTTGTCGCGGCTCTATAAGGAATTCAGCAAAGAAGAGAAAAAAAACAAAAAGAAAGCAGATGCAGTTGATCCAAGTCAAAAGTCTTCAAGCTCCAAAATCCGCAGGATCAACTCTCAAATCCTGTAAAGTTGACCGCGCTCGTGAAAAAATAAAAATAAAATACAATAAAATAAATATACTATCCTTCGACATTCTCGCTCTTCACTTCAACTCGACTTCGATAATTTCGCATGTACAGGTATACGTTTGTATACATGACAAAATAACAGCCAGCAGGACGCGAAGGAAAATATTTTTAATTATCAACGGAACTGATAGACAATTGAGTATTCGAAAATCGCGAGCCAACATTTTTTGCGAAGGAATTAAAATGACGGATTAATATCGCGTAGCAGTTCGAAAAAAGAAAATTCAGCTGTTTCTCGATCCCTGTGTATATTTTATTGTTGTTCTTGTTCATGTTTGTCAGCACTTTCGCAGGTTGTTATTACCTAACGTTATACAGTAAACTCATCAACAAACAATTACCTACTACGCGTGTTTCTGTTTGTCAACCGGGGTGTGGTGCAGATTACAATATCCCCCGTGCCAGTTCAAAGGCATAAATTCCGAAATACTTGTAAGAAACTTAAGACGTTTTACCAAAAACACGCTAGGATGATGAAGAAAATTCCGATGATATTCCGAACTCTCACAATGATTACATATAGTTTAGCATATGATTTCTTTCTACATTTTGTAAAAATTTATTGAAACATGTTTTGCGATACGGTAGGTCCGGCATAATGTTTTCTGCATCTCATGTCAGTAGGAATTGTTGTACACCATCTCGATTTTTACATTCACCGAGCTCCCTCTCGGCAGCTAAAGCTCGTGGAACACATACCTATACACGCACCCACACGGCATCTCATCCCATCCCTTCCATTTTATTCCCTTTCCTTGTTTCCCTTCCCTCGAAAACCCCTCCACATATATATCCCTTGCCCCGCGCCTGCCTGTATGTGGTCGAGGTTCGCGGCGCACCCAGAAAACCATCCTTTACATCCGCGCGAGCATGGAAAAAAAAAAGAGAAGCGAAATAAAACCGAGAAGAAAAGAAAGAAAATGAAACAACTCGCGAACCTTTTGAATGGACGATGGTCACGCTATGTGAGTTCCGAGTGAAATATCATATTCCGATACATTATACTTATCAGCTTATGAATAAGACACGGGATATTTTATACACCGTGTATTTAATTTATCGTTTCAATCGTAGCGCCGAAATTCCACACCCCCACTCTGCAACGTTATTTATATGATTTTTTTTTTCGTTTTTTTTTTTAACTGAAATTCCTTCGATTTTGGTTGTTTCTTCAGTTCATTATTTCACGATATAATAAAGGATCGTGAACCGATGCAGTTTCATGATGAAGAAATAGATCATCTGGGAGGGTGCGGAAATATATATGTGTACACGCGATATAATCGAGGGGGTCGGACGTGCGTGTGTGGAATTACATATTATTTGTATGTACATGTGTATACGTCTATGTACACATATAGGAAATGGAGAGGCAACAGGCTTGCTATGCCGCGTGTATTCCTCATAGAGATGATGGGAAGATTCGCGCTTCGGTTACTCAATGTGGATTCTAAGTAGCACCGCACCGCGCGTTGCTCTGCACTAGGGGTTGGTTTTCTGGCGATGCAGGGTACGATTCCCGCGGGGAGAAGATCCCGCGCCTTCTTCCATGTATACATATACATACATATACATACGTATATATATGTGTATATACATGTAACTGGAAACACCCCCTTCTTGATTTACCGACATTTTATTGGCAAAGATAAACCATTTACGACGGATACTTTGCGCTCCCGCCTGCAACTCCAGCTTATACTCAAATCTTGATCGCGCTTATTCCTCCCCTCAAATGCTAGGTATTTCCTCCTTTCTTTTTCTTTCCTTTGTTTACCCCAAATTTCTCTGTTATCCTAATCATCTATTTTTATAGCTTCATTCCAAATCTGGAGCTTCCCATATGTGTACCAAATCGATAAAGTTCTTTCATTTTTACAATTTTCCACATTTATTTAATCTCTACGCGGTAAGAGAAGAAAAATGTTTCGCTATATTCAAACCGTCTTCATGGAAGCCATTTTTTTTTTTTTTTTGCCTTTATAGGTATATACATTACGTGAATTGGGGGAGGGTTGAGAATTTGGTATACCTTTTGAAAGTGTAAAGGTTGCGATAGGAGATAAATTTTCCTCTCTACTTGGATGCAACCCGAATATATATCACGTGACGTCAGGGTTCGGGATCGATTGTTTCACCCCAAAAAACGAGTTGGGTCCGCCTGCTTTCGGGACGTCGAGGACATCCTGCCAGGACTATATACTCTATATATGTTGCATGGAGTGGGCTAAAGGGCAAGAGGGTGAGTGGAATGATTGTCAGAGAAAAAGGGTGAAGAGGAGAGAGAGAGAGAGAGAGGAAAAGGAAGAAAAGAAAAAAGAAAAAATACATAAATGAATTAAAAAAAAGAAAAAACAGGCTGGAGAGTTGACGTCGATAATGAAATCCCGATTCGAGTTTGGGGTTGGAAAAGTGGTTTATACGCTCGTAAGGTGAATCTTACGGTATATACCTGCACCACCATCACTGATGCACAAGAAAAGTTGGACGAACCGTTGGGAAACATATTTTCTGTATACACCCTAACCCATTATTTTTGTCATTATCCTGATAGCACCAAAATCGTGGTAATATTGAATGTCACTCCCGGAAAAAGCGAGAACCTGAGCCCTCTTTACGAGGTGTCGTCGCAGTAAGGGCGAGGAAGAGGTAAAAAAAAATTCTTTTGGGGCGAGACGACGACTCGCCCCTACATTTTAGTTCTCATAATTTGCTGTGATATTTTTTTTTCATTTCTATTTTCTACAGTGGTAATCACCATATTCCGTCTTATATAGGTATGTGGAGGCAGTTTTGAGAAGGTTTATTAAAAAGGATTATGAGAATTTCGCGTGATTCATACAGTAATATGAAATGCCTCTACAAGACGTGTTGGTATGCCGTTGGGTCATGCACAGCCGAATTTTTTGGAATGAAGAAAAAAACTCTCCAACCACAATTAATTTCGATCCGGCTACCCTAGTTCTTCGACGATTTTCGAGAACCCCGAGAACTGTGGATGACTTCGAACTTAATCTTCATCTCGTGGGAAGATGCTGTACAATGTAAGGAAAACTACTACAGTAATAGTCGAGTTGTTTAAGGGGGTAGGCTGGGAAAAAATGAAGAAATAAGGGGATGTGAGATCTAGTTGGGATGCGAGAAACGCATTCTCGTACGCTTCAACTTCAGGTGGTTCCCAACTTTTCCTACTTACTCTTCCTGTGATGCCGCTGCTTCTTCGTTACATAATGCAAGCCGCCATATTGAATATTTTCGTCGTCTAAAGTGATAAGAAAATCCTCGGAAAAGCCCCTCAACTTGACGCCGATGGAATATTACGAAGTCCGCTTGCGTCGAGGCTACTTTTTTTTTTTTTATTTTCCTTTATTTTTTTCTTCTTATTTTCCTTTTTAACATCCGTTGGGAGTACGACGAAGCTCAGAATAAAGCTAGGCAGGATGAGGACGACAGGAAGTGGAAGATAAAAGGGGTGGGAGTAACAGGTCATGACCGCGCGTATTTTCTGCCGGTTACGTGCATAGTTACTATTTCACTTAATTACGAGAGCCGTTATACTATCAATGAATTGAAATTGCAAATTATCGGGATATAGTCGGTAAGTCTATAATTATATAAAGGATTGAAAACGTCGTCAACATCCATCTGCTCGATTTCAATGCTACAACTTTATGATTATTGCGCCCTTTTTGTACAGTGCAGTTATTTGTATAGGACAACAGATACCCATTTCAATGGAGGTCCGAAATGTACGAATCTAAACGGAGAGTTTGGAACGACGACGTAACCGTGAAAAGTTTCAATAACGATAGTGTAATATTCGATGTAATAATTTTCACGCAACTAACTTACGTCATTTTTAGGTCTTATCGGAACGCGGGTCAAACCGGACGTCGTCTTGGTTGTGATATACCAAAAACTACCCAGATACCATTTACTTCGAAAATGGCGGAAGGAAAAGAACCTAATTTCTGTGGCAAAAAATGTCTTTTGGCTGGTTTTTTATTTTCTAATTAGGTATTTTCTTCATTTGCAACCTATATGGCCCACTCTGTTGTAAATAATCTTTTGTACATTTATAAGAGATGGAAAAAAAAAAATTGTTACGCGAAAATTCTGCGCAGACACGCAGTGGGCGGATGAATAGAACGATTAATAATGTAACGTATATCCACAGAGAGAAGCGCAAATCTCAGCACGTGGAACTCCACGTCGATTGTCGCGGGGATTTAGGGTTATATATAATGTAGTACATATGTGTAGGTATATGCTGACACACCTTATATACCCGTATGTTATTCCATAGTTATATACGCCAAATAGGTACATAGCGCTTCGCGTTTTCTCGAAAGTCGAATACTCGGAACCGAGCCCCAACGGCAAACAGACTTACTGCAGATGTCTTTATTGTATGTACCCTTGAAACAATCTACGAACGACCTCCGAAATTTGTTTCATGCGAAACAACATCAAACGATGTTTCAGTAACCTGTAGGAATAGCAGGAAAACAAACCGAAAGTTTTTAGGAGAGATTAAAAATATTTGCACCTCTTTGGTAGAATTTACACGGCGATACGATAAATGAAGTGTTCGTTGAAAGGTATACGATAGAGGTAAAAAAAATACGTTCAGTCGGTGGATTTAATAGAGTCCTTTATTTTCCATCCAAATGCACATTCGTTGTAACTCGGGAGTTTCAGATTCTGTTAAACCGAGGACCCGTTAAGGAGATATCCTGCAGTACGGAACGAGGGGTTGCGCGGGATCATTCAGATGCTTGGTGATCCTTGTTGGTCCTCGAGAATATTCGGAAATCATCGGGATTGTTCGTGTGTTGTTCGGGCAATTTCAGTAGGGGATGGTTCCGACTTTCCGAGGGTGCGCCGTTGCTGAGAGGCAAGGAGGTTTAAATCTTTGATGCCCTCAGGCTTGGGCAGACGCTGTTTTCTTCTCTGCCATTTCCATTATCGTACTGTAGGGTGTTCTGAAATAACTTAACGACCATAACAGCCACATCCTACCGGTTATCCAGGGCCCATCGATCCCTCCTCCATGAATTCATTCATAATCTCATAAATGTTACACCAACAAATATAATCTTTCCTCCGAATTTCATTTCATTTATCTCTTTTTTTCTTCATTCTATATCCTTCTCTACAATTCATTTTCTATACATCCATATGTATAATTTATTCGTTCTCATTTTTTCCAAATAATTTTTTGCTGCTGGACCTGATCGTGTGGCAGCATTTTGGAATCCAAATCCGGTTGGGCTCTTATGGATTTTGTATAAAATTGGACTCTGTAGATTTTGGAGGTTGTTGCGCGGAGGGTTCGTGAAATCCGGTTGGAAAATGTTTCAACATCTGTATAGTATAATTCCTGTCGGGCCTGCAACGTATCGATCACGTGGGCGTTAGTTGATTCCGCTGGCTCCCACCCCTTGCAGCCTCCGCCGCCCTTAAAGTAGAGGGGCGTTGTATGTGTGCCTTATTCATTACATCGCACACCGTTCCTCTCCCTTTTCCAAAAGAGAGAAAACTCAGGGGCAAGGGGCGGGAGGGAGTTCGTAGAAAGGGAGAAATAGAAATAGAAACAGAAACAGAATGAGATGAGGCTTGAGAGAGGAACGGAATTATAAGAGATCGAAACGATGGGAGCTGAGCACGGAGCACGCAAGGGCAACAATTTTTACCGGTTTTTCTTCAGTTTCATTTGTTTCGTCTTTTCGTATTTTTTATACACTCTTCAACGAATCATCGAACCGCCTTTGACTTCAGATCTCGTCTTACGGATTAACCATTCGCGTGACATATATTTTCACACTCTCGTTAGAAGAAAAAAAAAAACATAAGTAGAGTGAACCGTAAAATTTTGACGGCGGTGATCGATGTTGTGAAAATATTCTAAATCGAATTCGTGAGAAACGTGTGTTTATTATATTCTCATAATACATTTTTTTAACATTCAATTTACCATCATCTCGTATTTCATCTAATGCGATTGTAACGAACCCTGAATTCGAGACACGTGTAAACATATAGATTATAAGAAAATTGCGGATAATTTTGGTTTATATTTATCCTCGAGGTATACGTACACGTGTATATCAGCATATAGCGTAGATCATAAAAGTTTTGGCTTTCACGTAGATCCGATGAAAGAATTAATTAAATAAAGTGAAAAATTTACATTTTTGTTTTTCACTTCCAGCGAAAAAGAGCTTCTAAAATTTCCCACCGTATCCCATTATCGAGAGATAACAAAATGACAGAAATGAAGAAGGAGGGCAAAAACGTCAATTTCTCGAGGAAGCTCGTTATCACCCGGAGTGAAATAAGGAATGAAAATACTTGTCAGATATCAGAGATACATGAGGCGGAAGTAAGTTGGTATATGAAAATCACTGTAAGACTCTCATTTCAAGGCTCCGTAAATGAACGAATTCCGAAGGATCGATTTTTCCGGTTTATTTCCTCCTGCTGAGTTTTCTGAGTACAGACTATATGTATATAGAGTTGCAGATTCCGAAATTGATGCGAAAAGAAAACTACGAGGATCGCTGCTATTCTATACGAGAAAATACTATGAGAAACTTGACGACGAAGTGAAACCAAAGTTCTCACAAAGTTTATTCAACTTTCAAGCGTATTAGGTATCGACTTTTATTTACAAGTAGATGCGGCATGAGAGCGCATTGCAGAACGCGTTTATCCATCGCAGTTTATAGTCTATATGAAATAATCAGCACGATCTGCCCGGGGCAATTAAACTCCATATACCCAACTCTGCACATTCTATGCATTCATCAGGGTTAAATTGCAATGAAAATAAATCCCATTCAAAGATCTTGCGAAGCGTGAATGACATTTCCTTTGATCTATAAACTTGCTCAACTATCATTTACTGATGAAGAGATCAAAGGGTGCAGACGTGAAATAAGCCTGTGGGTTACAATCCTATACTTTGCAAAGAATTACTGAGGACTGATGATTTTCATTCTATTTATGAAAATTATTATACGAGATCTGCAGCCTAGATTAAATTATTCCAACTTTTTTCCATGATAAACTCCTGACCTCTCAACCCCATAATTTGTAACACGAAAAAGCTGATGAATCTTACAGCCTCGCGCCTATTGTTGCTCGATTTTCCCTGACGGATACCTCAAAGAAAGTAACGGATTTTAGGCCGGATGAATAGCTGAACATAATCAACCGAGCTTAGGGGTTACGTTATAATTATAATGGAGGAAGGATTGATTAATTAACGTTGTAAATGCCATCCGTCAGTGGATTGAAGGGAAGAGTGACAGTCGATTGTACACCGAATGAATCGAAATGATTCATCAATTTTTGCTTCTTTTGTTTCATTTCAATTTGATGTCTGTTTTTTGCTACCGATATCTGTGTACGAGGATACAACGGTGAAATTTGTCAAGTCAAATCAAAATTTCGTTTCTATATTCGTTACCGCTCTCATTGTTGGAACAGCCTATATGAGATCTGTAACGCTAGGACCTCGACCCCTAAAATGCTACAGCCGGAATGTTTTACTTAAGTAAAAAAATGCCGAGGAAATGCAGTTTTAATCCTGTTTAATCCACTAATCCCGAGATTTCCTCCCAACGAGATGGAAGCAAGGGAGCCATCTGAAATCTGCTTGATATTACAGGGGGGAATTGGTGGGTTAAATTAAAAAATAAAAAAAAATAAAAAAAAGACAGAAAGATGAAAAGATGGAAAGATGAAGAAGAAAATACTTGAAATTCCTTTACGAAATGTTTTTTCTTTTTTTTTCTCAAATAATAATCCTAATATTATTTCACACCCACGGAAAAAATAATAATTGAGAGGCCGAGTTAATAATAACAGAAAAAAGAATGGTATAAGAAAAAAAAGACCAATTTTATACAGCAGTTCCAGTTTTTCACTTTCCCGCGACTATACCATATCCCTCTTGCCGTCCGGATATGCTATACGCAGAAAACCGGTCTGGGACATACTTTCGCGCTGGAGCTCATCAATAGTCGACACAGTTTCGGATGGTAGGGGATTTCGAAGATTTAATCAAGGAGCAACCAAGAAAAACTTTGCCTTGATACAACGTACGAGTAATAAATAAACAGGCAAACAACTCTTGAATAAATTTGGAGACTGAATCTGAGCACTATCGATCGGAATATAATCGTTCTTAAATGGAATTATTTATAATTATATATGCATGGATAAGAAAGGGTTATCAAGTCATGCGAAAGTAGATGATTTTGGATAAAATTTCTCTTGGCTCATCGTTGGTCTTACCTCGGGATGTTTTTTCAGAAGTTTTAGAGTCCAAAGTCCGGTTTTTTCATCGGCATAGATTTTTTCAGGTATTAACCACGACCATTTTACGGGACGGACATTTTTCGCTCCCATTTGAAATCTGCTGAAAATTTGATCAAGTTTTCCTCATGTCATTCATCGGTCAACGTATTCTACATAAATTAACGAACATCCAACCATGTTGATCGGATCGAAACGATATTTTTAATGAACAAAATTCAGTTAGATTTGTAATCGCCGGGTTATATGCTAGGTCAGCCGTAAAAAGAACGAATTCGGTTTCGCGTCAGCAGAGCATGATACAAGTTTTCGTTTACTTTCGAGTACTTTAAATTTATGGCATTTGATTCAACGATTTTGAAAAATTCTTGTCAATGATGAGTACCTCTTTATACGTAGATTGCAGTGATATTTCGTTCGTATATCATAGAAATAAAATATGACGTTGAATCGATCAACGATTTTTCGGCAACTGACAGATCCGATATTAGTTTTTGTAAACAGCAATACAACGTAAAACAACGGCAAAGTTTTTCTCTCCAGATATTTCTGTGATCAGCCCTATTTTTTTGAAAAAATCGGCTGTCTTCGCTTCGTTCTTTAAGAAACGCTGCCTTCTGTTTTATTATCGCACGGTCCTCATTTCTTTTCCGTATTATATTTTGAATACCAAGACAAACTCATTTATTTATCAATTCTTATATTCTGGAAAAAAGAACGAATAACAAGTGTGACCATTTATTCGTTGAAAAAGATAAACTTGTGTGAATAATCTCCAATTATAAATTCTTGTTATTGCATAGTCCTCGTCGATATTATCAAACAGACGCATGCCCATAAACGTTTGTCAAAATACTCGATGCTGCTGATATTGCTGTATCGGACATTTAAAATAAATAAAAACGTATCAATTAATAATATATTTCATAAACAACTGGCTGTGTATGGAAAATTTATTTTCACGCTCAGCTGCCGCTGTTTATAATAGAATAATATTTGACTACGGTAGCGCTCATTAAGTATTCATGAATCCATTTCTACATGCTGAAACTTTTACAATCTGATATTCGATTATTTGCTCTGTCGACTCGTCTCCTCTTTTACGGCGCAGATTTTTCTCCTCGATTCATGTTAATTGATATTTTCCTTAATCTGGGAACTGTTGAATAAATTTCTCCGTTTTGGCGGGTCCTCTCAGTAGCACTTATCATGCTGCGCTGGCAAAACGTATCGACTGGTTGAGAACCCGCGATGGGTAAAAGCTTCTGAAGAAAACCGTGTAGAGAGCTGATGTTGGTTGTCTGATGTGGTGTGGGCCTATCTGGTGTGGGTTGAATCGTAGCGATCGTAGCGTAGTGTGTGGAAGATAACTTGGAGACCGGGAGAGACAGAAACACAAGAAGTGTAAAAAATATTGCTGTCTGGTACAGTTATTTTTAACATTATTTAAAAGGTAATGAAAATAAAAGGGTAAACTTAGGATTGAGAAAGTCTTAGCCGAATATGAACCGTTACGATTGATGTTTAATAGCCTAAATTGCAGTGCATAACTTCTGATAAATAACACTTGTTAAGATATAAGAAAGCAGATTGTAGAGGCGAGTATATGTTTTAAAACAGAAGTGTCATCCTTGAATATTTGACAGATTGGCAGTCTAAATGAGTTATTTATAGAATCATCATTATTTGGTGGTAAAAGAAAAATTATTACTAATCAGTCAAAAACTGAGATTTCATTGTAACCTTTAAGATACATTAATTAGAAGTGAAAGTAAACCGCTTTCACGAAAATAACCTATAAATTAATCCCCTCAACAAAATGTAACAGAAAAAGAGGTCGTCCTGTCACACATACTTTCTGAATATTATAACTAGTCATTATTTTCAGGAAATATCTTGTGATATGTCTCTGGTACAGGATTTTATTTCACGAATCACATAACCTTCAATCAAAAGGCCAGGTGATTAGAGAAACATGGATAGCTGTGTCGAAGGCGGAGACAGCCACATCGCTGAAAATGGTAGCACTAAAAAATCCTGGTCCGAACTTCGAGGAGTTGTTAGCGAACTCAGGAGACGCTTGGCTGGAGTCTCCGCTGCATCTGTACCAGCTTCTATTACTTTTAGAACATTACCGGATGGACGGTAAGACAGGAACCATAGATCTATTTTCAACTGTCAGCCACAAGCTGCTCTGGTTTAATTTACTTCCTTGAGTTTCCAATTAACCACAGCTATCGTACAAAATATAAAGTCGGTCTAGCACCTCTTGATCTTTTCCTGAACATATGTCGACCTAATTTTTGTATTCTGTATTCTTAAATTTTATTGTCTAATAAATCAAGGCTTTTCAACGTCAGTATTATTCGGGACAAATATGTAGGCTGTTGATAACAACTTGTTCATTTTTATAGGACGAGAATATATTTTTTGAGTACACCATCGAATGGCTGGGAAACAACGCTATTGTATGTCGATATCGCCCACTCAGATAATGCCAATGGTTATAAACTGAATTGGCAGCCTGTTATAGAGGCAAATTTTCAAAGGCAAGTTTGTGTGTTTAGTGACGATTATAATAGTGTCAATAACTCAGAGTGTACCTCACCTGTGTAAATACAAAATTGACTTGGATTACTGGTAAAATGACGTGAAAACTCGTAATTTTAGTTTGTCGTGTGTAAATCGTTTATCACGAGAAGAGCAACTTCTCTGGGAAAGAAAGAGACTAGCCACATGGGGCATTACAAGTTATGAATTACACGCAGAAAGTGGGAAATTGGTTTTCCCAGCGGCAAGTAGTCTCTATCAGTGTATAGATACTGGGAGTATGCCAGGTCCCCTCTTCCCATCTGAATTGAGAATGTCTATGTCTGGTGCTAAACTATGTCCACAAATTTGCCCGTGGAATCACGCTTTGGTTGCCCATACTTGCGCTGGCGACTTACATTTGTCTCACAGTATTACCGGTTCTTCTGTAAGACTAACCCATGCAAAAAAAGGCGGAAGAAGCTTAGCTGAGGATCCGTTAACTGCTGGGACCCCCTCATATGTTATGCAAGAAGAATTTACAAGGTTAGTGAGCAAAACTTAGTTAGCTCATTATATCATGTCTTGTGCAATGCAGTGTTTGATGTACTACGCATTAATTTACAGGTTCATCGGCTATTGGTGGCAACCTAAATCGACTGATGGGATTTATAGAATAGTTTATGAAGAAGTTGATGAGAGTGATGTAGAAATATTTTGTTTTCCATCATCCACATCAAACTCTAGTGAAATTGAGGAATTCAGATTCCCTAGAGCTGGTACTTCAAACGCAAGAAGTAATTTGAAAATGGTGCAATTCAAGCTGTCAGAGACCTTGCAGATAGTCGATATTGAGATCTTAGAGTTACAATATCCATTACACATCATGTTTCCATGGATGGAGTACCTAGTTCGAGTTGGCTGGACACCAGATGCGCTATAGTGAGTTGGCTAATGAACATCCCTCTGTCAATCTTCGATGGGCAAGTGTTGAAAATTCTAAATATTTCCAAATATTTTTACAGCGTCTGGGTACAACTATTGGATCGCCGACAGCAAACGCTTGAGTTGGTATTATTGTCCGTGGATAACTTTTGCGAACCTCCCCCAAACGTTTACAATTCCGAAAATCATTTTACACTATCATCTGCTAGTGTTCAAGTAATATACTCGCAGAAAAGTAACGTATGGATAAATGTTAATGATCTACTTTATTTTTTGCCATCCGATGACCCTACAGAGGTGAAGTTTATTTGGGGGAGTGAGGAGACTGGATTTAGACATTTGTATCTTATTACGTCGAGTATAGCTGGTTAGTTTGTGAATCGAGTAATTCATAACCGCCTCAACTTTCGCAGCAGAATATTAAAGAGGAAAAAAATTCAAATTTCAGGTTTAACGAGCGGTGTAGAAGAGCCCTTAGATAGAATGGATAATGTATTTCTTCAACCCCGAGTGATATCAAAAGTTGCACTCACAAAAGGCAATTGGGAAGTATTAGGTAGAAACTTGTGGGTCGATGAAACTAATTCGATAGCTTATTTTTCTGGTCTAAAAGAGGGACCATTAGAACAGCACGTTTATGCTGTTTCGTTGTGCCGTCCATTGGAGATAAGACTGCTTACCAGACCGGGCTATAGTTATAACAGTGTTTATTTTAATAAGCAATGTACTATGCTCGTTGCTGTTTATAGTTCTATTAAGACCTTACCTACTTGCCAGGTATGTCTATGCAATATTTCATTTGATCCAGATAGGAATGAACTAGAGATTATGATGTAAAATTGGTTAACGATTCTAGGTATTTAGGATATCTCAATCAGACTGGACGGTAGAGAGTATAACTCTTACGCCTGTTGGATACTTGTTAGAACCGTCGGCACCTGAGTCTGAATTATTCGCCCCAGAAATTTATACACACAAAATAAAATCTGGAGAAACAATATTTGCCATGATATTTAAACCACATAATTATCAGCCAGGCAAGAGATATCCAACAATATTAAATGTCTACGGTGGTCCAGAGGTTCAGCTGGTATCTAACACGTTCAAGGTACGGAGAAGAAAAATTGCTCACATCATTATGATGCATTTTTTATTATTATTATCCGAATACTCCCCAGGGCATGAGACATTTGCGAATGCATATGCTGGCAGCACAGGGTTACTCGGTGGTCCTTATTGATTCTCGAGGTTCACAATACAGAGGGTTAATGTTTGAAAGCTACTTGCAAAGAAGGATGGGGACTGTGGAGTTGATTGATCAAGTTGAAGTGTTACGATGGTTGGCTGATACCACAGGGTGTATCGATATGTCCAGAGTTGCAATTCATGGTTGGTCTTACGGAGGATATTTAAGTTTAATGGGATTGACGCAATATTCTGATATATTCAAGGTATTGATCTTCCATCCAACAATATTAAAACTTGACGAATGAACGTTTCATCATTACATCTGATCCACGTAATCATATGGTGGTGTTTCATTTCAGCTGGCTATAGCAGGAGCTCCGGTAACATCCTGGAACTTGTACGATACGGGATACACAGAACGTTATATGGATTTGCCGGAAAATAATCCTCAAGGTTACGCGACAGGCTCGGTTCTGAATTATATCAACAAATTCCCTGAAGAAGAGAACAGATTACTCATCATCCACGGCCTCATAGATGAAAACGTACATTTCTTTCACACCAGTCAATTGATAAATGCTTTGGTAAAAGCTGGTAAACCGTACGAACTACAAGTCTATCCGAACGAGAGGCATAGTTTGAGAAACGTTGACGCGAGTAAGCATTATGAAACTACCGTGTTATCTTTTCTGCAAAATCATTTATGAATTACTATCAATTTATTGAAAAATCAGTTCGCTAATCGATTACACTCACGAATGGCAGCTTAAATAATTAATTATTGAGCAGATGCCATAGTCTATTAGCGAAGTGAGACTGTAGCTATTTATTGAGAAACAAAAGAATGTATGTTCGTTAGAATGCGATTTGTAATTAGATTCATGTTCTCAAAGATTTGGTTTGATGTAATAGATGATGATGCCTACATTCGAGACACCGGCTTCTGCACGGCATGTCTCGAGGTCAAAAGCCAAGTACCTTTCAATTTTCATCGAGTATGTTTCCGTTAAATAAAGAAAAATCAATATTCGTTGTTAAAACGCATCAACATGTTTGTATCGTTTTGACGATTTTTTGAACTGAGTCAGAGAATCAATAACAGCTATCCATTTTTAATACGCAATATCGTTTGACAACGGGTGCGATGAATGAAATTCGTCAGATTTTATTCCGCGGTTCAATGAAGTATGTCCGCTTTTTTCTGTCTATAAATCAGGTGATGGATCGACATATATTCGATAAATACAGAAAGTTTTCGTTGCGCACAACATTCGTGTGCTAGCTATTCTTTGTTATATCTAGACCGTCGAATTACCATCAATTCAAATGAAACAATGATTAAAAAGAAAAAATAACTGCCATTAGGTCATGTACATAAATAAATCAATTTACATCTCAATCGATTTCTCATTCGTAATCTCACAGACTTATAGAATTGTCTATGTATTGTTTACCATACGTCGTGGTGAACGTGAATTTTGCAATACTGGGTGCCACTGACAGTATTAAATTTTCAATTCACAAGTCACTCGCAATATCAAAGGTATTCTTGAAACTTTTCGAATCTTAGTTATTCCGGTAGTAACCTTAGAGTCCCTTAGTGAGTTATGATTTAATTTTAGGTACTTTCTCGCGCTACGTAACCATTCAATAAATAATAAATCAACAACTAATGTTACATTTAACACGTGAAACTTAGAGGACAAATGTGCGCGTATTTGAAGGTATTGAAGAATGTTATCCCAACTTCATGAACCGAATTAATTGCTTGTGATTAATTTTAGCCTAGAAAAAAATCATGACGTGCATTATGCTTCCGTGGAAGTTTTACAGTTTACCTAATCCTTTGCTAACAAATTAACTCGAGCTTTTTTTTCCTTTCAATTGTACTTACTAAACCTACTACAGCCTTGCATTAGATTATTATTACAAAACCATTAGTTTCGTAATGAATTAGGTAACGTTCAAATAATCATTTGAAAAACAAAGCATTATACACTATTATTTTGTAAATAAAACATTACCACTGTTTTGTCTTTTTACCATAATAGTGTTATAAATAAATCGCACCATACCTACACCTATGTATACCTATAATACGCGATTTCCACTACTGTGGAACAAATTTGTATATCCTTTGGATAATGATAATAATTATTATTATTTGTCAATAAATGAATTTACTATTTTATATTATCACGAAAAAAAAATTCCCAAGGGCCATATTATTTCAAAGTCAATACGTAAAGTGATACAATTATTCTAGTTCTTTATTACATATTCCAACTTATTAGATGATACAAACATATTTATGTATCCTTTTACTGCCTACTGTGTCCAGTTTTGGTCTTTTGATTGAGGAATCTATAAAGATATTTTATTCTCTTCTGCAGCTCCTTCCACTTGGTTGGCCTTGCAACAGGAAATACACCATGTTGCATCATTTTTCTTCTACGCAACAACACTTGGTATTCGTTACCGCTGACACCTCTGAGCCAGGCAGGTACTTTATAAAGAATTCTCGTAGGGTGAAGTTGCTCATTCCCCAAAATATCTATATAATCATTCTGACCAAACAATGCCCTCTTTTGATTCCAAGAATCTCTTGGACGGTACTCTGGCATCGGTAATCTTTTACCTTCTCCAATATGAGGAAGTAGTCCACGACGATACGTTGGGTCTTCCCAGCCATGTCGTCGTATAAGTGGACCTCGAGCTACTTTATCTGCGTGGTAACGAAATCTGACTGCGGTCACCTGTGGCGTCCATAAACGAATTGCTAGAGAAATACTGTTCGCTACCCACGACATCCTGTAAGTAAATTGAGAATTTACGAATAATTCAATTCTACAGAAAGAGGACCAACTTATTCAATGATTCTCTCAGATTTATTAGGCCAAATTTCAGTGAAGTCTGAACCTTGTGCTTCCATATCTAACCTACAATTTATTTAGAAATAACAAGATCGTGATAACGCCAGATTTCATCTCGCATACGGAAAAAAACTCGGGTATCAGTTGTTACAATTACCTTAATTGAGAATCTGTTACTTTCACGAGCTTTAATTCATAAACAACACATTAAATTAACTCATTTTCGGAGCTGCGGCGTACCAGAGACCCAGAAATTCTACTCTGCACTGCTAGTTGCTACACCTATTATTTTACTGTACTGTGCACCATCTGTGCACTACGCTTCTACGTACCTCAGTCGATAAAAGCTCCCGCGGTAGAATTCGAATCGCATACTGCCAGAGCTTTTATATTATTTTAAAGCGTTCTTCGTGGGAGAATTTAGTCGTCGAATTCGGATTTATAAATCCAAAATAAATCAAAAATCGGCTGTACATTAATTTATCGGCTCCAGTCAATTTTGCAGCCCAAGAATCGGAAAGAATTAAATGTTATTTTTGGTATTTCGATCTGTTGACTGAACCAATCTTCAGTCAACATTCGGTCTGAAAATTCCGTAATCCAAACCAAGCTGCCCCCAAAAATACACAAGTTAGCGTCCATTTTTCGGTCAGTAAGATTTTTTACGAGACCGCAGGACATCACGCACCTTCCACCCTTAAAAAGCTCTAACATAAGCTAAAAAGGGTCTCTATACAGAACCCACTCGCTGCTGCCATCTAGGTGGAGGAGCAAGTTTGTTGGGTTTTGATCCTGATTGTTATAACCGAATATAACCGAAAAACTATAAAGAATTTTGAAATGCGTTTTAGATTTTTGATATATTATTTATTATAAAGGATAGCATATCGAGAGACATAATATTACGGTTTGGGTAATAATTTTGTATTTTCTTACACAATATAATTGAAAGTTCGATCAATTGTCTAGCATATTATCGCTTAAAAGGTATGAATGGGTTTTTTTCTCATTTATTTTTACCGATAATATGATTTTTGTATCATCATTATTTACAGTTCTCGAATATCATATAACGTCACAGTCAAGGAAAAGTATGTCTTTCTATTTCATATTCATTCATTTATTTATTTAATGAGTATACTAGCGATTGTACGCACCATTATATAAATACAAATTACAATATAATTATATCAATGTTTAATAATTATCAGTCTACGATTGATTTACAATATAAGATTCACCGTAATTTTATTATTCATAGTCACTTTAGTTTATTTTTCTCTATACAATATACCACTAGTTAACACAGTACGATTGAGAACTATATTATATTTGACTTGATAGGAAGTTTACACTGTAATTTTACACTTTGAATACAACCGAATGAAATCTTCTCTTCCCCATTATGACACGTTAGGTTTTTTCAAAAATATTCAGTAGATCAGTTGTCTTTGGTTTTTGTTGAAATCGGAAAGTAAATCGTGATGATCATATCTTTGGCACGAAGGAACATTTTAAAAACTGCTGATCCGCACTCTGTACATATATCGACAATGACGAAACAAAAAAAGGAAAAATCCAATCAGTTCGGTTACATTTATCCAACTATTAAATTCACATTATATATAGTTACAAATAATTTTTAACGATCCTAACTTACATTTAATAATCACTTATTGATTTATTTTTTTATTTATTTTTGAGCTAAATAGGTTGCTCTCTGGCGTATATATATAATTATTAGTAATATATAATATATTTACATGGTTAGGAAATAAATTACATTATATAATTCAGTTCTCTGACATAGAAAAACGTTTTTTTTTTTTTCAGGAATGACGAATAAAATAGAAGCTTTACCAATTTCAATTTTTCATCATTGGATTGTTACTTACTGCGCGTCTTGCACGTAGCAAAGGTGTACAGTATAGGTGTAAAGTTTACGGTTACTTTCATTCGCTTGAAAACTCTCGCTGGAGGCAGTTTTACCCCTCGAGTTTCCGATACATTTTATAAATTCATGATCAAGACGTCATACAGAAAGCGGTCAAGTGTTTCGCTACATGTATAGAGAACTCACAAACTGAAGCAGCCACGTAGACAGAAGTCAGTGTATCAAAGACAACCTGTAATGGTAAATTCTTGCAATGGTAAAACTTTTGCTTTTTCAATTCGATATTAATCAAAACTCCCTGCAGGTTCACAGAGATATATGTATACATAGGTATATGAAACTAGAAGTTTTCTCTCACTTTTTTTGGGTCTTTCTTATTTTTTTTTTTTTCATTATACAGGTATATATCTGAAAAACTTATTCCATGCTATTAATAATTAGAATTCGAGTATCGTGGCGAAGATTCGTGAACAATTTAACATGTGGGGGCGTGAGTCTCGCCGTACACAGTTATAGCGGAGGGATGGGAAAAGACTGATTTATAACGTCTCATAAACGTTGCTGGAGAACAAAAGAAATTACGCTACATAAGTTCATATACCTTGGATAGGTATATGTATAATGTATATGTATACCTATGTAGACACTTGGTACGCGTCTAGCATCTAGCAGGTGCTTTGTTTACGGAATGTTCAACATTTCTCCTCTTGTACAGCTGACATTGCGCTTTAATGACTCGCCATCACGTGTAACGGGGAAGTTCTTCTTCTTCTTTAACTTTTTTCCTTTTCATTTTTTGCCCCTCTTTTTCTTCGTCTCAGAGAAAGAAGGGGATAGAGAGAAATTACCAGTAAATTATATCTCGAGAAGAGTAAGTCTTTCAGAAAGAAAAACAAAAAAAGAATATAATAAAACGTGTATACAAAAAATCGAATCGCTGACAGACTCGTGAAAGATTTTCTTTCTTTTTTTATTTCTTTCATTCAAAAAGTCTGACACAGGATCAATCTAAACCTGCGACCGAATCTCACGTTTCGACGTATAAATTCTTGATATTTACAAACCGTCAATTTGCGCTGACATAGATATTAAAAAATGTATATCGATAATTGATCACGTCAAGGTAAAGTCATCGTCCATTCGGCGCATCGGTGAACCTGCCCAATCGAAGATTTTGAGCATTTTCTTTCTAGGGCGCGAATATCAATGAGAATTTCAATCAGTAACGGGGATCGTTTTACGGGTTTCAGTTGACGCCGATGGTGGTGAACATGTCGAAGACGGGTGTTCAACGTCCTTGATTTAAAAGTATTTTCCGTACCATGATCTGCGTTGATATTCTCCTGCATCGAAGACGTCGTTGCTGAGGCGCAGAACAATCTTGGTTCCGGATCGGCCTACAATCACGTATCCCGGAAACGGATTGCCCGGTCACGGCGTGGCCCTGGGCGGGCCCCCGCGTGACGTCAGATGCCACCAACTGTCGTATTTCCGGTACCATCGCTGCTTTGGCTTACGCTACTGTAACTCACGCTGCTAGCTGGTCCCCCGGTACCCATGCCAGCTGCGTACTGAAACAAACAATTTTATGGTATAAAAATTTTCGCATCACAAGGTATTGAAGAGTTTCATCAAAACATATACTATAAAACGAGTGTGCTGTTGCGTGAGTAAATAACCGAAAATCGGCGCTCATTTCTGTACAAAGACATGTGTGAAAAAGAAATTTTGTCTATTTCTGTTGTAACATCTAGAAATTTCAGCGCCAACTGTAGCTCTAAAGATCCCGAGGTCAGTTCCATTAAAATACCACGATGCATTCTGCTAGAGAACGAAATACACATATATACATATGTGGAATGCATAGCGTACATTGTTAATATTCCACATAGGGTGCCAGCTTTTCGGCTCAAATTTCACCACGGTGTATAAAACGAACGCTAATGAACGTGCAGCGTCCGTTTTGGCCCACTCGAAAAAACAGCAGGTTATAGGTGATCAATAAATGGCTTTCAGAATATAGAAAGAACTTCTTTGAATGGAGATCGATAAAACGACGATAATCAAAAAAATCTATGGAATGGTTTGTTTTTTTTGCAGTTGATTAACAAAAAAACAATTGAAGTCGAGTTTGCAGTGCAGTAGAATTGGAAAAAGTGCTTTTAGTTAGCGAAGAAAGTTCTACACCATAGTGTAGAAAAGGTCAAAGAGTGCGACGGCGAGAGAAAGAGGCAGGTAGAGGAAGAGAGAGACAGAGGATAGTAGCATCCAGTATTTAAACCAATCAGCATACGTCATGAGAGGCTCATAACACTTTCAGTGTTTAATCCGAACTTTCCATGGAAACTAATTGAACGACGAACTTGTATAACTGCGTGTTCTACATACACGTAGTGCAGAGAGATTCTGGTACCAAATTGGAGTTTGCTTCTCGGTTTTCAAGACCGATTCAACCACTCGAAGGGTTACCCGATCTGCAATGAGAATTTCTCGCCAAAGTTTGAACGGAGATCGAGAAGTACGTATACATATATACGTGCACCCATAATATTTGTACCTATATGTATCCTGGAGAGACTTCTCAACCCAAATATCAAGAGAATCTGGCAGCCTAATCAATCCGTAAGACAACTGCGAATAAACCAAAGCGAGAATTTTTTTGTTCGAAACTCAAAATCAAACTTTAGGATGAAAATTTTTTCTCTTCTCCAAGTTCGAAGCTATTATATTTTGTGATTCCCCTCTTTAGGAAAACTCAGGCGAACTTTGCTCCATTGTAAAAGCTCGTAGCTCTCTCTTGTCGCGGGCTCTTTTCGTATCGCGTGTGGCTTTGAAGCTCGCGGTTTGTAAAGGACCCTCGCTTCACCAGCTCACCC
This sequence comes from Athalia cordata, assembly GCA_963932425.1. Lineage (NCBI taxonomy): Eukaryota > Metazoa > Arthropoda > Insecta > Hymenoptera > Athaliidae > Athalia > Athalia cordata. The sequence continues at coordinate 20,268,838 of OZ010625.1, forward strand.
TCCCTCCAGCCCCTTTTCAGCAGGACAAGAAGATACAAATGGTAGCAAAGTGTCTCTTGGCTCTCCGAATCCTGATTCTTCGAACAGCGAATTTGATACCTCATCCGCACGTGAGTATGTACTCAACTATACGCGCTATTTATGTGTAAAAAATATTTATACTTATATGTATACTAAAAACGCATGATATTATGTACATTCATTACAACCTAACTGCGCGCACGGATTACTTTGCTTTATATAGATACGTACGAAGTCTATTGTCACTTTTATAGTTGCCTGCTCTGATGCACGGTAATAATTCAGTGTCATAGCGTAGGGCCGTTGATGCGATTATTTGAATGATAAAATCTGCAACTGCATTATTAACCCAGTTAGATTTATTAGGAGCATAAAGTGTTACTACGGTTGATGTATAGGTATACCGCAGCCGTGTTTGAAAACCGTCACTATTGCAGCGTGTAATGTCCTCATCAATCCAAAAGTTCTACGGAAGAATCGTTAGGCGCTATAATAATAACCTTCGCGGTCAATCCTTCAGAGATAATGACATGATTACGATATTTTCACGACGAGTTTTGACGCGAATTTTGTGAAACGTTTGAAATCAAAAAACGATTTTTATCTGTCTGAAATTTAATTAGTTTCGTTAAAATGGAACTCGGACGAGATTTAATTAATTTTTGAATTATCGACGAAATTTTTTTTTTTTTTTTTTCAATGGGAACACGGTTATGATTATCCATATTAGTTACGAATGAGAACTACTTCCGGAGGTGTAGCGTTGCGATATTTGAAACGAACCGCGTTTTGCACCCTGTGATATTACGTAATGTTATAACTTATAAGCGCGATGCCCGTGACCACGTCCTTCGAATCCCACTCTGAAGAACACAACTTACAAAGTTTCCCCACAAACGCAATAATGCGGGTCACATGCGCTATACGTTTACGTAAATTATGCCAGCTGCTATTATATTCCTACTCTCTACCCTTCCCTTTTTTCACCCACATCCAATTCAATCAGTTTCAGAAAATTTTCTCCGATTTACCGAATTTTCTACAGCACATAAGAGAGTCGACGCTAACGAGAACAACTTGAGACATTTTCTAGCTCCGAAGCTCAAGATGAGAAGTATTATCAATTGAAAGAGAAAAGTTTTTAATTACATAAAATGTGTGTCATGCTCGCACTGCAAAATTACGTGGTATTGTTTTCGGTTTAATGCTCCTCGACAACTGAAATTGCTTGGTAAAAACTGTCGGTATTATAAGTATACCCCATATGAATTTAATACGTTCTAGGTGTACAGCGTAGATATACAGCAAACAAATTGCCCAGAAACGCCGTGGAGTGAAAATGGCACGAGGTAAAAATAAAAATATGTATACGAATGTACGTACAGCAGCAGCAGCAGCAGCAGCGACTCGCCATATTGCAGGTAATAAATGTTAGGCTTGGGAATAAAGGTGAGTTATAAACAATGATGGATTCGAGTTCTGCGTTTCCCCGCGCAACGTTTCATATACAGAAAACGTTTTCACAATGAAAACCCACTTCGGGGTTTGCAGTTGTCGACCATTTATTTGTTTGAAAACATGAAAATTATCCTTCTATAAAAATACGTTTTACCTAATATGCGAATCGCTGTAGATTGAAAAAATAAACAAATAAATACATAAACCGCGGAATGGAGATGATATTGAGAATAAATGTAGAATCAACGTTGTGCTAAATTGTCGGCCATCTTGTGCAGTGTCAGGATCTTATCCTTTATCGTCTAAAGCTGACTTGACGGATGATAACTTAGACAATAAACACCAACCGCATACGTACAACATTTTGTGATTTATTGTTCAGACTGAAGACCACCTGCAACCCTGACAGCGGGAAGGTGATCTCAAAAAACGTTTAATAAAAAGATACGTTCATCCGCAGACTGTTTAGCGTAGTGTCAACATTTTGAAAGGATACTTTTCCGCACGGGATTGCCGGAAGATTGGTATTACGGAGATGGTTCTGAGCTTTTATGGAAATCCGGCCGGGAGAAAGCAATTAGAAAAAAATGAATAAAGAAATTGGATAATGAAAGTATATACGATATTTTTCAAGGATTATTTTTCACTCGGTAATACGTATAGTGCAGCAGAAACACATAACAGTTGAAGTAGACTGCAGTTAAAATCGTTAATATTTCTCCTATTTCATATTACGAGAGGAAAATTTTTCTACCTTATGACATCGTATAAACCCCCTGAAATATAGTCTGTGCTATACGTACGAGGTGTTAAAATCCCTGTTGGACTAGGGATCCTTAACTTTAACGGACTGGACACGATTTCATTGAGCTTTGCTGTGCAATTTTCTTGCCGTATTTTATACCTAGCCAGTGAACGGTAGAGTGAAAAAAGAGAACCCTGCGAACCGAAACGCGACGGGTGAAAACTGATACAGCTAAGAGTTTCTGAAATTTCAAACACAGCTCGAGTCTTCCAGCAGAAAGAATTCCCAGCGATGGTACGTAATGCGCGCCTCGAATTCTTCACCGTCGCTCTTCCATTTCCCAGAACAATTCGTGATAAAAACTCCCCTGCAGCCTCCCAGATACTTCAAATTCTATCGAAAACCCAACAAACGATCGTTTCCTCACGTCTTTATCAAATTCGCCCTATGAGGTTTCGGATGTGGTCATCCTGTTATTTTATCAAGGTTAAAAAGTATACATGAATCGAACTATGCAGACATTATGAACAAAAAACAAATCAAAAAACGATGGCGGTCGATCCCGCGATTACATTCCCAAGAGAAACGAAACGAGAAACAAAAAAAAAAAAAAAAAACTGCCTACATAAACATGCTAAATTCACGAGCTTCGAAGATATACAAATTTTTTTTTATTGCACTAATTATTCTTCCAGGTTGGACATTCAACGTAGAAAAAAATAAAATAATCATGAGATACTTGAACAGTTTTATCTTAGAAATAAGAAAAAAAAAAACAGAAGAAGAAACATAATCTACGAGCTTGCAGTCTACTCTATCCTCACATGTGCGACTCGTAAAAGGAGAAAAAAAAAAGAGAGAAAGATAGAACACAGAGAGATAAGAAGAAACAGTTTTGACGGCGGTGCGCGATGCATGAATCAAAAGCTGAATGGCCGAGTATAGTACACTCTACATAAACGTATATATTATATACCCTTCCACCTATATGAATGTATGTGTAAATAATCCAATACGTTCTGTGATATGATATGCAAGTGCCATCCAACGGACAGGTGGTGTGGTGGTTTAACTGATCGAGTAAACAGTGCCAACTATACATATAATATACATAGATACGTAATATTATTTAAATTAAGTGAATCGTGAAATGTTCAACGAGCGTATAACGTCAACATAGCTGGTACATCAATTAATTTTGTAGGGTGACTAAGGTGACGGAACTGACAATAAGACTATAGCGTGCTCTAGACCAAATTCTACATGAACTATCAGTTGTGTTTGAGGTGTGATCAGGTGAATTTGGTTGGACTGAGAGAAGAATTGGTTTTATCGAGTTCTAAGTATATTTCAGTGGGAGAAAAATTAAATCGTGAAGATATAATACGGTGAATTAGGGAAGAAAATGGACGTACCTTACAGCTGGTTGTCTCGTTATTGGGGTTTTTTAATACCAGCTTCTTTTCTTTATTTTTGGGTTTTTTTGTTTTGTCTTTCTCTGATCGTACTTTTAATAAATTAGTTTGCATTTCGTGACAACGAGAACTTTAATTTTCATTTTTCGGGACATATTTAACGTATTATCATGTATAGTAATTGTGTCGGTGATACTACACGATGTTATATATGTTATAATAGAAATGTGGAAAATTTCTGTGTGTAAAAAATGAATTCTCACCAAAACAGTCCGGCTAAGTAAAATAATTACAATTTTTATCTATCTTTACCTGGAAGAGGATCATCAGCTGTATCGTGATTATTATTAGCCGTGAGCTGACAAATCATATAAACCGATATTTCATTTGTTCTGTCATTGTTGTTGTTGTATTTATCATTTTCATTATCATCGTCCATATTAAGCTAAAGCGTTCACATTAAACAGTGGCAGGGCGTGTTGTTGCAGGGACAGAATTATGACGACAACGACTTTACCAATTATTCATACAACTTCGGGTGAAGGATATATTAGCGACACGATACTACAAAGGGATCTCGAGTCAAGATATCGATTGCCAGTTACATAATCAAGGTCATGATGTTACTGTGGGTGACATTCCTTTTTTTTTTTTTTCTCTTCATTCAAACATATACATATATATACCTATATTCAAAACTCTACGTGTAATAATTAATCTAAGTACGCATATGTGTGCACATGTAGTGGTCATTGTAGTCGTAAGTAGTAGTAATAGATGGCCGGACACGAAGTTTGTAATTCTACACCCTGCCACCCAAAAAGTTCTACCGATGGCTGCCAGCTAAAACAGAGACTGAGGATTTTACAGCAAAGTTTATATATTTTGAACCTCCGTATTAGAGTGTCGATTAAATACGCAGATCGTGTTAGGAGGAAATGGTGATTTTTTTTTTTCGTAGCCGAATTATAAGGACGAAGATGAGCAACTTCCGATGTCGTAGCATCTCTAAATGTAGGTCTGTTCGCAAGAATTCTCTCGGCTGCTTCGGACTTGGTGGAGCGAATATGTCGAGTAGTATTTCCTTGAAGAGAATTTCTGCAAAAGGAAGAGGTAATCACGTTCGTCAAAGACAGGGAACACTGCCAGTATGGAATTATTTAGTTATCAAGGTCAGTCGGTGATGGGATGAACGATATGTTTTCTTCTTATTTTTTTTTTTTTCATCCTTTTCAACTCTATCTTTCCACGCGACCAAATTAACCGTCGGAAGTTACCACGTGGTCAGCAACAAGGGATCATTTTATATTTGTTATTTTTCATCCTTTTCCAAATTCTACTTTATTGTAAATTTGGACGCCATGCATACGGCGGAAACGGTGTCGTTACGTGTATTGTTATCTGTGTACAAATCGATACGGGTGCTGAGAATTAATAACGGAATGTGCAGTAATGTTATTGGGAAACAGATGTAAAGGATAGAGATGTAGTTTGTTGCCTTGTTTTTCATCCGTTTATTATCCTGAGTTGAATTCACCACTCCTCCCCTGCCCCTAAAATATCTGGACTTTCATCTGTAACCGTTAAATAACCGTTGAAGCGAAAGAGTGGCAATTTCCGGTCCCGGCGACAACCTCGACAACGTTCAACGCGAACGACCGACCACCGGATTTCATCCCCATCTTCTTTTTTCACCCCTCCTTAATTCTTCGACTCTGAACAACGCTGCGAATCCCCCCGGGTAAAATACTGCGGCGAAAATGTTAATTGTATTCGTTAAATCCAACAGCGTCTGATAATACCACGTTTCTTCTTCCTCATTGTCAGTTCTTCCCTTTACTCTCTATATTCACACGAGTGATGTTTTCAAACCTCCACCCTCACGGGCTCGTTTCCGATTCATCTTACATCCCTCATATTTCTCATATCCTTTCCATATTTCGTATAATATCGAAACGTTCACCGTCTTCCATTTGCCATCCGGAGACAATTAATCCTTGAACAAAAATTACATAACATCCGATTGTTACGCCGCTCGTCGCCGTTCGTGTTTTTCTTTTTCTATTTTTCTTTTTCATTTCATTTCTAAAGTTGGGAATGTACGTAATTTATTTTCTTTTTCTTTTTTTTTCACCTTCTATTTTCATATCTAATGCTTCGCTCGGATTCTGCCCCTTGGCAAGACGCCGAGTAACGAGATATTGACGAGCGCTGTCTACCTCAGGGCGTCGAGTCAAGAGCTATACGTGAGATAACTCGTGCATTTTGTGCTTATCGAATTTCGCGCTCACCGTTCGCCAGCGATCCAAACGGGCGTTATATTTATTTATTTTTTACTTGTTTTTCTTTTTTTTTTCTCTATTTTCTTTTTTCTTCTATCGCTTCATTTTCCTATATTATACAAACCAAACTGAGTTATCTATCGTTTTACACCGTCGAGTATTATAGATGCAAGTAAAAATCGCGTGCCGCCAAGTTGCAGTGTTCCGAGGCTCGTTTATATCCGTTTTTGATATCCGCGAAAAAAAATGGTTCAGCTCAAGGAATATATTGATCTGTAATAGCTGGAGGAAAAAAAAAAAAACAAAATAGGAATACATATATAATATGTAGCGGAAAAACAAATATCTTGAAGAAAATAAAAAGTAAATAAAATAACTAAAGAAAAAGGCAAGACAGCTAAAGGAAAAGTTAAATTTTGGAAAAAGGTGGCTATGCGGTGGTTGCGCCCTGACGGACCGCAACCAAAGCATTAGTCATCGTAAAGAATCGTTTTCGGTAAAATGGAGGAAAATATATCATCCGTAAAGAAAATAAGCCCTTCGGTCGTCCATCCGTATATAACATACGCAGTAGTTCGATGTAGAATCCTGTATAGAGCTAGCTTACGAAAAACCGAAAAATAAAAATGGAGAAAGCTGGAAAGGTGAAGAGAAAATGAGGGAGCGACGTATGTTTGAGACGTTATATATAGGTATAGTACACGCGTATTTGTTAGGGTACAAATCGCTCGACGCGACATCATTTTTCTGCCCATTACCTCCGCATCCCCCCAACGGGACTTTTGGTCTTGTCACAAACATCGATGCAGCTATTCATATATCGGAGGGGAGGTACTCGCATACATCGTGAACGAAAACTTGTTCGACAATTTTTCAATGGATTTTTCATAATTAGCGAATAAAACGCAGTCGTATACGACTGCACGTTTCGACTACAATTTTTTTTTTTTTGTTAAAGTGTATGCAGGATTACTTATTATTTCAATTTTATACCCTTTCGTCAAAAAATTCTAAACGTCGTTACTGCCATTATATTATTCCCGTAGCTACCAACAGCGAAGGTTATATACTGCAGTTGGAATTTTATCGTATCACGTGGTAGCGATTCTCTTGATGATCTCTCGTACAAAATATAACGAGATAGCTGTATAAAACCATCATAAGTTTTAACAACAGTAGGGAATTAAATTGTGCATTAGCAAAGAGATGCTGTACACCCCCCATGATTCTGGTACGTCAGAGTAGTGAAACTTCCAACTTATGTATATCTCGTACACCTTTAAATATGATTCGGTAAAACGCGGCGCTATAACTCAGAGTCGACGGAAACCATTTTCAGTTTTTCAACTCACCGAAAAGAAATAAAATCGAAAATATTCTCCCCGATAAAATCTCCTATACTTTCGAAAAATGATTTTAATAATTTTGGTTTTTTTTTATCTTCAAAGTTACTCGAAATTTTTCCGGGTCAAATGTCAACGCAGGTAAATGTTTCGATCGGTATTAAAAGGCACGGTGCGTGTTTGAAATCTGATTCCCTCTTAATACACGATCCCCGAACACGTCTCTCGGGAAGAGTTTCCCTGACCGTCAAGATGACCCTTTTCCTCGGAGCTAGGTCGCGCAGGATTATGTGATCTCCATCCCTCAGCAACCTCCACCCCGCCCCCGCCCCCGTCCTTTGGCTTTTCACCGTCGACCCCTTTTATTTTTTCCAAATCCCAAGAGAAAAAAGAAACTCAACTACACCTACAACCAATCGATGATATTCGACTCTGAATATTTTTATACTTTGATAACTCTTCGCCGACCCCCAAATAGGATTCTATATAACCTCGAGACTAACGTGGGGTTCGTACAGCAAAACGGGACAGCCATTCGTAGTAATTACGTTGCGAACCCTGAAAAGGGCTAGAAATAAGTGTCGGGTGAAGCCGCCGTAGCGGCTGAGGGCGAAGGGGTGAATTTTGCAGGACATCTTGGATAGGCCTTTTCAAGGAGACCCTATAAATCCTTAGTTAGCTTTATACTCGTGTTATATGGGCCCTCTTGAAAACGACTGGTCAGCCTCCCCCGCGCCATAAGGCGTAATATATCACCCTCCGTATAATGACGATTTGTTGGTTGGTATGTATCTGCCTTTCTTTTCTTCCCTTCCTTTATTTCCATGTGTTTTATTTTGATTACGTGCCTAGTTTACGCGATGAGAATGTGGCGCCGGACTATCAAAAATTCGGATAAACTACGAACGATTTGAGCATCGGCTTACTAATTTCTCAAACTTATACGTTCAGGAAGAGAGAGAGAGAGAGAGAGAGAGAGAGAGAGAGAGAGAGAAAATTTCTATCCGAGTTGGAAGTTTTTGGTAAAAAAAAAAAAACAAAAAGGAACGTTCGATACACGTGCAGTTGCACTGCAGATGAAACGGCCTTGATGAAAGCGAGGAAGGTCATCATGTGGATTTTCGTTTTTACAGTAAAAATCTTGGCTAAAATATTCGACAAGTTTCCGTTACAACGGTACGCGGTATGGTGTTATTATATGTATAGTTGGAAGGATGCGGTGGCAGAGAATGCAGGTTATAATAATTATAACTCTAGAGTTTCCTTTTGTTTGCCCGGAGTCGGACGAAATCTCGTGGGTGGTATAACCAGACTCGTTAATTTCTTGCAATTAGCTTTTTTTCGCTCGAATTCCGTACGCGTTGCTATATATATTGTACGAGTGAAATATTGCCGTTGATATTAAAAAAATCTACTGAAATACCTTTGGAAAAATTTGTGTGTATAATTTTATCTGCGCAGCTACCTACGTATAACGGTGTGCCGTGAATCGCGAATTTTTAAGAAGAAGGGAATTTGCAATTTTATCTCTTTAATTGGCTCATACTTTCCAAAATTTATCATTTCTTTTCACAGCGCGATGTCGTTTGCTTTTCAGGTATCAGATAAAGTTTTATAAACCGAAAAGATATTCAACTTCTAATAAATAAACTTATTTATTTTCCGAGTACTTTCACATACAGTGCCGAAAGTTTATCGCGAACGTTACGTGAGAAACAGTCGTAAGATCGTTTCGTATTTCTACGAACGTTTCATCTTGTTACATTTTCCATCACGTGCCCGTATTCCTTTGATCTTGCCACGAAATTGAGTAAAAAGAGAAGGAAATCTTCGTTCGAGTATAAAAGTTGGGCGTAAGGAATTCATTTTGAAACAGGCAGGTTTCTTCTTATTTCGACATTTGTCCCTGTAAATATACAAACATTTGTTTTCTCTTTATTTTTCGTAGTTGTTTTGTTTTTAATTACAGATTTCATTTCGATTCATCCTTCTCCCCTTCCCGTACGATATACATCTTCGTACAGCTTTGCAAGTCATTATTAATTTCTTTTAACTCAATTATTTTTTCAAGAGCACTTTTTAATTACTTTCGTTTTCTTTTCTCTCTGATTTTCTTTTTTTTTTTGTTTGTATTTGCAGAGCGTCGAACCGCGAACTGGATGATCCAAGCTGATGTATACTTTATTTTTTTTTCGTTTTTCAACATTAAACCCGTTGTTTAATCGAACAAAGCTGAGCGGAGGGTCATTCGTTCGTAGTTTAATTAAGCAACTTTGAACTTCGAAAACAAAAATTTAATGACGATCTACTCGGCGAACAAAGCATCGAATAATTTTTGTGTACTGTAAAAATAATAGTAAAAAGCTATAGCGGCTTTCATTTTTTACCCGGAAATCATAAAATATTAACGTTCCATGAGTCAGGCAAATGAAATTTAATTATTAGTCATCGAAAAATAGTCAATCAATTTATCGAATGAAGAATAATGAGAACGAATAAAATGAAATAAAACTGAATAAAACGAGTACGGTGGCTGGTAGAAACAAAAGAAATTTCAAAGGCATTTTGAATATTTTGAAAAAATATTTTGACAGACGTGTTTCCCCTGTTGCCAACATACGCGCGACTTCCGTTTCTGGAAGCTATAAAAAATTAGGATGATATTGTCGATGATAATACAGAGGTATTCGTATACGTACATGTCCCGTCTATACAGTAGCGAATTGATATAACAATCACAATGCGGCAATGAAATGAAACAAGCTAATAAAATATCGACAGCAGCGCTTGATTGCAACATTGATATTCGGGGTGCTAAATAAATGTAGTACGATAACTCACCTGACTAGGTTTGCACCTAAACGCTGGCTGGTAACGACGCCTCATTCTTCGCGGACAGCAAACGCAGAGGATCCGTACGAAAGCTCTGTAACAAAAACAACCAAATGTTCAACCTTTGCTAACAATTCGGATTTAAAATTACAAACTCCTCACCCTCCACATTCGCTAAAAGGCAGCGGATCAGCGGATAAAGAGATTCGCGATAAACTCACGGATAATTACATCTATAAACTGTGTTTAAAAGCGACGTCCACCAAGTCCGAAAATGATTACATAACGCACGAGCATAAAAAGCTTTTCAGCACTCATCGTTGCTCCTTCTCCCATACCATCAATTTTAACACGTTATTCATGCAAAAAAAAAAAACCAAATAAAAACAAAAACGAAAAAGAACGAAAGAAATTTAAATAACGTACGACCGTTATCTGACTGTTGGGATATGTATAATATTTACATGGAAATGAAAACGATCTGATCGTTCTGTGACCGATTCAAGGTTTCTATAACAAAATGACCGTAAATGTAGCCATAAATTTCATCTCCATGGGGTGTAATAGCTGCACGTGAATGTATCTGCACGCTTTATTGCGTGCATAACTTCGTATATATACGTATAGATAAGAATGACAATCATTTTTTAACATCAGTTACGAGAGTATTATGTATATGTTCTACGGGGTGAGGAGTGAAGGGGGAGGGGGCGCGATCAACGTTTATATTTCATCGACATTACGAAGTCAAACGTTCTCCAAACATTTGGGGTTTGTCAAACGAAAACGTACCGAGTCTTCTAATTTTTTCTTTCACGTCATGAACTTTGTCTGGATGTACTGTTTTTTCTGGATCTCTACGGGAATCATTCCCTGCATAACTATCGTCTCACGGCCGACGACCCTTGAACAGAATTATATCGATATAATGGAGAGAACTCACGAGGTTGATAAATTACATCCGATAATAACTTGCGTACAAAGCATCGCCGGAGGTTGGTTTGTAAATGAAGAAAGAGTTCCAGTTTTGTTTCCAAGTTTTTTGGACATTATGGGTTTATCGGAGAGTTTGTTTACCGGACTTCAACAAGAAGTGGTGACTTATTCCGTCACAGAGAATTTCTTCAATGAATCCATTTACCAGACGGCTCATAGCGCTGTGATATTGATTCGTAACTCAACGGATTTCGGCTTGATAAACGATTTGAATAATCTCTGTGCGCCGAGATGTAGATTCGTCATATGTCTCGTGAGTTCGTACGATAATGAGACGAGTTTTTTAACGGAAGCTAACGAAGTGGTGAGCGCACTTTGGGCGATGTGGATAGTGACCGCAGTTGTAGTCGCACCGGTTGGTGAAAAATATCTCGTCGCTGGAAGTTATAGTTTTAAAGCTGATGCCTGGAGGGTGCCGAAGCAGCCGGAAATACTTGGAGATTGCAGTCACTTGGACAAAGAGAAGAACGACCTCATATTTCACGAAGTGATGTTAAATCAGTGTAAAATTAACATCACTTTCTTCGATTGTCTACCTTACGCCGATGTCGGAGAAGAAGATGGACACGAAGTGGTAATCGGGATGGAAGGAGACCTCTTCGAAACGGTGGCACTCGATTTAGGATTGACCTTGAACAGAATGAACATCAACGACGATAACAACGACAGTGTCTACGAAGACTTGCAGGCGATTTTGGAGGATCCTGACGGCAGTGATGTTGTGTTTTGTGGAATGTACTGGGGAGATTCTGAAACAGTGGAGTACAGTATTCCGTATGAACAGGAGCAGATTGTATGGCTCGTGCCTTCCAGTCCCGGTTTCAGTCTTCTGGGATTGATAACACCGTTGAGACCTAAAGTGTGGTACGCTACAATAGCATTGTTAATTTTAGCTGGGCTGATGAGGATCCTGTTGTTTAAAGAATTATCGATTCTGGATGTCTTCGGGTTGATATTGGGCGTTGCGTTGCCCCGGCAACCAACGAGTTTGTCAAATAGGATCCAATTTGCCTCATGGGTGTTATTCGGCTATGTGATAACCCAAAGTTATTTGGCTTCTCTAGCCGGGCAACTCATGAATACAAATTATCAAACGATCGAGACGATGGAAGAACTCGAGAGCTCCGGGATGAGTTTTGGAGGTACAGCTCGCCACAGGGATCTTTTCAAGAACGATGAAACCGAGCTAAGCCAAAAAATTTACGACAAATATCAAGTTCTAAGTCAAATAGAATACGAACAGGTTGCCGAGGATATGAAAACCGGAAAAAATACCAGTATGGCATTGGTAATAGAAATGAAAATTTCACACGTTCAGTATCACCCCGGTCCATACGACCCGCACAAACTGGATGAGATCATAGCAGCCTACCCTATATCTCTCGTAGTTTGGAAGGGGCTGCCTTACCTGGAGCAAATCAACGTCAAAGTATCCCACCTTACGGAAGGTGGTTTGGTCAATCACTGGGCCAGCAACAACATCAATGGTTCTCAATATCCTATGGTCGACATTAGCGGGTCTAATGAACTGGACATTCTGCACCTGAGTCCAAGCTTCTTCTTGCTCTTGTTCGGTCACGCTTCGAGCATTGTAGTATTTCTTATTGAAATTGGAGTTTATGCTAAAAAAAATAATCAGTTCGCGTCGCTCGGTAAGCGTGTAAAAAAGTCAAAATAATTTCTTTTCCCCCTTAATTATTCGGAAAAGAAAAAGGAAACCGATAGAAATGTTGCGTGGCAAGGAAATATTTTTTTCTCCAGCTTTTTAAAGCATATTGAGATGTCGTAATAGTTATGATCGTTACATAAAGATAGAAAGGGGATTCGTCGAGCACGCGATAACGATGAAGCAACGTTGAATTCGCGGTCGATGTGAGGATGACACATAACTACGGATGTCGCGAGGGTATCGCCGTGATCAAAAAAAACCTTTTTTTATTTTTATTATCATTATTATTATTTTATTTTTTATTACTTTAGGCTTTGCTCGCGGGGTGAAATACAACATTGCTGTAGATGCACGCGTACTACAGAGCGGGTCGGTGGTATACATGAATAGTTATTTGGTGTCCCGTTACCGACCGATTCCTGAACACCTAAACACGGCAGTTTCACACATACAATTCGCGCAATTTATGATCCTATCAAAACGAGGCAACAACAATTACTACCAACGGTAGTAAAATATATACCAAACCAACCAACAAACCATCCAAACCAACCGACCACTGTTTTCGGATCCCGGCTCAGTTGTGAATCACCGACGGCAACAGGAACTCCATCTCTGTATTGACCGTTATATGTGCACTACCTATTGTACATTCATCCACATAAACAACTGCACACGAACTCGGTGAGTTTAACTAGTCTAGCGAAAGGGCGTGGGACGCAGGTGGAACTAGGTAATTTGAATTTTTATTTCCACTCTAAATTGAACGAGAATCTATTTTTTTTTTTTCTATTTTTTTTTCTATTTTTTATCGCATATTTGTTTTACCGTATCATAGAGAACATTTCATTTATCGTGACATCGCGATTTAGTTTTCAACCTCATTCTATTATCCTCTAATTGAAATTCCCCATCAATCAAAGTTCGCTAAAAGGATTGATCATACCCGCGTTCATTGCAAGACTCGAGAAATAATATTCGAAATTATATATTATACTTCTCCGTAATTTCTACGCGAGGGTATAAAACGTGCAGAACTGCAATAGGTCGACCATATCGGGATGATCCTCTTCTTGGATTAAGCAACAACACAACGCTCGTAAAACCGAATGACTTCTGAGACGGTTAAAATACCCAGTCAAGGATTAGTGGAGCCGGTTTCACGGCATATTGGATCCTGTAGTAGATAGGAAACGAGAGTTCCGGATCACGCGCCCTTCTTTACCGGCTGAGTGCCGGGCGCATCTAAAGAAGGGCGCGTGATCCAGAATTCTCGTTTCCTATCTACTTCCTATTGCAGATCGGTTGAGTTCCCCGGTCTTCCCGACCAATCGGTACGACGAGATAAAAAAAATTAAATTAATAATGAAAAAAAAGAAAAAATACATACATATACTTTTTTTCACTGCTCAGGTTGTCCTACGTTAACCGCCAATTGCTTATTCCGTAGCTGCAGGTTTTTCGAAAGAAGAATCGATAAGAAGAAAAAAAAAAAGAAAAAAACGTAAGCGCAGGTACGTCGTCGAATTTCACGGGACGCCATTCCGTATGGATATATTTTGTATGAAATGAAAGAGAAAAAAAAAAAATATATATATATATCTGTAGCGAAAATCGAATGTTCCATATTTTTCATCCCTATCTGCAATCATATGCGTCGCGACCCGGAATTCAATGCAGGCACTGTATATAGGTGTATGTTATACATATGGCTCCAAGTACGTATGGGATTTTATTGTCGCAGCACGAGCCATCCAATTTTCTGGCCGGTAACGATTAGAGATCATTTTTCCCATGAGAATTTGGGAAAACGAAAGAGGAAGAAAAAAGAAAAAAAGAAGGGCGGTCGAAAAGAGGGGAAGGGAGTGGACGTCGGTAGAAATTGACTGTTTTCGCACATCGAGATCCTCTGGGATCAGGAAGAAAGTGACGAGGAAGGTGAAATTTTCTTTGTTCCCTTTTGTCTCCCCACCATCTACCGTACCTCTGAAAAAGTGGGGTTCCGTTGGCAAGAAAAAATACAAAGAAGAAGAAAAAAAAAAACAAGCAAATAGATGAAAACTTTTTTTTTTTTACGAGACACTTCCGCGCGTTAACGACTGATCTTAAAATCCATAGGGATAACCCATCGCTTTTAGCTTAGGGGCAATTTTCGCGTTTATACTTCGTTATCATTTTATGTAACACGTATACGTCCATCGATATATATAGCTATGTAATATTCCATATCCTGCATTCTACGTTTCTGTACATTGTCAATATTTGGGGTAAAAAAGAAGAATAAAATAATTATCGTTATTAGGTATATACCAATAATCGATGGAAACGGATGGCTTGACAAAAATTTCATTAATTTTATACAGCGATATTAAATAACTGATTATTCTCAATTCACTGTGAAACTACGATATTAAAATAGAGAATCAATAGAAAATGTTTTAGTCGGCTAATTTAATTGCCTGCAGAGCTTTTAGTGCGCGCGGTACTAAAAAATTCTTTCGTCTCTTACATTTTTTTTTCTATAATATTTCGAATGCCCTGTACCGCAAGTCGAACAGACTAACATGCTAAATATAGGCATGTGTGCCGTATAGGTTGACATAGTCGTTCTCGTAAAAAAGAACGACGGTTGTACGTCCTCATGAAAGTCTATTAGGTGGAAATAGGGCGCGATTCAAAAGCGAAAAAAGAAAAAGAATGAAAAACAAAAATGAAAAAAGAAATGAAAAAAAAAAACGACGCGAAGAAAGAACTAAGAAAAAATTACCACCTCTCGCGAAGCTTTTTAAATTTGTCAGAGGTTTTTTTTTTTTTTTCTTTTTTTTTTTTTTCTTTCGTTTTTTTCTGTCTCCCAAAATGCGGTGATATAACGTTACCCATTTTCACTGCGAGCTCCAGAATAATTCCCTTGTGGGAAAGTTTGAATTGCTGGACGGTAACGAAATGGCCGTCGATGGGGAGGTGTTAGGATCGCGGTTGATGGCTTTGAACCGAATTTCGTGCGTGAATATAAGAAATTCTTTTGGTACGTGAGACCATTGTTAAAATTATCATGCACTGTGGAGGTATAGAGGAGGTAGTCCTAAACACCCGAAACGACGACATTTGACTAATTTACTCACCATGTATAATTTATACATACGATCGTTTTGAAACGGCCGTCGGTATATAAAACGGAGTGTGGTATAAGAACGCCGTTTACGTCGATGAACATCAAAGTCACGTGCAAGACCTGCACCGAATGGCGTAAGTCGTGAATCTTTAAGTTTTATATTCAGCTTGAGTCTCGTGCGTTCGTAAAGATTCGAATAAGAAATGTCAATCGTTTTACTTTTCACGCTAGATAGGATGTCCTTTTCTTCTTTTAAGCGTAAAATGGAAATACTCAACTTCGGCGCGGGGGGGATATGAAACGATGCGATTTATTGGTAAACGATAAACGATAACAGAATAACTATTAGTCGTAAAAATTGTATGCTCTATTGGTCAAAAATCGATGCTGAATTTCCGCCATGAAATTTGATTCGGGTGTACAGCTGGATCAGTGCGTGCAGTGTACGGGTATTATAGTCGGACAAAATCCGAATTTATAATATTTATCGGAAAATAATTATTTGTTTTTTTTTCTTTTTTTACTTTCACTGCGTGCACATATTGCCGCGCAATATATGCGGCCGGCTACAAAATGGTCTGATGAAAAAAAGAATATTTGTTTTTCCCTCTTTTACCTTCACGTTATTTATATCCTCGTGTTTGACCAGCGCGCACGTATTGCAGTTATAGTTGAAATAATAAATTTTATGTATTATTTCATATTTTTAACCCTCTAAAAATCGCCATCCACCCACGCCACTTTCCGATATTTGTCCGGCAGTCGTCATTTTCATCGAGAGTATTTACACAGAGTAGAAAAGTTAATCGGTTAATTTCCTCTTGGTATTTCTATACGTCCTCTAAAAAGGGGTAAACGGCATTCTCCAAATTTACGGTAGGCCCGGTCCCCCATAATTCGGCTATAGTTCGGCTGGAAAATGAGCGAACTAAAATTCAACCCTTATACCGGTGTACGTAACATGGGAATTTTGTATATATATATAACACACTGCGGAATATCGAGAGATATCGCAGATAGAGAGGGTCAAAGTCAGAGTGTCCTTGAGAGAAAACTCCGAGAGTCGATATACAGGCGACAAAGGGAAATATATAAGTAGAAGGAACTCGAACTCTGACCAAAGAGCAACATTTTCTTTACGATTTTTCTCCTCCCCCCGACACCGCGTCGTCACCGAGGGCCTGCACCACGGCTCGCTCCTTTATTATCTTTTATTTTCCTTTTTTTCACTTTCTCTCTATTTTTTCTTCCTTTTTTTTTTTTTATTTTTCTCTCGCTCCGTTAAACGTCTTTGTGAACGAGAAAGCAGAGAAACAAACTCGCAGCTCACGAATACCCAAAAACCAGCTACACCCTGCTTCCCCCCTGAGATAGAACGCTACAGGGACAAACCAACGAGGAAAGAATAAAGTGGAGAATTTCAGCATTGGTCAGACGACGATCTCCTTAGCATGATTGTTATCAGTGATGTATTGTTAGCTTGCGAGGCATGCCAACGAATCAAAGATTAAAGGGGGTTCCAGGATAGAAGGGAACGGTATTCGAGGGAAGGAGAAACTGGTTTATCAACTATCCAGCTGTTCAATGGAATCGGTTTTGGCCAGAGGTTGCAGAGGATGCTGCAGAGGGTCGTTTCTCTCGACCTTCGGACTGCGGGGAGGCGAGCTGTGTCAGCTTGTCGTCCTTCATCCGACTCTCTCGACCCAGCCTGCAGTTTCTCTCGGTGTTCACGAAAAAAAAAGAAAAGAAAAGACGAAGAAGAAAAAAACTTTGCAGTAGGAGAAACGAATGCTGAAAACAGGGTAATTCCATTTTTCTCTTGTCTTCGAAATTATTATTTTTATTTATTGCATATTTTTTCATATTAATTTGGATTTTAAAATGATAAAAATGCATGGATTTCAATCGTGGAATTTATTTATTAGTTCACGATACATTTGTACAATAATACGCGACGACTGCGACTGAGGAAATCCGACTAACATCGAGGGGTTGAATTAACAGTTTTTTTTTTTTTTTTTTTTTTCTAATATTCTTTTCCCTTTTATCATTGCAGAGGAAAGCGGTTTTGTTGGAGAAATTATGAAAACACTCACGCCACAAAGACCCCCCTACGGAGGGCATTCTTCGTCGACACCTTAGGACTGTATATTCTTCGCTTTCGGAACTCGATCCGCCTTTTTCTATTCACCGCCTGTTCCACCTCGTTTTCATCCATTTGTTATACGGAGAATGCCGAGCCAAGTTCTACTATACTGGATAGCGGAAAGTCGATATTGAAAGCTATAGATAGGCTCAAGGTTGGTTATTTTTGTGGTAATACCGCCGGTGGATTTTCCTATACTGAAATAGGGGAGACAATATTAGTTCCGCAAATATCAAGTTTTTTGATTTTATTCACTTCGGAGCTCTCGCCCTCACGATCGGTAAAATTCAAATAGATCGTATTACGTATATACGTAACTTGTCATATTGTTGCAGAAATATTTTCTATACGGATGAACGGATGCTGTACGTAAGAAAAATAGATATTAATGTACCCACGCTGCAGTGGTTTCCTTTTCATGAGTTATAATGAAATTTATTTGAATGTGGAAGGATTATTTCGGTATATACGCGAGGCGAAGGTTGGAAATTTTTGCGAGAGTGGGATGGAGATAAACGTGGCAGACGTTGAACGTCGGGCGTCGCGACGCTTTCGATCTACCAATCTCCCCTTGTGCAACAGCACCACCACCACCAACAGTACCAGCAGTAACAGCCTCTCAGGTTTTGAATAAAGATTAAATACCGAACGAAGTGGAAAGGGAGAATGATAAACCGAGTGCCGTATATGTATAAGTATAGTACGCCCACTGAGAAGAGATTCCCGTTCGTATACCGTCAGGATTTATTTCAACGTCGGGAATAATTGATTCCTTAATATTAACAAATTTCCCGCTGTTTTTTCTTTTCTTTTCCAATCCTCGTATAATTCACCCTCTCCTTCCCCTTCCTCATGAACAAAAAAACAAAGGCAAACATTCACTCGCTTCAGACACATAAACGAAACGAATAATAATTTTATGAGGTATGTAGGTACCGAGTTTGTAACCGTTATTATCCATATATCTTCGCAGGGACGACGTCTTCTGCAGCAGGTCCTTGTGGCCGGTTGACTGACTGCGGGTATCGGAGAAACTTAACCAGGTGGTTAACAAATTAATCAGTCACCGGTGAGCCAGACAAAGCACCGCCCAATATTCCCTGTCACCTCAAAAGCAGCGATCGGTATAGTGTGAGTAGAAAAATTATTCAAGGTCAGTCTACAATCTTCGTCACTTCCAAGTCACGCGGAGTGTACGATATGTGAAAGAAATCCTGAGAAATCCTAAAAAAGGGTTGAATATGGGGTAAGTGAATGAGAAAAAAAAAGAGAGGAAAAAAAAACATATCAAACAAACAAATTTGCTGTCCGATATTCGGAAATCGTGTAGCTGTACCTCGTTTCCATGTAGATAAGTGGTTTACGGATGAAAGGAAAATGTGGTCGTAAATTTTTCCTCCCGAGCCTCTCAGACGGTGCTGAGACGTTCGAAACTGTCAGGAGGGGCTCGGGGGTTGTAAAACTATTAACTTAAGAATTCTCGGAGGATCCGGTTCTCGGAGAGGGTGAGTACAACGAGGGCATAAGAGAGGGGGAGAGAGAATTTTGGCTCCCAAAATTTTCAAGTAAACAAGACAACCTCGCGTTACCCGGTACGGAACACGGGGGCTATGCTTAGAGCAAGTGCCATAATGTAATTTGAATAAAGTCAACATAGCACAGCCCTCTGCCGTTCGCGCATCCCTTGAAACGCTGATGTTGCTATATGTGTTTTGTATCGAAGAGGTTGTATCACGCGTCACCCTTTAACGTCGCTCAATATATTCAGACTAAATATTTAATCAAACGATTTGAAAATTCGTTTAATTATTATTCGACGGTTTATTCATTTATTCGTTGGATTATTTATTTTTGCCTTAATCAAACACACACGGTGGCAAAAATAGGCTCTGGGTCGTTAGGGTGTAGTAAGAAAAAAACGTTCATCGGTACCGACTTGGCTGTGCCAGAATATAATCATATAATTTTTTTAATAACTGGCTATTCGCTACGAAACCACCTGACGACTTGACGGATCGTCGGATCTCGTGACTCGTTACTATTAAACCAAGTAACTATATCCCGCGGCTCCAAGAAACCCTGTACAGAGTCCGACACTCTGACTTTCCTACGACTCGTAATGTCGACGTTTTCTATTTATTATATGGTAGAGTTATAGTCGAATATACATGTATAACTACTTTACGTCACGTTGTTTTACTTCCTTTTATACTTATTTCTCCCTTGATGGGCGTGTTCTCTACGTTTATATTACTTGCGATGCAAACAAAATAGTGTGTAGTTATGTTACGTTGAGTAAAACGCCTGAGAGCTTGGCTGTTGGGCTGAAATGAGGAGTTTGTACCGGAGCGAAAACGTTTTACTTTGGCCCCGGAGAATAAGCGTCTTAATTACACCCCACTCGTTGAATTAACGATATCAGAATAGGCGTTACGTCGTTTATATTAAACAGACGCCTAATTCTAACCACCCGTATAACGCGACAAGAATTATCGTCAGCTGGCGTCGGCAGATCAATGAGGCAAGCGGAGGTGATCAGCCAGCGAAATCTAAATTAAAGAAAAAAGATTTCATCCCTAATCGTGGGTATCTGATATACAAGTCCGCGTTATTTGCGTACTTCTTTTTTTGCCCAAAACCAGACGATTCTATTTATATGCATAAAATAGAATTTTTTGCTCATCCTCCAAGTAGAAGCTCGGGTCATCTTTTCGCTGATATTCATAACCCAGTAAAAACCGTAAAGCTCTTCCAGTCAGCTCGACATAACCGGCGATTTTCTGTTGAGTTATTTATCGGTGAAAGGGTCGTACCCGCAGATATATGAGTTACATAACGAGAGTTTCCTGACGGCGACATTGCGGTTTCCCCAAAATAACCATTAACTGTAGAGAATTTCTTAACGCGCTTTATAGAATGGGAAAATAATTTTGTAACTGGGGAAAAAAAGCACGGAAAAAAAAAAAAAAAAGAAGTGTAACCGGTTTAAGAATTTGTTTTACTAACTTTTCCTAACATTATATTATGACTATACTTAATGGAGAAAGTTCAGAAACCGCAGCGCTCAACGAGATAAGCTACCAGCTTAAGCCATCTTCTCGAGAAAGATTTATGCTGCCGATAAGGTATATTAAATTACATTAATAGCCTGATAAACCGCAATAAAATACACACTGGGTAGCTGACTGCAGTATAACGTCCCAATGTCTGCAGCGCAAATAGAAGAATATCTGAAATTGATCGGTTTATTTATACCTTTGCGCGTTGAAAAATAAAAAATAAAATTAAAACACAAAAAAAGTAAAAGAAAAAAAAAAAACTCGGTTTCGACTCAACCGGAAGATAAGAGTGAAAGAATCTTTGAGTTGGATTTCAATTCATTTGGTTATTCAATTATTCTTTTAGTTCCTGCAGAGGCGCAGCTCAGCTGATGATTTAACGGAGGGAGATGATGGCGTACGAAGGAAGCTTGTGGATATAGAAAAATCACCTTGGAAGGCGTGCAACTTTGCATATAAACGTTAAGTTCAACAGCTTTTATATTAGCTTCTCCCCCGGGGCAATTTGTTCTTGACTACCGCGCCGACTCGACTCAAAGCGCCGCGGACTCCGTGTAGAGCGGCAAAAGTGGATCCTATAATTCGAAGTTGGTACTCGAATTTTAAACGTATCACGTTAAACTCAAAAGCCTTTTCGCGCACTTCCGGAAACTTAATTCCTGACATCGTATAACAATTAGCATCTTATGGATCGCAGAGTTTTCCGTCACGGCGCGGCGCGGCGGGCCTGCAGACGCCGTCGTTAAAATAATCCTGGAAAAGAGACCCGACACTAACTCCTCGCTGATTAACTAAGATGGGCTTTTTACCTTCGGGTTATAGATTGCTGATTACTACTTCCTTCCCGTCTTATGCAAGATGTTGTCTCGCGGTAGTTCGGATAAAATTCAACCCCCTTCTCAAAGTTGCAGGAAATTATAGTTGAGCTTTTCAATTTATTTATTTCTTTTCCTTTTCATTCCTGGTAAACGAACTTCCGGAGTATAATGGTGGAAAGGAAAGGTCGAAAAAAGAAGACCTCAAGAGTTGTGAGACTGGGTGGTCGAGTTTTCTCTAGAATTACATTCGCAGGCGAGTCATGTCAGCAATTTGAAGCTTGTTTTTATCGATCCACCCCCGCGTAATTGGTTGTTACCAAGAAGAAGGATTAGGATGCACCAACACGCGCTTCTTCTTCGGTTATTATACTTCGGAGGCAACGTCAGCTGCTTCAGCCTTTGACGTCTACGTGCTGCCGGAATGACGTGTCCTCGATATAAATCATCTCTAGAATTCCTTTCAGATATAGCTGAGGTGGTATTTTAAACTTCTATTTATTTATTTATTTATTTCCTTTTCTCTTCTCTTTTTTCCTTTTTTCCTCATCCCTCAAATCCTTCGACGTGAAGACTCGAACACTTGAACAAATTATTTCATCTACGTTAGTTATTTATTTTATCGATTAAAATCGAACTATATTTTTCCCTCGACCCGGATATCTTGTTTTTCTAGATTCTTCTGCACTGGAAACTCCGGAGAATGTTATACACATTTTATTTAAGACCCGACTCTGAGGTATATAACGGAAACTACGCGAAACATTTGCACCACGACTTTGTTTTCCTAACAAATTCGCCGTTCTGAAACTCCGGCAGGACTTCTTCAATTCATTTTACGAACTATACCAATATCAACCCATCTCTGCGTGCAGTACTCGATGGGAGCTCGAAATCAATAAGCGAGCTAAATTGACTCTGCATTTGCCGCAGTTCTTTCGATTTCGCTGGAATCTCTCGTCCCCCATTACCTTGTACCATAACGTCTATACCCGATCTTGATGAACGGAATTTACGATCTCCTCACTTTTGTCTGTCTACACAATTTCGCTTTGAAGTTACAATGCAATAAAAATTGACTCGCTGTGTATTTTCGTACAATGGAATCTACAAGCGAATTATTTCCAATTATCCTTACTACTTGATGATCAATTTGATTGGCGGTATTGTACGTGATCGTTTTACCTGACATTTTTATCCGACCACATCGAGTTCGGTGAGTCAACACGACTTTTTTTTTCTTCTTTTCTTTTTCTTGCGGGATGAATAAATCTCCCGCATGTTTTCCTTGTTTAGCCGGATTATCCTACTCGTTTTTCAGATCTAACTATAGCTATATGCACGTGTTACTTGAACAATTTCAAAAATTTATGACCTTCGATTTTTTTTTGTGTGTGTTTGGGGTCAAAAATCGAATTTGCTAATTTTTTCAATAAAAAATATATAAGGTTCTGAATCGCGAATTTTGAGACGGGTTAAATCGAAGAGCACTTTACCTTCTGGACTTGGTTGAAATTTACGCTAGACGACGTTTATTATTTTTATTGCCCAGGATAAATGATACGATATTAAAGTGAAAGCAGTGAGGTCATTCCCGAAGGACATGTGAACGATATTTAACGCGGATTGCCGTTCGACTTCGTTTTTTGTTTTATTCTTTTCGGAACTCGAGGTATCTGCAGAAAACCTGCTTGTATATCAAATTCACGATATTTTTTCGCGAGGTTTTTCTTTCGCGGAATCAGAATAACACCCCCCTCAGGAGTCGTTTCGAATTTCCGAGGAAGCGTCCGTTTCCGGGAGGGGTAAAAAAAAAACTCACAATCCCTTGGAATATCTCGAGACACTTTGCAAGGATCTTGATACGTCGATCCTCGGAAAGTGACGTCATTTCTCGCGACCAACTCAAGATCTAATTTTAGCCTCGCTTCAGATTATTCTTAAAGTCTTTCCCTGGAAGGAAACGAAAATATCACCGCACATAAAAACTCACCAAAAAATTTTACTCGATTGTTATCAAGTTAATCTCAAGCTCAAGATAAGACTGAAGTAGATATAATTGAAAAAAATCGATCGACGCCTACGAGGGTTCTTATTTTATGTCAGAAACAAAGTTCAAATATTTCATACAACTCATACCACAAGCGATTAAACAAATATATGCAAATAATTACAGAGATTTTTAACGACCAATAAGAAATAATTTTCTTTATGAAGTTATAAATTATTTTATGAGTCGTGAAATTAATCACCCATAAAATTTAAGTCGTGGTAAACATTATTCGATGGAAATGAAGCCGTTTTCGTTTTTTTTTTCTTCTTTTTCCTCAAGTTAGCTAAATCCGTTTGATAAATTCGGTGCGAAAAATTTTGACGAGATATCGTTCGAACGTACGTATGTGTTACCTTGTGAGTGTGGATAACAATAATAATTTAATATAGAGTTGAGTGTGCTCAATTAAATTTTTTTTTTAACGATCCCTTACTTATCCAGTGAAATTTCGTTTTGCAGTTGCGGTGGTTCGGAATCGGATATGAAAATATAAAGCCGTTTCGTTCATTAGTAAAATTCAAGTAAAAAGGAATTGAATTTCACATTCCCCAGAAAAATATTATTCGCCAGGGTGTGCTCATGCGGAAAACTAACCCGCTGTGAGTTCAAAGTAAATGTATTTTTTTTTTTTTATTTTTTTTTTTTTCCTCCTCCTTTTTTTCCCTCGCAACCGCTGATAAATTTCCCTTAAAGGCGATCGGAGTGCTCTTCTTGAACCACTCCAGGTGAGGTCAAGGACCCTTTCGACTATCAACCTTTACCAGGAGCTATCTCGATACTGGATGTAAATGGAAAGAAAGGATCATCCGACCCCGATATTTGCGACGCCTTTGGGGTACAGGGGAAACGTCATTGAACACAAGTTGATGGTAGGACCTTATCATTGCGTCCTTCACGAAGGGTTGAGGACCCTTCACAGAGTCAAGATTTAGCCGTGTTGTATCGGGATACTAAATGAACTGTACATTTAGCACGGAAATCAATTCACCACGGTAAGGATTTTTACCGAAAAAATCATGCCGGCTTATAGAATTAGGTAAATATATACATTGTGTCACTATAGTTTTGGGGGGTATAAATTTTGTATTTTTTTCCGACTTTAATAGGAAAAAATTTACAAATATACCGCTTGCAGAGCCGTCGGTATAATAGGAAGAGCCCCAGCTGTCGCCGTGGAGTTTGCGAGCTTGCAAACTTTCGAAGATTCGACTAAATCGGCCTGCAGTGATATATCCGCTTTTGTGCCGGCTGTTTCTAAAGACCCGAATAATTTTCTGCAGTTTGAACGATAGATGTGGATATAACTTTAGAAATATTAACTCCTAGCGATCGACCTTTTTTTGCCGATGCCAAATTTTCTGGACTACAAGCGGCTCGTACACCGATCATCTCCTTCTGATTATCTATGAAAATGAAATTTAAATTTTTCGCCGGTCTTTTGATCCACGCAAACGGCGTCTGGTTTCTTACGAATGTAACGCGATCAGTGACATATATTGTCAAGACGATCAGATTCGAAGAGCTGAAAAGTGGACAGAAACAACCTTCAGCCAGCTTCAGATCCGTCATGCTCGATCGCGTGTTCAGAATTGAATCGAGCAGCTTGTGTCTCTAGCCTCGGGCGGATATCCAATAACGGAATTGATGGCTGGGTTCTTTTTCCCCTGAGGGGTGCTGTACGTATAGTAGGGACTACGTAAGAAAAAAAAAAAGCGCTTTCGAAAATATGAGAAAATCCTAGTCAGATATTTCCGAGTTCTCTAACCGTTCGAAAATCACCTCTTGATTCCATGATCAGATATAATCCACGCCATTCTTCCACGTTTTTTTTTTTTTTTTTATTACCATAGGAAAAAATATTTGTACAAAATAAGACGAACTATAATTTTGATTTCAGATATTCCTTGGAGCGTGATTCACGGAGATAAATATCTAATCACCTCAGTTGCCGACGTTCGTCAATCTACGGAAGCTGCGTATTTCGTGTTAATGTCACCCGCCCTTCGCCACTTATATCTTCACATAGAACTTCGCTTCTCGGTTGGTTTGGTTATGTCGTACCTCCTGAAACATCTCTTTCAAGATCGTATATCACCTGAGTCGCTTTTCCGTGAAAGCGAAGTAATAAAGGTCCTCTCCTTCCTTCGGAAAGGAGTCTTGGCGTTTCATACACCTAGGAGAAACTTGGATTACAACACGTGCAGACGAGGTTATCAACTTTCATCGCTCACCGTAGGTACAACTAATTTTTGGACGTGTCACAGAAGAGTGACATTGTCGGCTTGGATTCGTACTTGGAAAAATTAAGTATTCTTTGATTCGAATTCTACAATTTCTGAATCGATCTCAAAGCCTTTGCAAAACTGATTGATCGTACGGTATTCGGTTCCTTTGTAGTCTGGAAATCTCTCCGGCTCTTTACGGTACGAAATTCACTACAAGGTTAAAGGTACAAAGACTGATGTATGTAAAGTGTAGGAAAAGGGGTGAGAATATAAAAGGGTTGAGTGTGTTTCCCTGTGAGTATTGAAAGCTTTACGGGTACGACTTATGCCGGGTATACGATATTTTGACGAAACGGAAACGCCTGAAGCTGCATCGAACGATTTCGGAAGCCCATTTCGCATCTTCGACGGCCAGACTACACCCGATTATGCATCACGAGGCGCAAACATCGGCTTCTACGGAACCGTAGGGGAGTGAAAGCGCAGACAGGAAATAAGAAAACCTATCGCTATATCGTAAGCGGATAACCTCGTACAGTTTCGAAACTTTTGGTGTATTCCGAATGTGAAAGACGCGAGGAATGAGAATCTGAATTTTGCACACCACGCCGTCTAACGGTACTCCAGAGATTTTTAGTCGTAACCAAAAATTCTAACGGAATTTTCAACCAAATTTTACGATTCAAAATTCAATCTAGTCTGGTGTGCATACCGGCACATATTGAATATGAAAAACGTCGACTCATTTTATATATATATTTTTTTTCTACCATGGTCGTTAAAATAGATTGCATTTTTCTATTTCGTTCGACCTAGTGTAAAGAAACGAGAAAAGAAAAGAAAAAAAAGGGAAAGAAAATAATGAAAAGAAAATGAAAATTCTTTTGTTACGGTATCGTGATGATGTATAAAAAAGGGATATTACCTATGCGTATGATGTGGTATACACGCCACTATTGCGTGTCAATTGTTTGAAAGAATTAGTGAACAGGAACCGCACGCAGAGTTTGTATTTCAATGGGTATAAAGACAGGAGATAAATGGGTTCCGCGCATTTCCTCCAAATAAAATTCACTTCACTCGTCGCGTCGCCACGCCACGGGACATTAATAAAACTGGTACACCTACCTACTCGCGTTGAATATGTGATTTTCTCCGCGTCGTAACGGCGACCGAATTATAACGCTCTTTTCCAACGTCAAAGTGTCCGCAAAGCAACTGACTTACCTAAAACATTTAAAAAAATTCAACGATTAATTATTCACGCCTTTCCTTTCCAGCTCACAATATTAAAAGCAAAAACAAAAACAAAAAATGGGCGGAAAATACTTATGCGTCAAAATCAGACAACCTACTATATTTTTATTGCGAATAAAATAAATAAAATGAGAAAAGACGCTGGTACGAAATTTTCACAATTCGATCTTCGCAGCGCATTTCGTTACGTATCCGTATTGGGTGTTTGAAATGCATGGAATGGTTGCCACTGCAGTTATGGGTATGTCTTGTGGCAGACAACTTCTAATACGAAGCATATAATACACGTTATACAAACTAGATGGGTACAAGGTAACATATGTGTGCAAATGCTGTAGAGCGACACGTATGCGCCCTGAGGCGTTTAAACAGCTGAATATCTACCGTGTAGGTAAATGCATGTTCAACCTACCTACCGACCTACCTAGAAACACGAGACACGCGTTACGACGAACACATATACATATATTTTGAATATGTGGTTACAGTTCCGTGCTGAGCGATGTCGTGTTTAAGGGATTACGATGTGATGTCAATTGAGGTCGTTGTCAATTACCTACGTTGTACATCTTTGGCACATCGACGTATGTCGCCTTGAATTTAAGCTCATATATTAAATTCCCACGAACTTTGATCTACGAGAATGCAGGCTTATAGGTACTCACGCGATTATATTCATATCACGAATACGCGGCAGATACATAAATATGAACATTATACGAGGAAGTTTTGCAATCGGAGCTGACGAATTCGTGGCGAGGTAAAAATGAAATGCGTCGAAAAAATTCCAGATGGACTGATTTAGGTGAGAACTGCTCGAGAGAACGAAACGATGTTAAAGACTAAAAAGAGCAGAACGTTGCAGAGGGTGGGTTGGGTACGGGAACGAAAAATACTTGGGTAAGAGTTTTCCGAGCGGAGAGGTAAGTTTAAAATGAAGCGTTGAGAGAGAAATAAGTTAAGAGAACAAAAATAAAAAGGGAGGGAGAGAGAGAGAGAGAAAAAAAAGAAAAAATAATGGGCACTTTGATCGCGGAGCATTTCGTTTCTGATCATCCTGTTATTTTTCCTTCATTTTCGAGCCATCGCATCACACTGACACCCGCATCAACTCTTATTAAAAAAGAAAGAAGGAAAGTAAGATGGAAGAAAAAGAAAGGAGTGAAAGAAAAAATCCTATGGTTTACGCCGAGATATTTGCATGAAAATTTCCGGAAGTTTGCTACGGTATCTTCAGCCTCTGCATTTGCCCTTACCTTTAGATTTAGCTTTGGCTTTGGCTTTGCCTCTGCAGCTGGCTTGCTTAGCCGTAACGGTTATAAAGGAGAAAGAACGCTGGCTGGCAGATGAGAAAAAGGACGAAACGAGCTTAAGGCGAAGTAAGAAGAAGAATAAAGGGAAAGGGGCGAGGTGGGCTGTAAAAACCGTTTATTAAAAAAGGACCTTTCGAGAAGAAAACGAGCCTCTTCTTCGCCTATCCCCGTAACTACCTCATTTGCTATTTTCTCTAATATACGCATTTATAACGCTGAAAAAAGTCAAAGTCAAATCTATAAAAACGTATTCACGTAAAATATGGGCAACGAGCCATAAAATCTAACGAAATTTGTTTCGTGTGTGCAGGAGAAGAAATACAAAAAAAAAAAATGATTGTATAAATAAATAAATATTCCAAGGTCGAGAAAACGACTGCCAAGGATTTCAATTTTTGAAGCTGCTGCGTAATCGTTTGGCGCCCGTCGGTCCGATCGTATATACCTACCATAGCAAAGTTGTTGACTGCCCGCGTACAGAATTTATGATATTTATTTCTTTGCTTTAAATTTGATTTATTTTTAGAAGGAAATGAGGAAAAAATTTTTTTTCACGCAACCGGATCAAGTAATACTTTTTTAAACGTCAAAAATTGTTCAACAGATTTCATATACTTATTGCCCGCTGACGCGAGTTTTCGTCGTTTTCCCGCGAATATTACGTGACAAAATTTGACCTCACGCCTAGCGTTTGATAATATTTGATATCTCTGCACGCGACGAATAAAGAAATCGTTTCTTATACCGGGGTTGTAGCCGGTATGGTATTACAGCGTAATGCCTTTTTCTCGTGAGCTTACGATCAGAAGTGGAACTGGACATAGGTAAAATGTATTTCTTGAACTCACATAACCCGCCCTGCAGTGTGTAGTATTAAAGTGTTACTACATCGGTGGAGAGTTGGCGATCATTACAGACCTTGACATTTCCAGATCTACTTTCTCCCTTAGCTATCCGCCAGTTGTCACGAATGGCCATTTCGCGAGCCAAGTCGAAGAGTGGGTTCCAAGTTTCACTCCGAGGGTCGTTCCACGCTGATTTTGGCCTAGGATTACCTCTCCCGCGATTGTATGATGCCCCCCCCCCCTTTCCCCGGCTCACCCTCCTTCTTAACATCGTCAAAAGTATACCACGTGGAGAACTGGTTCGGGGTATATTCTCGTTAGTTGAAAGTGCCCCGGGACCGACTGTATGGGTAGCGTGGCAACGGCTAATTGAGCGAGTGCTTAACCGTATCCAACTTTTACTTCCTCTCTTCAGGGTAGATATTCCAGAATAAAAGGAATTAAGGTTAGCGACGCAAAGGTCGAAGAGATTGGTGAACTTGTTATAAATTTCCGCTAGATCTTTCGTTTATTTCACTTTAACGTTTATCTTTTCCTTTCTTGCTCCACAAACGCGAAAACAAAGAATAAACAAAGATGAACAAACGAATTAAAAAAATGATAATAAAATTTGAATGAAGGACGAAGGGACCAGCGGGGACGAAACGCAAACATGGATACTCGCGCGAAATTCAACTATGATAAAGAGATGCGGCGAATTTTAAGTTTCGTCCGACCCGTCAGCGTGCGAAATGTTGCTAAAATCTACTTTTCCTTTTTTTTTTTTGTTTTTGCCGTTCACCCCTTTTCGGTACCTTAACGATGCTACGTTTTCATAATTTTGTAACTCCATTAACCGTAATAAACTTCGTTCCATCGTTACCACGCGTTATACCGCGACAAACTCCTTTCCACCGAAAAGACGCCCGCTCGTTGTAAAAGACGAGATAAAATCGGGCATACGAGAGACGACGACGCGAAAATAAACCTCGCCCAAGATCTGATCACCCGCGAGTATAGTTTCTGCGGAATTTTTCTTTCTCTCCTTTTCATATACCACCTCGTAACTGTTCTTTCTTCACATGTCTTTTCACAGCTGCTGTTTGAACTTTTGACGTATGTTCGATGATACAACACAATGAAGAAATTTGCGATGCATAGCAAGACCTGTACGGTAGAATGCGATTATAGATTATAATGGGGTGTGTATTAGATGGTATGCTTGGGTACATAACGAAAGGTGACAAGGAGCAGCAAAGTTTAGAAGATAGTCGAGCTGATTAGTGACTTCCGGAAGTTGTACCGCAGCTCCGCTTTATGCATATATAGATATGTACAGATATACCTCGATGCACGACTATAATTTCGCTATTATTCACCTTGTGACCTCGAGCTCTGTTTAGAATCCCATTAATTGAATTCACCCGCACATTAAACTAATCCTAGCACAAAAGTTAGCTCTAGGTTCCTTCTACTTACTCAATAGACTCTGTGGTACAACCAACCGTAAAACAATTCTGATTATCCGTGAAGAAGATTATGATAATTGCAACCATTCAGAGGTGATGAGTAAACCTCGAAGTTTTAACCCGTAGAAAATAAATCAAGAAATTATTCCATAGGTACACCTCGGTAATTCGTTGAATTTTCTTTTGTTATTCTCGATTGTGGCTCACATTTATTGCTCGCCCCAAGTGGTCGGTTTTGTATAACACGTTATACAGGTGCGTAGTATACTTGGATAATTACATATTTATAAATTTCTGTTGTTCTTTTTTCTTCCTTCTTCGTCGGTTTTTGTTTCTACCAGAGCTCAGCTTGAAACCGGCGACTCGTATAACGCGTGGGTTGGAAAACCACTAAACGATTATCGTAAATCTAGAGAGAATGCGTAAGTTTCAGAGAGGTAACCGACGGGCCTAATGGACTCGGTAGTGCTGAGCACAAAATGCCTTAATTATTTTCATAAAAAATACCCATTATCGTTACGGGTGGCATTTACGAAGTTAACCGTACATTAACAAACGCGCATCAATTACACGGACATAATACACATAACCTCAAAAAGTGACGCGACGATCGGTAATAAAATTTTTCCTCCTTTCTATTCTGTTTTATTTTTTTATCTCTTTCAAATTTGAACGACCGTTTCTGGTCGTTGACTTCATGATGCAAATTATGGATCTTCCAAGTTCCAATGCGATTGATGGATCGATTCATTCGTTTACATATGTGATGAAGGAAACGACGGTAAATCGTACGGTAATTTGTTGTAAATCGACGTCGTTAGAAGCAATTGACATTATTGGTCACGACAAAACACACGGATTTTCGTTGTTGCATACCTACACATACATATATGCATATTTATGACCTTTAGGACAGAAAATCCAAAGTTCAAACGATATTGCTTTTGGCATAATCTATATGGATCATACAGCAGAAACTACACGGATCGGTTTAATTCGGTTTTGTGTATAACGTCGTGCCGGCAAACACGATAATCTATGTGAATATTTTACGGATATAGTTTATATAATTGACGCATCGAACGTGTCGTAATCAGCCTGTAACGAGCACGACGATAAACGTGAGAGTTTGCGGAATCTACAGGGACGCGAATATTATTTGCAGCTAGTAGTTTTGTGCTTGTTGCTGCTGCCGCCGCTGTAATATGGGAAATGAAATGGGACTGTTTATGTACCAAACGTCAAACTGCACCGCGGTATTTGGATGACATGCGGAGAATTTTAGGCGTTTACGCGACGCGCATCTAAAATTTTCACGCAATACCCACGTAAGCAACACGTATGATCGTAATCTGTAATTTTTAGTAACGTTTACAAGGTGTGTATGTTGAAGCGACAGCAAGAACTGTAAACGCGTGATATGAGATACCGTGCTTTTGTAGTGTTCTAAAACTAGGTATTGTACATGTATACGACTCTAAATAACAGACAAACTCTAGCCAACTCGAAATATGGTCATACATTTTAGCTTTGCGCGAGAGCCAAAACTTTGGACAACTTTGCGACCGCCAACTGTCCGAATGAATTATTTGAATTCGGTTTAGATGTGGCGTTCTGTTCAATTTACGATTAATCAATCGTACGATGTGCTCTTGTAAGGTCGGAACCTACGTCTTCTGAGAATTTGATTTATCGCGATAGGAAACTGTACATTATAAAAAAAAATAATAATATACATATATGAAAGGAATATTTGAATCTACGAATTCTCGGTGTGGCCATGAAATCGATGCGTCTTCATAATATTTTCCTTCCTTTTGTCAGGCTGCAATTTTCCGAGAGAAGAGTAAAAATAAAGTAGCAGCCATTTTATTATTCGCGTCAGTCGAGGGTCGTTATAAAACTCAAATTGATAGTCAATGAAAAAGAGCTGAGCGGGTCTCGATGATATCCTGAATCGGAGTGGGTATATAGATTCCATGAAACGCTGCTTAAGGATGCTTCGCTCGTCTTTGGAGGAACCAAAATACAGGGATTTGAATTTCCGGTTATCCGTTCGGTTTAATGGAGTGCCCTACAGACTAAATTGAAAGCGGATTTTAGATCGTGGCGTGAATGGACCGCGATCGAGAAATATTAGGGAGAGCTTCGAGGGCACGTCTGCAAATAAACCCTGCGCGGTAGGCTGACGTGAAACAAAAAATAAAAACAATGATGATGAAAAAAAAATTAAAAAAAAAAAAAAAAACAGAAAAAAAATCTCAATATAGAAAAACAAATTTACGGCGAAATATTTCGCGGAAAGAATATTGACTGAATTTCATTGTTAATCGAGTGGAAACCATAGCTCGTTCGACGAGGTCGAGCATAAAGGATCTAATTGCCGATAGGCGTTCGAGCGTAGGTATTTCTACATAGGTAGGTATATACATACATGTATATACTAGCCATGTATGCAAATATATGTATAGAGACTTGGTACATAGATGGCCTCGAGCGTGTTCTTCGTATATGGGTCGTAGTTTCCGAGGGCATCCAGACTACACCGTTAGTCGTAGTAGCATAGGTCGTTTTAATCAACCGATTCCATGTTCTTTCGTTTTATTCCTTATTCGAATTCGTTTGTCTGCCGGGTTCTGCGGAAGCTTATTCAATTCGCTAAGATTCATAAATATCGTTTAACGACCGTAAGGGACGACGAGGAAAGGGTTGTAGAAAATTAGTTTAATCAGGGTCTTTTGTAACTCCAGTGAATCTTCGGGACAACGACGTGTAAGTTATGGAAGAAGACGTCTGACCTGTCGGAGAGAAAATTCCCTCTGCGCTGCCGCTAATCTGCCTGAATTCGTAGATGAGTTTTTTTAATTTTTTTTTATTTCACTCCTTTCTCGTTAGTTCAGCAAAATTTGTCTTTTCACTGTTTCCAGATTCCTACGGGAAAGTTTATGACAAAAGAATAAATAAATAATAATTTATAATTATACTTGTTGTGCGTGAGCTGTTATTACGGGTACGTAAATATATCGTTGCGGATGGCGTAACCAAAACCGCGAGTAAAATCCGGGGGTTTGAATTTATATAGAAATCGTTGAGACTGAATAATATACCGTGAACAAATTCAGAGAAGCTTTATTGTTAAGCTTCCTATAGATTTCAAGAGGCAAGTAAATACCATAAGACCGTTAAACTTATTCAGTAATACTTCACGGCGTCGGTCAGGTAACAAATTTCTGGTTAATATTTAACGGAAATTTGTTGTTTGAATGATTTCGAAATTTTAACCTCCTCGAAATTAGGTAGTTTACTCGTACATGCAAAATCTCATTTCATCGCAACGCACCTACTACTTCAATAATGCAAAAAAAAAAAAAGAAGAGAATCCAAGATTACTTCCGGTTTGATTAAACCATAAGATTTGATCGAGGATCAAGGGAAGTTTAGCTCGAAAGCAGAGCTTAGCTTTCATAGCTTAACTCAGCGCTACGTTTCGTACGTAGGAAACGGTATAGGCCTTTACGTCGAGTATACTTAACGATGATTTGCTTAATCTTCTGCAGGGCTGTCTGAATATGGCTGAAAATACTACTTCAGAGGAAGGAGTCGGGAGGAACGCGTAACAAAATCAACAGTAACAACAACAACCCTATACGAGATCAGGAGCTTAAGCTACTTGATGAGCTGGAGGTAGTTGAACAAATATAGTAACATAGGAGCTAAAAAAATAGAGCTTCCAGGACATCACATCTTCAGGTATAAATTAACGATTAATTGATAGAGTGGTTTAAAAAACGTGATGAAAAAAAAAACAAAAAACGTAGAGACAAAAGGAAGAGAAAAAATTTTGGAAACGTCCAAGTACACGCCATGTCCTGAAAATTTACCGGATGATCTACAAGGATGCATCTCTCATGTTTATAAGCGGCTTAGGTGATTAACCCGAGTTACCAGCGTTAGGGGTGCAATTAGGAACATTAATTAACACAATTTCCCATAGCGGCGTTCAAAGTGGTCACCCATATAGCCAGCTCTTGATTTATGTAGTCAGGCGTATTTTTAGAGGAATCGTCTTTTTTTTTTTTCTTCATTGATTTGTTTTTCCATCAAAAAAATAATTGTTCCATTTCTATTACGCAGGATCCTTCGGGAGAGAGCGTTTAGTTAAAGAGGAAAAACAAAAATAAACAAACAAATAAATAAATAAATATATGAAACAAAAGAAACAATAAATAAATGATAATAAAAACTAAGAAAATAGAAAACTTTTCATATACGACATGGCAGCTGTACCATTAAGAGTTTTCTGGAACAATACTTATCGCGGGTGTTGCACAACTTTTCTCATATATTACACCAGTTTCCGGTACAGTATGGTAGATAAATTACGCACTACGCCTACCGAAAGCGAGAAAGAATTATAGAAAATGAGACGAAATTTTTTTTTTTTAAATACTTCACGACGTTCATCTTTACCAGAATATTCGGGCTGACGCGTGCGCGCGCAGAGTGACTGACTGGCTGACCGAACGCCGAGTCGTACTACTTACTGCGTATCTACTCGTCACGGCGAAATTACGTTTGGTGCATACGAATAGAACTGCCGCGACACATTTCGTTCTCTCGACAGCTGGAGCGGCGATATACGTGTGTATATGCCGTTGATCGTGAGTGGAGTTTTTCTCGGATATACATATATGCGTATACTTATACGTAATAGATTTTTCGTTCACTTTTCATAAAAGCGCAACTGATTGACGGCGAGACGACGTCGATATACCGAAGACGAGAAAGATGCACCGTATAGTATACGTAAGTGGGGTATCGACGAGAAGATGGGAAACCATAAAAATCGATGAAGCGCGGTGACCCGAACGGGGTAGGTTACTCACTTTTTCTCTTTGCAGTTCGATCGAAACTGAACAATAATAATAATGATAATAACAACAACAATAAGAGTGGGGTGATTCGAAATCTCATGACGACCCCGTTAATCGTATTATTTTAAGCAATAAATTATCAGAACCATAAATATCAGCGGCGACACACGAGGTGTACAAAGACACAATCAAGAATTTGATACGCATGATTCTGTTATTACTTCCAGGCGAATAACTTCGCTACCGTTCGGGACGCAGTGGGATGAGACCCCATTCTCGGTAGACCGAGTTAAAGGGCGGGGGAAAAGGGAAAAAGAGGGGCGTCGGTCTGATCTACGGATCAAAGGATTTCTGCGCCAGATGCACCCGTGTATATAAGGTATATGTGTATATCGAAACCCTAGCTGTCTCGAGCGTGGGTGAAACTGGAGTGACGTCATTCCGGAAAGGTTGAACTATATCCTGACGGTAACGCCCACGTTGTAGTTATCGAGGTTTCCACGTGTTTCCTTACATACGGGAGATGCGTATAGACCTGGCGGTTTCATTAGGTTACCCGTAACAACAACCCGCATTACACACACAGTAGCTTCCTATACGCTTTTGACATACCTACGCCATCCGCAACATACGGACGAAACGAAAGAGATTTCATTCTACCCATGATAGCTGCATGTAATATCGGGTAAAAGCTACTACCTCGAACCTATATATTTTCTTTCTATTGTTTTTCTCGTTCTCCTTTTCTTTTGTTAGTTGAATTTGATAACAGCGACGAGATTCTTGCGAAAAAGCTCGCTTTCAACCTTTGTCATTTCATTATCATTATTATCATTATTATTATTATTACTATTATTATTATTATTATTATTATTATTGTTGTGATTATTCGTTGCGACGGAAAAAAAAAATAATAAAATCGGCCGGCAGGTACTACGTGTATAATGATAAAAAAAAAAAGTGAGAAAAAATCTTAGCACCGCGCGGTGATTATACTCTCTCAAGTATATCGTCATATTTAAATGGAAAGCCTTTTGTGGGATGGAATATTTTTTATTTATTTATTTATTTTATTTAATTATTTTTCGTTTTTATTTTTTTTACGTACAGCATGTTGTTTCATTCATATTTATACCGTCTCTACACCATATACCATACGTCGAAATTTGTATGTAATTTGAATTTGCTGATGGATTACTATAATTCTATTAATATCCTGCGGTGGATTGGAAGTTCGAAAGTGGAAGTAACGGATGTCCAAGGTTCACAGAGAGGCACGCGAGATTTATGGTATATAAAGCGTCAGTCCCGTATAGGCCTATTTAATTCCTTTAAGCCATAGCCATGATCGAAGGATTTAAAATGATACGGGGGCCGAAATTAATGCCGATTTATATATTATACGGTATCTTGGCGAGCGTAAAAACAAAAAACTTCGGATGAAGGTAGATGAGATAAAAAGAGAAAGAAAAGAAACGGGGTGTATTGAATAAAATATAAGTTTTTCAGAAGTGTACATCAGGTATAAAGATAAAACTTGGTGTTCTTGATTGTCCTTAATTGTATGAAATCTGGAATCAGTTCCATTAAGAAAATCCGAGGATTTGAAGCGGCAGCAGCAGAAACAGAAGCGGCAACGTTTGTATAGAACGGAGAGAAAAGTTTCGGAAACTTTACAATTGGCAGACAACCCTGCAACCGAAAGCTTTAAATCGTTAAATTGAAGCGACGCGAAACGACCGTCTCTAAACGTCCAACAAAACTCTTAAACAATTAAAACCGAGCTTTAACGCGTCAGAATTGATTTCAAAGGAAACTAATACCAAGCTTTGAACAAACACATTTGATAGATTCATCGCACATTAACGCGCTGTACAATATTTCATATAAAAAAACGCGGAGACAAAATAAAAAACAGACAAAAGAAAAAAAAGATACAACGAAATACTTCCACTGTAATCTCATCAACTGCCAGAATACATCGCTTTGATCCCCCTCACCCTCCCCTCTTTTGCCGCACTATATTTACTTTTCATCCCGTACCCACCTGTAGCGTCACCACTGGATTCAATTTCACATATACATGTAGGGAAATGTACCTGTATGCGTGTAGAGTATTTATGTATAAATGTGAATATATATGCGGTAGAACTAGGCGCGTAACCATAAATACCGTATACACGTATATGCCCATTGCAAAATTTCTACACTTATCCAGAATTAACTATGTTCAGTAAAATACAGGAGTACAATAATCTCGGTTTCACAGCAACGTGGAAATGGATTCCCCTACACTTTTTTATTACATTTCATTATTATTATTATTAAAAAAATTTTCGGTACTCTCACTTTTACTTTTTTTTTTCTTTATTCTTCAGTGTTAAAGGAATCTGCAGAGCGAATGCACAGAAGTAAATGTAGGAAGGCGGTTTTGATATTTTTATATCTGTGAAAGGATTAAAAATACCGTACAGAGCCTTACACATATTTATACATACCTATACACACATAACCGTATACTATAATACGTACGGGTTGAAGATATGAACAAAGCATCGAATAATTCTTGCTAAAGATTTCGGTATAAAAGTCATTTGTTTTTCCGGAATTTAGCTTTGCTGGTTCTCCCCGAAGCCCTTTCCCTTTTCCTCTTCCTCCTTTCCTCTTTTTTTCTCTTTTTATTCCTTTTTATTGTTGCTTTTTCATTCTCTTTTTCGTTGTTGTTATATACTACACGGAATACACAACTCTGACAACCCTTTATGTACAAATCGAACCCCTTTTTTACGTTTTGAGAGAAAAAAAAAAAAACAAAAGAAAGAAAGTTTTGCCATCCGTACACGTTGTTACAATTGATCGCATGCGCCACTACACGCGGTGATGTTAAATCTTTTAAACGTTATGGTATTCCCCACAGGGATGATGTTAGAGGGGTAGTAAATCCGTTTAAATCGATTCCGATCGCGTTCTAAAGACACGAAAGGGGTGGTTCGGTTGTTGAGAAGAGAAGGCAAGAATAGAAAAAAAAAAAAAAAAAAAACGGAAAGGAAAAAGAGTTAAGTTTAGGGAAAAAACAAAAGGAAAAAAGATTATACACGTTGGACTACGTGTCAATTTTAAGGCAAGAACGGTGTAAGCCGGTAATTGATCTCATTTTTGCTTCAGATTGATCTTCCGGTATCCCAAGGGGCATTGCGGCTTCCTTTCCTCCGCGATGCAGCAGCTGAGGTTGGATTAGGTAAGAAAAAGCGAAAAAAGAAATGAAAGAAAAATGTAGGGGGAAAAAGAAGGAGAAAAAAAAAATGAAGTCGCAGGATTTCCGTAAAGCTAGTAAGGTTTCCGTCCCAAAAAAAAAGAAATATAGGAATCGTCCAATTTGATTTTGCAATTTTTAAGCCCCAGACCTGCACTGAACCGTTAACTTTATACAATTTTGCTATTAATTGAAAATGAAAAGAAAACAAATCGTATAATTTTTTTCAAACATAAATGCATCATGAGTGAAAATTGATTGTGACGTGGATAAGAAAAAAGAAATTGGGAAGAAAAAAAAAACGGAACAGAAAGAAAGAAGGGGAGAAGAGAAGCAGACGACTACTCCGCGCACGGATGAACAAAATTCTAGCTATCCCATAGTCTGCAGTGACTAACGTTTGTTCGGTTGGGCTCCTCCTCGCTCACGATTAGCCGAATAAACCGCTGGAAGTCTCCGCGATAAAGCTGAAAATTTATCTACTAACCAGCGAGGAACAAACTCGCTGCGTCCGAGTTGAACGGGACTTGCAGCTCTCGCTTACTTCCTTCCTCACTTTAGGTATTATATACATACATATGTGTATACTATTACATACCTATATACATGTACCTATATTCGGATTCCGAAATGTATTTTCAGTTCGTGCAGCCATTTCGTTCGAAGCTCTAAAGGCTCTCAACCCGCATAGTGCAAATCCTGATTGATGCACTCGATTTGCTATATGTACAAGAAATGCACGGGAATATGCGCGATATGTACGTACGTGTAAGTTCAATAATATCAAATCCAATTACTTAAATTCTCTACCGCGGAAGTTACTGTTATTGTAATTATTTTATACATACATTTTTTTTTTTCATTTTTCATTTTTCATAAATTACACGAATCAACCGTTATATGGAGCGTAACTGCACCGCGCTGGGCAGTACCTAAGTAAGTGAATTTTCTTTACTTTGAGGATGGAGAGAGTAAGTCGATTTAAAATTGAGGTGTATTTTGTGTGTATATAAGAGCGCGAGGTCGACGAGTACATAACTGTATGTATGCGTATACCTGATGGTATAACGTCGTAGTTATATAAGTAGTGTACATTCCGTACCATGGAAATATGGAGTTGGCTGGAAACTTTAATTGAAAAACCTACTTCGTTAATCGTAAATACCTGGCTTGGCTTCGGTTAATTGCTATGGCAACTTATAATTGGTTGAGCTGTACCTTCAAGAAACAGCTCACCCTTTTTTTTATTCCCAAGTTGCTGTTCACTTTTATAGAGAAGAGTGCCGATTCGTATACTACCGAATCCCCTAGGAGCATATCGTTCCTCCTCGAGTCACCCTTTACCCGTCGGTGTCAGGGGTCGAGAGAAAAAGAAAAGAGAAAGCAGAATTTTGGAAAGAAAAACTAAATGAAAGTAGAAAATCGTTCTTCGCGGACTCTGCGCGACCCTGCGGAGAGAGGTCGTCGAGGAGTCGTGGATAAAAAGAATGGACGTGGAACGGTGAGAGAAAAAGATTTTTCAAATAGCGTGTAAATCGGTGTAGAAAAATTGAAAGACTAGGGAGCGTTCAATTTGGGAACTGCAGGGAGTTTCCCGTTGGAATTCTAGTCGATAGCCCCTGGAGGGAAGATTCCAAGGTCTGGATCGGGCGTCGGGACGACGCATTGGGCGCCACGACGTCTGTCTGGTAGCTGGAGCCGCCGTCGGACCGAAAACTACCCTTTCCTATTACCCTCTATATTCGGTATACGACCAACAGTCTTTTCCTCCAAGGCTGACCCATAAATTCATCGACCTCCGCTTCGCCGCATTCCTTTTGCTGCGTCACTTTCCTACGTGTATGGTATATATTATTTTTATATACTGTATATACATATATTATTATATATGAAATGTATCTACATACACGGAGACGTATACAGTATCTGATATGGCATTGTTTGTCTCTCGAAGCTTTAAGCTCCGCTCATCCTAACCGAGGAAATGAAACACACCAAATGAGAGAAATTTCTAGGCAATATTGTAAGCCGTTTGAAAAAAAAAATTTCTGCACGTATAGGGTAATGTGCATAATGAGATGGTTATATTTATTTATCTATTTATTTGTTCACATATATATACGTACACATGGACGATAGTCGTGTGTAAAATTAAAAAAAGAAAAAAACAAACTCGAAGAAGATGAAGAAGAAATATGATAATAATAATTTTCGTACGAATATGAAGGTTCGAAGGACTTGGGAGAGTTGTCTTCTTTTGTGTAAGATCACATGGAAAGGGAGTGTTCTGCAGAGGATTTTTAAAGAGCTACGCTGATCAATCAAACCGAAGGGCGAACACCGTTGATGTGAGATGGGGTGAGATAATCCATCGAGGGTTCGTGAAAATGACAGGTGCAGGATAAATATTTGCGAAAGCAAAGTTCACCTTCTTTTCGGTGATTTTTTTTTATTTCTCTTCTTTTTCTACGTTTTCTTTTCTTTCCTTTTTTCTTTTTCTTACTTTTCTTTCACTCACTTTTAACCAAACGATTTACCCCGTCAAACCGGATTGCTTCTAATGACGAGATTGGACGGTGAAAAAGGGGTGAAAATATTGAAGAAAAAAGAATCAAACTCAACACAATCAAGGGTGAGTTTGTGATGTTTGTGATATTTGATCAGTTATTTTTTGTTCTCATCGAGAAATGTATACAGAGGCGAAAATTGTCAAGGCCGAAGTAATTGAATGTCTTCTTGAAATATGCGTATCTCGGTTTTTATACACGTATAGCATGTCTAGGAGGAAAATGCCACCACCATCCTTACCCAAAATTTATATCACCATTAATTCAAATTTCAACTTCCTCTGTATTTCCTGAGTAGGATATAATTTATGCTTTCTACTAGATCGAATTTAGTTACCACAGACGCGCAGCGTGCGGAATGAGAAAAAAACTATACAGTATAGCTATAGTAAACATTTGATTTTTATACGCATTAACACCGTAGATCAAATCTTAAATTTTTTTACGTTTCTGATGAAAAAAGCCTGAAGATATAATTCGAAATATAGAAATAAAATACAAAGCGAAAAAAAAAAAATAATAATAATAAGAACCAGTAAGGTCTGAAGAAAAATTCAATAAAATTCTATTAGCCAGTTAAGGTCGGAATCCGGGTCGTGCAGTGGCGCCCTGGTATGTATAACTGTATGGAAGTCCAGAGATCTTACACGGGGACCTGGAGTCTGAAGTTATACTCTCGTATTTCGCGTCTCTCTCGGGCGCCAAGTGCCGCCGTCGCGACGTCTCTATACCCAATAAATTACTTTAATGGTTATCGACTAAGAAACTCGCTCGGAAACTCGGCCTAACCGCCCTCACTCTAATACTGCAACAGTGGCTGACTTCGGACGTTATTCGATCCCCCCGCGCGATACAAATTCACGAAGCAAAAAAGAAGATAGAAAACAAAAAAAAAAGCATGTCGGACGTGAGAAAATTTAATCGCTAGACGATGAGATAATAACGCTTATTCTGTATGTTCACTACGGGTTAACTTGTACTTATTGTTAATTAATCGACGTCTGTCGGTAAAACGAATTATGAACCGTAACGCCAGCTACTCTGAAAATTATGCTTGCGTGATCCGCTCGCGGATTCGTGCTGAAGATGTATAATTTTTCAGCGTATTCGAATTATGCTGACGAACAAATAACCATATTCTCATCTCACTTTTCCACTGTTGAAATGGTTGTGCCCGACCGGCGCAATTTTGCAGTTCTCGAAAATTTGATGACGAATAATTAACGTATTTTACGTTAATTATAATTGCTGAATCTAGCAAAATTAACGCGGTGATTAATTCAACGTCATTCGTACCGAGCCGTCTGTCTTCATTTTAATGAGCGATCAATTCACAATTAAAAGCTAACAAGATAACGAAAAA
Source organism: Athalia cordata (assembly GCA_963932425.1). Taxonomy (NCBI): domain Eukaryota; kingdom Metazoa; phylum Arthropoda; class Insecta; order Hymenoptera; family Athaliidae; genus Athalia; species Athalia cordata. The sequence goes on from OZ010625.1 coordinate 20,311,929, forward strand.
CAAACAAAAAAAAAAAAAAAGAGACAACGTCGAGTGGCGTTGCGGTAAAGTTATACGATCACATCAGCGATAATATTTCAGTATTTCAGGCTTATAACACCCTTGTAACGTGTTTCGGTATAACGTGCGCGGTCAAGCTTTACGGTTGAAATTTTTAAATGGCTATTTACAACCAACCAAATTGTTCCTACCCCACCACTCTGCCATGCAGGGGTTGTATGATGCAAATGTAATTATTAGAACTGACCAGGGATTTAAAACCCGAATGGGGATCCGATTTTATGTATATCGTGTCGGCGTTCCCAACGTCACGAATAAAAATCGACAAACTCCAAACTAATCGCCTGGTTAATTAGCTTATCATACGATCAGCTTTGAAAATTAATAATTAATTCTAATTTACCCCTCTGCAGGGTTGACCCGATCCATTATCCACTGAAAATAAAATAGTTTTGGTCGAGACAGGTACGTTAGAACAAAAAACATCGAAGCTCGACACGCCCTGTATAGTATATGCATATATCACTCAATGCCAGTCCCTTTTTTGATCGTTCTTTTTTGTTTCTTTTTCATTATTGCAGCGGTGGAAAAATAATAGTCGCTAGTTGCGAAACCCCTAAGAAAAAGGATCCGTTGAGTCGAGAAAAAACTTGGATTTTAAGGGTGAGAAAAACGTTTTATATACTCGAGCAAAAAGTCCTAGCGATGAAAGTTATTTTAGAGCGACAACTCCGCTAGATATATACTTAACCCTTCAATTAAACTCGAGATAATCCAGTGATCTATCAGGTATTTAAAGCAAAATCTCGACGCGGTTATAATTAATACTCAACCTCGAGCCTCGTCAGTTTCCCCCGCTTCGACCCTGCGGAATTATCCCCGGAGATCAAACTTTGGGTTTGCATTGATATCGTTTTCGGGTTATACGTGAGTCGCATAATCAGCAAGCCAACCAACACCCTTTAAACTCTGGGGTTTGGAATTGACGCGTAAATCAAAGCTTTACGTTACTACGTTATTATACTATAGGTACGTTTAGTTTGCTCCGTGCTCTATAACCTCGTTGCTGCCGCTGTCGCTGCTTCTGCTCTTGCTGCTGCTGCAACACCAAGTTAAGCCGTGTAAACATGCAAATCAGATCTTTGATGACCTTCAGTTGACCCTAGAACAAACTGCAAGGCTATCCGGAAATGTCGCACTTCCATAATATTACGATATATAAAACCGTAGTACGTGACGTCATAGCTGCGGGGTTAATTATCCAAACGAGATCAATGAGTTTTACATACACATGCATGCTATAAATGTCGCATTCTGACCTCTAATTTTCATCCAGATTACTAAACACCTTAAGGAAATTCTCACCATTTCTCTAGAATCCATTGACAAAACGGATGTTTCTATTTTATCGAGATCTTATACGGGGCGAAAAAGTATGTAGAAGTTTTTCTACACGAGCAAAGAGACAACTTGAAGATATCGAAGTTAAGGGATCAGAGGAATTTCAATAGCGAGTGGAAGTCCAAAGTCCCGTATTGAAAGCATTCGCGTATCAGCACCGAAATATCTCAGGGCATCCCTTTCTGTCCACCCCCATTTTTCACCAAACCTTTCGACTTTATATAGATTCGATCTACAGACCGCCACCGCGATATAGTATAAAGGTTACGTATACGTTCTCCGACGCAATTTTACCGATTTATTTATTCCCACCTTTTTGTTATTATTATTATTACTATTATTTATTATTACTCTATCTCATATTCATCAATGAAATTTTCGAACAATTTTTTTAAACTCATTATTTCATCTTTACCGTAAATTACCAGGCGAACTACGCGATTGTTTCATAAATACACCCACCTATTCTGTATTCTTTTCCGAGACTAAAACAATCCTGTTCACTTTTTGCTTCGTTTCAGAATATTATCTTACTCGGAAAGTAAATAATTCTATCATCTCTCGTTGTTTATTGTGTCTTGTGATACCGGAGGTTCCAAACAAGCGAATAGATTTTACGAATACGTTTTTTAATATTTTTCGAATTTTTACCGAACCGATTATTTGCCCTGGTATATTTTATATGCACGGATAACAGTAACTTTTTTTTCATGGATCTTCGTAGGATTGGTTTTGTTTTTTTTTCTTCTTTGAATCAGGAAAAAGCCTCGCGGCAATTTCGAGGAGAGGTTATGGGCGGCTAGGGTTATTAGGTGAACATAAAACTAGGGGGGGAACAAAAAAAGTTACTGCAGTATTGGGGCACCGGGAAAAACTTAGGGTGACCTTCGACCCCGATAGTACAACGCGTGGTCACGGAGTTAATGCTTTTTTTTCTTCTCGGCCAAGGCTAACGTGTTGTGATATCCTTCGACAAACCCCCATAGCCGCAACGTGCACAGAGGCCAAAACTTTTGAGTGAAAACTTATTTTTCGTGGCAACTGGCCAACTCCTAGTAACTTACTCTATTGTTGAAACTTTTCAGTTCAATTACGTAGAAGGATATAATTCACTTTGCAGCAGTACGATGTCGCCCACGGAGATACGTTTTGGTGACATTATAAAATTATTATCATCTCTCAGTTTGGCATACACCTATACCTACTGTGAAAAAACAAAAAAAGGGGAAAAGTGTAGAGCAAACGACCCTCATAAATTCAAGTGCTAACTGATTCAAGTATAATTTTGATAATTTATCTATTTTTTTTTTTTTTCGTTCTCTCCCAAGTGTCTTTTTCGAAAATTGAATTATTGGAATATAAATTGCGTAAATTTTGTTGAAAAAACAAAAACAACAACAAAATTAAGAGAAAGTATAAAGTTGAATGGATCCGTTTAGCGGTCAGGGACACAGCTGTCTGGTACGATCTTGGAGACTTCGAGTCACCGTGTGAAAAGTTTCTAAGAAATGTAAAAATCGTCGATGCATTTTTATCGAAATAAAAGCAGAGCGCAGGAAAGGCAAACCCTCTCATTCTCGCATATGTACTTTTGACTTTTTCGTCGCCGCTGCGACAGCCAGCAGCAAACATCGGCGTACATACACGGAGCACATCCTGGACGGGCTTGGTGTATTGTCGACGGTTCTTTGAAAGTTTTGGAATTTTGTGGCCTGTAAAGAATAGCCCGGTGATACTTCGGAAAAGAATGGAAAAGTATCGTACCATTGTGAAAGCTGACGCTAGCGAAGAGGAAAATGGAAATAGGTGTAGTATATGCAAAATTGGAAAAATGAAAACGCCTCGATAGAAAAATCTGACGAGACGACGAAAAGTTTTTCGAAAAATTACATGTGTACCAGTGATCCTTGGATGACTCTATTTTTCACTCCACCAGCATCGAGTCGACCATTAGACTGAATATTAGAATTTTAGAATTTCTATTTTGTGTTAACTCGTCAGTTTCTTCTGTTTATATAATTTAGTTGACGGATTCGTGTTCCTGAATTTGAAATCCATTGGAAAACAGTCGCTCAAAGAACTAAAAAAAATTGTCATACTTTTCAGGAAAGGATATCGGAACAGTCTAGAGTTTTTGCAAACAAACAGTCGAGAGTTCAGAAATTGAACCGCTTAACGAGTGTAACCAGGTGTTTCGTTTCATACCGCACGCGATGCACTTTCCACTGTTTTGTATTACTTAGACATTAAACATGCACAGGAGCTATAAATCTCAAGAACGTCTCAACTCCTTTACTTTTAGAGCAGATAATTCGTAGCTACTTTTGAATTTAATGTTCCAACAGCTACGGTGCAGTTTCTGGTTTCATGGAGAGCGATCACCGGAAGAAACTAGTCAGTTTAAGAGTATGAGAAAACGGTCTTATTCTCGCTGTTCGAAGCTAACACAGTCGAAAGGTCGGGAAGAAGTTATATAGCTATATAATCCCTATATAAATACTACCTTGCGGGAAGGAGGTTTCTATCCTACTCGGAAAGAAGGGCGATGCGCGGTGTCTTATTCATCTGCTTGCACTCCCGCGTATTAGAACTGCAGGACGTTTCACGAGCCCTGTGGTTATCTTTTAAATTACATCGGCGATCCCTGCATATCTTACCCAGATGAAAAACGCCGGGATTTGAAAGCTGCTGCAGTAGAGTTTTTCTTTAAAAATGACCAGAATTAAAGCTATCTATTAACAGTCCTGACAACGAAAGCTCTAGGGTAGCATTCGGTAGTCAAGTGTATCTCGCGCGGTTGAGAATAATAAATAAGAAGTCGTCGTTGCGTCCATTTGTTCCTTAGTCCTAAAAAAAGCGAGGAATTTTTTATTTTTCATTCAGTACCCAGGGGAAGTAATTTCAACCCTTTTATTTATTTTATTCTGTTTCATTTTTTTTTTTATTCACTTCAAGACTCCTAAATCCCGACCCATTTATATTTCATATTACACATCCCCACGTATACCATATAAGTAAGTAGTTTTGTTCAAATATTGTAGAATGTGACTACTTTATCCTGTGACATATATTTTCTAGGATCTTCTAAGAATTCTTGAACAGCCTGTAGCGAGGAAGGATTTCTAGTTGAATGCGTTCGTAGTTCATACGCCTCCGTGGAGTTACAGAGGAGGAGAAAGAGCCGCCCTCGAACCTTCAGATCAGGAGCGTCAGATTAGTTCCGTTCGTTCCGATCGAACGACTGCAGTTCACTGCTCTAGGAATAGGTGGGTACATACGTGGTATACGAATAGGTACAACTAGACATACTAATACCCACGTGGAGTTTGCCGCTGCAGAATTTCAAGTTTCGGAATATCTCGCAGCTGCACAAGTTCTACTTGGTGTTTGGAGAGGTGCAGTGAGGAAATTTCGAACGAAAGTGCATTACCTCCAAGTGCCAATGAAACTAGGAGGAGCCATTCGATGGTTAAGATAATTAGGTCAGATTTCAGGATCGGGAAACTTGTTCTCCATTTCTCGATCGAACCTTACGTCCAATTCGTTGGAGCTATATAGGTGTATAATTCCTGAATAATCAGCTGGAACTTTTATCTTGTATTACACAGTTTTCTCCCGAGGGACCTCGTTAAAAAAAGCTCTCTAGATTTTTCCTGCCCTATAATAACAACCGCAGAGATGAAACTCTCCCTCCTTGCAGCTCGATATCTGCACTTCTATAAATATAAATTGTTTAATTAGGTCAACATCGTTCGTTATCGATCTCTGATCGATTATTATAAATATTTCCTTTGTCAGCCGTGGTAGTCTAGTGATTATGACCCTACGTTGTGGCCGTAGTCACCCAGGTTCGAATCCTGGTCACGGCAAAAGCCTTTCAAAATCTTTCTCTGCCCTGACAGCAGCTTACAGAGATTAATTTTTAATCAATTTTCTCAATTTTTTTTGTCTTTTTCAAATCATCCATAAGTAAACTGATATTGAGAAAAATCATCTCATCCTTCCTCTCCTGCCGCTGTAGCTTCGTCAAATATTAATTATTAAACGGGATTCCACAGCTTTGCCTTGTTATACATAAGATCGAGATCGGATCCGAGAGGAAACTGTAACGGTCGATCAGCTGCGGGGCGTGTCCGTTACAAATTCGGCAGAGAAAGGCGATCTGTTGTACTTAAAATATCAGAGCGGTATTCGATCATCCGTGTATTACCCATACAATCGAAAAGCAGATCACGTCATAGAAAATCTGTCTGCATTTTATTTCGTCGCCAAGTTTTGATTTTATCAGTAGAAATAAAAACAAAACATCTAATTATTCTTTCGAGTATATTTTTCATTTTATAAAAATTGTGCGTATTCGAGAGAAAGAGATTTGTGTGTTTCAGCTGGATGGGAACGAAAATTTGAACATGAGGAAGCAATATGTTAGGATCTATTTGATTTTCCATTCATGAAATGCTTCGCTTAAAACGTTCGGTCGTCGAGAACGGCAATGAATTCAACACGCGTCAGGACCCGCGCGGTATTAACTCTAACGAGGTGCCCTCCGAGGACTCCACGGACTACTCGAATTCTCGTTGCGGCTCGCGTGAATTAGAATTCACCAATCAACGCGGAAACCACGCGTCCATTTTACGTCCTTGAGCCTAAAGTCCTCCGTGGTTGCGTCCGCGCATGTTAAACAAATTCACCCGTTCTGATTACATGTACACAATAGAAAAGAAATGCTCTCGTCGTTTGTTGCGTGGAAAAAAATTCATTGCAAAAACCTATACAATTTGGTTTGGAAGAGAATATTTTTTCTTTCTCGGTTCATGAAATCCTGACGATCGGGTCTCATTTCCTTTATCACTCGATCGCGTAGCCTTTATCGCGATTATTTATTTTTTCCATAAGATATCTTCACTTCTTTCACCCTATCGGCCATATTTATTCACATCGATGTATACGTTTCGTAAACGGAAAAAAAAAAATAATATATTGCTTATTGCGGAGCGTTTAATAATACGAAGTTGAAAGAGAGACGTGAATAAACGCTTTTTCATACGTCTAACACAGAGAAAATAACGCTTAAAGGGTATTATAAATAAAATCGACGATATTGATATAATATTCTATCACCGGTCGTACGACGAACTTTTCGACTGAAGATACGCGATTTTATTTCAGATTCCATTTTCTCCCTCTTCTTTCATATTTCGCTTACATTTTTTTATTTTTTTTGCATCTCTTTCTTTTCTTTGTTCACGATTTTTTCTCTCTTTCATAAACTAATGATAATGATCTTCACATACGTTCTAAGAAAGCGCGGGCCCCGTTGCAGCATTTATTTATTTATTTATTACATTTTTACTTTTACTTTTACTGTAAAAAACTTACGTATTCTTCTTCTTTTTTATTATACATTTATCAGAGTTTTTCGAGCATGGAATTTCATATCGATTAATATTAATACATGCAGATATTATACAGCCAATTACATTGCCTCGAAGTCTTATGAGTGGTTTTTTTTTCTTCATTTTCATTATATTATTATCATTATTATTTTTTCTTTGATTTTTCGTTCATATATTTCTACTACAAGCTCGCGAGCTCTTTTGCATAGCAATTTATTCCGTTACAGGTAACTATATATTCAATTTCTGTTCAATACTGTCAGTAATTTGTTAATTCAATAGCGTTACACACCTATAGTATTTCAAAGAGAGTGAGGATATAAATCGGTTTTCCGATGAGGATCGACGCTGCAGCTGGATTGAAACGATTTCAAGCGAATTCGTTGTTATCATCGTTATCATTATTTCGTGATTCTATTTTTATAAACTTTAAACTTTTAACATTTTCAGATTTTTGCTTCTTTACTTTTCAATTTATTTTTCAGGTACAAAATCGTGTACCTCGTATTTAAGTTTTTTCTCAAAACCACGTAATTTCTCGTGTGACATTTCCCTCGAAAATCGAAGTACGTACAGTGATAGTTACGTGGGAGTAGTAAAGTTTCTTCGTTTACTTGTACGTATGAGTTGCTTACGTGTGTCGGAGTGAAGTTTGTCGAATGTTATACGAAACACGAGGGTTGCGGAGTGAGGTGTCGGTGGGTGTAGGACACAGAGAATAGCGAGTCTTTGAAGTGACGTAAAGGCTTCCGGCGTTATTCAAATTGCCTGCCGGAAGAATAACTCGTAATAAGGTGGTGGTGCAAGCTATTTCAATGCAAAGTTGATTTCCTCGACGCGACGCGCCGAGACGCGACCGGTGCGGCGCGAGAGGCAAGGCAGTGGCAACGTGAAGAAAGCGAAACAATTTATATCGCGTGATTTAAAAAAAAAAGAACAAGGGAAGGAAAAGAAAAATGCGTGAAGGCCGGGCCGAAGGAACTACGCCTTAAGAAACGTTAAGAGAAAAGGGGGGAAAAAATAGCGATAATAATAATAGTCTTGGTGTGAAAAAGGCGCACGTTGAAAAAACAAATGTGTTCAATTGACTCGAAACACGCGAACTTTACTCCCACTCGTAACCCGCGGTGTTGGTTTTGCTGATTCTAGTCGAATTAACGAATCAACACGTTTTTTACATCGAACTTTGTTCCATTGCTTTCCTTTCGAGGACCTTGTCGATCGTTCTATCTAACTACCGGAAGTTCCGAACTTCTAGCTAAGACCCAAAGTTTCCAACTTGACCGTTAAATCCGTTGGTCAAGTACCCAAGAGTAGATTAGCATGCGAATCGGGTAGATATTGGATAGTAGGAATAATTCGGAACACCACCGAAACCGTCGACTAGATTTGGTGACCTTCGCAAACCGGAAGTTAAGCTGATCGGATGCTTTCGAGAAACAAAGTACATCCTCTAAATTCTCTTCGTTCTTTTTCGCATATTTTTCTTTACCTTCTTTCGCCTCGGGTTATACATATCTGTTTTGAGACGATTTTCGAATATCCTTGGTGAATTTTTTGAAAGAAAAAATCATAAATAAAACAAATTAAATAAAATACGTGTTCGAGCTTCGGGCTGCAGCTTCTGTGAATCGCGACAAACTTATATTACCTACGTGTATGACGTATGTATAGAAAATTGCCTGAAGCAATTTTGTTTTTTTTCGAAATTGCGGCTCATCGCGCACCCGTGACTGCATGGCATATCAGGGCTTCTTTTTTCCTGCCACCGTTTCTTCGTGCGCCTTCTTATCCCATTCTCATGCATTATTCTTCCGAATCAATTCTCCTCTTCTCTCCTCTCCCTTCCTTTCCAAGGATCTACTATAACTGGAGAAGACAGATATGTATTTGTTTTTCTTTCGTTCTTCTTTTTATTCCTTTTTTTTTTTCTATCTTCTCAGAGTAACTCTCGTCGTATCAACCAAACCCCTAGTGTTTTCACCACTTGTATGAGGAATAGAATTCGAAACTCGTTATCTAGCCGGTATACCCAGCTCGCAGAGAACACGAGATAACTTTCTCTCGTTACCAACCCCTTGAAATGTTTCAAACATCCTTCTAAAATAACTCGAATTGTACCAGACAAAGGTTATACTACACTCTACACTCGTACTATTTGATGTTGGATCGCAAGAAATATAACTTGATTCATTTGAGATAATTGTTTTTTTTTTTTAACGAACTTGTTTGATGTAAAAAAGTTGGATATAAGTACCCGTCAAATCTACGACATTCGTGACCGATGCGAGCTCTGGTAAATACTGAAAATGGAAAAAAAAATATTTCGCCATCTTGTCGCGTTAATAGAACCAAATTTTAACCCCATCGTATTTTTTGTTCTCTCTGTACACGCAATATACATATACCTGTTCAAGTATTACAATGCAGAAACTTTAACGTGGATTTTACCCTAAAGTTTTCCCTTTGAGTTTGAGGTTGTTAAAAAGAGACGCTATCGGGGAAAAGTTGAAGAGGAAGTAACGTTTCGAGGAAATTAGGCAATTAACTTTTATCTTTCTCCCAAGATCCGCACCATTGACTGCTGTGCAACCCCCGCATTAAATAATCGGTGAAAATTCTTCGAATTTCCAATCGACCGTATATACACCCACCTCGTCCGTGAAAATATCGTGGAGATGCAGAAATATTGTCAGCCGTTTTGTTATCTATGGTATATATAACGATATCTGGGGGCGAATTTGATTGAACTAAAATGTGGGCGTTAGTAAATACCGTCCTGCGCGCTGTAGCGGAAATTTATTACAAGATCTTTGGGTGTGATATCATTTATAGAATCTTAAAAATTGCTAATCTGATGAGACGGCCTACTCGCTCCCACGCAACCAACGACTAGGAACCCGGGGATATAGAGTACATGATATAATACAACGTGGTGAATTTGGACGCAAAGGATCGTGAACCCTTTATAAGGATCCCTCCGATCACCTGAGCCGCCCACGATGACCCTTGGGCCTTCCAAAATCTGTGGAACTCTGGAACTGATAGACTTATTGCCCGATTCTGCTCCTATACATGTAACAAACTCAATGGAAACTGGAGATAGTGGACAGAGATATCCCAACGGCATCAGCGGTAGCTATATCGCTCGAAGAAGCCGCAACCTGGGCTTCTTCGAATTGAGGTATAATACGCTGTACGTAATCCTGAGGCAATTCATTCCTCACTCAGTCACCGTCGTGCTATTAATTGCTTCACAACCTCGTTACCCATCCGCTTGCACCAGGGCATATACGTACACCAACCCATACAGTATATATTTTACCATACCGTACTGTACATAATACCCACCTATCAAGTACGCACGAATTAATCTATGCCCGCTAATTGACAGAAGGTTGTTATTATTATGAATAGAGAAACGACCTCGTATATATGAGCTATTTAATCACCCCAATAATTATTACAGAATTCAAATCCCACGGTGCTGCTGCACAACCATGCCCCGGATGACGTGAAATTGCATTGCGTGTTATTCACTGTTGCGTCATGTGAATCGAATCGAATTCCGCCTACGCGCGGGATTTTTGAAAACATTATCATGTTGGTACGTGTGTAAGCTGAACTTTGATCAACATTTTCCGGAAAGTGATAAACCGCAAGGTTCAAACTTAAAACGCAGAGTTTCAGAAACTTCACTATCATCTTCTTACCTCGCACCTGATGCCTGCCCTCGCGTAGCCATCGGCCAAAAAAAGGAAAGAAAAAAAATCCAAATGAAGAAAATAATTTTAATAATTCCACTTTTATATGAACATTTTTTTCCCAACACATATTATAATGTGTTGCACGGGTAAAAATGGCGCCGCGGTAATTTCAGTGGGAGAAAAAAAGAGATTATGAGAGCCAATTTTCGAGCGAGTCATGTAGTCGCGGCGAGTTTTTTTCCCACCTCGATCGTCCAGGGGACATTTTGGTGTCGAGGTATATTCGTCTTAATACGTCATAAAAGCTCGCAGTTATTTCGCTTGGAACGAGCGTGCAGATATTTTGAAATGGGTGGAATTGTTGTCGCGTGGATTTTTTGGCACTTCAATAGGTGGTGTATCAAGAGATATTACAATGGCGGGCGATGGGAGGACGCGGAGGAAAAATTCTTGCGAGTCTGCAGTAGGAAGGGGGTTTTTATTTTCAATGAAACATTTCTGGAAATGGACATCGCGTGTCTGAAGAATTTGAGAAAAGCATGTGTGGAAGATGAACGGAATGATATGTGCTTGAAAAGAATAACGGAAACTCTTGGAAGCCCGTTACGAGGTGGAGAGTGTTGATTCAGCAGCACTGGAAAATTAGAAATAAAGAGAAGATAATTTTCAACTCGACGGCTTATAGGATTGCCGGAAGGAATTCAATTACGAAAGTGGTCAGATTCAATTGTCTTTATTGACGGTTTTCAAAGTTTTATCACCCCCCGAAGTCCTCGTATATTTATATACCACCGTTTTGTCTTCTACTTATATATGTATACATATACCTGTACACGATCCATCCTCTTTGGAAATTTTCCGGAACCCTAATCCTTAAATTATTTTTTCACGTTAACGTTTGTTTCGTTTTTCTTCTCCTCCCCGGTTTTTAATATCCTCCCACGACAGCTACTGATAAAAAAGAATCAAAACGCTCCCGACAAATCGTCCTACTCGAATTTGCGATCGCTTTTCTTTGACGCGAAAATATCCGAAATCCCGGGGGTTCGAAGACGATAGAGTTGAAGGTTAGATTCGAAACTTGAAAATTTAGTCAGCGACGTACGTACAAGGATAGTCCGCGGGGATTGCGAGAGATTCCAACGATCACGGTGGGTGACGTTCTCCTCCAGGTTTCGAATAATTAATTCAGTAAATAATGGAACTTGGTGTCGAGTTGTCTCTTGGGAGTAATTCATGGTTTTACTCTGAAATTCGGCACTCGAGGTTTGCCTAAAATTGAGCGGGGCATAAGGCGCATGTATATACATTCGCAAATGTGGTCCCGCATGAGTTGTCGACCCGCGTTGTGCAGCGATCTCTTAAACCTTCGCTGTTCAATTTTACGGCTTGATAATTGCACAGAAATCAATTCATTTTCATTTTTTTGCTTCTTTTTGTTTGATTTTCAAAAGCTGCTTCTCGTTCATCGAGGTGCCAACTGCAGCAGTCCGGAACAGACTGTCACTTTTTTGAATCTGCCATGTGCAGGGAATCGCGGATTGACATTTAATCAAACTTCCCTGAAGGAAGAATCAGGTTTTTCGCGGAATGAATTCGTTCGGACGAATTTATACAAACTTCGAATACCTTCGAAAATATCAATAATTGCAGGACAAATTTTGCAGGGTATGGAAAATTGTAATTTTCAAAATGATGAGCTCGGTGAATCACCATCGTAAAAACAAAATCTGTACATTTCTTGTTCTACCTTTTCCTGTAATCAATCATTGTCAAGCGTCATCGTATGTACGATATCATCGTTATAGTTTTATCATTCCTGCAGCAGTCGCAATTTTTTTCACATTTTATTTCAATCTTCTATATCATATCGTCGAACACCCGTTCGCCAAGCATCGACTGCAAATCGAACACGAACGAAACAAAATCACTTGACAAACAATTATCCAGTTTCGATTAAAATTCATACCGAACTCCGTACGATAAAAATTGATGTTATATTTATGAATTCAGCTAAATTCAGTGGAACGAAAAATCAAAAACAATTCAAAACACTTGAATAAATATAACTGCATAATGTCGTCGGTTAATTTGCACTACGTCGTCGTGTCAGTTTATAGTTTGGCTGGCATTCCAGGGTGGATTATGTTCCTTTTTTTTTTTCTATCTTTTTTCTTTACTTTTATTTCGGAGTGTTCGTCCGCCCGTTTAATTACACTATGCGCCCTTCCTTGTTATTTTAATTAAAAGATAAAAGATCCTGACACTGTTACACCTGAAGGTATTTCGGAACTGCTTTATGGTTTTGGTATGGTATAATAATACCAGGCGTTTAGGCACGTGATAATTAAGTAATTACCTCGTAACGAGGTAAAAATCCGATAGAATCGCGTTAACTGGATATCCATAGGTACCTGACTCTCCATGAATGGTCTTACGATTATTTACCCATTTCTCTTTTTTCTATCTCTTTGATTTTACGGATAAAATTCTGTTTATTTTATTTTTTTGTTTCTCTTTTTCTTTTTTTTTTTTTGTTGTCAAAGGAATCGCCGCTCTCTAATTAAACGATCAGATTTTTTGATCCGTTTATTTTTCCGTCCGACACAGCGCAACGAGAGGGGATGAAAAAAAGTTGATATATTTGAAAGGGAGAAAAAAATTGAAAAAAAAAAAAAAAATACCAGAAGCAACAAAACAAAATGGTGTAATGTTATTAAAACTGTGATTAATGGCCGCGAAGGGTTGCGGATTTATTGGGATTCATAAGGATTTGTTAGCGTTCACCCTGCACCATTTCTTCATCCTAATCTCGAAATTCTATTTTTCTTTTTCTAGCTGTGTGGATAATGAAAAAAAAAAAGAAAGAAATACAATCAACGGGTATTTTTGGTTGCAAAAATACGAATATACCGTTGAAAAATTTATGCAAAGTGACATATAATTTCGAAGGTTCTCAAGCGAAAGAGACGATTCTTTTCCGTGCACCTGTCGCACGCGAGAATGTGTTTTTGAGGATGAAATTTTTGTTGCGTTTTTTTCATTTTATTTGTTTCAACCATTTTGTTCGAATACTCTCTCTCTAATACTCGCGTCTGCAGGTTGCGTCCAATAATCGATTGGCTTTGTAGCTAAAAAAGGACGAGAAGATAAAAGAAAAGTGAAGGTAACAAGAAAAAAGAAGAAAAAAAAAACGAAAAATAAAAAATGAAAGAAGACTTCAGCCGAAGCCAGCTGAGTGTGCGACGTAGGTACCTATATCCAACGATCGTGAGTTCACCTTTAGAGCTTTAAAGTGGTAAACATCTAAGATGGGAAAAATAATTTTCTGGAAAACATAAAAGGAAAGTAAAAAAAAAAAGATGAGATAAAAAGAGTGAGGTGTAGAGTTTGACCCGTAAAATACTGTAGAGAGTCTCCGAGCTAAAAGCTAAGCTTGGCTAAGGTGCGAGAAGAACAAGACTATGAGAGCAAGGGCGATATTTTATTGAATTACTTTTATGCGAGCTCACGAAATGAGCTTGTGTTTGTCGAGCTTACGAGAATATTTCTGGTTTCTTATGCTTTCTCCTTACGTTACTGCAGTATACATATAGCCGAAAAGATAATCATCTCGAAATTGGCAAAAGAAAATTCAAAAAATAATAAATTAGTAAATAAAGAAGCTTAAAAAAAAAAAAAGAAAAAAGAATTCAATTCAATTCCTCGGAACATAAAAGCAAATTAATATTTCTCGTCTTCAATTTCATCCGTATTATTTCTCGCACGCGATTAGAGGATCGAGTGTAATTGTCTAATTTGGTTTCGTTCACGCGTCGGTAGCGATACTCTTGCTCGTTACCTCGGACCGTATATTAATTAATAATTATAATCCTGGTAAAAGATAATCGAATCAACAGGTTACTCCTTGTCGTTGTTTAACCAGGGTCTGTGCTCGTTCAGGGATCAAAGCTAAGAGACGAGATTAGATTTATCAAGGTTCTCGGCTGCGTGACGTCACTCAATTCTAAAGATAGTCGTCTTTCAAAAATTTTTTATAAATATTATATCTACTGTGCGCGATATCGCTATTACCACAGAAATTTTGCGTCTCTACGTATATAGTTGACGACGAAAGGATGAGAATATATTTTTATTCTCATTTTTTCTTCGCAATCCTTTACTCGGATAGTATAAATTGTATTTCTAATCCAAACTTCCGCCAGTTTCCAGCTTTTCCATGGGTTTCCGAAAATTAGGGTAATAAAAGTATAGCAAAAGATTTTTATCAAAACGAAGTATTATTCTATCCACGACTATGTGCACATATTTGTTCTTGAAATTACAATCCTGGATTTTCTGATAGCCTCAAGCCAGGATACGAAGGATAGCGATGAGATAGATGAACTTGCTGATAAGGATTCCATTACGCGTACCAGCCTAGCTGTACCTCCGTCTGTTTCTTCCTCTATTTTTATATCTTTCTCTCTCTCTCTCTCACCCCCTCTGAATCACTCAATTTGCCTTCTCCTTTGGCACAACTTCCCCTGCCACCGAGATGTAATCGCCATATTACCCAGCGAATCACCCTCCCGGTTGCTGCAGTCCTATACCTTCGATGGTGTCAGAGAAGGATCTTCTAACGATCTAATAATCGCTTATATACCGCTGACGAATAATAATAATAATAATTACCAACCGAATTGCTTCATTGGCAGACTGAACGCATCGATAGGATGAAAATCTTGGCTTCCGAATCCAACTATGCGTCATACATTGCCACCATTTTTTTTTTTTTTTTCTTTCTTTCACCGACAAGGATGTAAAAATGAATCTCGTTTCTTGTGAAACTGAAAGTGCATGATTTTATAATAATAGTGTGATAAATATCGAGAAAAAAAAAATTGAAAGCACGGTTTACTCTACTAAGAAAGAGGAGACAGCAAACTTATTGTTTTTGTATATCCAGATGTATGATACATATGAGTTTGAGATTCATTGATTATGTCTACGAAATTTCAAGCAAAAGTTCTGATTGCTAGAGAATTTCTCGTCAGGTTCTCCCGTCTGGTCCGATTGTGAGCCAATTTGTTTCGAGGGTGCCGCAAGTGGCCAACTTGATTTATAACTTCCAGAACAGGATTCAAGGGTATCGTATTATAGTTAATAATACTTTTGGCAATTTTTTTACTTTCACAGTTGAAGATCGATTTTGATGTTTTTTCGTTTTTCTTTTTTTTCTTGTCAAATGAGAGAACTACGTCACGATCGGTGCGAAATCGGCATCGGCCGGGGATCGTCTTTGTGAAGAAATTATTGATCGTTGCAGGAATGATGTTTGAATTAGTTTGTATTAACCTGTAAATTTTGGTAAGCTGATGACAAGACAATTGTGGGTGAAGACCGATAGCCCTTCAGGTTAACAAATCATAAATCACGCGCCTGACTCGATCTGGGTTACCTAGAATTTGTGCAAGACTCTATAAGCGCAAAGGGAGGTTTGGAATGGATCCCGAACAACCGGTGAATTGGGACGGTAACCAGCGACCCCACCATATGCGAATAATTGCGTGAATTCATATTAAAATAATTGAAATTTCGTAAGTTATTTCTCTATTTTCAATCGAATTAATGATCATGTATTCGGACCGGCGATATAGTTCGATGTAGATTATATACGGTAAAAAGCTCATCAATGCGGCGAAGCGTTTTCATACACGTACACATGTTACTAATTCCTACGCTTATCCATCATCGCGATTCGCGTAAGTCAAAAAGCAAGCTGAAGCATCATTAATTAAGCCTCATTTATGATGCGCGACATGTTGGTTACACAACAAACTTTCGTACAACATTCAAGTACAATATATAAACTACATACTCGTGATAAGTCACGATCTCCTGGTAGAACATAATATACATGCAAATAACCACCACCCACACCGCATGATCAGAAACACATCGTCGTCGGAACATTTCAAAGTATGATCACCTCGTAAAATGTTTTAGAGGATGAAAAAAAGATGAAAAAAAAAAAGAAAGTCTCTTGGACTCCGCACGTTAATAGCGGAGTCCGCACGCGTATAAATATATCGCCGGAATGAATGAAAAAAATAATAAGAATAAAATAAAATAAAATAAAAAGAGTGAAGAACTGCTGCGTTTTATGGCAGAAATATGGGTATACGGGATTGGCAATGGGCATCGCATGCTTGGAATTACAATTCGGTCGTCATTTCATCGATAGATACTTACTTGTTTCCTGCGGGAGCGTCCATTTCCGTTGTCGGAGTTTTAGCTATCGTCCCGTGGCGTAGAATACGCGCAACGGTTACGTATTTATTGTGGAAACTTTTTACGACTTGACCCCAGAAGATTCGAAATCGCTTCGGAAATTTATTCCTGGGAATCAAGAATGAAAAGAGTAGAAAAAATATATACATCTATATATTTAAACTTCACGACTGCAGCTGTTAAAAGTTGAAGTGTATTATAGCTTTCGAAAAGGACAACAAAAATGAACAAAAATAAATATTTAATTTTCGAATAGATTTTAAAAAGTTATTTTCTGCAAATAATATCGACGCGTGAGTAACTGTAATGTCACTTTCTCGATTAAAAAATTGTCGGAATAAAAGACTTTCGAAGCATTTAAATTGTCAAAGTTACCATTCGGAACGATTGTATACCTGTGAAGAGATTCTCCGGAGCGGTTTGGAAAAAAAAAGGAATCGAAACTTTGAAAAAACTGTATCAAGACTTTTTTAATCATGTCATGTCAACGGAGTCGCGGGAATGTTTGAAAGCTGCTCCGCGTAGGGTTTGATATAAGTAACATTCCGTTCGCCTCGCGCTACATATTATCTCACAAAACAATGGAATGAATTTTATCAAAAACGGTCGAAAATATTACACTTCTTGCCCATCATACGTTTCCACGTATAATATAATGTGAGTAATGCACACTAGACTATTCTGGATGCAGCAGCTCTTAGCTGTGAAACTATAAGTAAGAAGATAAAAGTTTCTATGAACGAACGAACGAACGAGTGCTTATACTAAAAGTACTTTGCCGTTCTAAAGTCTCGAGCTTGCAGATGGTATCGCAATAGTATACCTACGTGTAAGTAATACAATTTCGACCGAGAACTTTTTTCACCTTTCATGCTAGAAAAACGAAACGCGTTCTCTACAGGACAGACACCTACGTTCCATTATCAATAAACCTTCACCTGAACTTAACCGATTTCTTTCATCTTTTTCTTCTTTTTCTTTAACAAAACGAATTTCTTTTGATTTTTACGATATTTATAGTAAAGTGTACACGGTTACATGTAGTACACAAGCGTGCCTATGTGTAGGTGTTTGTATGTAACATCTACGTGACTAACGTCGCGCATAACTCACTTCTGTATCTAGAGGCGCCGCGGCGTACGACGCCTTTTTATTTTTTCACTTTTT
The DNA here is from genome assembly GCA_963932425.1 of Athalia cordata. Taxonomy (NCBI): domain Eukaryota; kingdom Metazoa; phylum Arthropoda; class Insecta; order Hymenoptera; family Athaliidae; genus Athalia; species Athalia cordata. The sequence continues at coordinate 20,329,873 of OZ010625.1, forward strand.
TTTTTGCCGTTTCCCTTTACTTTTTTATATGTTTATTTATTTATTTAGTTTAGTTTTTTTTTTTTTACATTTTGTTCACTTATTTATTTCATTTTATTTTTACCTCTTAACCTCTTCGGCTTTTTGCCTCCCGCCGGTAGGTCGTCGTACGACCTATGGTCGTATAGGTATATAGAAGGTACGCTTGACGGGGTATACATAGGTATGTAATAAGGTCGACTAACTAGTACCTAAGTTTACCAGGATTACTCACTCGTCCATCCATTTCTAAACACCTGCAGTGAGGGAACTGGAAAACGCATTGCAACTGGAGTAATAAAAACAATTTATCACGAACCGATTCGATACGAAAAACAAAAACGAAAATTATGAGCCATAGACTACAGAGAACGTTATTAATGTGATACGATATCTTCGATTCGGGAGAAAAAAACTCTGTGTAAAAAAAAAATTTACCCCAACTTTTTCTGTCTTCGTCACTGACGTGAAAAATAAACGAGTGTAAAGCGAAAAAAAATGAAAAGAAGAAAGAAACAAACAAAAAAAACTGGACACTGCGAAACGAAACAGAGTAATCGAAATAAAGAAAAAATATCATAGGTACAGATGAACGTGGAACGTGTTGTGTATTTCTACCCCTGTCAAATAAGTCGTGAGTTAATTTTTTATACCTCCAATTTCGCGTGAAAATACAGCTATGTCGGAGAAAATGATCTGCCGCTAACATTTTTGACGACCATATTTTGTCCGGTAGAAAAAAAAAGAGAAAAAAAATGAAATAAAAAGAAAAATAGAATCAAAGAAAAAGAAAGAAAAAAAAAGTCAGACCGACGGTAAATTGATGAAGAAAAAAATTGGGGGAATCGTAAACGTGCAGCTGATTTATACGGAGAGTAGAAAAGAGTGGGAGAGTGCAGGGAAAGGGGAGAGAAAATTTGACCGGTCGGTTGTCGGTTACAAAATATTTTTGTCGTAAATGTTATATCAAAACTGAGGATCGTATGAGATGATAAAAATGCGAAGAAAGCAACTTTACGTGTGAGAATAAATTGTGTACCTTGGTGTTTCAGCAGAGTTTTTTGATCTACGGTGAACAAACCAGATATGGGGGATATCGTCGGAGCGAATAGGAGTTAAGGATAAAAAAAAAAATGTTTGATGCTTGATTGGTATACCTTGACTTCAACAATAACGTTTTCAACTAAGTAACAAAACCTGCACCCTCGTCAAGTGCTCTGTAAAGTCTACGACTTTTTGCCCCTTCGAAATGTCTGGACTTTGAGATTTGATGGGTGATGTGTTTCTGATCACAATATTATATTAGTTTGTCCTATACAATCGATCACATTCGCTCATCTATAAAATAATTTTTCAAACTGTATAATATCTTCTTATAGACCGCAAAATTATTCTCCAGTCCGAAGCCATTTTTCTTTTTCATTTTTGTTTTTGAAGAAAAAAGAAGAAAAATTGGAATTATTAGGCGCGAGATGCGGTGCGGGTCCCACGTGACCGTCGATTGACCGTTCGGTCAGAATTTCTTTTCACATTGTCAAACTCTGTTTCGTTTATCGTTCGTTTCGGACATTTGGCGTCCCGTCGTAGCTTCTGAAAAGGTTCAGTCAAGCCACCTTTGGAACGGCAGCCTCACTTCACAAATGATAGAGACAACGGCCAATATCTTCGACGGACGGACACACCAGTCGCGATTTTCTCCAACACAGTTCAACTTCTGCAGATATTACTATACCTATAAACGTCGCGCTGGACCTCGGGATATATCAAAAGTTATCGATATTACAACACGTCGAGCAATCGTCTGGCGATTGGACTTCTCTCGTATAAATATACCTAATTTGCCGCGGTCTTCGATATACCGCCCCTTCTTTACTTACCTGTTCTTTTCATTATTTTTTTGTCCTTTTTTCCTATATTCCCATTATCTAAAGAAAAAGATGGAGGGCTTTTACAAAACAAAACGATGAAAATATCTCCGGTTAAATTTACCGCTTTGTATTCGTTATTCATATAATTTCTTCGTTGTTGTCAAACTCGTCAGTTATATTCCGAATGTAAATGAAAATTTTAATTACGTCCCGCATCGCGGAAAGCTTACCTTTTATATTATATTCTGCACGTTTTCCATGCACGACTGAAATCGCGCAAAACAGATTCATAATAATTCATATGGTAAATATTTGCAGTCTAATTAAATACAGACGTTTCCATAGGGTGTAACCTGACGTTATACGTAGATACCTCGACACTCGTGTCTTCAAATTGTTACACATACCGTATGTATGTACATGCGTAGATGGACAAACTTGGTATAAGTGTAATACATGTTATTCAGGGGGTGCAAGTAGAACTGTTTTATTTAAGTTTCAGCGAAGTAAATACAAAGTTTAAACTTGAGCTGACGAACGGTGTTAGACAATACGTATAACTGCGCTTTGACGCCTTCAAAAATGAGATAAAACTATTTTATATACGTACCCCTTTCACCCGCTTTATAATCTACCCCGTTACCATTGCGAGCTCAATTTTCCACCGCACGCATACATCCTTCCGTATCACGGCAAATATAACACGATCGCATCGCACATGTGTGAAATATGATATGTATTATAAACGAGCCACATCTAAAGCGGACATGAAGCGCTCGTATTATACATAGAATATATATTCTTATACATATTTACGTAATATGATGGCAGGTGGTGTCGTTTGTTGACGAGCATTATGTACCTATATTATCCCATATATTTTTTTTAGTTTACGGATCAGGATATAGTTACACTCGTTTATCTTGTTTCCATTTTTTTTCCATCCCTCTTACCTCCCGTTCCGTCTTCCGACTGTGAAACTGCTATTTCTGTCGTAATTTTTATTCTTTTTATTTATTCCATTCAATTTCTCTATTCATCCGTCGTTCTAGGTAACGAATCGTTTCCGTTTCATCGTATATATGTATACCTATATCTTTTCTTACTCAGTTATATGTGTACATCTTATTTTCAATTTATCGTTTTATCGTTTCGTATTATTATGATATTTTCCGTAGGAGGTAGAATAAAAGCTCGAATAATACCGACGGATAATATACTTTCTTATAAACTTCATACCAAGACGTAGACGACAACGACGGACTCATTTCTTGTTATACTTTTATACACCAGACTTCCGATCTATAAACTCACTTCTCTCTATTACACTATATCTAGACATCCATTGAACAAACTTTCCCTACACCGAGGAATTGCATCTACATTTTTCCACTCTGCGCTATATAGCAGTTATCATCCATGTATTATAAAGGCACTCCAGCTATCATGTTATGGAGTTCTGATTTTTATTCGCAAAGGCAATCGCAAAGTGAGTCGGGTATTAAAAGAACTATATATATCTACACAGACTCCATACGTATACATATATGTATCTTTAAGAATAATATAGTATTTTACGTGTTTTATAACGCCCCCCTTTAATTTTTAATGGACTCGCTGCAACGGCATAAAACGTACGTACGCGTAAAACCGGCATCGCGGGTTAAGTTCATCCTATACGTTGAAAATTATGATATTCTCGTTTAGAAATATAAATAAGATTCCGCTAATATTTCATGCAATCTTCTTTTTTTTTCTCGTTTCTCTCAACCAAAACTTTTCAGCAATACCTACATACCTATAGTACAATAGGGGTTAGCTTTTCAAGACATGTTCGAGACGCATCTACCATATAAAATTGAGAAAAAAAAACTTTTCCGAAAGTTTAAGCACGAAATTAACGCCCGGTGAAAATCGATCCGTCATCAGCGAGGACGTTCAGATATGATAATATTATACGTGATAAAAAATGTCAAAAAAATTATATATATATACAGTATAGCATGGAGTTTTTTATTTTCTTAGCACAAAATCGCAGCGGCGCAAGCCTGCGTTGAACAAAGAATTAGAGGAACATAAATTGAAAGAGAAAAAAAAAAGTGAAAAAAATGCATAAATAATACATCATCCAAGGCGGAATAAATATTATATAGATATTGTATACTTTATAGCCATGTATAATATGTGGTACTCGAGCTCCTAAGGACTTGAAGAGGGCGAAGAGGGTTGCCAATGGCAGTTGAGGGCCGGTTTTTAGGTCCTGCGTACGCGACAACAGTTATGCAAATGTTCAGACACGGGAGCGTGAACGAGGCGAGGTGGTTCGTTCGATGGAAAGTCGGGTCGAAAATGTCGCCGTTATACCAGGTACCAGCTATACCTATAGCTGTACTTATATCTCTATCTATATTCTTTGAAAAGCAATTTCTGCATGCGGGTTATCTTTCCCTATATTTTCCTTATCGCCATTCGGGACGATGATATTCTTGGTTTTTTTTTTCTTCTCATTCTTCTCTATATTCATTTTGGTGGTTTTTTCTCGCTCTTGCTTCTTCATTTTCTTGTCATTCTTTCTTTTTTCTTTTTTTTTTACTTGACTCTTTCTACTCCTGCGTGACCGTCGTTAAGTTTCACGAGGATATGAAAGAATTTTTCTTCTCCCTCACTTTACGAGTATGTCTTTGAAATAACCGCGTACTCTTTTTCTACAACCCGCACATTTTCCAGGAACATCAGTGGTTCGACTATAACAATTTTCACTGACCTGTCTGCCCTTTATCCTAACGACCGGTGTATACGAATATTTAGCATTCACTCATGTTTTCTAAATCCTGCAAAATCAGATGCTGCATTCGAACGCCATCTTGTTCATGCGTGTATGGGGTTTGTTTCATTAAATCACTTTCATTATCATCATTATTATTTTATTCTCGCTAGGTCACTTTCGGTATCTGTAACACCTAAGTTATTTTTACCCTATAATATATTATATATACTCCACCTGTTTTTCCCCCAGATGGAGTTCAGCGACCCGTAACACCTGACACGTGACCTTTAGTTAACAGTTCACGCATCCCCGGCTGCGGCGCAAGGTGCGGGATAGGTAGAGCTTACGTGCATACGTATAGATTGTGATAGAATCTGGTGATCGAGTCAGATATTTGGCCGTAAAAATGCATGAAGCTCGGATAACTGCAGGGTACATACATATAGGTACGGTGTGAACGAGGTGAAAATCGGTTTTTCTAAGGTTATTATTTTATTGCAATTGAAAAGTACGCGCGGATTGAAAAACCTCACTGCGCATTCGATGTATTCGATAGTCCCGACCGGCCAGCGAAAAAAATAATATCCAATTACCACGAGCACGATGTTTGTACAATTGTACGAATGAATAAACCATCAGAGAATTATATTACGCGTCGGTCACTCGAGTGGAAGGAATTATCTGCTCCGAAAGCCCTCGACGTCGTCGCGTTAAATTATAGATTCGAAATCCGGTAACCGGTAGATAAATGTTCCTTTTTCTTCGTCGTATCAGATTTTCTTTTCTTTTTTTTTTTCCTTTTTTACTAGATTTCTTATTGATTAGCTCAATCCGGAGATTGTTGATTTTCTGACTTCCAGCGAGTAGGGTTTAACAATTTTATTTGCATTTTTTTATTTCGTATTTTTCTTCGTATTTTTTTTTTCTTATTTTTTCACTCCCATCCCTCCATTGCTCGGGGCACGTTCGGCACCGATTCAAAGCCGAGAATTAAATCAGTCAGAAAAAGTGATTTTTTTTGTTTTTTTTGTTTCTTTTTCAACGATTCGATCAACCAAATGAACGTACAATTACGGTAGATCAATATTACCCGAATTTCACTTTGATATATCCCTTACAGCTGGATGGTAATCAGCTCGAGTACGAATAGGTACCTATTTTACAAATGGGCGTTAATCGAAGCGATATAAAATGATGAGAATGATATACTTTCGAGGAATATTATTAGGTATACGAATAATAAACGATTGGGATTGATGGTAATGCAGTCGAAAGTACTTATTATGAGATTTGTTCGATAAATCGAGTCCCGAAGGTTGGCCGGGTAGGTAAGGTGAGATGAGCGGCTTTAATCCTCTTCATCCATCGGCAATCTGTCCGTCTTCCAGATATATACGATGGTAAATTTCAGTTTTATCAGTGATTGACGGTTTATTTGCAAGTAAATACGGTTTATTGATCGAGTGTAAATACCCCGCTGATTGGTCGTTGGTATAGCCCTTCTTTTTTCCCCCCCTACCATTTTTGCCCTTCAAGAATTGCTTGGGCTTCTTGAAAATTTCGTGATTGAGGGGAATGGTTTGTGTGCAAATTTAATTTCCGTCAAGGGTGTCGGCCTACTATAGGTATACCAAAAGATTCTCGAGGTGGAGAGAATCTGCGAAGCACATCGTTGTCGTATAATATACGAAGCAAAGCGTGTCTCTCCATTTCGGTATAAGTTTGACATCGCAGCTACGACGACGACGTCGGATTTATATCGGTGGTGGTGTGAGAAAGATGGATGGATGGGAGGAATGTAACGGAAAGATGCACGTAAATAATAATGATAAAATAATACGAAGCGCGAAAAAAATTTTCAAGTGAAAATTTCGGTATGCGGAAAAATTCTTCTCATTTTATATATACACTCAACATTTCGCGACTACACAAGGAATTTCAAATTTTTTCCTTAATATTTATGTATCCGATAGAAAAATTTATGAAAATAAATCAAAATGAAAATTCATAGAATCGGAGAAACAAGGAAAAGTATTTACGTATTTTCTTGAGTTGTACCACGTGGAAAACAGAAACGAGTTGTAAAGGATCGCGCTTAGTTTTCCTGAAACGGAGCTAAAAAGAAAGGTAACGTGGACACAGGAAAAAGTATACGGTGGGTTGAGAACGGTAGAAACAGGTTGGTAAAATATAAAATTCAAATCAGAACAGCCATCCTGGAGCAGAAGGCATATGTAGCACCCAGTCCCGTCGACTTTCGGATCAGTGAATACAATATACGAGGGAGGGATGTGTACCGTACAAGAAATGGCTCCTGGTGCAGAGAGCTGAGAACCTGTTTCTGAGGTTTGACGTAGCCGAGGGCTGGAATAAGATGCAAAAACCATGTCTCTGCTTTTACGAACCATAAAACGGCAAATACCAAAAGAAAAACGGTCGTTACGCCCGCGCCGAGCGTTGGTGTTGGGTGGTCCGGCTCCCATCTCTTCATCTTCATCTCCACCCTCTGCAGCCACCGGCATGTTCTACGAACAATTCGCCACCCTTTGGCTTTCCCTAAGCTCATGGCGACCCGCGGGCCAAAACTGACGCATTCTCTTTCGAGGGTCATTTTGGTATTCGTGACTTGGGCGAATTTATAACCTCGTTTTGTTCAACCGAAAACCCCACGAAAGCACCTGCCCATCGTCCGTTCTTCTTCTGTTTGTTTTTAACTCGGAGAAAAAAGACTTGACAATTTTTAGGACTGCACCCACACCGATCTAGAGGTGGTAAAAAAAATTTCAAGGTACAAAGGATTAAACTCTGAAAACCCCAAAAAAAAAAACAAATTTATAAATAAAAAGAAAAATAAACTCTTACCTAGGTGTACGGAACGGACCTGTATACCGCGCTACTTATGGTCCTTACCGTGCCACAGAATTACCTCAATTTTCACGGGGTGTTTGCGAACAGTTTTTGCTCGTTAGGTAATTGAATTTGAGCTGAGAGTATATGTATACATACAACACCGCGTATCATACCTGATGATGAAAGAAAGTTGGAAGGGTTGTCTCGAGGGGCTTTCGACGTGGTGAGAACATTTTCTTTACCATAATACACTACAATACTTATACATACAGCTGTTTGAACATCGCTGGACTGTTGCAGTAGCGAAAGTTTGGAAGGAGAACACCGATGCAGGCTGACGTCGTCTTTCGATCGAGTACCACGTGCCGAGTATGGATTAATTTTTTTTACAAGCATATAATTGATTCTCATCGTCAAAAGGTCGACGGCTTGGAATATTCATCGCACGCAAAGTATTCGTTTGTAGTCTAGTCGACTAGCAGGGGAATTTGAAAAACTGTTAGAAAAAAGAGGAAGGTTTATTCATAAATATGCAACATTTGAAGGGAAAGTGTATCGTAGATCAGTTACAGGTGTTTATTATTACACTGCGTTTAATTTATTAGTTTGGTGTGAGCGATTAATTGGGCTTGGCGTTGGTTCGGATTTCGAATTACGACCTGTACGTATACACGCCACAGAATCCAAGTATCTAGAATCGTGGATCGCGTTACAATCTTATCGTTATTAGATTGCGGGTACGTGGATACTTTTAATTCTTATAATTACGCGACGAGGACGACAACGCCATCGTCGATTACGCCGACGTCCACTGGACCGCGTCGACTTGGCGTCGACCACCCCTGCCATGCCGTACCGCAGGAGATTAGAGAGCAAAATTATCGTCCTTGGTCCAGAAATTATCGTCCTTGGACGGGAAATTCTTGTCACATGTACCTCGTACAAGCGATTGCGAACCGCACGTTCAAACACCGGCCGTGAAGCAGTTAAGGGGAGAGTTGCAAAGAAATAAAAATTTTAAAATTATACGCCTCAAAGATATACCAACTTCGAGCAGATTTTTTCGCCCGGATTTTGGACTAGGAACTTTGCCATTTAGAGATTAAAAAAAAAAAAACTTTATCATGAGATAAGAATGTTCTAGCGGAATCTTCACCTGCCGAAGAATACATTTTGGAAAATTAAATTTTAGACTTGAGAAAAGAAATTAGAGACTCGGAACTTTTTGGCCCTTTGTATCACTTTGAGAATCTTTTTGACCCACGACTGAATCTAATCTTCCATCTCTGTCATCGTGGCTCGAATACCTTGTACATTGCGTAACAAAAGAAGAAGGAGAAGTTTGTCACTTATTTTATAATCTCAATAAAGAAGTCTTTTCCGGAATACAAATACCCAAGTTTTTCACTATTTGTGGCGAATCGGGGTTATTCCTTTGGTTTGGAATATCGAGATACCGTTTTCAAATTCGTTGAATAAAAAATTTAAATAATCCCAAACATTCGCCTTAAAAAAAAAAGGGGTCCTGGTGTTTCGGTTCAAAAGACAAGTAGAATCTCTAGACGAAGAGAGGGAGGGTCTGGCTTTGAAGGGTTTGAAAAGATATGCGAAATCGGTTTGTTTCGGCTCAGATGTTTCTCGAAATCCACTGGCGGCTTTTGCAGGCGATATGTTCTCCTCGACCTTCGTTCGTGACGTTGGAGGACAACGCGAAGAGAACAAAGAGAGCTGTTAGTTGAAGAGGAGAAGAGTCAGCAATGGAAAAGAGCAAAAAGGGTGGAAAAAGAGAGCGAAAGAGATAGGACGCACCGAGGACAAGGGCCGGCATACGAATAGCCCTGCTTAACAAGTCGCCCGAATTGCCACTATCCACCCTTGGCTCGGCCTCCGTCTCTGTCATCCCACAGTCGCCCGGTCGCCATTCAACTCGACGTTATAATCCCAGACTAATTTTGACCTCATACTACAAAATTGTATTTTTCAGAAAATTTTTACAACTACGACTTCAGAAATTACACAGGGCAAGATGTCCCGGTTCACCGAAGAAGTCTTTAAGGAGTTTCTCCAGAATTCTGAGCTGGAGAAAACGCGTTCGCTGATCTCCTGGCGAAATATTATCCGAGGTGGTTTCATTACCATGAGGTAAAACTAACTCCGGTGCCTCAATTCTTGCAGTCAACATAAAACCCTTATCTAGTGTGAATTTAGTAGCTCTACAGTCACGCTCTTTGAACTGTCATCCCGAATCTTTACCGACATGAGAAAAACCAGAAAAAAAAAGAATAGAAGAGAAAAGACTGGGAGCTCGATGGTGATACGCAGCAGCAGTCATCTTCGAAGTTATTTTTTCCTCCTGACATATTTTATATTCTGGAAACTCACCCCGTAGAAAAGTCCTACCATCGAATCTGCGGGGGTCCGTTCGCGATCGCTACTCCTACGAAGTAGATGGTACAGCAGATGGGAGACGGGATACGGTAGATGGGAGATGGCGTAACCAGTAGCCAGGGATTCAGGGGATTCAGAGGGTAGATATAACACGAAGTTTACAGCCGGCTGAATCTTCTGCTTCTTTGGCCGAGAGCACAAACGCGAGCTGGGCGTAAAAGTATACCTATCAGTACCCACCTGCCTATGAAAAGGGTTTGAGTAACTCTGGTGATTCGCAACGAGCTAATATTGTCACGTTGACTGAAAAGATCTTGTTCTCAAAACTGTACAATGTACCTACTGGAGTTCATTTATTTCCATCTTTACGTTTCTATCACATTTTGCCTTTTCTTATTTCTTTTTTTTTTCTTTGTCCCTCTAAACGTGGTAGTTACGGGGTTGGTTTATCCCCAAAAACAAGGTTTCGTTCATTGTTATTCTTTGTCAAGATCTCTCCTTTTTGTCCAGCGCCGCCGTTGCCTCCTGCAGTATCCGCAAGCTTTTGGCGCGTAACGAAACAAACTAACGATGTCTCGGCGAGAGCCGCGGTTGGTAGTCCTTTGGTTTTTTTTCTCAAGGATTTGGAAGACCCTTGGGATATTACCTTGGGGTGAGAGAATCGCGAGAAATCTTTCACGCTTCGAAAAATACATTTCTTCCTGAATCAACTGTATAATATCCATATTTGTACATTTTTTGGAAACCTCCAGCGCCTCGATACTGCTGCTCAATAATACTATACATTGATATTTATGTGCAATGCCGATAGGCAAAATGCCACTTCGGAACGCTAGAGAAATATTTTGGCAACGGTGTAGGCCGATTCGTCATGCTGTTACGTACAACGCAATGTTTGTTTCACATAAATTATTTTCTGCCCAGACTTGTGAAAAGTTGTTTTTTTCTTTTAAAACTACGTCGTTACTCACCTTCTAAAATCTCGACTCCAGCAGGCGTATATGACGGGATTCATGCCGCTGTTAATCCAACCAAGCCACGTGACCGCTGCGGAAACGATTTCTTCTTGCCAGATACACCTCGAGCAAAATCCTGACCACAAGTTCACAACGAAAAACGGTAGCCAACACACTATAAACACACCCATCACAATACCCAATGTCTTTGCCGCTTTTTTCTCCTTTGCAAACTTGGCAAGTTTTCTAGAAAGTGAGAAGTTTTTGCCAAGGTGTTGCTTATTGTTGATCCTCGTTGAAGGTAACCTTGTAAGACCGTTATTGTGGAGTGCAGTGAGGGGTTCTTCGAGGTCCTGAAGGTCCTCCGGAGTACTTGAAGCGGTTCGAAACAAATGACGCGCGTCAGTGTTGGTAGCTCCTCCCCTGTGTATCCTCAACGTGAGTTCAAGTTCACCAGAAGCCATCATAACTTGTTTAGTGCCAAGCTTTAAACTCCTTGTTTGAATAACAGCGGCTCTGTATATCCTGTAGTAAGTGAATACCATCACAAACAGTGGTAAGTAAAATGATATAGTCGATGAGAATATGAGGTACCCCAAATGTTCGGTGAACGGACATTTGTCTTCGGGGACTTTTTCCGTCCTAACAGCTCTCCACCAAGCAATAGCCGGGAACGATATCGCGCTGGAACATATCCATACTATCGCTATGAGTATGGCGGCTCTTTTCCTGCTCATTCTTGTTGGATATGTAAAGGGATCGGTGATGGCCCAATATCTGTCCAAGCTGATGACGCAGAGGTTCAAGATCGAAGCGGTTGAAAAAAGCACGTCCAACGACCTCCACACGTCGCACCAATCCGTGGTAAATAGCCATTTATTTTCTAAAACTTCGTATATAGCGCTGAATGGCATCACCACGAGACCTACGAGGCAATCGGCGAAAGCTAACGAAGTGACGAAGTAGTTGGTGGCTGTGTGAAGATACCTCTCCCTAACTACGGCAAGTATAACGAGCATGTTTCCAAAAACCGTGGCAACCGAGAACAGAAACAAAACTATCGCGAGTCCTGCTCTATCCGATGCCAAGTTCCATATATCGTTATAACTCGTAGCGTTTACCGAGTACGTAGATATGTTGTAGTATGTTTTGTTTATGTCTGTAGGGCTGCTACCTATTTCACCATCTTCCGACCCTAGAAGGTATATGTCGCTTTCATTCATCTTGCACTTGACACTGATGAGAATCCGAGTTCCCTCCCTTCTTCCTATCCCTTCCTATATCAGGTCACAGTTGGAGTTACGTTCCTCCGTCTTTTTACCCGTTTCGTATACCTTGTCATTTTTACTTACTGGCGCTAAACTTTTTTTTTTCCTTCTACTTTATTCGATTTTTCTTTATTTTTTATTTCCTTTTTTATTTTCTCAACACCACGGGCTCAAAGTTCAAGTTTACTTACCGACCACAAAACCGAGCGGACATTGTCGAAAACATCTTTCACCGATGTAAATCGATTTTCTTTCGATTACAATTATCCTTTCGGTGAATTTAAGGAGGCCCTCGCAAGCACGCGTAATGGGGCATCAATTCCGAATTATTTTATCTTGCTAGAGTAAACCGAAAGATAATCAATTACGCGAAGGCTTTCGAAGGTTTGTTATCCGTTTAACATTTCCGTTGTGCCTACGGGGCTGAAGGTTGATTCAAAATTTTCGTAGTTAATTAACACGCTTCGTTTACGATTAATATAGATTAAAAGTGATTTACACACGTACGCGATAAATTAAATTCGAGTTTTAAGCCAGACCTCACTTTTAGCGCTTAAAAATTTTTTATTTTTTTTTTTTGCTCTCTATAGGTATACAGGCATATACACAAATCTCCAATATTTTGTCGTACACTTTTCTTTTTTTTTTTCTTTCAACAACCGCTTAACGTTATGAGTTACCGCCTCCTCGGTCATCCGATAATTGGTCATTTGTTTCGTACGAATTTATGTCCTCTGTATATCGCACGATTATTAATCACGCCTTTATCCCTTCATCTCCAAGATCGGTTTCTCTTCTTTACATTTTTTTTTTTTTTCTATTTCTATTTTTTCTCGCAATTCTATATTTCTTTATTTATTAGCTCTATAAAGTTATTGGCGTCGGCTCAACGGTTTCACAAAATTACGTTATTTGTAAAAAGTTATCTAAAATTTACATCGGTTCGAACTATTTCTCACCGCTTTCCAACACCACCTTCGCGTCAATAATAACGTAAAATATCGCACCACTTTGTTATTTCGGCATCGTTTTTACTCCACCCTCGGAACCGTCGTTCGCTAGTCTGCGTTTCATCTGTAACATAAAATCAAAAAAATATGAAGAGTTAAAAAAGAAAAAGCTGACGTATATGAAATATATGTAATACATACATAAACATGTTTTTACTTCGGGATTAAATTGGCGGTATTATTTTATTGGTCTAAATTTCAAAGGACTGCCAATTAAAATTGTGAAGCGTAGTTAAAGCAGGAGCCTAAATTATTCATAGGAATTTGAAAACGTATCCCTCCACCCTGCAGTAATTGAATGAAAGATTATAACCGATATAGCTGCGCTAGCCGCTATGTGAATTAAATTGGTCTAGACTCTAGACGTTGAAGTTTGGTTAAAAGGTGGATTTATTTCTATTGCCATACCGCGTAGGATATACCTAAATTGAGACTTTTGTTGTATCCCAAATCTAGTTGCCTTTGCCTCGTAGAATTTATTTGAATATAGAACAGTTTTTTTCCCACCATTCGAACCCTACCGAGTGAAAATATAATACGTGATAAATTTTGTGTCGAAAATAAAAAACCAACAAAAAAAAAAAAGAACTAATAAGAAATCTTTCTTCGAATCGTTCTACTCGGTGTGCATTTCTCAAATCCTGACTGTGTTTTTTCATTCGGAAAGTTGGATTTTGCAAATTCAGAGCTAATTTTTGGAAATTTTTTTTTCTGCTTTTCAATTTCTTGCCGTTGGTGTCGGTGCCCTGCGATAATGAAGTATGGGATGTTATGTAAAGCGATCCTTCCAGCTCACGTACGGGATGTATACTAACCCGGTGTAAACATTTTTGCTGATAATTACGCAAAAGGGTTGAAGAAAAGTTGAAGGCTACGGGGGCGACCGAAGCGGTTATAAATTGTTTTGATATGCGGAGGGGGTCAGCGGTTCTAATTTTAGTTTCCTAATTTTACCCGCGATGATGATGGTGACGGTGCAGGTGGAATAAAGAGAAGGGTAAAGGGTCTCTGAATCTCATGATCTGGTTCTACAAAATTTTAGTATCCAATGTGTGAATCCAATTCCATTTTCTACAGCGCCAAATATCAGCTAACTTTTTACGAAGGAAAATCCCTTTCACGCTACAATGGACCTAGGTATGTACAGATGCATACAGGATACTTATATATTTACATAACCTCTTCGCGAAGCGTTTCGCTAACTTTCTTACCGTAAAAACTGGAAGATACTTGGAGTAGTGAAAATTTTCGAATTTATACATACATAAGTACAACCAGCTTAGGTATGTATGTAGTGGGTACATACTCAAAGTCAAATAATTTACAACCATCAAACTTTTGCACCAGCAGCATAAAGTTGTTTCGCAATTTTCAATATACCTACGTTACACGGCGTCAAGTATTAACCAGGATATAATTCAACGGTGGGAGGTTGACAAAAAACGAGAGAGGAATTTACTGATAAAAAAAGAGAGAGTGAGAGAAATGAAAGAGCCCGTTATTCAACGTTATTCTCCGTCGATTATTTTACTTTGGAAAGAAAAAGGAAGAGGAAAAAATAAGTCAAACATTGAAAAGCAAGTAAATGTGTAGAGGTATTTTCGACAAGCTATTACGCATACATAGGTATGATGTCTAAATTACAATCGTATGCTTTTCAAATTTTTTTATTTATTTTTATGATTATTCTTTTTCAGCGCGTTTTTACGCTGAGATTCAATACAGATTGATGATAATCATCCAAGGGCGTATAATTCAATTCACTTCTTTAACGAACGAAAACCCTTTGATTTTTTTCGGAGAAACGTGTACTGCAGAATTCATAAAGTGGGAAAAAAAGAAAAATGAAGGGTGATTCGTCTCGTAGATATTTTTTGTTTTGTTTTTGAATTAAAAAGAATTTGGTGCACCCTTTAATCACCGTGACCTATAGAATATGCGTAAGTGTAAAATAAAATTTTAGTTTCCTAAAAAAAAGTTACCCCCGCGCATACCTGATAAGCTTCTGTGCTGTAGTAAGGTATTGTTGCAAATTTTATCTCCGACACACACTCGGGGTCGCGTTCAAATTGAAGAGCTTCAATTTCGCATAATTATGACCCTTTGTATACCCCTGAATATAATATAGAGCCGTGGGTGGAATTCACATTGCCCCGATTCGCGCGTCGTGTATAGTGAAAACACGCACGTCCAAAATCTATATGCCGAAACACATAGGTATACACGTTATACATGTATCATACCCCATACCTTCGATATCCACATAACAGAACTGGGAATTTTCTATTCAATGAAAACAGCGAATAGGTAAATACATGGGTACATAAATGGCCGATATATATATACGTGGTGTACATAACAAAACGCCGCCACGTGCGAGCAGAGTGATAATGTGCGATTTCTCTACATAGGTATATAAATATGTACCTACGTATTGCGTACACCCCCCTGCATGAGCAGCCCGTATATAACATAATCAATTTGTAAATAAATTTATTCGAACCGAACTGTAAAGTTAACAAAACTCCCTCGGAATCAAAAAGAAAAATGAATTAAATTATCTTTCATCTTTTTTCTTTTTATTAATCTAGTTATTCAAGAAAGAAATGAAAGAAACTATATAAAGAAAATTATTCCTTTCCTTTCTTTTTGAGCAAATATGTATAGTTTTCACGCAAGAATGAAGTAAATGATGTGCGAACATAAAAAAAAACAAAAACACAACATGGCTTCCCGCAGATAATATTTTACTTGATAACGAAAAGAAAAAAAATATAAAGTAGATAGCAGGTCATCGAGTTGTTCGGAAAATAAAGTTCTCGATGCGAATATCCCCATTCCCGCATATTTGTACAATAGACAGTTATTTTCACATAAAGATCAGATTAAACGTACAAAGTTAACCCCGCTAAACGAACGTATTCGGATAAACGAGATGGTCAGGTTAGAAAAGAAAACAAAAGTAGCATAGGTCGAATTGTTATCGTGAATAAAACGCGATGCGTATATGTAGTAATAATAATAATAATAATAATGAAGTATCGGGGTAGTGAGACAAAGAAAATGAGATAGACAGAGAAAGCGCGTATATTAGGTAACATATAAATACGTATCCTAGAAGGGTCGTACTCTACTGGGTAGTTTTTCGCCAGTTGAAAGCCTACAGCAGCTGGGGGATCGCGCGGGGCAAGCTCTCATCCGTGATCTGGGTGAATATTTACCGCTGCCTGGTCAAAGCGGATTGAATCCCGAAGCCGTACCAAACTCACCCCCTCGGGGAGAATGAAGCAGAGTCGGTTGGACACCGTGATACCGAAAGCTCCGCTACTCAGGTCACATTGTGCCCACACGTTTATACCTATACCTATACCGCAGTCGACTAGCCATAGTTTTTGGTCCTTCGACAAAAGTTACACCTGCAAAAGCTGAACGAACTGATTCTATTGTTTTTGGTTTTCAGGCTTTTTCACTATCCTCATTTTAATCCGATGAAAATTTTACCGAGCGTGTAGTCGGCTAGTTGGTTAACCATATATATGTATTATATAGTTATGCGTTTTAACATTCGCTCATCGTAATTTTAGAGTGCATAATAACAATAATTATGATAATAATAACAATAACACTAATAATAATGAGAACAACGATTCACCAGATTTCGAAAAATTCAAATTCAGAGAAGAGATAAGAAATAAGTCGAGCGATACCTAAGGGACAAAAATTCCTGACACGAGTTGCGCACCAAGAAGGTCCCAAAGGAATTTTCTTTCTTTTTTTTTCTCTCTCTCTTTGTAACGGAACGCAAACAAAACAATTAAACGGTAAAGTAATAATTGCTCTTTGGGGTCTGATTAATTATTCTTCTGAATTTCCTTGAAATCTCGAAACTCATTGTAAGAGGGAGACTCAAAGTAAAATAATTCAGAAGGGATGGGAAGATTTTGTTAAAGGTCACGATAAATATGGGACTAAGATTTTATCAAATTCATTCATTTGTTTTTTCATTTTTTTTTTTTTTCTCTAAGAAGACACGACACTTTGCATCAGCGTGTTATTATGTTGTTTATTTGAGGCCTTGGGGAAAATTAAGGTTTCACGAGAGGCTCGTGAACGGTATACTCGACCTACTCCGTTTCTTCGTTTCCCTTATTATTATTATTTATTAATTTTTTTTTATTTCTTGAAAGAAAAACTCCATTCCAGTTTACCTCCCCCTCCGCCTTGAGTCGTTTGACAGTTTTTCTCACAATCAGAATCAACGAGAGCAGACGTGAATTTTTGTGTAGGTCCTACACCGGTTATACGTACCTATATCTACACCCGTATAGGATTACCACGAAATAGCGTCTACTTCGCTAAAACCAACTGTCTAGACTTTTACCAAATTGGTTAGCTCGGAGAATTCGTAAAACCATAGTCTTTAGTATTCTCAACTCCTGCAGCGATATTTCGATGAACCAAACGAACAACACCCCAACTCTGGAACGCCGGATTCTCTATGTATCCATACCACCGATATACCTACACACAATTTTCAAGGAGTACATAAAACTGCAGCTGCAAAACTTACAAGCTAGCGTCAATTTCATCTCCAGAGAGTTTTCCGAGCAAACGATGAGAAAACCTTTTCGATCGGATGATATAGTATAAGGTTAAACTTACGTACGTACGTATAACGTACGAATAAAGATAAATAAGTAAATAAATAAATAAAAATCCTATACCACCTCAGCGGAGCTTGAAATGGCTTCGGAAATTGGATTGACGATAACAACACGTAGTTGAACTTGAACTGCGAATGTTACCAATGCCGCGCTTCGGATCTCGACATTTTTCGATCCTTTGTAATCATGACAAGTTCTTTGAACCGTTACCACCTGATTCAGCGACAGTGAAACTCGCTGTTTGTTAAGTCAACCGTGTATACTCCATGTGTATAACATTGTGATACGTATGTATGTAACGTACGTACATATGTATACGCGTACGCACAACATGTTACATATCGAACGTGTTCATTGTGGAGCTCTTCGCTGAAGCCGAAGCAAGGACTGCAGTTGACATTGTGACGCATAAACACCCCTATACAACCGAAATATCTCGACCCTAGCTTCAGAAGAGGTTGTTCCCACCCACATAACGATCGATACATGGACCCGAGCGTAATTTAATACACATCCGGTCTCGCAAGAAGCTTGCCGCAAGGTATTAACATACTTTTTCATATTTCGCCACGATATTTGACACGAGATATTCAACGATCGTGATGGGTAATGATGTCATACTCACAGCTATTATACATTCGAAAACTCGACATTGTTGAGGTAAAATTTCAAAAAAAAGTACCAAACAAAGTTATACCGCAAGTTAAAACGTGACGGAAAATTTTTGAACCACGAGAATGAAAAAAAAAAAAAACTGAATACAAAATTCAATTCATCGCGCGCCGAGAACAAGATTATACGTTCAAATCCTCGACGACAATTTTGTGTAAATTTGATTGTGAGAGAAAAAAAATGGTCAATTTCAAGCGTCTCCTGAAAATCCTTTGACACATCATTTTATTTAATCGACCGAACGTTATAATTACGCGCGTGCGTTACGGCCGGAAGAAAAAATCAAATAAATAGTAACGATAAAGAAATTTGCGACCGTGCCGAAGTCAAAAAAATAAAACCTTTCAGGACCGAGTTGACAGCCGTGAAATCGAAAGAGTTTAATTGCCAAAAATCACTCCTAGAGAACAGTGTATGTATATGCATATAGGTATACGTGAATCACTTAATCTTCGTCTCGGTCTCCCTTCTCTGAATTTCTTGGCACCCTCATACCAGTTTTTCTTTTCTCGCTATTCGATCAACTACAAAACATTGCTGTATTCTATTACAAGTTGTTGGTAACAAAAAAAGGAGGTGGGAAAGGAGAAGAGGAAAAAAAATTCGATTCACGGTTTTCATCGTCACCAAATGTCAACTAACTAATTAATCATCTACATGCCTTTAACACATCCCTTCGTGTAGCGACATTTTGTCAAGTATTTTATTTTTGTATATAAGGTTAGAAATGACTCGGCGTATTTCTTTCCGAATGTCATCGTGTCTGGAGTACCTGAAAACGTCGATTATCATATTACCCCGATATAGAAAAAAAAATTTCTTCATTCTTTTTTTCTATCAAATTTTCTTGGTAAACACCGATTCACCGCAGGTTCGAAATACCGCGAATGTATAATTCCTTGAATAAATTATTTTCAATCGAGAAACCGTGCGGAATTTTTCGCGCTACCAAAGTAATTACTCAAGTTTTCTTTCCTTTACATCGCGGATTATTCATGGGCAACCCTTATAAACACGCCGAGCTGTTTCTGATTCGTTTTATTTATTTATTTATTTATTTATCTATTTCTCATACATTTATTTCCATATACTCGAGTTTTCCATTGGGCGTTATCTTAGGTGTGTATATAACAGTAATTATATTCGCGGTTCAATCACCGTACTTTAATCCCTAAAAACCCACCCTTAATATAATACAAGCTAACTTAAGCTTAGGCTTTTGCTATCGATCCTCAATTTATTATTCCATCGAATCTAACTTTTATTTCGATAATATGCAAAGTTTTCCCATTAAATTATAATAAACGACACTACGCTATCGAGATTTCATTATATCGCTGTAGATGTATACATATATATATATATATTACGGTAAATTTTTCTTTCGTTTTTTTTCGTTTCATATTTATTTATATAATAATGTCTAGATACACTCTGATTGCAAGGCGCCGATCGTAAAATCCATTTTATATTTAAGAACGCGGTACGTATGTATAACTTTATGAGCAACTAAAACAGTCGATGGAAAGAAATCAGGTTCATAAAATTCCAATGTAATTTTTCGATCGTCTAAAACCTATGTCAACACCCGCAATGGTTCTTGCAAATAAAGATAATTTACCTTCGTTTTTTTTTTTCACCGATCTGGGAAGCGCGGCAATCGGTCTTCGTATACTTTGATGAAAAGTGAGAAAAAAATGTAAAAAAAAAAAACCAAGAACAGGAAACAAAAATGAAAATTATCATTAAATCGGCGGTGGTATATTACAGATGCAGGGGCACGTGACATTTGATGGATTTGGTGCGGATTAATGAAGGTGGAGATTCGGTGGACCGCGATCCTCGATCGTTGAAGTTTTATGATTAACGACCTTGTTGAAAAAAACGAAAGAAAGTAGGTAATACAGACAGCTTTCCTTTTGGCTCTTTTTTTTTTCTTCGCTTGAAAAGGGGTCATAATTACGTGAGGGTGAACCACCGATTATCGTATACTAGTATATTAATTAACATACAATATTAAAACAAAAAACATAAAAATTCCGCACTCGAAATGTTCACACCATTTCGAATTAGAAGAAAATTAAGACAAAAGAACTATGGTAATTGTTTGATTCCAGAACATGCGAGTAAAGAAGGGGGGGGGGGGGGGGGATCAATTAGGTAATAACGAGGAGTCGAAAGGAAAAAGCTTGTTGTACGGAAAACAGCTTTGTTTCATTCCGGAAAGTGAATATCTCGGAAAATTGGCCATGGAAAGAGAAAAAAAAAAATGGTACGATTGAAGAAAGTCCTTTTCTCCGTACAAATACACGATCTTCCTCACTCTTTTACCCGAGCAACGATTGCCAGGGCTAAAGCTTCTGCTCCGAGCGACAACAACCAGAGCTTGTCGTCCTTCTATATATTCTGTAGGTATGTATTATATACAATATATGTATATATGTACATAGAAATGCTATGGGGCACCCTGCAGCCGTAAGCTCCTTATCAGCTGGACATCCATACCTCCTGCAGTACCTACCTCAGTTCATTCTACCTCGGGAACTTGAACGCGGTATAATCGACGACTGTAACCGAGGTACGCGATCCCAAAACTTTCCAGTGAAACAGAATCAATGATATTTATGTGTATGTACCCATATTATATATATAATATACCTGAAAGTGAACACTGAATGACAAACTTCATGCAGACCACTCGACTACCGGTATATCTCTGATAACCTCGAGTTCAAAAATTTCAATTGATCGATGGATGAAATATCGCATATAAAGCAAACCGATAATTGTAAAGGTGAGTTACGTATACGCAGGTATTTTTTTCTATATAATGTGTAAATGTGTACCAATTCTACGTATCCGAATAGCTAGTAATATATTACATACATAACGATTTATTACAAGTGACTGTTTTTTGATTTTACGTCTGCAAAACGAGCTCACTCTACGTGCAGTCGATGATGCAGGAGCGCAACTATGAAAATGTAAAATACAAATAAAAGGAATGATCATTCGTACGCGTGTATTTATTTATTTTCATATCAAGCGGCCTGAAGTGACGATAATTAAATAGAAATCGAAATCGTCGATCGAATGAATGGGGCGTGCGATGAATACGTCGTCGAGGATTCGGATCGTATTCTGTATACGTACATAGGTACGTACATACACATTAAATACGTACCTAATATATATGTAGAGGTGAAGTAGGCAACGGGTGGTAAAAATGAGCAGTAATTAATATTCTGAAGGGTAAAAGAAAAAAGAAAAATTCAATCAAAAAAACGAGTAAATAAATAAAGTATAAAATAAAATTCATGTCGTTTTCCACGGTACCGCCGCCGGTTAAAATTTCTGTTCGTACACCCATGCACCTTCGATTCAGGGCAGCCCCTTCGTATATTATGGCCGGTTGAAATCGTGCGGACACGAAATAATTAACGAATAAAAACCGCTGAACGAGAAACGAGAATAAATGGCAAAGGGATGAGGAATGGGAACGAGGTGAGAAAATCCTCGGTTATTTGAGGGTGAAACGAACTGCTGAAGGGACGATGGGCAACTTTTCAAATTTTCAAAATTTCATTCAAATTAAACAACTCACATTTAACAATTATCCGAAGTGTACCCACGAGGGTAGGTTTTATGCGTTCACCATAATTAATTCATTTATATAACAACAATTTTTCAGATTTTTTTCCCATCTCACATTACAGGTATAAATTGGTTGAAAAAAAAGAATTTGCTAAATAATTTTCTGCGATAATCGAATTTGTCGTCGATATTTTCGAAGCAATTTCTTCATTCTTTTTGGACACGCTTCGAATGACACGTCACGATTTTCTTCCCCGGAGATAACCCACCTAGACAGACATAAAACAATGAGAAACTATTTCACGACCGGATGCGCCGAACAGATCGAAACAGCTGAAGCGAATCATCCGAGTCAGTGCGACGTCTCCTGTACTTCATGGTATTGCGGAGATCGTGGGAATCTGACAGGAAACTGGGCAGATCTCGCAGGTAATTCGTAACAATTACTATAAGCAGGATGAATATGAATGCCTGCGGTTAGGGAGCTTTGAGAAACCTTGGAAACTAGCCAGAACTTGGGCTTGAATTTCCAGTCCAGAATATCCACAGACTCTGGCCACATTCATTCCTCTCTCTCTCTTCTCTTTATCTCTCTCTTTTTCGCTCTCGCGCTTTTCCATACAAATTTATGATCAAACGGAACATGCAGGAACTTACTCTAGGTACCCATGTGGATGCAGTTATTACATCATACATGTATTGTAAACTTTATTAAACTATCTCTCATCCCTTTAGTATAACGCGCACCAGATGCCTTTTGCCAGAATCGTAGTCCCACTAAAATAATAGAACCACCAACTTATCAAGCGAATGTAAACCGTACAGGATTACCTTTTCACAACAACTGAATTTACATAAATTCTCCTAAGAATAAAAAAAATAAACAAATAAAGGTAACGAAAGATAAATTTTTCTTTTTTATCGATGATCGGTTATTAGCAGGAGTCCAAACCATCGGAATTCAACTCACAAAAAAGTTCGTATCACATGCTACTATCAGAATGTGTACTTCGAAAAGTTTCGAAAACTAACCCCTCGTAATAATCCTCTTACAAAAAAAAAAAAAAAAGAAAAAAGAGAAGTGATATTCCTTTTTTTTTTGTTAACCCAACCAGAAATGTTGACGTTTGTTAGAAAACGAAGTAAAAAACAATACTTATTCCAAGTAAAAACCCAACAACAAACTAAGTTTTCCTCTCCAGATAGCTGTTGCCTGCGTGAGCTGTCTGAGACAGAAGGTAAGAGTAGATATGGTAGAGATGAAGGGTTGGCCAGACTTTGTATATCTCTGTGTGTGGAGTATATAAGTCGTGTAATATATCTTGAGCTAGGCGCGAATAACAGCTGAGGTAAGTGGGAAGCGAATTTATATATTATTTTACTTTATTCTATTTTCCCCTTTTTTTTTCTATCACAGCCCTTTCTCCTCTCATCCCTTACGGCGCGGCGCCTCGTACAGTCTTGAGCCAGCTACTCAAGAGAGTCGGCCGAACCCGCTTGAAGAGCTTCTGGACATGAGACTAATGGATATAAGGTTAAGAGAGGCACGAGACCTATTCACGCGGTAGCAGGCGCGCGTCGTTAATCATTCTTCGAGTTCCTTCATGCTCACCACCTGCGGGTTAATTAGCTTCGAAGAGAAAAGAATTGGGGGAAGGAGGAACCGGGGGACGGAGGGACAAGCGTGATAGAGAAATGGGAGAGTTAGGACATTGGTCAACCTGATCGATATAAAAGACTCGCCAGTTTTCCACGAGCCTAACATCAGGTAAAATATCGAGGATCGATGGTACGAGAAATGATTTTTTATCCAAACGAAGAACACGAGTGGAAAACTGAAAGCGAGGTGGAGTTGAACCTTTTGCTTGGGTAATTTTTCCTAATAAAATTGGTGTTATTCTGATCAAATTTTGTTTCCGAAAAGAACGGTCTGATTTTCCGCATGCCCGAGAAATTTCTCGATCTTCGTTTGACGGATCCGCATTTCAAGATTGGTAATTAGGAATAAATGGGATGAAATTTTAGGAGTGGTATAATTCATCTGGTAATTGAGCTGTATACCACATAGAGGATTGGCAGGGGGGGGGGGGGGGGAGGGGTCGAAGATCTGTCAACCCTTAATCTAACCCTACGTTGCGGTTGTGTTGCTACCTTGCGAGTTCATCCCAACGGATAACAATCCACAATCAGCCGTGACCAGCAGCTAAAAGCGCGGCCATGTTTGCAGTTTCCCTTCCGGGGTACGGAGTTGAACGCAAAACAAATATTTAGACTCATCGCGAACCTGGCTGGGCGAGGAGCTAAACCGTAGCAAAGACGTATTGTAGGATAGAATATACATATATACGTATATACATATACGCGAAAATTACCACTCCTGAACACATCCACCTTCACATTTTCAATGTATATAAGTGTGTTTGCAGCGCGATGTGAACAGGATACAAAAGCAAAGGGGTCTCTCACTCTCCTCTCATCCTTTCGCATCACCTCACCTTCGAATAAACCAAGGTGTGGGCGTTATAGAGACAACCAAGGTTACCTATAGGTATATTCGCGTATAGGATACAACCGCAACCAGCAACACACCCGTTTACGTGTAATTGGGTTAAAGCAAACGTAGTCAACTGAATAGCGATAGGATTGTAACGCACACCATTTATATCCTCCCTAAGGGCACAAGTATCTTCGTAACCTACGAACTTTCAACACGTCTGATGATCATTCTTATACTTCTTTTCTCTTTTCTAATTAGATTTATCGGACCGCAATAGTTTTGTTATTTCTTCTACAGATTCAGTCGAATGCAAAATATTTTCTAACGTTGTACCTGAATACACCTTGTATACTGCTGTATATTCACGTAAGAGGACCGATTCTGGTATACCGCGCGTTTGCGGTTTTAATGAATACGAAAGTAGGGGGAGATTGGGGAAAGGAGGTGAGAAGGGAGGGCGAACTTACCAAAGAGCTAAGAGAAAAAGGGTGGCTAGGGAAAAGGGAGATTGAAAGACAGCTGAAATTTGAAGGTGAAGGAAACCCCGCGACGTACACGAAGATTATATATTTGAGAGAGAAAATTATTTTGGAAACCGAAAAAAAATTATATATACATATATCCACATACTTATAAACATCTCTATAGTCGGTCAAATAAAACACGACGGAAGCCATTAGTTTATTTTTTTATTTTTATAGGGTATTAGCCCGAAGAAGTACGATGCTTGGCGAATGTAGCGAAAGCGAGGGGCGTTAAAAAATGAGGATCGGATTTTAACGAGATGTGTATTACAGGTGCTTTTTTATAACTTTTTTTTTTATTTTTTATTTATTTTTTTTTTTAGGGAGAGGGTGCTGCAGGATGTAAACGAAAGTTGAGTTTGGAAAAGAAGAGCGAGGAAGGATATTCTGGAGAGTAAATATAACGTTAGGATGAAGATTGGCGGTTGTATCTCTCACCCCGTAAAGGGTTGGGAATTATTACGGAATTTCGTATCCTGTTGCGGTTGGCGCTAACACTCAAATTACCGGATATGGGAATTAGGGTCTGTAATCTGCTTAAATGTAATCTCTACTCACCCTTTACAATTTGAATTGCTGTGAATCAGTTTTGTTATAGATAATAAAATTAACCCTCTATTTACGATTCGCTCAGACGCGGTTGAAAGTTTAATTTGGTGAAAAAATTCGAGGGGTGCGACGGAGGAATATGTACTTCCATTTTTTTTCCCCCACGCACCGAGGTGGTTGTGAGATATGAAATTCCTTATATCCGCACAGTTGTAATCGCCTGGGGAATGATTTTGAGAATTATAAAC
This sequence comes from Athalia cordata, assembly GCA_963932425.1. Classification (NCBI taxonomy): domain Eukaryota; kingdom Metazoa; phylum Arthropoda; class Insecta; order Hymenoptera; family Athaliidae; genus Athalia; species Athalia cordata. The sequence continues at coordinate 20,355,746 of OZ010625.1, forward strand.
CGCACGTTTGAACCGTATCGCGTAAACTATATTGCCAGTACTCACGAAATATTATATCAGTTCAGATCGTAGAAGAACTAACTTCACGCGAACCCGTCGTTTTCCCATTACTTTAAAAGTGAAAATTATAACCTCGGCATGTGGCGGAATTCTAGCACTTACCCTTATTTCCTGCAAACCCGGTCACGCCGTAACTATATCAATGAAATATTTGCCCATAGGATATTTGAAAATTCGGAATAAGCGAAAAGCTTGAAATTTCAGACTCAAGGGGGTAGGTATGGAGAGTCGGGGATCAATGATATTTTATTTTCAACTTTACGATGATAGTTCAGTTAAGGTTTTAGGGTCTCGTTGCGTAGGCAAGACGCGCCCGTCACGCACCATATTACTCCTAGTATTACCCCGTGTAATACGAAGGGCTACGGTCTGGTAAGTTTGTTAGTTCGTTACGCGAAACCTCGTCTGGATCTGATAAGTTACGCGTGACTGAAGCAGCCACCTGTTAACGAATTCTATTTTTAGATTTCATATACATATATAGCTACATAGCTGCACAAACGGGCCTCTTCCGAGGAGGACGCCGCGCCGCGCCGGTAACCGGGCAAAGGTAATTAAATTTACATCTTGCGGTAACTCAACTTTGGCGACTATGTTACTTCTATGTATATATACCTAAACCTCGGATAATCGATATATACTCTGAGAATCCACCGTCGTCGTCGTCATGTTATTTTGATTTGTAGCATCGGCTCTCTTTTTTTTTTAACCTTTTTTCCAAAACTTCCCCCATTCCGGGGACGCGATGACTGATGCAGTTGGGCATGGCCATAATTAGACGAATGGCAAAGAATTCCCTAGTGGAGAGGGGGATGAAAAAAACGATGACGGTATATCTGCAGGAAGACTCTGAAGTAAGGTATCAGTTCTTCGTTTTCCCTTGACACATCCCTCGGGAACTTACGATTCTAGCTGTAGGCGCTCTCCGATCATTTTATCCTCTGGGAAAGTTTTACTACCATATCGCACCCGTTGACAGAAATTGATAGTACGCCGAGCCAATAGATTGTCCTTCTACAAAGCTCGCCTTTGATTTTTCACGAGGAGAAACTTACTTCGAAACTGAAAGAACAAAAGAATATATAAGGGAAATAGCACGTTACAGTAAATACTTGACTTCTCATTTTCTCTATCGCCAAAGTGGATTTTTCATTGTTTTATTACCCCCTACTAAGCGATGCATGGGACATCAGTTTTAAATCGAGGTCAAAATGGTCGTCACTAAATTTGTTTATATCAATAGATTCGTGTGTAGTGATAACAGGGATTTTTAGTTCAGAAATCTTTCGTAAATTGCAGCCAACGGACTTTCCAATGTATTCGAGTAAAGAGGTTCGTTCTTTTCTATGTTTTTATTTTTATTCACCGTCTTTTCCGAGTAAAAGAATCTTCGGAAAGGTGGTAGGAAAAGAAGTAAAGAGTTTGCGGTTGCATCGAGACACTTGTATCGTAAATTCTATTCAAGAACCATACCCTATTTCCTTTTCCGTTATACGTACGCGGTTTACATACGTATCTACCTGCAGCTTTTTATTTTATACACCTATATCGAAACGTTAGAAATATATACGTATTCGAAAATTTGATGAATAAAACTGTTTCGTCGAATGTATAATAATCGTGAAGTGGGTATAAGGTATACTAGGAAAAAAAAAAAAAAAAACATTCGCTCAAATTTTGTTCGGTGTATAAAATTTCTGTGGAAAGTATTTTAGCTACTATTTGATGAGATTGGCTCTTTTATAGGATGGTCCAGAAGGAGCACTTGCGAAAAAGGAACTAAAAAGAATAAAAAGAAAATAAAAAGAGAAAAAAAAGGTATAAGGAATTCGCCAAATCCTATGCAGCTAGCTATTCCCGTTCGGCGCGTCGCTGCACGTGAGAAAATGAAGAAAAAAAATAAAAATAAAGAAATAAAGAAGAGAGAGGAAAAAAAAGGAGCGCTCTACGAGCGAGTCGGATGTGCATTTCCCTCCACAAAATCCTGCAACCAAAGGAATTCAACTCTCGTCATTAACTTCATCCAACTCGCTCTACGTTTTCCAGGAGCACACCTCTTATCTCGAACTGCTTGACTCAACCGAGCAACCCCAAGATATTTATTTTACGGTTGGACTGACTGAAGTTACGTTGCTTAACTTTGCCGGAGAGATTGAACCCGGTAAAGTTACCTTTCGAAGGATCAACCGACCGGACTATCAAAATTCCTTGTGTTTAAAGGCGAAATGAAGGTTTTCGAATTAGTAAAATGAAAAGAACATACAGACGATGATCAAAACCAGAAGTATTATAGCATTTGAAAATATCGTCCGCCGGTCTCTTCTTTCATTTCGTGTTTTTCCCTTTTTTGAGAATTGATCGATTGAAAAATTGGAATCAAAGATATTCCGCAGTTGGAAACGACGCGGTACACTTGGACCTAGAAAATATTAGGTTTTAAGTCAAGTAACTCCGACGCATATATAGATATATCTATCCAATGTATAATGGGATATGAGATAGAGAAGAGCTGAACGAAGCTGGAAACTGGAAAGATGCAAAGGAGGAAAACGAGTGGTGAATTTTTCAGATGCATTGTCTGCCCCAGAAGCGAAGATATTTATTAGACCGCACCAGAACCAGCGTCCCGGGTATATAAGTCCAAACTGCGCCAATACGATTTTCTTACAAACGACCAGGAAAAACAAAAGGAATTGCAATCAGTACTACCAAAGAAATAAAATATCACAGAGACTTGTCTGCGATTCTTTCCTGACTCGAGAAAAAAAAAAAGAACACAATAATCATAATAAAAATAAGAATAAATTAACGAAAAACATTTCAACAAATTTCGATCCAGCTACTGTTTCCAAATTCACCCGCGAGTAAGACGAAATTTATATTCTAAAATAATTTTAATTGTGGACATTTGAGAGGATCGCGGGAATGCGTTTTGGGGTTGTTTTCTGAGAATTCGGCGTGTCTTGGATGTGAAATAAATAAAGTAGACGAAGTTAAATCGGGATTACCATTACCGTTGTACGGTAACTGTATATACCTATACATCTGATCCGTAATTGGTGAATTCTTATTTTTGTCTTTTTTTTATCTTATATTCTCTCGTTTTTTAGCCCATTGAAAAAGGTCAGCGAATTGATTTTGCTCAGTGTACACGCGAGTACAAGCAAAGCATAGTCTAGACTCGGAGTGAAAGGTGTACTTACAATGGCTAAAAGGACATTTGGTCCTGTATTAGCGAACGGTGGATCCCATGTGGTATATATACATGCACATACATATGTGTACAGTATATCCCATATAATGTATAGCCATCCGAGCCCTCGACCCAAATGTACCAAACACTCCCGTTTTTGGAAAAGTGGAGGTTGAAGGGGGGAGTCGGAGGGGAGTATAAAACGGCGTTGGGACAAACTGGAATACCTCTCGAAAGAAGAAGTGATATAAAATGTTGAGCTCATGCGAGTGACCGTCCCAGACTCTCTCGTTCCCTACACTACACATATATACGGAGGTACACGCCCTCAACCCTTTTTCTTTTTGTGCTTTTCTTTTTTTTTTACCTATACGAACGAGCCTACTGTATAGTATATTAGTGAGAGCAGCAAACCCTTACTTTTGGAATCGACTCTGAAAACCTTAATGCAAAGCCGATACCGTGCCGAGAGTTAACAGGGGGACGCCGGTGCCGCGGATGGACCCAGAAATTGCTTGAGCGAATATAAAGAATCAGATTTCTATTTTTCTTTTTATACGTAGAGATATGTATCTGTATATCACAACGATGATAATAATAACGTACCCGTAACCATCTGGTCGGAAATGACGGAAGAAGAATAAGTAAATCGAAATATAATTGTACTTTTTTAAAAGCGCGGGAAATTTGTATAAACCGGAAATATGATTGCGAGTTAAGAAAAACGGTGACTAGTTCAGAAAATCGAATAAGTTATGTAAACATTTTTGTGTAGGGGATCGAGATCGCTGTTTATTTAAGATTTCCATATATTTTACCTCAGACTATGTCGTGGAATTTCTTTGAAATTTAGAACCGTCGTAATAAAAATGCCGATTTACCAAAAAAAAGAAAAATCTAATTCGTGATATTAATCAGTGAAATTTGCCTTTGTTTAGATATATCAAAGTCTTTCGTGTCGGACCCTCCGCACTGCTTCCCTTGCCCTTCTCTTTTCTCTTTCTCCTACTCCATTCCTTCAGCCCTTTTCTGTTACCTATTCGCCCTTTCCTACAACTGCTGGCATTAATCTCCTGAATAGTTTAGAAACTAATCTAAAACTACACCCTACCACCTTATGCCTAGTATCCTATATGTATATCGTATACATACGTATGTATATAACCGCTACTTTGCGTAGTGAGGTACTCAGTGATATTAGAAATGTTATCGGGTATTAATTTCACAAATTCAACCAAAACCTCCCCCCCCTTCCTCCTTCCTTAATATTCCACTCGGCACCTCGGATTTGGTAGATATTACTCAATCTACCTTTGATCTTTCCAATAGTTACGTACATTAAATACGTTCGTTGAACGATCTCGCTGATTAATAGGAAGTGAAGTAATGCGAGTAACATGCGACAGCGATGTTCGTATTCTTTAGCGATTGTCTGCGTCGTGTCGTGCCAAAAAGAATTTCTAAATGTATTCGATGCCAGGAATATATATGGTATGCGGTGATCCACGGACGTTACCGCGAGACCCCCGCAAACTAAGGGTAGCAAATTCACCCTAGCAATCTGTCATGTATGTGGTAACGGACTTCGTCACCCTCCTAAATAATGAAGATAAACATTGCGCGTGAAACGTCAAAATTTTGGGCACCCTGTTTATTATACAAGGAACACCGTGGATGTAACGATGATGACGGTGATTATTTCTGAAACTTACGTATAATATAGTAACCACCAAGTACGAGCGCTCTCGTTACAGTTTAAAAAAAAAAAAGTTGACAGAGGAATTTGAGAAATGAATAAACAAAAAATTTGACCTTCGCGGGACTCGATTCTTGAGCCATAGATATATATGTATAGAGCGAATTGGAAAGACTTGTAAAAAATTTTGTAACAAGCTATGCGTGAATGAATAAAAAACAAGAATTGCATTCCAAAAATTTCACTGCTGCAGGGATAGCTAATTAACGCCGTTGGATTGATTGCCGTTGTTTTCAAAGGACTAATTAGTTTCCGGTAACTAGCGCGTGGTATACGAAAACGCGCAAAGCGACTTGGAGCTTACGTTAAGACAGGATATAACTAATATGTGTATTACACTATATATATTCCGCATGCATATACACACCGGTATACACATGCACGTGCGAGAGGCAACGCGACGCTATACGTCGCGGTTTAGGGGTTATTAAATTTCGCTGCGAGAATACTAAGCCTCGTAGAAACGTTGTTCGATATTTGAAAGGGTATATGATACAGGTTGACTGTACCTATAGATATACAGGCAACACTAGGTTCTACGAAGAGGTGTATTACATTTGATACTTAAGACCACTGGCAATTTGTCCGCGTCGAAAATGTCAACGACGTAAACTCGTTCCATTCGCTTCCGTTCATATACCTGTGATAACTCCACCGGATGAAACGGAAAATCGACCGTCATTTACGTGAAATTGAGAACAACAATCGTCAGCTGTGCTGCACCATAAAATATAGTAAGAGACGCGATAACGCTCTCTCCTAATCACCCCGCATGTACTATTAATTTATATCATTTCTATCTCTGATGTAAAGTGCAAATACAGAACAACGAGATCTCGTTTACGAAAAGTTTATTCCATACAGCGAAACTCGCGAAGGAATTCAAAGCACATTACAAAAACGGAAAAAGCAAAAAAAACAAAAAGAAGTAGATATGTGAAAAGAAACGAAGTTTTGTTTTAAAAAAATTATTTTCTCTCACGTAATGCGCGAGGCTTACTAAGTTTCGTCGATCATTTTCGACAACTATAATTCTTTCGTCTGTACGCTCGCAGAATTTCACGGCTGTCCTGCGTTTCCTCATTGCTATGAGATAAGGATTATCGGGAAAACTCCTGAAGATATAATAACGAAAGAGAGGGGAAAGGTAGCCCTGAGGCTGTGGAAACGAAGTGGAGTGAACCTATTTTTTTGTTATCATATATAGATATTTTTTCTTATATATTTATTTTCGTATTTCTGACCACCTCGCTAGCTTGATTATATCCCATCACGTAATAATTCTGAAACTAACCCTTTTAATATACGCGCTCTATGTGAAATTCGTCTCGTTCGATATAATTTCGGCGTCTGTACGCCTTGTATCGTCCAAGTTTTATTTACTTATTATCAGACGACGCGTTGCCCAGCCGAAATCCTTTGGAGCTTTTAAAATTCCTTTTGCAAAAATTAAAAATCTAAAGAATGAAAAAAAAAAAAGTAGAAATTATAATTCACCACTTATCTTAATTCATGTTTCTAATTATACGGATCGTACCTAATTATAAGCTGCGGGAAACTACCATTGTGAATAAAAAAAAAAGATGAAAAAAAAAAGTAATTTACAATAATAAAATAAAACTGTTAAACCCGCAATCCCTAATTATCAACTTCTTATACTACCTTAGTTTTACCCTTAACTTCATTTTATTGCAAAGTTCGCATCTGTTAACGAATTCCAAGGTTACAGAAGATCCTCGTTTTAACGACCGAACTAACGCTGCATTAGAAAAAAAAAAAAACACTTTGCCGAAAACTCTTTAAAACAATTTGTTCTTTCTTCTTTTTTCCCCTTTAATTCATTTAAGAAATCCCCCGTTCGCTGTAATGTATAACTAATTATGGTAATTCTTCAATCACTTAATATTTTATGTCGTTCGGAGATAACCATATAACCCATACACACGCCGCATATGAGCTTGTAAAGATCGATAAATTCATATAATATTCATCGGTGATAAATTATGCCGATATATCGTGTGTACATTTAGGTATTCGCGGTATAACGAGCGGAGGATATATTGTACTCGGAGGGTAGATAATATAGGTATATGTTTTACCTATGTGTATGTATATTACATAGTAGAATCTAGGGGCAAAAATTCTGCCGCTTTAGTTGATTGAAAATTGGCTATTAATGGGGGGGCTGATGACACAACGAAATTACGCTTATCGGAAACTACCGGAGGGTGAACGAAGGGGTAAAACTATTTTTGCAATTAAAATCCGTGTACTCGCTATACAGTGCAGAATACAATTACGATTAAAATGACCTGAAGTAAATTAAAGAACAAAAAAGAGATGGATTGAGAAATAAATAGAAAAAAAATGAAATGATTTTACAATTATTTTTTTTCGATTATGAATTATACCTGGTGTCAAATAGTGCGTGAAAAATGTGGAAAAATTATAGTTGCTACCGTTCAGCACTAGATCGCGCATTATAAATATAATTCCTGCAATGGAAATAAGTGGAGAGTATTAGCCTAGCCCGGCTCCGCGGTGGGCGTTGGAAAACTGGACTGATTGATGAATACGAGAAAGAAGAGTCACGAACAAACAACGCACTTTCTTATCATTATTAAAAATGCTCCTTCCCCCAATGCCTTATATATCTTGACCGCGAGTGGGCGACTGTAAGGGGAGAAAAACTAGCTTTTACTATTACGTATACCCAGATATTTTATGCATGCGTATTCTAAAATTCATTTTCATACGAGACGAAATATGTTGAAAATCCTGCAACAATAATTTTTCAGCAGTTTTATAAAAAGTCCAAAAATACGTAAGCACTTATGTGCCGTTTTTTGCATTCTATTTGTCTGTGAATTGTTAGTGGTAACGCACCTAAGCGATGTGGTCTAGAAAGTGATATTAAAAAACCAGCCATACATTCCCCCCTCCCATCCTTTTTTTCTCATGTTCGTGATGCTTTTCTAGTTCCTGCAGAGAAACTTTAAATGCACAAAGTTTTTCTGTTCAAAAACTTGACGGTGTTGTTCATTCTGCCTGTAGAAATAAATTTATGACACGCCTATATAATTATTATTTCAGAGTGAGTTTTAGAAAAAAAAAAAAAAAATCAAGAATAAAAATGTCATGCAGTTTAATGGGGTTCACTTTCATACAATGACGTTATGGATTTTGAGGGTTTTTTTCTGTCTTTATTTCATTCATTCCGATACCTATACCCAAATTGAATAGAGGATTGATTAGAACTAATAAATTAATGAAGAGAAAAAAAATAGTATTCAGATTGGTATAATTAGATTTGATTTCAATTAAAACTTTAAATTTTTATCTTGTTGAGATTTGAACTATAAGAAACCTACAAAAGTAATTAACATTTCTATGATTATACAACAGATTTCTCTAGTCGTATTACAATGACTGTAGGGGTGGATGAGGAGAGATAATTTTTTTTTTACTTTTTTAGAAGAAGACACGGGAGAAAAAATTTGAAGAAAAAAAAATTGTTACTCGTACATTGAACTCTCAGGTTATATGCTAGAGTCGTATAAGCTCGACATCACTCACGTATTGTAATATAAACATGCAGTAAACGAAAGACGTTGAACTTATCTTGTTTAATGTATACGAAATCGTGGCGGGGGGTAAATGGGGTATAACAATATTGCCTGTCTTGTACTTATAGTGTCTAGCTACCAACCAGGTAAACCTACAAGGTAAAAATAATAATTGGTACTTCGCGTTCACCACGTTCACGCCCATTCGAAATACGTCGTTTGTTTTCCACTCCACGGAAAAGCTCTTCACAGGGGTTTTTTAGCCCCGTGAGCGATCGCCCGCGGATAGCTGACCTTAAAACTTAAAACCTAAAAGCACTCGAGAAAATAAGAAAATTGACTTTCAACTTTTATTCAAATACTCGTTTCGATTTGTCTGAAAATTATAATAATCGATTCAGTAAAATTACACAGCAAAGAAAACTTGATTAGTCTGTTTCAAAGTTATGCAAGTTGTGTGTTTAAAACTGAAAACCAAAGAATATATCTGTACATAAAACCAAACAAGTGACGTATTTATTTAATATAAAATTTCGGTTTAGTGCGTAAGATTGCCGATGTACTGTAGATGACATATTTCAAAAGCGTCCAGACCTTAATTTAGCTTAACAGGATCCCCAGCCTTCGTGACTTGTACCTTTATTCAATTTAAATTAACCGTGAAAATGCGTTGGCGGATAAAAATCGGGAGAAGAAAAAAAAAATTAAGACTCCTTGTATATGTATATATATTGTATAAAATTCCGCGAAGAAGCCGGATGGAAAAAAATGGAAAAAATAGAGGTTAGTGCATCCCACGATTTGATTTTTTTTTTTTTTCATTTCTGATCGATAACGAATGTACGTGACATTTCTTACATTATAATTGTTGCAATCTTTTCGAACTTTTGTTCGAATACTATTCGTCCGACGTTTTACGTATGCAAAAATTTCTACATCTACCTTCGACGAAGCTCTGAATAACCGGGTATAACGGTGTATTATAGGGGGATGTTTTATTAAATTACGTGAGACGCGGAAGACAACTTTACCGCGTGAATTCAATTATTCAAAGTCGAAATCGCGCGCTTTACCTGCAACGGAGTAAAATCGGTACAGGTATATAGGTATACATACGTACGTACATATGTATCATGTATATAGGTATATAGATGTATCTATTCCGCGAGAGAATATATCTCCTTTTATAGAAATGCCCCCAGCATAAGGAAACAACGAAGACAAGTTTTAGTCACGAGATCCCCATAAACTCTTACCGTCAACTCGTGCGAATTTTGAATTATTCTCTTCGCATCTTACGTATTGTATAAGGAAGTGGCGATACAGTCACGCGTTTTCCATTGGTCTAAATTGTGTGTGTGTCCATGATGGAACGTGCTTTGTCGGATTATTTAATTTTTGAATAAAAATTTGTGCATCGTTTTTAACTTTTTCTTTCAATCAAAAGAAACAAGTAGTAAAAATGAAGGAATAAAAGAATTTCGAATCGTTATCGAAAAATTGAAGTCATCGTTTTTTTTTTTTCAGCGCACAAGATAAAATTATTATTTTGAACACGCTCATATATGTATGTGTATAATATAAATCTAGTTTCACTTCGAGCTAACGCGCGCCGACGGGAAGAAATTATTCAAATTTCAAAGCGTTAATGGAACATTCCGTCGAAGTTGTGATTGTCTTGCATAACCAGATATTCCCCGCCCCGTGAATGGCCATTAAAATTATAAACAGGTTTGTAGGTACATAGGTGATACTGTACCTATATACATTGTAAGACTTGGAATTGAATATTCGAAAGGACTTTTACAGTTTGCAGATGATGAACGACTAATGCAATTCGAGAAGATGAATTAAAGTACTCTTATTCGAATTCGATCGCAGATTATGTGTATGGACCATGAATATAATATACAATTATTATGTCCCACGCACTCAAAGGGGCTCAATTTTGATTACACCTTGAATTAGGAGTTCCAAAAGTTTGCTGCCAACAAAATGGCGACTGAATCCCTCGGGATTAAGTATGAGAAAATACAAAGAGACACTACTGCACGGCACATGCAGGCCGGAATTGTGTACATCTACCTATATACGTATACCGAGAAAATACGACCCTTGTTTTCGTACAGATCTTTGTAAGCCCCTTCTCAAGACTGTTGGTAAGCGTCTTTCTATACAGCAGAAGCTTCTCCTACGCTTTGTCGACGTGCTTAGGACCTACGAAGTGAGAACGAAAGAAATTTTCTTTTGTTTTGTTTTGTTTCTGATTTTGATTTTCACGTTTGTTAAAACAGTCGCACTATAGATCACCGGAAAAATGAATGCTACTTTCACGTCGAAACTCGTGCGCACGGTACGCGATGAAATAGTTTCTGTAACTGCTGTAAAAAAGAAAAGAGAAACAAATATAGAAACAAATATGAGTAGAAAATATATACCCCCCTTTTATTTCACATGCAGACAGAAATGGCGTCAATTGTTTCGAGCTTTCGACCGTACGAAACCTCTGCGCATAAAATATAACGCCGAACTATAAGCCACGTCGTCGTTCTCTGCTCGGAGATCTACTCAGTCTGATTGGTAGATTTTTTATTTTTCAACGGAAAAATTCGTTCGAATTTTTAGATACGTGTGTATCAAAAAGAGTGAGGTGAAAATGCCAAGGTGCGAAATAACTCACAAAAAAAAAGTAGGGTAATGATCATTGTGAATCCGAAGATAATGATATTACACGTATTATAGAACCGGGGATGATTCGATTTGTATAGATCATGAATAAATTGATGTAGAACGTTGGCCAATTTCTGAATCAAGAAGAGCTCGTTTATAATGGGCCATGCGGGAGTGGTGTGGATGGTACTGTGCGTGCTGAGGTCAATTTCAATTAATTACAACTTTGTCAAGGGGTTTTAAAGAGAGTTAGACGAAATTGGAGCTGTAATATAACAAAATTACCTCCGCGCGATTATAGTTGTCCGATAGATACGAACGTCGCGTCGTCTCGCAGTTCTTGCTTTGGCAAACCCCGCGGAGTGAACGGAAGGCGAACCACCGATAAAAGCTGCGGTAGCGGCGGAGGATCCTGTGATCCGAAGATATCAACGGTGGCAGCGGCAACTCGTTCAAATTTACAATATTAATTTTAAGAATCGAGTTAGCTCGATTAGATTTCGATCGATCTGTTAATGCATAGTTCGGATTAAATCCCTCCGCTGTTTTCACGGGTGGATCATCCAACACTGCTGGGTAGACGTAAATATATTCTTCGACAATTATCGTACACAGATTTATATATGTTTACATATGTTCTAAATTTACATAAACACCACATCAACTATTTACTTATTGTTTATAACAGTTATAGTTTTATTTTGTACAATTATATATTTTATAAATATTTTATTTTCACCAGCGTATATATTCCCCAATTTTGAAAATCGTTCAAATAATAATATAGGTACTATATATTTTATACCGTGAAAATAAATTTTTTTTTACTATACATTCATTAAATATTTTATTATTTATACACAATGATTTTTAATTTTATTTATTTTTATCTTATACTGCACACTTACTATACTTATACGTTCATTTAGTTTAAAATATAAACACGATTTTCTGATAATTATTTCTCGAGTATTTTCAAATTTTCGGGTAAAACTTCGAGTCGGCCAAGCATCTTGTACCTACATCCCTCAATTTTTTTTTTTCATATCCACTATTCTTTTATTTTTCATTATCGCATCACCGATTTTTCATTCTCTGTAAATTAGATGTTCCTTTTTCTTTTGTCACGTTTTTTCTACTGTTATAAATATTCTCTTTCTCATCCAGCTGATGATTCACTGTACAAGATCTAATTTTCAAGCCAGGGAAGGGTATTGCGCCAACCGAAGACTTTTGCTTTATAAACCCTTTATCGTATTACGTTGTCATTCGCAGTTTATGTTTAACTTTATACGGCAACAAAAAGGCAAATCCCAGTTGATGTCCCTCCCTTCATAATTGCCGTTTACAGTATCAATTATGCACAGCCGGTCAGATGAATTTCTACAATTTTTGAAGAATCTCCCGATTCGTCAAGGTGATTATAAAACAGATTCGTTATTTCTTCGAATCTTCATTGGTATACGTAAAAAATGTAATGCCGAACGAAAAAATTATTAGATAAGAATATAGGAATGTAATTATTTTTAAATAAATCGTGCATCGTCACATGGTTCTTTTTATTTCGTTTTTTCTTTCAATTTAATACCTCATTTTTATCGATAAAATATTAATTTAATCATTAACTCGCATGTATAATTATAACACGCGATAAAAAATTAGTTTCACCGTAATTACGGGGCGTAATAACAATTACACAGCAGCGGCTGCAACGTCACATGGCGTTTTTTTCCCTCCCCGATTATACCGTGAATTATCGTCTTTTTTTTCCGCTTTTCCCCCCGCAACGCGTTCACCTGAATGAAGATACTCGAGATTCGTATCTCTCCTGTTAAATCAGGGACGTTATTCAATGCTGAATGTAAACGTGAATTAAAACTATTAACATGCGACCGTAAAATAAAGCTCTCAATGACGTAAGCATCGGAACTTTTACGCTACTTTCATGGGCGTCCCGGAGTTGGATAGAAGGAGTTTGGCGGGCTGCGACCGACTGGCTGCCGCGTGGGCAAACACCTCGAACCCGCGCATGCCTGAAATGAGCTTTTTCAACCTCGTCGCACGCACTTCTCAACTATCAAACCTGCAACTTATATACACTTACCTTATTATCATGTACACCAGATATGTGCATATATGTATTCATGTCCTCTATTACGTTTTCAAGATCGACAGCCATAAAATTCATCCCTCCTTAGCTGAAGCACAAATTTCTACAAGTATCGCTCGAAGAACCTTTCGGGGAAAAAAGTGTCGAAATTTTTTTACAAAATTTGCATCGTCACCCGCAAATTTTAGACGCGTCAAGGGCTGTGAGCCGGAAGGTTGTAACCCACAAAAAAGTGAGGACGCTGCTGGCGTAAGGGCGTATCGCTTAATATGGCTGATGTTTTAGTATAATTGATAGCGGTGCTGGTTAGCTTGTAAATTACGCACATCATCAACAGAAATGGACAGTATCGCAGAATATACCTACGGGATATACCCCATTTGGTGGATGAAATTTATTCCCCTGCATATAACCATTTATTTGCTACGACGTATGTATCCTCCGCTCCAGCTTGTACTCCAAATTTTCACTTCGTCATCGAATTAAATTCCGAAACTCCTGACTGTTCCACGACAAAGAGTTTTGGTACCTGAACCCACCCCACGCGATAAGATTGATAAAAATCGAAAATTAACGATTCATTATTATCGCGTGTAATAATCTCGCAAAGTCATTTTGATCCACTGGATTTTTTTTTGTTTTTTTTTTTCTACTTACATTCACCTGCAGTGACAGATGAATTCCGTTACCGCACGAGTCCTGGAAATTAGTTACGGCAACGTTCACACTACAGAGTCTGATGAAATAAATTACTACCCCTCTGTTCAGACTATGTGACGTACTTAGTGTAAGTACACTAACCACAGCTGCGGTACACGTGCTTTTTCTCATTGTAAGCTTGTTAATTTTAACAATTCTCTCAACAACAATTGCACGTGTTTCAACAGAGACGTAGTTGGCGAAGGTTAATTTTTTTTCGACTTCGAAACGTATGCATACGTATGAACGACGTAATCGGAATTTTGCTGTTTATTAATTCTTGCGTCAAGGGTGAGGCTTAATTAGGGCTGAATTATCGAATTCGGAAGCTAAAAGTGATGCGTCCTTTCGCGGAAATTGCGTCGCTCGTTTTGCCTCTGTTTAACCGGATGTAATTTTGCTTTAATAACGTGAGTAGTTTCTGCGATAAACATGTACATATATACAAATACATATACATATACCAGACATGTGTAAATATGGCGATGTACAGCCATACGTTGAAAAATTTGTATATTTTTCTTCTTTCTTTTTTCTGCTAATTACAATCCGCGCGTAATCGCAACTAAAATTCCAGGTATGATTCATTACAGAGTTGTATACTGAAATCAATGTATAATAATGTATACAAAAATACGATGTAAATGTAACTAACACACATTCACATGTAACCCACGGAAACCTGAGTGGTGCACTTCAATCAATTTCTATTTAAACTTTTTGATGAAAAAATATACGAATAATCCGCAGGATGACGCGTGGGGGTGGTATAAAAGCAATTATCCCTCGAAAGTGGTGGTAGGATTAATTTAACATCGATATACATATATATATATCTGCGGATTCATTCCCTTTTAATGGGGCATCAAATATAACTTTGCATTTTGCTTTAGATTATTGAAGAGCAAACGCGTCTGATGACACCAATTACACAAATGTATGTATTCTGAAAAAAATATATCAAAAGCAAAAAAAAAAAGAAAAAGAAAGAAAAAAGAAAAATTCATCATTGTTCTATACGTAAATCACATAAACCCGATATTGTCCTTGAATGAACTTCAATTTCACATCCGTTGACAGAAAAGAAAAATCAAAAATCTGAAAAATCTATTCATCGCGGAAAAGATATCTATTCTTTAGATACCTATTTCATAGATTACGATGGAAAGAAGAAAACGAAAAAAGCAAAAACTAAACGTATATTTTCCTCAATTCACTTGGTACTATGACCATATCTATATGTACATTAATATAATAGGTAACAATGCTTACGGTGCACAATCTCGAGCCCTTCAACCTATGATTTAATAAAGTGCAGAACGTAGCGTAGGGCGTTTCTCTTCCATATACCATATCCATGACTACAGTGGATGTAACAATCCTTATGTTGTATTATACACGCAGGTCCTGCAACTCGGACGGTCAATTTTCCGTGCCGTGTGATTAAAGGGGAAAAAAACAATCCTTTCTCCTTATTTCGGCTACCTACGTTTACATTCGTACGTAAAATCCGAGTTTCTCGCAGATGAACACCACTTAATTTTCTACACCTTCAAAATGATCCAAGTTGATATTTTCAATTATCACATTATTCTAAATAGCTAGAAAGTGCGATCAGCATTATCCCCTAAAATAATATACTAATCCCCCGCCCCAAGCTGAACTATCTATTTTATTATTTTTTTCACTTCTTTTTTTCTTTTAATTGAATCTTCCCTCCTGCTGCATTATTTCATTATCATTCATTATGACTCGAGCTATTTCCTTTCGTATGATGAATTTAAAATCAAATCGATGGTCCAGCGGCAGCTGCCGATCACATTTAAAATTAAATAACAGATAAATGAATGTTCAATTGCTCGTGTCAGATTATTTTCGGATGTGTATTTAACCCAGATTTGGAATCTTGGTGACCTAGACGGCAACAATTAGGTTCGGTGGTAGTTGCAGTCGCCTCTGCAGAATCCTTCATCACAACAAGTAGATATATTACACGTACGTATATAGCGTGAAATTCGAAGGACCCCTCCCCAAGGCATGTGTACCACCAGAAGCAGCTGTATACGTCGATAAATGCCAATGCAAAGGGTCGAGAGGGGGAGGGAAAGCGTTAATTGATATTGCTGCAGTTCCGGAGGGTATAACAAGTACGTCGCACAATCGGTTCGTACATATATACATAACATGATCCTGTACGTATGTATACTTGGCCATGGTATACATTATGGCGTGAAATCAAAACCCCGTAGGTTATGGGATAACTTTACAATTACGCGCGTATAATTGCTCTACATATAGAATACGCGCGACGGCGGCGTCTCGCGCCGCAGGAATTAGTTAAGATTAATTATTAGGAATTGGCTACCTGAGACTGCTGCGTGAGTCGGAATATATATATGTGAATATTCTATAGCGAATTTTAAGAGTCCAAAATCTTAGACGGTACGAGAGGAATGAAAAGAAAAAAGGAAAAAAATTATCACACAGATATATCGTATCGTGAATTATATATTGTACCGCTAATTAGTAATTACATCATCTTTTGTTTTTTCTCCATCTTTTTCTCACGTATAAGAAGAAGATCTTCCACAGGATTTGGACAATTTTGTAATGTCGGAAGATCATTTCTTGCCACCGCAGCAGCCGCCCCCCGAACTTGGTGCAGATTCCTTTTTGGCTTCCTTCGTGCATCCTCCACCTCCTCCGGTTGATTCTCTTTTTTCTTCTTTTTTCTTATCTTCTTTACCATCTTTGCAGCAACCCGACTTGCAGCATCCACCAGCTTCCTCCCTTGCTCTGCGCATAATGTATACATGGTATAAATATATATATAGATAAATGTGTATGTACGTACGTATGTATATACTACGTAATACTATATAACACGTAAATGTTTATTCATGAGTCGCAGGAATACGGTTTAAAATAAAATGAATAAAGAAAAAAAAAAAAAAAACACAAACAAAAAAGAAAGAAAAAAAGAAAGAAAAATTATTATCAAGCTATGAGGTAAGGGTCGATACCGGGAATGAGGTTCCCGTAAAATGAAGCTTATTACATACAACGTATACGGTGACTTATACTTTTACATGTAAATTTATATTTCAGATCCTAATACACATAACTCAGAATCCCTTCATCATTATGCCATGCGGTTATCTAAATTCTAGTGTCTCGATCTGCAGGATCGTACGGTTTGTCACGAGAGTAAGAGAAAGGAAAAAAAAAACAGAAAAAAAGAAAAACATAAAATAAAAATAAAGTAACAAAAAACAGCATGAGGGGCAGGGGGTTCGTTATACTGAGGGATAATCGTGACGGGTAAATCCGTGAAGAGTGCAGCTAAGATCGATGTGCGGCGGGACCAGATTGATGAATATAAACCACAAACCCGTATGACCGCCGGGCGCGCGTGATCTTTCGGGTTCTAAAAACTCGGGACTGATACCGAAAGCTCGGGTAAGGGGCGGGAGGGTAGGGGGGTGGGGGAGAAGGTTTTCAGCTGGATAAAATTGATGGGTGAATAGAGGGATTCCTGAGGTCACGATGTGTGGTCGTCGCGCTCCGCGATATGTTGCTGGCAAAATTATTTCCCTGCAGCACAGCAACCGCCGCCTCCGCCTCCACCCCCACCAGCGGAGCTGCGACTATTTCGTCTCTTCTCATCCTTTTTAGGGGGTGGTGCTCCTCCCGCGCAGCATCCGCCCTTGTCCTCTTTTTTCTCGACAGCTACCCCTGAAGAACAGCAAGCGGCGCCGCAGCAGCCGTTGGTTTCCTTTTTTTTCTCCGACGCTCTGCACAGTACATTGAGGGCAGCATTATTGCGTTAACGTAGTGCATAAAATTTCCAAGGCTTTAGAAATCAACTTCAGAATTTGTTTTTTTCTTTTTTTTAATTTATTTTTTTTAATTTTCATTCATTATGATCTCCTGCGGGGCATCATACAATAGTGCAGGTGGCGGTTATACGGGTTGCGAATAATTATCCATTATAGATACGACTAATTATCCGTATAACGAGGGGAAGATAGAGAAGAAACTGGAAATTTTTAATCGATCGATATAAGATAGTTATTTCGTTTCTTACTTTCTTTGGTAGAAAAAAAATATAAATAAATAAAATACGTCTCCTTTTTTCATATGAATGTACAATGTTTTTTATTTTTTTTTTTTCACTTCTTCCACCGCCACCGAGGTTCGGGTAATTTGGAAAATTAATCGCTTACATTATTGCCTGTTTTGTCGCGACTCATATTCCCGACGCGGGTGTCAACCGCGTTACGGAAAGCTATAACCAGCGCGGGAAGAGCGATGTAGAAAATGAGAGGAAAATAAGAATAGAGCAATATTAATAATACCTAATCTTGATATCTTGCCTGGTGTATAGTTTCTAAATTTCATTCAAGCCTTTTTCGTAGAATGCTAAAATTTTATCATAATGTAGAAGTTTTTTGTGGTTTGAAATTCTTACTTTTTTCCGCAACATCCACCGTTGTCAACTTTGCTGCCCTCTTCCTTTTCTTCCTTTTTGTGATCACCTCTGCCAAAGATAAATGTCAATCATTTTTAATGACTTTACGACGTATTAAAAAAAAAGCTGCATCGAACAAGAAAATGAAAAAGAAATTCATATGCAAAAAAAAAACAAAAAAAAAAAAATCAAATTTTCAAATCAGAAACGTAATACTCACTCGCATTTGCAGGTTACCTGACCGCCGTAGCCTTTCTGCCCGGTAACTTTTCTGTAATTGAAAAAATAACGAGATTACGACTAGACAAATATTTTATTCACGATAACGTTTTTTATTTATTTGATTTTTTTTTTGTTGTTCTAGAAGTGAATAGGGAAACTTTAGAAACTGTTATGAATAATTGACGTGTGTCTAGATTTTGTTGTCAGGGGGTGGGAATGGGAGACAAAAAATATCTGTCGACATAAACATTAGATAATTTTTTAACTCACGAGCAGTGATCGCACATTTTTGCGATTTATTGTTAGATGCGATTAATTCGGAGCATGGATCGTTGGAGAAAAAGTTTAATTTGTCAGTCGTTCGAAAATTTATGAATAAAACTCGATAAATTTAGCAGCCCCCAAAATGGATGGGCGATCTTGTTTACAAACAGTGAAAATTCGTTGTTAATAGTTTCGTTGTTTTTATTTTAACGAATAGCCAGCCACGAATTCAAGTTGTATGTATACGTGTACAGTACTAGAATCCGCCGCGCTGGAAAGAATATGATCTATATATCGGCTTATTGCCATAATTATTTCGTCTAGATTTTATAAATAAATTATTTATTTATTTTTTTCTTGTTTCTTTATTTTCCTTACATTATAAATTATGATTTTTATCACGCAACGACTATTTCTGTAGTGGTCGCACGTGCTGGTGGTTTAACATTTAGATTAGAATCTATACGCCCGTGCGGTAGGTGCAGCAGCCGAGGATGAGGTGATTTTTATCAAGGTTTTTTATTAATAAAGTTTAAATTAAGGCACGAGAAATGCCGTGCCTTAATTATTACCGGTTTATAAAAGCTGTGCTCGCGAACTGCACCTCGAATTTGTCTTTCTTCCCAAAAACTTCACTATTCAACATACCTATATAACGCATCTTTTTATTTCATAAATCTCATCGCGCACTTGTAATTACTTCGGCTATGTAGAGAAGTAAATGAAAATAATTAATAAAATAAGATACTTCTATGAATTGTTTCTCTTTTCTTCTTTTTTTACTACCTCTTATTTCGAGTTTAATTGACGAAAAAGAGGAACAGAAAGAAAAAAAAAACGAAGAAGAAACAAAAAGAAAACCGTCGGAATAGTTTGGGACGAGCAAAAATTCTTAACAATTGCTGTATATAGGTCCGAACAACGGCGAAGCCCTGAGGCTACCTCGAAATCAACGGGACTCCAGGAAGCCTCGGGAGTTGGGAGCTTCATAATCCCGGTGTCCTCGTATCACCCTGCGAGCTACGTGCATTCATGAAATATGTAACAGGCGTAGAAGTTTGCGACGCTTTCGACCAATATATTATATGGACCTCTGACAACGTGCAGGTGACAAACGCCGAATGAATAAATAATACCTAAGGATAATATATATATATATGTATATATACAAATAATGATGATTATATCAAAGTCGAGGTGATCAAAAATTTCTTACTCCGTATAGTTTTACAGTCGTGGTTCCGAGAAGTCTGACAATCGACTTTGTACTTTGATAATCGCAGTGTTTCTAATTATGTATGAGGTTTAATCTCATCGTCAGGGAAATCGGGATCTCGCAGCATACTAAATTCTTCTTTTCCTTCTCCCATGTTTTTTTTTCTTCTTCTTTCTTCTTTCCATTACCTTCTGACTCTCCTTTCTTCAATTCAGACGAGAACCCCCGCGTACTGTATAGTACCGTGCGAGGCAGTGCTAATTTATCCGCAGTAGAAACCGCACCTTGAAATCCTGTGAGAGGATATTTTTCCTCGTGGAATCACCTGCTCCTTTCTCTCATCCTGTCACTGATATCTCTTGCTTAAAATATCAGGTTATATTTGAAAAAGGATAAAAGATGAACGAAGTAAATAAAAAAATAAATAAGAACGAAAAATTCTGGGACCGAGAATTAAATAGATTTCAAAATGGGCGACGACTCGATCCCTATTTCCAAATTTCCATTAGTAAATGAATAAAATGCTGCACGTTTTATTCGATTTTTGATTTTTCGCTTTGCGTTTCGAGATCTGATCGTACATGAACTTTTTGGCAAAGGATTCTTTTTTCATTGTAGATATAGACAACCGCGCGGTATGCCGTGCGGGCTTTATAGCGTCTGATAAAATCGATGACAATGATTAATTACTGTGCATAGAAAGGTGCAGGGAAGTTGAATGTATGATTACAAAATGCCGTGACCAATACGCGTGTAGAGATCGTAAATAAATTTCACCCTTTCCTTCACTCCATTGAGGGATAAAAAGTGCGAACACGTCATTGGCTTCGCGCCAGGAGTGCTGGACCGTTCCGTATTCTGTCTTCCGCTGCTGGCTGTATATATATGTATATATGTACCATAGGTATATACGCGAACGTGTATTGTAGACACGTATCTATGCTATACGGGAGAAAAAGATTGAAAAGAAAAAAAAAAAAGCAGAAAAAAGAAATACGTAAAAAAAAAGGGGGTTGAATTCCGCGAGGGACTCTTTTCGACCTCTACCCCAAATACCGATGGCCCCCGTGACGATGGCAATTCATTTCCGTACTCTTGAGCTAATGGCGATGTAGTCGATACATTTATCTACCGCATCCCGTTAATTGCTTGTAGCTCTTAAAATAATCACCACTTCAAACCGTCCGTGGCTTTATTTTCCAATTAACCTGCGCCGCCGATATATCGATTTATAGAGAATGGAACTAAACGATCTTGAGGGGAAAACAGTTATTTTCTCTTTTCTCCTTCCACTTTTTCTTCCTTCTTGATCTTTTCTATTTTGGCGTCGCTATGAATTTTCCCTCTTATATAGCTATACGCTCGAAATGCGAGGGCAAAGTGACGCAGCGTAGATTTGGCGAGTAGGGAACGAACGAAATGTACCATATATTTTTCCTTTTTTCTGAACGCTCTCAAATGTTTCCATGTAATATAAAAGTCTCCAATTTGAACGAGGGCATAGTGTCAAGGAATCGGGTCACGGTGATGCTACCAAATATTAAAAACATAGATCCGCATTGTACATCTACGTGTATACATATGTAAATCCACAATACATACCTATATATACAGATCTATGTGACGTATGAAATGCGAATTCTACACTCTATATACCATATCCATCCCGTCCTTCTTTTCTCGCAAACTTGCTAAGCTCCTGCGAGAATTTCTGCACATTGACGAATAGTCGTAATTTTTATCCACCCCGAAAACAAGACAACACTACGCGGCTCATGTACCGCATGTGTAGCAAAAATTATATCCGTGTATAAAATACATATAGAAATTCAGCGGTATTAAGAATATTAAAAAAAAAAAAAAAGGGAGAAAAAAAAACTTACGGTTGATCGGAAACACCGAGGCGGAAATTCAAGTAGGTATATGTATACATGTATTCAGAGAATTTCTTATGCTTTCGGTTGTTGAGCAAACTAAATTTAAGCGCAGTGGATATAATGTATGTAATAAAATAATTTTCTTGAACGTGACCTCGTGGCTCTTAGATTTTTTTTGACTTCGTGCTCCAATTTTCACGCTCCAATTTCCAGGGGACGCGTATACACGTAAATTAAAAACCCTTGCAGTGCAGGGCGGATAAAAAATACAAGAATATACTATTTCCCCGCAAATCTTGATGTATACTTTTCCTCCCTTCTTTTATTTATTTATTTGTTGTTGTTGTTGGTGTTGTTATTTTTTTTTCTTTATTTTTTTTTTGCGACTAGAAAAAGAAGAGCAAAAAAGGAAAATTGACGCGGTAGTGAAATGGGCTTTTGTTTCCGCCAATTTTATGACCGGTGTAAACTATGAGGTCAGGACCGACACTTGGCACTGATTGCCATCTACCTTTTCCTTTGCTCTGGTGAGTGAAGAAGTCGCCTTTCCTAGCAACACTGGAATTTCGGTAGGCGAGTCGTAAGGGCTGAAAGTGTGGAGAACTAGCTATCCCGTACTCCATCGCCCTCGGGACTTTCGGTCCTTATACTCCTTTGGGGTGCCACTAACTTCTCCTATCAGGAGAAAATTGCTCAATCGTCTGCAGATCACGACGTACGAGAGACACCGTTCTGCTATCTATCTCTCTCTCTCTCTCTCTCTCTCTCTCTCTCTCTACTTCTCTCTCTCTATTTCTCTCTCTGCGTAAACTTGTCTTTCGCCACGACGAGTTAACTTTTATTGACAATATAATCTTGGAAACAACGAATAATTATTCGCATAGGAACTTCTGCGCAGAGCTCGAACTATTTTTACTGCTGCACATTATTTCAGCAGCTATATAATGTATAATATGTATAGGCAGAGATATAAATTCGTAAGTTTTATTTCAATTTGGAACGGAGGTTGGGATCAGATTGAATGAAAAAAAAAAAAGAAAGAAAAACGAAGTACATTGAAAAGAAAAAAAATTACCCAGTTCCCTTTTACTTTGTGAGTGATTTTTAATCGCGGGGTAAATAACAAGCGTGTCGACCGGCAATTCAAGTTGAATGTTGATAGTAACGAATCGCGATGAGTATAACAGTGCAGGACATTGAACGGCCACGGTGGTCCCCTTGCACTATGCTATCGTCTGTTGAGTTGATTACCAACATTTCGCTTTTATTTCCCGCGCGGGCCGATTCGCCTAGCAATTGGCCAATTTACACTTTTATGCGAATTTTTATCTCCGCCAATTTCAACTTGTATAATACCGTATACTAGCTATACGTACTATATACAGAGAGATTTCGTGGAAGCGGGCCAGTCCGGTCGCGCGAGCGTGTCGGTAAGTTAGGATAAAATACTAACACACGGAAATTCTACGTGCGTGATCTTCGCTAGCTCCTTACTGCTTATGCCAGCGAAGATCACGCACGTAAAATTTTCGTGTGTTAGTAATTGTATCCTCAGTTGCATATCTCGGGCGCAACCGACTGGCCCGCTTCCACGAAATCTCTCTGTATATTTAGATAAATTCGCGGACCGAATGATGGTCTGTAAATTCGGATGAAAACCAACGAGGTATCGAACGATCCAAAGTTACGCGATAAAGAAAAAAGATGATAAATTTTTTTCTTTTCTTTTTTAAACCAGAGATTGAACGGATTAAAATTTAATCTTAAACAAAAAACACGCGTTTTCTCAGGTGAACGTGAGTTTCAGGTCAGACGACTCGGAAATAAGGTTCTCCAGGTTAACCACACTCGGCTCATAACCGCGAAAAGTTTGCCTAATTAGACGCCCGAAAAATGACAAAACTCTCGAGAGAAATATCTACGGCCATTTAGTAGACCGCGTGGTAAATGATAATCCAGTTCATTCTTATTTTCATAATTTATATCTAGAATTCCTTTTTCTCTATAGTATTTCTCATGAGAGAAGAAACGAACAAACAAAAAAAAAAAGAAAGAAAAACGTCAATCACATTCAATTGAAATCAAAACGAACGTGGAGTTAGTATATATAATTGAAAATAGAATCGGTATTCGAAATCTTTTTTCAGGGTCCTGCATCGACCGAATTTAACATTTTTTCTAAAAACATTTCGCAGGACAAAAAACAAACCTCACCCTAGGTATCGTCACTGTGCAAAGTCTATATAACGAACCAATTACGATTTTCTCTTGTCACCGTGAGTAGGTATATATGTATACATTTACTAGTCAGCTATTTGCGATAATAAAGTAATTTATTTGAGGACCAGTTTTCCCCCGAGGGGAATTATATACCCGCTTCACAGGACTAACTAAGATTAAACTAATTAGCCTTCTGGTTTGTTCCAGATATTTTAATTTTTCAATCGCGTGTTTTCACCGCTCACTAATACAGATGAGGGTAAGTTTGTGTACAGAAAAAAAAAAGAACAATTTAAATATTTTGTTTTGTCATTTGACGCAAGTGCAGTTCATCGGAAATACAAATTTCGAATGTGAAGTCAGAGATTTATTGAAATAAAATGAAATACATTTCGCATGGCAGTTTCAAACGATGCTCAATGCGTGATACGGTGCGTAATTCCGCCCCAAATCTTTACACCAGTTTAGAAGATGTCCAATTTTTCGAGGAGCTACGGTGGAGAGAAAAAATAAACGAATTATTCAACGACCGAATAACAACATAATAAACAATCAGGATATTAAGATCCTCGTTTAAACTTGCCTTGGGGTCCCTTTCCTTCAGGCATTTCAGAAGGAGTGCAGTTGTCTCTCCTGCGTTGTTTCCACCTGCAAAAAAAGGTTGTTTTTTTTTTTAAGGTTCCACTAAACTTCTCTACTTTTTTATAAAATAAAAACAACGAAAAAAAAATGAAAAAATGAAGGAAAAAAACATGTAATATATAAGAACCTTGAACCTCGACTGAGGATCTATGAATTATTCTATACCATTATTCGGATTTTTAAGAGTCCTCGTAAGATTTAAATATTTATGCGGACAACGTTGCAGCTGCTACGCAAGCTTAGTAAAATTTCTCCCCCCCCTCCTTTGGGCCCTTCCTCAAGCTTTTCATCCCGAAACGTATACACTTGTTATTCAAAAATGAATTTTTAATAAAAAAAAAGACAAAAAATAAAAACACAAAAAGCCAGCTGCACGGTCAAAAAAAGGACATGTGTGCAGGTGTGACGATTTTTACGATGTTAACATACGTTTGCTGGCGCAAGCATCGATAACGGGATTTGCAGCCGCGGCGTTCTCAGGGCGAACTTCCTTCTTGCAGACTTCGGCGTTGAAGATACCATCGGCGGTGAGCTGAAGGAGTTTGGAAAAAGAAATCGACATGAATAATAAAGCAGGTTTAATCATGGCGATGTACAAAATTGCATTATTTTGAAACGACTTACGATAGTACGATCTTGCATGAAGCAAGCCAAGTATTCGATGATCAATTTCTGTTGTTCCGGTCTTGAAGTGGATGTCTTCATGGCCTTAACGTCGACTGATGACATGAAAGACGTATTTAATTAGCGGGCTATTGTGGATGAAAATAGGTAATTAAGGAAAAAATATAAGATGAACGAAAAAGAAGAAACAAAATACGTGGGTAGCAAAATTTCCGTGGAGAAAAAAAAAAAAACTTTCAGGAACAGTTATAAAGCGAAGGGATTATTTATACATATACTTGGTTTATTGTATACTCGGTACGTTTCAATTAATTCAGAACAAAGAAACTCGATTTCACCCCACTCGTAACTCTATCGCAGAGTCAATTTTCAACCCGATACAATTCAAAGCCCGACTCTCCTGTTCTATGTGTTATTCTTTCACCATCACTGCCGTTGAATTTACTCAATTATATCCTACACGGTGGATAATACCCGACGATAAATATCGTCAGGTTTCAGTCAATCCGTATCAATATATATGTGCGAAAATTATTTATTTGCTTCTCCGGTAGATACTAATTCGATGAAAAAAAATAGATAAATAAGAAAATGAGAAAACGAGAGAAAAATTTTGTCATTTATAAATTAACGATTTATCTCTTATCATTATTTGGATATTATTTTTGTTTTTTCCTTTTTTTGTTCAAATAAATAATGAATAATATAAATCGTTGTACTTACGAACAGCGAGGCCCGTCTGAGCGTAACATTTCGCCTTGCTATCCGCCCTCGGCTTTACAGCCTGAAAATATTTGATTTATAGTTTTGTATGCATACATTTAATTTATCTCTCAAACGATCGTTCGATATTCCGCAATATATTTTTTGCCCCCTCCCCCCTCATCCCTCCCTCAGTTTAAACGCTTCCCCGGGAACAAGAGTTACGCACGTTTTTGTATGTTTCACAAAAATCACCGCGCTAAAGAGATTTTTTAGAGAAAGAATTTGAAGAATATATCGCAGGAAGACCAAGAACACCTTTTTATTCTTCCTTGATTATAACTGGTTTTTAGAAATGAGTGAGAAATGAAATTAATCACATCGAAAATATTCCAAAATCGAAGTGCCAAAGATTTGAGCCGATGAATGAAATTATTATTTTTTTTTCTTTGAGAGAATTCAATTCAATAAATAAAATAAATAAAAATAATTAATTGTAACTTACCGCGACGACACAAACGCACAGAATTCCAAAGAGCACGAGTTTATTCATCTTTACTATCGTAGTAACAACGAAGTTCAGTCGACTGTGGTCGAATCTGATCTGTCTGCACTCTTGGTCGGTTATAATCGCATATATATATGCGTTTCGCGCCCTCGCATCTCTCTACCTATATGTATTATAAACTCAATGAACAATATAGAAGTCGACAGACTCTACGTACGTTGTTATTGGCTCGAATTCTTTTTTTCTTTTTTTTTTTTCAATTCTTTATTTCTTGTTTTTTTCTTTTTTCTTCATCTTCTTTTTTTATCTTCTTCTCCAATTTAATATGTAGAGCACAGCTTTGCAAAGTACGAGGTACATATGTGTACGTATAGTAGGTAAGTACATATATAGGATAGGGTCGTTGCTCGTTGCTCGTCATATAGTCGTTGTCGCATGAAATTTATAATTCACCAACCTGTTTCGTTCAATGAACTAAAAACACTTTACAGTTCAAACTGACTTCAACCAGATGAATTTATCTCATTAAAATTACCGTGCCCACAAAACTATGTCATCGCCCTGTTATTGTACCTTATCAGGAAATCAATGTGGAAAATTTGTAGATTTGAAAAGAAACGGTGATATCAAATTCTTTTTTATTATGTACTTGACAGATATTTCACACCGATAACAATAATCATGATATTACTATAACCCTATTTTAGTCATGGATTGTACGAAATTCTTCACACCAGATTAACCCTCTGCAGTACCTATAGTAATAAATAGACATGAATTATCATAATGTCATTTTTATGGAACCAGACGTCTCGGCATTGGAAAGCAAATAAAAAGAAAGATGATAAAAAGGAAAAAGAGGCAACCAGACTGGCAAAATACGAGTCTTCGATCACACTTGGTTCTCATATAATTTTTACCTCTGGATGTTCTTCGAAGTAACATTTTGCTATTTGAAAAGCCGTGTCGCAGGAATCGCTGCCACCTTATGTAGACATAAAGAAGAATAATTTGAATAAGATTATACGCAGTGTATGCGGGGGTTGATATTAATTTTTTTTTTTATCTCCTTTTTTATATATAATGAGTGATAGGATTTTTTATTCACGTTTGTTCTTGCATCGTTCGAGTATTTTTCGAGATCCGTCCTGTAGTTTCCTAGGTAAATGTCTGAGGCTTTTTTCGATTTCAATTTCGTTCGCCTCGCTTATTATGCCGTTTTTTACCAAAAAACATTTTAGGTAACATTTTAATTTCGGATCTTTGTACTCCAGATCACCGTCTTTCAACTTCTTCAACGCAGCTGTGGGATAAAAAAACAAAATAGGAATGACAAAAAATAGGGGGGATTTTATTTCCGATGATTCGTTATATTCGAAAGCTCAATTATATGACTTCGTGCCGACGACCCCACGTACATAACAATTTAAGTTGAGGTTACGTTTAAGCGGCTCATTATTTCGTAGTCGTAATAGTGGAAAAAGTAAAGTAGCACATGCGCCAATTGGTGTGTCGACGAGTAGGTTATACCCGACTAATGACTGATACGAAATAAAGCTGCAGACCGTTCTTAAGATATGTATATTGCCAATTTTCTGTCTCAATCACGACAGCATCCGGCCTTTCGGTCGTGTTTGCAAAGCGTCAACTGGGCCACCGCGTGATCTGAGCCACTCGGAGGCTGATTCGTTGTCAGAAGATTGTAGTTAACTAACTGTTGGCTTCGTTATTGGCTTAACTGGATAATACCGCTTCCGGTCGAGGACCCGATAGTAAGGGTTATTCTCGAATTACAACTATACATTGATTTCTTCGATTTTCAATCAATTCCCCAAATCGTTCTTTCCAGACCTTCCCTGCTTCCAGAATGAGAAGAAAAAAAAAAATGGTGAAAGAAAAAAAGAAGCACTCACCCCACGAGACACCTGTCTCTTCTCGACACTCTTTTCTCACGTTCGCATTCGCCTCGTGACCCTGTAACGTGGATTATAAAAAACAAACGCAAAATGAAAATTACAGAAAAAAACTAATACTTTTAATTCAATGGAACCGTGAAGTTCAATTAATGGGATTACGTAGACGGAAAATACGGGGCTTTTTAGAAGTGAATTTCATCTCAGGTTAGGTATGTATAAAATCTCCTTTTGGTATTATCCGGTATTATGATTGTAGCTTGGATGAGACGATGTTCGTCCTCCTCTCTCGAGATTGCCAATTGCCTTAATTGCGACCCCCGCCGATTAGGCTTGCCCAACAAAACGATCGCGTCAAATTATTGCTTCGCTCTTTAAAACCCATTTAAATATCAAAATTTCATCTATCACTTGTACGTACAATAATATGTATACACACACGCGCGTTTTATTATGTCAATGAAAAGTTTGTTCAACATTACCTGGATTATTAAAACAAACGTGACGAATACAAAGACTTTTGTTTTTAATCCCTGCATCATTCTGCTCCTTTATAACTAGCCCTAGAGTTAACCAATGACCTGAACAACTGACGAAAAACTGCAATTCCGATTTTAGCTTTTAATAAACGCGGTGGCTCAACTTGAAAAGCTAATCCATTATCTTGGGTAATTAACGTCGATATTATAACTGAATGTAGATACGTTTTGTTTGTTCTAAAATATACGCTTTATAATACAAAACTGCACTGTAGCACTTGCAGATTTTCAATAGCATAAATTTTTTTTTTTTTTTCTTTCAGTTTCACATGACTGTTATAAAACAATGTACAAAATTTTTGTTATCGATATTATTCATTTTTTTTTTTGTTTTTAATAATTCTAAAATTTCTCGTATTGCCTGATATATACATATCGATTTGTCAATATGTTTTTCATCTAAAAAATCAACAACCGGTTTTGTTTCCGCAGTAAAATTGATACCGGCAGTATATACATAATACTCTACTTTCATATCCCTCCCACGATCGTTGAATAAATTTTTTTTTTATTCGCAAAAGCAACAGAAAACGAGAAAAAAAAACAAAACAAAAATTATTCTTCTCGTTATTTCATTTCGTCCGAAATCGATCTTCTTCGTTTTCATATAACTGAATATATTTCGTTTGACTGCTGGTAAACTTAGGCGAAAATATTGTTCCGTGGTCTAGATAATCGGCAGGCGGGCTAATCGCATGTCTTTTTTGTTAGTTTATTCATCGCTTAGTTTTCGATGTAGAAATTCAATTTGATTAGCATTACGTACGCCTGTGCGGTGCGTATACTATACCCATACATATAGTTGGTTGGAAAATAAATCATTCAACGCAAGTTGTTTGAGTCGTTCAAATTTCAAAACATCTTTATTAAAACAATGATTATTTGCGAGTGAGTTTAGTAAACGTATGCACATAAATATGTGCATATAGAAAAGGGGTCGCAACAGCGCGTGCATTTGATTGAGGGAGATTTAGTGTAATGTTCCGTGTTCAATTTAGAACGTGAAATATGGACATTTGGGGGTAAAGTTTAGTAACATTTATAAACGTTTCAAAAAATCATATTTATTTAAAATGAGAAAAAAATACAAAAATTAAAATCATATTAATAACATTAATAAGAAAAAAAAAAAAAAAGCGGTGACGTTTTCGCCTGGTGTCGTCTGTACCGCGGGAATAAAATTCGTTTTCAATTTGTTTTCGTTTTTGTTCTTCTTCACAACGAACCGTTAATTACACCTTATTCGGTTTTTTTCGGAGGTTGTACCAATCCCAGCTGTGCGAATGTCTGGAATACAAAAAAGAGCGGATCATTTCAATTGGTTCTTTATCTCTTCCAAGGGAAACAAGCTAAAGACCAAAAAGAACACTCACGCTCGGTGACGCCTCGGCAAGGCATTTTGCAATTTGGAAACTCTTTTCGCATAGGTCTACATCAGCCTGATGATCTTCGATGCATTTTGTAAGGGCAGGACGAGCATTTTCGCGAAGATTTGGCTCGATGAGACCGAGCGATGCCTCAATATCGACGGTACCATCCTCTTTAATCTGAAAACAAAAGACTTACGTTAAAAGGGGTGGTCCTCGAAGCATTGAACAATGTTCACGCAAGTTTCGATTGTTTGCGTTACTCGGAAAAGGGAAAAACACCGTTTTTCTCGACAATAGTGACTAATTGATTTTTACTAGTTTTTTTGTCTTTTTTCTTTTCATTCACACGCACAGTTATTTTTGTAAATCAATTACCAATTTGCTGTAGAAGAGGAAACATTTGTAGTAACACTTCGCTTTTGGATGCTCAAGAAACGCGGGTGTCCCAAGAAGAGGAATCGCATCTAAAAATGAACAAATTCAAACCCATATTAACATCGAAGATATTAACGATAAATATAATATACGTACAACATCTAACATACCTGCTTCTAATTCAACTTCAGCTACGCATTTTTGTCTCAATTTGTAGTGTTCGTCGTTGCTGAGTTCTCCGCTAACCTGGATTGCGAATAAAATTGAAAAATTAAAAAGTTAGTGAAGAACCGAAATTTCAATTTGTGGTAATTAAAGCAACTTCAAAAGTGCACTCACCGTTAAAACGAAGCAAGCAAAAGCGAGAATAACAATTGAATAACTCATGATTTTATCTGATTTCTGATGATCCGTCGGTCGATCGGGTATACAGTTTCGCAGCCGATTGACAGTTCGTTTCTTACACTTTGGTAAACCTTAAACTGACTCTCGACTCTCAGGAGATCAGACTTTTATACAGGATCCCTCAAGGTCGAACGTAAGATTCCTGTTCGAAAATACACATGTAGTTAGCACATATATTCATACATACATATATATGGAGTATAATAACGATACCTTCTGAATATAATGACGTCTGTAATTCACACTTGCACATATTTGTATTAAATGCTAATACATACCCAGGGAATCGACGGACGCCGTAAATCAGTTTTGAACATTGATCCTCGCGTGCATGAAATAAAGATGATCGACCATTATGATTTTACTTCCAATTACTACGTACACGATAATTACAACGTCAATGAATTATCACGTGTAATCCCAGTTATCGTTTTTACCTCTCACGTGACCAAATCGTAAATATATTATTCTCAAATTGGTGAAACTCGGGTCGTTGTGTGGATCGAGAAAAAGTTCGTTCGAAAAAACGTCATATTTGATCAGAGAAAACTAAAAAAAAAAAAAAAAACAAACGACGTGTTGGTAATTTTTGTTGTAAAATCTAGTATCATTTCCCCTGTTAATCTTTGCAGATTCTTTTCGACTTAGACGTCAGATTTATCTTCCCTCACCCGCATATATCGCTCCCGTGACAAATGGATGGCTGAGATTCAAGACGATGTTCGTCTGATCCCGCTTGTATTTTTCATACATTGTTACCGGTACGATATATAAAAATGTACGTGTCGTAAAATATACATGAAAATAAGAAACAAATAAAAAAAATTAAAAAAAACGAAATATCGATACCTCAGGACTCTATACGACACGGATTAAACTCTTCGATAATCTTGAACTCGTTTGGTAAATTATTCATGCGGAGTGACTCGACGATTTAGTCGAATAGAAAAGAAAGAAAAAACTAACGAATGAAAAAATCAAAACTTACTAATCATCGTGTGTATCAAAATTTTGCTAATTATATGTAGCTTTACATGTGTTGTCAGGGACATCGTCCTGAATGATGCGCACGCAATTTTTTAAGTCTTTTCTCAATTAATAAAAAGTCTTTATATCCAATTTATTTTTTCCTCCGTTCAGAGGATGGCCCATGTAAACTACGTACGTACGTACATACAGCGAAGAGTAATACAATTTTCACGTACATATAACATTATTCAAGTACATATACATAGGTGCGATTCTGAAAAATTTTTCAACTGTTTACGCAAATATCGAGGGTGACGTGAACCCCGGAGGGTGTTACCCTTCTAAGAGCGTTTCGCCCTCATTAAATCTGGATAAAACCGGTTGAATGTAACCCAATTAAATCTAGGAAACGAGCACGGTATAGCACAGCTATGTACATAAATACATATAATGTGTGAGTATAACGTTGTATATGTATATGTCCTATAGTGATTTCAAATGCGCCATTAAATACTTATATTTATAATACCTATCCTAGCATCGTTTCGTCGTAGATTAAAAAAAAAAAAAAAAAAAAATTTGAAAAAAACCTTCTCATTTAGCATATGCCATTACCATTGACCGTGCGTATAATATGCTACACATACATGTGTATATGATATATATATATATATAGACCATAACCGCCCGCGCATTATATGACGCAGCTACTTTTATGCATTCTCGTTATCAGATTATATTAAACTTTTTATGTAATCCTACAGCTGCTCTTGTCATACGACTTAATGCGCAGTGTAAGGTATCATAATAATGATAATAATGATAATAATAATAATAACAATGGCATTATAATAATGAAAAAAAAAAAGAAATCAAATTCGCAGTTGTAGAACAAAGAAAAATTGTAATTATCATGCAGATCCATAGATTTAAGTATTAATTCGACGTATCTGATAGGATAATTATCGTCAGCAATGGATTAGAAACGAATCGTTATACATGAAGTGCAGCTTCGGAGGCACGAGACCGATTGATCGAGTCTTTATGGATATCGTGCATAATGCATAATCGGAGGAAAAAAAAGAATTATCATATTACAAATTAAATATGGAACGACACGCTTACATCATTAATTGTTCATGTATAGATGATGAGAATTGTATATAATTATAAGAACGAATGACATTCAAGTTCTGCATCATCGCGTTTGAGTTCTTTTTCCTATATTTCCGAAATAACTTGTTTCTGTATCGATTCGCACGTGATATCTAATTATTACCGAATTCGTGTCGCTGTAGATACCTACTACTTGAGAAATGCACTTTCGAAATCAAGTAAAAAAAAAATTAAAATGAACAAACGAATAAATTATTGCGGCACATAATGGAGGCACAACTTTCTGTCGAAGTCTCACGATTACTCAACGGGTTACGTCGAAGAGATGTTTTTTCCAAATTTCGGTTTCTTTCCAAATTTCTGATATTATTCGCAATGAAGATATATTTTTTAATTGAATTCCTTGTTTTTTTTTTTTCACGTTGTTTTCTCTTTCGTATGATATTTTTTCTTCTTTTTCTTTAGCGCGGTGAACTTTTTAATTTATAATACCATTTCTTTTAATTAATGCAAATCACGTGTCACGAACGCGGGTTAGATAATACCGGTAAAATTACGTGGCACATCTCCTCATGGTATAATCGCGTAAAACTTCTTTTTTCTTCTTTATTATTTTTTTTATCTTTTTTTTTCAATTATTTAACCTGAAAGCTGTAGAGATTCGGTTTGTTACGGACAAGCGGATATCGTGGCGCATGTATAAATAATTAAAGGCAAAAGCTTTCTGATAAATAATGAGGGTGAATAACGAAAGAAACAAAATCTTTTATAAGGAATCGCGAATCATGAGTTTAAATACAAATTCAAGAATATTTGGGGATATGGAAGATTGGGTAATCGTATTTATTCGTTCATCTCACATACAATCGTTATATGCGAGGGAAAGTATCGCTCGACATCTTTATATAAAAGAAAATGGGATAGGTATCCGGAATTCTGTAGTAACATCGGGTTGTCCTCCATACCCTTTCTTTTTCCAAGCCGGGTGTCGCCGACAAATGTCGCGATATATTTTACGTTATTATGCTTTTCATCTCCTACAGATACTCACCGATTCTCAATACCCTAAAAAACCTTCCTACTGACTGAGCCTTCCCTTAGCTTTCACTCCCCGAATATCTTCGAGGGATTCTTGCCTCGTCGTCGTCATCGTCGATGTCAAGTTGACGTCGCACGACGGCACGATTTCTGCATTTAATTTTTTTTTTTCCCTTCTTCGCTATCTTCCTTCTCTCCCCTCCAGACTTTCATATGGTCTGATCTTTCTTTGTCCTCTTTCTTTCCTTCCATCTCCAGCCTCTTCTTCACCCCGAAAATCTCATTTATTCACTATCGAATATTCCACTTTCTTTTTTTTTTTTCTTATTCTCTCCTTTGCATATAGCCACCGAGATTTTATATTCAACTTATGCCTCGTCAGTGGAACGCGAGCTTTCAGAAAAATGTAGGAAATTTTCAAAATCACATTTATATATTAGAGTTAATTACTATGCAGATTCGCAAATTTCATCCAGCCGATATAGGAAGGACACATGTAGATTGGCGTGAAATAATTAATTAATGACAAGCGATTATAAATTTTCTCTTCGACAATAATTTATTATTTTATACAATACTTATGGCATACATTCGGTAATTATAAATAAAATAATATCCTATAAATTATGTTACTAGGATTTCTCACTTTACGTGTGCATTGGCAATTAAACTCATAGAATGGAGATCTTATCGGATGATCTGAAGTTGCAGTAAAACCTGAGGTACGCTGAGTCGCAAGGATCGTCGGTTTCTGTTAAATAAGAACAAAAATATATCACATTTAGTTATCAAATCCCAAGTTAGAAAAAAAAATTGAGCGTATTCTAAAATGTTTGATTTTCATATCTGTAACTTTCAATAAAATTTTCCGCGGAAGGTAAGCGACCGATTGTTGGAAATATATTGTCGGTTGTAACAACCACGTTAGAAAGTTCTCCGCGCTTATATCGCCTGCCAAATTCCGTCGGCGTACGGTTATCATAAGCGAGCATAATCTCCTATACGAATCTTTTGATACTTACGAGGTCTAACGCAAGGATCGTCGACTTTTTCCGCTTCTTCTTTGGGAACTTTGGATGGCTTTTCGCTGTCGGTAGCGGAATCCTTTGTCGAATCTTCGTCCTTCACCTGCGTATAAGAATCAATAAATGTTTGTTTAATTTCATAGAGTTTTGGATCTTCGGGTTTTAATTATATCGATTTGAAAGGGTGACTTACGCGTCCGAGAAGTTCGTCCATACATTTCAGATAGCATTTCACAGGCCTTGCAGGCTCGATTAGCGGTTCCTCGACAACCGCTAATACCTGTTTTAGCGTGACGCCTGTACTCGCGCGACAAATAGCGCTGAAATCGTTACAGTCTTTTTCCTTTTCCGCTGTTTCTTGTTCTTCTTTAACCTCCTTTTCCTTTGTCATTGTTTCAAGAACTTGAATTTTTTCTTGTTCTTTCTCTTTCTCCTTTTCTTTTTCTTCGTTTTCTACGGGGGTTGCGACAACGACAACTACCGGTTTTTGTTCTTCAACAACTGTTGCAGGTAGCACTTCTTCCTCCGTCGTTATAATAACTTGATCAACTTTGTCCTTGTTTTCGATTTTCTCTTCTAATTTTTCTTCCAACTTCTCCGTGACCTTGTCTTTAACCTGTTCTGCGTCATTGTTTTCTACGACCTTCTCCGCCGTTGGAATTACATGCTCAACTTTGTCTTCAACAATCAATTCCTTCTGCGGGCTAACGACCTTATCGGAATCTTGTTCAGAAATTTTTACGGGTTCGGGAAGAACAATCTTCTCTGGAGTTGCGATTTTTTCGGAAGGAAGGGCAACTTCTGTCGGGGCAGCCTACAAATTAATAATAATGATAATAATAATCAAACAATTGAATCCAAAGAACCGATTCCTCGGTGGTTAAATAATTATATATAAAACTCACCAACGACACGGCCAATACGGCGGCAAGAATCAATACGATCTTCATTTTAGATCGGTCTTTACACTACAGTAGAATATAACGTGGGCTTATGATGTTATCTTGTGATCTCTTTAACTGTGTCTAGTTAGAAACTATGCCAATATTGAATCTTTTATACTCTCTTGGGAAGGATATATTCCCACTCCACAAAAATCATCGTCCTAATAGCAGTCGTGGTAGTCGTCATTCGTTAAACCCGTACGAAGTCCAGCGCATGGCTATAGAGAAAATGAAGGAGGTGAGAAAAAGAAAAGAAACAAAAAATGAAGCAAACATTGAAAGGCAACAACAAGGATGGCGATGATAATAATAATGAGAGGAAGAATAATTTTAGCATACAACATGAAGAGAGGAGTGTTCATGATATATGGAACCCGTAACGCATATCAGGGGGGAATTCAAAAGAACTGTACATAACGAGGAAGGTTCGACCGATCGAAAGATCGAGACTGCGTGCTACTTTTTTACCTACGTTTTTTTCCTTCCTTTCTTTCTTCCGTTTCGTTTCGTTTCATTTTTTTTAAGTTTATTTTTTTATTTTTTTTTATTTTTTTATTCATCTCGTCCGTGCTCTCCGTCAGCCGGTCAATGCACTCCACTCAACGAGCACCGAAAGATAAATATCGCACGGTACAAAATATCCTCCTCCATACCATATTATTCTCCATCATATTATTATATGTATACGGTAAAGATCGCGTCACGTCGCGTCGCGAAAACGAGCCAATATTATAGCCCTGTTTCGTCAAAGATCGATTCATATTTTTTATTTCCCAATCAGAACTGGTGTGCACGGATTTTATCGTGATTCGAGTTTTTCGCTTTTCGCTTTTCTTTTTCCTTTTATCTTTCTTACTTTTATTTTTTTATTCGCTTACCCCCTTTACAAAGCTATCTTCATTCGCTTCTTTTTATCTCATATGGTATTCCTCGACTCATCTATTCATGTAATTAGTTTTGTTCGCTTGCTATTTTTGTTGACGTGGGTCGAGACACGAATGTTACACGGAATCTTTTTTTTGTGTTCTTCTTTCTTATTTTATTCATTTTTCTTTCTTTTTCTTTTTTTAAACGCTCTTAAGAAGCTATTAATCTCCAAGAGTTCTATAAAAAACGGAACACAATATCTCTTATATCGCTATGATGTATACAAGAACACTTTATGATGAATATGAGAGGAATAATCAATGGTGATTGGAACTCGGGAGATAAGTTGTTGACCCCATCCACTGAAACCGTCGAAATTCCAATAACCTACACATCCATCGACTAGTAATTAATCATAAACTCTGGCGCCATAATAGACAGATTGTACTAATGAATGGGTTTTATAGTTTTTTAACTACCATAACTAACATCGACAAAATCGCTAATCACTAAAATTATTTTCAAACAACTATAGCGTAGTATGAATGGAAAATTTTTTAATACGATATTTTGTCGTCAATTTCTCAAGGCTTTCTGTACATGAATATTAGATACCTATTTGAACGTTTACGAACCAATCGATCACACGACGTGTACAACATACGCTTGAGGCTAAAAATCTACAAGCTGATTTGGTCGTTTTAGAAATTACATTTTTTACCATCTCGAACAGTCCGATTACCGTTTCTATGAATTATATCTACTTTCTACTCGCGACATTTGCATGTGCTTTTATTTGAGATAAAATAAATAAAAAACATAAGGTTAAAACCTAGCGCCACGTTTATACGAAGATAATTTTATCTTCGAAAA
Source organism: Athalia cordata (assembly GCA_963932425.1). Classification (NCBI taxonomy): domain Eukaryota; kingdom Metazoa; phylum Arthropoda; class Insecta; order Hymenoptera; family Athaliidae; genus Athalia; species Athalia cordata. The sequence goes on from OZ010625.1 coordinate 20,393,980, forward strand.
ACCTTTTAAATTTATATCGGTTATTATCGTACATGCGTTCCTCTAGAAAAGATTTTGCGTTACTTTACCGAATTACAATTGTGTACGCGTGATGAGATTTGGTACAACGATAGTTTTTGGTCGGTTCAATTTTACATCGCGAATCAAACTACTTTGTTGTAGATATAAATAATTCCGACAATAACAACACAATTAGAATTAAATTACCGAGCACCCTTTTATTTTATATCAACTTTTACGTAAACTAGAATAAAATTCAAATGACTCCTGGCCACGTGAATCTTTGCACCTTTACGTTGTTACCTATTTACTTGAAAAACTGCAGTCCATCTAAACGGTAATCACAACATTATAACCAAACAATCCTCGTGCGATCATCCGTATAGTCAAAACGCGTGATTTTTCGTCTCATAGATTTGCACCGCCGCGGCCGTATCGTTACGCTGATATAAATTCAATTGAAGTGAATTTTATGTGGATGTGTGCGGATTTTTTTTTTTTTTTTTCGCAAATCCATATTCATCCTGTTTTTACCAACTGTAAATTAGTTCAGCGCAAAAGCGTGACTTGAATTATCCTCTTCAGAACTCAAATGTATGACATTGTAATTATTTCAGCTATAACGTTTTTACCGCACTCATAAATGAATTACGCAAATAAAATTGTTCATTGTGTTTGATCACACGATATACAATAATATAATCCGTGACGCGAACATCTAATTATTTACTCATTGCCAGTAGGTAATGCGCGTAAATCTTGCAGAATTCACTGCAGCATCAAACTATAGGCGTGTCCGTAGAGACAAAAAAAATAGAGAAAATTCTGTTTTCTCATCTTGTAGAATTAACGTTGCATTTATATCAATGGGAATAGGTATTTATTATAGACATAGAAATTTCAATTTTCCGTAATATCATAAATCAATTATTCTATCTAATTTTATTTCAACAAATAAGATTTTGTGTACAACATAAAATATATGAACTACAAAGAATTAAAAGTTCACACTATGAATGACCCACCAGATTTCTAGTCGAGAAGAGTCATTATTTATGAATCAACAACGTATTAGTTGATACTACTAGATAACATTATTAGGTCGTTAATAATTAGTTAGCGATTACCACGAAATAGAGAACAGGTTTTCTTTTTTACGTATGGTATGGCGATGGCGAATCTGGATTTAGATTGGATAACCAACGTGCAGACCACTTTCGACAAAACATTTTTCAGCCATAACGGCAGTCTCGCACTCGTTTTTACCTGCTGTAATTTGTAAGAAAAAGAAAATGTAAATTTCAGAAGAGAAAAATGAATACCGACCATCGTTGTGACACTTACTCAGTTTCCCACATTTTTCAACGATCGCTTTGAATTCATCGTTATTAATCTTAGGTGCAAAATTTTTAGCATCAATTTTTTCAAGATAAGCAGCTACGTTCAAAGTGCCGTCTTGGTTTACCTGAAAATTATTATATTTCATGTATAAATTCGAAATTCAAATGCGACGCGATGCACTTACGATTCCAAAAGCTTTTCCAACGCAGGCGCCCAAGCAGCCATTCCTGACTATATCATCTGAAATAATAGTAAAAAATTTCGTAAATTATACTACACAATATGACAATGGAGATGAAATTTATTATCGGGTTTTCTCGTTACTCATACCGCCGGTAGCACCCAACTGTGCGACGCATCCTTGGACCAATTTTCTAAAAGGTCTTTCTGCCTCCGTCCTGGCTTTCTGATAATCATGCAGATAAAGCAGAGCTTATATTAATTCGATACACTCGATAGGGTATATAATTATGTAAAATTGAATAAATAATTACATCTATACACGAGTGGAACAATGCGCTGGTCTCGCATGAGTTATCTGTCTCTATAATAAATGGAATAAAATTCATGTTATTAATAAATACCAGTCAATATATCTGGTAATTTGAAAACGGAATGCGCGCAAACTTCGTACTTGTCTCAGCGCATGTCTCGATCATTTGCAAGAGATCTTTTGACGGTAGATAACGTGGAAGATGGTGGTACTTGGCTAGAATGGCTTCACTATCGAAAGATCCATCTTCTTTGACAAAGCCCGCTTTTTTGGCAACACAGGCGCTGAAACAATCCTCCTTCTCAGCTTGACCATTTTCTCTACGTTCCTTTATATCGTCCATCGTCATATCGAGCTCTTTTAAGCAAGCATTGATATCCTTTTCCAATCCGGGAGACATATGACCCTTTGCATGAACGAAAGAATTGACGGTGAAAAAAAAAAATATTTAAATATCATTATTGTCACCATAAAACCAAATATCGCACTTACTGCACCAACGAGCAACACGAAGCCGAGTAATGTAGTTACGGAAACTAGTGAAATCTTCATTGTTGTATTTTCAGGTGAACCGCGAAGTTCGAAAGTATTCAGAAATATGAAGAACATATCGTTCAGATTCTGGCTCCATATATATATCGGTCCAACCCTCAGGTGAGTTACGTGTAGCATAGAGGATGTGAAAATAGTTTCCGGATGTAGGTGAGAATACAACAATGGCAAATTGGTTATCCATTGGACACGAAGAGGAGGAAAAAATTGTGCCTCAAATTATAACGAAGGCTTTGGTTGTTCTATAATTGTCGGGATATAATAATAATAAAGAAAAGAGAAAAAACAAAAATCATAATTCGTCGTTTTGCCAAAATCGCGGAATATTATTTAGCACTTTTCTTCCTCAACTTTTAGGAGATATACATATGTATTAGTTCGTGATACAGGAATTGCAGGGATCCCCGCGGTGCGAGACCGTGACGAGAAATTACTTTACAAATATCATTTGTATCCGAATCAATTATCCTTGTATTTGGTTTCCACACGGTATACCTATATACGTATTACACTCGTAATAGGTAACGCTCTGACGCGCAGCATAATCCCAGAATCCACGGAATCGAAATTAAATATAATTACAGAGAACACACACGCATACAAATATCATACGACACCTGGTTACGCGTTGACGTTCGTTCGAATGGTGTTAGTTTTAGGGAATCGTCGCATAAAATTGTCACAGCAGATCTGTATGATTTGCTCTACTGAACATTCATTTTTGACGATCGCAATCAAATCGTTCGGAAAGGGTAAATATTTTTTTTCAATCAAACACGCGCCAGGAAATCGGTTTATCTTTTTCAAGTAATTTTATTTCGCCAACAGTTTTAACCATCTAAGGACATCGAATCATTCGCAATCTATTTCGAATTATTAAGTATAATCTGTTTTTTTTTTTTCACTTAAATTACACGAAAAACTTAAGAATAATCAATTTTACCATTAATACGCTTAATACTTGACAAGATCTACAATTAATACTGTTTCTCATATTAACGATCTGTAAATCTTCTAATAATTATATCTTTTGTAGTTGAATGTCGATTTTCTTCAATAACGTCTATGTTGAAGACCGTAATGGTGGCCGTGAACGAGGTCCCTCTCGATGAAACACTGGTATGATTTAATGGCATTCTGGCATTTGTTCTCCCCAACTGCAATTGTGGAGTAAAATATAAGAGGCGAACGTCAATTTGAGGGGTGAAAATTTTTCTTTCAAAAAAATTAGATAAATAAAATTTACCTCGTGCAGCACATTCTTCGACCAATTTTAGTACGCCTTCTTTGTTCGCCCACTCCGGTGATCTTTCGACGAGAGTTGGTACGATCAAGTGTCCGGTCGCATTGAGCTGTAATTAAATAAAGTTGAAGGATAAACTCCGAGCGAATTCTAGAGAATATAGAAAAATTATCAAATATTAACGACACTTACGTATCCGTTACCCTCGCCGACGCAAGCTAGGAAACAGTCTTCCTCAGCCTTATACCTCACCTTCTCTGAGTTTTCGACATCCTCTGGTGGATGAAATTCATTTTGTATATTTAATTAACGTGAATTAATATTCGAGTTTTATTTAAAAATGTAAAACGGGACGTAATTCTTACCCTCGGTCATGGAAAGTTCTGCTTTACAATCGTCATGGACCTTCTGCATTTCTGGTTTCAATGCTGGACGGGGTACGCGTTCCTGTAAGACAAAAATCAATTTTCGTTATTTCCAAAATTGCTAATTTCAACTAAAGTTTTAATTTCCAAAATCGAGATAATTACCTCGAGGCATTGACGATACAAGGCGCTGGTCTCGCAGTCATTCTCTCCCTCTAAAATAAAGAGTTATTTGATTTATTTGAAATAATTTCTAAATTTAATCTGAATAAACATTAGGTACATTAAATGACATACTTTTTTCGTAACAAGCTTCGACTATAATTGTAGCATTTTCCGGTGATAGGAAACGTGGAAGATTTTCGGCCCCCTTCACTTTGTCAATATTTCCATCTGCTGTCATTACACCCAATTCCTTATCAACGCAAGCGCCAAAACAATCCTCTTTTTCAGTGCCACCATTTCTTCTTTGTTCCATAACTTGTGCTTTGGTTAAACCAAGTTTATTCAAGCAAGTATCTATAGCACCATGGACCAGAGGTCTCGACTCACTGTGGTGTGGTTTTCCCTACAAGAAGCAGGTTAATTAAAGATAACAAAATCTACAAAAACATTTCGCGACGATTTCAACCCTCCGTCTGTACTATGGGTCTTTTTCTTAGAAAAAATATTAGCAAAACTTTTATGACCCATAGTACAGACGGTGTACCAAAATTTCATAATACAGACGGAGGGTTGATAATTCAACGACTGTAATAAGAGGCCAGTGATCGAACTTACATTAACGAAAATCGCAAAAGCGAAAAGAAATATCGCGAAGACAATTGAAGTCTTCATGATTGTCAGTGTTAAAAAATTACAATTTCTGCACGTAGTTCGAGTGTTTGCAAACTTATAGTGTACGTCCAAATCGCATCGCGCCTTTATATATCAATCTTACATGCTACATGTATATAGGTATGTACGTACATAATACGTAAGACAGTGTCTACATAGATCGTATAATAGCCTCCGGATGTTAGAGTATTATGACGATGAAAAAGTGGTTCACCTGGAGGCGAGAGAAGAGGGAGTCTGAAAGAACAAAATAAATGAACAAGCAAAAAGATTTTCAATACCTCATACACTCAACACGGAAACGAAGAAGATTTCGTGTTCCACCAAATGGCCGATGAACTCTGCCTCCTTGAATCTTTAAGTAAAGTTCTATTCAAAAAAGCTGAAGTTCAGTTCTCAAAGTTTTTACGGAAACGCACACACGCTGAACATGGAAAATCTCTTCCTCACATGACACTGAGTTAATGATTATCTGAAATATTTAATTCACGTGAATTAATTTGTCACACCCTTGTTTCCCGGGCATTCGCCCGACAGCGAATGAATGCATAATTTCAATTTTTTTTAAAGGTAAACAAATTTCTTTCACATCTAAAACAAAACGGAATGTCAAACAAAATATCCTTCATTCCCTTGATTTGAGTTATTCGATCTAGAATCATTCAGATATGGAATATTTGGGATAATATTGTTTATTTTTTTTCTATCTGACGTTAGGTGTATCAGAATAATTATTTTACACACATGATCCACACATCCAGGTATCAATGTGAGTTAGATTTGTATCGCCTATAACAACACCTGCGTGTTGATGTGCTTACCTTTTGTTCTTCATTTATTTCTTTTTTTTTTCAATTTTAATGATTGCCCGTAATAATTACGTTCATCTATAACCACCTTCTTCAACTCTGTTGCAGACGTCCATTTTTGTTAACATAGATAGAGATTCTTTTATTTATACAGAAATAGTACAAAACTATAAGTGATAAAAAAAAATTTCGCTAAATCACGGTCACGTTCACCTGCACCATTACGTGAACAGATTTTATCTCGAATTTAATCTACAGAGTAAGCGAACGGTCCATATAAATAAAGAGTAATTATGATACAACTAATGTATGTACTTCAATTGGCTGTACGGAATAAAAGCCTCATTATGGTAGTGCTGGAGACACAACCTGAGAGGGTTTTATTAGTATTTGGTGACAAATTTAACCTGGTGACTTCTATCGTAATCATAAAGTGATCCAATTTGTTATCAATCATCACTTTCGTATAGTGACAAAGTCATCGATGATGAGATACTCAATCCAATGATCGAGATATCTCAAGGTAGATCTATAAAATTAATACGAACGAGGCTTGCTCATCGCAAAAATTATTTCAAACTTCCTTAGGAGTTATCTTATATAGATATATTTGTATAACTATAGGCGTCACAATAGCCATTCATTAAAGTTATTATTCCCTATTATTCTTCCATCATCTTACATAAATATAAACGCAGATTCAAAGAACTTCACAGCATTGTTTGCAAAATGGTGTCAGTCCTTGAACAAAGAGGTATAAAGAAAAAATAAATGTAAAACTAAAAATTGCATGCAATTCTAGTAATTGATTGGAGCAATCATAAACATGAAACTACATAGTAATATGTTATGATAAGATAGGTGAAATTGGCTAATGAAAAAATTCAGCAGACGCAATATTACGCTGATATATGTGATCAGTATGAAAATTTATTTTTCTAATCGGGTGATCCGCAAATCAGGAATGCTTTTTGCAAAGCTAAGTTACAGGGCCTTGAAAGTTGACCGCCACACCATAAACGAAATTAATCACAAATCATCAATCTTCTTCAAATATTCCTTCCTTACATAACGAATATTTTTTTTCTCCATCTCTTCGATCCTTGCTTTATTTTCAGCAAAATAATTGTTGTAATGTACGTTAAACTACAGGTTATATTGCCCGGTTATTTAAGCCTCCATTGACGTCAATAGTTTCGTTCTAAAAAACCTGGATATCATATTTTCCATTCTTATAACTACCTTCTAAATTATAATTCGAGCAAACAATTTTCAACTCATATTCTATCGACGTCTGTATTTTCAAACTGTGGCTAATTCAAATATAATATGTAATGTATACGAAAGAAAGAACGTACGATATATGTAATATTTTTTTAAATTTCTTTAATCTCTACATCGGTGAATATATTTTATAAACCTGGCCAAGTTACTTTTCATTCTAAAGTTTCGCTAATCTTCGTCGATCTAACCATCAATCTAAGTTGACGTGTATGTAATATTCTTCCTGAGTCAAGTTCACGTTCGAAATTAAGGTGCTCGGTAATCGTCTAAATTTTACCTACCATAATGCAGTGACCTCAACCTTGGAGAATGAATACGCAAAATGAACAAACATTTTAGCAACGCATGCGTCAATGCCTTCCAGCAAAATTGAACGTGCCAGCGATAATCCTTCCGCTGAAAAAATTCGGACTCTCAAGATTTTTTGCATCTCATCCTATGTTGGTGATTTCTACTATCATTTATGCTAAGATATCAAATCAGATCTAAGAAATTTTCTACCATGGATCGTTTCGATTTGCCGTTATGAGCTCCTGTTGGCAAGGACTTACGTTAACAGGAGCATTTGGCTAACTCTCTAGGGGTCACTAGGTCCGAGTAACGGTGAAACTACTTTTGAAGAGCTAGGCTCTACATGCGATAAGCCAAAGATACGGATCTCACGTCACGTCAAACCACCTTCGAAATTTAATTTTATTGTTCCGATTATAATGGATTACATTTCAAAGGAACCTCAATCCCTTGATCCTTTGGCGCATGTGTAACGGTAAAAATTAATCAGAGTTATATCTGACGATTAATTAGAGTAAGAAAGCAAGCATAATCTATATTCGAATTTATTATCAAGAAACAAATCATTCTATTCCAACAAGTAGTGGAAGTGAAACGAAATTCCTCAAACATTTATATACGTATAGATATGTATATCCATACGTATTTTTTGTTTTACAAAATTATTACAATGATAATGTAGATATTATTTATCCTAGGTTCAATAAATCATATTCTCTTTTATTGTATTTCGTGCAGGTTCGATTCTGTAGAACAGTTAGTTTTCAGGAATTTCAAGCATGCCGAAACCCTAAAAATTAGAAAAAATTAATTGAGTTCAGAATACAGCGATCTAAGGGCTAAAATATGATCAGCGAAACCAACCTTGTTCTCCCAAAGACAATCAAGGATATGAGCGGCTGTTTTACAAGCATTGTCCCCTTCTGAAGCAAGTATCAATTCCAAATCAAGTTAGAATTTTATTAAAAAGCGGTGTGTATATGATACGACTTACGTTTTTCAGAGCAAAGATTTATTACGGCGATCGCCTTATCCCGTGGAAAGTTATCTGGTATTTTAGCAATAGCCGCCTCTTTGTAGATCGTCCCGTCCTCCCCAAGCTAAAGTCAAAGAAGATTACTCCGAAATTAAAACTGCGTCGATTCAGAAAATATCTCGATACTTGTTTTCTCATTAGTATATAAGCTAAAAAGTTTATTCAAAATTTTCTTACGACTCCTATAGCTTGAAGCATGCAAGCGCCGAAACAATGAAGTTTTTCATCATCGATCTTCTCTCCTTTTTTTGATCTTTCGATTATTTCCGGATCGACGCCGGACTCCATAAAACACTTTCCCATCATTTCTTTCATATGCCCAATCTGCTCCGGCGTCATCTGGAGTGCCTTTTTTTTGCAGGGGCAAAACATTAAATAAAAACAAAGTAAAATTGAAAAGCTTGAAGAGATTATTAGTACTACACGAACTCTGGTAAGTATTTTTTTGCACACCTTTTACATAAAAAATGTAACATGACAGTTAAAATATAATGCACTCACAGAGACCGTCACCGAAAGGCAGGCGAATCCGCAGACAAGCACTATTGTAGAAAACTGCATGATTTTTCAGAAAGATTCTGTAAGTATCTGAGCTTGTTTCTTTAACCGCACATCTATTTATATGTGAAAATAAGAAAATTGTATTGTCATTCCGTAATGAAGAACTAAGATATGAAATGAATAAACAGGTACCACCTGCAGTTGGACGAATAGGCTATAATTTTCCGATATTCAGAAACTCATTACCGGTATAACTTCATTCTGAAGTCTAATAGATCCTTCCACCCATAAATTATCAAACTATTCAATTTTTCTCCGAAACATCCTCTTGCTGTAGTATAATTATCAGTTATTATAGTTCCACAGACAAGCTGCTACTTAAATTTTGAACCTACTATTGCAGATCAGGACACGCTTGGCGATTCCAAAAAAAAAAACATGAAGGACTCGATCTTATCACAAAGTTGGAACTTACAAGCATTTACTTACTATGCATTTAAATGCGATTTCATCACCTCACTGAAAGTGAATAATTTCATGAAATCTATCTCATCGTCAGATCAATATCGTCCAAGTAAGAACTGATTAGACGATTGCATAAGCTGTAGAACCGACAAATGAGTCAGAGAAGTAAACGCAAAATCAAAATTTAGGTTTAGATTATCCGTATTAATTTTTCAATGAATTTTGTAACATAGTGCAACTAATCCAAGCAAATAAAAAATATTATGAATAGCTTAATTATTCAAGTAATAAAGCCTCATCATCACCCTGTTTCCTCAATTGATTGACATTTACATAAGTCTGTTTAGTCCTTCACACTTGAATAAACTGCAACATGACGTAATGATTCGTCGTGTGTATAATGGAACTGGAATTTGAAAATTTTTGTATGAAAAGTTATACAACTCGATTAATTACAGTACGAAAATATGATCATCCAAAAATTACACGATTCCTGTACACAGGACCTGGTAAACATCGCCACCTTTGTATACATATAATTTATAATGGATTTCCCGGGCACATGATTGGCAAGTTATTATTTTGAATTACTTGCGATATAATTATTGCCGGCAAGTTACGTGCCACGAACTTTTTCATCAATAAAAAAATATTATCTGAATCTGACTGCTGGCGTTGTATTTCTGCAAAATCATCCACATTATGTTCAATAGATCTATGATCATACCGTTTCCCAAACTCCTGCACAATGAGGAAATTCGCCTGACAGTCAGCAATCCGGCTTACATTGGAACACGGATTGCATTCTGCAAGGTGCTCAGGAAAGACATTTTACTAACAATTCGACGTCGGCCGCAACAATAATAACATCAGCAAGTAGTGTAAAGCAAGGCGAAAACATGGCACGAGTGGGTGATGTGGTAAGAAAGTTAACAATTTATTTTCTCTTGAAATTATTTCCAGTGGCATGTCATCAATACAAACGTAGTATTTGGCTTTTTATCTACTAAGCAGACACATACGCAAGATGAACTGTATTATACGAGATCTCATGCGGCAGCTTCGAAAACATCAACACTTGTTGTTCCTATGAAACATAACCTGAGTATCTTTACAAGCGCACACATCTATTTTTTTTTTCTATAGACGGCTGATCAGTTAATCGCTGGAACTAGCATTCTGTCCAGACCTGCTGAAGAGTTTGACAATGATGTGAGTTAGCATCAACATTCAACATACTAATTTTCTAATAGAAATATGCTCGCTTGATGACACATTGGTATCTTCAACTTTTCCAGCCTTCTGTCGCAGCTATGTGGGCTATGAAGGCCTTCGAACACGCCGAAATATATTTCAACGTTGGTAACAGAATTTAAGAACAATTCTATAATTTACTCATTACCTGATGATTAATTTTATCAATTGATTGAAGCAATAACTATATTTCTTTCAGATCTTATGTTCAGTGGATCCCAAGCTCTTACGACTCACACCACACGATGATTTGATTTACAAAACGTTCCGGGAGTCGTTCCCAGACTTCAAAGTCGACAAAATCAATGAGGAAGAGCTCAAGTCTCCAGAGGGAAAGGCAAAATGGAGGCCGTTTTGTGAACAGTTCAAAGACGTCGTCGAAGACTACAATTTCGGAACATTAGTTAGAGCAGATTGCGACGGGGAATACTCACAGAAAAATAGCATACTGACGTCTAGAATACAGTTTTACGCTATTGAACTCGCTAGAAACAGAGAGGGACTCAATGACAAGATTAGAGGAAAGTATACGCCTAGAAAAACAGCCAATAAGTCCTAATGTTTATGTACAAAAATCAAAGATCTTTGTAGCGTAATCTTGTTGAGAACGCGATAACTGCAAACTGAAACCCTTGTAAGTGATTAGTTTTGCACACAATATTTTGTAAGATCCTCTTATGTACGTATGTTGATAAGATGTTTTAATAAATAAAAGGTACTTTGTGGATTCAGGATGGATTTTGGAATTTCTTAAAAGATTTTCGTATTGACGATATTTTGAGTTAAAATATATATAAATACATGGGACAGATAGTTTATCTTCATGCCGACAATGTACGTCATTTTTTTCGTGGTAAACTAAGACTGATTAATGGATTTGAAACTCTAGCGTTGTATTTTGACTTTGAGGCACTTGAACCGCCTGCAGCGGCTTCCCTATTAAATTTTCGCTTTTTTTTGCCGATTCCCGTTAGCCTCTTCAAGGTTTTCGGCACTATATAATCCGGAACGTCTTTCAAATGTGGTTGTAGCCTCACTGTGTGCAGGGCTTTGTCTTGACGCAGGGATTTTAGATCTTTTGGGTTATCTTCAAAATATCCCTTTAGTTTCTCGCAAGTCAGTACCTCCTGTTTTATCTCTTTCAGTCTAGCCTCGCGCACCGCGATCCTTGTCACAGCTTTCCAAGCATCTTTGGATCGGTATCTGCAAAAAATGTAGTTATACCCGTTGCTCAGGATTTGAAAGTTCTAATAAGACACACCTGAATCCTTCAACTTCGTCCAATTTGAATTGGTATGTTTTGAAGATATTTTCTCTGTTATATCCTTCTTTCAATTGTGCTTCAACATCATCCAGCAAAGCTCTTTCCCGCATGGCCACAAAGCTTAAAGCTGTGCCTTGATTTTTACCTCTGGCTGTACGTCCCGCTCTATGAATATACGAATTGACATCCAACGGAAAATCAAAGTTTATTACATTTGATACAAACTGGAAATCGATGCCTCGCGCCACACCGGACTCTTTGTCTTTTCTGCGTTTAGTTTTTTTATCTTTAAGTAGATGCGGCTGCAATGACGATAAAATTAACACAGATTTGCAATTACCGAAGCAAAGAACCTTAACTGATTATAAGAGTGAATTAGAATTACAATGAAGACAGATTTACCTCTTCTAATGCTTTCTCATCAGAAGCTACAATGATATCGTAGTTCCCACTGTTGAAGTGTGATACTGCCCTACATCTGGAACTTGCTGGCAATTCAGAATTCAATACACATGTTGGGATCCCAAATTGTTCCAAAAATAATTTTAGTTTGTAACACCGATCCACTGTATTAACAAATATAATTGTCTTTCCTCTGAAAAACCGAAAAATGGAAAAACTTATACAGCAGCAGAGAGAAATTTGGAACAGTCGGTGAAAATCGAAAGAACTCACCTGACCAAGTGCAATTTGAGCAAGGCATATAATATAGCTGCTTTGTCATTTTCTTCAGCTGCTAGAGTGTAATGTGCTAATTGAGAGGGTGGCGCTAAAGGTGGTTCTTCTAATTTTAAGACCGCTGGATTGTGTAGGACTAGCTTTTTTAAAGACAATACATCCTCTGAAAGTGTAGCCGATGCAAGAACAGCTTGATAAACTGTAGGCAGAAAAGTCAATACACATTTGACATCATCTTCATACCCAAATGAGAACACCTAAAAATTGTAACACACAGGTAACATAAACAGGGGTAAAATGTACAAGCATAAAAAACTTATAAGAAATAACATATTGTTACCAAATCAGCTTCATCTATCACGAGTGTCTCTAACGTGTGTTTGAGGTTTAAATTTTTAGCCTTAAGATGTTGCAGCAGTCTGCTAGGTGTTGCGACAACAATATCTGGCTTTTCAGCTAACAATGGTTTTTGAGCGTTGAGCTCCAGCTGAGGACTAATGTCCACACATTTCACTTCTCTTGAACACTTTATGGTCAAATCTATTATGACTTGGTAAATTTGTTTACAAAGTTCTTTACTGGGTGCTAAAATCAATGCTTTGATTTCTTGTTTTGTCTGTGTTTGTTTTCCAGATAAAATTTTCTGTATTATTGGAACAGCAAAGGCTGCAGTTTTACCAGAACCAGTTCTAGCTCTGACCAAAACATCTTTTCCTGCCAGTAGCAATGGTATTGTTTTCTCCTGTATCAAAGTTGGCTCCAGCCACCCGAGCTTTGCGATAGCCTGCAACAGTAATATTAGATTTGAACTAACACATTGGAACACACGTAACTGCATTTCAAATTGCTATGAAGACATTTGTATTGCATTTGTGACATTGTATTCAGCAGAAATGATTCAAAAGCAAATAAACTTTCAGTCCTGTGTTTATTTGCAATTGCAAGGTAACCTCTAGATTCAAATTTGATTTCATTATACCTTGAGTATGCGATCATCTATTTCCATTTCGTGAAAGTTTTTTATTTTCTCTTCCTCATCCTCTTCGTTTTCATCCTGTTCAACGTCCATTTTCTTATCTGCACTCATTTTTTAAAATCTCTCAATTTATGTCATCAGCCAACAAATTTACAGCGTGGGCTACATCAACGGCCACATGTGTTTTCAACAGTCGCTGATATCGATTTTAAAAAAGTCCTTGGAAAAAGATTCGAGCTTCGAGTATTGCAGAATCGTTTCATCGTCATGATGGCCGCGAAGCGTAGCCGTCAACCTGTCAGTAGTGTATAGTGTTTGTAAAAGAGTAAAGAAATGCCTACGCTGCGCGGCCTGGAGGTTTCGGGCGGTCTCTCATTCGACATTTTATTAAGAGGAGTTCTGGCATTGCTGTTTATGTAAATGAATACTATCCTATAATTTGAACCCATTCAATTTTTAGCTGCCACCTGCCATACGTATGCATACGGCGCGAGTTTTTGACATGATATTGATTTCGTACTGTATTGTAACATTAAAACAAAACTAATTAACGCAACTGTAGATAACTGAAAATACTTATAAACGCAGGGAGCTGGAAAAGGCTGAACCATTCGCTAGAAAAATTCACGTCGATGAGTTGTGGCTCTACAAAAACCCCCGTACTGATTCATATGTGCCAACCACCATACTATGGGTGAACAACACAGTTCAATAAACGATTTATTAAAATTTTAAAAATGTCATATTATCGTAAAAGTATTAGAAAAAATGCCATCTATTTGTTTCAGCCGCTTGTATTTGTCTTTCCAATAATCGTGATATGCCTTACATTCCTCGTAACAAAGGACAGAATCGACTTTTGCCAAGCGATATTATCAGTAACACTAGCTCTTGGCTTGAATGGCCTAGTTACTGATGTGATAAAACTGATTGTAGGTGAGTAATTTTCAACAAAATGTCGTTGCTTTAATACATTATTTTTGCTTGTATTTGTAATATTTGCTGATTACCAGCTTGTCTGCCCAATACAGGTAGACCAAGACCTGATTTTTACTGGCGGTGTTTTCCCGATGGAGTTGGAAATGCTGAGTTTGAATGCAGCGGGGATGTAGCTTTGGTCAGAGATGGCAGAAAATCATTTCCCAGCGGACATTCCTCTTGTAATGAATTGTATCTAATATCAAATTAATCTCATTCTCTACCATAAAATGAAAATAACCAAGCAAATGATTTTATTGTTATTCCAGTTGCGTTCGCGAGCCTCGGATTTATTTCTCTGTACCTTGCTGGTAAGCTCCACACATTCGGACTAGCAGGAAAAGGACAATCTTGGAAACTATGCATTTTTCTCATTCCACTAATCATTGCATTGAGTATAGCACTAAGTCGCACCTGTGACTATCATCACCATTGGCAAGGTTAGTGACTGAGACACTGAGGGCTTATAGAGCAGACTTCTTAAACGCATGGAATGATTGACTACTAATTCATATTGACTTTATTATTACAGATATTACTGTCGGTTCTGGCATCGGGATATCGCTAACGTACATGTGCTACCGACATTATTATCCACCATTGGATTCACAAGTTTGTCACCAACCATACCATGCACTTAATTCTAAAATGGAGATCGAAAGTACTAGGACGAGTAAGGATGAGCAGATTAAGTGGATTTGAAAAATTGCACGGTTAATGAACGTGCAAAGTGGAACTCGTTCCATTTAGCTAATTTAAATCTCAAAAGATTTTAGTTGAATCGAATTTAGTATTTATTACTCCCAACGAAAGTGTACATCCTGCGGTGTTCTCCTTGAAGAAATGTACTTAAATTTACAAAAATCATTTCCAAACATGTACATAAATTACGTATATGCCTATATTAGATATTATTTCGTATTTATAGCCCCAGTAAGATACCGTATTTAATTTATTCATAGCTTATTTAATAAACTTTATTTTTCACTTACTTATCTTTTCACTGATCAGTCATAGTTTCCAGACAAGCGAGCGATAAATGATCAATTTCCCCACTTCCTGAGTTAATTCCTTTGATCAGAATGCTGCAAGGTTTACTTGTATCCGAGCTGGAAAAAAAATAGATGGTAAGTTGCGCAAGGCCGAACTGAACGGGTCGGTATCCGGTGCGAGCAATCCTATACCACATACCTACATGGGAATCTTAAAAATCGCGCTCAGTTGATTTCTCGACTTCCTGTTCTTCGACGTTGACAGACCGTACCGTTGAGTGTAGATATTAATGGGAACTACACTCAACGGCCGTACTTTCCTAGGCCACTGAAGTAGAAATCCCTAGGCTTCTGGTCACCAACTTCTCATGTGCATTTGGTGGTAACAGTGCAAAACGATATTCGATTAATTGTATCGAAGTTATGCTTAAATATTTTCGCGGCGTACAGTCATGGACCTTTCTTCGTTCCATCAACGACGTTTCCGCGAAGAATTTTTCTCCAACGAACTGAGTTCAAAAGAAGAGGCGATATTCCGGATTATTGGCCAGTTGATATTACGGATTAAATTAATTGAACTCACAGTGCATTTAGGAGATATTCTGTAAATAACGGTTAGACTGAATAGATTAAACACCGGTCTAGAAATTTGATACACGTGGTGCACCATGCAAGACGCTGTGCCCCAACTCTTTGCTGTGGCGGCGTAGGAAAATTTTCGTTTTCTCGTAAGTACAGCGGACCTGTTTAAACCCGAATAGTATCAATTATCAATGTACAGTTTGTAACCCCATTACAATCGCTTGATATTTTTCGTTTGTCGCAATCTGTTGGATAAACTAATATTTAAAGCAGTAAAGATCGAACTGCCGATAAACTGGATTGGTGCGCATTTGTTTGTGTTGTTCGCAACAAATTTCCTTGATTGCTTGGCGATGACCGGCTGTCACGGTAGTTGAGAAGATTCTAGCTTTCACCTGTAGTTTTGAGTTTCACAGTGTTTTTATAGCACCATTTTATGTAATTTGTTCTGGTCATGTTTAGCTCGAGAATAGTTCTTTGTATTATTGATTATGTATCCGCGAACTTCTTAGAACCACTTGACTGTTCAGTCGCATGAAACATGGACTGGATGAATAAATAATAATTTTGTGGTCGGGAAAAAATCTGATCGAATTATCAACCTTTGTAATCATTTTTATTTCACAGTCGGATGAAAAATATGGTCAACATTTGATGGTGGATAAATTCTGACGGATTGATTCAGGTGAAGTATAAGCTTGTGTGCTTTGAAAAAAAATGTACCCCACATTACTGAAATACTCATTCCATAGCTATCACAAAACCAGATTTAAGCAGATAAGACAACCTTTTCAGTACATTGAACTCTATGAAATGTATAAATGAAATAATTTCCAATTCAAGCCTATCTACCGAAACAAATCTTATTACAGACTTTCGATGAATAGTCTTTTATTACTCATGCATTTGCAATTTTTTCTCAGCTGAATCAAATTGATATCATCAGGGTTTGATAAGTGTCTCTGCTGTCTTTGATGGCTGCAGTTCATGAAAACTGGAGACAGTCTGAAGACCTGCTCATCGAACAATTTCTGAAAGCTATGACGGATTGAACATATATTGATAGCAATGAATGACAATACTGCTACTGAACAAAAAGATTCACCGTTAAATAGTCATCTCAGAGTTGATGTAGTATCAAAGATGTTGGAACAACGGAGAAGAAGTGCTTCCATGCGGAAGCAAAAACAAAAAAAAGATGTCAAATCAGAGGTAGTGATGGCAAACGACAATCCTGGAAGTTCGATTTCAAGTGTATCATTGGAGACTGACATACAGAATAAATCACTGCCGGAGACAACAAATTCTGAAAAAGTAATTTCACCCAAATGTGGTAAAGGCAGAACAATGCCGTCAAAAAACTTGATGAAAATTGGAGCTACACACAACAAGCAATCTGAATTTGAAACTAAAGACATACTTTCAGGACCGAAAAGAAAAAGGGGGTCAATATCAGAGACACCTGCAAAAAATACATACCAACTTCGAAGCACTGCAACTAAGAAACTCACACCATCTAAAGCAAAAGATAAAAACTATGACTCTAAGAGTAAGGATATCGATGTACACTCATCAAGTAGAGTAAAATTTGATTCAGTCCCAGCAATAACAGAGGCAAATGTTGACTGTGAGTGGAACACTGTGAATAAAAGAATGCAACTGCACAGTAAGTCAAAGGCTGCGGCGATTGATAACTGCCCTAGGTTGGCAATCCGAAATTCGACTACAGCAATTGACATGAAAAATCAATCGAAGCAAGCATCTACGAAAGCAACAGGAAAATGCACCAGTACACCTAGAAGGAACCTACAACAAAAACCAGAAATGAAGCACTCTGAGAGTGAGCCTGAGTCATCTCTGGCAACTAAAACACAAATTGGTTCAATAGAGAAAACAAAAAAGATGAATGATCAACATGTAGTTGAATTCAAAAGTAGGCTGCCAAAAATATTATCAGGACCAGGACCAATGAAAACAACAAATCAGAAACGCCAAAATAAACGTTGTGACTTGAAAAGAAGTTTGGATTTGAGGATAGAGAGTTGGATGAAAACCATTGATGCTGTAGCATCAGGGATAATTGAGCCAAGTACCAAACGATCATCCAAAACTAAGACCTCAAACAATTTGAAAATACCAGAAACAACAGAAATAAATAATAATCTCTCAGATGATGCTGACAATATAACTTTAACAGTTGCAACAGAAAGTGATTCCCCATCTAAAACAACAAATCACAAACGTCAAAATAAACGTTGTGACGGACTAAAAAAAAATATTGAGAATTCACCTATATTAGAGATGGATTGCGAATCTGCAGGTCGAAAATCGTCAAAATATCGATCGATATCAAATTCAAGAACCAAGATCAAGGAAGCAAATGATCATCCCACATCTCAAGCCAGAGATATGACAGCAGATGATAAAACCTGGAAGTCTATTTGTAGTTCAGCCGGAAGTCTTGATCTATCACTCAACAAATCATACCAGCCAAAAGTGTTACTTCCTAATATAGCGTATACTAACATTTTATCACCAGAACACAGGAAAATACTTTTCCATAAAAAAATTTTTGTTACAAACGCTAATTCGGAAACCGTATCAAATTTATCATTTGATAGTACTACTGACCAAACAACATTTAATCTGACTACAACATCCTTGGAACATCAAAATGTACATAGGTCTCCAAAGATACTTTTAACTCCCAAGCCGCAAAAGCGCAAGTATCCAAGATTCAACCTTCACGGAAAAACTGATGCCACAGGCTTGACAGAATTAAATGTTTCATCCCCAGAAATGAAGCCTAAAAAGCAATCATTGACCAAAATAGCGTTACTAAAACATACAGAACTTCTACGTGGATCGGAAACTAACAGCAGTATGAGTGAAACAGATGGTATATCTTCAATGGACAAAGAAGCCGTAGGGAATAAACTGGTGGCTCAGCATCTGATGACTGAATCATCTTTAGAAGAAAGCAGCTCAACTGGAAATAGTAATGTCTTATTAAAGCCAATACAAACTATACTGCTACGACCAGAACCTAGTTCAATAGAACCTCAACTTGGGACAGTGAAGCAGAAATCATCTTCAGATTTGACCTTACACATTCGACACAAATTTCAAAAGCTTAAATGCAAATCTGAAAACAAGAGTCCTGAATCCACAAAATACAGCAATGTTTCAATTCCCGAATCCGTGTCTGCATCAAATAGGCATACTATTCAACATAAAAGCGCATCTTTAAAGATGATAGATCTTAGCTCTTCTCTTACGGGAAGTGATGACCACATCAGATTTGAACAATCGCAAAATATGCGTGAATTTGGCTCAACTGATAGTGTTCAAAAAAAAAGAGTTTCACATGAGATCGCCTCCAAAACTAAGAACTCTGCATCATATTCTTCCGCAAAATTTGGAAAGCTATGTCAAACAGCCAGAGCCCCTTCGACATGGGCTAGAAAGAAAAGTACCGCAAAGAGTGATTCACCGTCTATACCTGTATCCATATCTGTTGACCATTGTGGTAACAGTTTGTCTACAATTTATAGAGAATTGGATGAATTTATCCATATAGAAAAAGAGGACCCCAAAAAATCAGAAGCTGAATCTCAAACAGAGTCAAAAATAGGCGAATATCAAGCACCTCTAGATCTTAAAAGCTCATCATTTTCTCTAAGTTTCAGTCGGACAAATCTCAAAGAAAATAGTCCAATAGCAAATCGCGTCACCAGTGATCAGATGAACCTAAATAATCCTGATCTACATTTGCCAGCAACAACTCTGGAATATCATAATAATGCACCTGCTAGCCAAACTTTGTCTCAATCTAAAACACAACAGTCACTAGATCAGGGGAGAAGCCTCCCAAAAATCATCAGCATTGATTTTTTGCCCAAAGGTACAATACCACTGTCTATAACTGGGTGTACCACAAGCAAACCACTCGTAGATGCAACTGATACTGAGGAAGAGGTATGCTGTTTGGATGATGTGAGCAAGATCAGCAGACATGAAAATATTACACCAGAAACAAATCCGAGTCAAAGCACAAATCAATTACTGCGTGAAATCGATGATTGTAATAGAATTCCAACACATGCATCAGATGTTGTAATCATTGATGATTGTCAAAGTATTGGCGATAGTGCAATGGGTGGGCTCACGACACAAGACACACAAATTTCTTCATATACCCATGAAATTGAACAGTTTGACATAAGTGATTTACATTCTTCCAAAATAACACAAGCTGAGGGTACACACCAAGATCCTACTGTTCCTCTACAGCAATTTGATTCTACGAACTTGTGGAAAATCTGTCCTGAATTGGTAACATTTTTTCAAACTGATGTCATTAATAATAATGATGAAGGTAAATCAGCTAATTCGAATGCATTTGAAGTTATTGATAATAATAACTACACTTCCTCGGGTTATACCGCTAAGGAAAGTAAGATCAATTATCCAGATAAGGATCCACAATCAAATGATGACACATACTTTGAAGAATATGAAAAACAGCCCACAAAATTCAATGATATGTTTCTTATAGATGATAATCACCACGAAATAGATCAGCAAATATCAGAACCTGCTTTTACCAAACCAATTATATCGAAAACCCCTGTAAAGGCAAATTTGACGATAGCCAACTTAAAAAAATTTACCGATAGTTTGACCGGCGATGATAAGCCCAAATTGAACTGGTGTGTTAAAACGCATCAATACGTTCCATCGCCTGGTACTAGTGGAAAACATATCAAACCAAATGAAACAGCTCCTAGTTCTGACAGCCAACTGACAGAATCCACTTCAGGTCATCAGATGAAACATCTCCAAGGTCAGCACAAGCGAAAATGGGTACCAAACGACAACAGTGACAAAAGTTCGGATCGTAGCAAAATAGCAAAATTGATACTCAATAGAAATAGATGGAATATTGACCGAGACAATTCCCGAAATGCTAGCAAATCTCCCAACCGAATCTCAGTTGATTGTGTTGCTAGTAACGACTTGGAAAATGTGAACGTTGCAACTACAAATTTATCTCATAAATACAATGTGGTAGAAAGCCAGAGTAACCAGGCGCAAAGTAGATATCAATCATCCTATGATTTTGGCCAAAAAAGTAGTAGTTACACTAAAGCGAATGAGAAAGCTAGGATTGACATTTTGACTAGAACTTCCACAGACTTGATTGTCAATGTAGAGTCTGGCTATTCTAAAGGAGATCTCGGAAATAATAATGTTATGCAGGTTGAACCTTGTATTATATCTTCGCCCACAAATACTCGGCAATCTGGTTGTAACACCAGAATAGACAAGAATGGAAACTCAACATCATCAAGTTCGTCACAATCTTCATCATCCTCGCAGAGCACTTCTACAAACATGAGGCCCAATGGATCTACCAAATCAGCGAAGTCAAAAACAAGAACATCTACTGTTGAGGAAATGGTGGTTGATGGAACTAAACCCAAAAATGCACATAAAGAAGAAGGTGAAGAATTGAACTACGAGTACAGCGATGAGGATTGTATTTCCATATTTGCAGAATCTATGTTTACGGGCTTGTAAGTTATACAAATCAAATATATTTTTATCTTTTGTTAAACATAATCATGATTGTCCTGATCTCTTCACTATCTTGCATTCCAAGCATGCCGTTTGCATACAGGAATTCTTCGACTGCCGGCATTTTGTAAGTTGAAATATTGCTACTTTTGATGCCAACTGACCCTCAAATGTCTCTCAAGCTATAGTGGATATGTGCAATTTATCACAACATTCCGTATGGCATCTTCCCGTGATCTAAGGATTTATACTATATACAAACGGCTCAGTTTTTCTAAAATGCTGCTTCAGGTTTAGACAATTCATACTTATTTGGCTTTGCTTTCAGGGACCAAGACACAAAGTATACGGATGATGTTGATACCTCAGCGTATCTACCAAATTCAGAATCCAACAGTAAATTTATAGAGATGACTGACTTTGGTGCTTATGTTGAAAAAAATGTAGAAGAATGTAATGAGGCTTACAAAAACTGCGCACAGAAGGATGAAAACATCTATGATAATTCAGAAAACATCCCTGCAGCGTTTGCGAATATAAATATTCACAAAAATGCTGACAACTTCTCATGGCGCAGGACTTTTATTCCAGAAGCAAACATCTTACCACCACCTCTGAATCCACCAGGACAAAATTGGCCTGAATCAGAAAGAAAGTCTATTTCAGAAACAGCCCGACTACAATCAAATCCTAATATTCTTATTGACAATGAGAAAAATTTAAAAACTAGACTTGGTTTGAAAAAAGTGACATCAGGTGGATTCTCTCGGCACGCTTCAAATCTGTTTATTGGTCAATGCTTTGTCAAGTTAAGACGAGGTTCGTGCGCGCGGGACAATTGTCGTTATAATCATTCCGTAAGTAGCTCCTTACACATTTGAAAAATAACTCAAAACTATATTATTTACGTTGTGTTAATATTAATGTGGCAATGTACGTCAATTAATGTGCAATAGTGTATCGAATATTTTTGTTTTTATATTATTTTTTTAATCAATTTTCATGTACGTAGCACATGATACAAAATTTTTTATTTTTATGTTTAGCTGACTGGGAATCTGCGAAATCTCGAATATAATAGCCCAGAGGTGATTCATGAAGTCATCGTATTAGCAATTTTCAAAGGCTTTTTCTATTTCATTCAACGTGTGTATGCTCGACTGACTGTAAAAATGAACTATGCCAATGTCATCAGGTTATTCTCTAACGTGTACAAAGCCGGTCTAGTGAACACGGAGATGATGAAATGTACATTACTTGCACTGACTACATTAGACATACCTCTACCAGCTATTGTGTCTGCGCTGGCGGATTTACTTAGTGAAAATGATAGTCACTCAGCAGAGTCTATATTAATGTTCGTTGGAGAAAGAATTTCGTCAGGAGTTTATTGGAACACGGTTCGTGATTTGCTTATTAAAATGAAACCACCAGATATTAGCATAGACATTGTCATAAGCGAATGTGTAAACCTCCACGAGAACAAAGCCCATATGAAAGATGTGTATGAAAACTTTTTTCGAAGACTTACAATGGAGCAGCGATCAAAAACAAATGTTAATCTTATAAAGAGATTCAATTACTTGCTGTTACAAAATGATCTAATTTTCCCACGGGCAAGTTCCAGCCCATTATTTAAAAGAAGCACAACTTTGGCTAACATAGAGAATAAATATGTAGCTGCAAACAACAATAGAGAAGAAACGGAAATACCTACTATTTCGTCGCCTGACGTTACGCAATATCCCGATGATATACTTCAAACTCCTTATCAAAATCTACAACTAAGTCAAACATGCCAGAAGACCAGCCTGCAAAAGCAGTTGATGGATCAACCAATAATAATAAAACAAGGTAGTAGCTGGTCCAGTAAGGACAGCTACACTTGTTCTACCCACCATGGAGAAGCTACAACCTCACAAATTACTCCAATGCATAACCAACAGTTGCCAAATTTGAACGTAGAACCTGACACGGTAGAGGTACCAATCACTTCGTGGAAGCTGCATGAAATAGGTAAGCATGAAATTGATCGAAAATCGTATCAATTTTTAGATACCGTAAGGAATCCATCTGAGGTGTTCATTTGGCTCAGTTTATGCACATCGTGCATTGAAATTGCTACATGTTATGCCGTTATGTGATATTCCGTAAATAATTAAGTCTTCACATTATAGAAGGCCTGCGCGCACCCCGTTCCCAACACAGCAGAGAACGTCATTGGAAGTTTTACCTTGACATGAAGATTTTGAAAGAAGCTTTGAAACGTGAAGAATATGAGTACGTCTTAAAGACCCTAAATGAATACTCGGACGTAGAGAGATCAGTATTTACAACAAGCTGCTTCAGGATGTTACATCGAACCGTATTGGCATCAGCGCGTCATGTGAAGAACATGATAAAATTATCAGGTAATAAGTATTTTCAAGATTGAATTTTATGAACGAATGTTCATTCTCTAAAAATACTGTATCTACCCTAATTTTATCGTATTGACAATTTTCGGTTCTACGGCAATCAAAGTATCGCGCTTATTTGTCAAATGTATTCAATTACATGCCCCAGAAATATGTCTATAGATAAATTCAAAACTATTTGTTGAACCAGTGGAGTACTGTCGAACAGGATATGATATTGTTGCCGTTTAAACTCTGATACATCGTAGCTACAAATAAACTAAGTTTCTCACATAGTACGGTCGAAGACTAGTGAAACTAACATGAATAGAAAACAACGAATAAACATATTCCGTTAAAGTTGGTTCAGAAAGATGTAGACATGTAATATCATCACATCAGGACAGGGTCATTTTTAATGTCTCACGATTTCAAATAGTCGAGTCACCATTTTATCAACTCATAAAACTATGACAGTTATTATTTTATGTAAAAATGGTTATATGAACAACGTTTAGAGAATAATTAATCTATAATATTTTAACAAGGCGCTGAACCTATTATATGAATTTTAGGCACACTTAGTGTTTTGAATGTCTGTTATGCCTGACCATAATGATTCTTCTGAGTTGACACCAAATTATATTTATGGCTTGGGATATTAATACATCCAAATTACTTCTGTCGATTAAATATCCAATTACCTATTAAACGGGACAATCGATTCATCACGAGTTTCAGTTGAAATGATATAACAAACTTCGTAATCTTGAGTCAATTTTATGCACGTCTTCAATAAGATTTCATATTGTTATCTGCAGACACTTGGTATATATTTGTTACTACAATCAATTATTGATACAGCATATGTTGCTCATTATAGGAGCCACACCGCAAATAGGTGCATTAATTTTCTTTGTTAAGATAAGCGTGTAACGTTTGGTATGCAAAGAATCTGATCTTCGCGCAATTTTTTGTAGTAGTTGAGTCGGAGACGCACTGGGCCTCAGTTTTTGTATTAATGATATAATTAGGGATAAACAGCGATAACTTACTGACAGTACAGGTTACTCAGCTGAGTTAAAAGCATCACAAAGCCATAAAGATTTAATTATATGTATATTATATTAGATAAAGTTGTCAAAGACTGGAGCGACCAATGCTCAATGATATGTAAGATTTATACCATTAATAAAACGTGTATATTCAATAAAATCTTGGTGTTTTTTTATCCGCTTAACATTTTGATTTTTGGACCTTTCAGTCCGGATGGGGGTTCAAATATTCCTGAGTGAAACATTGATCTCCTTGGGATTATACACGATGATCGAGTTGTGCGATGCCAATGCATGGGTACTTGCATATAGCGTATTGAAGTCCATGCAATGCATTGGTTTCGAAGAAAATACTGCTGCAATTGTTCTGCTCCTTGCAGAAATCTATATAGCTAACAGGCGTCCATTGAAGGCATTCCACATATTAAAACGTGAGTTAGTCCACGTTTCATGAAATTAGATTTCAGTTATCTTTATTTTCTCACTCGTTAGCTATCTGCGATATTTTCTGAAGCAAGTAGTTATTACTGACGGAAACAGAATCAATTTTTTCACAAATTACTTGACAACATGATCTGAATATGCAAGTATATTTTCATTCAACAGATTTGGTAACTAATTATATTACGTGAAATTGATGTATTTTTCCAGTACTCGCATCCTCAAGTCATGATAATTATGTTACAGAAAACAACATGTTTTACACAAATCCTAATAAATGGCATGTTAGTAGTAAACCAAACGATGACCTCCTCAGAACGGTGATTATCGATCTATTATTGGACTTACTTTGCCAAGAATTTATCGAGTGGGCGTTTTATCTATTCACCCATCTTCTTAGGGACCAGACACACATATATCATCCCGTAGGTGAGCGATCGCACAATACTGATTTAATGACACTCCAACAGGAAAACATGTCAATTCCTGTAAAATTGGAGATTCATGAATTCTATATAATTTTAGATCTTACGGCATACATAGACAAACTTGTGTTGGGTATTCTAAGAACGAAGTCCGATGATTTAGTCATTGAAGTAGGAAGATTGATTTTGGATAGCACGTTCACGCT
Organism: Athalia cordata; assembly: GCA_963932425.1. NCBI lineage: Eukaryota > Metazoa > Arthropoda > Insecta > Hymenoptera > Athaliidae > Athalia > Athalia cordata. Next base: position 20,420,024 of record OZ010625.1, read on the forward strand.
CAAGAGTTCTGTGTTCCGGTCTCTAGTCATAAACATTTGTCAAAAAGATATACGACTCTCTAAACAACTGTACCACTACAGTAGCTGGCTTGGAGTATATCCAATACTAGAGGTAAACCTCTAATAGTCACATTTGGTATAATAACTGGTAAGTGTCTAATAACTAAATCAATGATTCCATTACTAGTTGGAAATGCCTTTACATATATTAATCAAGACACATTGGGCTAAAGAAGAGATGTATCTGGTCATGACAGACTTCCTAGAGAAACTGTCAATGGACGTTGGCCCCACTATTCACCGATTACGTCTTAACCAATTTTCAATCTATTTAGTCTTCGAGGTAAGTTGAAGTAGTATCATCTTTGTCCAGTCGCAAGTAACTTTTTAATTTAAATTATGACAAGTTAATGAATATATACTTATCTTGTATCAGCTCGAACCATTCAGAAAGCGGCTGTTTGACGAAGATGATGAAATCTGCAATATAGATGAGCTGAAATCTAGTAAACAACTTATGAAAACTGTCCTTCAAGAACAATTTAACCCTCCTATAAAAACAGTTCGTGCTGAAAGTGAAAGGATCGTTAAATTGCTAAGTAGCAGCATTGTCAACTATTTAAAATCGATACACTTGCACAACGTACAAGACTGAGGTGAAATACGAATTTATGTTAAGAGCAAATAACATTTCATGGGGATGTGTTCACTAGTTCAGTGTGAAACTGAACTATCATTCTGCTGGACGTTGAATGGAAATTTTATTTTATAGACTTTTACTCGGTAATTAGGTACCAGTGGCTCATCAGTGAAGAATATCTGTTTTATTTAGTTTATAAGGAAAAATATTAGCGAAGTGAGTTTTACAATGAACATTTTTTTATAGGATGTATTTAAACGTCGACTACCGAACATCGTTTGTGCGATTTTATATTCTTAATTTTTATATTCTACTTTTCTCCTCAATCACAACGGTGATGAATTCTAAACGGTACCGGCACGACGATAGATACGACAGACTTACAATCAAATTGAAAACTCTATAACACTATCTATTTTCCGGCGAGGTATCACCACGCCTTGCGTTTTTTCTTCTTCATTTACTGGCTATATCTCTTCCGTATTTCATTATACGACATCTCAACCGCAATCGCAGGCATAAAGAATCCATCTACAAGATCTAAAAATAAAAACCAACAAACAAAATTGAAGACATTTCTATGTATAGTTAGTACTAAAATGCAAGGAATCAATCAGATCCCAAATACTCACATTTTTGTATTCTATAGTTTAATCATTTTATTCTATAAATGTGACATTAGCTTTTAATATCAAATATCGATAGTGAATATCGATGAGAGTGAAATCATGTTCAACAAGGTTGTAAATGCTTATGTTTGACTACGCCCCATTCGGTCCCAAAATTTTAATCGTTTGTATTATCATCATTGTTAATTCCACTTTATTTTTCACTTGCCTTTTATGTATGAACCACTCTTATAACCAATGAGAATAAACTTCTGCTTCCACTTAGCAAATTGCCAGATACAATTAGTGATTATTTTTGATACGCTAGCAAACGAGTAAGAACCTGAAATCACACGTGTGCCATGAGAAGTTTATAAAACCAGTTGAAATTGTGAATGAAATACTTCGCTGTATTTAATCAAGAGACTGCAGGAGATCAGATGCCATAGCTTATACTCTGTGTACTAAAATAGTTCAGTACGAAAGTCTGACACATTGTTCAGTCGTTGTTTCTCAATTTTTCAATGTACACATAGGCAATAAATAAAACCTAGAATACCTCAATTCTATTAATATATCAATTCAAATGTGTAAATCATTTGTTTTGCACTATCCATGTAGAATAGTAAAAAGCACATTTTGGTATATTATGCTATGTACAAAAATTTGCTAATCAAATTCTGGTATGTCGTCAAAAGAGTAGCCTGGTACTTTCCGGTGGGCAAGAATTGCTACTCTAACATGGTAGGCCCCAGGTATAAACATCAGGATTCCCAGAATTATGACTGGCCACATGCGATCCGCGTACTGCAATAAATAGAGTACCATTGCTAGTTTTGAGTAAAATGTTAAATATAGAAAAATCTATTCAATACGAACAGTCATCTACAGATTCAAGTTATATTTTTTACTACTCCAGAAGCTATCCAATGAAATTAAATTAGCTGTTCCTCTATCTTCTAGCAACATCTCAATCCAGAAAAAAAATTCATTCAAGTCTACTCTTACCTTAGAATCAATGTGTCCACTTATTATTAAGCTGCCTACAATAAGCATAACAGTTCCTCCGATAAACAGTAGTGCTGCCAAAGTGATTGCCTTCCATGGGATTTTTACAGGTGGGCTTAAAAACTGGGAAATAGAATAATAATATATTATCCATGCACTGCTTACGATAGAGGTAGCTCAAATCAAACATTTAATTGGAACATTTTGACATCTAGATTAGAACAATAGATAGCGGAATGATTAAAACAGTCGAAAGACGTACTTGTGCATCTACGAAACCATTATCGGTTTCGGTAAGTTGTGTGTAATCCACGTTGTCAAATTGTCTTTCCCCTCTCCCTTTTCTTCGGAACATACTCTGCAGTCTGTCAACAATATAGTCTGAAAGAAAGAGTCACTAATCATGACCAATGTTTGTACAATAATTGTGTTGAAAATTGACAAGTATCAACCCACTTACGTACTTTGTCATAAAATTCTGATACTGGAACGTAAGATCAATTGTGATATTAAGACTTAAATGAGTTTAATAGCCTGTCTGCGTATTGAGATTTAATCATTTCCACTGACAATGAAACAATGATTTGCACGTGCACAATTGAAAAAGAAAACAGTAAACACACCAAGGATAGGTTGGGTCAAAGTTTGCATGTGTCATATGTCAGAAGAATGTCAGGTGACTGCGCACTGTGGGTGGCCATGATGTAAATAACTACTTAATTCAAAAGACAAATAAAATCCTCATACGCAGCCGAATTTTGATAGTTGAATATCATGTAGTATTATTATATGAGTCGAATATCCATAGAAAAATTCTTTTTAACAAATTCATGGTGATCATTCATACAGTGTGATGCATCTAACAAACTAAACTCAATTTTAGCATATTCTTGACCCAAAGTGCGGCAGCATGTCTGATTCTATCAGCGGGACTTTGAATCCACCACAATTTCGACACTTCTAAAATACCTTACCCACCTTAGCAATTATTTACCGCTGTAAATTAATAACTCGTTCGAGTACATATTAATTATCAACAAATGTCTATAGTTCATTTAGAATTGAATACAATATTTTTTGTACGTTATTCTTACACTAGCGCCTAATGATAGACAACCAGTCATACCGCGATACTTTCCAAGCGCACGCGCTTTTTCGCGCTCACTATCAGATATTTTTTCGCGTACATACACATTAATTAAAAACAAAAGCAGCAAAAGAACGTATATCATCTACAGACACTCAATAAGATCGCAAGGTACGAAATAAATAAAATTTATTCTCAACAGCACGGAGACAACACAATCATCAGCAGTATGTACACAGTGATTGATATATCGGAGAGATGAGAAAATTACAACAGCGAATAGAAAAAGTGAAAAACAAAAAATGAAAAAAAAAAAAAGGATCAGTTACCTGTACGCAACCACCTCCACATTCTGCTTGTGGAAAATGGAGCCAGTCAGTCCGTGGGGCTCCGTCGTTACATGGAGGATAGGTTACATTGAGAGATGGGCCAATGGATTCTGAAATTCTGGTTTTATTTCACGATTCATTGTCAGTATAGTTTAATTAATGATTCATCGATGCTTCGTTTTGACTATAATAAAATAGCGATTAATATAACTGACACATATCAACACATACGTGTGTGACAACCAATAGTGAGTCGAAAGGAAATTTGAATTTTTTTCTCAGCCTTTTTCCGACTATTTTTCGAGTTGAATTCATTTCAGCCTGCACTTTGTTCCAACGTTATTCGATACACCGTAGAATCATAGACAAAAATAGGTGTGACTTTGTGTATTTGTGTATTATAATCTTCGATACTCACAGTCTGAAAATTAGGCTACTCGGACTCTCCTCCAGAAAAACATCATCCTTCCGGTATAAGGTGAATGAATGAAGATGAAGGTGGATACCTCCGATCGTAGGATAATATATAGTTAGGTGTATGAAATAGGAACTATACAACTAACTGCGTATATACGATTTCGCCCTGGACGTAGAGGAACAACTCTATACGCGGGTAGGCGAGGCCAAACTCGTGGCTGACTGGCACCCCTGTTTTAGACGGAAGACAAGAGGGAGGGTGCAGCTGGCCAAAGCGACGAGAAGGACGAGACACGACCAGTGGTGGGAAAGAGGTAGAGGAGGTCACGAAGCGAAACCAGAGCCGACGGTGCCTTCTATACCCGTATGATATCCATATAGGTATATACACGACGTCCGTATGGGTATATAGGTGTATATGTAATCTATCTACAAATATACATAGCTGCGCCGCCAAATTTCTCTCTCAATTTCTATCTCAGTCTCTCCTATGGTTGTTAGGGACTGCAGAGCGACGTGCGGCGGGCGATTGTTACCGGACGTGGATCGATGCGACGCTGGAGAAGAAGCTGCAGGCTTGCGACGCCGACGCCGGTCCTGTAGTAGCTGGAAATTCACTTCATTTGTGTGCGTGGTTTTCACGTATTTTATATTCCTATACCGCACACCTATAGATTCGATTTTATATATACCTATATAGTACATATATACACATCCATTCTCTTATCCTTCTTATCCGTTTCTTCGCTTTTATATTTCACTTGCTATTCTGTTTCATCAGCTTAGCGGTATTATCAATTGTGTCCATTCAAAAGAAATTATAAGGAATTTAAAAGACTGTAGAGATGATTAGCGAAAGAACGGTCAATTCTTCAACGTTGCAGATTGCTTGATAACTTATTGTCAGATTATTCATATTGAAATAATTATCTGCAATTGTTATTCCTAAACAATGATTATATTCTCTTCGTTACTAATTAATTGACCCAATAATTATCTGAGTGACATTTTTATGGACTTTTTATCTGTAATTCAACCTATGCTGATTCAGATGCGCATTCTTCCCCATACGAAAAAAAAAATATTCCAATGAAGAAAAACAAACCCATGTGCATATTGGTTCAAAATAATTCGATTAATTAAGACAGGTGAAATTACAATTAGATCAACAATATTCATCGTAGCACTACAATCAATCGAGAAAAAAAACAATAAATTATTATACAAATTATCACACGACACATGAAATATATATATTTACAAAGGACGAACGTTATAATTATTATGGTACATTGTAATTCGAAAAATACATATGTATAATAAGGTGAGTGTAACAATTGATAAATACATTGCAGGATCACATAAAAATCAGCAGCAAAAAAATTTTGCCACCAATAAGAAAATTAAAATTAAAGTAATTATCGTTCGTAAAATTTGTCAATTTCGCGTGATGTACATTAGAACTTTTAAAATGATCTGCGGTCTGTCCTTCTTTTTTCTTTTCTTTTTTTTTATAAACAAAAAATGAAAGTGCAGTACATGGAATGCATATCCGAATGGAGTAGCTATAAGGTTAGAAATATGAAAGATACTGGCGCAGAGATGTACAATACATACCTACCAAGATGCAGAGAATCCCAGAAATAAAGGCGAATGTTAAAGTAGCGGAAGCGCAGGCGTTCAAACTGTGTCTGCAGTATGGGGTGCGCTTCTGCGCCCTAATATTCTACGCCTGGAGGACTCCGGGGGTAGGCAGAGGAGGTCAGGGGCGACAGTGCGGGTCCTGGGGGCGGCGCGGGCGCGTGGGTCCGTTGTAACAACCCCTAAATGCGACTGTCGGGACGTGGATTTAGTCGGGTTGTTCTCGAGTGATAGTCAAGCGCGTTTCCGTCTCGCTCGCTCGCTCACCGTCTATCGTACAGCCTGAAAATAAAAGAGAAATAAAAGAAAAAGAATATAATATAAGAATTAAATAAAAGACAAGATTAAGAATTATCTATAGAAAACAAAGAAACAAAAAAAAAAAAAAAAGACAAGAAAAAAAAACACATTTTTTCCCAAACCTTCTACCGCCTAATCACGTCGCGCTGATTCTTCTATATTAGACATACTTATATTTGACAAGGGGAAAAATATCGCCGGACCGCATATTCCCATCTCACGCGCTAACGCACCTTTTAATCTCAGGTAAATCGATAGCTCGTATACATTTTTTGTTTTGATCAAGTGAATGTTTCATTGAAAAATATTACAATTCTAGATAATCTGTATTAATGTATAAATATATATATATATATATATAATGTATAATTACTTGGGTGTACAGTAATAATTTTCTCTCATGCGCCGCAACGTTATAGTTTTGCGGTAGCCTATACATCGACGTGATCACGTTTTTATCGCAATCGCACGCCGGGTATGTGAACTTAAATCTTGACAAGTTTGGAAAAAAACAAAAAAAAATTAGTTTTTGACAGTTACCCTACTGCACCAGCTGTTCCGTATAACCGTGTGAAACCGATACGTTGATCTCACGAGTCACGTTCATAAAAGAAATTATTTTACAATTGTAAATTTAACGAGATCAAAGAATCGCCATGAACTGTATGATTAACTGAAATTTCATTTGTTATCGTTTATATTATGAAAATGGCAGAAATATTTCAAGTTTTGTTATTGTAAAATGGTAATGAGCCGGCTTTTCTGCACTATACACGGTTGCATTGGAAAGCATTATTTCATCAACTTCATTCAATAGCTAAATTACATCAAATTTGAAACGATGGGTTATTTATTACTATTATAATTTGTTATCATCGTTTACTTAATTAATGAAATTGCACACCGATTTGAATATGAAGCTCGAAACTCTGTTATGTATACATATATGATTTTAATTGAGAGAATGGATGGGTAGACACGTAGGTGTATATGTGTACACATACATAGAACGGGAAAGTATAGTTTGATCAATTAATTCCGTCTAGATTTGAAACACGGATAAGCTGAGGGTAGATATTATTATTCGTATAAAAATAATGCGCGGCTGTATAATCGGATTTCGGATACATAAATGAAGACACTTTTCCAACAATCAAATCACACTGATCCGATTCACACCATAGAGCACCATAAATGCGTCATCGAAGTTTCATATATGTAAATGAGATTAACTGCGCTCGAAATGATTGTGGGTCGAACGAAATTGATTGATAAAATAAACGGCAGAAACTGTCGTAACATGCTATTCGGTAATTATTATATGAAATCCGTAAAGATAGACGATGCTGAAGGAATGAAAAAAGCTTTGGGTACTTTAACTCGATATTGGGAGAATGAATTAAAATACGGTTCTATACACGGTGTGTAATAATAATTATTCGGTAAAAATCGTACGTTCGTTGAGCTGCGTTCACGGGGAATTCTCATCCCCTGTAGACTGGGGTGCTGCACGCGCTGGTGGTCGGTTGCGTGGGGTTCGCGGCGTTCCACGGTCTCAATTCTCCCTCCGAAGGCGCACATTTTCCGCAAAGGTTAGAGACTGTACCTCGAATCAATAGGCGCTTAGAACAGATGTTAGACGCGACGCTATACGTCATGCAACCTCGGGACAGAAAATGCACGTGATAAACTTCCAACGCCGGCAAGATTAAGAAAAACATAATTTCACCTATATCGTATATAAGGTCAGCTAGCACGCGTCATTTATATAAATTCTACATCTTTTCCCCTCTTTATTTTTTATCACAGTTCATTGATTATTGTCAATCGAAAGAAATATTTGTAAACTGCGTTGAGAAAAGTATTTTAAAAATTTCATTGCTTGACACAAAAAAAAAAACCAAAGAAAAACAAAGAAAAGTTTTTCATTCACCATATCTTACTAACGAAGCATTTTTTTACTATGAATATATAAATCATTAATTTTTTGGACTGATCGTATCAAAAAATTCAGCACCGATTACACTCATTCGCATTTAAGAAGCAAAATGATCAGTGATCGTTCATAATCTCATAAATCCGCTTTGCGCGCCATCAAGTAAAACCTTATCCAAGTCCCATAAGTACCGGAAATTTTACCTTACTTTGCGTCCCATCGGAAGCCGTAAATATTATAAACGTTGAAAAAACCTGATCCCTATATTTTCAACGTCATTCTATCCCATAACTTATCGTTCCAATCATTCTACAATCCCAGTATAAATCGTGGGTGATAAATTTGAAAATTTAATTAAAGAACAAAAAAATAGAATGTACCTATATCATTTTTCAATCGATTAAACGATATTACCGTACTGCAACTGTACACGATTATAATACGGTAAATGTAAGCCGGACTTTACTTATCATGCCTACGTATTCGGCAATTTTTATTCAGTTCGAATCTCTTCGCATATGGAAGGTACAAAGATAAAACCGAGTCCTAGTCACAACATGAACGATACCTGGAGAAGAATATGTATAGTGTATCGGGAAGCAACAAAAAAGGAATCATCATCATTGCACCGCAGTGTAACTGCAGTTGTATAGTATTTCGAGATTAATTTTCGCGCTGATGACATAAGAGCTTCATTACCCTAACGTTCACACGGCACTTGACGACACAGCTATCCGATCGTCATAGCGGAAAAGCGGTAACAGATGAGAATTAGGTGTAAAACGTGAGGATGTTGTTGTATTCGTAGTAGTACAAGTAATGGACTAGGAAAAGTTTGTTCCCTCGTGTCAGGTACCTAGAATCTCCTTGCTTTCAATGACGAGCTCACGATGTAGGTATCATATGTAATACACGCAAAAATACATGTAATACAATTCTCGCGTGATAATTACATGCTGAAAAATGCGCGCAATGAAGCGTTTGCAATCGAAACGGAACAATTACAGTCGGATGCGATGTCGAACGCATCTCTCCCGATTTTTTCGTCGCAATTAAAGAAAAACTTGATAAACTTGCCTATTATGAAAGACTTGCCTATATCCGCACGTCTCGGACGTGCTTGAAATTCGTTAATTAAACATTCATTTTCATTATCGAGACTGAGGGTTAGAAGTTTATCAGAAGAATATTGTTTGACTTTAGTTTATTTATTTGTTTTTATTTTTCATTATATTTTATTTATTTTTTGTTATTTTTTTCTGAATAAAGCGGAAGTATGGAGTGCCCTGAGGAGGCGGTCCAGGAACAAGGTCGAAACTTCCGATTACTCTCTCCCGAAGAACTACCCGAGCTGTTGGATTTCCTCACCGGATATCTTCCCGAATCTCTTAAGGTAGGATTGAATATCTTAATCTAAACATAATTGGATAAATTATATAATAAATTATATCCAGGATCGATTACTCGATTGCTTTATTTAATTGCGACCGATTAGAATCTACCAATCCACGCGACGTATCGATATGATAAAACTTATAACCTGCAGGGAAGGTGCAAATATTTACCATATTATCGACACGATGATCAATCCAGTCGTCTTTCAACACGAAACGTTTATGAATATCATTTTCTCACGACTATGTTAAGGTTATACTTTATTCACGAATTATTTGTCGTTATTACACCCTATGACGTAATGGTATGTAGGCGTCGAAAAATACATGCGATTTAATAAATTGTCGTTGTGAACGTATTGAATTGATACCGTGGATATAGATTAAAAATTTTTTTTTCCTTTTTTCCTCCTTTTGTCATTCTATAAACTTATATAATACAATACGATAACTATTTTCGTCAATAATCCGTTCTGCACATCGTTTTTCCGAGTATATAACAAAATGGTTTAAACTAAAAAAACAGAATTCGATCGGATTCGGTCCAAATTGATCGACGTCAGTGAAAGCTGTGCCAAAACCGACCGTTAATAAAATTAAAAGTTAAAAAAAAAAAAAACGATGTCCGCGAACGTCAACCTGGTTGATTTTTTTTATGACGGCGGAATAGCGTAGGATTCCTGCTCCTGAATACAAACCACGAAATTATACACATAGGTATAGGTTCGCCAAATATTTGTGAACAATGTCGCATAGGAGAGCGGTGAAAATAAAAAGAAAAGAAGTTAAACATAAAAAGAATAATGAGAGGGAGAAAAATGAGAAGATTTTTGATCCAGCTGCAGGGCCAGGGAAGATATATAGTGAATAGCGATTAGCTAAGCCATTCAGCAAAACACAAGCCAATTGAAAATGTCCCTAAAATCTGGGTCAACTAATGCTTGTTATTCCGACGACGAGTCCTTTCTTAACGGCTCAACATACCCTCTCTCTCCCCCTCTTTCTCACCCCCTCTCTCATCCCTCTTTCAACGCGTTAAATCGCGTTAATTAAATACACCCAACCTAGATTATACGATTTATATATTTATTTATACGAAATAAAGTAAGAAAAATGTGAGCAACTGCTGCAGCGAATGCAGCGCAAAAAATTCTACGACGGTATAATCTCGATGAATTTTTATTTAGTTTTTGGCTCCGACGCCACATACATCCTGAATCTACGAGTTAAATACCCGATTTTAAAAAACCCGGTAATTTGAATGAAAAATCATCGAGCAATGCGGAGTTGGAAATTCGATGACATTTCATCAAAACGCATTTCGCTATCAATTTACAATTAGCTAGCGTTACGTTGGAGTACGCCTAAACAAACTATTTCGATCTTTGGCCCCAAGATAGAAAAAGATTAAAGATTTCACGCAGTGCAGCGAGCGCGTACTAATCATAGAAACCCCCTTCATATACCATTGAGGCAACATGAACCACCATAACACAGCGACACGCAATGCTGCCAGACACGTGTTTCTAGACTAATCGATATAATATAAACTGCAATGGTGAACTCTCGATGCCTTATATTTTATAGATCATGTAAAAACAAAATAAATAAAATGTACAGAAATATATGTAAACTACGTTAGCGTGTTTTGTCACACAACGTGTTTTTATAAGATAATAATATAACTCTGTTAATGACGTATAGAAAAAGATGAAGAGATATTCTTATGATGATATTCTTTGATGATATTGACGTGCATGATAAATTTTTATCTATGGCTAAAAATCTGAACTGCACGTTCACCGCGAAGAAAAATGGTAATCGATCATCGATCCGTGAATTGACATACAATAGGTATGCACAGTTGGCTCTTCGAGGAAATTTTTTTTATTTTTTTTATGAATATGTAATCGAAATTGAGAAATGAAAGTATGTATAAGGCGGATAAACGACACTCAAGTTTATTGTCTTTTTTTCGAAACGCCAATTTCTTTTCGATTGTTACATCGACGTTTTGGAATGAATTATGGGGCCCTAAATTCCGCGAATGTTGCGACGGGTGTAATAACGATTTTATTATCTAATAATTTTTCTCGCCTATTATAATCCTGAGAGATGTAATTCTGCTCGCGTCGTCGAATTCTGAACGTATATATGTACGAGTATATATACAATATTGTGATTTGTGGACGGTCGGCTGTCGTTGGCATCAGCTATTTCGCTGTACGGCTTCGGATCGGACTATACCAGCTCGGTACACTCTCCGGACTGTGACATAGTTGGAAATATATCAAAAAACCCCAATATACCGGCCCCATATTCCTGCGGCCAAATCGAATCGGCGGAAAAAGAAATTTCGAGTAGCTTTAATCGGGGCGATAGGGACGGGCAAGATTTTAAATTATATCTTTTAAATATCAAAATTTTGTACTGCGTACCGCAATCGGGGTCATCCCATCGAAGGATGTAGGTCACCGCAATGCCGTGTCTTTCTGCCCGACATTGGTGCGTCTTTTCAAGGTTACTGCTCGCCGAAGACCTCGTCTTCGGCATTGTTTCTGCTGCAAAAGAGGTGCGAAAACGGAAAAGCTGCTACTGCAGCTTGAAGATGACAAAAACGAGCTTGATTATAATATCTCGTGTTGGAATTAAATGTTATTATTATTATTAACGAGGTTTTTTACTCTTTTTTTCTCCTCCCCTTATTGTTCAGAGCTCCGGGTATCTAAATCTTCAACTTTTAGAACTTGGAGCGATATAAAACCTTAACTATATTAATAATCCCATAAATTTTATTGGCGGGATTAAAAAGTTCTAGCCACGAGAAATCGTCTCTCCTTTGCTTTAGTATTTCTCTTTATGCTTTTTGAGCTACATATTTTGTTGGTTTTTTTTTTTTTTTCTTCTTCTTTACCCTTGATCCCGGAGAGTTTGTCAGTTTCAAGTGTATATAACCAGTTTCAACAAGTTGACATTTGAGTAGCAGACATAATAATGTATCCAAAACTTTTTCGATGTATAGTATGTATGTTATATACACCAAGCGATCAAAAAACAAGAGGCGAACCTCAAATATATAAAAAAAGGTTGGAAAGTTTTAGGGCTTGATTTGTTGAATCTCATCGTATATTATACTCTTGGCTTTGAAATTCAATCGTACGATATAAGATTTTTCATAAATTTTCAACGGCCATAAGTTAGATTATTCTTATATAATAAAATCATAACGAAGCTTATAAACAATAGCGAAGGATAAAATTTATTTGAGAAATATCTAAGCGGTGTAAGATTGCAATTGTGTTAACTGCAAGTGTAGATCATGTCTCATGAAATATTCAGTTGAGGAAGTTTATTTCGTTGCGTAAACTGCATAGCGCGGTGCAGGGGAAATGCATTTGACGTGAGTACATATTATGCAAAGTAACTTGTCGTCGAGGAAGACGACGAGCATAAAATAAAGTACGGAAAGATAATCCTGCATTTTTGCAAAGAATTTTTCGTACGACAATGATATTTTGAATATTTTAAGAGACAGGTGAAATGTACCTAGATTTATCTAAAAAATGATAAATAACATCAGTTTTATCGACAAGTATTGGGTTTAACTTGTTTAGAATAAATAACATGCAGATGGGGTAGTGCAGGTCGTAAGAGGAGCTAAAATAGCTCGAAAACCGTATAAGTTTTACTTTTACAGTTTCCAAACATGCAAACTTCATTGATTAACGTGACGATAAAAAATGTTTACGTGCATTCAAGTTGACCTTGACCCTCAGGGTCTCTCTTTCTCTCTTCCCTATTATGGCACCGCGTGATAAAGTATATATTATACAGTTCGTTTATAGTGATAAACTGCAATACCGCGTAGGAATGCAATTTTAGCGAGAAAATTGATGTTTCCTTTGAATGTTAAACCTATTTCACGTATATACTATAATTTATCTACATTTATTCATCGTCATTTTGCAAACACGTATATAAATGCAAGTCTTTGATGTGGGTAAATTTCTAGACATATCCAGCGCAATTTTCAACCCTACTATATAATTAATAGGACTTTCGTAACATATCACGTGAAAAAAAAAGACAGGAAAAAAAGAATCGCGCTTCGTATAAAATGGACACCCGTGGATGGGGATAGATTCTGTATAGACTTGATATCGGAACCCAATTTTATTAAGAGCTTTTCTCACCCACGTCAAACGAATTTCTGACTAGGTGACGTTCCTCGTTCGAGAGGAATTAGTTTCAAATGAAATGCAAATTAGTCTGGCGTAAATGAACTTTCGAACCGTACATCTCTGTGTACATATACATGAAAATTCTCGGTCAAAAGGAACATCCTGTAGGTAACAGTAAATTATTAAGCCGAAAACTGTACACATACCTATAGATGGAGAGGAAAGGCCGTCGCGTCGGTTTTCTCAGGTAACCCTGCAGGAACTTTCGTTGTTTTAGCCGCAGGGAAATCGATTCCCAAACTCTGCAAGATGTTTGAAATGTAGGTACATACTTGTACACGACTTACTTATACTTATGTACATGAGATTTTCGCGTGCGCACGTGTTCTTCGTATATAATATTATAACCTTGACCTTTGCGACGATCGTTCGTCGTCTTCTGCACGACTAAAAGTGAATTATACCGAGATAAAAAATATACGTCCACATATACCTATGTATATTCTCCATAGCAAAACTTCCGCAACGCGCAAAAAAGATTTTTTCACGGAGAGTCTTAATCATTTCCGGAACGGCGCGTCGCCTTAGAATACCCCGGCTGACCTCACGATGGACTTACTACTTGAAAAATTTACTCCGACTTGTCTTTTTCGTCGCGCATTTGAACGTTTATGAGTACATTTTTTTTCTGACAACGATTTCAAACACGCGATTCTAGTAGATATAAAGCCAGCTGTTATGATGCGTGGATAATAATAATGAAATATGTTTTGTAAAAGTTTATTAATTTTTGCGTTACGATTATCGAGGGGGAAAAGTTTTCGATCTGCACGTGAATCTGTATAACGTTGACGTTGACGTAAACGCTATAGGTATAACTGGGGAGGTAATTTATTGCCCTGATTAATAAGGAAATGTGTTCAGAATTTCACCTGCGCCTTACAATTAGTCGATTACCCCGAGGGTTACACCTGCTCGTATACATACTCCGTATTCCTTCGTCCTCATACTTTGCCAAAGTCAAACTCCCTTTTGTTCGGTGTGTTTGCTAAGGCAAAGCACGGAATTGTTGAGAGCTTGCAGTGCTCTTGCAGTTGCACCGCGCACACGATATGTTGCTGAAAACTACCCCAAACTCAACTCATGCGCTGGACTTTTTTCTCATGTACAATACCGCGACCTATCGCTCCAGGCTTTTGATGTTATATCCGTTACGAACATGAAAAATCCAACGTTGATTGATCTTTGATTTATTCAAGTCCCCGATACGCAGGTGAACATCGTGGACAGTGAGGATTATAGCTCGGAACACCTGTATGGTGATATTCGAATATTACGTTGGCACTTTTTTCGATCAGCAATTTACGATTTTTTTATTTTTTATATCCATCCAAATTAGATATAGGAGCAGTTTTATTATTAACCATTATCAATCAATAAATTAGATAGGCTGAATTTTTATATGTTAGAGATTTTTTAATCCTTTCCCCAGCATAAATTTTTCCTTTTCTTGATCTCTCAGTATTTTTCCAGCTTACTTTTTTCTCTAGTAATTGGGTATTCGATATCTGAAAGAGGCGTGGCTCGTACGACTTATATTTGAGTAAACTTCGCTTGTCACTTAATGATACGAAGTTAAACAGTCACAGCGATAATTTCAACTGCCAACAGCGATGACGATCGAACTGTAATTAAAAGAAAATATAAGGATAACAGAGCGACTTGGCTGCACTTTTTTCAGAAAATGGGGTTGCTTCGATTTCAGTAAAAAAGAAAACACAATTTGTTGAAAGTTAAGTTTAAGTTTTTCTCTAAGATCAATTCTTCTTTTCACTTTCATTTTTAGTCAAGTTAAACATTCGTATTGATCTGCCACGGTGAAATTAGCTTTGATGAAATTAATTAGAAAAATAAAAGAAAATAATAATCGAGAAAAGAGCTTTCGAAACTTTCGCAGAACGACTTCAAAGAGTAATTTAAATTGTATAATAATAATGATGATGATTAGGATAATGATAATAATTCAAGGGCTGGTACTGTAGCTTTTACACAGTATAAAACTTTCATTTCCACTTGGGGATCAATTAGCACGAGGAATTATTTTTTTTTATATCTTGCCGATATACCTATCTGGTTACGAAAAAAAAACAAAAAACATTTACTATGAAAAAGGGGGTAAAGAAAATATCTATTATTAAAATTAAAACTCACAAAGTGAAATCTGGGCTTACACATTCTTTTAGGTGCTTTGAAGGCTTCCGGTAAAGTACAATAGTCAGACGCGAGTGGTAAAACGATTATTTTATGTAGATATGCATATGTATAGGTGTGCAACGTATATTCGCAGAGCTTAAACGTACAACGTTTAAAGTTAGCGAACAAAAAGTAAAAGATGGTACAAGGATTAGTTCTTGAAACTCGAGTTCCGCCGTCTGGAGAATGGCCCGGGGCTCGCATCAGGATCCCACAGAGCCCATTTTGTCAACGAGAAAAGACCTAATACAAGCGCGACGTGCCTTCTGGCTGAATTCTCCAGTGTTTAGGTCAAAACCCGATATTTTGTCATACCCCGTGTGCAGCCAGGTTTTCTGTCTTCAAAGAAAACCTATTTAACCGGGAAAAATTGATTCCGCAAAATTGAACGGAACGTAAATGGAATTTAATAATATCATTTTCATGTTTCGTCAGGCTGCCGATGCGTAAATTAGTGATTTATCCGGTGTATTTTTCTATGTTTTTTTCCATGTAATTTTTGTGCTGCGAGCTTACCAGATAAGTGCTAATTTCTCTGGTTGAAAATCTATGTCGTAGTTTCATCAAACCCTGCTGACGTACCTGGAGGAAAGAGTTTGGGAATTTCATTTTTACGTGGCCAACGGTTGGCCGAAACTTTCCCCGATCTGCCTTCACTTTCCAGGAATGACGTTGTCCGTAAGTACATATAGCTGAAAATGTATAACATGTTGAACCGAAGTGAAATCATGAACCAACAGAACAGCGCAAAAAATGCACGATTTCATCCCCTCGAAGAAGCAAAAAGGGAAAAATATCTATTCCAAAATTCTGTTTCAATGTCATTTCTCCTTCCGGAACTGACCAGGTCAGCGGCCCCGCGCTTGACCTAGACACGCTTTCCGGTTATCGTCCTTGGTGGTTTTTTCCTTTTTTTTTCATCGTTGTCACACGTTCCGCATCCCTGAAATCAGAATACACGTAGCTATAACGGTGTTCGGATTTTGGAAAATATTTTTACGCCCGATAGTCCTATTCTTTTTTGAATTCAGCTTATCAATGCACAGTTTTTCCTATCTTTCATCGCTCTCGGGGTGCACTATTTCAAAGTATGAAAGGTATCACGCTCCGTCGCTCCATTGGTGATTGGCAATCACCTCAAACGGGGTTTGTTCCTTTTTTTCCACCTCACACCGTGCTGGGATTAATAGATAGTTTCCATTTTCGAGTACGAGTTCTGAAAACTGAAATTCCGAAATATTGATGAAACTATTATTTTTAGGTCTACCTATATTAACAATTTATCGAAGGCTATATATAGTGACAGGGGGTGCTATAGGATGACCTGTGGCCACTTCATTTCTTTGGCCTCGAAAAAGCTCTGCAGGGCGTAGTTTTATCCGATTGTCAAAAGCCTTAAGTATAATCAGTATTACTTAATATTGACCTGCGTCAGACCTTCCACGTGATTCATTTCCAACGAAAACCCCCGCTGCAGGGTTCGGATGAAAGGGATCTGTAGAATGAAGAAAAATTTCAAAGAATATATAAAGTGTATAAACTTCGCATATTCTTTCTACGATTGGCAATTTATATAAGTTCAAAGTAAACGGCACTCTTTCTGGGTGGAACGTGAAAGGGTATAACCGATCATGGACCGACTCGGATCGCGTGTAGAAACGTGAAAGAAAAAAAGAGGAAATCAAATAAAATGTAGGAAAAAAACACACACACACTCACCGATATGAAAAGCTATACGCGGATGGCGAGAATTACTGAAGTCAAAACTCACCATTCCGAACACGAACACGACCGCGTACGTATAGGTATAGGTAGGGTTAGTCTCAAGAGGAGTCGCACGACGGCACAGGATGACGCGGCACGATGCCCCATATCCCAGTCTGGCTCCTGGCCAACATCTCGCAAAACTAAACCTCCCCTTTTCACCCTCCATATCCGCAGAGCCTGCACCCATTTTCACCACCTACACCCCCATCGTCAATGACGATGCTTTAAACTTTATACTTCCGCCGCGAGTTCTGCCAATTCGTTACTAGCTTTCGATAATTGCCGATCCTTGTTTGCTAAATCATATAATTTTTTAATCTAAATTTTTTTGTCTTTTCTCTCTTGCGAATTGTAGTTCCTCATCCGAAATCCGTTAGTATGACGATAAATTTCGTTTATAATATACGCAGGGTTGCGCAGATATTTTTTCAAAAGTGTAATAATCAACCGGTTAATGAGATCCTCTTGATTTAATCCCTTCATCGTGGTAAAAATGTTTCAAGTATTTCGTGTAAAATGTATAACCCAACGCTCGGGGGGCTTACAAATCGATAAAATACACGAGCAACCTATTCAAACGTCTATGGAATCTTGATACACGGCTGCCAATTTAGATGATCGAGACGCGCGGTAAGAGGAAGAATTTCGTTTGATACACAGCAGATGTTCGAATCGCTACAAACGTCGAACAGACTCAATCAACAAAACGACTTCATAACGCTATTATCTCCTTTAAGTAAGACAACAATTGAACTTTTCACAATCGAACAACAGCGTGAAGCTTTTGCGTGGGAGTCTTTCATTTTCTGCACTATCGATGTACGAAAAAAAAAAGAAAGAAAGAAAGAACAAATGTAATTTTCATTGTATATACGTGAAGTTTTCTCTATGGAAGCGTAAATTTCAAAAAGAATCATTCCGTTTTATCACGTTACATATATAAATCGTTTGTGAAACTTTTCAACTTGAACTTATTCGATACGCGTGCGAATATTATTATCCATACAATAATCAGATGCCGTATGTAAAAGTTTTACGACGCAATTAAATGAAATTTGTTATTTTCTCATTTTTTGTTTTTGTTTTTTATTTCAGCCTCACGGTCTGCCCTACGAAAGCGTCGGTGTATTTTGTCCGGGGGATCGTTTGGAACTGTTGGAACTTTTGCGGACCGAAGATATTTTGGTGGATTGGTCGCGTCCTCTCTACATAAATTTCACTCATTGCGACATAGTCGACGAGTTGGTTCGCCTTTACGGAGATACAGGAACGGTTGAAAGGGTATTGGGTGATATTTGGGCGTGCGAAGAACCGGAAAAAACAATGCAAATAGAAGATGAATTAATAGAAGGTGAAGTTGATGTAAGGGTACAACCTTTGAGGGCGGAACACGCTGAAGGAATTCACGAATTATATCCAGCGAATGACATGGAATGTCACGAGGTATTCCTGCGTTTGATAAAAACCTTGCCAGCGGCAGGAGTATTCGCTGGTGATCGTCTCGCCGCATGGATGGTACAATCGTATTACGGAGCTATGTTTTCTATGCAGACAAGACCGGAGTATCGAAGAAAGGGTTACGGAACAAAATTAGCGAGATATTTAACAAAAGCAGTAGCTGACAGGGGTTACAATCCTTTCGTAGTTATCAGGCCGGAAAACGAGGCCAGTCAAAGTCTTTACAAAAAATTAGGATTTAGAAAACTTTATCAAACAGTTCGTGCAACATTTACACCGGAAGGTTGGGAAGAACCGGAATTAGAAGAATCCAATGAAATCCTAAGAGATAATTTAGAGAACGCCGTTAGACAATTGAAACAAAGAGTAATAGAAGCAATTCAAGACGAAGAGGATCAAGCTTTGCACTGTAAAGAAACAACAGAAGATGATGAAGAAGATGAAAATGAAAATGAAAATGAAGCGGTGAGCCTTACCAGTGACCTTGGCGAAAGTACGACTGGGGTAACGATAGGAAGTGATCCTTTGGAATCACCGGGAGATTCATCGCGACCATATTTTCAAGAAATTTGCAATTCAAAATCTGACGGCCTCCCTAGGAGTGACGATAACCACGTGATCCACGAAAAATATGCTTCCGAGGAAGAAGTTGATCCCGGAGCTTCAATCGACGAGCCTAAGGTGTTGCTTAATGGTGACCGACGTATTAAGCATGAAGAAAAAGATTCTTCGGTAGGGGTAGAAGTTGAGGTAGATGAGTTAGAAGTTGAAGTAAACGAAGACAAGGAAATCATCTGCGCACCTTCGGTAGAGGATAGCAACGAGGGTGATGGCGGAACAGAGTCCAGCGGTAGTAGAAACTAATTATTCAATTATATATAATAATAATAATAATAACAATAACAATAATACAAATAATATTAATAATACTATAGTACAGTAACCTCGTTTCGACGCACGCGATCTATACGATTTGAGATTAAAAAAAAAATCTTAACAATTAAGACAAAAAGAAAAAAAAAACGATAGAAAACTAAAAACCTTTAAAAAAAATTATTATTGTTATGTACAATAATAATAGTAATAATAATAAGAATAATAATAATAATTATAGTAATAAAAAGAAAAATGTTTTAGAATTTATCTTACTTATTGCCCCGTGCTTGCTTGACACACGCGATATACATAGAAGCAGCATAGAAAGATTTCAACAGAAAATTTTCCTCAAAATACAAGCTACGATGACGATGTATAAAAATATATAAGTTGAGACTTCCGGGAATAAAAAGAAAAAAAAAAGAAAAAGAAATATAATTGTTCATCTTTCAACGGAATCGACTATAGCAGAATATACATGATATATAATATGAATAAATGTTTTGAGTTCGTGCGAAATAAATGAAAATTTCAATTATTATTACTAATATTATTATATATAACTAGTATTGTTATTATTACTATTATCATTATTATTATTCGTGGAGTGCATGCCCTCATATCATATGTGTATCATATTATGTAAGACTAGGAATTGAAAATTTGAAAAAAATTAAAAAAAAAAAAAAAAGGAAATGAGGAAGAAGAAAATCGATGGATATAACGGGAAAATTACAAACACGGTAAAGATATATAGATGTAAAATTTCGGGAATTGATAATTGTGAGTGACACGTGGATCGTCGAAGTTACTTATAAACCGTGCTGTCGAACGGTGGGGTGAAGTAAATCGTAATAGCAGTTACTCGGTCCGCGTAGCAACGTGATTCGGATTTCTAACGAACAATGGCTGTACAACACGCAAGAACGCACTGCAGTGTCTGACCCCGTTGTAGAGACGTCGAATTATACAATAACAGTGCGCGGGGCACATTGAGGATAACAATTACGCGCGACGGGTCCCGCCTTTGTCCAAACCCATCTCGCCCCCTGCAGCTGAGTAATTTATTGTACATATTTTCGTCGCGGTATTTTTCAGTAAAAAATTTGAAGAAAAAAAAACTTATAATAAAAACGAAAAGAAAAAAACAAACAACTAATATATAATAACAAATTTGGCACAATGCTCAACGCGATTATTATCATATTCGATATATATAAAAATAGGTATATATATATAATATACAGCATATGTGTACCTATAACAATACGTAATAATATTATCTTCAGTTTCGCACGGAATCAATTATTCTACTTTCGTATTGTATATTACGAATAATTATATGCATACAAATAAATTTTCTGATTAACCAAAACGAACAAAATATATAAATACATATATTTAACATTTACTGCGCAGAGGGAGCCCCACCGCCCTAGACTGGATGTATGTATTTGTAAGTAACGATAAAAAAAAAAGAAAAAAACCAAGTGAAATCGACAAATTTAGAAGAGGAAAAAGAAGACCCAATGAAATGAAAATCAACGTGTCCGTTAGTTGTATTAGATAGATAGGTAGGAACTTGTGTAATTTTTTTCTACGTTTTTAGCGATATAAAAAAGAAAAATGAACAAATAATAATGGTATTATGTAGAATGAATAATAACGATGTAGAATAACTCGAAGAGATTGACTGTGCAGTTAAGGAAAGGGGCCAGAGACGATAAAAAATTGTTTTTTTTCGTTTTGTTTTGGAAAAAGAAATATGAAAAGTGGGGTGGGGGGCACTATTGGGGGCTCCCCGGAGGCCGCCGTACTTATTTTAAAATTATCGGGGGCCAGCTGTGATACTACCTAACTCAAAAAACCTTACAAAAGCTCTAGTAAAATTAATATACCAAAAAATGACAAAAAAAATTGAAAAAAATGAACAAAAAAAAACATATTAAACGAAATAAAAAATCTTAGTCTGTAATAATATAGCGTAACAATTGAAATAAAATTGAACAAAAAATTTCGCCGTTCTTGCTGTAGGTGTGTCAATATATAGATATATAATGTACATACATATAATCACATTATATATATGTATATATACGTAAATTATTTATGAATCCTTGAACTTTGATATTCAGCCAACGTGACGCGATTATATAATGTACAATATAATATATATAGCTGATTACAAACATCAGGACGGATAGACATTATTATGATCATCACCTGCAAAAATTGTACAAAATTATGTGCAGAATAAAAAATATAGTAATTAATATATAATTAATTGCATAGTCAGGTTAGCCCCGAAGGCGAGTAAAACGAAGTTCATTGAAATTTATACAATAATACATATGTATACATGATATAAAATTATATTCAAAATGATTAATGTGGTGATTACGAAAAGACTTAATTGTTAAATATATATTTTATACGAATTAAAAATTAATGCTTAGAAACAAAACATTTTTGGTATTGTATATGTATGATATACATAGATGTATATACATTATACATACTCCATATGCCTACATACCTATTACACGCGCCACTCTTAATACTTATAGTTTATAGTTTTTTAATACATCCAAAATATTTATGTACATCGTAAGTATAAGTCATGTAACAACATGTCTATATGCATGTAGCGGATACAGCAAATGCAATTAAACAACATCAAATAATATCGTACCTCGAAAGTCCAGAGCTTTCCGTAACCACCATAATAACATAACACATTGCGACACCTGATCCCCCAGTTGCAATTATGCGGTTTCTTCATACACACGTTTTCAATCGTTATATTAGTTTGATCGGGCAAACGAGCTTAAAACTTGAACGAACAAAAAATTAAACAACAACAAAAAAACAATACAAAACAAATACAAAAATACAAAAAGAAGACAAACAAATAAAACGCAATTAATATGTACGTGCAAAAGCCCACCGCACAATTTCTAATTGATAATGATAATAATAATAATAATGATAATGATGATAACATTGATAAAAGTAATAATAATAATAACAACAATAATGATAACAATAACGATAATGATAATGGTAATTATTATTCTTGTCAAAAGTAACATAATATTATAGTATATCTAAATTTTGCTTCGATTGACTAATCTTATTTTCGATAGACTCATAACGCGCCACTTCTTGATTCAAAATCTCGATTTTGTTTATTGAGATTTTGGTATTCGGAAGTGCGTCGCAGTGATATATCCATATATACCTATATATTATATACCTATATTGTAATAATATTGTATAATGCATTTAGAAAACCGACTATTCCAATTTGCAGAGTCCAATTTGAGATAAAAAAAAAAAATTTATGTGAAATCAGAGAGGAACGGCCGAAACAAAAAAAAAGACAAAAGTGAATTGAAAATTGAGGATAAAAAAAAATTTCGAATAAAAAAGAAATCATCAACGAAGTAACCTAATAAATATCAGGGACTAAAAAGTTATAGGTGATCTGTACTATATAAGCTGGCTATTATAGTAAGCAAGAAATTTAGTGCTTCATTTAACGGTTTCCTTGCAATTAGGCCTAATACAAATGGAAGATGAGAAACAAAAAAAAAAAAAAAACAAGAAAAGATAAGAAAAAAGAATATCAATCACCTTACTCACCTATACACGACTTATGTAAATATATTCTTCCTCTATATCCGCTTGCTCTCTGTCTCTTCCTCACACGTTGCTTTTCAAGCAACGCGCTCACCATCCCTAAAAATCAGGCATTTGAGTCTTAAAAATATCATGTTTTTCTCTGATAAAAAAAATAAATAAATAAATAAATGATTAGGAAAAATTAATGGATAAAAACATGAGGAGCAAATCTTGGAAGTATAATATAACGTAGGAAAATGTGTCAATTCGTAATTAATAAATAACCATAGATTGAAAATTTTACTCCAAAGCCAGGTGACGAAAAATTGTGATGTGTCAGATCGTCGAAACAACGAGGAGTGGTTTTCCTTTCTTACTCTAATTTTTTTGAACAGAGAAAAACATGAATGCCGAATAAACTTTTTCTCCAATCCCTTTAAAACTTGAGACCATTTGTGGACAAATCGAACCGCACAAATTTTTTATTTATTAATTTTTTTTGTGTCAAAAATTGTTATTGTAGAATATTGCTAAAAATAAGCGATGAAAAAAAAAGACTTGTGAATATATTTATTATATACCGCATCGATTTACGGGCGGATCTCGCTGCGCTATTCTATACTGTTTGATGGATATAGACATGAAGAAGCTACAGCAAATTTCATATTAAGCTTCAGATCAAATATCGCTCGATAAATGAGACATCCGATATTTGGAAGTCCGAAAATAGAAAATTCAATAGTTCAAAAGAAGTATACCTATACATAGTTATACATACCTTGAATCTGCTTGGATAGTGAGAATTTGTTTTTCCACATAATTTTGCTTCAACGAACAAAATCATTATCAATATAAATCTAACTAGAATACCTTATGTTCCTTATGGTCAATCAAAGGTCTCTAGTGAACACACCTTATCCCAAATATGCTTCCCGCCTACTTCGTAGGCTCACCATCGAATGACTATAATAAATCAATAAATACCAATTACAAACGATTCGCTTGTATTAATTATATGATGTCAAAAACGTATTGGTAGGTATTTTGAATGCAGTTCTTACTTACCTTACAAATTTTTTTGAATTTCTAGCTGAGGAATTTCAGAACATAAAAGATAGAACTGCACTCTTGATTTTTATTTTCTACGCATGGACACACGAATTTCATTTACACGTATCTGGAAAACAATATAATATCGATGGCACATTGACAACTTTCAAACGAAAATTTCCAAAGTATTATAAATTGGATCAACATTCCTCAAAGGATTAGAACCAATTTGTGCCAGAGTACTTTCCAAGCATGTTTTCGTCATTATAAATCAGTGCTCGAACTATTCGCTGTTAGATATCAACATTTTTTCAGCAATTTTCAGCATTTCAAGGTTGCGACTTCGTTACTCAGGTGACACGTTATTACTCGACATATCATGGTGTGATTATAAAAAAGGTTATAGGTACAAGACTATATTATATTCAAACTTGATGAAAAGTTAAACACTTTATTGATGAACTCAACATAACATGTAAACTACGATGCGATAAGATTTTGTGGGTCGAAATAAAAAAAAGAGAATTCTGGATTATAGTTTAGCTTCTATAATAACGATAATAATTCTTATAATATTCCACATATTTTGTTGGTTTCGTGTTTATTCTTATTTAATACGTTGCTAATCTATGACTCATTTTCTCCTCATCGCACTTGGTTTTTCTTCAACTACTCTCCCATTTACACTGGGTAAGGGTGCCTTTCGTGAATGTATGAAATATATCAAATAATAACTATTTTGCCGGCAATATCAACACTGGATTCACATAAAATAACGCTAACTATTGCGTTAGGTAATGAGAATGACGTCAGCCGGCCGTTCAAAAGGTTGACAATGTGATATCAGCGCCAGCCGATAAAACTATCCCACCCTCAAGAACACACGTCATAATAACATTATGTACACAATTTACATGAAAATTTTTTGTTATGATCGCACGTATACTAGATTATTTTCTTTATGTATATAATAACATATATATGAAATGTGCCTAACATTATAGGTGTTCTCCTGTTATAGTGAAATACGATTCAACAGACGACTTATGCTGTGACCATATTTTATTTCATTGATTTATCCGTGGATTTATAGTTGACGATTCGAAAGAGATTTTGAAAGTTCGACTCGTCGAACCAGGTAACTTAACTTCTTTTATAGCGAAAGTCTTCTGTTTATTGTTACTCGGGGAAATGCATCTTTATCAACTCTACAAGCGCAGCGTCACTGCGTAGCTTCGTGTCCTGTGATTAAGAAAACTATGACGCGCTATTATCTCTACCTGCCACTGCCTACTACCGATGGAACATCGCAAAAACATCAGCTACCTACCCAATTAAATCTACAAAGAAGGACGATTAATCTGCCTGTTTTCTTTTAGTTTCATGCGTAGTGGTTTGAATGTGACAGCCCAGAGATCGTTTTGGGTTCATTTGTACTTAGATTATTTATATTAATTTTTTTCTTCTTTCTTCTTTTCCTCCTCGCCCTCCTGCTGGCTACTCTGGTCGCTGCTACCGCTGTTCGATTCACGTTCGGCGGCCATCTAAGTTTTATTAAAATGAAATGTAAGAAATCACGTTTTTCAACAATGACAATTTGAGTCTTACCTTCTTGTACGCCATTTCGAAGAGCTTCAGACTCGCTTGTTGAAGTTCGTTCGTTTGTTTCTTGATTTCTTCTGGGTCCGTATCGTCCTTGTTTGCCAATGTCTCCCTAACCTTTGCTACCTGTTCCTTCAGCTTCTCGCACTGTAAATAATAATTTCAGAGATTCGTTAAGGCTGTTCTCCGAACTTGGCAATTCAAACGTATTGATTATAATTAATCTCAGTTAAGTGTGTCCACATGTCAGCTTTGAGAGACGAAAAATATTGACATCATAGATTGCTATTGCATATAATAACCCCCTTCGATCTACTCAAAACTTTCACAAATAAGTTACTCACCTCTTCGGCAGGTAACTGTGACTTGAATTCCTCCATCTTTGACTCCGTGTCGTGCATGATACCTTCAGCTTGATTCACAGCCTCGACTCGGTCCTTCTTTATTCTGTCTTCCTTAGCGTATTGCTCAGCTTTCTTGACCATGTTTTCGATTTCGTCCTTGCTCAGACCACCGCTAGATTGGATAACAACTGGGGATCACACGGATTTTTTTGTTATTTCATCGATACGAAAATTTGAACTTAAACGGTCTGGCTTCAAATAGAACTTACTTTGTTGTTCCTTTCCAGTGCCCTTGTCCCTGGCTGAAACGTGAACGATGCCGTTTGCGTCGATGTCAAAGGTGACTTCAATCTGAGGTACACCTCTGGGCGCTGGTGGGATTCCGACAAGTGTGAACTGACCAAGGAGTTTGTTATCTCCAGCCATTTCTCTTTCTCCTTGATGTACCTTAATTTCTACTTGAGTTTGGCCATCAGCTGCCGTCGAAAATACTTGACTCTTCTTAGTTGGGATGGTAGTGTTGCGAGAAATTAATCTTGTGAAAACTCCGCCAAGAGTTTCGATACCTGAAAAATAACGGAGATGGATAGGTAACAAATGCTACACAAACTACCGCAGTGGGAACAGAAAAATAAAAAATGAATATCAGTTATCTCGTTATCCTCATTTTAAAATCAGAGAGAAGATTAGTTACAAAGCATCATCTAGCAGGGATTAAATAATTATTTAGAAAATATGAACAACTCATATTGAATAACTGGCAAAACCATATTACAAACTTACCCAGAGAAAGAGGAGTAACGTCTAGGAGAAGGACATCGGTGACATCGCCAGCAAGTACACCACCCTGTACAGCAGCACCAACGGCAACAGCTTCATCAGGGTTTACAGCCTTTGAAGGCTGTTTGCCAAAGATTTCTTGTACAATTTGTTGAACCTTGGGCATTCTGGTCATACCTCCGACCAAGAGGACTTCTCCGATATCGGACTTTGATACTTCAGCGTCGGTTAAAGCTTTCTTGCAAGGCTGCAGCGTTCGCTTAATTAAATCTCCAACCAGACTCTCGAATTTGCTTCGAGAAAGCTTGAGATTCAAATGTTTAGGTCCGCTAGAATCCATTGTCAGGTAAGGTAAGTTCACATCAGTTTGACTGGAGCTAGATAATTCGATTTTTGCCTTCTCTGCTGCTTCTTTGAGGCGCTGCATGGCCATTGCATCCTTAGTCACATCAAGTCCTTGCTAAAATAAAAAGATGTCTAGTTGATTGTGGGTACATTGTGAGTGCGTATGTTGATGAAGATGTCAAACGTATTGATTAAGAATAATCTCAGTTAAGTGTGTCCACATGTCCGCTTTGAGAGACGAAAAATATCATTGACATCATAGATTGGTATCGCATAAAATAATTTCCAGCGAAGAATGTTGTTTGATTTCAAATGTAAGGAGGTACTCACGTCTTTTTTGAACTCAGCAACGAGGTAATTTACTAGTGCATTATCAAAGTCTTCACCACCCAGGAATGTGTCTCCGTTAGTGGATTTGACTTCAAAAACTCCCTTCTGGATTTCCAGAATGGAAACATCGAAGGTACCACCACCTAAATCATACACAGCAATGCTGGAAATGAATAAATAGTAGATTAGTTGATCCATTGAAATCAATATTAAAATTCATCGCGTCGTAACAAATAGTAAACCATTATTGGTAGCCGGACGTCTGAGTATAAAATTTGGTCTTGGTACATCAACTCACATTTTGTCTTCAGTCTTGTCCATGCCATAAGCCAATGCAGCTGCAGTGGGTTCGTTGATAACCCTGAGTACATTAAGGCCAGCAATTTGTCCAGCGTCTTTAGTTGCCTGTCTCTGTGAGTCATTAAAGTAAGCAGGTACTGTAACTACGGCATTCTTGACGGGTGTGTTCAAATAAGCTTCCGCGGTTTCTTTCATTTTCATCAGTACGAATGCTCCAATTTGACTGGGTGAATACATTTTACCATCTCCACCCTGAACCCAGGCATCTCCATTAGAGGCGCGCACGATTTTGTACGAGACAGTTTTCCTAAAAATAAGTTAATAGAAAATTTGGCCAATGATCAGAGAAGTCAAAAATTTATCAATGATAGTGTTTTTAAGTTTTCTTCGATACTCACATATCTTTTTTAACTTCTGCATCCTCGAATCTGCGACCAATCAAACGTTTGGTAGCATAAAAAGTATTGGAAGAATTAGTGACAGCCTGACGTTTTGCCGGCATACCAACCAGGCGTTCTCCATCTGAATAAAATAGTAGTAGCAAGATGTTAAACGATATTATTCAGAAATTACAGAATGACGCAACAAAGACAATTGTTAACAAACCTTTGGTGAATGCAACATATGATGGAGTTGTGCGAGAACCTTCAGCATTTTCAATGACCTTAGCTTGTTTTCCTTCCATTACAGCTACGCAGGAAAATGTCGTACCAAGATCAATACCGATTACTGCGCCCTTCACACCTTCGGATCTATAATGGAACAGTAACAAGAAATCATAAGTTAGTTTTAACAATGACTGATAATGATCCGCTCTGTTAGTTTATGGTGGTATCTCTGACTGTTAAAATGTGATCTTTGACACATGAATATGTTGCACGAAAGTTACATAATAAGAAACAGCAGAATCCACAAATCCTTTTGTAGTTTCCTGATGTAAATAGAAAAAATTTACAAGATCTCAAGAAATATTTAACTTACTTGTATCTGTACTGATGAAGATCAGTATGCCTTTGGGCCATAGACATCGTTGGTGCAGCAGCCTGAGAAAATTTTTTTTATGTAAACGCAGAAAATTCGGGAACATGCCGGCTCGGAAAGAGGGCCGATTAATATAGTATGCCGGCATTGAACGTATTATCTTGTGATAAAAAAGACTCGAAAAAAGAAATAAGTGAAAATGGGAACAGTTATTAATTCTTCAAGGTTCTGTTAATTTGTCATTCATTGGGAGAACTAGTACACCATCGAAACTACTAAAGTGTCCTGCGTATGAACAAAGTAGAGGACAACGCGGTTAAAGGCAGGGCCTCTGAAATTAGGCAGCGAAATAAGTTGAAATACTCACATTTTTAATGATCGTACTGAAGTTTTGTTTCCTCGTAATGTCTGAAACAACTCCTGTACACCCTCGGCTTAATAATCTTGCTGCGGTCAACATTTTTAACCGTATTTCGATAGAAAATCCTCTCGAAAGACGAAAATCTGAACTTCACGTGTAGTGATGCAACTCCCGTAAAGACTGTCGCGCAAGCTCTATACGCACTTCACGTTATTCCGATTCACAATATGGCGTTCTTCACCCTTGAGATCCAATCGTTATACTGTTACTAAAGAATTATCCAATCCTCGTATTTATAGGCCCCCCACTCATCGTGAATAAGCACGATCTATCCGGAATGTTCTACAAAATTCGGTCATC
The DNA here is from genome assembly GCA_963932425.1 of Athalia cordata. Taxonomy (NCBI): domain Eukaryota; kingdom Metazoa; phylum Arthropoda; class Insecta; order Hymenoptera; family Athaliidae; genus Athalia; species Athalia cordata. The sequence continues at coordinate 20,449,996 of OZ010625.1, forward strand.
ATCCCTCCTAATTTTGAAAAATAACCATCGAATGTATCCCTGAAAAAAACTGAAAATTGTCTTAAACAGTGTCTGCCAGGGTTATGTTAATTTTCATCGACTTTTCAACTATCAATAGGCAATCAATGATCACAGGGTATGCATGGCGGAGGAGACAAAATCTACGCACGCGTCAACTTAGATTGGGCGGGGGAAATCGAATTTTTGGTTTTTTAAAACTGCATGATGTAACATCGGTTCGGTATTGCTTTGGTTGATGAGAAAATCAATTTTCGAATTCTTGCTGTTCCTTGATCAGAAATTGAAATATTTAGATACAACTGCAAGAATAGAATCGAAGATAGCCTCAGAAATGAAAATTTATTGATAAAAAATTAATATGAAATCAATCGGCTGTATGCATGATTTGGAATATCTTCTTTTTTTTTTTATTAACGTTTTTTCTCAGTTACAATTTTGATTACATACATATAATGTGGATTTTAAACACATGTTGCTATAATACAAATGATGAGGATAAAAATTTGGAGTGCGTAAAAATGTAATTAGATGAAATTTAATTTTATTGGTCATGGTAATGGGCCAACTTTGAATGTATATTAATATAATATACCGAGCTGGCTCACGTCCACTTAGAGGTTAATAATGTATATTTTGCTCGCATACCATTCCTAATTTACTATTATTTATACACTATAAAGGTGCACAATCCTCACGTCAGCCCTGGCTCAGTGTTTAGCGACTGCAGCGATCGTTGCGCGTAGATTAGATTCGTTATTTTCAAATTTTTTTACCACATCCGTAACAATAAATTTCTACATAAATTACAACTAAGCTTGAACACTGAAATCCCTCGGCTTGCAAATAATAATCACAAGGGGTGTTTAGAGCAAATTTCTATCAAAATGATTTCATATTTTTCAAATGAAACTCCCCCACTCTGTTATCAAATCAGATTATTCTAATCTCCTGCTTACAATTAGAGACTACAGGAGACTCTCAGAAAAAATTTTCGACACGAATTAGCTACATCGATTTTTAATTTTAGCTCACAACTCTGATCTGGATATTATTATACTGCAGACACTGGACACTAACAATCCATCAACATTGTACCGCGGGAGCCTATTTTATTTTATGTTACTTTTTCTATTATCAATTCAGTTTCTTTTTCTACGACCAATTTAGTTTTGCCGAGTACTCATCTCAATGATATTCACAAAATTCGCACGCATTTCTTGTAGTTGATTAATAAGTTTGAAGTCGAGTAAAAAAAAAGTGGAATCCTTAAAAAAAAAGGGAACAATCTTTTAACACTTCGACTAGAAAATCAAAATTGTAGTTTTTTTTTATGGAGATCAAATTTTGTTCAAATTTTGACAAAACAAATATACAATCTAGACATTTTGGAAAACAACGTGTTGCAGCATTTAATTTTAATGGAGGGGTGGTATAAACAGGAATTACTTTCAATTATATTACATATACACCGCATTTTATTTAAACATTTAAAATGTTACAAAATGCTATATATAACCGAATTATTATTAGTAATTTTTTTTCTTCAATATTTAACCAGTTTACAATATACGTAAAGGAATTTCTCTTTATACCATTACCTGGAAGTATGATCAATGATCATTTCTTTCTGTTTTTTTTTCTTCTTTTTCTTTTTTTCATTGTTCAAATTTCATCAGAGTCTATATACAACAGGGTGAAAAAAAAGGAAGAAAAGAAAACATGATACTGGAGGCGGAATAAACCGTAAAGCAACGATGTTATTACACACGCAAGAGTCCCGCACAAATTTCCATGATTCGAATATTTATAATTCTTGTGATACCATCACGGTAGGCCAATGCGACGATGTGATAACATGAAATAATCTCCAGTACGATATTTTTATTCTTTTTTTTCGATTACTCTTTTGATGTAATTTGATCAAAAACAATACAAATTCCAAATCTAACGAGCACGTGTTTAGATCAATCGATGCAATAATTTTTTTTTCTCTCAATTTTCACTCAATATTTGTAAGATACAAAATATGGCGGACAGGTGAATAGGTTTCATTTGAATTTTTCAATTATTCGCATCGAATCACCTACGTTTCATATAATAAACACACACGGTGTTTGACCCAATTCGACATTTACTATGAAAAATAATAAAAAGGATTTGAAAAAAAAAAAGAAAAGGAACAAAGGCATTTGAAAATCCCCTACCTGATAAAATGTGCGATAAATCAATTGCATTCCAAATGAAGCGGCCTCGTTGCAGTTTCATACACGACCCTAAGCTTTCCACGTGATAAATTGTCACCACCACAATTTATACTTTCAATATTTCTACTAATCATAATTGTCATTATTTTACATATTTAAAAACTAGTTTGTATGATTCCGATTCTTGGGCTAAATATCGATCGCATCGGTGTAAGAAGAACGTTGGGAGCTTGTTTATGATATCGTGTTTTAATTTCATGTAATGAAAATTAATTTCAAATGATTCACTTGCGTTATTAATTTTAGATATACAGTCTTTGAAGTTTGCATTATATTATACATGTATGAGTTTTTAAAAAATTTTTTCACTCGCTTTTCCACAAATACGTCCATCTCACACCGTTATGCATGATTCATTTCAACGAAACACATTTCTAAAGTTGTATAAAAAATCGTTTTTATGCAGCTAGGGAAGTAGAAAAAGAGTTACGATTTGATTATTTGGATTTAAAAAGTACTGACAAAATAGGTGTCGCGGGATATTTAAAATAAAACAATAAGAACTTATAATCTTTCGAAGCTTTCGAAGGAATGGAGAAAAAGAGAAGAAAAAAAATTTAACAGATTTGATTAATGTGAAGTAAATTCTTCGTGAACAAGTTTTGAGAATGGAACGGTTGTAAGAAAAAAATACAATATACATTATACGTGCATCTCTGTTTACTTCGATTAATTACAACTTTTGTTACAACAGTTCCACTCAAATAAACAACAGTTATACTTTACATGATTCTGAAGAACCGAACGAATATATTACATACCGTCAAACGAAAAGTCATCGGCCTTTCTAGTATGATTAAAATTCTTTCAATTTTCATTACTTGAAACTAATCAAATCTTGCCTGGCATATGATACAAATCGTGTAGTATACTTATAACACCCGGATAGTATCTTGGAAATTTATATGTGAACATACATTTTCTTCCATAGATGCATAAAATCGGTAAACTTTGGGAATGCGCGGCTCGCAACGTACTTAGCAGTTCACAATTTAACATTTTCCAGTGCTAACATTAGCGCCGTCTGTCCTCCAAGTGGATCAGTTGCATCTATTGCATTTTAAACTAAATTCTTGTAATGTCGGCTCTGTGTGCTTTGCTAACAATTAAAAATTTCCTATTACTTATTATTTATGTATTTTTTTTTCTTCTTTAAATTCAATTCACATTATTATAGTATATAATAATTAATTAAATGTAATAGTGTTATTATAATTCGTAATAATATACAACATTTGTCAATAAATCATTTATCCTAGAACCCACAAATCTCATCTCGATCTTCATTCGTAATTCTCTCTTACACTCATACCATTGTTGTTTGTTGTTGTTATTTTTTTAATTAATATTATCATCATCATCATTATCTAATATTAATATAATTATTATAATAATTATTATTATTAATATTATCATTATCATCATTATCATTATTATAATTATAATTATTATTATTACTATCATTATTATTATTAATATTATTAATTTTTTGTTTATTTATTTATCAATATTATCATTATCATCATTATTTATACTTTCACACACTCGCTCTGTGGGACTGTACTGGCTTCACACGTGGCTTATCCAAATAATTCATGAAAAAGGGTTTGCATGGATGTGTCTGTGTGTGTGTGTGTGAGTGTAGGTGTATAGTGGTTTTTGTTTATTCAAAGATATTTTTTTGTTTTATTAAATCAATAATATGTGATTTTCCCTTATTCTTTTGCATGTACTATATCTACGTTGGCTTGTATGTATATATATTTTTTTATACATATGTAATTAAAAGGGATACGCAACAACGTTGCTACAAGGGAGAGATATATGTATCTTATGTATGAATGTGGGTATGTTTGACATAATATGTGAGGAGACGATGCGTACGTGTATTTATGTATAATATATGTACATACATATTTGCGTGTCTCTGGGTGTCGGTGATGTTTTTGAAAAAGTGATGATTTTTGTACATTACATGTAAACATGTGCAAATTTATTTTCACTATCATTCTAAAAATGATCAGAGTATCATTTCCTTCATATTACCTTATCAAATAGTATGATTTCTCAACTCGTGGTACATAATTTGGAATTTTGTCTAGTCGAAGAAAATATGTAACTGTCTCAACATCGAATAAAAGTGATAATGGGAAATGAGTATTGTTTAAAAATAACGCTATTATTTGTGATGCATCTAATTATTCGGAAAATAATATCCAATTGTGAATTTTTATCTCTGATTATGAACAGCTAGTTTCGTGAACAAATCTTTGAATAATCCGGACGGTGTTTGTGGTTTACAATGTAGTGGGGTTTATTTTGTTAATTTTTCCTCTGTGGTGACCCAATTGGATAGAAATAGTACAATTAAAATGTTAGTGTACATATATGGAATATTCGAGGTCAAATATTGATGTGATTTTGTTCCACATTTTAATTTAAGATTCACACTGAACTAAAAGAAGTTAGCTTCATATTCAATTTCTGGTTTCTACTGGCAAAGACTTGTAGAAATCTTAAATGAACAAACCTGATTGTCTTCCGGTCGAATATAAAAATAATAAAGTTAATCTTCTTAGCAAAAGCGAATTAGTAAATTTGCGCGATCTTAGATTTTTCAAATGCCGAACAGATCAAATATATTTCACTATTATGTTGACATTTTCTTAGCATAAATAACTGACCAATGCAAACTAAGAGGGAAATGAGAGTTGAGTAAAACTGAGAATACAACGCCTCACCAATAGTAAAAAAAAAAAAGAATAGGAACGAATACAACAAGGAACATATACATAATATACAATATAACTCACAAGGAACTTTGCATAAATAATATTTATAACGTGTGTATGGATTCGTGATGAACGTATTGGGTCACCACAATTGATGTACCATTACTGGTTAAACATACCTATCAGTGTGCTCTACACCTGTACAAAAGCTATTTACCATGACCAGTTGAATATTTTGTGATTATTGTATATTTTCCGTGGATAGTACCCAGCAATTCGTATCGGTGTATTTAAAAAGAATGATCCATATAAACATTGTCCATTGTAGATGCAGAAAATTCGTTTTTAAAATGGGCAAGTGTGATGAGATAGTATGAACTAATAATGCCTGCTGCCACTTTGCGATGTCTTACTGTTGAGTTTAAACATGCTGTTTTTTTCGTTCTTCTCGTTTTTTGTTTTTCTTTAATGCACTTTCACACTTGTTTATTTTCACTTATTTACTTTTAGTTAAGATTGCGATCACCTGATCCCTAAGAAAAGGGTTATACTAACGTGAAATACCCTCGTGTTTTTGTAGTTCGTTAAACAGAAAAAAAGGGATAAGATTCATCGGAGCTGGATTGTATACATCACTGTGTCGTTTTATCTTCTTTTTGGCAGCATGACCTAACAGATGTCGGGCCTAGTGTCATCATTTGGGTGGTTGCACTCTGCCAAGAACTCCGAAAATTATGCGACTCTCTTTTTTCTTACTAACTTACTCTCTCTCTTTCTCTTTCGCTCGCATTCTCGCGCTCACAATACACACTTATACTAAATCTCTTACGATATTATATTTATTTACTCTATAATTATATCAATACTGTTGACGGATAAGAGATTCATTCACAGCTCGCGTCAGAGCGGGAATCGTCTCTGCGACGTGCATTATTTTTTGTCACTTGAGTCACTTTTCGGGTTTATCACACGCTAGAATTAGCTTACCCTCACTACCTGTCTTTGAATTTCATCTCCAAGCAGTAGAGTTTATAGAGTAAGCACCATTTACAATCTCCATAAAAGGCCAGGTTGCTTGATTATTAATCGACCAGGCAAGTACATCGTCGTTTGCAAGCATGTATCTCTCGTAACTTGAAACTTTTTGCTGTACATTCAAGCTTCGCGTATTAATTAATACAGAGGATTTTTTTCCACACAATCAGATTGAGGAAGACGATTTACGAAACTTTAAAAGTTCAAAAGAATTGAATATACATAAGTATATATTTTTTTTATCACGTTTTAGTCACGTTTTTTTTCTCACATTTTCAACTGTTCAGATTCATAGCGGGACTCAATAATGAGAGCACCGTGTAAGCGATGGTCCCTTTTATTGCGTCCCACTCTCAACGCTACCGGTAAATCAATAACTACATAACAAACCATAGTCGTTGAGGATCGATAATCAAATAAGTGTTAAAATAAAAAGCAAATTGGCAGTAAAAATTTTGAACTGCATAGAATTTTTTAAAAACACTCCTAGCTTTGAAAGTTTCTTTTCTTGGTCAATGATTAAAAGCATACTATTTTCATGTTTTACCAACAGACATTCGTCGTAATAGGGAATATTGAACAAGTTACGACGACATGCATGCTTGCTAAAAGTTTCACTCGGTTAGTTGTCCACGCCTCAACTTGATGCAGAGCGAGCATAGTTCTTGAATCAGACAGGACCTCGCTGCGCCAATAAATACTCAAGTTGTAGATAGAGTAGTTGCTGCACCAAACTCTGCAGAGGGGCCTGATTTTGACCTTGACCCTGGACTTGACCTTGCTGAACTGGCTGCGTCAAACCCCCACCAGCGGGCTGAGCAGATGGCGACAACATCGTGCCTGGCCCTGAATCGGCGAGCAATTCTTGTTGAACCTGAGCCAATCCCGAAGCTCCAATTTCCATGGCAGGAGGATGTGGAGGCGGATGGTTTTCCGGGATGGAGGGAAGGTTGGGCGGAGGATGAGAAGGAAGTGGCGGGAGAACACCGACCTGTGACAGGCGATGAGAAGGACCTAGATAGGAAGGAGGGATGTTAAGATTCTCGCCCCGCTAGGGAGCCATGTTCTTGGGCCTGCGCCCCCGTCGCCCCCTGGTGGGGGGGCGCGGGGACTCCTGGCCTCACTGGCTCACAGCGGGGCTTTTTTTGTCCTGCTGTTGTTGATTGGCGTCTTGCGAACCCTGAACTCCCGCGCCGCCACCACCCTGCGATCCCTGAACTCCCTGAAAGATGAACAAAAAATATAGGAGCCGTACAAACATGCGATCCAGTCTCACTAGTTTACCCTATTTTCTGATATTTTCACCAAGCCAAATGAGCATTCATTATTTTCATTACCTGATTTCCTGGGCCACCTTGTGGTGGTCCTGGACCGCGGTCTGGGGGCCAAGAGTTTCCGGCATTTGGCTCGGAATGAAACTGGTGCGGATGCGGTGGTGGACCTCCGGACGTATCGTGACTATGGGGATCTAAACTGTTTGCCGCATCGTACTGTGTATTCTCTAATCTCGTAATTAACCGTTCATCTTCATCCCCAAATTCTCCACCCATCAATGAGGGCTCACCGACGACCATGACGTCCTAGAAATCACAAAAATCATAAGCAATCGGAATATGTATTGCAGTTTCGTGTGATTCGGAATCACAAAATATCAATGATATTGATAAATACCTGAGACGCTAACGAGAAATTAGGTCCTGGGGACCTTTTTTTACTAGGTGCAGGTGGAGCATTATTTCCTGGTCCTGACGTACTAGCCTTTCGCTTTCTTCTCTTATTTGCTGGCCTTTGTGATTCTGTAAAGCGGATTTATTAAATATTTTGTACAAGATGGTGAACTAGTGGAAATAAGCAGTTACTAATACAATATCACTACCTAGCTGTGGACCTTTATTTCAATCAAAGGTCTCTGATATATGCTTGTTAGTTACAGGCACACATGCAGCGACAAATAGATACTTCACGTTTATACGCCACACAATTTTAGCGAAAATACACGCATTATATCAACAACGTGTCATGCCGTGTCAAAATTCTCTCAAGACTTCGCTCTCTAAATCAATGATTCTCACCAGTCACTCATTATATTCACAATAGACATAGAATGAACAGTAGTATAAATCACTAGTTTTTCTCAAAATATCACAAAAGAATTGAAAGCAAAATAAAATATATAAATCTCTTGAAGAGAATACTCATTTTTTTACCAACATAATTTTGCATGATTTTTATATTTCGAACAGAATATTGCAGGTAATTTTCATTAGAATATCTATTTGACAACTCAATGAATAAAAATCGAAAGTTATCGAATGATTTGATCGTGACGAGGTTTGACAGCGAAGTTCTTGAAAGCCGATACCGCAGATATTTGCAATTCATAAATGACAATATTCGCGTAATGAAATAATTTGAATTATAAACAAATGGTGGTTCACAGTTTGCAAAATTGTAGTAGTATGCGGCCAGCGGCCAGCTGTTCTCATGTAAAGCATCTGTCCGTCTACCTCTCTTACCCGGCGGGGCAACCATCCTCTGCCACTTCTGGAAGAGCGTTGTCTTCAGACAATCACGCGGCGATAACGCGTAAGCCTTATGCCTAGACATCAGTTCCTGCATTGGCTCCAAGATGACACATAACTAAAAATTCATCCATAAAAATCATCATTAGTCACAAAATCGGCAGATGATCGTTTCAATTTTCAATAAATCCCATCGGTATACTCACCCTTAAATAATTGAGGGTAGAATTTGTGATGCCTTGTCTCGTTATATTTTTGCTCAACTGTTCAAGCATCGTAGGATCTTGTTGCGCCGTGTGCATACCGACAACAGATCGCGGTACAAGTTCTCTGTGCGTTCTCACCGACATATGCCACGACTTTATCCTCATCAGGTCGTCGAACGTGAATTCCAATATTAGCCTACCCTCTGTACAGACCTGGAAAAATCGTTCAAAATTACATGATGGAATATTTAATTACTAAAAAAAATTCAAATAATCTCATAAAATTTTTGAGTCAATTTATGCATAGGTGAGTTACCTTAGTGAACATAGGTTTTCCATGATGCGTTACCATGACACAATGATCACAGTCCAGTGTTATACTAGTGTTGTGAAACGATTCCTTGGGGTGTTTCATATTATAATAAAGCTCCGTAACACCGCCCTCAAATATCGAACGGAAGTACCTGGGTATTAACGTCCTTCCTATCGCTGTGAGAGAAAGAAAAAAAAAAAGAGAGAGCGAGAATTTAATACTTGTTATTAGAAATATTGACATATTATAACGTTAACTATAATTACGATAGACTCTAGTCTACTTTCCAATGTAAATATGTAATATCGCGGTATCTACTTTGTGAGCAAGAAAATTGAACGCGAGTAAAATGTGTATTTTCAAGAGCTGCAAGTCATTTCGTTTTATCGAGTCTTTCTCACTTTGAAGTTTGAGACAGCTATAATACCTCGAAGAAAAAGATTCACAGGGGTCTTATCCTATAAAGAGTAACTTGAAACACACGACTTTTCTACTCATGATATGTGATAAAAAGTGCTTCGAAATAAGAAGATAAGAAAAAATCCTGATTTCCGTTGAAATTACATAAAATGAAACGATACGATAGATGCTCTATTTTACCATCAACGCGTGTCACAATTAGTGAAAAGAATTTGATTGACTTACGAGATTTCAAAATATTTTCTGGTTACCAAAAAAAAAATGTGATAAAATAAAATTCAAGTATTCTGAATCTTGTTCTCAAGATGAGGTTTGAGTTTGCACAAAGTTTCATCGAATTTTAATCATAGATAAAAACATTTCCGCTTACTATATCTCTTGGGTCCATCTTCTAAACAAAAGGTGAGTGTGAGCGTCGCATCGTCTTCAAAAAACTCGGTCGCGAACGCATCCCACCAAAGGTTATCGCTTTCCTGAAAAATTAAAAACAGAGAAATTGCAATTGTTAAAAAATTTCTACAAATATTCTTTATATTCGATATTAGACTATAATACATCAAATTTCACTTCTCCTCTTATAGTTTTCTCTTTTTTTTTTTTTTATGTTTTTACTCGACTTTAAATCATACCGCCTATTAGCAATGAAATTCTATCGACGCCATAATATATGTGGCACGCAGTGGTTGGTTATCGAGCTACTAAAAGAGGGTAAGAAAAAGTAGAAGAAAAAAACAAAAAACGAAACGAAAAAAAAACTAAAAGACTTTCGCGTAGATCAGTACTCGGTGTTGAATAACACATGAGTACATGACTGTCTGGCTCGGAATTATAGAATATACCGACGTTTCGCGAACCCCGAGACATTGAGCCGCGTTTAGCCGGAGGGAGGATCGCCGTTCGATTCCCTGATTTTCATTACCACATTTTCGAAATATTACAAGGAGTGCTTTTTCTGCTTCTTCTTCTTCTGGCAGTGAAGCAAGAAACGTGAAAGTGTAATCCTTGCCCAAACTCATGTGTGTGTGAACGACAAAAGGTTAAAAAAAACAACGAAAGAAAAAAGAAAAATGATCAATCAAATACGTCGATCGTAAAAAAATGAGAAATACGAGCTATAATGAGAGCTGAAAATAAGTAAGTTCAACGTTTGCTGTTCTTCGTTTCTAAATTTAATTTTTTTCATTTTGTCAGAGCGCAAGGTGGTCATATAAAATTGACCGAAACGTTTACATATCACGTGATCGTTATATAAATGTATACATAGATGTGATATGAAATTAAAAAATTCTGACATCGTTAAATGTTTTATATCGACACATACCGCACGTACTTATACCTATATGAAATCAAATGGTAAGATAAAAAAACTTAAAAATATTATACACATGTGCTTGCTGATGGCATGTTCTATATATACTGTTAAACCAGGTTTTATTCGACAAATAACTTTTGCGCAAACTAGGTATGTTTAATTTATACATTTAACCCAATACATACTTATAATCTTGTGAAACTGTTAACAATCGTCTACGACTAGTTTTCTCAGTGAGAAACGCCTCTTACAATACATGCACTAAAAGGTATAAAATATTTCATTCTCCGTTCAAATGTGTACCATACAATATGATGTGGACGCCAATAAGCAATAATATCGTAACCAACATTTTTGAAAAAAGTTTTAAAATTGGTATATTATCTTATCGTGCGGATCGCGTTTCAAATTTTTCCAAAGGTTTGAAAAAAAAAATTTTTTGCCTATCGCCGTCTATACGGAATAATATAAGAAATAAAATTATACATCGATCGCGTTTTTTAGGAATAAAAAAAAAAAAAATTTCGCGCGCTGATTCGTCGATAAATTATGCAGTGTCTTACGTCCGTTTAAGCGTAGGTAAAAACCACATATTCTGCATACGTAAGATCGTCCGTTGACGGTCGGATACACCGATGTACAGGGTAAAGAAAAGGAACGTAGGGAGACAAAAAAATAAATAAATCAATTAAATAAAACTGAAGAGAACAGAAGAAAAAGCTGCGGCAAAGAACCGGATCTCAGGGGATGTAAGTGTTCGGGATAAAGTTGATGGACTTAAAACTCGTGCTTTACTCTATTACGACAAACGTGATTTTTACAAGATTTATCATATATGTATTTTATCCTCCAACAACGTTTCACGGGATCGTGAAATGGAAGACAAAAAAAAAACAACAAAAAATACGAAATGAGTTAATAATTATGCAGAATTTATGTTACATGGGGCAATCGTTGAGTAAAAAGTTCGATGGTATATAGGGACTCTGTTTAAAAATCGGTATCAATGGTAGTAAAGTTTTTTTTCTTTTCACATATCTGCAGTATATATATTTTTGTAATACATATAGTATAATAATCCGTATAACCTGATGGGATAAAACATGAAAATACGTCATCGATAACCGGATAACGTTGGTATTCTAATCTGTATATTATATAAACACCGACATTGCGCAACAAGCAATAATAACAATAGATAGTTAAAATGGAGGGAAAAATAAAATATAATAAAAACAATAGACAAGAAAATCGATAATACTAGATACTTTGTAGAAGAAAAAATTATAGTGTTAAAATTTATGTCCGAGATGATGTCGGGGTTACGAATGAAATGAAAAATTCGATACAAGAATTTCCGAAAAGGTTTGACCGAAGATTACGGATCATCGAAGTTTCTCCCGTGAGGTTGATTGTGACGATGAGTTCTATTTACTTCGAATATAATCACATATTGACAAATTTTTGATAAAATGCAGGATGAATTCTAGCAGAGAGTGTATTCCGGTTAAAGTAAATTTTTTGCTTCGACTGTACCACCCCACTGTTGTTAGGGGGAGACTAGGGGTGGTATATGATCATGTATATACCGGGCTTGAAAACTATTGTCAGCGCGCTCCGCCTCTAGTTTTTCATTCAAAAATTGTTTAAACATAAAACAACAGATAATTATAATATAAAAAATATACGATAATTATGACAAAATTATGACGCTTACGCCCATCAATTTTCAAAAATTTATCTAATACCGTTTAGTTAATATTCAAAGGATAATATCTGCCTCTGGTCCCAGGACGAAAGACATTACTGGTCCAGGTTCCACGAGTATATACAGCCAGGGGCGGCTGCGAGGAGGGCTGAGGAGGGAACGGGGGGTACAATATGGGTTATCGAGGGGGCCCCCACCCCCAGGGGAGGGCAGGGGTCCTCATTTTATTACCCAGGCTCCCATGAGGGTTCTCAACTTTCCCAAAAACTTTCACCGAATCTCGTGTAAACACCATGTCTTTTGTTACGCGAACCTCCTCTATGTAAATAACCATATATAATACACATATGTACCTATACTTACACTTACGTATATCCTACGTATAAAACGCAACTTCATAAACAATTCGTATGCATATATTATATATTACATACGTATATTTACATATATACATATAATAAGTTTATGTACAAATAATATACTACGCGCAGGTATGCGTGTATCTGTACGGCAAGCATGAGGGTAAATAGTTTCGTTTTCGTGTACAAACTCGGGTTGACCGCGGTCAAGAACAAACAATAATTGGCATTATTATATAATTCACGTAGAGAAATCATAAGTACCTCGTCAAGTTTTTTTAATTTTACTTCGTTCTCTTTTTACTTCTTATAATTTTCTTCTGTTTTCTTTCGGAAATTTTAATGCCGCGCGGACTATCTTTCTATGAAAAATATGAGGAACTCTAGGTACGCATGTACGAATGATATACGTGGGTCTTCTCTATACGAAATTAGGATCGCAATCAGATTGATTTTGAATATGAAGCCGGATAAATAAAAAATACCACGACCATCACTCCTTACGTATAACTATATTTTCACGTATATAATTAATTTAACGATATTGTGAAATAGAAGAAGTCAACGCACTCTATATTCGAGAGGAGGACGGTAGACGAAACAAAATAAAATAGAGACGGAATAAAAGAAAGAAAGAAAAAAAAAAACAACTACGAACAAAAATTAAAATCAAAACATGAATAAAAGTAATTTAATATTATTTTATATTAGTCTCGAATATATATATATATATATACATATTATTTCTACGGTTCGTCTGCGCAAACGTGAAATTATATTTCCAGGCTGATTTTTCAAGTACGACCCCGCGAAGGATCGATACAGCGAGCAGATTCACGATGGGAGTAAAATGAAATTTATACATATATATTTTTATATCCTGTAAATTTTCTCTTTTTTAAAAAAAAAACTGATAATAGAATTCCTTGTTTCGAATAATTATCCTAATTAATATCTCACAAATTAGACAGGATTACCAACCGATAACGCGGTATCGACGATTTTCTAGATGCAGAGCCACAAAAAAATGAGAAAAAAAAACCAATTCTAAGCAAGCTGACGAATAGAGAAAAAAAAAACAGACTAACAAACACCATAGAACACCGAAGAATCTAGAAAACGAGGCTGCAGAGAAAAGAAAAAAGAAGGATGTATGATAAGAGAGAAGAGAAGAAAGAAAAAGACGAACAAAAAGAGAATGAAAAATAAAGAATAATGATAAGGATAGAGGTAAGAAGAAATCAATGAAATTTATTAGCCGACTCTTCGAAGCTCTACGACATCGGGTCCTACTAATCGCGATTCAACCCCTAACCGAACTAAGACCCTTATCTACGGAGTCGGCGGACTAGAAAGTAATAGGACAAATAATTCCTACAGATTTTTACCGATTTCCGAGGATATCCCCTTGCGATGGAGTTGCAGTGCACCTAAACGAATAGATAATCCTGTCCGACTAGAGACAACGTAACAAAAGTGCCTATAAGTTAATTTACTTTTTTTTTTCTGTGTTTTCTTCTTTTTTTTGCCAAAATTCATTCTTGAGTCAGTACAAATGCACGCATTTTTTGTTAACCATGTCGAAGGCGATACGTTTACGAAACGAGCGACGATCGGCGAGGAAGAAAAAGAAAAAGGAAAAAAAAATGATTATGTATCCCTAGATTGGATGCAGCAATTGCATAGCGAGAAGAGAATAAAGAAAAATTGGCGTGTCCGTTCTTCGCATTATGAACTAGATTTCAAGCAATAGTATATATGTATAGTAAAAGAGGTGCCCGAGGAAAGGGAACAATTCGAAATCGCCGTGAAAGTTCGGAGAAAGCATCCATCGATAAAGTTCTGCTCGGGCGCGTTCTCATTCGCGAGTTGCGGGTTCACATTAATTCTTCTTCTTCGCCTCTTCGTCTTCTGCATCACCTATATTATCGGTTTCTTTCAGTTTTCTTTTTCTCGTTCTTACGTTATATACCTACATGTATATTACTTTACTTCCGCTAACTTCACATATGCACCGCGCTGTTCGTCGATATTATTTTTAATAGCGAAAAGTCGCCGATAACTCGTAACCATGTAGCCGCTCTGAATTTCTGAACTCAAAATACATGAGAATATATCGAAATAGCGTGGAAAAAAAACGTTGATTTCCGACCTCAAATTCGAAAAAAATCTAAGGTATACCCCTTAAAGGTTTCTGTGATTTTTGAGTAATAAGTTTTCTAAGCTATATAGATTTATTTTTTATACAGGGAAAATCCCTTTACGAAGGGGATCGGTATTCGAGGGAAGGGGAATCCGCGCGTTGACATAAAGTGATCTAAGCCGCGATGTATACATAGTTTGCCCGAAGGAAATATGATTTATAGCTAACAGACACGCGTCTATTATAATATCTATACAGCTAATTCCAGCGCGTATCACCAAGCGCGCGTCATTAACTGATATTAGAGAATTTCGGTACCTTATTAGCTAAGGTAATGCAAATGCGGAGGGTGAATTACAAGAGGAACTTACTTCATCCGTGTTCGGGTTCGAGGGGCAAACACGTGGCCTCTGGCCATATCTAAGATCCGCATTTTTCGTACATGTATAATAGGGTTACATAAATTTCGAAGGTAAAGCGAAGAAATATCCTTGCTCGTTTTATCCATAATTAATTATTACCAGTTCTAACAGTTTTCAAATTTTACCGTTACAAGTCTGTACGCACATAGGTATGTCGTATGTACCCACATAGGAGATTCAGGTAATACAAGCTGAGCCTATATATGTAGATTTATTCTCGGATTAAAATAGAAAAAACCGAACGAACTTCACGAAACAAATTTATCAACGAATTTTTTTACGTTTCTTAATAGAATGATGGAATAGGAAGATTATCAGAATCGTATACATATAATTGGTCCGAAACCGTATCACGTGTGCAAGGGTTGATCGAGAAGAGAACATAGAAGGTGTTGGTCTGACGAAGAGAGGAAATAGGAATAGAGAGGAAGGAGGTTAAGGATAATTCGCCTGGGCACCGTCAAAATGTCCACGTGGGCGCGCTAGCGAAGGCCCAAGATTAATGAGCCAAGAAGCGAATTAGTCGCGCGTTAGAACACGTTTACGTTCAAATACCCGGGCGTGAATTACATCCCATATAATACTGATCGATATATAGTAGACGTGGGTACATGTACAACGAAATGCATTAACGAATCGTATAAGACAAATTGAATCCCCGATGTAAAAAGAAAGCTTATTGAAAAAAAATTATTTTTCTTCTAATTCGAAATCTCTCCGATAAACCGTCCCTAAAATTTTGAACAAATTGAGAAGGGAAAAGGGGAGGAAAGAAAACAAGAGAAAATTAGAAACCAAAATTGGCGGTTCATTGATCCTACAAACTATATCTATAAGGTAAAATTGAGGAACCTCTGCTTGATCTAGTCGTTTGAACTATCACTTCTGACAATTAGACTGAACTCCCTCCAACTGGTTAAAAATTAGGAATATAAATATTGTGGATATGAATATAATATAAATGTATATACCTACATGGGTATATACATATACGATACTCAGACGTGTACTACCAACGATCGATCAATAACGTAGAAATAGCTAATCGCAATTCACTACACGTTGCTCGCAACGCGCTGACCCTGATCGAAATTCAAGCATAGGTATATACTCTTCTCCCACTTCTTTCCTGCATCTTTTTTTTTTTTTTTATTTACGGTTTTTCTTTTCGTTTTTCTTTTTGTTTTATTTTATTTTTTATCCCCCTTTCTAACGATACCGAATCGTCATACCTTTGCTCGATCACACGTGCGCACTGCCACGTTATTTCATTAATATTATTTTATATACATGCACACTACGTTGTGTACATAAAATACACATAAAATACAAATCTATCTATCTATACATATATCACTTTAAGATATCTCTGTATATTTATGTGTACACGTGTCAAACCGAGATATGAGAAAAAAGAAAAGTTGACAAAAAAAAAAGAGAGAAAAAGAATTCAATCCGGAGATGAACCGAGAGAAAATATCATTTAATTATCGAATTGAATGAAGTTTTGTACATTATTAATATGGTTATAGTTCGGAATTAAAATAATTGCAATATAGTTTCTGGGGAGGCGTGGCCGGATGATGAGGCAACATATGCTCCGATATTATAGCGCCCTTTCCGTTATATCTTATCGATACGATCTGAGTCTCCGTATCTCTTGAAGAGGAAATCATACGACGGTCATATACCCTTGCTGTACATAAAACTCTGCATGTGGTTATATATAAAACACTATTAAATATGCGTACGATAATCTCTGTAATGAATAATAACCATGAAGGGGTTGTAAGAGTTGAACGAAAATTGTACGTGTACAGGTGAGATGAATTGAAATTACAAAAAAAAAAAAAAAAAAATCCGAATCAAAATCACGTGTAATATTTTCATCATATAATTTGATTAGGTGTACCTATTGATGAAGAAGGTATACCGATATTCTCGCCGGAATAAAATCCGCGTAGAGAATAGTAGAATTTTGTGAAAATCTATGAAATATAATCCAACTACTCGTTTTTTAAGCCTCCGTCAAAAGCTCCGACGATTGAAAACAAAAAACTGGGCCATCGCTGGTTCATATAGATTAGATATTCTAGTTAACATAGCATGTTCATAAACTGAGTTGGCTATCGTTTCTAATCAGCGATCAATTTTTTTTTTTTTTTATCCAAATTTTTGCAATGATATATTATATAGGTAAATATTATCACAAATAACCCCGTTGAAAACGCAGAAATGTCGCGAATCTTTTCAACTCAAAGGGTTAAGAAAAAAAAAGGGACCAAATGCAAAACAAAAAAATAAATTAATAAATTGTTTTCCAACGTTAAATTTAATTGAAATTCTTTCTCACCGATGATCAAAAATATATATTCGTTCACTTACTCGGAAGAAGAAAAATACGACGGTGTTCGATCTTCAAATTTTATACAAAAAAAATGAATAAAAAAAAACAAACTAAATCCCATAAACCGCCCGCTGCAGTTTTTATCCACGTGGGAATCACCTCAGGTAATTATAAGGCGCAAATTCGTAATGTTCCGGTTAAACTCTGCTGTACAAGAAAAAGGAGAAAAAAGAAAGAACAAAAAGAGATATTGTAAAAAAAATGGTAAAAAATTAAACAAGAGTACCGAAACTGCTAACAAGACAGCTGTTACTATCGTGCGTAATTATACTCGTTCTGAAATAATGACGGTCGATAATTATTACCCCTCTCCCCTCTTGAATTCTCTTATAATTTCCGCGAACGATCAAATATGCGATAGAAATTGAGTATGGATTTTTCTATTTTACACAGTGAAAATTTCGACCAAGTTTTTTCTACCGATCAATAAAATTCCTTACGCAGATATATGTGTATAACATATATATATGTATATTAAAATACAAATACGTTTATGTAATATCTATTTAGGTATGACTGAAATGTTTTATGTATAAATATAGATGTATATACATGTACAGTGATCAACTTGCGGGTATATAAACACAGTGTTCATCTGTACATATAAATAGGTATATATGTATATCTGTAAGACGTTATATATATGTATACGAAGATCTGCACGTGTCTCGGGATAGGATTAGATCAGTTGTCCATGGCCCGAATAATTTTGTTCCAGGAAAACGAGAAGAGATGAAAATAAGAAAAAATAAAAAAAAAAAAAAGAGAGAAGTAGTAGAAGAAAAAGATGGCTGCAGTCCATTTATAAATTTGCAGTTTATATACGTTATGTAAAGTAGTACATACAATAATTACACACGTAACGCGACTGCGAAAGAATAGCGTGAATGGAATTATTTATAACATACATAAACTAAGTCTCTCCCCCTCCCCCATCGATTTTTGGATTCAAGATTATTGTCTAAGATGATAAAAATTTTTGAATATAAAATCAATTTTTCGACTCACCTCTGTCCGCTGCTGTAACCTCTTGTTGAGCTCGTAGAGGCGGTAGTCAGGCTGGCCAAAGTACGGGGTGTGCCTCCTGGGGACAGGCAACGATCTGTGAGACCAGACCGAACGGTCATGTTAGGGTGCAGTGTAGAGTGTGCGTTTATGTGTGTTTTGAAATAAATAAAAGAAAAGAAAAAATCTTCTCTTTTCTTTTTTTTTTTTTGGTATTTCTAAATTACATACATGTGTGTGTCAACAATGTGTACAATCAATTACATGTGTATAATATCTTCTATAAGTTCGATAAAGTAATGAAAAAAAAAATTTTTATTTAGATCCGATAAATCCTTCTTCTCCAATTTGAAATTATTATTATTTTTTTTTCCTCAGGTGGCCGATAAGGTACGTCTAATTGCGTACACGATGAGGAACGAGTGACTGCAGAATGGGGAAAAAAAAAAAAAATTAATTTCTCAAACCTGATAATATTTCCACGCAATTTTTCAACGAATCCAAATTCCTTTTTCTTTTCTTTTCTTTTTATCGCACGCGTCGTTAATTCCGGTATTCGGACGACGAATTATAATTATTGTTAAAACTTTTCCAAGTGCATACAATTATACAGTGACTTTCGTGAAATATAATTCTGTTATTTCGCTCGTAGAGCGCAAGGCTTTTTGTACGTGGTAACGAAAAACAAAAAGGATCAGCAATCAGCACGGACTTGGCGATCGGGATATATACCTATGTAGGGGTGCACGTGAAGGCGTGTAAATTAAATTCATATACGTATAAATATATAATTCTAGTAATTTTTTCGTCCCGGTAATTAGAAAGCACGTTCTATATTTTTTAACTCGTACATAAGTCATTACATTATACTCTCGTAATACGGGTGTGCCGATATATAACGATATAGGTAATTTTATTACGCATGTATAATTGTTGAAAATAATTTATCCGTCGAAAATTGATGAAAAAGAAAGAAAAAAAAAAAAATGGAAAAGAAAGAAACCATCCTGATCGGGGTAGCTGAAATTACAGGTGTGACTAATTGTAAACGGTCTATATATATGCATGTAGATAAAGTACCTATACTAAATGATCCTTTACGCTTTGCATCTGCAAATGTTTTATACATAAGGAATCATTGAAGAGGTAGAAGCAAAGGTGATTAATGGCACGTGGATATTGCTAATAGGCACTACTGTATAGTATATCTATATATCGGGTGTCCGATGCAGATATATGAGGTCGTAAGCGCCAATATGTGTACACGAACTTTTCAAATTTACAAAGTCAAAATTTCGCTAGATTTTTCGCGTGAATTTTCATCCGTGCCGTAAGTTCGAATAACATGATTTTCCGCGAATCCCAACAATTAACGAGCGTTTGATCACGTTTATAATTTAGATCGACGATGAGTCAATCATATCGAACCGTTCTTTGTGTTCCTATAAAATCTGCACCCATGCGCACGTATAGTGTGCACGTATCGATGATCCTAAAAATAGGAGAAACAAGAAAATAAAACTAAAAAAGAACGTAAAAGGAAAAAAAAAAAAAACAAGATTTTGAGTGACGATGTCCTTGCCGATTTTCACGCAAAGATTAGGTACAGGTATAATAAGGTAGGTAGGTAGATGGCTACTACTACCTATACCTGGCCAGGCTAATAGAGCTCGAACGCGTCTTGCCCTTGAATATTTTTAAATATTTGAATAAATTAGCGAAACTCTACGTCTAAACAGCAACAGTGTTTGACTTCATATATCTTATAACTCGCCTCCTGTACCAAAATATGTATATTATTTATGCGTGTTACACCTATATATATACGTATCGTGATAATAAAATTCCAAAAGTTTTTCCGTTTATAAATGGTGAAGAATAAAATTTTTCGAAAATCAATTATCGAACGGAATACCAAACCGGCGAGGTATAAGATCTGTTTGAAAAACTTGCGAAAAATAATTCACATTCAATCGATATGAAAAAATGATTTCTGCGCGTGACTATACCGAGGTAGGATACCTGTGCAAGATCTGGGTCAGCCGTTAAAATGACAAATGAAAAAAAAAAAAAAAAAAGAACGACTAATAATTTATAGCAATAAATCGACGATTTTTACAACCGTTCAATTCGCCATAAAAATAAAACAATATGTATACATATGTGTATATATACTTTTGAAGTATATATAAATTTCCATGTAAAGGTGAACAAGTCGGTACAGTGGTATTAAAAATGGGGGTTCGAGTGATGATGGTTCAGACTTTTCGGGGGTGTTGAAAATGAGCCCGATCGCAAGCGCGCGCGCTATGGACATTAAGCGAACTGTAATGACCTGAACCGCGGCTTTGCCGTTTAACGATCATCGCGTACATACCAACCGACCAACCAACCACAACCGACCAACTTCAAGGTATGAGTTACAAGGATCAGCTGACCACCAGCTGACGCGTTGAGAACCTCTGCTCTAGGGTCTCAGATTGGGTTATAGCGAAGGGCGCAGCGGGCTGCTGCCTCCCTCTTTTACTCCCACCGTCCCGAACACCCCCCAGCATCCCCTCTCCCTCCGACCCCCGGCGACCCGCCACCCTACGGAGGGTGTTATTAGGGGTTGCTCATGGGGTGAAAGTGCGATCAATGCCTGCGAGTCATGCTAGTCCTCCCTTCGAGTCTCTCTCTCCTTCTCTCATCGTTGCCTTCTCTCACTCTTTCTACTTACATACAGACGTCATAAACATACGAACACATACATACCTATATACATATCTATATACGTACGGATAGGTACATGATACACGCACGCACGTACGTACCTTTTTTCTTTTCTTTTTTTTTTTTTTTCTCTCTTTTGCTTTTGCAGCGATCGAGTAAATGACGATGAGAAAAGTATGAAAAGATGGTGAACCACGTGTTATTATCATCGGATAATTCGGCCCAAGTACATCAGATCTTCAGGCTTTTCACCGTGCGAAGCTACACGCAATTTTCTGTATCGTTACATCGAAAACGAGTAATCGTGTGACTTGACTTATTCGAGTCAATTAATGTGTCCGCTGTACATAGCCGATGCACATATACACGCGCGAGTAAATAGCACCTGTGCAATGTCTGCGAATGAATGTATTTGGGATTATTTGAACGCGCGACGAGTCGCGGATAGGTAGATAGATATATATATATATATATATATATCCTGCGGCGGTATATAAATGTACATATATACACACATGTAAATCAAAGTTTGAACTCTGTGCAGACAGTCCTTCGCTTTGACTGATTTCCCGTTCCTCCTATACACGTTACGAACCATTCACGTACAGCTGATATCCAGACACCCACATCGCACGACGCGCGAAAACTTCTCAAACGATGCACGGCAGCGAATGACGCGATTCCTCTCATGTTATAAATTAGACCATATTTTGATGAATCAGAATAAAAAAAAAAAATTGATTTCCAAATTCTTGAGACGCGCGCACGTACCTATACCATCCCCGTCGGGGACGTACGTTAGACGCGAGAAAAAAAAGAAATTCTTTGTAAATAATGCGCGCAGCACATTATATCTGTAGATTTAATGGTCGCACGAGGTGTTTGTCACGTGTTAGACAGGCTAGCCCTGCTGTACGGTTGGGGATGGTCAGAGATGCATGTGGGTTTGGAAATCAATCAGAGCGAGATAGAGATCGCTTCTAAATCACGTTGGCACGGCGAGCGGAGTTGGTCGCCAGGGGATGGAGGCTTATCGCTCGGCTGGTATGTGCTCCATAGATATATACATACGCGGATACATATGTACACGCACATATCGGTGCAGGTATATGAGCCCAGAGCTTCCGCACACACGTACGGGGTGTCCTATATCGAATCGATCCACATAGCGCGCGTTCACCGTGTATATATCCCGGGCGTTGGAAACGTGGAAAAAACCTTCGAAACGAAAGGATACGTATAAGAAAAAAAACATATACACATACACCTGAAATTTTCAGTTCTGAAACTGGCAAGTGCATCAAAATTATGAAAATATCGGCTTGCGATGACAGAAAAATAAAATATCCCTGTGCAGGCCCGTGACACAGTTTTCGAACAATTTATCTTCCTTCGTCCGTTATGCTTCTGTATCTTATTTAGAATTTTTCATGCAATAGATTAAATATGTAGGTTATATATAGAATATGCGCGGTGTATTAAATCGTATGTGATAAAAACTGACCACATGAATTTTGACACACGTGTGTATTCAGTGTGCATGTATATCACATACACGCGTTGTATCCGGAGCCATGTAATAATAGCGATACAATAAAACCGACGTTGCTGTTTCTTATCGAGAAGACGTTAAAATCGTTAAATTTCACGGAGCGTAAAAATATTGTATAAAACGTACCTATTCGATAATCGCTCTCGAAAAGACGGAGAACGCAAGGAGCAAAAGAAAATGAAAAAAGAAATGCGATTTTCACTTTTTATTTTGACTAAAAAAGACATAAAAGAAAAAGAAGGGAATGTGTTCATTAAAAAAAAAAAATGTTAATATATTTAGTCACGGTCTAGCCACGCGACCTGCGGGAATCCCTTATTTATATCTACCCGTACCCATACGCATAGAATGTATAAGGAATCAGATAAAGAGAATAATCTCGATCGAGATTGAGTCATTAAGCCGTCTTAAGGAGGAACATTGCGGCTTCGACCTTGTCTTAGCGAAATGGTAAACCCTGCTCACACGCTGCTTATACTATACGCCTTACAATCCTAATCTCACACAATCCTTGCCTCGTACAGTATTTAGTGCAATTTAAATACGCCCTACACGATACGACCTCGCATAATTCAATTGTTTCTTACCGTACTCACGTGACATACGATTTTATACCTCCAATAAAAAAAAAAAAAGAAGACGCTCAGCGGTAGCGAGACGTTGTTATAGAAATTCCAGAAAGCAAAAAAAATTATTGATCGATTTTTAGTTTGAACCGATAACTGAGACGAGGAGGATATGTGATAAAAAAAAAAAAGGAAAAAAGAAAAAAACTACCCCGTAGCGATCGGAGGAAAACTTGATACATATAATAAAGACGTGTATTCCTAATAAAGTTTTTCTCAACGGGTGGTGCGTGCGATGGGTATAGGTATGTATAGGTTGTTCTGTTACATATAAACTATATGGTGAATTTTACGGTAGTTTAAATGGTCCTTTAAATCATAGAACACGCTGTGAACTAAAGAAGATCTCCTGGCGCGCAGACACTGGCGTCAACCAGCAGCTCATATATTATTAGCGAGGGAAGCAGCTTCGGTTTACCCCGCGCGCTACCGTTGTTGCGGATATATAATTCACATATACATAGGTAAACCGTACACACACACATACATAAACACGGTGTAGTCAACGCCCACCGGCAAGGTGTTTGTAATTTAATTTCTGTACATAGGCAAACTTCACCGGCTCATTACGCATCTACTATGTGCAGATATAGGTGTATGTACGTGCAGATGAGTAGGTATACGCAGGGTGTTCCAAATTGACGTTGGATAATACCTGCGAAAGATCATCGATCGATAGAAAAGAAAATGACGTATTCAAATGGAAAATACTTTCATTCTTAATATATTAGATATCTTTTTCAGGAGAACGTTAAATCGAAAAAAAAAAAAAATCAACTCTGCTTACGCAGATAATCGAGAAGTACAATTTTTTGCTCGTTAGCCTACATTATCTTCAGAATTTTTTTTTCCGGGACTTGAATTCGACATCCTGATGCGTCGCGTTGCAAGTAGCATCAAACGCGATACGTGTCGGTGAATTTTGACTCGTCAAATCGAGGGACCTGAATATACGTGAATGATATATATTTCGAAAAGCTGCTGCTGCAGTACGCAGGAGCTTTTATCATCTACTTGGTTAATTCTGCTCTTCTTTTTGTTTCACGTACCTACCGATTTTATACGTATCGCAGGAGACGCCCGCGACGCTTGTGCAGTTCGCGAGTATAGTAAGAGGAGGAGTAGCCAGAGAAAAGAAGCAATAAGAATAAATGAGAAAGAAAAGAAAAAAGAAAGAAAAAAAATTAAAAAAAGACGCCCGGCGTCGTGAGAATTGCGTAATATCTAGTTGCCCGACTACCCGCGACTCCGTCCGGTAACGGCGACGCGGCACCGTGGCACGTGTTTTTAAGCAAGGACGGAATTAGCCCGCGCGACCTGACTCCCGCCATAAACTCTAGGTACCCTTCGCACCCTAAATTGCCACGCGATGTATAAACATCATCGGCGCAGAGTCCAAGTTTAGAATCAAGACCTAGAGAGAGAGAGAGAGAGGATCATAGCCCCTAGAATCTCTGGTCTATACTATTTCGATCATTCTATCTCTATACGCGTTTTTCCCCCCCCATATACGAATTGCAGTAATAATTATCGAAAGTCGATCGACGAATATTATGTTTCGATTACTATACATATCGATTAATTCATTTCACGAGATATTACAATCGTGTTGAAAATATAAGTAATTCAACTGTTTCATGGCCCCTGCAAGACACTACAGCTTTTACATCCCTGAAAGTTTTTCATCTTATGCAATCTAGAAGAACGAATGAGACGGGTATAAATAAATATACAGGGTGTCCATGATTACATGTGTGATAGTGGTGCGTCACGAGATTCGTGAATAATTGTTTTTCGTTTTTTTTTTCTTTTTCTTTCATATTTTTTTTCGGATCACTTGTCGATTGACATATTGATTTTACATCGTACATTCATAATCCGGTAGATCTCTACGTTTTGAAAAAAATAAAACAAAAAAATGTATCAGGGAACATAATTTTCATATGCGGGTATTATATCGGCTAAATTGTGTCGAGGGTAAGATGTATTTTAAAGTTCACACGCCAAGAATCTTCGAAATTTCGAATAAGTCAACTTTTCGTGAGAAAATTCTCAACATTCTTTATAATACGGGATGAACAAGTATGAGGAGAAATAAAGAAAAAGAAAAAGAAAAATAAAAAAACTAAAATAAAAGAAAATAAAAATGAAATAATATTTTTTTTGTTAAAGACTTTTGAGAACCTTCAAGGTTATTAACTGCACGTCGAAAAGTTTGGCGGGCTTTTATTTTGTTCCTTTTAGTTTCCGCTCAGTTTCGTTTCGTTTCGTTTGGTAGTTCTCGGTTCGGAAAGGAGTATAGGTATATATAACTACACGTACGTATGTACATACAGAATATATACACGTAAATATATATATGTATATATATGTATTGAACGTACGGGTATAAAAGCGAGAGATTCTGGCCCGCGTTCCTTGCACTGAAACTGGTTTTCACCTCACTTTGAGAGTGAGGACTGGTGGTTATTGCCAGCAACCTGAATATAGGAAGTTAAGCTTTGTGGCGGTGGCAACACTTGTTGTATAATTTACCCTTGCTTATATACATATAAATATATCTATATATATATGTATAGAAACATATAAAACATATACCTAGTTTTCCCCACTCTACTATACCATGGCTCGTTCAGTTTCCCGCCATATATAATAACAACAAATCTACCGATCAAACTTTTCGGTTAAATAATTCATTCCCTTATTTCACCGATTTTTGAAAATATCATAATTATCTTACGACCGATAGTTTTGTGACTCTGCTAATGATCATTTCCGTAATTGTCCAGTGTTCTCTGCTTGTCCAAGGATATACAGAAAAAAAAATTATCAAAAATTTCAATCGTCACAGTTTTCATAGTGACGATTTATCAAGACTTTCATGACAAAAGAAGCGGGCGCAAATGAAGTGCAAAAGAAAAGAAAGGAAAAAAAAAAGAATCGCATTTTCGAATGAGTCACGATTAAGAGACACACGCGTATACTTCATACACATACATATGTGTATGCAACGAATATATGGTGACGCCCAACTAATTTGCGTGGGCGTATTTCGTTGGAGATGAAAAGCAAAAAATAAAAGAAAGCAAAAAAGATACATAGATCTGCAGCAACTCGGGGGGGGATGGCGGTTGTTATATACGCGCGGGTAAAGTATAATAGGATACATAATAGAAACGTATTCTAGCATTGAAATTATTGCATCAGAACTAGAAGAAGCAACAGTAGCAGTGACATGTATTATATATGTATATAGGTACATACATTACGTACATATGTATATATGCATATAAAGAGCGACGTCGTTATTATATCCGCAAGTATAGTATATCGAGTATAACAGTAAGCAGTAGTAGCCAAGTATAAAAGCCCGCGGAGTTATGATTTAGCGCAGAATAATCGGTGAACGCGAAACAACCAACGAGCTCTAAAAATACTTGAATATATAGCAACCTGGTATAGATGTACATATGATATATACATACACATACATATACTTATACAGTAAGCGAAGTGAGTGAGCTATACACTAAAGCTATATATTTTCTACGCCCGCGTTGGCCTCTTCGTCGTTAGAATTATTTCTCTCCTTTCTTTTCTACCTCTAGCTCTCTATATTTCTCTTACATTTTGCATAATAGATAAAACTATGTGATATACGGGGAAAGAGATGCAGCTTAGCTGGGTCCAGATAATTATTTATCTTATTACACATATATACGACCATATAAAACCCCATCTTTCTTTCTAGGTACGGCAATAATAGGATGAAAGAAATTCGAAAGAAAAACGTTTTGGAAATCAAAATTTTATCCGTCTATGTGTATCGTGAGTATTAAAAAAAAAAAAAAAAAAATACTTTACATAACACATCGTAGAAAAATGACAATTTGATTTGTTTTTAAATATATGCAGAAAAAATGAAAAAAAAGCTTCACTATAATACACGATGCGCGGCGATTATAATTGCGCGCGAATCTCAACCGTGACGTAATATAACAATGATTATATATATGTATACGAAGAACCGTACATATGTACGCAGCGAATGAACAGGTGCCTGTGAGGTATATACATATATACATTTATTATATATATACGTATACGATGAAGAGGTGTACCTGCTGATATTTATGAGCGGTCGAATGCCACCGCCACTCGAGTACCCCACTCGTAGAAAAATTGTGTACATATATGTAGTTATGTGGATTATAAATGTAAAAAATATATATATATATATATATATGTATATATTTAAAAACACGCACAGATATAATGCACGTGTACGTGTTATCTACGTTACAACGCCGTACATTCGACGTCAGTCAATAATTTACGCAATTGGCATTACCTCGTTGGTGGAATACCTCAAACAGGTGAACCGCGCACAAGTAGGTATATACACACGTGTGTATATATGTACAATGTACATACATATACATGTATAAAAATACATCATCGAATAGAAGGAAAATACAGATTTTTTTTCTTTCACATACGTAGATATGTGTATAAAAATGTGTGTATGTACAGCTTATAATTTTTTTGCTTATTCTTATTCGTTTGATTTTATTTCGTGATTATACGCAAAACGGTGATCATCTTTAGCAACACCGAAATAACTGGTCATCGACCTTGATAGGCGAACAAAAAAAAATAACCAAAAGAAACAAGTAAAGAGAAACTTGAAATAATTCGTCTTTATCGGGTATACGTTGGATTGATTCGTGCGACACACACCTGTAATGGTATGCAAGAATATAGGTGAATAAATAAATTTTTCAACCAAAAATTTCTTACAAAATTCTTATCTCCATAATCACCAAACTGAAATTCGATCCTTGAACATTATTAGTGTATTCATAACCAGAAGAACAGGTGGACAAATTATCTCGATTCCACTATAGTTTTTTTATTTATTTATTTAATTTTTTTTTCTTATCTATTTTTTCAGTCATTACAGGATAAAAAAACGGAAGAAAAAATTATCAAATTTGAAACCGTCGTGAAAAATTATATAATATATGTATGCACATACGATTGACTTTTTCAGTATATTATACATACCCACGTGTGTTATAAAGTTAAAAAAAAAATGAACCAACGAAAAAAGAGCAAAAAAAACTTGCAGGTAGGCAGAGAAAAAAATTAAAAAAAAAAAAACAAAAAAACTGGCTAAAATACATGGAAAAATATTATTTGTAAGAAAAAAATAAAATAGAATGAAACAAAAATGAGAAAAAAAAAAATAGAGAAGGAGTGTAGAAGAAAAAACGGAACTCTCCTCTCGCGTGAGAGAGTCGAATCCGCGTTCGTTCTATAATATATTATGTAGGTATGTGAGTATATATATTGTATATGTGTATATATATATGTATATATATTTATGTGTACGTATGTGTAGATAATACGTATGGTTATGTACCTAGACTTGTGACGGTGTTCAGGAGTTGTTGTATTACGCAATCTGGTCGACCTGCGCGTGATGCTGGGTCGTTCTTTTTTACCGATCTTACCCAATCACCTGGCTGACAACTGACGTTACCTATATACCTACGTTCGTAGTGTAGGTATGAACGTATATATCTAAGTACATGTTTATTATTTATATATATTATATATCTCAATGAGAACCTCATATAACTATGGAAATGTACATAAACGCGAGCAAGATTTGGTTTTAAATTTCGAATCGATATCAATTACGATTGGTCAAAATATTACATTCATCTATTTCTATTTAGTCTAGCCGCTTATGTACGTTTACGTACAGTGCATGTATATATATATATATATATATATATATGTATACTGAAATTAGGAACAAACGAACCGTGCGGTAGTTCACATACACGCGTAATATTATACATACGTATACGTGTATAACATAGAAGGTTTAAAGCAGAATTGAAAGCACAAAGTCTACTATTGTACGTATATCTTGTAATTGGGTGAACTGTAATACAGTAATGTCTACGTACACATACCTAATAATATGCATTACATACCGTCCTTTACGAATCTAAATACGCGCATGTAAAACGTCCCACGAATTGAAACTACACGCGGATAAATAATTGTACAGAAAGTAACCGTATACAGTACATACTTATCAGGACCTTTGAATACACGTGTACCTTGATACATTCGAATCTAGGGCCGGGAGAGGGACTTGAAGTCTGCTGCACGAAGAAAAGAAGAGCAAAATAATCTGCAATCGTCAAATCGCTATACAAATATCTGCAAAGAACGATTTTCTATGACGGTATATATACGTGAAAAGTGGGGTAAAAAAAGAAGGGAGTAAAAAAAAAAAACAATTTTACAACACGTTATTGAAAAAGGAAAAGGAGTAAAAATTAAAAAAAGAATGTACATATACAAACGCATAAACATTATTAAACATCCTCCACTAAGAAATATATATAATATACCTATAATATACGTTACATACACATATTTATATAATTCGTGACAATTTGTTTTTATACTCGCGACTGTACAGATGCTATTCATCGTGCATAATGGATGTTGCGTACTGACAATCAAGTAAGTATGTATTGTACTGCATAATACATAGTTAAATGTACGTACATACAAGTAAAGAAAAAAAAAGTACATACGAATCTACACGTGTATTTTATCAGTGTGCGTTTTTTTTTTTTTGATTATTATTATGTTTTTCTTGAAACCTTTTTTTCCCCTCTTTTCCTTCCCCTACCATATGCCCAAGAGTTCAGATATGATGCCGTAAATTCCGCAATGGTATATAAATATATTATACATATACGTACTTGAGAACGGAAAGTTGAGTTTTTGAAATCGAGAAGAAAGAAAGGAAATAAAAAATGATTGGCCTGTAGCAACAAAAAAAAAGAAACGAGAAGAAATCATATCGTCAGTTTCCTATTTTCTACGGATGATTTAGATTCACTTGCACATAGTACTACACGAGTCCGCCTGCTTGGTGATCGGTATAAGTTGAATAGTTTGGTACAAGTTTAAATTCGGATCAGCGAGACGGGAGTCCGACACGCGGGAGGGCGAGAAGGTATTTTTATCAATCTAAATATAGGTAAACCTCCTATACGGATCTCCTATATATTCTCCTTGTAGAATACATGGTAAGTCACTAGATTTTCACTTTGAAAATAATTATATGCCTGAAAATTACACGTCCGGTATATGATCGTTATGCACATGTGAATTGATACTATATCGTTCTATTCGAATTTATTTATTTATTAATTTTTTTTTACTATTCGCGTTAAAAAGTCACCGATAGCTACCGATATGGATGAGAAACCCCTCGCGTAAAAAAAATCTGATGGTAATTGCGATGCTGTCGAATGATGACGTTACGTAGGAACAATTCAGGTGAAAAATTTTGCTAAGCAAATCTCGGCGGCTCGTGACAAACGTAATTAACGATTCCGAGAAATCTCGATGATATTTATATAAAAGCCTGACGATTTTATACGGTGTAATAAATACAGGGGTGTGTGCGTATCTATATAGTCATATAATATTCGCAACGACGAATCTCTCCCTGATGCCGTCCGCGGAGAGAAGAGAAAAGAGAAAAAAAAATAAATACATTCCATTAGCATCTGTAGAAAACATATTATATACGGTACGTATGATATATATTTAAAGAAGTAGGTGCACTAGTTTAAAAATAAATCAAAGTCAGTCTAAATTTCAACGGAATTCTAGGGTAGAGGTATATCACAACGTATCGCCGTTATTTAGGAAGCTAGATAAAATATTGCATAAAATGTGTAAGAAAAAATCCCGTTCTCCTTTTCCCTCTTCCACAAAAAAGATGTAGTGAGTTGAATGATAATCTAGAGACATTTGTTGGAACGATTGTGTTGGGCGTAATACAAATAGAATCTCCAGTTGCCGGAGTTGTAGGTATTCCGGGCAACAATGGCTCATGAAATCTCTTATCGGATAGAAGCGGGAGTGATTAATCAAACGGTTACAATTAACACCCCTTACACCGTAAGCGTTCTTCCATACCGCTTCACGTGCTTCCTCCTCTCCTCTGTGCGTCCGCGTTCGTCTCTCTCTCTTTTCTCTTTTAAGATTTTCCCAACCCCAGAACGAACCGTATACGTTGTCTCAACTTTCCGCCCTATCACCCCCGTCCGAAGTGCAGTGTGTTAAGGAGAACCAAGGGGGAAGAAGAAGGACAAAAAAGAAAGAGGATGAAGAAGAGAGAAGAGGAGAGAAGAAATCTCGCGCGCGCGCAGCTCCCGACTCGCGTGAGTCGTTCATTCATCCAACAAGAAACACGTAATATGTATAAGTGTAAGTTAAACACGTTCACCAATTCGCATGCGTGAAGAGGTGTGATGGTTAGGTAAAAGGTATAAGATGTATAAGAAGAGGGAACACGGGTCCAGCACCCCCTGGGCGGGTAAAACTTTGCGCTAACTGAACAACTTTTAACTCAACTTTCCGCACGTATAGAAACAGGAGAGGATCACCACCGGGGTACTGTGTTTAAGTAAAGGTAAAACTTTCCATAAGATATCTGTAGACGTATGCAGGTATATATGAGGTAGTCCAGACGTGTATTATACGCGAATAATGTCATAGATTTTACTTGTATTCAAATACGGTGTCAAATTTTTTTATTCTAGTTTTTTTTTATTATCATTACGCGAGGAAGAATGAATTTTCCAGTAGCGCGAATCATATATAATCCATTTTACTAGTCCGGAGTATAAATGTTTTTCAATTCTTTTTATTCCTCCTGTCAAAAACGCGTGGGAAACAGGTAGGTACGCACGCGTGAGTTCATCGGCATAAAGTAGTTTATATGGTAAAACGAGGTGTACATAATCATGTGATCAAGTTTTTGCTGAAACGTCTCCCTTTATAGCGTGTTTCACGATCTCTTACGTTCTCCGCGTGTAAATCGTAAAGTAGAGGAGAGTAAAGAGACTATCTAAAGTATAAAGTGAATCGTGCAATTGAGGAGATACAACAAGTCGGTCGACCTAGTTTTCTGTATTTGGTGTCATCAACCGCGTCCAGTTTGCTCTGATTTTCCATCATGCATAAGGTGGAATAGTCCTATGTGTATACCTGTGTATCTGCTCTTATAAATCTTTGAACGCTGAACACGCGGTCGGTTTTCAACGTTGCGGTTAAACGGATATTTAGCACTGTTATAAAACCACTACGAAAAAATGAATAAAAATAAAAATAAAAATAAAAATATAGCTCAATAAAAGCCGAGTATCAAAGATATTTTAATGTACCGCATCGCGTACGTTGAAATGGAATACCTAAGCGTATATGAATATAATTTTAATCAGAAAATTATGTGCTATTTTTATTAAGTCGGAAATTCACATGTACATAAAAATATCCGACGCGCGCAAATTACGTTATACTATACCGTAAAACTTTTAATATTATTATTCCTACGTACGAAAGACAGTGGCAAATTTTTTCATCTTTTATATAATATAGCTGCGGTGCGGTATACACCTATGTACACATCGATTTTTGAGAACTCTACAGATTGTGTTATGCATATATGTATAAAATAGTGTATAACCTATCCGCTGTCAAAGAGTACAGTTATATTCACATCTTATACTATACATTCACCAACGATTGTTGCTACAACGACCTGGTTTGCGATATTCTCTCTCTTATATACCTGAAGCTTACCACCTATACCTTTTACATATATATATACCTGTGACTACCTACCTACCAACCTAACCTATACCTGTGTGCATAAAAACACTCGACGTTTGAAGATATGAGGAACTTGTCCGTGATCGCCATCGCAAAGTTACCTACAATTCTATACAACCACATAAACGATATATACGAATATATGTATACAATATGTAATATATACGTTCTCTACATAAGTTTACCTCTTTATTTTCTCGGTCACTAACTATGAGACTACACCTGAGTCTCGCTTTTGCTGTTGCTGCTTCTGCTTTCTCTAGAATAAATTTCAAAAGCATCATATGTATACTATATTTACAGAAGAAGCACCTACGTCTTAGATTTTATTTTTATCTAATTTTATTCAATCGCATATAATCGATGTACATCGTAGAAACAAATAATGGAAAAAGATGAAGAGTGATTTTTCAAAACGCCCACTGTGACGACATCGAAAAGGCCACGCGACGGCTTCGGTCTTTACTCGAAGAAACAAAAAACAAAAACGCAGAAGAAAAAAGAAAGGAAAAAATTGGTTTTCTAATTTGTCGTTGAATTCGCGTATACGAGAATCCAAGTGTATAGCTAGTAGTTTGTACATAAATATGTGTATAGTTCGAAGGAGAAAAGCAAAAAAGGCGACCTTGCAAGGTATGCGCCTCGTCCTATACCATCGGCATCGCCATCGCAATGACCATCGTCGGAATTTAAGCGTCTGGAATTCCCGGAGGTAAGTACCTGGGCGATGCCTTTATACCATGCGGGGTTGCCAGCTATAATATAATGGTATAATACCACCTAAACATCCTCCTCCAAGAAGGAGGCCTCCTTCTATCTCCCCTAGTCAAAATTTTGACCACTCATTTTACTTCCATTCACGCATTAAACGTTAAATATATCGCCAGGTATAACGAACCGATGTAAGGAGAAAATGAAATAAAAATACATATAAAAGAATGAAAATCGAGTCTATAAGTGACCTGCCCACGTATAACTACCTGGTCCTTGTTCAAGTTCAATATAAGGACGCGTTGGTAGCAGCGACGCGTTTCCATCTTCTGCGGTCGTCAGAATCACGTGGGAACGTAATCAAAGATGCGAAAGAAGGAAAGAAACGACCGAAGGAAACCGTAGACGTGTTTCCGTGGGAATGGTTTCCTCTTTGTGTATAAAAGACAATCTATATATACCATCCATCGTGTGCATTTCATTCGAAGCAAAATTTCGACCAACATTCGAAGCGAACCGGGAAGAGCGCTGTAAAGTAAGATAAAGAAACGTACAAATCTCCAACATCTTTTGATTTCTGTTCCTCATTTTTTACATCAAATTTTCCGTCTTCAAAATATCAAATTAAAGGACTAAAGAAAATCGGCCCGTTCGTCCTGAGACGTCGTTAATCCAGCAAATCCTACTGCGGACGAGTTTAATGATATCCAGCCTATGGGCGACATTTATATAGATTTATTGTAAGTTGGGCGAGAAAATGATAGACCTCAAGTTCCCAGTGGTCGAGATAATGTCCACTAATAATCCTTACATCCTGTCGGCACAGGTACTGCTAAACAAGTTGCCTGCAACACTTCGATAATTCCAACGACAAGTGTGCAGCGCAATATCAACAACCACAGTGATCGCTAACGAATAATAATCAAATAAGCAAATAAATGAATACACAATTAAATAAGCGTCCGAAATTTTCTCTACTTTGAAAAAAAAAAAAAAAACAAGAAGCAAACCATCGTACATCGCAGCAAGTTAAAAAAAATTTATCAAAAGTATATTCTGGTACGGAAGGTCGTTGGCCCTTCGGAAAGTGGGACCAGAATATACGAGGAGAATATAAAAAAAAAAAAACAAAAAAAAAAGGTACGCGATGATTATAATGATAATAATAATGATGATAAGCAAAAATAAAATGAGAAGAACAAAAAAAGAAAAAAGAAAATAAGAAGAAAAAAAAAACTATCTCTTTCAGGAAGCTTCTCGCGTGTAATCCGTCACGCGTTGATGATGGATGGTTTTAGGCCCCCAGCATCTTGCGGGTGACGCGCGCGTTCCACTGGTAACAGGTCGTCGTCGCCAGAAGCAGCGGTGGAAACTTGTATATATTATATACATGTGTGTACGACAATGGCATTGCCTCTGCGATGATGATGATAATGATGATGATGATGGGATAGGATAAAAATTACAGGTTATATTGCAAAAATATATTGGCAAATTGAAAATATATCTACATATATGTATCCGCGTGTGCTGTACGATAAAACGGGTGCAGCGTTCGTGATGTGATAATTTATAAACGAAACGTATTTTATCTAGTTGTAATAAACTACAGTAAAAATAAAAAGAAAAAGAGAAAGAAAGAAAATAAATCATACGAATTATATATGAAAAATAAAGAAGCGCAGGAATTACATTCGACGGTCATTAATCTTGTGTATTATTATACAATGAGATTCTGTTACAGTTCCAAGTAAAAAATTTTAAACGTTTAAAATAAAAATTTTTTGTTGTTTTTTCAATTCAAAGATTGTTAATATATTTCACTACCTATACATACATACTGTATGCGTGTAACACGCGGCCCGAATCAGTCGGTCATTGGGAAAAAATTTTTATGAAAATCTATGTAACCGCGATAGTCAATTACGTTCTCTTGAGTATTTAAAATTTTCTCACGAATTCCCGATGAAAAAGAATGAAAAGAGAACGTTATACATCAGAAGCGGCGGAGCACCCCAAAGTCTTGTCGACTAGTTTCTGACCACGACGACGACGAGTTCAATCCAAGGGAACGACGATTTGGAGGGGGAGGGAAGAGGCCGCTGTACTCGTGAGGAGAGAGAGAGAGAGAGAAAGACGAAGGGAAAGGATGAGATGAAATGAGAGGAGAGAAGAGACCGGTGGATCAAGGAGGCGGCCTTGAGAATACACGGACTACGGGAGAGATGAAGAAGAGGGAGATGAAAACAAGAAAAACTACAGATGGAAAAAAAAAGACGAAAAGAAGAAGAAGAAAAGGAAGAGAAAGAGAAAAGACAAGTGGAGAAAGAGGAGCCGCGGGACAAGGCGAACGTGAAACACGCGCCGCACTGCAGCGGAGTTGATAGAAAATAGAATTATTACTGAACCCGATCGAATATATAAATTCGTGTACCCAAAAATGAATTTCTGTGGAAAAATTCAAATGAATATCAGCCCAATGATTTAATGAGAGAGCCGGTGACTTATACTATACGGTAAGAAACCAACGACCATCATCTCTCGACTTTCTCTAGTTTTTGTCTACAAGTTATGTTCCTTTTTTCCTTTTTCTTTTTTTCTTTTTTCCCTCATCGACAACCGAGACGATGATCGGTAGCTGGTGTCTTTTCGGTGGAATTTATGTACATGGCATAATGGTACAGATGAGAGAAGTCTCGCGGTTCGTTTTTATGTGTAAAACATAAAATACCTTGGGAACATATATTTGGCAGGTTTCGGCGCGACGTCGGAATTAATTAAAGGGTTTTTATGACACGAACGATCGAAGTGTGGGCGATGATGATGATCAGGAATTTTAAACTGTATTTTAACTCACGAGACACGTGACGGAAATTCGTTTACCTACCTCCTCCTCCCCCCCCTCCCCCTCCCCCCGCCCCGGACTCATGGGGCGGATATAAAATT
Source organism: Athalia cordata (assembly GCA_963932425.1). Lineage (NCBI taxonomy): Eukaryota > Metazoa > Arthropoda > Insecta > Hymenoptera > Athaliidae > Athalia > Athalia cordata. The sequence goes on from OZ010625.1 coordinate 20,487,135, forward strand.
TTCATAAAATAATTCAGCTCGGTCGTTTTAGAGGAACGAAATGAAAAATCATCGTTACATAATTACATGACATTTGATCTCGATTAACCGATAACTCCTATTATTTATGTAATATTAAACAAACCCATATCACGAGGTGATTTCAATCACTCTAAACTAATCGCATGTACGCTGTCTAATTAATGACGTGTAATAGATAGATCGATCAATTAATTTATATTCAGAGATTTTAACCGCTGCCAAACGGTTAGCGGGATATACCCCGCCTTGATTTACTGCTACCGACGATCATCGTGCGTTAAGAAAACGAAAACTGACCAATCTCAATATAAAACTAAATTACATCACGAAAATTTATTGGTGTATACATACGATTACGCGAGCTGGAAGGCATATATTCGATAAACAAAATATTTTTCATAAAATAAAATAGAGAAAAATTGATGGAAATAAATTAGCGCGTTTTGATGATGGAAAAAAAAAAAAAAGAAAAAAAAAATGAATCAATCAAAAAATAAATAACTTTGAGATTTGCTAGCTGCGGTGTTATACCTCTAAGTTATTTCGTCGCGTAAATACCTCCGCAAACAAACGACAAACGATTATTTGAGTGGTCGTATCATTCGGGATTTACGAGCAGTAGAGAGAGAATAAAGAGCTAGTATATAAGCATCGTTATACGAAAACAGCAGCGGCAGAAGTTCTACGAGAGAAAGGGGTAATCCTAACAGTAAGTAATTCTGCAGGGAGGAGAAGGAGATGGATGAGAAAATCACTAGAGAAAAGAGAATAAAGTGCTGACAGTTGTCACCGGTCTGCATTGACCGATAAAATTTGGCGTTATGAGGTATAACAAAACATAATTTGATTTCGCATTCGCCACATCAAACGGAATCACCATCGCCTATCGTTTTTACGTCTAAATCAAATTACAACCGTAACAGCTGTCGAAGTTTTCGATTATTTTATCGTGGATTACATATTCATGCGTATAACTTCCAAACTGCAGATATACAAATATAGGATAGAATTTTTAATGAAACAATATAATTCGAGGACTGTACATCGAATTAGAGGAAACGTTAATCTTACGGCTTCTCTAAATTCCATTGCCAAAACGTCGGCACCTGCCCCTAAGGATTCACCTGCGCTCCTTCAACGTTAGGTTAGATTTGTATAAGTACATACAGCGATGACTCGTAGGATTACCGATAGATCGGGTACAGCCTGCACGTAGGACATGAAAAAAGTTCAAAATTAAAATATCGCGAACGCAATCGCTGATGGATCTTAATGACTTGGAAAGGAGAGACAAAAATTTGCAAACACGATCCTCCACGATTTGAGTGAACTCGTTTGTTCGTCAGCACCTAATAAAAAGTTGCTCATAATTATCTGGTCTTTAGCAGTGCTGGTTATAATTTGTCCGTAAATGAGGTTAAAAAGGGGTGAAAATATGGCAAATTAAGTACACGAGGGTACGAGTAGCCGTAGTATAAGAACTCACTGCAACCTGAGATAATATATATATAGGGTGGTTTGAAAGATAGCGCCTTATGGAATCGTTATATTTAAGAACGCGAGAGAGAAGATGTGATGGGTAGTAGAAGAAGGAGAAAGAGAAAAGAGGAGGGAGACGAGGGAGGGTCTATTAATTTTAAGCAATTAATAGACCGGAGGTGGCCATTTAAACCAATTTGTACGATTTCTCGAGACTCTCTGAACTCTACGCAGTAGCACAAGCAGCGGCAGCTGCAGTAGCACCACACCAGACGACACTTCTCTGAATACGCGAGAGATGCGATGAATATATGTATATTTATGATTAAAAGCTTATAAAGTCTCTCCCCAATAGATCCAATTTACGTTTCATATATACATACCTACCATATAAGTAGGTGCGGGGTACATTGGTATAACCGAGAAAGTCTGAATAGACGCCTATGTTTTTTTTTTCGTTAATTTTTTTGTCCATCCCCTCAACTCCCAAAGGGATCAACTTTCATTCAGAAATTGTAAGGATTCGAAATTTCCTAATTATACGGATTTGATATTTTTTGCACGGACATTAGAAGAAAAAAAGTACCAACATAGGTCGCCCAAAAGATGAAATTTTCGATAGTACCTACGGATACCTAAGCACCAACTACTGCAGCAGTAATACCTACGCGAAGAACAGATTTCAACTTTTAATGTCGTACCAATTGAATCTGATAAAGTTGATAAGCGAAGGAAATATTCGAGGTGCAGGTTTACGGATCGCGAGCTACTGACGAAAGTCGGTAACAACGGAGATGCACGAAGACGTCACTTATGGATCATTGAGTGGAGGATGCACTTCGCCCACGGTTTTGCATTTTTGAACGATGCTATTGCTTACTGGGGCCGGGTCACGATAGTCCGACAAGTAAAGCCGCAGTAGCAAGCGCACCATGGCTTTGGTCCGGCGTCGTCATCGCACGATCGTGCGTCGCATTGCCTTGAACCTGTCCGGTATGCGTTTTGTTTGAAATTTAATCCCTCCTTCGTTCCACTCCTCTTCCCTGCAGCAGCTTCAAATATACATGTAGGTGTAATATACCCTATGCACTGTTATACTGACACACGATATACGTATATCCGTAACGTTTATGGTTTTGCACGTGCTCACGGTTTTGCTTTGGCTTTAATCGTTCGTAATTACCGCGCATGGGCTTTAGATGCGCATCAGTTAATTAAAACCGCGAGAGAAAAATCCGGAGGACTTTAAAGCGTCGGATAAATATCGAAGGGAATCGTGTATGGCTGGTGCGAACGTATGAAGAATTATACTGTACACCAACGATCGAGGTTATATCGCGGTAACTTGGTCGCGTAGGCGATAAGCCTGTAACGTTTGGATGGCAATCATAATCGGCGCATTTTCAAACGCGCCTTCTAACACATCAAGTGGGGCTCATGCCTCGGGGTCGGTTCTGCGTCTGGTTAAAGCTTTGAGGAGCTATACGTGTAATATGATAAATGCAGCAAAGTGGAAGTAGAAGTGGGGAAAGGGGGGGAGGAAGAGAGGAGTGGAAGTGGGCGATCAAGGCCTCCTTATCCTGGCGAGAGGTCGCGATAAGATAAAACTTTTCTCCTTTCCCCTCAGCACAGTCACGCGACCCTACAAACTCTAATTCCTACCCCTTCCCTCTCCCGCCGCAATAGCTTGTATTGGTTATATGTACAACTACGTATATGCGCTCGCACCAACAACGTTAGTAAACTTCCGATTTTGCTCTCTTCTCGAGCCTTCTTTGCAACTGAACATAGTAGTTAATCGCATTAATTTGTTAGACTAGTTATTCGCAGGACTAGAGTTTCGAGACAAAAATGCCGAATTATTGCGGAGTCCGCGAGTTGCGAGGCGCAAATATGCACATGAATATATGTGAGAAACTTACATTTCATGGCAACGCAAACGCGGTGTGAATCATTTTTTTTTCAGATAATCTTGTTGACAGATTTTTTTTATATCCAATGCAGATAACAAACAACGAGGTTCAGAGAAATGCTCGGTGTATCTGGTTCGATGTGCCAAATTTCAGTACTTTTGTATCAATCTAAATACATTCCGCATATAACATGAGAAACCGTTCTCTTCAGTTTGAAAACTCTTCGTCAAACTTCCGGTTGCATGTCTCACGTCTTCTCTGGAAGTTCCTTCGACTTCCGGTTGTCAAAGGAGCAAAGTTACGCTGTTCACAAATAGCCGTATAACGCGATGCATATCTTACATACGCTTGACCTCACTACATTTCATTCCTTTTTCATTTGTTTTTTAATTTTTTATTCTCTCCAATCCGCCAGGATATTTGTCTGTACCGAAATTCTGTCGGTATACTAATTTAAAAATAATTTTCAGGTAATAATTGGGACCTATAATAAGCCGATTGTGGTGGCTTATATTTTAAACGACACGTATAAATAGTTGTTGAGTCAAGTAAAGTCAAGGTGATGCGATGTGAGGTATGGTAAAGAAAACGCGCTCGTTTCTCACCTGCAGACACCTGCAGTGGCGTTGCCTCCCACCTGCAACACAACTAGTCTCTTGTAGCACCTGAACGGTAAGGAACGCCTTTGACCGCACCTGACGCGCCCTGCGCAACACATCCTCTCAACATCCTGCAGGATAATAAGAGAAAGAGAAAAAAAAAAGGAAAAAAAAAAAATATCCAGGGAGTCTATTCCCCCTACCTTTTATCAAGAGAATTTCAGGTATGTTGCGATGTTCTCTCTTCTCATTGTCTTTTCTAGTATTTGTCTTCATTATAGTTTCCAGATGTTTCTTTAACTTTATATCTTTTTTCCTTCTCGCTTTCTTTCATCTTTGAAACGTTTTTCTCTGTTTTCTATTCTTTTTCTTTTGATTTCCATTTAATTATTATTTTTTTTACCCTCCGCACAATTCACGATCCGGTTTCCCCCGGTGCATAGTTGGGTGAGAACGTAGCTGTCTGCTGCCACCCGACTGACTGCAAAAGTAGCAGCCGAGCTGCAGCAGGTCAGTTCGCGAAGGACTCGACGTCCTCGGATATATATATCTACACATCTATACGTATATGAAGAATTATATATACCTGAAGTTTGGGTCACTCGCGCGATGATGTGAGATCACCTGCATCGCGCACGTCGAAAAATTTGCAAGACAAATTATTGTTCCTCAAAGTTTATTCCTTACGTGTTAAGATTTTGGTCTTTTCATTCGATAACACTAAAATTCTTACTAATGGCGATCGCAGTTGGTAAGTTTTTAAATCTCTTCCAAGTTATCATATCTTATATTTTTACACAACGCAGACAGACGCGTGTGCGATTAAAAGTACGATAAGTTTGCATGTAGATATTTCACCAACACTTCATTTCCCCCTTTCTCTTGTCACTGTATTTGATCGAGAGAAATCGAATGAAGAATTCCTCCTTCTTTGCTTTAAAAAATTTTGTTGGGTGCAAATTTTCTTTCGTCGTAGGAGAATAAGAAGCGCGCGCGAATCGCGGGCGGATCTTAACTCGGATCTCGCTCCAAGGCCACCGACGCATGGCGGGCTTTACCATTCGAACAAACCTGAGACTTGGGCAGGCTGCCTGGCGTTGCCACGACCGATAACGGCATCCTGGCCTATACTGTTATTGTGCCCACAAGAATATCCGACACAAGAACACGGAGACTCGGTTGTGGGAGAGACTGCGAAGAATTCCATGCGGTATTTTTTTTTCCTTGTAATTCTATAATCTTACATTACTTTTTTCAGTTTCGATTCGTGGTATTTTTTATTATCGTTTTCGACTTCGTCGAACATCGGTCCCGATGCTCGTCGATCGCTGAGCGATCGTCGTCGAATTTGTCACAACTCAGATTTCAATCAACGAACAGAACTTACGGAATTATTCGAGTGTGAAATTCCATGTCTTGTACGTGTGCAACGAAAAAAGGAAGCGAAACGAAATCGAAGGGTTTTCGAAGGGCGGCAAAATTGCAGCTCGTTAGGAAGTTCGAGAGAGTAAAAAAACATTTCAGATCACTCGGCACTCGACTCGTTAGCACGTCGCACGGACAACCGTTTAAAACTATTTACCTAATAGTTCAAATAATTCCTATATAACAGTACCATACAACCACCTTTGTTATCGTCATTGTCATTATCGGAATAGTAAAAGGAAGTGAGAAAAAAATAGTCGCGAATGTTTCCTGAACAGCCCTTCCAATAAATCACATCTTCATGATCCTTCCAGACCGACGAAAGAAGAAGAAAAGAAAAACCAACGAAATTTACCTGTAATAGGGAGATCCAAATGGTGAACAGTAGAACGGATCATTGTGCATATGAGGTGGTTGTCCAGGTACTCCAGGTCCTTGCGGATGTGGATGTGGTCCCATAGGTCCAGGTCCACCAGGAGCACACATACCAGGACCTCCCTGTGGTTGCATACCAACAGGTCCACCAGGTCCCATTTGCATATGCGGTGGTCCTCCCGGATGATGGGGAGATCCAACCATGTGCGGTGCTCCTGGATGATGAGGATGCGGAGAAGGTCCACCTCCTCCCATGTGAGGATGGGGATGTGGCGATCCTCCCATCATACCGTGAGGTGGCATGGGATGAGGACTCGGCGATGCGCCGTTGAGATGAGGTCCGGAAACACCGTGAGGAGTCGGAGGTCCTCCACCCCCGTGAGTAGGCGTTGTTGCCGGTTGCGGGGGTGGTAACGAAGGACCTCCAGGTCCGCTGCCAAGGGGTGGCAGAGGACCATTGGCCATATTATTTAGCTGCGTGAGTGAAGCTGCGGCCGATGCCATAGCCTGAAGTGGATTTTGGCCGCCCGAGTTACCAACAACTGAGCTGCCTATGCTTAAGGGTGGCAGTGGAGGAGACAGGGTAGCCTGGGGGGCAGGCCCCCCGTGGCAACGTACCAAAGAACTCTGCTGTACTATCGAAGATGAGTTTGGACCGCCACCAGGGACGGACGAAACGACTCCGGAGTGGAGGAGACCACTAGCGGGGCGCTGTGCCACCCGCACCGGCATCACTCCCCCCTCCAGGACGCTTCCTGTCTTCGCTGGGAGCCGTCGTCGTACGTAATCCAGATATTAATTATCAACTTTAACTTAACTACGCCCCGCGACCCCGTACCGGTGTCACAATTACTGCACCAAATATACCAGGTAGAGTAAAACTTTTACTCGAGGGGTTAACCTCTCATTTCCTAGTTTCGTTTAGGATTAAAGGGGGTTAAAAAGAATATCCAAATTTTCTCGCCACTTTACTTTCCCTTCGGTTTTTTTTTTTTTTTGTTATCGAATAATTCCCGCGTACGATACAACGACACTAATTTTAGTACGTGACACTTTGTTACAACTATCGAGAGAGGTGAAAAAAAAAAAAAAAACTCCCCGCACTTATATTTTCATCCAGCATTCATTGCACTCGATAATCACCGTGTATTTATTAATAATTCGTCATCAATTTCACCACACGACTTCACTGATTTAGTTTTCATTATAAAAGAAATTATTTCTTTCTTTACTTTTAATTTTATGTTTCTTTCACAAATATTCTTAAAATACCATATCTCGTTAACCGACGATGACTTCGAGGTGACACTGATCAACGAGAAACTAAACTTGGAAGTAAAGGAGACTTCACAATGCCGTTATTTTACCTTCAACCACAAATGAATAATCCATGCTCCTCCCCCTGATTATACACCTGCGGTAAACCACCACTAAGAATCACAACTAAAACTTTTAAAATAACCGACTAACATTTATCGGTTCCAACTCTGCTTTTTCTACGCTGCAAAATCTTACTCGATGATAAATTTCCATATCAACGAAACGACCAAACAATAAAATAATAATAATAACAACAACAACAGTAATAAACAAACGTATGTTTTGAAGCACCTAAACTGACACGTTGCGAACACTTCTTTATTTTCCTCCCCACACACCGCACGTTGATAACGCAGCACCAAATAATGTCAGCGTTTCGTTTTTTTTTGTTCTTTATCTTTTTTATTTTTAATTATTTATTTCCTTCTTCTTTTTTTTTTTTTTGTACCTATTTTTCCTCTTTTGATCCTTACTAATCTTCAATGAAATATGCGATAATTTTTTAACGCGGATCTAAAGAAGTAACAATGAATTTTCATAGTTCTTTTAATTGCGGAGGCTTTTACTTTGACATTATGATAATTTTTTACATTATTGTTATTATTACTGTCGAATGTGAAATACGCGTGCGATCTCTATTTTCGTTCTATTTCGTAGCCGGTAGTAGACTCGGGCACGTGGCTGTCACGTCGTCGGCGTCGCGACGCTGCTGTTGTTGAGAATGGTGGTGCTGATTGTGCACGTAGTAAGTTTCAGTTTTTCTTCATCCCATCGCGTACCGTAACCACCAACGTAAATCAAGATCATAATAAACGGTTTTTAATCGAACTGGTATAATTTATAATTCTATGTATATGTGTGTGTATACAGGTAATATATATGTCTTACGATTATTATAAATTAAATCAAGCGCGAGTTTTTAGTTCCGTCAAAAGATGTTGTTGCATCCTGTTGTTTCTCGTGGTGGTGGCGGCTCTCCTTAGACAACCGCCAAAAAATTTTCTCCTTCTACCCGATAACATTTTTCTTCAATATTTCATGAATAATCAATAGAAATAAAACTCGAATGATATAAAATAATCATGAATCAATATCTGGAACGATAATTCACTGCGATGAGGGTGGCCAGTTGTTGTTATTTATTATTTATCTTCTTTTTCTTTCTTTTTCTAGTTAAGAAAACTCGTTTCTTTTCAGTTCTATCAAATGAAACTCTGTTCAGCGCGTCGGACGATACAGTTATTTATTTTCACTGTTTAAATAAGTTATCGAATTTTGTCTCATTCCTCTCTTTCTCTCTCTCTCTCTCTCTCCCTATCGGTTTTTGTGTTGAATATTATCGTCTAATAATAATCATTCACGTCATAGATAAGGTACAATAAAGCTTATAGCTCAGCTCAACACAGCTCCGCACGTTACGTGTTTCTACCCTTGACACCACCTTATCGTTAATTTTTCGTCGTATATATTGAAACGCGCGCGCGACCGCCTGAGTTTTGTCAAGTAGAAGTAAGGTAGCAACGTCAGCCGCGGCACGAGCTACTAAAATCCACCCTGCCTCTTTGGTCGCGTTAGCATAACTGCGGCGCCCGCGGATCGGGCGGCGCCACCGTCGTTCGGCGGATAGACGCGGAGAGAAGCGAAGAGAGGGGGAGGGGAACAGAAGAGAGCGGGCGTCGAAGAGAGAGAAAAGAAGAGCGAGCGTAGCGGACGATAGCATTGGGGTAGTAGGGGGAGAGAAGTAGTAGCTATGGCGGGCGGCGAGAGGAACCGGAGAAGAGAGAGAACATCAACGAAAAGAGCACGCGAGCGAGAGAGCAAGAAGAGGAAGGGAAAAGGGAGAGAAGAAGGGATATTTCCAAAGCAAAGAACTACGCGGAGCAAGAGCGGGGGATACGGAGGAGCGACTGAAACCTCAACTCTCTCTCGCTCACTTGGTTTCTCTCTCTCACTCTACGAGCGCACGACGCCTGCCTGCCTCGGGCTGTTCCTCTGCCCTCTACCTCTCGGTGCCTCACGGCTGCGAATATTTTTGGTGGGGGAGCCCCACGTGAGCAAAGGACGCCGCACTCCACCGTGCTCGAAGAGCGTCGACAGACATTATTGCCGGGCAACCCTGGCGTTGGTTGGAACGTCGGAGAAGAATAAGAAAAACTATAATTATTTTAGAAAAATAAATTGAAAAAAACATAAGAACAAGAAACATCGGCGAAGAAACGCAAAACTGGAAGAAACGATATACGGAAAGAGATTTGAAGAAAAAAAGAGACACGATAAAAAAAAATAGATGTACCGATTTCTTCAAATCAAACACGTCATTCTTCCTCTACACGTGTAATGTGTCGTAGAAGATTGTGTATTTAGGAAACATGTTCAATCCATCGAGCATCAGATCAAATAAACTTGTTCAAGATATTATTTCCCCCCCTGATGTACCATTTTTATTTACCCGGTATTGCATTTGTCCGATTTCTTATTCTTTTTTCTCTTGTTTCAGAAGACAGAAGAAGAGAACGTGTGACTATCGATTACGAAGTAATCATTTGCAAATATTTGTATTATTTGTTCGAATTTGGAACAAAAAGAAAGAGAAATAATTTGAGAATAATTTCCGGACGTGGTAGGAGGATTTTAATTTTACTATCGGATTATCAGATCCTTAACTTGTTGAAGAAGGGAAAGAAGAAGAAGAAGAAGAAGTAGTAGAAGAGGAAGTGCGGGTTTCAGTGATGGTTAGTCTCGTAGGAAACTTTCTTTCTTTCGACGAGGACGACAACGAAGACGACGCTATAAGGTTCAGCAGCAGCAGCAGCAGCAGCAGCAGCAACAGCAATAGCAGTGATATGATCCACGCACCACCGGCCTCAACCAACCAGACGGACTCTCTCACTCGAACAGAGTGTCGTTAACCTTGCGCTATAGACGAGTAGAGTAGAAATTTTTGTTCACTATTATAGATGATTATGATTATGATTATAATGATGATGATGATGATAGCTGTGCTAACTTACGATATAACATTACAAGACTTTACATTTATACCAGAGACACTGTTGCGGAAAATTCTATCCCTGGGGTAATTTTGCACTAGAAAAAGAAAAAAAAAGAAATCAAAAACTCGAAACAAGTGTTTCGTATAACACGAAGCCTGGTCTGAATTGCGAATAAATTCTTCAAAAATTCTGATATTTGTCGTCAAAATAAACCCTTCGCAATTTCTTTGTTTTTATTTCCCCCCAAATAATGTTACATTTATTTGAAGCGTCGACGAATCGTCAAGTCCAGGTCACGTGCCTTTCCAAGACGCGGGTTAAAATTCGGAAAATTGACGGAAAATTTGAAAAAAAAAAAACCAAAAGAAAACGAAAACGAAACTATATTAATTATAAGTAAAACAAAGGAAAGGGTGTGGATGAACAGTACGAGAGTTATTCCAATAAATATGGAATTATTATAGGTTCCTAAAATTCTGAGAAACGATTAGCCGCGTAGTCTTTTCAAGAGTGGCCTTAAAACTTGTATACAACTAGACATTGGACTGTAACAACGGAAGGGAAACCCAAGTTTTAACCTATACAGGTAACCAGAAGAAGCAGAAGCAGCTACACCGCTGCAATAGTTACCCACCACCACTCATCGCCGGCAAAGCAAAAGCAGCAGCAGCAGCAGCAGCAGCGGTGGCGGCGAAGCCAGGTATACGGAAGAAGAAGAAGAAGAAGAAGAAGAAGAAGTAGTCGAAGAAGTAGAAGAAGAAGAACTCGAAGTAAAGCTACGCTCTGTGACCGCGCGGTTCCCCCATACCCGAAAATTTGAATTCCAAAATCATAACGCAACATATCCCGTCTTCCCACTCCCACATATATGTAACTTGGCATGGATTATAAACTGGAGCGAAATTTTTTTTTTTTCCTCTTACTGCAGAATTTAAGCAATTACACAAAATGAAAGAAGAAATTTTTTCGGACATAAGACGTGGATGTAAAATATCGATGAGATTCGGCGATTCATGAGGCAGAAAATCGATGTACACGTATATGAGTCGTATCGTTATATAGATATTTGGGGCGGCGCCGTCAGAATGGTCGAAAAGTTTCTGACACGTACGACCTTCTGTCTTTTGGGTGAAAGTGTGGAGAGTATAAGGTAGAAGTATAGGCGAAGATTTGGATGTTGGAGGAGCCAGGAGCAGGAGTAGCAGCGACGAACGGCCGGTCGGGACCCGTCGTGTAGACTACCAAGAATTCCCGAGGACCATTAATCTACCCTGCGCGACACCCCACCACCCCTTGCAGGTATAAGGTATAAGGTATATTCCTACTCTTCTATACCCAAAGAGGGGCCCAACCCGATCCGAAAGAAAACCAAACGGCATTGTACCAAAACGCGCGCGTTAATATACACCACAGACTCGTATATATCTCTACATTGTACATATGTATTTTATAATAATACAACAAATGCAACGACGCGATTCACAAATATATCCATATATACAACATATAGGGACTCCCATCACAACACGAAAAACACGCTTCTTCTTACCACATGTATAACAATTGACGAAAAAAATAAAATATATAAGAACCCCCGTAAAGGTCCCTTGCCACAAAAATAAATATTATATGGAAAAATGGAATATGAAAAAAAAAAACAATTCATGGGGTGCGGCGATGATATTTCCCACGCGGGTGAGATAAAAGTATATCTGTAACTGCGAGCGGTGATAGTTAATAATTATAGGTCGAACATACATAAAGAGTCCTGGATGAAGAAGGAAGAACCAAAGTCACAGTCCAGCGGTCTCAAGTAGGTAGAGAGATACATGTACATATATATACCTGTATGATTTTGGTCACGCCAGTCGCCTGTACGTTGACCTCTCGCGGCGTCTCCGCGGGATTTACTCATCGGTTCTTATACGATATATTCCCTTTGATGCCGCGCGCCAGCGTAACATAGGTGGTGGTACGTATAAGACTCAAAATAAAAACCCTCCACTTTCAAACGAACGTCTGGTAAAGCAACTGTGACAATGCGCCTAATCTCCAATTGAAAAATAAAAATAACACTTCCACAATCAAAGTATAGGTACATAAATTCTACGACGGAGTAATGAAATCTCTTCGTATTCTACACGTACGAAATATACGAACTGTATAGGTATATGCGAGACAAAATTAGGAGTCACTTGTTCTCTAGGATTAAATGCAAAAAAGAATATATATCTATATATAAATGAAACCAAAACAAAAAAAAAAAACGATGATACGTTATAATCCATCCCACGTGTACGTGCGATCCTTCGAGTTAAATCGTTTCAATTAGCGACTTAGCGGGTCAATTAATTATCGTCACGGGTATATATTTTTCACCCCTTCGACGAGTTTAATTACCGTGGTCGTTTTAATACCGCACAACTCTACCACCTGCAGATCACGTGGTGTACATAATGTATACGTACATATATACGATACGTACGTGTGTTATGTGCCAACATAATACCGACGACGAGCAACCGCAATCGCAAAAGCAGCATGAGAGCAGACGACGACGATATGGTCTCCCTCAGCTGCCCTGCCCTCGGTGCCCTTGTCCTGCCCTTATTAGTGATCTCTGCAAGCTACTTTCATTTCTCATTCCCTCCCTTTAATTCTCACCTCTTTTCCCACCCCCATCTTCGAGTTATACCTATATTATTATACACCGCAAGTAGCGCCTCGACAACCACTCAAACTCACGTTATCTCGTTAAGAAATTAACAGCAAATTAACGCGGAATTAAGACCGATTTCAAGCTTAATGTATACATCGTTACATGTACCTATATACATACATATATGTATTACATCACGTGGGTGGTGGATAGGTATATAAGAGATAAAGGTATACTAAACGAATACGTATGTACCGATATATATATATATATATATACGTACAAGAACGAGTTGTGGGTGTATAGGTGGTGGTTTGTATATTGGTATAGGTATAATTAGATCGCTTGTAAAGATTACGAGGCGCTAACTTAATTCTGTGACGGTCCGAGGCACGCGTCTCTCTTATACGTACATACATATACGTATATGCATATAGGAATATACGTGTATATTATATACATAATATACACCTTATATACCTGATGGTTCTTCTTCTTCTTCTTCCTCTTCTTGTAAAGCTTTATACGTATATAGTTTGTGACGCTTTTGCTCCTGCGGAGAGCCACGCTCTGATCGCTATGTAATCAATTAAATCGGGTTAATCAATTTCATCGTTGGTAGACACGATCGATTATTTGTCTCGTTAACTATCGACGAATCGCAGCCTGCAGCGGTAGCCGATACCACCATCGGCAAAAACGAAACAAAAAAAAGGAAAAAAAAAAAAAAAAAAGTTATGTTAAATCACAAACTACCTTGCAGGTGGAATTTAAATACGGATTTCGAACTACCTTTACGTACGTGTTTGTTTTTTTTTACGCAGATTATTCATACATTTACCTTTGATATGAATTAAAAAGAGAAAGAAAGAGGTGGAAAAAAAAAACTAATCAATCGATCAAAAACTAAATATTGTCATAAAACGAATAATTGACGATTGTCAAATGATATTTGGAGATATCTCGATTTTTTCGCTCGGGATTTTGACTTTTTCCACAGGTCGAATCTCATAGTCAGTTTTTTTCGTGGGTTACGCCTGTGCAGTTCTTATTGTTAGACTGCGACATAAATAATGAATAATTTCATAATTTCATAGCTCTCATTCAAGGTGCATTCATTATCGTGCGTCAAACGTTGTGTAGTACAATATATGATGAAGTGCACGTATACACTGACTTGCATATTGCATAATATCGCGTTGACGATAATATAATTTTCAAGTGCACACGATATTAATATGCATGTACGTATATTAGGTATATACCTGCGGTAAACATGTGCAAGAGAATATAAATATAACACCTATCCTGCCATAAGTTTTTAACGTCACATAGACAACCGTAACACACGCAATTCGCTCGACGTCACGTGGTTTCGCACGCTCGAATTAGTCACGTGTAGCGGCTCATCGCCGTTCGAGTCTCGTCTCGTTGCAAAACGAAAGTAACAAATCTTTATGATACCGAGTGCAGTAAAGTCATATATCATATCAAAAGGAGTATATACACCACCTTACGTGTATGTACATATTTTTATATACATACATATGTATATAAAATAGTAAATACAATTCGACGCGTCGAACTGCACGCGCACATCGTGTGTGTATGTAGAAATAATATTGAAAAAATTCAGTCGAATCATAAAATACAGTGACAATAAAAGGAGATAGGTGAGTACATAAAACGTTTAACGAACGATGCTAACCAGCAGATATCTTATCGCTAACTAATCAAGTGCAGGAGGACTACTATAGTCGCCGCCGGCGACGAAACGTTAAATCAGCATTCGCATCTTTCTTTTCCCTTTTACTTTGCAGCATAGATGAGGCTGTACGATCACATCTTTATTTGCCTTGTAGATATCGTGTGCCACGTATAACGTTCATATTCACAATCAGATATAGGTATATTCGCACACATCATCAACGATGATGATAATGGAATTATATATTTAATCGATTACAAAATCTGGCAGCCGAGCTGTGCAGCTCATATGTAAGTGGATCGATAAGAACATATGTATTTATTATGTACGAAAGTTGTGGCATCAGGTAAATCATAACTCGCCTAATTTATTCTACATATATGTATAGAGTTTGATTTCAACGCGCCCGCGTAATTACTCTTTTGAGTAATTTTTTGTTCCTTTCTTCTTCCCTAATCTTGATCTTTTTTATTCTGCATTAATCCGCTCGCGCTAACCAACGCGGGTGCTTTTCTTCATCTTACGAATGAGGATGATGATCTTAATACGAATCTGCATGACTGAATATATTTTCCAAACGAATCCTTGGTACATAGGCACAACACACATGTACATATTTAACGCGCAGCGAATAAAAACTATTTGAATAAACATGGCGGGGAAATCATTTAATGTCATATCTTCATCTTTGACAGTCGCCATCTTGTCGTCGGTATAATCATCCACCTTTACTCCTCGCCCTTCTCTCAGACACGCTAAAATTGTTTCTTAATTCTCATCATTAATATATTCATTTATTTTTTCGCCCTTATTAATTTTTTCACTGCGAATAAACGTATAACGTATATGAAAAATCATGAGGTAAACTAATCGATTTTGTAGATGAACTCTCATCACCTGATTCATATCACCAATCAACAGAATTTTATATACCTAATATGAGCGTTCTCAAAATCTATCTACGAAAAAAGAAAAACGGGGAAAAAAAAAACACTCATCAGCTCCTACATTATCTGTATATATATAGATATGATACATATAACTCTATACCTATGTGTAGTACATGAATATATGTAACATTATCCATGTATATGTGTATGGGGTATACAGAACCAAAGTGTATAATACACCGAAGCACCGGCAAGGCGTTTGTTTATATATACCTATACGATACATAGATGGTTATGTATATATACATAAATGTGTATGTACAAAAGCTGTGTACGTATAAAACGCATGTGTGTTGATATTACACGTATACGTTCATGTGCATGTATATACGTATTATACATAGACACGAATGAGGGGAGGGAGGAGTTTCCGATAAGAACACCGCCAGTGATTCGCAACCATAAAATAGCGTGGCACTGGGGTTGGCACCCCTCGGCACGACACCCTTGACATCGCGATTCAGCCGACCCAGAGGACCGCTGGCAGCTCTCCACCAGGGTGTAGCACGGGGATTGGTGCCGGGGTGGGTTTTGATCAATATCTCTCCCCCCCTCAACACCCGCTGGTTCCACCACCCTTCTCTCTGCCTCCCTCTCACTCCCTTCGCCGCTACACCCCCGGGGGTGGAAGCGCACTGTATATCCCCACCAGATCCCATCATCCAACGACCATGAATATCCAACACCATATACACCTATATGTAGGTATGTAGTACATGTACTTATATACCTTCATGTATATAAGTATATAATATACAACGTGCAGATCTCCATCTCTACATATCTATATACATGCACACGTGTATCGCGTATACATATCTATGATAAGTATATGAATATACATGTATAAGGAATTTTTGCGTATATATGAGAATATAGTGCACGAAAAGGTCATGTCACGATTTCATTAATTATATGTTATGTATTTTATGAATTTCCAATGAAAATCCACGGGTTACAATTTTTTTGCGAAAAAATCGAATACAAGATCTCTCAATTAAATGGTTCGAACCGATGAATTTTTTGGAATTTTTATGTGGATCTATAAGTTCGGTGAATAAGGTCTTTGATTAGCCTTGATAATATACTTAATTAATTTATTGAATAATTACATGAAATTCGAATTAACGCGAGGACAACCGTTCGTTCGGACGTTGCGTATCGACGAATCATAAAAATTAATACGATAAGATTATAACGCAATTTTACATACACTTTCATATCTTACTGGACATGTCGCAATTGTCCTGATTCCTATGAAGATGTTCACGCAAAATGAAAAAAAAAAAAAAAAGGAAAAAAAAGTGAAATCAAATATGGTATGTTTCATGTGTACGTAGAGCGTAAAAAAGTTGTGAAGTATAATATCATATAATATCAGTTAAAATTAATAGCCTTTGAATTCAAGGAAATTATTTCTTCTGTTTTTTGTCCCCCCTCATTTAGCCGCGCCTGATTGATTGCTACTTGTACAAAAGAGGGGTGGAAATCTCCTCTTCGATACATTTTAACTTTGGTATAATGACGACAATAATAATAACAATAATTATTATTCAAAGTCAAGATTTGAGATAAATAATTGTATTGACAAAAATTGAAAACTAGAAATTGAAAAAACTTATATAAATAAATATGAATAAATCGAAGACGTAACGAAATCTGATAAGCGAAAGAAAAGAGATCGACTGTTTTTTGGGGAAACAAAGCGAGATAGATAATTGTTTTATGATAATTTTTATTTCATTATATTAGATATAATTATTTTTACATTATGTGGAACCCGTCAAAGTCCCGCGGAAAATATGTAACGTCGATGATATTGCAATTTGAAGAAGTATACAATTAATTTCATTTTTTTATATTTTATATTCGCATTAACGAACTCGATCTGCTTATATAATGTGTAAATAACAATTCATATTACGTAACTCTGTCTCTTGACTTTTGTCTTTTTGATAGGTGGGTAGGGTGCCTTACTCTTGTACAGTCCTCAACTTTTTATAATTCGAGGGTTGAAGAAAAAAAAAAAACAACACAAGACTGCAGAATATTTTCTTGATTAACTTCAAACTCGCCCAAAAGTCGAAACTTGAAAGACGAATCTCTAAATAGGGGGCAGGAATTAAAAATTCAGTAGTTACTGATTATAAATTTGACATATGGCGAGCGCGGATTGATCGGCAAATTTTTCACTCTGCTTTTTGTAGAATAATTTTGGAACTTTTGGGAAAAATAAAAGAGGACAAAAATGCATTGGAGTAAAAAGATTTTTTTTTTTAAATAATTAATTTGTTTATAAATAAAGCGTTACTAACGTGTTGGCTGATTTTTCCGATCCCTAAGAAAATTATGAGTAAATAAAACAAAAAAAAAAAAGAATAAAGAACTGAGAGGCGCAGAATGTGGATCTGTATAATTTACGGTGTAATGAATATAATCTATGGCGAAACGTTGTGCATATCATGTGGTAGAACATAAATTCAGTATTGTACATAAAATATAAATTAATTAAACATACCTATCGGCGTCGAGTTACGCAACACCAATCAACCCGCACGATGACTTTTCACGTACATATATATATAATATTTATCCATCGCTATGCGATCTTAAAAAGTTAACGACCAATCGCGAAACTTGCTTTGCCTTTTCTTCTCCTTCTTCTTTTTTCTCTATATCTGATTCGTTCTCGCGACACGCGTCGTGATATCTCGTGTATACAAAATATTGTCAATTTTCAATCGCGTTAAACGTTACGAAAGGAACATAAAGATCATGTTTCTGTATACGAACAAAACAGTTCGAAGGATTCAGTTTCCCCTGGGCAGGATTTCAAATGCGAATTTTGTGAAATTTACGAACCAAAGATATCCTCTAACCCTATCTCTTCCGCTTGTGCAACTTGATAGGATCTTTCCTCAAATCACAAAAATTATCGATTCATAATTATGCGTAAGGTACTTTGAAAGGTAAAAATCATTGTACGGGCACATACAAAAAAAAAACGTACATAAATACGTACAATATATTACGTACATATCCACCTAAATTATTGTAACTACGTATAAAATATAGAGAAAAAATGACGATCCTAGGAAAGAATAACGAAAAAAAATAAAACAAAAAAGAGAAGAAGTAAAAAAAAAAGAAAAACTGAACAAGAAAACGGGAGCATAAGAAAAAAGTTGACAAAAAGAACAGAAGAATGGAAAAAGAAAGAAAAGAAAAAAATCGCGTACATACTATGACGTGCGGCGTTGCATCTGGAGCTACGAAGGGAGATCCTGCTGAGTTAGCCGTAGGCAAAATTGAGCGTATGTATCTATATGTATACGTATAGGTATATACGAGAAGAAGAAAAACGTTGAAAAGTAGAAGAAGAAAAAGAAGAAAAAGCAGACGAAGGAGAAAATGAAAAGAGAGAAAAAAGAAAACAGTAAGATGAGGAAAAGAATTAAAGAAAAGAATAATAAAAAAGCAAAAGACAAAAAAAAATTAAAAAAAAAAAAAAAGAAAAAAGAGCACGCTCATTTTTTTCCCGTTTTTCCTTACTTTTTATTATTATTATTTTATTTATTATTATTTTTTTTTAGTTCCTCTTTTTCTTTTTTTTTCTGTTTTTTTTTTGTTTTCTTTTTTGCTTTTCTCGGAGGGAGAACCAAGAAGAGACTCCGGGAGAGGAGAAAAAAAAAAAAAAAAGAAAGAGAAAGAGAGTCGAGACACACACCGGCAAACAATGGTAGCGCGTGCACACGTTCTTCTCTCTCTCTCTCTCTCTCGCCACTCCACCGTTCCTCTCTCTTTTTTTATCTTTCTCTCCTTCATCTACTCTTTTTCTGTTTCTCTCTTTCTCCTTCTCTCCTAGTTTTAGCCATCTCTGTTCAACGGTCTCGCGCGCGCCGCAGAGAGACACGACGAACTCATAGGAGGGAAAGGAGGAGGGTTGGAAAAGGCGAAGGGTGAGAGGAATGGGAGGGAAGGCGAACTGAGGGGGAGGTGGAACAGGTTCCAGTCGCAGCACGGTGAGGTGGGGAACGGAGGACTGGAATCCCGAGTAGCAGCGGCGTAGCCGCCAACGAACTTGGGTTCAACTTAAAGCGATAGATCACGATTCCATGTACATACACATATATATATATATCTACCATATACATATGTGCACATAAAATATTAATACATGTATGTAATCATGTCATGTACGTCAAATGTAATAAAAGGGATCCGAACGTTCGTCAATTTTTTTTTTTTTTTCCGTTCTTTCCCATACTTTTATCGTTTGAAAATTGGTACACATACGAACTTGTGTTTCATTAAATAAGACGTGTGAAAATTTAATCATTTTAAACGGGATACCGTGAAATCGATTCAGAGAGATCGGAAGAAGAATTAACATAATAAAATGACGGAGAACGTGGAGTAAAAGCGAAGAAAATCAAAAAAGAAAAAATTTTGAGGAAGACAAAAAACTTCGAATACAATGACAGGTAGTAAAAAAGAGAGTTGACATCAGAAGGGGGTGAAGTTTGAAACAATTTTAGTGAAATTTCTTCCAAACAAAACAGGTCGTAGTGATCAGAAGGAGATGAAGAAAGAAAAAGGATAGATCGACATAGTAGTTGGTACCTAAATAGATGACAACTAGATTTGTACGATATGAATGAAAATCAATTTCTCCTCCGGTCGACAACCTACGCGGCGGTGTAACGTAGGGTACCATTGACAACTGCGGCGTATACCTGTGTACATACCTCATCTAGTCGAGATTGACATAAATGAAGTTCAATAACGTTGTGTGATTTATCTCGTTAGCATATTATACGAGGGCGCGCGCGCGCTCTTTCTCGCTCAAGCGATAGATTAATGGTAGTTACTATGCGTAGTAAGTAGCGTACGTATAAATTTCGCACCTACGATTAACCCCCCTCCCTCCTCACACCCCGAGTTTCTTTCTAAAACTGCTGTATAATTTAAGTAATTTAGAAATTAAGGATAGATTCTTCATTTCTATTTACCTATTTTTCTACCTAATTCTCTCCCACTTTCTCTCAATCTACTTTTAAGGGTAGTTCTTTTTGTGTTTGAATATCGAAGGGTTATCGAGCCGATAAAAAGGAGCAATTTCGTAACCTACAATGTGAAAATTTCATTTCAAACATGGGGAATCGGTTGCAAGAATTTAGAAGAGATAAGAAAAAGATTTTCACAAAAAACGTAGGACGTTGAGGCAAATTTTTTTATGGACTAACGGTAGGAGTTTTTTTTTTTTTGCTTGTCCTTTTCAGTTTTCTTTTTTCTGATAACAGTGAGCGTGTAAATTTTGACGACGATTAAATTAGAGCAATTCGATTTCCGTGCATCTCTTTAATCGGGTGCGGGCGGTTGGCGCCTATGAGGGAAAAGGGGCGCGGGGATGAGGAGAGAGGGATGAGGGGGAACTCGCTCGAGTCTCGGTGTAGGGTGGACCTGGGGTGGCAGGCCTACATTTCAAATACTGCCATCCACCCTACTACCACCAGCGCGACGAACAGCGCCCTCTCTTTTTCTCTTTTTCTCTATTTCTCTTGGTTATTTTTCCTTTTATTTTCTCTCTCTTCTCTCTATACTCCCACGCTCTTGCTTCTCTTTTATTATTATTATTATTATTATTATTATTATTATTTTCTACTTTTATTTTTATTATTATTTTTTATTTTGTTTTATTATTTTTTATTTTCCTTTCTTTTTGGTTTTCTTCTTTCTTTTTTTTTTTTACCTATACGCGAGTCTTTCTACGTCACCCTTTTCGTACCCTCTTTCTCCTTCCACTTCTTTTTTCATCTCATTCTTTCTTTTTCTCGGACATTTTCCCCCTTCTCCCTAAGCCCAGATATTTCTCTATACATATGTGTACGATATATTTAATTATTCATTCATTTATTTCATACACGTACAACCACCTATATACGCGCTGATGAATTTTCGCTCAAATTGTATTAACTGAACGGGAGGCGGGGGAGAGTTAATGAGAACAAGTGAAAAAGTAGTGTCGGTTTAAGGAAGGATTAAAAAAAGTGTAACAATTATTTTCATTCATATCTTCGAATCAAATTCGATCCTTTCAGGGGTTGGACCAATCAAAAACCAATCAAAGATCTTAGATAATTGCTCATGGTGAAATACTATTGAGATAGACGGTACCGCGAAAACTTTTGTCCCTCTCTCGTTTCCAGATTTTCTTTTCTTTTTTTCTTTACTCCATTTTTCTTTTTACTTTGCTTCCATTTTATTTTCATTTTAATCATCACCCTCGGTTCCAAATTAATTTACTCTCCCCTCAGCATCTACTCGGCATAGCTGCTCCTGCGAGTATGATAATTGACGATCGGTTAATCTTTCGACCTATAATTTATCGACACTGGTACTTCATTTGTCAATTATAAATCAATAGTGAAATGAAAAATCACTGTCCAGAAAGAAAAAAAAAAGAAAAGAAAAGAAAAACAAAATGAAGACTTGCTCACTTTCCGTTCAATTACATTTATCTGTTCCTTGTTTTCATCCATACCATACCACATATTCATGCGGAGTTTACTCGTCTCTCACGCTATAAGATAATTTATTGCGATTCGATTAATCGATAGTGGCTCGTATTATTATACCTACAACGTACGTACGTGTGTATTATGTATACCTACTAACCCTGAACTCCGTATAAGAAACTAGGTATGTACGAGAACAAACTCTATGGTTTATTAATGTATCCTGCGGTATAAAACAAAATAAAATCTATATAACACGTGACACACGCGCAGACCCTTTGGAAACTAAGTATTCGATTTTATTAATTTTTTTTTCCCCATCTTCTATTATTCAGAAACATCGACGGTGTAACAGATTTTGCGGGGAAAAAGAATTTACTATATATACGTATACATCCAATGGACATAGAAATAAAGCGTAGATTGGTAGTTTTCCTTTTCTTTTTTTTTTTTACACACTGTAGATATTCTTTACCACGACCCACAGCTCGTGTGTTGTTCCGATCGATCTCGTCGATCTCTTTTTCCTCGATGAACGTCGAGATCTCAGTGGCCGATGAAAGCTGTTCTTTCTTTATCACGTATACGTGTGTGTGTGTGTGTATATATGTATGTATATTATTCCTTTTTTT
This sequence comes from Athalia cordata, assembly GCA_963932425.1. Taxonomy (NCBI): domain Eukaryota; kingdom Metazoa; phylum Arthropoda; class Insecta; order Hymenoptera; family Athaliidae; genus Athalia; species Athalia cordata. Next base: position 20,509,727 of record OZ010625.1, read on the forward strand.
TTTTCTCTCACCAGCTCCATCTCGACCAGATACTTCGTTTAACTTCAACCCTTATACAGTACCCTCTTAACTCCTGGTTAACCGAACCTGAACTTGTTGTTCGTATCGCGCGGTATCGTTCGCGTCGTTTATCGAAGATCCTCGAGGGTCGATGGGGTGTCGAGAAACGGGTGAAGTGAAGGTAAAAGGTAAAAGGGAAAAGGGAGAGCCTCGTAAACATGTACGTAGTAATCGACGCTAAGGTACCAATAGGGCAGTACATTGCGAGTTACGCATCGACACCACATATTACCTATTCCCATATCGAATTAAAATTCATAATATTTGGAATTTCATGCAAACAATAAACAAATGAATGAAAGTGATACAAAAAAGCGCATCAACAACTGAGGCATACACCGTGTTAATAATTGATAAGAACTCGTAACGTATGACGAAAAGTTCGCCTTTAAAATTAAACTTCCAGTTTCCGAAGTGAACATTACGGAATCGTACGAAGAAATTATCGGACGATAATAAGAGGATATTCTAAGATCGGTGAAAAAGTGATCGGTGACCGGTGTAAATTGTTCTATATCCATATCTAAAGCTCGTCGTAAAGTGATCGTTTGGTAAAACTGTGTGTATAATACTAGGCGGTATGTATATAGAGTACGAGACAAGATCTCATCCCCTTTAACTGGTGGATTGAATTTTTCCCCCAGCGTAGAGAGAAAGAGAGAAAAAAGAGAAAGAGCGGCGGAGCTCCTGCAGGCAGTAGGTGCCTCCCCCGGGCACCACCGACGCCGCCGCGGGCTGGTAACGTGCGGGAGATGACAAAACTTTATCATTGACGATGGAGGGTTGCCACGGGCAACTCGAACCGGGAAAACGAACTACGGTTGAATTTTTAGTGAAATGAAATTGTCCTTGTTACGAAGTATAAGGTAGGTATATATACGGTGTATACGGCGTCACTGGTACCCCTCTTTCGTATCTTATACGCAGGGAACCACCGCGGGCTCCAGGACTCTTCGGTTTAATCCCACGACCAGCAGGACCTGTACGTCCCTTGCTATTCCCGCCTTCAGAGCTCTACGGCTGATCCTGGTTGCGGGAAAGTCAGGGCTTTCGAAGACGAAGTCGGTGGTGGTGTTTTCAGCTCCAAAGTCCAGCCTTTATAAAATCCTTCTTAACGAGAATCGCACCGTCACATTGCTTCGTCCTGGATTTGGAAGGAGAGTAAGAGGAGAGGGAGAGCGAGAGAAAGAGAAAAAAAAAATGTTCGAAATGTATATATAGAAAAGCTCAAGCACTGCCCTTGCGCGTTGTTCGGATGAAAAAGGGGGTTGAATTACTCCCAGAGAATACCGCCGGAAGCAATACGTCGAATTAGTTAAATGAATTTCACGTTCACATCAGCAAGTGTTTTTTTACACGAACCTTTTCTTTTTTTTTCCAATTTTATTTTTTAAAAACAGTTTCCAAAGTATCGTACAGCATTTCTCCAATTCCTGTTTGAATGATCCTTCGAAAATACCATTATGCAATTATTTTCATTCCGAATGGAAATTAAAAAAAAAAAAGAACTGAAACAACGAATCAACGATCGCGAATGCGAAGATCCCGAATGTGTACTGTACGTGGGATGACATGCGAATATGCATACGTCAGACTTTGACTCTTGAAATTTCAGGTCTAGTAGAAGTTGAGGATATTCGTGGTTGTGGGACACGAAGAATGAAGTGAAAAAGAAACGAAGAGGGAGAAATTAGAGAGAGAACGTTGCGTTATACGAGTGCTCCTGCTCCAATTTTACCAACTCTCCGCACGGAAAAACCCCTCTTATTTCAAAAGGAGAGAAGCTCCCCGGCGATGCCACGCGGAGGCAAGGCCGGTGTCAAAATATTCCATTGGATTAGCTTTGGAGCCCCAGCAGCATCCTCGGGAGTCAAAGAACAAGTTCTGCGATTAAATTATGCGACAAATCATAAATTAATCTACATATAAGGTATATATATATAATCCCACCCGCGTGTAGGCGTATATATCCTATACATTAGTCTCTTCCCATTATATATATATATATATATATACATTATACACACTTCCATGGTTTATAGCTACGTACATATATACACGTCTCCCCATAATCATTTTGGCACAGTACCCCGTATATTTATTTTATGCATGCATTATTTATGTGCAACAACTTTATATTATAGCAATATTCACCACGTACACATCGCGCATATATGATCGCAACCTAGTCATCACGGGTTTCAACCTGCTGTACATAAAGTTAAAGGTGCTGCTACCGATGTATACATGATCTAATATACGTATATAGATATATTGTGTACATATACACGATACACCTTATTGCCACCTATGTGTATAATAGTACATAAGTTTGACAGCTGTCAAAACACGTATGTAATACATATGTAAAGTTGCGTTTCAGACCTTTACCTGTATTCATATACGAAGCTCGGCACACGTTTGGTTTCGTGCCCTCCGTCGTCCCGTGCGACAGGTATGAATGTGAGGTATGTGAATATTACACGTATAATGTATTATATATAAATGTGTTCGTATTATTTAAAACTCTACGTATATAAAAATATGTATATGTGCGTTGCGTATAAAAGGATGTATCACGTCTACACGTATACAATATGTATAAACGCCAGAGCGGACGTTGGAAGCTCGAATCTACGCGCGATTCAAAGCCCAGCTTCGAGCCGACCAGCTCAACCTGTACGTAGGTAGGATAATACGTTACACGCACGTAGTTGTCCGAATTTCCCATTTTCGAAGCTGCCCATACTACCTGTGTTGGAGAGCTTAGCCATACCTACCTATAGCGTTTCGATTGCTTCGGGCCGCACACGCTTATGCCATCTACTATTGTGCCTAACGAGCATCGAAGCTGCATGATAATTAACCAAAATTTTGACGAATAATATCCCAATCTGAGAGCAGGTTACGATTGGCAGAGGTCGATCATTCCGATCAATAATTGCTTGCAGAGATGCAGGAATGGGTGAAAATATACTTTTTAAATTCGAACGATCTCACATGGATCGCGCATCCAACTTGGGATAATCTGCAATTGAACAAAATTTTGAAAAATATTAGGGTTCGCATTCGCGAAAGTGTAGCAAATTTCTTGAGAACTATAGTTTACGTATATTATAGTTCCCGACGAGACGCGGTCGAGTTGGAACTTTCGTATCGGACACAACGCGCGATAGATGAAAATCTAAGGAGGTGAAGCGGCGGCGATGATCCTCGTGATATTTCCAAGAGGTTGAGAAACCCTGGGCTAAACGCGTACCCGCGGACAAGTGTAGTCGTGGGGGCGTGTGTGCGTACCACGCCGACGACGCCTTCGACGCCGACGCGACTCCTCTCCGCATAACCGGCTATATCTATGTACATCTATGTACCTATATAGTATATTTATACATATATATACATGTATAAAAGTATGTATGTACGAGTATCTACGATTCTACATAAATATATTACCGAGAGGGAGGAGAGGAGGGCCGGTCGCGGGGCGCATCGAGAAAACACACGGGGTGTCTAAAGAATATTCCGTAACATCAGAAAATTTCGTACTCAACTTCCACGGTCAATTTTTTAATCACCAGATTTAATGGTGAAAATTCGATCGTTGTTAATTATTTTTCTACTTTTTCAAATCACGTGTCAAAATGGTAGGTACCAACTATACAGTTTCCTCGAAAATTTTAATATAACCGACGCTCTATTGCTGACTTTGATTCTCATTTCGAATTATTCGACGCGGTTTTCTTTAGATTTGGTCGTGTCGATGTGCAGTTTCTTGTCCGTTTCTTGCGGGTGTTCGTGACAGTAGGATGAAAAAAAAAAATCACAACTTGTGCTGTACGGTACATAAAATGACGTGTGGACATAGCGTTCCGCTGTCAGCCGTTCGGTACCGTTTTGTATGTTTTTCATTGTCCGATTATTTATTTAATCTTTTTCATCTAATTTCTTGTCCATTTGTTTTCCGATTTTCTTTTCTACACCCCATCGTTTCGTTGCGTTAAACGCGAGGACAAAGTTTGACAGGTGTTAGGTATACGAAACAACGAAACGCGATAATTTTCGTTTTCTTTTCTCCTTCTTTTGCATTTCTTGAATTTTTATTCGTGTTTTTCTTTTTTCTCGTTATAGATGAATCGAAGAATAATTAAAATATTCTAACGGCCCAGAAAATATACAATATCATAATTACGACGGATAATAATGGCACCATTACTTCTATGAGTTGGGAAAAAAAGAGAAAAAGAAAATTTTCTGAATTATAAAAATATCGTTCGTCAATTATTTGTATCACGTGTAAGTACTCAAGTTGACTTTTTTCGCCACCGTATACATCCAAGGTGTATATAACCTATGTACATACCTACATATACATAATATACAGGGATAACGTATCCCACATAGATGTACATACCTATATATAGTATACATAAACCGGGGTATACATAATGTGGCATAAATATATATATATATATATATAATGTATGTATACATATCCATATAAACGTACACCTATACACGAAAGTATATCTGTATTTCCATATACATATATCTACCGGGGTGTATATATGTATCAAATGTATGTACCTCGATAAGTACATAGGTAGGATATACCTACAGGTACATACGCGAAGCCAGGCTGCGACGAGGCGTAGGTAAAGTTAGGTTAGGTTGTGTTTGAGAGGCAAAAGTGGAGGTGGGGGAGACCGGAGGGCGGTGGCCGGAGGCGAGAGACGAGAGGCGAGAGGGAACGACGAACCGGAGGATAAGGGAAAATAATTGTCCAACGAGCTATTAAACCGTTGATAAACTATTGACTCTAGTTCCGGCAGCGGAAAGGAACAAGAAAATGGAAACAGAAGTCCTAATGAATCGACATTAAGTAACTCATATATGAAAGATCGTAAAGTACAAAAAAATTTGAATGCAGAAAGGACTTCCAAAACCTGCTTTCTGAGAAATCGAAATTTTTGCTAGACATTTTTTTTAGCTTCTCAATTTTGCACTCGAAATACTTGAACGATCTCTATATCACCGTACGAATAATTGCCGCCTACCCACTCGTTGAAATCTCGTTCCGAAATTTCGTTGGAAGTCGTAAAGAAATGTAACCAAGAACAGGATTTATTGCGGGGAAGAAAAAAAAAATTTGTGAAGAAATACATAAATTAACCCCAAATTAACTATTCAAAAAATTGTAAAAGTATTTTGAATAAATAAATAAAAATTACTTTCCACCGTTTAATTCTAACATTTCCCATAAAAAGCATAATATGTTTATTTACACTACACACAAAACGAAAGAGAAAAAAAAAACAAATTTAAATGACAAGATCAATGGTAACCTAAGGAAGGTGGAGAAATTAAAACGAGAAAAAAATGAACGTGCGGGAGTGAAGTAGTTGTGTGTGAGTGAGGTGTACAAAACTGTCCGTACAGTAGAGAATTTCTGAGTGAAGAAAAAATCATAAGAATAAGAAAGAAAAAAAAAAAAGGAAAATCTAAAGAGAGAGAGAGAATTGTAAAGAGGGGTGCAGAGAAAAGGAGATGTTAGGACAAAATTTGTGCCACCAACGACTCACTGAACTTTTACATATCTAGACAATATATATACCGCGCATTGAGGTACCGCCACAACGGGTAAAGTGTTGTCCTGTTTACTCCAGTTCGCCCTCTAAACTCTCATCTCTTCTCTTTCTCATCGCGTCTCACGTTCCCTCCCTCCCTCCCTCTGTTCATCCTTCTCTCCCTTTATTTTTCTCTTTCTCTTCATCTGCAGGGAGGAGTCTCTCGATGGCTGCAGCGGGGTCCGCCCGACCGGCCATCCGCGGCCCCCAGGTTCCAAGAACGCATCTACATCTCGAAGAACGCAACGGATTTTTATATATAAACAGCTACATGTATATGCCACGCCATATATATACATATACATATACCTACATATACATATCTTCGACTAGGCGCGGTGAAAAAAGTTTCGCTATTTTTTTTACCAATTATGGAACACACATACAACGTCACGTCCCGTGGGAATAAACGTGGGGATAAACTGACGGAAACTAGATTCTGCATACGTTCTTCTTCCAACTGTCTAATTCCCGGTATCATTTTATATACGGATACCTATATAGCCACACATATTTATAAATATATATATTCATAAAAGATTTACGTACACAAATATTTTATATCTGAACATAAATTAAGAAAAAATATCAAGGTGATCGTGCGAGCTGGTTGTCGACGTTGTTTTATTTCATTTTATTTATAACCGCGATATCCAGGGTCATGGTTCAAAAGTCATTAATCGGAATTTGATCATCGTCAAAAATTTCCGAATATAACCTGCTCCCAAAAAGCCAACGACCGCGTGGTTTCAAATTGCATCACTTTAAAAAAAAGAAAAAACAAAAACTTAAACAAAATAAAAATAAATAAATGAATAACAGAAGATATTTTTCCTCCGAACAAATAAGGGGGCGTAGCATCTGCAGTTCAATCATATGGTAAAATGAACAGGTGAGAAGATATCTTTTTGGAGCTGAAGAAAAAAAAATTCAACGTAGAGGCGAATCGCCTAGTTAGTCTATATGTGAACTGACGGTTGAGTAAGGTTTGGTTAGTCCAGACTTGGACCTCTCATCGCGGACATCGCGAAGTGACCGTGACTTCGCAAAATCCGTTAGGTTCGTTTCGACGCGTGAACGTAATATCCTTCTGTATATCCTTGATAAGTACAGATATATATCGTATAGCTAATATGTACATGTGTATACATATAAGTATGTAAAAAATCAACAGACACTCCGGAACACCTCTGTTGTAATTTTCGTCACTTTGTTCTTTTTGTTTTTTCTCCCTTCGATAAAAATCGATCCAATTACTGTTTCGCGTTAAAACTGCAGTTGGAAAAAACAAAATTATGAAAATTTAAAAAAAAATTTTTTTCACGGTTTTTTTTTGGTTCATCTGCATCGGTCGAAATAAAAATGCGCAGTTTTCATACATTGTGATAGCATATTAGAAATTTCTATTGAAAATCAAGGAATAATGGGTAAAGGAGTATTAAGGTAGGAGTACCTAACGTTGCCATGACGACTTCTCTGACGTCATGAACTTGTTGAAAAGCGGCTCATTCGAAGCGAGTACACTGCAGCAGGCAGTATAGAGATCCCAAGAGGGATCCGGTGTACGCCACGATACTTTATAGGTACCCATACCAGTATCACGTACAAATACGTGTACACCAATTTTTTCTATTCTATTCTTTTTGTTTTTTCGTTTTTTCGTCTTTTTTTTTTCATTCTTTTACACCGAGTACATGAGTTTATATTATACGTACGTACAATGATATTATATATACCTATCTCTCTTACTCTTTACACACACCTAAAACGAAGTGTATCTGACTTACGGTAAAATAATTTTTGGTATTATATACATAAAGTTTGGCGAAGGTATTTCAGGCGAGAGATACATGTAACGTAGGTAGAGTTTGATGCGTTGAAGGAACGGGTATATTGGATAAACTTTTGCTTCTATAATGTACAGACCTAAACTTTTGTCTGAATATCTTCTGGCGGTGTTGCTCCAGCCTTACAACAAAGGTAAAGGATAATTTTCACCGGGCGAAATGACCCTTTCAAAAAGTTTTCCGGATCCCAAATAAAAAAAGAAGAAGGAGAAATTAACCGAGTAACGAGAATAAGAGAGCGAAGGAGTTTCTTGATTTGCCCTTTTTTTTTTCAAGTAGGTATATAATAGGTGGTACAAAATCGAGATGTTATCTCATTCATCACCTAATTAAGTACCTGTACGCATCATTTCGCTGCAATTATAAAAAAAAAAAAAAAAAAAAAAACTTTTAAAGTCCTCATTATACGTGTGGGTATAATCAATTCGGATATACGATTATCGATCGAAATTAATGATGTCGAATAAAGACGCGTTTACAAATATGAAATATATATATGCGTCGATCACCTGCATAGATATAATTCATGAGAAGTTTCAGGGTACATGTAATAAATATCAACGATAAGGATAACCTGCACTGCGCAAAATTATACGACGCACATAATTATTACATCGCCATAGTAGTTCGTGCAATTTGGCGGTCAAGTGGAATGAGATGAGAACGGTGGTTTGGGACGAGATGGTCAGGCGCTTGTAGCGCGGTGGGTGTAGAATGTTCGAGCTACAATGCCAGTTTGTTAATTGGCGGTTAACTGAGTGTAATTAAGTTAACTCTCGAAAGCACGTGGGCGACGTAGCTTTGTGCAAGGTTTAACTATCGGGGTGGATAAAAGGTTTAAGACAATGACCGTATATACCGAGTTGCACAAGTCTCTTTAAAAGCAACGCGAGTAAATAAATAAAATTTAGCTCCGCTACGTAAATCAGGTGCAAATGTACGAACAATCCTAGTTAAAAGTTTTAAGGTGCCGATCATGTAATTCTCGGACGGGAATATAGTTTTAAAAAATTTTCATCCATACAATTTGCGCGTTGGATCTTTTCTTCTGCTCTGTAGTTCTCTTATGCTGCAGCGTACACGCGTTCGGCTTCAAAAGGCCAGCTATTTTAAAATTAACTAACAAACATATATAGGTATGCCTATACACCAGAAATAAAAACAATGATCGTAGTTTCTGACCGTGATGCATACTTGTGTATATATAGGTATATACAAAATGTCCATTGCATTTGCTGGCTATCCGCCAAATAAACCTCGGATATAGAAATATCGTCGAGGGTATATAACAATTAACCTCGCGATCCACTTGGTTCGATAAAGCGATCGTTTAAAAAATCCAACGATTAAAATTTTTCAGAAACTATACGACGTGATTTGAATTTAACATTATTGTACGCGAAACCATTCCATCCTTGAAATAGTACAGAGTCGGATAATCTAATCAAATCTTCTTTCTCCCGATCCTCCGCAATTGTTTTTTTTTCCCCCCCATTAGAATCAGCATTGGCATATATAAGGTATAACGGTCGTGACGATTTCAAATAGTGGTAGGTAATTTATATACATATACATATTAGCTATGTACGTCAAGTATATATGAGCGCGATCGGGAATGCCTGCGGTGGTCCGTTGACCCTGATATATCCCTTAGGAGGAGACGCGGTCTCGGACTAACTCCTGTCTTTCAACATGAGCAAATAACTGCAGGGTACCGACTAAGGTATATATGTGTATACCTATATATATTCTCTCGCGCATCTCCATCTCTATCTTTTTCTATTTATTTTTCGAGAATCCTTTTCTTCCATCCCACTCGTTCACCTTCTGCGATTGTGAGATGCGACTGAACACAGTAGTTCGAAGCGTCGCGGTTGCGAGATCAACGGGTGTAATTAATTATTCGACGTTAATTCCGTAAAGAAAAACTCAAGCCCGTCAGATCCGACGGTGAATCGACGCTCGACTTATTCTCCGCAGATAAAGCATTCGTCAAATCAGCACCTCCTTTCCCACATGGCTCACCACCTTCGATTTTCACATTTATGCAGGAATATAAAGTCCGCAGTACATCAGCAAAATCTAAAAAATATGGTCATTTTTGATAGGAATACGAAATTGAAAAAAAAAAAAAAAAACAATTTATTCATAAATATGTAAAGGTCAGGGCGTAGTTTTAATAATACAGACACAGCGGTGCGTGTTAGCATTAGCATTTCAGCCCACCCACTTTGTAACTAGGAGTATAATAGAAAATAGGAGTAAAACGTGGATATTATCCTGCAGGGGCGATTCGCGCGGGAGCTCCTCCTGCGGCACGACGATTATGCGAGAGAAAGTGAGATGGAAATGGAAAGATAAAGAAAGATAGAAGTTGGTGTGTATAACTTATGCAAGAAAACTTAGCCGCCGCCAGCTGACAGCCCGTTAAAAAGCCGCGCGGAATGAATAATATAATCCATGATTAATGGGTCGCTAAGCTGTTACCACCTTGCGGCATGAATGAAACGCGTATAGTACAAGGTATGTATAGTGATATCGTTTAGTCGATGGCGATTGTGACGGCGATGCTGAAATGCATCGGCGTGGCGCACGCCTCGTGCAACATATACGCGACGTACGTACGAACGTATCGTGAATAAAGTTAGGTTATAATTTTAAGTACCCTCAATGTTCCACCATTGCATATACAGATACGCCATACTAATCAATTTATCGACGACCCCGAGGCCTTACGATGCCGCAGCGTGGTTAATAAAATAATAACGTACAGCAGCGTGCAGTTGGTGGTTATACACTGCATTCGTGTACGAGCGATCAAATTCAATCGCATTTCAGAGGGCAAAGGCGAGGTGAAATCGTCTGTTTGAAAAAAAAAATTAGAAAAATTAAAAATAATAATGTGACAAGTATAAATGAACTGATATTATAATTCTGTCACTTGAAGTTGAACGACTGTGATTATAAAAGTCCAAAGATTGTGTATACGGTCTGTAGGTACGTTGCACGGTACACAACCGCGCGGTAGAAAAGTGTCGTTGATCACGTTTTATGGGTATAATAAAACGGCAACTCTCTCCCACCGCTATTACGTATATAAAAGGGGAAAACGCAAGTATGAAGCTAAAAGACGCGGGGCAGTGTTGAGGTGAGTTATATCATTCGCATCAGCTTTAACCCCGTCTTATAAACCTTCCTGTCGACGCGAGTAGTGAGGGAAAATCGCTAGAGCTTTACCTGATAACTAGTACGAAAAGATAACTAGTACGATGTCAGTTGTACCGAATTTATGACTGTACCTAAATTAGTACGTGTGAGAGAAGAAAGAAAATGAAAAAGAAAAAGAAGAGTTCGATCTCCACTTTGAACGCAGAATATTGAATTTTGGTAGGAGGCATTTTTTCCTTCAACCAACCAAAAAACCGAACCGAATTAGTTTCGATGGAAATTTCAGCAATGTCTTTTCTCGAAAAGGTATAGAAATTAGCCGCGTAGAAATTGAACAACGAGATACACTAAAGCGCGGTAAGAGAGTCGTGAGGAGTACATATAACGTTGCTGTAGATTGCATCGTTCCTTCGGATGAAAATCCATCCATCCACAGGTGGTCACGAGGTTAGAGAGTAGTCGAGGAAGAGGAGGGGAGCGGCTGTAGAGTTTCACCGCGTCAACCCTCTCGACTCGATGCGATGTTGGCCACATTGGACGCTGTCTCTCCTCTTCCTTGGAGCGTTTTCCAGCACACCTTGGCGCGCCAGGTTCACCCGGTTGACCCGCGCAGACCGCGATGACCCACCTTCGCCTTCCGCTGCCCATACTCTTTCACCCCATCGCGTTTCGACGACCTCTTGCCCTTCGCGCCCTTGTTTCCACTTCCTCCGTCGCTCCTTTCTCTTCCCGCCAACAAACCGGAGGCACCCTAACCGACTGGCGTCTGATATCTTCGAAGGGATTATCTACGGGTTAAAGTGGAGTGTGGAGTTGGTTCTGTCACGGGTTAAGCCTTTTGTCGACAGTTCAGAGGAGCGACGGGGTCAGGAACGCCCGCGGGGATACCGCGAAACGAACGACTCCGCGACGCTCTTGCGGAACACGTAGTTCTTTTTTTCTTACTTTTTTTTATTCTTCTCAACTTTCATCGGTCTACTTATATTTTCATTTTTCACTAGCTCGTGTAATACGCTATGAGTAACGAGAAATACGTGATCAAAACAAAACAAAATAAAATCAATCAATTTCCGAACGATCGAATTGTCATCCTAGCCCTCGCGCTGTAGCCCTTGGGGTGGGTCCTTGAAAAAATTCCTGAACTGTATACGCGCAAGTTTTACAAATAGGGTTTCTACGGCACCCTATATAATTTCGTAAATTTCTCTCAACTCTCTGCAGAAGCTGTATATAGATCTAATATCTATAAAGTATGGTAATAAACGGTATATATATATCGTTAGTTAATCGTCAAGTGATTTCCGAACTTGAATCGTTGTCCCAAAGGAGATGAAGTATAGGAGTATAGGGACTCCTCCCGATCACCCTGATCATCGCTGTCGTGCTCTGCGACCCCTTAATCCTCTGTCAATCGGGAAATCTCTAGAGAATTAATTTACCGTAATACGTGTTACATAAAGCAGTCCGGTGTATAAGGAAGGCACACGATTCTTCTTTTAAAACCCCGACTATATGTATACATTATACATATATATAGTTAAATAATATCGTGGAATAAAAAATTTAAAAAAAAAGAATTTTACTTTCGTATAAGATTCGAAATGTCCCGCAGGATTTTTATAATCTCGTCTATGCGAATATGTATGAATTGAATGGAACGAAAAATTTGAAGAGCAGCTCGAGTTTGTGTGGAAAAAGTAAGAGGAATGAATTCCCTCAGTTTTTTCATTTATTTATTTCATTTTTGTTTTTTACTTTTCATTTTTTTTTTTCTCCATCCCAAAACCTTTTCGTATATAACTGTGCAGTATATCTCGGGGTAATTTGGGAAAATGTGATCTTTCAAATGTTAAGACAAGAAATGTGATGAAAAAACATATACATAAATCTCTTAATTAGTTGATTAATGCCTGGTAGAAAGCTCATATCTCGAAGGTGCGAAGCGAATTATAGGTATACGTATCCCGAGTATATTTAGATCTATGGCAGATAGATCAAAGATGCCGCTGCAGCGTATTAAGCGTTACACGCGGTAAGATACCGTCACTGACATGTTGACTCTAAAGTCATAGCATCTGATAAACCATAATCATAAAACCGTATGTACATGGATTTCTAGGTGTGTTCCACATACCCTATAGGTAGCATCAACGAATCGCTGCAATATAATTCACACAACGTTACGTATACGTACAATATTATATCTCATTTATTTCTATATATGTAGTCATAACGTGCGGGATGTTTAAAAATAATAACTACGATGTTATATTGTATACCGCAATTCCAAAGATCTCCGGAGAGACGTTGAGAAAGTAACAATAAATACATCGCAGGTATTGCAATTCTTAATTTTTTTTTACCCCTTTTATTCTACAATCCCGCAACGATCGTATATTATAGGTATACACTGTGACGAGCTGCGCGGCTATACCTTTGTAAATCGCGTTTCTATGCTTCTTCAAGTACGTTGTACGTCGGAACGGAATAACGTCTATATAACGATACACGGAAATTACTCGTTAGTTCGTAAGAATGTTGAATAAATTTTTTGTATCATCACTTCCCAACGTACGTTATATAAATTGCGTTACGTATATAGGTTATATGCATTTTTACACTCCTCAAACTCGCTGTGATGAAATCATCCCTAAATCGCGGTAAGACATTTTTCTTTTTTTCTAAACCTTCCAATTTCTCTGTACTCCAAGCTATACACCCTCGACAAATTTGACCTCTGCAGCGACCACTTGACCACGACCACGTCGAGGTCTATAATAATACCCTTAGTTTCGCGGGCGTTAAGGTCGTCGTCGTGCATATCCGAGTGTCTATAGTCACACCGCCGCTTTTATGGGTACTCACGAGATCGTATTTATATATATATGCCTTTTACTATCTATATGCGCGGATAAAACTAGCCAAATTACCCACCACGTTCTAGTCGGTGGTATTCAAGAGACACAGGGTTGTTCGAATTCGTCCTCCGGTCCGCGAGGTGATAGAGAAGGAAACGAGAGGGTTGGAGTTTGCGGTGGTCGTCCGTGGCTAGCGGCTAGCGGCGGTCGCCGTGGCTGCATGAGAGCCGAGACCCGCGGCTAGTAGGTACGGAGGCGGTCGGCGGTTCTGCGGTCGCCATGGCAACCCGCCACCACCGCTACAGCCCGATGTAATTATTTGAAAAACGCCCGCCGCAGTCCCCCTTCCCCGACACAACTCACTCTATCTCTCTCTCTTCGACCCCCACCTCTTTCCCATTTTATCCTCATCCTCGTTCTCCAACCCCCGTCGTCGCCCGTCGCGTTGCCGAGGGATGAACCGGAATGGGAACTCTGAGAAGAAGGATGGAACTGGAACGGAACGGAGGGGGTGGTGGTGGTGTTGGAGGAATGGAGCAAAGGTGTACAGCGTATCACGCATATGTACCTATGTAATACTGATTTTTACCTATACTATATAACATACAGACCCCTTGTAAACCCTTCACTCACTTGTCTACTAATTTATTTTATTCCACGTCTACCTGGAGCGCCATTTGAATTGACCATTTTATCAATAAGGTTTTTTTTTTTTTTTTCTTTACTTTCATTAATTTTATTCATTCGTATGTTTCATCGGAAAAAAAAAATCTCAGCACTTGACAAGTGGTTATTTTATTAAATTTTTACAATACCTAATTAATAGACTCGTGCATTAAAAATTAATAGTCTAGTAATTGTGCTATGCAGCACTGATAATTAAACCGTAAAAAGAAAAAGATAGAAAGAAAAAAGAAAATGCCCGTTCTATATACTTAAACGGGTACATAAAAAAAATTTGCGTTCTCGATTAACCCCGTAATTCATTAGCTGTACCATATTATAGGTACATCTACCTGAAGATTTTATACTTCGAAAAGTACATTCTATCCACCCTCTGCACAATCGGTTTTGATATAAAAAATTATACCTATTTAAATTGTGCTTCAAACATATGTGGGGGTGACAAAAATTTTGATTTTCAACTACTTCCAGTGTAGGTCATGCACAAATTTGAACCTTGAACAAATTTTCCGATCGATGATAAAACTCGCATCTGAACAAAAAACGATACAATTAAGGCCACGCGGGCATCAGGTAGGGAAAATTTTCTTACGTTATTCTCGTGATACATAAAATGACGAAAATTATGCAAAATTTCTGTGTCAGCGTTCGTCATGTAAACGCATTTGTTTCTAGAACAAGGGAAACCGCCGTCGAGCTGAGAGCGAGTCGCTGAGGATTGCGGCGACTGGCGAAGCTCACTTGTTGCTTGCACACGACTAATTGCCAAGTAATTGCCTCCTCCGCGGAGGAGGACGCCGCCCTCCCTCCCCCCCCCCCTTCCTTTCTGCTCCTCAGTCACCCGCACCGTGTACAAACTTTGCACCTATTGTATTTAAACTTTATAGACATCATTACTACGGACGATCAATTCTTTTTTGCTTTCCATACTAATTCATACTCACACAGGTGTATAAAATCCGATGTTTTTTCTTCACATTTTTGTTCAAACGTACGTATAACATACAAATAGATTTTTTTCGACGTTAGAATGAGCCCCGCCTATTTCACATTGAGCTTTTATACGGCAATTAGTAGGTATGTGAATATAAGACCGTTCGCGAAATGAACAGAAATAGAATACGTGCAGCCATTAAATCGCAGCTGTTGCGAGTATTTGAATTTTTCAGATTTTTTCTTCGTACACGTGAATTCTTTCGGGAGGTTCGCAAATTTTTTACTTATTTCTGTATATATGAACCGCACTCAAATTTTTCTTTCATTTTATCTTATCTTCGATCCGCGATTTTTGAGTTCAATAATTTCACCGACTCCGCATCATATATACGGTTCAGGTCTCGCGGACGCACCTGCAGCAGCAGCAGCAGCAGCGTAACGTTATGTCAACATTTGAGGTCTCATTTTTCCAGAGGCACAGGTGTCGTGTAGCATATATACCTTATCGAAACTTGCGATCTTACTTACACACTATTAATGCCAACTAACCAGCGAGTAAGAGTTACAAGTCCCCCTCCGTGCCTTGTAAACCTACCCAGAGAGTGCGGCTGATGGTTTGCCGCTGTTTAACTGCCCCGCAAATCTGCTTTTGCGCGTGATCTAAATTCATTATACGATAATTGGATAGCGCGTACCGCAACACGAGTGAAAATGAGCGCGTGAAAATATGCGGAAGAAAAAGAAAAAGAAAAGAATCTACTTCTCTCTCTATTCGCCCCAACTTTCATTGACTAATATTTAGGGTTTTATTCGGTCAAGTCGTCGCCGAATCGGAGCGGGAAAATTGAAAAATAGAATTCCAGGTGACGCGTATTAATAATGGGGGCTGCGGCAGGAGATCGTAAAAGAACGAAGGTGGAAGTGCAGCGCGAGTCGAGTACCTGGGTCGAAGGGCAAACCCCTACAAATGAAAATGAGTCACCCGATAGAAGAGTGTCGTACAATAGGACATCTGTCTCCCCCCTACATCTCCCCCCTTCGATATAACGACGGGGTTAACACACGTTGATCACACATACGTATGTGTATATATCCTCTAACATTGCAGCAGCAGCAACGCCATTCGCTAGAATTTTCAAACCCTTCTACATACTTTTCTCCCTGTATCATGAAGCAAGGGTTGCACGAACTTTGAAGCTAATTGTAAGTTTAAAAAATTTATCAATCAACTTGTACCGCGCCACCATTTTTCTCATTTGATACAATTAAAAAACAGAACCATAGGTTATTTCCGTTATTATTGTTATTGTTTCTTTTTTTTTTGTCTCAGCATGGGATTTTTTGGTATCATTGAATTAGGCAGATTTAATCCCGGTGCAAATCTACATAGCTACCCTAACTTCGCAAGGTGGCGTTATCTACTTTTGTTAGGGGGTTTGGTTTTCTACAGGCGACGTCTCGCGGCTGCAGCGTAAAACGTACAGAAATCTCCCGTGACTAAAATCCTGCACAGTCGGTAGGTAGGTCGACAGGTATGTATGTAATGTATATCATGTACATGTACGAAATAAATTTTAATATAGGTTATCCTACCCTTCATAAATTTACTTTTCCCTAAATTAAAAGATCCAAACTTTTATAACCATACGGGATATTAGCGCAATAATTGCAGGTTTTAAAATACGATCAAAGACACCGCGAAGGCACTCGAGCAGGCGAATTAACTGCATAATGTGTGCAACTAACCGGTAGCACTGTAGATGAATCAAAAGGGACTAAGAAAATAAGAAATTTTTTTTTTTTTTCAAAAAGTACGAAAATGAAATTTTGGTAGCCATGTTAACGTAGGCGGCATATTCGTATACATATGTATGGTATACCTAGTTCGCTACGCGTTACCGTATATTCAATCGGTCACCGGAAATTCATGGTAATTGTGGCCGTTCGTCAATTAATTACCGAAAAAATCCTCCAATTAGTAACGCATGCTGATTTACCAGATAGGATCGCACGCGATTCGATCTATTCTTTGACGTATAGGTATTGTGTGCATATATATACTAATAGAAGACATTCAAAATCACGATATACATATATATGCGTAGCTAATTCATGAGAAAAAAAAAAAACAATTGAATACAAACCTAAATTCCTATGACAAAATTGAGTCATTTTTTCTTCCCATAATTTTTCCATAATTTGAAAAACAAATATTATAAAAAAAAAAAAAAAAATTGAACCGGACTGCTGGCCTTACACAGCTTTATATACTTATTTAAGACTTTTTATGTAAAATGATGACGTCACGTATGAGAAAATATATGTATATGTCTACATACGTGCACTCCGTACATATAACGAGGGATATAGGTAATATATACATATATATAGAGAGACGCATATACGATCATAAGGTATCCCCTTATACCTTTGGAAGACCGCAAGACCCGACGGTGATGGTGTACCATATTTATATGTATATATACCATATATCGTTGGTATACCCATACTCGAAAGAAGGTTCAGTAAGAGGGTTATATCAAGCTAGAAAGAGCAGAGGAGGAGTCGTAAAGTTTTGCGTGAAACTTTTGTATTTTAGTAAAGAGTGTACCTATACGGCTTCAGCCTACCTCCATAAAACCGAGGTTCTCAAACCCTAGCCGTAATAAATATAAACTAGAAGAAAATATTCCACTCGTTGCTGCATTCCTTCGAATGAATCATATGATACCTAATAATTATATTTACCTAACTTTTCGCTTTACTCAAAGAACGAGTGAAAAAATATAAAGGATATCGTATCGATTTTAGTCAAATTTTCTTTCATAATTTTCATTCACGCGCCGTATAAATTAGCGTAACATTTGTTCACAAAAGGAAAAAGAAAGAAAAAAAAACAAACTTATATCATTCCTTAATTAGGTATATTATTGTTTGATAGTAATGGCGGGTTGATTTTTTAGGTATAAAAACGCGGTAATGAAACTTAAAAAAAAAAAGAAGAAGTTGTATACATAAAGGTTGAAATCATCGTGTAAATTATCCCCAACAAGATTCGTTTACCACCTTCATATTTTAAAAACAAAATTAATAATGAAAACTTGATCTTCCATCATTCGCGGACGGGGGGAAGGGGGGGGGGGGGAAGGAGTGTTCGCGGCAAGGCGGTCTATAAAAATAAATTTCACTTTATGTCGCCCACTCGCACCCCTTCAAGATTCTCTCCATCTATACATAGGTTATGTTCTACATATAAAAAGCTATGGCATAATTTCAACCAATTATAACATCGATTATGGTATAAATTTCACGTAAGGGATATTCCGACGCGAATGTAACAGGGTGTATTTTTATGTGATGAAAAAAAAATTTACGAAAGTGGCCGAAAAAAATGTAGAGAAAAAAAAAAAAAACAAGAACCTCCCCTAAATAAAAGTAGGTTACTTAATGTTTCCCGATTATCTTTATACGAACATCGTATATTATATATAGTACATCAGACGTAGTGAATATATTCAAGCGAATGTATAAATATATTATACATTATTACATTACAGTTTGTCTCTTTCTCTCAACGAATGCGAACAAAAATAAGAAAAAAAAAAAAAAAAAACGAAACGAAAAACGAAACGAAAAAAGCAAAAGAAAAAATCGTAAAAAAGGAGGTGATTTTGCAGAACGCGCTCTTAGCATACAAACTTCTTTCCGACTCATAGGTATTCAAATTTCTTCCACACCTAGCGCAATTCTACGATCAGGTTTGGTGTGTCGTAGGGTGAAGAGGGGGAGACGGGAGTAAAAGGGATGGAGAGGGTGGAAGTCGGGGGCTTGAAGAGTACAGAAAAGGGGAAGGGAAGAGACGCGAAGAGGAGAGGAGAGAGGAGAGGAGTGGAAAAGAGACGGGGGAAGGGGAAAGGGATGAGAGCGGGAGAAGGGAAGTCGGGGTTAGCTACTCCAAGCCATACTAAAGGGTGGATGGAAGGAGAATGAAAGATAAAGAGAGATGGGGAGGGAGAGAGAAATGAGAAGGAAGGGAGTAGAAGGGAGGATAATTCCACGGCTAAATATCGGTAAAAATCAATACTATCTCTCCCTCTCCCCCCCCCTGCCCCTTGCACATGTACACGCGTATATGTATTGTATAATATTATGTACATACGTGCTATACATATATATATATATCTATGTATGGTTCGCATATCTTGCGTACGTGTAAATACATACATACCCACATATATACGTGCAATCATTTTCGATATCCTTCTCTTTCTCTTACACGATAGTTAACATAACGCGTGTTGTAGAGAGAGGCGAGGGGTGGAGTATAGGCCGACAAAGGTAAGTTTTAAACTAATTTTGCACGAACTTTTGAACGATTAACCGAGAGGTGCTGCAATGAGTAATGTAACAGAGTTGTACGTATACATGTAAACCACCTGGAGTACAGATTTTAAGCAGCAAGTTTTACCGACTAATTTGTATGTATAACATACCTCATACCGATCACGAGTTTCCAAGGTAGGTACGTGCAGAGATGAAGAGGGCACGTGTTTTGGGGAAAAGCAAAACTAAATTCTGATTAGGGGATAAAATGTTAAATGAATATTATATACAATTTTCATTAAATTTTATATCTGATCCAGGCGGAAAGATTCTTATTACCATGAACAGGTGAATTTAAATTCTATGCAGGGTATGTGGAATGAATTCTTGTGAAATATTTTCCCCTGATTTTTAAATTAGATTTTTCATTCAATGGAAAGAACCGTTTACGGCATACGTATGTTATGTATAATACGTACACTCATATAATCTGATACAGGTGTAATTTTCATATCATCCCATCCAAGTTACAAAAATGCTTCAACACTTACGAAGTAATAAAAAATTAATCAAATAACACGAAGAAAAAGAGTGAAAAATAAAAATAATAAGTTCGAAACTTTGACGATCTTTTGGGGGGGGGATGATACGATCAACCGATCACGACGTATCGACACTGCAAAGCTATTCCCGGTTGCTTATTTTTTCGTTCTACTATTTACCCGGATAATAATGATGAAAAACAATCTCATCCAAAAGATTTTGGCATTTGGTCCCGCACGCGAGGATATGTGCGAGTGTAAACGAAGGTGGCGGGACGAACGAAAGGACGGAAGCGCGACGATTCTCTATACCGAGAGAAAAGGAGAAGGAGAGTAGCCAACGATGAGAGGAGAAGAGAACAGGAGAGAAGAGAGGATAGAATAAAAGAGAAGAAGAAAGAAGAGGGGAGCGGAGGGTAGAGTCCGCAGGGGTTCCCAATTAATACTTTTAATTAAACGGGCCGAGATACCCTCGCCGCGCTCCTCAAACCATGACGTATAATAAAATCATTCTATCCGGACTACAAAGTCTTTCGCCTTAAAAAGTTATTATCACCACCGGGTCTCACCTTTCAATTAGATCATTAGATGTTAAGTATTCGAGAAATCTGAGCCCTTGCCACGAATTTTCAAGCGTTCCAGTAATTATCTAATCACTAAATTACCCGACTTAAAATCGACTCAAGTTTCAAACCAATTTATTCATGTGCACAGAGCTTTTCGAAAAAAATGTCATTAATAGGTATATACACAAAAAATTATCCTTGTAAATTTAAATAACAAAAAAAAAAATAATGACGGACTCCAAAAATCATGGTATAACCATATAAGAAATTGCTAATGAAATTATTATTCGTGTTGCAGTTACTAAAAATCGAATTGAAAGAAAAAGAAAAAAAAATCTTGAAGAGGGATTAAAAAAAAGGAGTGAAAATATTCGAAACATGAGAACCATTGTCCTCCCTCCGTAACACGGGGTGGTTGAGGGAGAGGGTCTAGGGGGTGAAGAAGAGAGAGGTACTGGGAAGAGGGGCGCCGAAAGGGGGGGAGAGAGGGGGTTGGGTCGCGTACAGTCGCCTACAAAAATATTCAACCTCCCTCTCAAACCACCACCACCGACGCCGCCGCGGTGTACAAACGATACCAAAACTAATATGTATATTTACAAGAGTTTTATTTGTTTCCAATGTATCACGGGGTAAATGTTCTTTTCATTATTTTATTTCATTTTCTTTCCTTTTCTTTTTTTTTTTTTAATTTTTGTAATTAAATTCTTCAACGAAATAATGGTGCGCGCAAAAAAAATGTCGCCACGTTAATTGATCGATTGAAGTTCGATGAGCATTGTGTTCTGAATTTTTTTTTTTACAAATTTCACAAAGCCAAAGCAACCGCAGCCGCGCTCGGATTAGTTTTTGGAAAATTCCTAAGTGTGGGAAGAATACTATGTAGATACAATATATACCTTTCTGCATCAACCAGGCTGCAGGTGACCTAATCTAATCCAATGGGGAGAGCCGGGCGCGTTTTCCTATCTACAGACTTCGTTCACGTCGTCCTGTTTCTCTCCCCAACGATTTTACGGATAGTATTTCGCGGAAGAAGAAAACGTAGACAAATACAAAGGAAATCCAGACGAACAATAAATGAATAAATAAAAATCAATGAACGAAACAGAAATTCAAGGAAAGACAAGCAACGCGTACCTATACCTACTCGCGATAGATGGAATAAAATATAAAGAAAAAAAAGAATTAATACAATCGTATAGAAATATATACATACATATGCACACATCAAGCATTTGACTGATCATCGAACGCGGAGACAAAAATCATGGCGGGTAGTACGTGGTGTACGCGGCGGATACGCACGTCGGACGCTCTGCAATAATTGAGACGAATCTCTGGCGCGGTCCGGTTTTACCGCACGATACTTTTCGGGTTATCAACAAGAATGCGGACCGACCAGGGTTCAACAATAATAAATAACATTTTCTGTATACCTGCACACACTCACACCGATGCAATAGATAGATGTGCACGCCGCAGCTACGACGACGCGCGGTGGTCATCGCATGGATGCGTAACGCATGTTAGTGTAAATACATATAGATGTACCCATTTATACCTGCGGCCCAACCGATCATCGCATCGTGCGAGAGACTTTTCTCCGCAGCGTAGTCTAATCGTGCGGAATGTAAAGACGATTCTCGAGGCATACGTAGATATGCTCACGCGTCTTCTACCTACCCTTTGAATATATCGTGTACTAGCTTTGGTCATCAATAAAAAATGAGCTGAGCATTTTACCGCTTACGTGTTGATAAATACATATCTTCGTATAATGTATGGTTGTAGCTATATCGTAGATACTTATAAGTCAATGGCCAACGCGAAACTTTAAGTGGTGATAAATTAACTGAAAGTATATTAAGTATGCGCAGATGAGAGCGCTAATCATTTTTGGCGATTGCTGCCGGGCAAAGTAGGCGCTCAACGATTATATTACAGAAAACTTTTTAAGTATCAAATACTCATCGGCGATGTACGTTAGTTTTTTAATAGCCAAGTTTTTGATCGTACTCGTCTAAAAACGTACTCATCTGCAAACAAACTGATGTTCTGACTAAACTCTCACGATTCTAGTTTTTCTTAAGGTGAGACTACTTTCTTGGGATAAGAATTCAGATTCGAAAATCCGTGTTAACATCATGGCCGAGATAATTTGTAATTATTGGAGAAGAAGGACGAACGCAACCGAGATACATCTACTTTGTAATTATTTCAAACTTCACTCACCCTTGGTCCATCCTGTCAACAGGGCCACCAGGTCCCATCATTCCAGGATGTCCAGGGCCCATAGGCCCACCCATGGGATGTCCACCGGGTCCGAAAGGGCTTCCAGGTGGCATTCCATATTGTGGTCCTCCAAAAGGTTGTCCCGGAGATGGAAAATGAGGATTTCCTGCACCGGGGGGCACAAACGGAGGTCCAGACGAACCCGGTCGTCCCACAAATTGCGGTGGACCTCCAGAAGGAGATCCGAATGGACTTGGACCTGGGCCATTGTAAGGGGGGCCTGAATTGTTCGGTGGGGGAGGAAAACCCGCAGAATTTGGGGGTGGCACTGGGCCTGGGGTCGAAGAACCACTAGGTGCAGGAGACGCGGTATATTGAGGTGTTCCCGAACCTGGAGGGGGCCCTTGATAAGGTGGAGCCCCTGCTGGACTGCCCGCCCCACCGGGGAACGGGCTGGGACCCTGAAAACCTCCCGTATTGCTAGGTGGACCTCCCGAGTTATTGTAAGGACCTGAACCGGGACCTGGTCCTTGACCAACTGAGTTTGGTGTGTAGGGCGAAGCCTCCGAGCCGGGCGGCGGGCCCTTCCAGGAGGCAGGAGTCCCTGGATCTTCCAGGGTGGTGGTTGCAGCCAGTGGCGTATTCAGGCGGCTACAGCCTGGAAAAGAAATTCACATTTGGTTAAGTTCTGATGAGGTACAATTCAGTAAGAGTACGAGGCATATCATAAATTTAACAGACGTCTTAGTAGAGAAGCATGAAATATGTGAGAAAGTTTGGCCTCCACTTAGGAAAAGACAGATTGCTATGTTAAGATTTGAATTAGCCAATCACTCCAGCCTTCACAAGCATTGCTGTTCACAAATAATTCAACTTCTCTAGCTTTATTACCATTGACAAGTTTCTACGATAGGTGCTATTGGCGCCAGAAGCAATAAAATGACATACTAGTAAGCGACACGTTAGCTAAAAGCATCAAATATTGATCGTACTGTAAATTCTATCAATTTCTGACTAATATCGTAGATTTTAAACTGTTGATAAGTGAAAAGTAGACTTGAGAAGCACACCGGTGACAATTTATAAGCATTGGACTAATGTTAAAAGTGTACGCTGCTAATTTGTGTGAAGTAAAATTCTAATCACCATTATTCGTTCCATTCGCCTTCATTATTTGGTCAGCAATGCATTCATTCCGTAATAACAGTCTCTGATTGTTAAATATATCCCACAAAATTATTTATTTACGATCGAATGATCGTCGACGATGATTACGGTAGAGGTTATGTACCGGCGACCTAACCTCGAGGGAGCGTTGGATTTCTGCGGTACAGAATACTCGGTACACTTTGAATTTAAACATTTATAAATCATGTATCGTTCCTTTATAAGTCTGCGATATTTTTCCATCTGACTAAAATCTTCAAACAATAAATATTCCGAACCTATAATAAAACAAAGTAAATCTTGTTGCCGGCATTTTTTTCACCCCTCATAAAGTCGTCACGATTTTTAGTATTCACGCCAATATTTTATTTTCACATGTAATTTTATCTTTCTTTTTTTTCACCTTCAGATTAATTATTTTTTTCGTTCGACGTTTCTTCCTTTTCTCTTTACACTACGGACGATGCAACGATGATCCGCTGCTAACGTATCACATTAAATAGTTTCACACCACTTTCACAATAAATCATTGTAATTAACGTACTTTTTTTGTATCCCACGGATCGTCGGTGCTCCGAACTTTGTGACGTTTTTCATTCATCTTTTATCGTCACGTTGTTGAGTTGCTGCTAAAATTTCGCGACATTCCAAACACAAGACTCCCTTAAGAGAGGGAGGGAGACATGCCAGTGTTGTATGTGAGGCTAGAGCAAGTAAGTAAACACCACCGTAATCAAAATAACTCCGGGAAAAACTACTTGCAGTTTAAATATACGAAAAATAAATTATCACCGCACTTGAAACACTGTTTCTCAAGAGGTTATCATTGAAATAATAATATAAAACACGATTTTGTAGCGGTTAACGAACTAAGAACTCGTAACGAATCGGTCGTAAGTTTCTCAATTGACTAGCAGCGACAACAAATCAAAACAAGGAACACATCGCGGCGAGAACTTTCATATAAAACCGAGCCGACTAGACTGACTGACTAACTGACTGACTGACTGACTCCGGTAATGCGATGCGATGCCCAATGGGCTCGGAGGCTGCTGATGCTGCTGCTGCACGTCAAACTTTCGATATATATCTATTTATTGAGTTGAAATATCGTACCTGTATCAACACAACAGGGATTAATAACACGCACAGTGACCGCGCCGACTCTATTTTCATCGAGATTGAAATTTGGAAACAAAAAAAAAATCAACAAAGATAAATAGAAGAAAATAACTTTTTAGAAAAATTCGTATGTAGCACATTAATTATCGTTGATAATTATCACGGGGGTTGTATTTTACCCACTTCGAAAATAAGCACTATAACTATAGAATTTTATTCGGAATTTGGCATGTTGGAAGTTGTCACTTGTTATCATACAGACGTTTAATTATTTCACAGTAATTGTTTTGTTGATTCTTCTTTTTTTTTGTTTTCATTCACTAATATCCGATGAATGCACTTATAATTATTTTTTTTCTTATCGTACACACCGAAAGATGAACGTATGCCTGATTACAAACTGACCACATCATCGATTATTTATTTATTTATATATTTCAAAAAGGAAACACAATCACTGTGATATAACTACACGCACATTAATTAAAAAGCATAAGTGTGAAGTAATGAGGAATTTTAGGAACGCACACGCACGCGATGCACTACGCAAACGAAAAACGACGACAACGACACGACGACGTTCGACGTTACCAGCTTGCTCGGTTCGCGCTCGGCCACGTGCGCCGGTCGTCCCTGCGCCCAACTGTCAACTGGTAGATTTCTTTTTAGGTCTTCGGCAAAAATTATCCTGCGAGAAGCCACCGAGTGCTGCCATTTTTAGCAGAGGCAGTGGCGACTCTCGACGCTCCGCGGCGACATCCGAAGGCGAAGGCTAAGGCGAAACCACCACATGGCGCCCTGCGAAAACCCGGAGCAATGCGCTACTCAATCTGACAAACTTCTTGCCTCTTTTTTTTTTTTTTTTTGTTTTTTTTTCTCTTTGCCCTCTTTATTATTATTCAATACCCTGCTCCTGCTGCGGCTGCGGCCGCTACTGCCGCTGCTCCTCCTTCTGATCACCCTTAATCCTTTACCGTAGATAATCTACACCGAATTTATACTGTGTGCATACTTAATAAAGGAATTAATTATTTGAACATCAAATGTGGATAAATCTACCAGTACTTTATTGTAAGCAAACAACCGAACAACGGTTTACAACGATTCCAGCCAACCACCGGCTACAAAAGCCTCCGATGTGCCAAACAGTTGTTTCTTTTCGTTATTTTATCGTCATGAATTTGCCGCGCGAATATCAAGACACTGACTTTCATACCCTTAATAATTAGTGTAATGTTATTTCTGCGTAGATTGAATTAGTAATTTAATACGTTGCCGGGATGAAAACGTCAGCGGGGGCTGCAGCAGCGGCGTTGGTTGCAACGTGCGCGGCGTCACTAGTTTCGCGTCACTAGCGCCGCGTCATACTCTTTTTTCTTCCCTTTTTTTTTTCTTTTTGGTATTTTTCTCTTCTTTTTTCGCGCTTGAAAGTCTCCCATGACGGGGACTCACGCCGGTTGACAGTGTCACCCTAAAAATCAATAAACTTCTACTCTCCGAGTCCTTCCCTTTTTCCCACTCCCCGAATCCCCGTTTCTCGTTCACGTTCACGTTCACGTTCACGTTCACGTTTGCGTTCACATTTATACATACCCCTGATCACCTCACGACGGGGCCTCTCAGAAACGGCTTTACACGATGGATGAAGCGACATCATTTTATTAGGCTAATATGGTGCACCGAGCGCTATATGTACTTTTTCTCACCCCTTTTCTTAATCTCAGATATGAGCAGGTATTATACAATCAATTTTGTTAAATGTCATTAATTACCTTAAAAATTCTGTATGAGGTCCCCCCCCCCCCCCCCCAATTATGGAAAAAAGTTTTTTGTTGGATGTACAAAATCCCCGTAAAGTTTTGTCGTTGAATTCAAAAATAATTTAAAAAAAAATGTATTCTCGTTGAATTTTTCATACACTTAACGATAATAAAAAAGAAAAAGAAAAGTGTTTGTTTCGCAAGAACAACATTTTAGTTGTTTCCATAATTGTTAATAAACTGAACACGCGAGTTCGTTATCTGACCTACAGAGTGCGTTCTAATTACGTACATAAATTAATTCGGTGATTTTAATGACCGCATATAAATTGTACTTTCAAAGTTCAGAAAGTCCTTGTGGGTTGGAGCGACTGTTGAATTTACTCCTTTGCGTTATCGCCCTTTACGTATACAGAGAACTCAGTTGTTTATACTGCGGTGCAAGCCGATAGGTCATCGTCACTTCACTTCTGCACTTGCTTGCATCCAACCTCTGCATCCTCTCTCTGTGAAGTAACGCGCTCGCCTGCTCTGCAAAACTACCAGCTACTATGTCTATAGGTTAAATGTATTAGTAATCGTTAAACGGGCGTTCACGGAGCCGCTAATTTCCGATAATATGTACATGCAGCTGCGTATAATGTTACATTATATTATATTCTCTACCCAGCTCTCACATCTTCCACAACAATAAGGCGAACTAGCCGTCGGCGGTGATTTCAAAGTTTTGCGGTTAAAGAAAAAAGAAAATAAGTGATGTACATACATATGGGAACCCTAATTAATTTGTTTCAAATCCATCATTTTTCCCTTCTCTGAATATACGGATGTGAAATTCGATTTTGAAATTTAAAAAAAATCTTTATTTCAATAGCAAACAATTAATTTCATGTACATATATAATATTCGGTACATACCTATGGCGTATATGTTTCGACGTCAAGCACCTGGCGCACGCTTACACATATACCGACTTCGTTTACCAGTTCTCTATACCTCTGTTAGTGTCCCTTAGGGATAATTTACACTCTTTTGATAGTTTACATATACTACCTACCTACATATATATTCCATCGAGTAGCACCATAAGTGAAGAAATTAAAAAAATTATTGTATATAAGAGTAATGAATTTCACCTGCAATTTGTTTTCCCGTGCATAATGATCCATGTACTTATACATCGCAGATTATGCGGAGAAAAGTAAGAAAAATGATATCTGTCCGCGTAGAATATTTTTCAGAAAAATTGAAGCCTTTGATATACACGAGCGGAAGAACGGCTAGTACGGCATCTTTTCTCACCTACGGCTTCGTCCTCGCATGGTCGATCTGAAAACTAGAAAAAAAAAAAAAAAAAGGATCAAATTACAGGCATATATATATAGGAAAATTTTCGGGTCCATAGGATCGAAGCTCCTAATACGGAACGGTGATCGGGTCTTCATAAGGACTTATATACATGCAGGGTATGTAGACCGTGTATATTTTATGAAAGCGTATATTGCCCCCGCGCCGCTGTGCTGCAGGGTAGAGAAAAAGAGAGTAAAAGAAAAAGGAAATAAAAGAATAAGCGCGCGAGGGGAGAACAAGATTTTTTTTTATTCAGCTGCAAATCAAACTCACCGATTCTTAAATAATATATATATATGCAATATAAAGAAGAAGGCTAACCGTTAACGGACCGGCTAAAAGTCTTTATTACTCTCCTTGGATTCTAAACAAATTCTCTCTTCCCCTCTGCAGCATACACAGCGTTTACCACGTACAGATATTATATTGTTCTCCCCGAGGATATTTCGTTCGAAACTTAAGATGATCTACGCAAAAACTATGCCCACCTAAAGAGACGGGACAATGTCAAACGTCAGGGGGTCAAAAAAAGGGGGCGAGACATGTGCCGTGTAATTTGGGGGACCCAGGGTGATGGAAATTTTTTTTCTCTTTTTTTATTATATGTTATTTCACGGTTGTTCAATAATTACCCTTTGATTATATCTGACAAAAGTTAATTGTCAAGGAATTTAACGAAAATTTATAACACCCGCAGGCAGTCGTGATATTGAAAAATATTTTACGCGAATCTGTAATACGGATTTTTGGAAGAACTTTGATTTTGGTGCGGTAAAATTTTATACCTCCGCAATACCCATATACGTGAAAATATCACGACAAGGGTCAACGTCCTCCGTTCAAGAAATTTCATCAGATTTCACACCCCCTGATGGTAAACCGGATATCAAGAGTGAGTGACCTGCAAGATACCTCGGAATCTTGACCTAGGTCAACACCCCCATCACAGCTTTCATGATATACGACGCCATTCGCCACATTATGCATGTATAGAAATTTAGTTACATTAGACTTTAGTTTTAAGGAAACTTATATAACGTACAGCTGTGTAAAATGTAAACTATATGAAATTTTAAAGTGAGTGTCTAATAAAAATGATTTTCTTTTTACCGAAATCTGCATCTTTATACCCGAAACACCCTATGTTAAAAATATGTGCTAAATGGTGAAATGAGAAGAGGATCGATTAAAAGAAAATGAGAAGAGTTGGTTACCGTAATAAATCAATCTACGGTAGCTGGCATTGCGCGGGGCTAAATGGAGTCGCGCGTAATGAATTTTAACGGGCTAATAACGTTGGAAAGATGACGCGCGCGTTAATGTGCGCGATGCATATAGCAAGCATCGTAACCAAGAGAGAATCTAGAAAGGCAAGCAGCCAGCCAGCCAGCCCATCGTCAGCTTTGTAGCAAGTCTGAAGTCGTATTATACGTACATGCATATATACAGCGTACATATGTGGTATATAGCTTATATACGTTATCCAAAGCCGAAGGCCGCGTCAGTCTGCGAATACCAGCTATTTTAATAATTTGACCTTGCCTCGACAGTTGCCACGCACTGCCCATCCATGACCGTTCTCCATTCGACATGATGATGGCCGATCGCTATCTTTTCGACAGCGTATAGTTGGTGTACGTATATAAACGCCGTTTGATAACCCGACGATGCGCTGGGTCAGCCGGCAAGACGCGATGCGATGCGGCCGCGGGATTCTCATATATAAAATTACATGTATACTTATATTTATATACCCACATACGATGTGGTTAACCATGCAGCGACTTTTGGAAAAATGAAAATATTTTCAACGAAATGAAAATCGAACGATTGATTTCTGAAAATATTTATTCTTCTTTATCTTTCGTTCAGACATTACAATGGTAAATTTTGGTGTCTGCAATCTGTACATACCGCGAAAAGTTTTGCGATGCTGAAGTGTCTCGTCCGAATGTAAATAAAGGTGGTATAGCTGTATCAAATTATATCAAACATGGGTTATCGTTGCTCATACGTGTACCTAAATCCAGTGTAGTGCGTCGTACGTACTTTATATATATATACGATACGAGCGATGATCAGGAGAAGGAACGCAACGCGCAATATTCGTCATTCATTTTTATACACAAATGCGATGTATAGGTAGAAGAAAAATGTGTCTACAGACTGAGAATAATACCAGGAGGACGATATCCATACGCAACAATACCTCGGTACTATTTTATTTTGTTTTAATTTTTTGCTCGCGTAGCCGCGAAGGGGTTGAAACGAGAAATGTGGGAAAAAAAAGGAAATTCGCGTTATATATCAGTTTTTCATTTTACTCCAGATATTACATTACATTGCCAAAGTTTGGGAATAAGTTCGGCCACCGTTGTACTCCTATAATGTACTCATATAGAGAGGGTTGCGAGTGAGAAACCACGTGGTCGAAATTTAACTTCCCTTATACATACCGTATGTATATACATACCTGTACTATATGTTCCGGCGAGTAAATGGCCAAGCAAAACTGTTGGCGAATGGCTGGATGGCTAACTTTCTGGCTGACTATACTGTTGCTGCTGTTGGTTTGCGTTCAAAGATATTAGGATAAGCTTCATTCATACAAACTTCGAAACAAATCTCGACCTTCGAGAACTGCCCCGTGGAGTACCGTTTATCGTAGTGAAATATAAGAGCGCCATATAAGCGCGTTCAAATAAAATAAAAATTTTTTTATCGTTTTTTGTCTCTGATTAATTTTCCTCACCTGATTATTTTCAACAACCCTAATTGAAGTTTATCGGTCTCCATATTTACAAGAAATTAAAGAAACGTTAACGAACTGGAATCATTTGTTACACATATACGCGCGTACTAATTTACCAAATTACGAACGTTTGTCTTTGTTTTTTTTTTTTCTTTTTCTTGAAAAATTTGTTTTCCCATTTTATTCTATGTGTGTGCAGTTACGAAAAATGTATATCTTATAGCTTCTGATGATGCTCTACAGTTGTGTATTAACATTACCTACCCACGTGCAAGAGCAGCAACATCAGCAGCAATAGTAGCTCAAAAGAAATACAGCTAATCAAACAGAAATATCATTTCCTTTCATCGTGCTTATATCGGTACAGGATATTGGATGTTTGCTCGGTTACTGTTAGGCGGTGAAATACATCTCGACAAATACGTCGAGTGCCTTCCTAATGCGATTCTTTTTCCATTTTTTTTATTCTTCTTATCTCCTTTTATTCTCTTCTCTTTAGCCTCCCTCGTTTCACCCAAAACTATCTCACATCCGAATGACCTAGAGAGAGGAAAGAATAAAAGAATGAAAATGAGAGTAAAAAATTATATGGAATAAGAATCGAGTGATAAATTTTACCGCGCAAGGATCATTAATTCAATTGATCGAAAAACGTTTCAGATTTTTTTGCGCCTCGTAAGAGCGATGAAAAAAAAAAAATGATTAATTTGTTTTTAAAATCTGACGGTAATAAAAGTTGTTGAAAACCGTCGCTGAATAAAACTTTAATAGAAAAGAAACTTTGAGTTTCAGGGTTGAAATAGTAAAGGAGACAGATAACGAGGATGATTTCGTTGTCTCCGCGGCTTCGGAGCGAGCTACCGCAGAGAGGGTGGTATCAAAATAGAGACAAAATCGAGAAAACTCGAAATGTTTGAGGAGAAAAAGGATGAAAAAGAATCGCGGCCAAAGAAAGTTGAGAAAAAACTAGAGAAGAGAAAAAAGGTAAAAGAATTAAGTGTACTATATTTTGCACCTATATGCGTATACAAATATCAGAAGGAGGCGAGCAAAGCAAGTAAGCGTACGACGAGGGGATGAAGAGTGCTGGGGAAGGTGGAAAAGAGGGTAGTGGAGGGGGGTGAGGGTGCGCTAGGTCGATACGGCAAACTATTGTCTGGTGGGTGTAACTCCTCCGTGGCCGCGCGCTCTCGGTTCTCGGGGTCTCGCCCTCCTCGGACGGGAAGGCCGGCGACGCCGACGCCGACGCCGACGCCGTCATCGCGCTTTAACCGTCAACTATACGCGATATTTGTGCACCCGCGTTCATACCCCACATTTCCTTGCACTCCGATGCCTCGCGGCCATTCCGGTATCACGACCCGAACTGATACAGAGGAAAAAAATAGATTACCAAAATTATATTGGGCCGATCTGCGAATCTTACGCTTTGGGTTCCTCTTCTGACGTACCGATATACGCAGGTACGGAGATTAATATGTGTATATATGTGTTTATACACACCCCTTGATAATAATACCCCTGCAACTTACGTATGTATATGAGGTGGGTTACGTTACGCGTATGACGGTAGGTGTAGGTATAGGTATAAAGTCCTGGCGAGGCGCGTGACCGTGTGGCAGAAAGGTATGATAGGGTATGTGTGGTAAGGCGCAACATTGTCGCGGGGGTGTATGTTTGCCGGTTGCCATGGGGGTGGAGAAGTAAACACAGCGTCACAAACCTCCCATTCCTACCCGTTGTACGTTACTCGGTGGCAGGCAGGGCGCCCACGACCCGACCGCCGCGACCATCCCCCAAAAACCACCCCATGACGCCGAGTTTCCATCCAACCCCGCGACGTTGCCAAACGTTGCACACGCGACTTTAACAGAAACTTTGTTCCAATTTGTACCGTAATATCGTGGAAAGGGAGAAACAATGGACGAGGGATGCAGCGGGCAATTCGGAAGTACGAGAGAAAGGAGAAAAAAGGGGGCAACGTCAGGGGGGCAATGAAAATGAATATTTATGATCCACAAATATTATTGAATGTGGTTGCACTGCGAGTGGACACAAGGAAATGTGTCAAGGACAATAATTTTTCTGCTTTACATTTTAACTTATATGTGGTAGAAGCCCGACGTTGTATGGTATACGATTTAACAATATTATATACTCTCGTGGATCTAAAATAACTCTTTATGCATAAAAATGTTCGCGTGTGTGAGAATTATATATTGTGAATGTATGTTTACATATACATATGTATGTAAGCCTCATGCGTGTTATCGGAGAATTTATATTCTTATTTCGTTATCGTAACCAATTCCCGACTGGGTATGATAATCATTTATTATTTATGTACTACATATGTTATACCGTAGTAACTCACCTACTATATTAATTAGCGTTGATAATTTGATAATAATAATTTATAAATTCAATAAAACCTGTAATTACAATTAATATTAATACTTTATTTCTCAATAAATTTTTTAACTGTATCACCCCGTACCGATCCTAGTAATTAGAAGTACAAAAAAAAGAGGTCAACTCGTGATGCGTGAATTATGAATCGTATCATTTTTTATGCTGTGTTTTATACGGTGCATGGATACTCTAAATCGCGCGGGATGAAAATGAGAGTAAAATGAAAAAAATGGATAAAAATAAAAGTACAGAGTTGAATGATTTTTCTAAAGAAACCTACTCGCATAGCTGCATAACTATATATATGCCATTTGCCGGTGCATCGGCATCAGACTGGTTAAACAGGTTACCGTTTTATGGCTGCCCGTAAAATAATTTTAAATTTCGCGGGGTAGGAATAAGGTAGATACACGCGATTTCTCATTGGAGATAATCGCCGACCGCTGCACTGCGGGATTTTATTCATAGCCTTTGATTACCGTGCATCCCAACTGAAATATCAAAAGGCAATTATAAGGTAATTGTAACTTCAGTAATAACGTTTGATCGCTGCTACAAAATGAGAGGGAGAATTTGTTTTTTAAATTCTTTTCAGCTGGACGGTAAAACGTGCGTTCATCTTGGATGCTGTTCCGCGGTATACATTTTGATTTACCGCCTCGAGTCTCGGTACAGCAGATCTCAAATTCAAGTTATAATAGAATTTCGGCACGAGCAGCGCGCTCTGACGAATAACCGTAAAACGACCATCGCCCTCGAATATTTCAACCTAACAAAACTGATTTGATTTTGACCGAATTGATATCCTGACGATTGATAATGTATTCAAAAATGAAAAGTCGAATGAAATTTGTGGTAGATATTTTATTTCCAACTTAGGAACTGAAATGCCCATAATGATAAAAAATATTTATAGTATAAGAATTAATATTAAAGTAAGGAAGGGAAATGAAAGAAAGAAAAAAAAAACTAAAACAGATGATAATGAACGAGATAGTTTTAACGTAAAATTGCAGCTAATGGTTAATGAAAAAAACTTTCGCGAACAGAAATGAACATAAATTTTCTCATATTATTATCATTATCATCATCATCATCATCATTATTATTATTATATTTATGAATATGTAAACAGTTGGGATTTTACGTTAAAATTTGTCATATCTAAAAAAACAGATAACAAAAATCAATAAAATCTTTTTATTCACAAAACTTTTTTTTTCTTTTCTTGCTTAGCCTTTGATTATTGGGCTCACAAAAAAACGGTGAGAAAAAAAATGCAAATAAAAAAACTAATAATTTTTCTTTCATTCAAAGTTTATATAATTAAATATATCTAATCCAAGTGTGTTTATGATTTTAAAATCTATACCTACAAGCACTTTTTATGGCACATTTCTTCCGTTACAAGCCCTTATATTTTATACTATGTAGTTCTTTTGTTTTACTCTGGTTTATTCTATTTTTTATTTATTAAGAAAACCGATTAGAGGATTTCGTGTTGCATGCAAATCATTAATCGTGAATTGATTCAATGGAACAAGAAAAAAAAAGAAGTGGAAATAAAGGGCTGTGTATACGAGTATACTCCATTCTGAGAATCGTCTTTGAAAGAAAAAGTAGAAGTGGAAGAAAAAGAAAAAAAAAAAGAACACATCTTACGATTTTGAAACAACGAACGGATACGTAGAAAAGATGACCCCACGGTAATGATTGAAATCTTTTTGAGAATTATTGTTGATAATTAGAACTGATTAGTCGTTTCTCTAAAAGACATCGATTCTCAACTAATATTATTCAAGGTATCCGGATTGAATTTCAGTGGTTTTTCTAATCATACTTGCAATAAGGGTAACCTGCTCATTACCTTCAAATAAGACAGTTGTATTTATATTCATTATTTCCTAATTATTATACGGTGCACATATTATTATAATATATATATTGTTTAACATGTATATATAATATATATATAATATATTTATAATATATATGCATTTATGCTAATCTTATTTATATATAATAATAGTAATAATCATAATATTAATAATCATAATAATAATGATAATGATAATAATATTATTATAATAATATTCAATGATAATTCTGAAGTTAACTAACTTATAGATTAGGTCGTTGGTATGTACACTATATACATTTTGCTGCCTTATGTATACGTCTCCTTCCTAAAGTCAAACTATATATATTTATTTATATGTATATGTGTGAATATATATATATATATAATATGTATATACTACACGTGTTCTAATTATACATGCTTTCTTTCATATTATAACCGCTATTACATCGTTTACATATAGGTATGTATTCAGCGTCGCTATTATATCTATGGTATGTATACTAACTAAACTCTGTACGGTATATCGAAAATTAGCTAACTTAATCGGTATAATAATTACAGAGCGAGAACATCGCGCACCACGCTATAGTTCCGCAACGTTAACATCGGGGATGCAGTTACATACCTATGCGATATCCATACACACGGCCATTCGGCACCCCATTTCTAGTATATCACATTACGCGCTTGAAAAGTGCATTAAAACCTTTTAAAAATCATCAATCATCAATGGAACGAAATAATTCCCGTCGTATATAGTTGCCAACCATGTTTAATATTCTGTTTTTGTTCTTCATTCTAATTTATTCTGCTTTTTTTTTTCTTGACGAAAAGATAAAGAAATGGGACAAAGGATAAAAGAAAAACGAGCATCGATGTACAATTATTATTCATAATACTTAATTTTATCCTCTTTATCACAGGGTTGAATTTAAAACGAAAAAAAAACAGAACATCGTATTAAACTCTGACGTAATAAAAGAATGATGCAGCTTGTCTATTATAATGCCAATCACAGATTACTTTGAATACCGTACGCACTGATGATAAGCTACCTGGACCAAGAATTTTAAGAAGTAGAAATATCAATTCTTTCTTTTTTTTTTTTTTAATGAAAATAAAATAAGATAGCATTTTTGTACGATTGGTAGAGTTAGAGTATAATCTGGTATTCAGCGTCTCCTAAAATCTCATGTTCAGTTTGTATGGCTGCTTCCTAAGCCTAAGAGACCAAGTTTTCTGTTTAAAATTAATAATAACAATAATAATAGTAATTATTATAATCATCCAGGTAACATATTGACTTTATTAATATACGTGACTCGATGCGATGTTAAAGGAAAAAAGAAAAAAATTGGAAGAACGAAACAGTTATAATCAGGAAAAAAAAAAAAAACGAGTTACAAAGAACCTGGAAATATGTAAAAACAGTACGGATTTACTCTTCGTTAAAACTTAATTTGAGATCCCTAATTTTATTTGGATGTTGGGATAGTGGGCTGTCCGGCCATCGCAAGTCTTGGTTGGGCGGCAAAAAATTCTTTGTAATAAGCCCTGAACTCAGGAGATAGAAACGATGCTGATGGAGGAATCGGAGGTGGAAACATACCGTTGTAAATCGCAGAATAGTACATTGGATCAAGTATTGGTAAGAATTTCCCGTGGTTTGGTAACTGGGTAAGAAATGCTGGATTGGGTGGCAAGTGTGACGAAGGAGGTGCTGCAGGTGGAGGATGGTGATAGTTAGTCGGAGCATTTGAAGCATGATGTCTTTGCTGTGTCGTTTCACCCTGCCTTTCGCAACTCTCATGCTGCTGTTGCGTAACATTACATCTTTCACTTTCGCTTGTTCTTCGATGTTCCTTTGGAGTATCAGACTTTCTTCGATCTCCAGGGACGGGTGGTTGCTGCTGTTGATGCTGATGCTGTTGTTGCGAGTTCGTCCTTGCATATGGTGAATTTGCAATATTGTTCAAATGATTCACGCTGGGTGTGTTCGGAATTCCTGGGATATTAGGTATCACCATGTGATTCGGTTTTCTTGGTGTGTAGGGAGACAGAGGTTCGGTTCGCAAGGGGAATTTTCCATTAGCATGTTGCTGCTGCTGTTGATGTTGCTGTTGCTGTTGCTGTTGCAGTTGTGGTTGCTGTTGATGTTGCTGTTGCTGCTGCTGTTGCTGTTGCTGTTGCTGTTGCTGTTGCTGTTGCTGTTGATGTTGCTGTTGTTGTTGATGTTGCTGTTGCTGTTGAGGTTGCTGTTGCTGTTGCTGTTGCTGTTGCTGTTGCTGTTGCTGTTGCTGTTGCTGTTGATGTTGATGTTGATGTTGCTGTTGCTGTTGCTGTTGATGTTGATGTTGATGTTGATGTTGCTGTTGATGTTGATGCACATGTTGATGTTGATGTTGATTTTGCTGTTGCTGTTGCTGTTGCTGTTGCTTTTGCTGTTGCTGTTGCTGTTGCTGTTGCTGTGGATGTGGATGTGGATGTTGCTGTTGATTTTGCTGTTGCTGTGGTTGTAGTTGTGGATGTGAGTGTAGGTGTGGTTGTGGCTGTAGATGCAGTTGCGGTTGTGGTTGTGGTTGTTGCTGTGGTTGTGATTGTGATTGTGGTCGTGGTTGTGGTGGTTGTGACTGTGGCTGTTGCTGTTGTTGCTGTTGTTGCTGTTGTTGTTGTGGTGGTGGTTGCGGTTGCGATGGTCTTCTTGACTGCAGAACGGCATTGTTTCTTGTTGTATGTATTTGGTGAGATACATGTTGGGGTTGTCCCGTTAACACTGGCGGAGATTTTTGTTTATTCGGGTTTACCAAAGTGATTTCTAAGTTGTTCGACACCATAGTTCTGGAATCGATTATAGGGTAGTTGAAATTTTTCTTCGGTGATTCCTGCTGGTGTTGCTGATGTTGATGATGCTGTTGTTGATGCTGATGCTGCTGCTGATGATGATGATGATGCTGCTGCTGCTGTTGTTGTTGTGGGTTTTGTTTCTCTTTACTTTTCATCTCCAAGTTGAGTGGATTTGGCCTTGGTACAATTGGAACCCTAACAATTTCTAAACTCGGCCTAGCATACGTCGGAGGTTTTTCATCCACTTTTTGAGTCAGATCCAAAACGCCAGTTGAATTGTTATTTATGTGATTTCTTGGGGAAGAAGACAAAGACGACGAAAGTGGCGGCAGGTACTTTTGTGGCATCAGAATGTCCTTAGGATTTCCATATACTGTTTTCTCATTATGGGAAAATATTGAACGAGATTGCGTTACTTTTGGTGGTGCTACTCTACCATTGGGTGCCTGCTGTGATGGCAAAACTCTATTACTGTTACCGTTACTCGATGGTACTGTGACAGCGTTTGCGTACAACTGCAATAACGTCGTATTGTTGGAACTACCAAGATTAATAACTCTACTGTTTGGAACATTGTTGTAGTTCATTGACGAATTATTGTTGTTCGTAACTTGCTTAGACTGCTGTTGTTGCTGCTGTTGATGTTGATGTTGATGTTGATGTTGATTTTGATGTTGATGTTGATGTTGATGTTGATGTTGATGTTGATGCTGATGCTGATGTTGGTGTTGGTGTTGGTGTTGGTGTTGGTGTTGGTGTTGATGTTGTTGATGATGATGATGATGATGCTGCTGGTGCTGTTGAAGTTGTTGGTGGTGTTGCTGTTGTTGCTGTTGATGTTGCTGTTGATGTTGCGTATGCAAAACCCGAGATTGAGAATTTTGATTATCTTGTGGCGAAGGTAGCATGTGACTTATGTCGGGGGTAACAGTTACGGATATTAATTTGGTATTAGAATTGGTTATTACTGGAGTAGTTAGTGCATTAACAGTCTTTTCTTCAGGTTTCGCAACTGCCGGAGCTGATAGAACAACAGGTGTTATCGTTGCTTGGATCACAGTTGGTCTTGCCTCTAAATCAACAGCCGTGACTTCGAGTCCACCTTCCCTCAATATCTCGAGTTTTCGCTTCTTGAAGCTAGGAATGATAATCTTATCTCTACTAGTGTCCATCTCAGTCTCGAGATCAATTACCTCGGGTGACCTTGGGGGGGCTACTGTCTTATCGCCAAACAACGGTATATTTTCTTTTCCCTGTGCCAGCAGGGTAGTTTGTTTAGTATCCAATTTAAGTTCTTTAATATCATTTTCCGGTGGTGGTGTCAACGTCACAACAGCCGAAGCATTCGTATTCGTGGTATTGACGTTGTTCACAGGTAAACTTGGTGGCGTTGTCGAAGGAGGTACTTGATGCGACATGAAAGGACTATTCAATTGTCTTTCCAATACGCTCTGACCATCATTGCAGGGTGTTGTCGATGGCGTACTAGTCGGTGTTGTTACAGGGGTGTTAGAAGACGGAGGAGAGCTTGGTAGGTGGATAGGGCTGGTGGGTGTTGGGGTGTTCGCTATCATTGTGTTTAGCGATTTAAGACGTTCAGGCTTAACTCTCACACTGCGTAGCGATGATATCTTTCCAGCTTCTGACTTCGGTTTTTCCGCAGAAAGTAAAGGCTATAACAAATATAATATTTCATGCAAGTTTTTATTCTCCATTTTATAATGCACAGAACTTTATAGAAGATGACAAAAATTGATCAAGTCTTACCGTAGACATTATCGACTGCGGAGGTGGAGTGACCGGTGTTGAAGTGGGAGTATTAGAGGTGGCAAATGTTTGCGGTGACTGCGATGGACTCGGAGATTCCGGTTCCTGTTTCATCTCAACTTCTTCGGACATACTACCGGTCTTTGCACGCCTTCCGTGAGGAGGTCTTACTTTAATTTCCTCGCCACGCTGATGTCTCTCAAAAGGCAAGAGCAGCCTAATCAACAAGCCAAATTATAGAAGTCAGTTAATTGAAAAGAATAAACTTTAGTAATAATACTCGGAAATATGAATGAACAAAAATCCTACCTTTCGTAATGCCTCCTAGTTATGGTTGCGGCACTGGTCGATCCTGTACTTCCACCAATTTCATCGTAAATAGATTTCCACAATCTGCCGGCACTGACGGATTCGTATCCACCCAAATTTCGAACTTTTGTGTAAAATAGAAATAAGTCAACTGTGGCAAAAAAGAGAAAACCAGTCAATATTCAAATAGTAAAATAAAATAAATGTCAATAAAACAAATAACCAACAACTAATGGAACAAATTTTACAAAGAGCGCACGTACTTTGTTTGTATCCTAATAACGGCATCTTGCCAACAGGGGTTCCCCTAGAGTTCATGAAGGTTTGAACATCGGAGAGGAATCTTTTTTCTTCACAGCTGGTTTTCCTCTCGCTTCGGCGAACCCCGGAAGAAGGTGGTCGCAGTCCAGGTACAATACTGGCAGAAACAGTCTTTGAGGTAGACGCAACAGAAGCTTCACTTTCGTTGCTCGATTCCCCGGGTGACGTGCTACGCTTTTTCCGTTTTCTACGAGGTCTACCTTTTAATTTTGGCGCTACAAAGAAATAATTGACAAAAAAAAATCTACGATTAGTATAAAACGAATCATTTCGCAGGGATCGAAAACAATGAAATCCATTTCAAATAAAAGTTATGCGAAATTCTATACACGATAAACAACGTAGTGTTAATTGAAGCGACATGGTTGCTGATACATAGAATGCGTGATTATTCCGAACATACGATATAGGTGCCGAATTTGATTGAAAAAAAATCAAAGCGAGATCGAACGAATTGAATAAACGAACCAAAAAGTACATGGACTAAATGTAACAAAAATATTTTCAAAAATCACATCGAATACGAATTCCGTGTATAAATGTTAAAATCGGTAAAGCATCGGAAATAAATATCCTGTAACAGTAATTTACTGTACGTTATTTACTGTAAATAAACGCACGGTGAGAAAAACAGACAGGCGGTTCGCATTCGTTGTATGTTTCCAGAAAAAAAAAGAAAAAAGAAAGAAATAAATCTATACCACTTTTGGTGTATGGGAGAAAAAATGGAATACTAGAAAATAAAGAAAAACATAGAAGCTGTCGTTAACAATAAGAATTAAAACACGTTACGACGACTATGTATATCATGTATGATGTATATGTATGCAAATTAACAACCGCGAGGGTGACACATTTTTCCTCCGCATTTACGCACACAATCCCATACTTTTGTTTCTTACATTCGACGATGAAAATTATGTAATAAAATTCCCGGTAACCTCACGTGTGTGTTAGAATAAAACGATCAGAAAAAAAAGTCAAATGAATTATTAAAAATACCACGAAAATAAGAATATTATAACAAAAATTTCACAAGGCACTTAAATTAATTGGGTGTACCATTACCTATTATTTTGAAATATGTGATACGATTGTCGGGTATAGAAATCCTCATAACAATGGTCATCATAAATGGATCGTTAATTCAATTAGTCCTTGAAGCACGAGCACCATACTTTTTTATCAGTGTACGTATCGGAAATTTCAATAATTTACAACCGAAAATTTAAATTCAAATAATCCTCTGCACGTTAATTTTATGTGATATATTCATAAACCGGTAATTCGATTATTCATTTATGAAAAGAATAGAATTAAATTAGTTATTCGTAACTTCATTAGATAACACGTGCGCGCCCGCGGACACCTATTATGATCACGGTCAAATTGAAACTATGGGGCGAGTCGTATGCTCGCAGAATCGTACCGTTTGCTGCTGTCAGAACTCCGGGCGCGATCGCGGTCCCCAAGATCGGCACAAAAAAAAATGCCCAAAGTGGGGGTTGTTAATTTAAATAATTATATTACGATAACGATTCCCAAACCAACATCGAACGTTTCCATTATATGCGTTTCCAAAGTATGCCGATTTTAATCATTCAAAGAACAGGACAACAGGAATCACTGCGGCGTAACTCTACCACTGGACTGAATTGCTCACCTAAATGATTGCACAGAAGTTCGTGAGTTTCAAGGTCGGGATAGTCGAAGGTGTCTCTGCAAAATAGAACTCTGGTTCCTGGTAAAGCTGTGAATCCTCCAACGGCTGCTGCGACCGGAGAACAGAGCCATGAAGGTTCTGCACCTTGAAGACGTCGAAGAAGAGCTCGATACCGACAGTACCTCGGATAGGATAATACAACGACTCTAGTTTGCGTAGGTCCTTCATTTTTTGTACCGCTAAAACTGCTCTCGTATTCTTTCTGCTGTTTTTCAACATCGGAAAAATCAATTCCAGGATCCGTCAAGACTGTTGGCAATGGAAGGTCGTCTTTGCCGGGACTTTTTTCCGGTGATAATCCCGTCGAAGGTATAGGCGAAACTTCTCGACCCCAGGACCATTCCAATGACGGTGATAACCACGTGACTAAATCATTTACGCGAACTACGACCTTTTCTGATATCGTTAACACCTCGTCCTGCAACCAAAAAATTATCACGATTTTATTACAACATATTCATATGATATAGATAAATTTGAAAAAAAAAATTCATAAATAAAAATAACAAGAAATTATAAATACAAATAAA
The DNA here is from genome assembly GCA_963932425.1 of Athalia cordata. NCBI lineage: Eukaryota > Metazoa > Arthropoda > Insecta > Hymenoptera > Athaliidae > Athalia > Athalia cordata. Next base: position 20,552,491 of record OZ010625.1, read on the forward strand.
AATAATCCTTTGACCTGTTCCTACTGCTAAATCGTAAACGACACGGTCGGTTCAAAGGCGGAGGAGAAAGTGAAGAAGATCGCGTACAATGTAAAATAAAAGTATAGAATAATCTGTTTGTCGAATACGAAACTTCAGTATATGTAGATATATATATATATATATTTATGCTATGTATTTACATTTCTTTACATGGGCATCGACCTTTTTTTCATTAAAAGGTCACCTGCCCGAGTTTACATTTCTTATGTCACACCAGGCACACACAATTCCTTTGCTTTTTTTCATTTCACCTAGAAAGTGTTTTAATTTAATTTTATATCATCAATTTCAATTACTGATTTATTAAGAATTGCTAGATTAAAAAAAAAAAGTAAGAAAAAAAAATCCGAACTTTGTCGTGTCTTCGAAATAAATCACCGACCGAATTCACTTTCATCGCATCATATCTATAAGGTGTTCGATGACGTGTCGCGGGTATTGTTCCAGATGATTTATTATGTGTGAATAAATATGCATAACTTATTCGCATCGCTTATATCCACATCACATGCAATGAAGTTTAACGGAATGTTTGAAGTATGTCGAATCGTGAAACCACATGAATTCCATTTTATTTTTTAAATTAACCCCCTCCTCTGACTACCTAATTACACAAATATTTACGTACTGCTATTGCTGATTGTATGTAGGTAGAAGTTAATTCTCGTTTTTCAAACATCGCGTTATTATTTCATCAAAAAAATCCAGAGAGCAAAAAATTCACGTGGGGGCGGGGCACGGGAAACCAAGAAGGAAAAACAAAACGTAGAGAAATGTACCATACATATACGTAGGTATGTATCCGTTGACAATAAAAATGAACGCCTTTTTCACGAAACCTTCTTCGCCGACCGAAGTTTACGTTACACGGAGTAAACAGAATATTCACATTTTCCCTTATACCCCGCGTTCATTTTACCCTGGTATGTATACATGGGCACCTATTTACCTGAAGCTGCAATGCCAATATATACATCTAGGGTAATGGCAAAAACTACCGTGAATAAAAGCTCTCGTTGATGATATTTTTTTGAAAAAAAATTTTTAAAAAAAACAAGTAAGAAGAAAAAAACTTAGAGTTAGCGACATCCGCTGTTACGTTCACGTCCAATTTAAATCCCGTAGCAACGTTCTATTTTAATTATTATCATCGATTTTCATAAATTTTAACGGGATGCCAATATTTTTTGTATACATATACGTATGGGCATGGAGAGAAATATTTTTTAATTTGTTTTCAACGTACAGAATGTTTGTACAGGTGTTTTACTCTGCGAAAGTATAAAAAAGTCAAAAAATGTATAAATAAATAAATTAATTAATTAATTAATTAATAAACAAATAAATAAATAAATGTAACAGAAGTTCAAAGTTAGATGTACAGAAATAACAACCCCTTTCATGAACCGCAAACCTTGGTTATATATTATTAATTTATAGCCGGGAAGAAAAGTTTTGCAAAATTTCTCACCCCCGTTAATACCTAACTCCTACCCCTCTATCCTTTTCCCTTGTTCTCTTTTATACTCTTACAACATTTCCCCTTATATTTCTCCTTCCCATTTCCCGTTTCTCACATCCCATTTCCCATTTCCCATTTCCCATTTTCATGCCCCTCTTCCCCTTCCATATTCCTCTTTACTCCGCACCTACGGCCCCAACTCCCTTAGTTTCTTTCTCTTCTTTCTCACTCTTCTGGTAGGCCCCCTATTTTCCACGACCCCACGACCACCCTACAAAGTCAGGATAAACCAAATCGATAGATCTTTTGGCAAGAGTTATGAATCCTCCCAAAGCCTTCTACCTCCCAACCTCTGGGAGCCTTCAAAGCGAAATAGATTCACGAGATGGGCATATTATCATCCTTATTATTATTATTATTATTAGTATTATTGTTACTGTTATTTTTATGTACTCACACACAGGACATATAAATTCTATACACATACATATAATAATACTCGATATAAATGAATTATTTATACGATTGATATTTGACACATGACCAGGGCGTTAGCTAAGAATTGTGCGAGAAATTATTCTCCAACTTTCCTTCTTTATATTGCGAAATGAAAGTAAAAAAAATAATAATTATTTTTTTTTTATTCTCCCATATTCCCGAAGATTTTCTCTTTCATTTTCGTTTTTCAGGTGCTTTTTTTATTTCTATTTTCCAAAATCTCTCCCCTGTTTTCTCATTTATACATATTTTTTGTCCTTCATTTTTTCCCCGGCCGTCACTTATGCTTTTCGGCTCTTTTCAGCTGCGTGATACCGTCCCACCAACCTCCCACGAGCTTTCTAGCGTTTTCCTTTTAACTTTTCATACACAGGCGTTCCTCGTCCTCTCATTCTCTGGTTCTCCCATCCGTCCGTCTCTCTTGCTCTCCTTCTTCCACCCCCTGCCTCTGCCCCTGCCCCTGACCGCCCTGTTTTTCCTCCTCATTCTCCTCATTCCTACCTATACACACATTTCCAGTCTACCCTCCGGCAGTTGCGCCGCGTCTGTGTATAGCCTCCGTACATGTATACATATACGTATGTACGGCTATATTATTTCAGCTTTTTTAAACATGAATATTACAGCCGGAAGATTTACCGAAGTAAAATATGTTTCGGCTGTTTGCCAAAAAACAAATACATGTATGGGTAAATGAAAAAAAAAAAAAAAGAAAAAGGAAAACGTAAATAAATAAATAAACAAATGAATAAATAAATAAATGAATAAAAACAAAAGATGACTCTTCAGAACATCTATCCACCATGCTCTCCCCGGACATACCTTGTTATTTTATTCTACAGGTTTTTTTGCTTACTCGATATGAATTTTTATTCGATATCCTAATTGGCTGACGATCGATCGATAATTATTGTCGATTATTAATCGACGTCTGTTGGAATTATCAGTTATCATTTGTTCGCTAATATACCAGCGTATGCCCATGTGATGTGAATTTATGAAAACATTCTTTATCAAATTTTGACAGTTGAATGGGTGTTGAACAGGCGGAGTTAGTAGTCATCAGGTATTTAAGTGACATTCGACCACCTTTAATGTAGTATTCGTGAATTGATAGGTTATCGATGTATTTAGGGCGTGATGGGTCGCCATGACGACGCCGGAATACATTTTCAATCTGTTTCCGTCGATGCAACTCGTCGTGCTCCCCACGTACAATCCACCACCCCCTATATATATGCATACATATAAAATATGTGTATATTTAATGTCATGTCATGTGGGTATATTGCGCCTATGTATTTACCGGTTATACACACGCATATGTATCGTAAATTCTACATACAATATTCGTAACACATGAGTTACATAAAATTCGGTTTCAAATCACCTATGCAACACGGTTTGAAAACGCGCAAACTTTGCAGCGCTACACATAGCTTTCCATGCTGCTGCAAATGCGCAACGCGAAACGAGAATTTAATATCGGACGTAAAATTGCTTTCTCGCAGTGGAAAAATTAGAATAAAAAACAAAAAAAAATATCAAAAATTAATATCACAGGATAACAGAATATTGATGAGTAAAAAAAAAAAAGAGGAACAACAAGAAAAAAAAAATTAAATCGAAATACCAGAAATGAAAGATCGATTGAAATTAATAATTTACCTCGTAACTGTTTTTTTTTTTTCTTTTAATTATTATACAGTACGTAGAATTCACGTTTTACCTGAAGATATGTATTATACGTTTGTATAAGTATATTTATATGTTAAGGGATGTCGGGACTGCTGCGCCCTTTCGACCCGAAACGGTAGCTGGGAGGTATAATACATGTATAAATACATAATTACGAACCTTCCCCCCTCGCCCCTTTACCGCCTCACATACCATCATACGTATAGCAGAGTTTCTCACGCATACATAAGTAATTTTCAATTTGTAACGTCACAGTTTGTCATCGCAACGCTTAGAAAACATGTAGGTATGTTAAAATATAAAACTGACATACCGAAGCCGTTCGCCATTTTTATGATTTACATTTATGTAGAAATTTTTCCTTTTCTTTTCTTAGATTGTTTCTTTTTTTTTTCCCAAACCGGATTGTTGTATCATTAGAACGCTATTGATCAGAAATGAAAAAAGAAAGAAGTTGTTATCAAGTAATTAGGTTAATCAAAAATGTTAAGAGTTGTAATTAAATAATTAAAAACAGCTGCACGAGTCAACCATGGTATATTAATTAAACGGATATAGGCAACGTATGTACGTACATATGATGTATATATACATATATTAAATTTTCAATTAATTTTCACGCGTATTATGTACTGGTATAAAGAAAAAAGTAATAAAAGAAAAAACAGAAAAAAAATTCCCAGTTTTATATCGTACATATATACATCGCGAATAATGAAAATATGAGATACATAGGCGTAACAAATCGATATCATACTGCGCATAGAAAAGAAAAAAGAAAAACAAAACGAACAAATTAAATTGAAAGAACAAAGAAAAAAAGAGGAAAAAAAAGAAAGAAAGAAAGAAAGAAGATATAGGTAAGTTTTATGTAATAAACATTCCGACTCATAATGTATATAAATAACAAGAAGAACAACTATAATAATAAAAATATTAAATATATGTATACGCTGTTGAACATAACGTAAACTCACAATCAGACCATCTACATATGGATATATGTGCACATGTACACGCGTATACCTATAGCGGGGTTACTTTCAGGTGGGTATATAGGTATAGGTATGTATATAACAAACAGAGGGTGTAGGCATAGTATATAGGTATGTAATAGAAACGATCGTCCTTCGTGTGGGTTAATATACATAGCGTTATATATTTTGACTCAAATACACAACACACAAACATATACTTGTAACTCTCGTGTACAGTGGTTCTCAATAAAATACATCTACGCCTCGCATCGGAGGGATGAGAGTTTATTCTTTGTTTGATTCTCATTTTCTTTTCTTTTTTATTTTTTTATCGATGGTTTTTTTTTTTTTTTTCAATTCATAGTTTTTCAATCGTTCGAATAAATTTTACTCAAAGAGAGATGAGAAAAACGAGATTATGATATTTCTCTTGAATTTGTAGAATGTGATTTTTTATTCTACCCTTTTTACCGACGATCTTCAAATCTGTAGATCTGATATAATATCGTGAATGGAACGCGCGCGCGAGTTTGAAAAATTAACGAAAGAAAAAGAAAGAAAGAAAAAAAAAAAGGATCGACGATAACGTCAACGAGTTTAACCACTCATGGAAATAAATTAAATTTGAGAAAATCGAAGAACAAAAAATTCGAATCATAAATGGAGGACTCGAGCATAAAGAATGAGGGATTTTCAATGTGTCGTTGGATCGTTTCACGGCGCAGGTGATCTAAGAAGTTGAGATCCTGTACCGCGTCGGTTATAAATCATTGTTAGATTAAACCCCAGAGTATCCACCACTATATGGGATGAAAGTGGAGCAAGGGACACAGTCTTAGAGGAAACGTATCCAATAAACTCCCCGCGCGATGCAATTTCAAAAACAATAAAAAAACAACCAAACAACGAGCAAAAAAAAAATAAATAAATAAACAATAACCACCCGGTATTATTTTTTTACGCTTCCTCTCTTTTCATTTCGTTTGTGTTTCGGCGAGATTTGGAAAAAAAGAAATAACCAACAGAAAAATTAACAAAACAAATCAACGGGGCATTAAAATGTGGTTGCAGTCTCTGCAGCAGAACTCGAGAAATAGAACTCGTTCAACTGCCGCTGGTGAACGACCGTCTATATAATGTTTAAATATATGTATATATATGTATAAATATATATGATGTATACGTATGTATATAGCATGTATAATGTATACCTCCTCATGCCGTGCCAGGCAGGCAGGCAGGAGGCAGGTTGTGTTGGATTACAGTGATCGATAACAAGCGCGAGAGCTGATAGGATATGTCGAATGAAAGTATATCATAGCGCGTAAAAACCATCGAGAGAAATCATCGATAAAAAAAAAAAGAAGAAATTGAATAAAAAAAAAGCAATTGAAAAATAAAAAAAAGACCCAAAAAAAAAGCCATTCGCTACTCCGCTCGCTGCGTGCGGACAAAAGCAAATACATATTACCTAATACGTTGCGTTTGATCTTTTTTTTCGCACGCTTATCATTTTTCTTTTTTTTTTTTGTCTTCTCTTTTTTCTATGTTCAATTTGTGCGAGTAGACATGGTTGTGCGCGCAAGATGATCGAGTTGAATTTGAATAATATTTCATTATGTGTGCGAGTGCAGTATACGGTACCCACCGTGTATATAATGTCTCTAATATTAATTTGCATATTATCTAATATTTAGCAATGACAAATAACGAGAAAAGTAAGCGTCGCTGCCGCTGCTGTTGCTACTGCTGCAACAAACCAATTAGTAAGGTTTCCAATTAACGTTAATATACCGTTGATACCAATTAGCAGGTTATATAATTAGCTCGGGCGTAAAGGTGTCACCGTTTCATGGACATACGAGAAACTCACACACACGTATACCAACAAATATCATTATCTAGACCTTTCTTCCCCCTACCTCCTACCTCCTACCTCCTCTTTCACCCCACCCCTCGTACCTCATCCCTCATTTCCTCTTCTCGCTCTATTCATCTCGATGTTATAAAAATATATATATTAAATGAATCTGAGAGACGCGCGGGCGGGATCTTTAAATTTTCTCTCTCGATGAAAAATAAAAAACAACAGTGAACAAAATTCAAATGAAAATTTAAGCCCGAAATATACGTATACTTATATATAATATGTAGGTATATACGAACATATTTTTCCTCAAACATAATATAATTTGAGAAAAAAAGAAATAAAAAAACCAAAAAAACATCCGATGACATAATCATACACACGTATCATTTTCCTTCTCATCATGTATTATACGTATGTGTGACATATTTGTATATGTACTTTTGGTGTTGAGTGTCCCTCTCACAGTACCTATAACACGGTGCACATAACGCGTTGAAGTTGAACAAGCATTTTTCCATTCATCTATCGTCGAAGGCATTTCTGGCTCGTGTCAAGGAGAAGAAAGGCGAAAAGAATGGAAAGGAAATAAGGGTAGAGGAGAGGGAAGTGAAAAAAGAAAACAGATTAAAAAAAAATCTATATAAAAAATGTTAAAACCATTCAAATGAAAAAACAAAAAAAACTCGCGCAGCTCGTCACGTGTCTCTGTGTAAGACGTATATATGCACATGTATAATGTATATGTATATATGTTTTTTATATACGCGTACGTATATAGATATAGCGTATAACGTGATAGCGAGTTGCAACTGACTCGACTAAAAAGATGTACCCAGCTGCACGACGTGCATCGTGGATGTGGATGTGGATGTGGACCGGTCGCGCGATGTGCTGCATGGCGTTGGTATGGAAAAAGAATTTTTCAGTTTTCTCATCTCCGACGCGACTGCTGCTGCTGCTGCTGCTGCTGCTGCTGCTGCTGCTGCATGCAACGCACGACGACGATACGCTACCTATTCTTTGTTTTTACCCTTTTGTATATGTACCAAATATATACTGCTATGTATTATATGTGTATATATACAACTGGCTCCTCTTTGTTCACCTTTTCTTCCCTTAATTGCAGATTACACGACTACATCTCCAGAGTATAGTATATCGTGTACAGTATATACATGGTACATGGTATGAATGCAATTTCAAAAGATTATATGCCCCGCGATTAATCTGAATCAAGAGTTTTCTTTTCTTTCTTTTTACCGGGTTTCTTTCTTTTTTTTTTCTCTTTAAATTTATTCATTCATTTTTTTCCTCTTATCGCCATGCTCGATTTACGTTGTATCGTATCAAAATCCATAGCTCAAGCGGACGTCCTTAAAAATAGATAATTATAAATATAGATCACATCGCAATATGAAATATCAACCATCGACCACGTATTATAAAATCCAACTATTCGCTCGCTCTGAATTTCTTTCGCGTTTGAACAAGTTTCGGAATTTTTCATTCGCTGTTATCGTGTATTCTATTATTTCGTTCGTTTCTTTTCTAAAATTTTTCTTTATACATGATATTTTCCCTCTCTCTTTTTCTTTTTTTTTTTCTCTTTCACGTCACCAGGTAGGTTGGTGTATATATATGACACAAATATAATTAACGCGATCGTTGCAGCTGCGGCATAACTCGCTGCGCCGTATAATAATAAATTATTATGTATTACACGGGCAGTGGTTTTTTTTTTTTTTTTTGTTTTTTTTTCAATTTATTTACTCATTTATTTTCTTTCGCGTTATTTCTTTGTTTTTCTCTTATTTTTGCACGTACGAATATATCGACGCGGACGCGAGCAATTTTCATTTTTTTATATCATCTCATCTTTTCCTTTTCCTTTTATTCATTTCTTTCTTCAAATACCAAAAAATTATCGGCAAACTCCACGGGTACAATAAATGCAAGAAGTGCATTTCCCCAGTTTCATTTCAAGCTTTTTCTATTACATGTTCGATGTATGGATATACCGGGAGCTATTCAGTTATGTATGTATGGGTTTAATTTATACGCATATATATATATACGTACCTATGTACCGATGTACAGACACATATACCCGAGTCTATATACGCGTATGTACAGCTATTCGATTCGCCATGAGCAAAATATACACGAGTACCCTACCCTGCAGTGCGGTTAAACTCCTGCCTAAACTATTCAACTATATTACATCCACATAGGTATATATCTATGTATGTATAATACCCGTATGTATTATATAAACCCACAAATATATTAACTAATGTACAACTATATAGACATAACGGAACTCCGTACTGCAGATAGAACGTAGAAATTGCTTTGTTACATTAACTAAATTTCATGTACTATACGATAGCGTATAAAATATTATATATAGTATCAATTTTCAAATTTTCTCCAAATTGTCTCCTCCTCGCTTCGAGAGCGAAACGCAACAAAAAAATGAAAAATCAAACGGTTCCTATAAAATTATCCGTCGCGTAACGTTTCTGTTTGATTTTTTCATTTTATTGAGTGTTTCTTTCTTTCTTTCTTTTGGGTTAGTAAATATATGTATACATGTATATACATGCAGGTATGTATATACAGGGTGTGTCAAAAGTTCCGGGACGGCATTATAACTCGGCGAGAATGCATTTTCGGGAAAAATGTTTCAGACAAATGTTTCAGGATCCTTTCCTGGCTATCTGATAGCGACCTTGGATTTGACCCTAATTATGACCTTGAAGGTCTTATCAAGGTCAAGATCATTTTTTCAAATGGGAACCCCCAATTTTTATCACGGATATCGAAAAAGCAGGAAATTTTACGTCGAAAAATGACCCCTACCATGACCTTGAGGGTCAAGTCAAGGTCAAAGGCCACTTTGAATTTGAGAAAAATTTCCTCGTGGCGACTTCGATATGAATGACTTCGACCTTAAAATGACCTTCAGTCGGCTCGATGGTACAAACTGACTCGAGATTCGGGTTCAGCGACTCCAAGAGGTAGAAGGAATACAATTTGAACACTTATTAAAATAAGTTCCATTAATGAAATGCCTTCACTTTGATTTTGTCAGGTTCTGATGTAAAATTTTTTGCCCTTTGCAAATCCGCAATAACAATTAGGTGTTCCCATTCAAAAAAATGTTATTGATCTTGATATGTCCCTCAAGAGTTACTCAGACAAAAATTTGCTTGTTCATATCGAATTCGCCACGAGGAAATTTTTCTCAAATTCAAAGTGGTCTTTGACCTTGACTTGACCCTCAAGGTCATGGTAGGGGTCATTTTTCGACGTAAAATTTCCTGCTCTTTCGATATCCGTGATAAAAATTGGGGGTTCCCATTTGAAAAAATGATCTTGACCTTGATAAGACCTTCAAGGTCATAATTAGGGTCAAATCCAAGGTCGCTATCAGATAGCCAGGAAAGGATCCTGAAACATTTGTCTGAAACATTTTTCCCGAAAATGCATTCTCGCCGAGTTATAATGCCGTCCCGGAACTTTTGACACACCCTGTATGTATACGCGGTCAAAATCGTGTAGGAAAATTCTTACTCTGACCATTATATAGAAATTAATTAAATTTCACGATATACCTAACGAAGTTTGATCATATATATATATATATATATGTATGTATGTACGGTGTACTTGCGTGTCGTATATATACATGATTATTATAATTATAATGATCATTGTTATTATTATTTCTTTTTTCAAAGTTTAAAAAGGTATTGCTGCAATATCTCGGCGTGTAATATCGTACGTGTATAATATACGTGTGTATGTATGTATATGTGAACAAACTCTCCTCCGTGGTTAATTTAATAACAAGAATTCGCATGCGCGTATGAACACATATAAATATGTATGTTCGCGTACATACACAATTCACATTGTACATATATACATCGCAATGTACATAGTCGTCTGATAAAGTAGAGATCGAAAAAAATTGAGGAGTGTGGGTGGTACGAAAGGAAAATAAGAAAAAAAAAAGAAGAAGAAAGAAAAGTATATAAATAAAAATGGAAAAGAAGTTGGGCAAAAGAAAAAAACGACGTGAAAAAAAAAATGTCTGGACGCCCTCTGAAAAAGTAATCGGAGGTAGTAAAGTCTGCTATATATGTAGAATATACCATGTAGTAAGTATGTACATAGGTACCTTATATACTTACTATATATATCGCGGCCGGAGTCGACGCGGGCGTCTTATGTATAAGTACATATGTATATAGATAATAATTGGCGATTTTTGGTACAAATCATCGAACGAAATGAAATTTTATAACGTGTATTTTATTCAATTTTTCGCATCTCTATATGTGAAGTATAATTTATGAATGAGATCGAAAGAAATTTGCATAATCAATAAATTCGTACAGAGAAAATTGAAAATTTTTCGTTAAACTATCTAGCCGCAGATATAGTTATGTAAAAATAAATAGTGCGTCGATGTACCTATATTTATTCCCGTACGTCATTTGTTATAATATTTGTGATGGAAAAATAAAAAAAATAAAAAATTTGGCGACTAGTTTGACGTTATGATATAAATCACATAATCAAATCTCGTGTTTCACTTTATTTTTCTTTTTTTTTTCAATTCTGGTAGGCGAATTTTTATAACTTTCAATTACATACAATTGGCACGGTTTTCTAATATCTTTCTCTGTGATTTTATTTGTTTATTTATTTCATTTTTTTTTTCCTCTTATTTTCATTCGTATCAACGGACCTTCAAACTTCCGCGATACTGCAATGGCGTATGTGTGTACATATATTACAGCACATATATGTGTACGTAAAAGTCAAACAGAAAATTCTCGATAAAAATTTTTAACTTGTATACAACATCGTCGTATGAAAATATAAAGAATGAAAAAATTGGAGAACGAAGATGAAAAAAAGGTGAAAAAAAACATCAAAAAAATTAAAGAGTAGGTGGAAAGAATTTTCGAGTGAATTTCCGAATCCCTTCGTATTACGGGGGGAATTTTGGAAAGAGGAAGATATTTCGTAGGTATAAAATCCGGATATACTTACGCCGTTGGTTTTCTATATATATATTGACTTTCGATTTACAATAAGAAAAAGGGCAGCCTGCGGAGTGCGGAGAAGAGGGAGGTAAAAAAGAAAATACAGGAAAAGAAAGGAAAAAGAAGAAAAAAGGAAACGAAAAAAGGAAAGAAAAGAAGTTCACCGGGACTTTTCGCTATTCAAACATGCTTTACGCGTATATAAAGATATATCTACTATAAATGGGCCTTTATAAAACGGCTCAAATTCTTTTTATAAACTGCTGCAAAGCCGTATCTATATGTAATGTATATCAAAGATACTTACGTGTGTATGTAGATATATACATACATTTATATTGTTTACATATACGTATAGTATACATATTTATATGCCTCTACTCGCGGCACTATCGGTTTCTGAGTGTTACGAAACCGCGCGCGCGCGCGCGTTGATGTATTCGTTGCGTTTACGAAGGACGTTTAATGGCCCCAAATGTTAATTTTCCCTGTTTGTTTATTCAATGGAATTAATTTATCACCAAAGCATCTCTGTGTACTCGCCACAATATAACCCTATGCACATTATCAGAACCCAAAAATACTGCACGAACGACAAAAAAAATTGGGGAGAAAAGAAAAAGAGAGAGAAGAAAAAAGGGAAGAAATTTGCATCGCCTCCGTACCATATTTTCCATAAATTACATGCGTACATTAGAAATAAAAAAAAAACGGAAAAAAAACATTATTCCTAATTAGATACATCACGAAAGGAGGGCAAAAAAAAAATATATATAAAACAATAATAAAAATATCAGTCCTCAAAAAATAATATGAATACATAATTCCGGGTCACACCCATATACATAAATTAGCCGATTTTCCCTGTTTCATTTGAATATCACATGCTAAAATTGTTCCTTTTTTTCTTCTACTTCCTTTTCTCTTCTTTTTCTCATTCTTCATCCGCAGGATCGTACAATCGGTAAGTAAGTACGTACGTCGATTTAATATCAAATGTTTGAAATAATGGACATTCAGCATTCGAATGTTTTTGAAATGAAATTTCATCTGAACAAATGTATAGGTGATATGGATATGTACTTGAACATAGTTGTGAAAAGAATAAAGAATAAAAATATGTAGATTTACATATATATTAGTGTGATATGCGATATTTGCGTGCAAGCGCGCGTGTAATATAAATAGTGAATTGTATGTACGTACGCTGCTATGTACCCGCGGGTGGGATTCGTGCGTTATATATGTTGTATATACCTATATATATGCCAGATTTTTAAACATGTTATATTTGTACGTTATACCCAAATACATAATATATAACGCGTGCGATATATGTACGTACACGTAAATATGGGTGAATGCGTTTCGTGCGGCGTTGCATAGAGCAGGTGTTTATAATTGATCAGTTAAATTCACGCTACGTGAAAATCCTGGAGCAAAAAAAAAATAAAATGCATCGATGCTGATGCTGCTGCTGCTATCGCTCTATAGCAGGAGGGGGTGTGGAATACGCGTGCATATATATATACTGTACCTTGTACATAAACATATAGAATACATTTCCCTATACATTATGTACAGTGCGACAGAGAAACAGAGCGGAAAATCAATGACAGGTTATTATACAAACTATGTATACGAATGATATATTATGGGTGGACAGTTTTTACGCGGTGAAAAAAAAACCCGGAAAATCATCGTCACGCGTACATATAATGATAACGATATTAACGATAATGAAATTTTCAAACGTGATTACTGTCCTCGTTTATTATACGACGAGTTCGTTCGTGTATAATATTAAAATAGTTACGGATGATATTAAAATGCGATTTTAAAATATCGGGAAAACGTTAGAAATTTTTTTTAACCATGGTAATATACTCAAAGTTAATACAGCGGTGCACTGCCGCAAGCATGCATACATGCATATTACATAATTAATTTATCTTTTCTTTTTTATTTTATTTTTTTAAATTTGAACGTTTCGACCGAAACATAACCATTGCACTCTCAGCAGCGGCAACGGCAGCAGCAGCAGCAGCAGCAACCGAAATAATGATCATGGTAAGATGGCGATTATTACCAGCAAACCCTCTCATATACATCTAAAACGTACAACTATGTACATGTAACACGTGTGTATGTACATATATTACGTATACATATCGATGTAAATAGTTACGTACAATATACAATATAATACATACGTATGTCTGTATATACCTATATATGAAGTTCAAAACTTAGGCTATAGATAAGTCTCGGGCACACATTATGAACTCTGTGTATATATTTGGATATATCCATGTATCCGCCTCTATATATTACGTGTATATAGGTAGACTGAATACATGCAGAGAAAATGGACGGCGAAGGGAGGGAGGGAGGAGAGAGAAAGGAGATGGGGAGGGACGACCCTCGGTGGAGAAGAGCAGCAGCTATTCCTGCAGCGTGACTTGAGGCGGCTTACAGTGACGCTCAAACGATATTGGTAAAAATACGGGTGAACCGGAGAAAACGATTCTTCATTTTTTCCTTTCATTTCTTTTTATAATTTCAAACTGATTTTTTTCCCATATTTCCACGATTATCAAATCTTTACAGTTCGGTCACGGACATACGCGTACATACACGTTCATCTATTCGTACACGTACGAAATGAGCGACACTGCAGAGAATTCTACGGCGTTATAAAATTTTTTACAGATAATTAGACACGTAACATATATGCGCATGTGGATATATAATATATCTATATGTACGTATATACATAATGTATATACATGTACGGACCTTCATATACATGTATATTAATACTGTACCATAATATATCAAGTCGGATGGAAATGACAAGTTGAAAAAAAAAAATTGAAAAAGAAAAAATGAAAAACTACGGAGAATAAACGTGTAATATTATACATAGTAGGTTTATGCGATAACGAATCTGGTTATTATTATTATCTTTCCTTTTTTTTTTATCTTCCATTGTTATTATTATAATTATTGAATTATTGTCGTCAATGTTAATACCTGTAACCCGTTTCTCTTGATTTTCATTGTTATTATTATTATTATTACAAACATACGTATTACAAACCTGATTCATCAAATTTTCAGTAACACGCCGAGTTTCGGTTGGAAAAAAAACAAAATAAATAAAAAAAAACAAATACGACACCGAGTATATAATATGTATATTTAATATATATAACTTGTACATGTAACACAGCTAAATGCACATATAGTATACAATACATAAACGTTTACCGGCCACTTCAACGCTCTGCGTGCTTGGAAATGCGTTTCCACCCGCCTGTACGTGTATATTATATACACATATACATATATGTATATATACAAACGTGTATACATACGATATAGATATACATATATACGTGTTTAGTGCAGGGTAATTTCTCTCGCTGTGTATAACGTAGTTTGTGGATATAGTATTACTGTAAAGTTTAGAGACTGGCTTCGGCTGCGGTAAATACATATGTAAAGGTAATATATTATATACATACATGCATATATACATGGAAACATACACGCCTAAATTCTAAGTTTCAAATTAGACGAGGAGTCCTGCATATATAGGAATATAGTAGAATATCTTCGCCTGACCTTAATTCGGTTTAAATTTATTCAATTACAAACTCAACGTGTTTTCTTGTCGTCTAACTTTAAGGGTGTTTATTTTCTTACTTAATTTATTAAACCCTAAGTTGGGGGAAAAAAAAAAACGAATAAAAAATAAAAACAAAAAAAATATACCCATTATCACATAAATTTAAGTAGAATATATAAAATCATCAGGTTTCTCATTCTTTCATCCCTTTGAAATTCCCCATATGATACCTAAGATATAATAAAAGCAAAGAAATAAAACAAAAAAAAAAAAGAAAAAAACTTTCATCCCCTTTTTATGTTTTCTTCGTTTTTTTCCTTTCTTTCTTTATATCGTCCCTACATATCCACCCCCCACTGAACAACGACCTCCCCCAACCAATTCCCTCTCTCAACATTTTCTTTTTCCTTTTTTATCCCTGTTTCCTTTTCTTCTTTCTTTCTTTTTTTTTCCTCTTTTCTTTTTCCTTCAACTTTTTTTTTTGCTTCATTTTTCTTCTTCTTACTCTTTCTTAGCGGGTCGTCGTCCTAGTAGATGTCGTATTAAGTCGCTGTTAGAACCGTGATGTGTAAAATATGTAAACGAAATTTATGTAACGTGATGATAATAATAACAATAACAATAAAAATAATAAAAATAATAAATTTCTATATATACGACTATAAGGAGCTTTTATGTAACAGTAGGTATGTATACCGAATCGTCTTCTTAATGCAAGTGTCCGTGTCAACGAGAAATAAGGAGGACCCCGTAAGTCTAGCATAGCTCTATAGAGGCATCTCTCTAATTAGCATTCACTCCCCTCTCACCGGCCACCCGCCCCGCCGCCGATGCGAACGATCCCCTCTTTACCGCCCTCCTTTCCCTTCGCCTGTTCTAATGTTAGTTTGACGTAATTACACTATTCAAAGTACACACGCCCACGCACAATATTACGATCTTCATGCAGAGCTGCATTTGCGCGTCCGTTTATTGCATCGCACACATTCGAATTACAACGATTATCACGATGATGATAATAATAATAATAATAATAATAATAATAATAATAATAACAACAACAACAATGATAACAATAGTATTTTTCGATATAATAATAGTGAAATAAGAAAGAAAAAAGAAACTTCGATACCTCTCAATTTTTTTTCTAATATTTATTTGTTCATTTATTTATTTCTCTTAATGGTTTTTACTTGTCACGTTACTTATTTATCGGACGTAAAGGTAAATGCATAAACCTACGTATATACAAATATAAATATATATATGTATATGCCCAGTTCACGATAAGAAATAAATTCCGCGCGATATTTTTTCTGAACGTAAAAATGAAATGAAATGAAATAAAATAAAATAATAAATACGTAAGAAAATTTGTATGAATTGAAAAAAGCAAAAAAAAATTCTTTCCTCTCGCTCGACTTGTAATTATGAAAAAGCGAAATTATAATAATAATGAGAAAAAAAAAAAAAAAAAAAAAAACAACAGAAAAAAAAGGAATACATAGGTACACGTGAAAAACGGGGTGTAGTTACATTTCACCGAGTTGTACGCAATTATATATATTTTTTTTTTTTTCAAATGATACAAACGCAGGCTGTCGAGTCATGATTAAAATTTAAATATTTAAAATTCTTTTTCGCGAAATATCACGCATGCAATTTTATAAAATAATCTACGTACGCGGGATTTAGATTAATTAATTTATTTATTTATTCATGTTCTTTTTTTTCATTCTTTAACCCTCCGCCTCCCCCCTGCCCACTTTTTTTTTTTTCTCGGTACGCAGATGCTAAGTGTATGCGTATGTGGTACACATACGTTGCATGCATATAATATAGAGATACCGTACATCGTGTACGTACGTACATAGGTATATAGAGTACGATACGTTATTACATTTATATACAAGTAATATTTATTATCTCGGGAGGAGAAGTCGGGGAGTTATTTTTATCAGTATCCAAGTATTTCATGCAAAGTGGGAGGCTCGAAACGCGCTATTCTTTCGTGCTCCACTTTTTTTCTACCGTATTTCTTTCTTTTCCTTTTCTCTCTCTCTTTTTTTCAACATTTTTTCATGTATACCACATCCCCTCTCCTCCCCTCGCAAAGTAACGTACTTTACATACATTTATAGCACTATTATATACACACATACCGAAGTAACATAACAAAAGCCTTATATTATAAAAACATTAATTTTTTTTCTCTCGTTCTTTTCTTTCTTTCTTTTTCTTTTTTCTCTTATTTCTTTTGTTCTTTTTTTTTTTTTTGCTTTTTTCCTAGCCTCAAACCGGATGAATGACGTATGTACACGAGTTATTGTACGTATGTACGTGCGTTCGTGTGATACATGTATTGCATAAGAGTAAAATAGATTGAGAAAATAAAAAGAATAACAATAATAATAAGAAGAAAATTGAATTATAGAAAATTGAAAAACAAAAAAAAACAGATGAAAAAAACAGAATAATGTAATTGAAAAATGTGCTGCAACTGAATGCACCTATACTTATATACATTATCAAGTTATTGTGGCTAATGAACGAGCATTTATTATTGCATCTAATGTATGGTACGTAATGTTGTACGTGTGCACGTGAGTGTGTATATATTAAAAAAAATTAATGAAAAACAAACATGAAAAAACAAAAGACATTAGGTACACGTACAAACGTAATATAGAGACAGGAAACAGTTAAGATTTTATTCCCGCTCACTCGCCTACTGCTGCGTTCGTTCATGTGTGCGAAGAAGAGATTCGTGTGTGTAAACTGTGTAGTATAATCGTATCCCCCATTGAATACAACACGTAGATTTTATATGTCAGTACGATGACGATTAGAGTTGTATGTGAATTATATTTAAATTATATTTATATTTATATATCACATATGTATGTATGTATATGTATATATACGTGCATACACAACGTAACGCGATACGTTTGATATGTATAACTCAAGCGCAGGGACGCATTTAACATTTAATTTTACCTAAAGATTGTTTTATATATTCTGTATGCGACATTAAATATTATTAATCGATTAGATCGTGAACGGAAAATGTATTTATTTTTTTTTCGAAAAATGTCAGCGAACATTTTATTACCCTTGGACGATTATTATCTTTTGTTTCTTCTTTGGTTGCGATATTAATTTCTTCATTCTTATTGTTTTTATTTTATTTTATTTTTTTTGGGATTTTTATAATTTTTTCTAAAAAATTTTCATGTTTCAGAGGCGTATAAAATATAATCTTAGTTTGTACATTGATACGCGTCCTATTATACCAGTTCGTACATATATTTTATCATGACGCCGTCGAGTGGAGTTGGTCAGCACATGTCGTCCTTGAAGTTTGCATCACATATGACAGTGTACACGTATACGATACGATGCATATTTATACATTCGTAGGTTGCATTGAAAAGAATTGAAGGAAAAAACAAAAAAACAAAAAAGAAGCAAATACCGTAAGTACTTTAATTTGTTTATTGAAAATAATTATTCGTGTTACACGGGACATAGCAGCGGATTGTAATCTTCATCTACATATAACATTCGATTCGAGGAAGAATTCGATGAATTTAAATTTTAAAACTTTTCGATCATTTCTTCATTTTCTTTATCGGTTTTTTTTTTCTTCCGTTGCCGGAGCAGAGGCAGCGCGCGGCAGTAGCCAAGCTCCCCGGCGATGAACGGGCAAAGCGGCCATTGTGCTTTTTTCCGTTTTTTTTTTTTTTCTCCTTTTGGTTTTTCTTCGGGAGAGAAAGAGAGATTTTATTTTTCTTCTCTTTTTTAGATTCTTCAAGTTTAGCTGCTTCTATGGGCTTCCTTTTCTCTATACCGATTGCACCATCCGGACGGATCTTATAAGAGAAGCAATAAACCAACAACTAATGGCCTAACAATACATTTCTTGATAAAACGACGACAAAAAAAAATATCAATCGGTTGAAATTTATTATCGGAAACTCGCGTTGTGCGAATTGAAAAAAATTTTTAAAAAATGAATAGGATGATCCATTATAGTTTTGCAGACCGTCAAAAATTCTGCCAAACAATATAACGCGCAATGGTATACAACGATGCGCAAAATATTATACATACACGTGCATGATATGTAATTAATGCATAATCCGCATTAATTATGGTATAAATGCCAATTTCATAATAATGCAAGGACAAATGCAGCGTACGTAAAAATTTCATAGACATACATATATATATATATGTAATACATAATTATATATTTGCCGCGGCCCTGTGTCAGTTATTAAAACTTTAATCATTTCTATTTCAGCGTACAGTCCGTGTTCAAAATTTTCTTCATATACGCCTGTGTAATATCAAATTCCCACTTTTTCTCATCTGCACCGGTAATAGAGAAAAACAAAAAAAATATACACGTACACATGCACCTATGTATGTACATCATATTTAAATACAAAAATTTTTCAATACATAGGGGTAAATGCGTGCGTACATGATATACATATCCGCGTTCACGTAAACGTGTAGTACAGTCGGCGACAGCTGCCCAACTGCTCATATACAATATACATGTGTGTGCATATATAAATACTCATACATGTGTTAAACATGCACATATATATTTTACGTTCGTGCGTATCGGTATAAGTACGGCCTGCCTAATGTCTGGTTATAAATATTACAATTCCACTATACCGCTTATACCGATCTCATATAATACATGTATAGATACTATATACGATGCACAATATATAGATGGTATAATATATACGTATATACTGTACACACCGAAGAAGTTTCGCTTCTTCGATAATGTATCGAAGCAGCCATTTTTCGCTGTATTTTTCTCTTTTCTTTTAGTTTCTTTTTATTTTCAGTTTTATTTTTATTCTTTTCTTTGTCTTCTTTCTTTCGTATTTATTTATTTTTATTTTTATTTTATTTTTTTCCATCCTTTTCCCCCCCTTTCTGTATTTTTTTTTCTTTCTTTTCTGTATTTTTTTTTACCTCTATTCTTTCTTTTTTTTCTTTTTATCTCTTTTATTTTATTTGTCTCCGGAAGGCAACGGTACACGATGCGCGAGAGTATTATATGTACTAAACGAAACGTGTGTATATATACCTATATATTACAAATTTGTACAGCAACGACAAAAAATTAATAAAATTTTTTCATCCCGCATTTTTTTCGTTTGATTTTTTTCCAATCAAACTCTCAGACGATTGTACGTACGTATACGGATAATATTCTAGAGAGAATAAATAAATCTGCGGTATTTGGCAACGCAGGAAAAAAAAAAAAAAAAAACACAGATTTTTGTACTTGATTGTTGTACAATCAAAAAAAATTAAATAAAAAAGAGGAGGTCAATGTGAAACATGAAAATGAAATAAATAAATAATGGCGGTAATAGAAATGAAAGATGATTTTGTTGTTTCTAAAAATGTCCTTTGAAAGAAAATAAAAAAAAAAATAAATAAAATAAAGAACTATCTAGAAAGTAGAAGATGAGTCCCGAGTTGAAGTTTTTCTCGACGAGTTGGGGGTATTCAATATTCGGTCGAGAAATTCTTTGTACGAAATAAGAAGGAAAAAAGAAGAATGAGGGAAAAGGAAGAATTGAAACAAAAATCAACTCTGAAGAGAAAAAGGAAAAAAGGATGAGCGAAGAGGAACGAGGAGGCAGGAGGGAGGAAAGACGAAAGGAGTTGAATATATATTCTTCTCCTTATCGCCTGACATCGCCTACTCCCGCAGGTCCCGTGAGCCTCCTATGATGCGTGGGTATAATTACCGCGACCGTTCATCATGACGCTATACAGAGTTCACGGTTTTTACCAAAATTAAACCTAATCCTTTCATCCTCCGATATTAACATCGCGTATTTAAACAGGTATAATATACAAACACCTCCATCATTTACCAAAAATTCTATTCACACGTTATGAACATGGTATACGTGCGGAAATTTTTTTATTTTCATTTTATTTTTAATTATCGTTCTCGGTTCGTTCGTAAATTATTTACACCTGATATCGGTTATTGAAATTGTAAATTTTTAAATTTTTAAATTTGAACACACGGGTCTAAAAGAATTTGGTCAGATGAAATTGAAAAGCATACGAAAGAAAAAAAAAATAAAGAAATTCAATTTTTATATCATCAAATATGAAGTTTTTCATATTTTTTTTTTTTTTTCATTTTCCGTCCTCGTAATAAAAATTTAATCGACGAGAGAGAGAGAGAAAGAGAAAGATAGAGAGAGAAGAAAAACAGAACGCGTTACGCGCATGATGAGGAGATAACGGAATAGAAAAACGAGATAAATTAATATGAAATGAAAATATATTAAAGCGATAAAAAGTCAATTAAATATCCTCTGCATTAGCAGTTTAATTAATTAAGCTGGTATTTATCGATTGAGCCTCGAGTATTTTCCACGGCCTCGTGTAACACGGACGACACCGCTATGGTCCCGAGTACGATCCTAAGGGGGAAGAGGGAGCCCCGAGAGGGTGAGAGGGAGTCAACCTGCTCGAAGCAGTGTTTCTCAAACTAAAAGTTTTTCATTTTTAAACGAATCCCTCCGTACATTGAATATCGTAGATAAATGATGGGATTTAAAATCTTCAATTATCGACAATCAATTTACGATCTTAAAAAGTATTGATTTCATTTCATCTATCTCTTTAATTCTTTTACATTCATTCATTGAGGTTGGCCGTATCGAAATATAAATTTTTTCATTATTTCTTTTTCTTTTGTTTTTTAGTTTTTTAGTTTTTTTTTTTTTGATTCAACTTAATGAGATATCACTATTATTACCATACAAGGAAAAACCTGAAATTCCGAGTAACGCATTAAAACGCGAAATTTTTTTTTTCATCTCGCCAAATTAACTGAATAAATTAGAAAAATTTCAACATTTCTTCAATTATTATTATAAATAATAATATTATTATTATTATTACTATTTTTTAGAAAGTCCATTTCTTTACCTATACACACACGCACACACACGTGAGTAAGTACGACGGTATTGTAATTATTAATATAATATTATAATATCAGTGTCTGACTCACGTTCGACCATTCGTTCATGGATTTTGATTAAATTTTTTTATTTCGCATCAAAACTGACGGATTATTATTTGTATATAACGCACGTACGCGTTATCTCCATGTACCAATCACTATGGTACGGAAAATGAAAAATATTCAAATATTTCAACAACGATGATATCGTGCGAAAAGAAAACTATAGAGATGATTATAAAGTTGTGAAGATATCGATATGTAATATTATACCGCCCGTCGGATGATCGCATGATGCGACAATGATAACGTACATATAGGTATACAAGACATAGCGAATCACGGAATTTATATTATTCAATAAAACGTGACGAAACATTGACGCGATGAACGTACAATTTAAAGACGACGATGATGATGATGATGATGTGTCGGTTTTATCCTACAGAGATCCATAGATAAAATACGTACGTGCCAACAAAACATCGTAATATCGTACGTACTTGGTGAATTTTTTAACGACTAAATCATTTGAGAAAAAGAAAAAAACAAACAATAACAACAAAAATAATGTTTTTTTTTTTTTCTTCGCGACACTCATGTACCAAGAGACATGGGTTAGTGAATAAAAATGAATAACAACGATATAACGATAATTAGATGAAGAAACAAATGATGGTATAATTACAGTCGAATGATATTTTTTTTTTAATTTTGTTTTAATTTTCTTTCGTTTCTTTTCTATTTTTTTTTTTTTTTTTTTTTCTCAATTTTTCTCTTTTTCTTTTCTTTCTTTTAATTTTATACAAACAAGAGAACTTTGCAGCACACACCGGTAGAGCGGCGAAGTGAATTTAGTTTATTACTTTACGAGTATAAAGAGCTCTGGAATAAGAGGTAGGGTACATATATATAAAGTACATACATATGTACGTACATATAAATATACATGTGTGTATACACATACAAATATATATGTGTACGAATACATACGTATATACATAAATAGAGGGGGAAGCAAGTAGTTTATTGAGAATTACTGTGATAAATAATGTGAGGGGCAGCGAGCGAGAGAGGAGGGTACTCTCGGGCGGGGGGCGGAGGGGGGCAGAGAGAAAACTGAAGAGAAGAGCAGCAGAGGAGAGAGAGAGAGAGGGAAGAATAAAGGGGAGAGGGAATAGAACACGACGGAGGAAAGCAAGGGTGGCACAGAGGGAAGGGAGGAGTTTCGGGGCAGGGAGAAACGGGGGGAAATATACTTATACACTCCGAATACGGAGCTCCCCCTATAACCGTGTGCGCCGTTGCGCATGCATACGGCAATGGTGTGTGTAACGGAGAAAAATAAAGAGAGAGAGAGAGAAAAGGCAATCATCTCTGTCCCACTACTACCGACGGTGCTGTTGGCCCTGCTGCACAGATATACGTACAGTACATATATACATCTATGTAGGTACACGTTATGTTATTGAACCAGAAAAAAAAAGAAAATAAATAACAATAATAGAGATAATAATAATGACGATGATGATAATGATGATATTGATAATAACAATAAGAGTTTTAAAATCATGGTAATATTAATTCAAGTACGCACATATATTATTATTATTATTATTATTATTATTATACGTGAATTTTTTGCAAAAGTAAATTATTTCCATCTTTTTTCTTTTTATTTCGTTTTGTTTGTTTGTTTTATAGATTTTATTTCCAGTTTTACCAATTCTCTCTCTCTCGCTCTTTCTCTCTTGCTTATTTCGTTTCTGTAAAATTTTTATTTCTTTTTTTCTTTTCTTTAAATTTCTTCATTTTTTTTTTTTTACACTTTTTTTATTCTTCGCTCCGTTTTATTTCTCTCTTTGACCTCGTTTACGCGGGCAGCCGTATTATGTATATATAAAAATCCATACCTACACATAGATGTGTATATATGAATGTATATATGTATAATATGTATGTATCTATAGGTAAATATATTTATATACACCGTTTATATACTACACCTCTTATACCTGCAGTTTAATGATTGTATGTATACGAGTCGTTGGCATAGGTTATATATAAGCGTGAGTAACTTATGTGACGGACTATACAATATATATACATTATAAATACACAAATGTATACATGAATATGGTATACATATATATATGTATACCTAGATATAGATATGTGTTATAGGCATACAAACGATATTTTTATATATGATTCATTTTACGATCACAGAGAATAAACCTCGCAAGAGATTTTGAATATAATCGTATAAGCTTCGCTTTTTCTCTAGTATATAATAAGAGTATGAGGTTTATACATCGGTAATTGTCATGAGTTATATACCTATATTGTATTGCGTTAAAGGGTATAGGGAATTATACTTGGCATTGGAATAGCGATATTAACTTGTACATTTATATACTCTTTAAAATTATACGACATGTACATTATTATTCCAGCTATTGATTAGATTAGAAATTCCGTTCTCGAGGTATTTAACACGTTTTTATCATTATTGTTATCATTAACATTATTTCATTTTATTTATTTTTCGTCTCTTTGAAACTTTTTCCGTATCAGTTTTATACCTGCTTTCCGTGCTCTTATTTTCTCACGATGCTTGAAAGATATAAATTATGGTACATCCGACTCCGTCGATGACAAAATTGAAGAAAAAAAAAAACTGAAAAAAAAAACAAATGAAAAATATTTGTAATTTTTGTTCGATCGATTTTTCATCGATGTATAATAATAATGTATAGCAGTATAATAAATCACGTAAATTATACTGCATCATCAACAGTTTTTTAACTGGCACTTCGAAGGCGTTATATATATAGATAGATATATATACATAATAAGTATGTATAATTCCAACGCGATGACGATATACTGCAGACGCGTTAATATTATAATTCCATATCCCTCCCCCCACCCCCCTCTGGTCACCCTCACTCTCTCTCTTTTCATTTATTTCCCTCTCTTCTTATACCTCGAACGACAATTTTCCCCACCTATTCATGTTATATTATACACGGATAGAAACTTTATAAACGGATGGTGTAGCGATCGAATTAAAAATGGCGTCCAAATATTATTGTTATTAACTTAACGTATGCATATTTATATAGGTATATTATATGTACAAAGGTATTTCATTCTGAAATTATCGATAGAAAAAATTTTGCAATAAACAAATTTTCTCTATTATATGCATACAAGTATATCGTAGGTACATGAATACCGTGTTACATATAATATACGTATATTATATGAGTAAATAGATAGAACAAGAAAAAAAATACGACGATAACGAGCTGGAAATAATGTCCCATCCAATTTATGTGTATGTACTGCAGAGGTATATAGGTATGTGTAAGGAATACGCCACGAGCCATGTGTTTCTAACTGATATACATACACGTACTATATATCTTCATAGTTATATACTTGAAATATTAACCCTCTCTAAGTCTGCAGAAGGAGCTTCGGTGTAAGCTTTCTCATACCCCCAAAGGATCAGTGTTCGAGGCAAGGGGTTAAAATAGCTGATTGAGAAGAAAGACGACGATGTGTTAACTCCTGTACGACATTAAATATTGTATGATATAAAATATCTTATCAATTGAATTCTAATGTTACTTCTCCATTTTTAATTTCTTATTACGTTTCAATCGTGATTCTCGTGAAAAATGATTGAAATTTTCGATTCGCAGGTCGGTGCAATAGCGCGGTGCTACAGATATAATACGTAAATATGAAAGAAAAAATTATTGCACGATTCGAATGAAAACTGAAGAGAATAAAATAAGGAAGAAAAAAACTAAATAAATGAAAATAAAAAAAATAAAATGAAAGTGAAAGAACATAAAAGAATGAAGGATTGTACCTAGGACGGAAAGACAGCCAACTGTTAATCATGTCTAAAAAGATTTTCAATTTTTTTTTTTTCTTCCTCCTGGTATTCATTTATAAAACCCATTCTACTACTAGGTATACGTTGCGTACGAAGAAATACAATAGATTTCGAATACGGCAAAATACCGAAATAACGAGAAAAAGTGGGAAGGTAAGAGAGAAAAGAACATAAAAAATTACGTGAAAAAAATAATAATGAAAATAAATCACTCAATAAATAAAGAAAAATAAATGAAAAACTGAGAGGCGAAAAAAAAGAAGTACGTACGCTTGTATGAAAAAAGAAATGATGTAGATATGTGGATATATATATTATATATAGATATATATGTATACCTATGTACATAAAATATACTATATATGATAGAATCGATGGCGTCTTTGCGGTACAAAAACACACATTTCAAACACGTAATCAGTTTATACCCCGTTTCGACCCGCTCTTTCCCTCTTCCATCCCCTCTTTTTGGCTCCGCAATCCCCACTTCTGTATCACCCCTTCCCGCCCTTGCAGTATCCCCGTCTCTCTCATCCCCCACTATACGGACCCGACTGGTTCAAAGAACACGTTACACGATGAGAAAATTCTATTATTTCAAAGTTGGGGGTGTGTTAATAAAACATTTCGGACCACGAAGATAAAACAGATTTTTACTTCAAGTCACACGAAGGGACTGTTGAAATTTTTCTTTTCATTCCTTCAGGAGTCTAATTAAAATATTAAACATTATTCGTTACAAGTTAGACTTTTTCTTCACCATATCAATATTATCGTTTCGAACATATTTCGCATCGTGTTACACATACTTGGCCACGATTTCATATTCAGGCGAAGGAAAGTATTTTGCATAATTTATTTTAATGTAATTTTTTTCTTTTTCCTTCGTTTTTTTTTTGTTTTCGTTTTTTTTTTCCTGCTCAACTACGCGCATATTTCAGACAGCTTTTAAGTTAGTAGCTAAAGAAAGAAGGAAAGAAAGATGAAATAAATAAAGGGGGCAGGAAAATGGGGGAAAAAAAACAAAACAATTTATATATCTCTAATAATACATATGTATACATATGAAAAAGAGGGGAGATAATATGATTCTGGTCTTTGTTTAATATAACTTTCGATATCGCGTATCTATAAACCTATCTAACGTATCAATAATATATTATACGCATGAATAGTTAATAAATTTATTGCAACTTAAATGTGCACAATTAATTTGTTCGTTCGATATGGATATTCCAATGCACTACATTTTTTATTTTCAAATTCATTTACGTGTTAATGTTTAAATAAATAACGTAATTGATCGTTACGCAACTAAATGATAACAATAACAATAACAATAATAATAATAATGAAACGGCGAGTTTTAATATAATGATACAGGAAATTACGATATTCAGTAATGTAGCTATACTACATTGCACCGATGCAGAAATACGACGTGAATATGCAGTTTATACGCGGAATAACTATAGGTGAAAAAATAACGAAATGAAATGAAAATTAATTTTAAATAGATAGTTATTTATTAATATTCAATATAAACCTACGTACGTATCTAACGTCGTTACGTTACGTACTACAGGTTAGATTAGGTCAGGTCGATTTCTATCGATCGAATCGCGCGCACACATACGTACGGAGAAACGACACAGAGACAGCACCCACTGCAATCACAATTACCTCCTTCCCAATTAATCAGTATAATAACTGTGTAATATTAATCGAATAAAGGTTATCGCAAAGGCTTATTATACCGGCAACAACAACAAATCACTGATGTTCGATTGTCTCTCTATGTAATACATATGTACAATATACATGTATGTAATATATGTAATATATCTGTATGTATGTACATTATAATAACCGTGACACACTGTGCGTGAATGGATACATCTGTACATATATACCATATATACTAGGGCGTATATATGCAGATATATGTATACGCACATATACCTATGTGTATATTGATCTAATATGTCATAATGATAAAGTAATGAGTATAGATAATGCGAGAAGGCTGATAAAACTTCGACTATGATAACAATAGAAATTATGATAAATTATGTAGATTTTTAATGCATTTCAAAAGGTAAAACTCATCCCCGTTGAATTGAAAAGAGAAAATAAAAAAAAAGAAAGAGAGAAAGAAAAACAAAGTGAACATAAGATAAATGAATTATTTATTCAATTAAATAATTAATTAATTCGAAATCACGCATCGTGTGTAATGTGTATGAAACTGCTGCAGGTCTTATCTTATTTATATCCACATGTATATACTTATATATTTACTATAAAAATTTTTACGCATTCAACAAAACTTTATCTTTGAAACTGATAAAATTAGCGGCGACCGTGTAGAACTTTTACATACATAACATATATATTATATATCCATGTACAAACGAGCATAGATTATGTATAGTTAACGTAGTTAAATTTATATAGACTTATACATGTACTATAGGTGCGTACGTAAAATAATCATAATTTGTTATAATGGGAAAATAATTATGTAAGAAGGCTATTATTACAACGCCATGTGTATATACCAATGTATATATATTTATCACTTGTATTTTATAATGGGATTTATATAGACGGTCATTCGATATTATTAGATACTAAAACTCGTGATTATAATTTTAGACCGACGCATCGCGATTTTGATTTTTTTTTTCCTAACGTATATAAATAATTATTTTTTTTTCCCTTCAAACTTTTTCTTTTTTCATTTTTGCTGTTCTATAACCTTGCTTTAATAGCTATTAGGCGCTGAGGTTTCAAGTTCATCATCGCGTGTGCAAGTCTGCGTGCGAGCGTTTCCCACATATTTATGTATAATAATATATAGAAAACGTGTATTTAACGCGCGTATAATACATACTTGTGTAATATACATAGAAATATAAATACATACATGGAAATAAAAAAAAGATTCTTTAAGCAAACGTCTTGCAGCTCGGACAAAGATATACGCGCGGCTGACGAGTAGCACAACGTCATCGCAGAAAATATGGCGGAATTAAAGACGATGAATTTTTAATAGAAATATAATTCAATCGATTCAGAATAATGTGATAATCACTTGAGAAGATTATTACGATGAAATATTCGAAACCGAAAACTCGTAGGTGATGAAAAAGAGGAAATAGGAAAAAAAAGAACGAAAAATATAAAAATATAATTCTTTCATTTTTTTTTTTTTTGATTTAATTCAACGTCATTATATTACTGTTATAATTATAATCATTTTTATGATAATTATTATATACCTAAGCGCGCGGTTTTTGTTTGAGAAATCGATATGATTTTCTTTCGGTGCCCTCGCGGCTGCGTGGCCTTGTATTGATTGCATAATCTGATATAATTATACAAAATTGCTGTATATAAATATGTAAATATATATAACATACAATATATATGTAGTTAAATAAATATAGAAACATTCATATATATGTTTATAACAACGAGTATAATTCGTAAATTTATACGTTGTTAGAAAAACTTTTATCATGTAAATGTTAAAGAATGAGGTATATATAGAATGACGATATGTAACATAACTTAGATACACCAATCTATGTATAAATAAAAACATATGCACACAGGCAACCATCGGCTTTTAAAACAACCGCAAAACTTTTATATAATTCATTCGTGACAAAGAGATTAAAATTATTCGATAAGGATATTTAATATACTATACACGGACACGTATATACGTATGTATGTTATACATAAGGTATAGATATCGAAAGCGGGAACGTTTTTAGATCCGTATATATATATATATAATATATATATATATATATATAGATATATCAATAAACACGTATGTAGTACAATATTTAATTAAATTTGAACGAAGATAAAAAAAAATTAAAACTATAAAAAAAAGGAAAAGGCAAAAGCTAGTCATCAATAAAAGATTTTAAACCAGCTGAATAGGAGAAAAAAATATATATGTGTACGTGGTATATAATACATCATATATATATATATATATATAGTATATCTATGTCGTAAGCAGAATTTCAACGATTCCATTTACCACCATTGCGATAAAATGAGGATCTGGTATATCTGTGTATATACCAATAAAAAGAAAAAAAAAAGGATTAGTCATGAGAACTTCCGAGTAGAAAAAAAAGGAAAAAAAAAGAAATTAAGTAATGATAATAATGATAATAATAATAATTATAATTATGATAATAACAACGATAAAACGTTGTTATGATCGTGTGGTAAAATATTTACACGTACGTCCAGTACGAAATACGAGTTTTGCAATGATAGGTTTACATCCTATTTAAAAAAAAAAAAAAAAAGAAAAAATCTGCACTCGTACCTTGCGATGCGAAAAAAGTCTCAAAAAGATTTCAATCGAAAAGCGAAAAAAATTTCCGATAACTCGATCACTTCGATGTATAGGTCAATTTAATTAGCGAAAATTAACAACGCTATGAACTGCACGTCATGAATGAACAAGCTGTAGGAAAAAAATTGAAAGAAAAAAAATTCTCAACGGAAGTAAAATTAAATTACAAAAATTATCAATGATCTTGAACAGCCGAAAATACGCGTGCAAATATAATAGGAATTTACGAAATTCGTAATATTCTTTGCACACATAATTACGCATAACTCGTTAATTAAACATAATTACACAGTCATCGCGGGCAGGTAATGTCTATACCGATATTTTTATTCCGGAATTTAACGCGAGCTGAAAGAAACGAGGAGAAACAAAAAGGATTAAAAAAAAAATCATTAATTACGTTACTCGGTCGGTAAGGAAGGTTTCACCGGTGTGAACGAAATCGGATTGTAATAATAAATATTTTCGACGATCTTGAGCATGATAGGATATGTTTAAAAAATGTATTTGCATAGAATTAACCGAATGAAGAATGAAAATGAATTCGAAAAAAAAAAGAAAAAAAATGAGGAACGATAATCGCTTAAAAATACTCATCATTTAATACGAACGATGATGCCTATATGCGACTCTGGGATGTAGGTATCCATATCGGTATAAATGATATGGGTAAAGTTGAAAGGCAGTTATCCAGATTCGATCTTCGTAATACCGATCAAGATAACCGCTGGTCGTGACTATTTGCATTTATGTACGAAGGCAAGGTAAGGTAAGGTAAGGTAAGGTATGTATAAGGTATACTCTGGTATTCCCCCCTTTTCCGCGGTCGCTTCTCCTCGTCTTTTTTCTCATTTTTTTTTTCTCTCTTTTATCTCTTTTTCTTTTTCATCTTCTGCAGCAGCAGTAGCCGCCGCATTTCGAGCTTGTCGTTTTCTTTGGTTTAGATATACTTTTAAAAAGTTATACGAGTTACGACGTTTCGTACAGATAAACCGTGCGCTCTGTATCTTTATAATATGTATGTATGTAAGAATCCTATGTATATGTATGTACGTACATATAACACACTTTCTTTCAATGTCCGGGCAGCTGCTGAATTTTTCTCAAGTTCTTCCAAAATAATTGAGATGTTTTTCTTTCCTTTTTTTGTTAGTTTTTTTCTTTTCTTTTGTTTTCATAGAAAATTCCCAATTAACAGACACGATAAAAATGAAAAATTTGGTAACTTAATCAGATAAATCACGCAATAATCGAAAATTTCATATTTTTAAAATCTAATTGAAAACGTGTATGTATAGAGTGTGAATCAACAAATAATTGTCACTATATCCAGTATAATCACGGTGAAAGTGAGTAGGAATTGTAAAATGAAACTAGAAAAAAAAAAAAAAAAAAAAACAATATATATGAAATAAGATAAAACAAAATAGATACAATCAAAATCCGATAGTCTGATAATAATTATCGAAACGATCTCGGGGAATAGACGAAGAGGGTATAAAAATAAAAATAAAAGAAAAGAGAAAAGAAAATACTCCTCGATCACTCTCCCTTTCCGTACGTGAATTTATTCCCGAAGATTCTCGTGTCTGTATGGACCGTACATACCTATACGGGATATAAGGTCTCTCCTTTATTCGTCCGTTCTACGTGCTCGTGTAGTCGTTTTGAAAGGTGAAACTCGTATAGTATATAACAATAAGAAAGAAATGAATTATTTTAGTTTGCCGTAAGCGACTGCAGTAGCAACAGCAACAGCAACAGCAGCAGCAAAAGCAAAAGCAAAAGCAAAAGCAGCAGCGCGCCTCATGTGTTTGTCCCGAGATAACGTATGTGTATAATATGCGAGCGGGGCGGGGCTGAGGAAGGGGAAGCTAATGACGAACGCTTATCTCTCAGAAATACGATACTCGTCTTTGAAGACAATTT
Organism: Athalia cordata; assembly: GCA_963932425.1. Lineage (NCBI taxonomy): Eukaryota > Metazoa > Arthropoda > Insecta > Hymenoptera > Athaliidae > Athalia > Athalia cordata. Next base: position 20,585,000 of record OZ010625.1, read on the forward strand.
TTTGTTTCTTTCCTCAATTTTTTCTCAATTTTTTTTTTTTCTTTGTTTTTTCTTCATTCAATAATAATTATCACGTGTCATTGTCGGATAAAAGAATATAATAATACATACATATACGCACACACACATAAATTAATGAATGTAAATTTATCGAAGGGGAAATATCTTTCAACTGAATTAGAGATATTGCATTTCATAATTAAGAGAAAGACGAAGGAAAAATGAACAATTAAAAAAATTAAAAAATTATTTGAATAAATAACACACTTTATCGAATTGTAAAAAAAATGTATAATATATATTTTGGAATAAAAAACCATCGAATAAATAATTGTAAATGAGATATGAGAAGGATAACGAGATTAAAATAAATAAAATAAAATAATAATTTGAAAAAAAAAAAAAAAAGGAATAAAACAAAAAAAAAACAGATGACATACACCGTCGAGAAGTTCGGAGTCGAGCCGTTGCTATAGCAACGAGTAAAACCGGCAAAATATTGTCCTCCTCATCCTTCTCCTCCGAGAAGAAACCCTCCGGGTATATAAGAGAGGCGAGAGATAGAAAAAGAAAAAACATGAAGAGAGAAGATGGGAGCAAAAAAATTAAAAAAAGGGGTAGAGACGAAGCGGTGGAGTATTTATAAATCCGTATAGAGTATATAGATACGTAGTCGAGTAAGTTAAAATAAATTTTAATACATATATATATTCTTGAAACAATTATTATTATAAGAGCTGATATTATACCGATATAAAAATTCATACTATGTACAAAGGTATTATAGTTCGAATGGAAATCCAACGGCATGAAATGAAAATAGTTAAATTGCTAAAAGGCGACGTTCAACGTTGCGGAGTTGCGAAATTTTAAAATTATCTCAAAGTAATCATTATCATCGTCTACGTATTCGATGCACGGCTTCGATTCCGTCTGAATTAAAATTAATTTCGTACAATTCAATAAATCTAAAGAAATAAATTATTTTTCACAAATAATAACTGGTTTACATGCGTATACGGATATACTTGAATTGACAATAATAAATGTCGGTAACTGAGAAAACAAATCAGCGAGATAGAGAAAGAACAAAAGCACTGACTTGTTAGATATAGACTATGAAATAATAGTAATAAGAAAGGAACAAAAAAGAGAGAAAACGCATCGAGTAACACGTACTTTTTCGATTTATAAAGAGGGATTTAATATCTGTTTCGTTATCTTCTAAACCTGGGCAAAGCATCGGCAGCGGTAGCAGCAGCAGCCATCTTGGTATCTCCGATCGTATTTCCGAACTAGGACGCATAATATAACGTTCGCATTACATATAACGTATATTGCGATAAATTAGATTCGCATGATTCTTGAATGATTATTATTTTTTTTTTTTTGTTTACATTCAACTCCAAATCAAGGAGTCGAACTAAACTACAGAAGGAAAGCAAACGCGAGAAAGAAAAATGAAAAAAAAAGAAGAAACAATAAACTTTTTTGATATTTGAAAAATTAACCTACATCCGGTAAAAAAGATATTGCGCGATTCCCTTATCCCTCTCTTTCTGAGTATCATACTCTTTTGCTTCTCCCCAGTTTTTTTTTTTTTTTTTTTGTATTTATTCATTTTTTTCTCAGTTCATACAGACGTGGTTATGTTGTAAAAGTAATACATATATACTTTGCTTACGAACTTCCTTCATCTTCCCCGATTAGGATGGAAGAAAAAGAAAGAGAAAGCAAAAAGAATGAGATGAAAATTAGAAAAGAGAAAAAATAAATAAAAGACAAGAGAGGACTTTTTTTTGTCTCTCCTCCGCGTAACCCGCGACTCCCGTGTGTTTTAAGCGTCGTATCTACCCTTAACGCGTACAGTCCGTTCTTTACACGTTGGCAAGTCCCTACAGTAGTAGACTTAACCGTCATTGCGGTGGGATAGGGAGAGGGTGGTGGGGGAGAACAGGGAGAAGGGGAAGCAGTGGGGATGAGAGAGAGAGAGAGCGATAAAGGGGCGCGAGGAAGGGAGAGAAAAAGTGGGGAAAGGGAGAGGAGAGACAAAACAAGTGGACGTGGGCAACGACCGGATACTCAACCGTCTCTCGTCTCACTCCGTGCGCGGAGTTTGTCGTGTAAAGTCGTCTCTGTTCTACCGATGTACATATATTTTACATATATATACATGTACGTTACGTTATTACATGCACGCATATATATATATGTGACTATGCGGGAATATATGAGTATGGCAGAAGATACGGAAAGATGAACGAGAAAAAAAAAAGATCAAATTAAAAAAACGAAAAAGGAAGAAAGAAATAAATGGAGAGAGAGAAAGAGAGAGAGAAAGAGTGAGAAATGGTGAGAATCACATTATACCTATATGTGGTATATATAAATATACATACATAGCGGCGAAATGGTGTGCATTACAAACTGCATCATCGGTTAAGAGAGTTTCAAATATGAAACACGTATAAGTTGATCGTTGTCAAGGCCTTTCTTGTTTTTATATGCATAATAAATATACATACTATATATTATTGTTGTTATTTGAGAATCACTCAAGCATATGGCTTGTACATGTACAGTGTAATAAAATATCGTTTATCGTAAAGAAGAAGAAAATAATAGTGATAAGAAACGAGTTGAAAAAAAAAAGAAAAGAAACGTAAAAAATGAATTTTTTTGTTTTTCGATTTTTACAACGTACAATTCAGAAATTCGTATTGATTTGAAGTTTAGTGAAAGAAATGAAAATAAACTGAAGCTATAAAAGAAAAATGATACAAGAATATCAGGCGATCAATCAATCAATCAATCAATCAGCTCTGAGAAAACGATTTTAGAATCGTTTATCAATTCCATTTCACACATAGTTATATATATTATATGCTTATATATATATACATGTATATATTCCTACTTCGATCGATACTCTTAACACCGAGCTACATAAACATTATAAGTTATAACCATATTACGCATGTAAACTAGGTCGTATTTAATTGAACTAGGATAACAAACGATACTTTTATACACGTAGAGAGCGAAAGAGAGGGGGAGAGAAGAGAAGTATAAAAAAAAAAATAACAATAATCACAAATGGAAAAGAAAACACACTCGTTTAAATTTTTCCAATTTCAAATTTTTTTCAAACGTCGTTTAAAAACACAGTACGTACGTGTATACGTACATATGTAAAAAAAAAGATGTACGTATATATATATATATACATATATGTGTGTAATTAAAGTACGCGAGGTTCACAGTGCATCGAAGCAACGTATATATGTACCCTATGTGCTAATTGGCACATGAATCACGTACGAATACATACATACGTGAATACATATACGTACATACGATTCCCCCATATCATACCACACGAACAGAGAACACAACGGTTAGCATGGAGAGAGAGAGAGAGAGAGAGAGAGAGTCTAGGTATATATAGATGAATAAATATATGTTTAAATGCATTTGTACTGTACATGTTTCTACGCGAGTTGGTGTGGAACTGGAAGAGTTACGGAAACAATATACACATATAATCGCACGTACGAATGTATGTATGTAGGTATATAGATGCATGTACATATAAATTATACATATACTGTCGTCCGAACATTATTATTCATCTCGGTGTGCTGCAGCACCGATGAGAGAATATTATCATCATTATCACCATCATCATCATCAACATCATTATTATTATTATTATTGTTATTGTATCATCGGAAATGATCATCCAAATCATAGAAAACCAAAATTATACTATATAGTTATACATATATGCATTCGAGGGTAATTATCATTTTCCAATTACATACCAATACACGATATATAATTATATCGGTGGTTAGTGAATGTGAAAATACTATTATTTTCCCTACGAGTATACATATATACATATGTATATATAATACACATAAACACGTCATAAATATTATGTATAATTAATCATCTATGCGGATCAAGGAGACAAAAGAATACCTATATAATTAATTATACGTTGTTTTGCATATTATACGTCTAGATACGTTGAATGAAAATTTTGCGAAATACAATTTCAACTGAATTCCGTGATATGAATACATACATTCGAAATATATAATTGAAACAAACGTAAAATAATAAATAACAAAATAATAATAATGATAACAAAAACAAAACGATACGGAAATATAAAAGGGATGCGGAGCGGGAGGGGCAGAAAAAAAATACATACATGTAACATAACTTGCGGAAACAGTATAGGTATATATGTATATGTATACACCTATATATATACCTGAATTACATAGGCGGGAAACAGCTTATATTGCGTATCCGGCAGGAAATAATGATGACGATTACAATAACAGCAGCAATAATAATGATGATGATGATAATAATAATAATAATAATAATAATAACGATTAATAATAATAATAATGATAATGAATTTTGCATTTATTATCCATAATGTATACGAAAGATATTAGACGCATGATCGTGGATTATTTTCATTATTTAGCAGCGTTCGCTGTTAAAACGACAGAAATCCATGCCGGACGGCTGCTGCAGCAGTAGGTAGGGTACCAAATGTTTAGTCTGAAGCCATATTTCAAATTTTCCCGATACAAATTTCCTCCCCCTCACCTCTCACCATCCCTTCCGAATTACATCCAGTACCGCTACATACGTACTTTGCACACACATTCATATACGTATATACGAATTCCTATTTACCCATACCAGTCAACCCTATTTACCGCTTTTCATTCGCTGCACTCCACCCCCAACTTTATTGCACCGATATAGATATGTACGTACGTACGTACGTAGGTACGTATACATAGAGCAGTAGCCGGAATTTTCATCTATGCAGTGCAGTCGACTAGATTTTACTGCGTACGTAATAGGTTTTTTTCTTCATTATTTTTTATTTAAAAATTTTTTGTTCTACGTTTAAGTTCGTGGTTTTTTTTTTTGCTGTCTCGTTTTGTCTTTTTTTTCTGCATTCATTCAATCGCTTCGCCTCGAATTCATTCCACGTAGCAATCATCAGATACAAATTTGAAGAAATTTTTCAATTTTTTTTACAAACGACGTAACCATATTAAATACGTTTGCGGAAGAAAAAAAGAGAAGAAGATTTTGATATTCAGAACTAACCGACCGTGGACTATGTTATTATATTTTACGTTTGTTTCGTTTGATTTTTTGTTTCTTTTGATAGAGGAGAAAAAAAAAAAAAAAGAGAAATGAAAGCCGCTTCATATTTCGCACGACTATGTATACGTGTGTACGTACACATAACTTTTTCATTTTTTGTTTTTCCTCTCATCTTTTGATCTTCATAAAACAGACATATTGAAACAAACTTTTTAATGTCCGGATGCAAACAGCCTGCAGTTGGGATTCGTCGTGATTTCTCGCTTCGCAGAATCACTTCGGCGACAACTCATTGAAAACTTTCCCTGATCAATTCCCTTAATTAAAACCGTTGTTATTATCATTATTATTATCATTATAACTTATAATGATAACAATCGTTATCAATATCACGTACTACCCACGTACGTAACGTTTATAAAATTATCATAGAAATGGAACAAAAAAGAGAAAAAAGAAAATAAATTTATACGTATATAGGTCTACTATGTAATACATACTGCACGTATACAGAAGATATTCAAGGTTAATTCTTTTCTCTTTATCGCGGAGACCTCTGACGTAACAAATAGAAAGAAAAAAAAGATTGCCGATGAGAGAAGAATCTCTTTAATCTAAGTCAGTCAGTCAGTCAGTAGTGAAGTCGTCTATTGTGCTTTGTTTTTTTCTTTTTTTGCAAACAACTTCGTATCAATAATTGTTATATACCAATGAGTATTTATATATGTATAGTTGGATAGTTATGTTATATGCATATTATGTATAGAATCCGTATGCAGAATCGTGCACAACCGATCTAAACATGGAGCAGAATATCGATTAGTTAAACAATGAATTATATCTATGTACGAAGCGTATGAGGTACGTGCGTATATAACGATAGGTGATATATTATAGATATAATACGCGAATACATACGGAGTCGATGTGAAAATTTATACGGACAAGATAAATAAATAAATTAATAACATGATGAAAAAAAAAGAAAAACTTTAGAATGATATTCGGTCTTACGATTAGTTTCTCTTTTTACCGCACAGATAACAGCGTCGGTAGAAGAAAAAAAAAATAGGACATCATAATTTTTATAACGTGATAAAATAGAAGGGATAATTTTACTTCGAGTTTTCAAAGTATATTGCGGCGTTGAATTCGCGCGCAGCGGCAGCAGCAGCATCGGCGAGGTCCCCATCCTCCTCATTTTTCCCTTATACTTCCACAAACCTATACCGACTAACTATACATGTATATATACCTTAATACATATGTACAAATTATATCTATATACATACACGTGACAATTGTATTCCAGTCCAAATTTCACTACCCCCTTCCCCCACCCCGCCTCGCTCCGTTTTATTTTACGTATAAATTTGCAGATATACCGTGTACGGAAAACTATTGTCCTCGCATACCGGCGCGGCATGGTGCTATAGTATAAGGGTGGAAAAATGGCGGGGTTGGGGCCGGGGTAGGGGGTGGGGGTGGGGAGGGAAAAGGTCGGAGGGTGAGGTAAATACGGGTCGTGGGAGTGTAATATTTGTCGGTGAAAATATAACCCTTGACGATTTGTCACCTTGCGTCAAATTTCTACCATAATAATAATAATTATTATTATTGTTGGGTTATTATTGTTATTAGTAATATTCGAAAATGATCAGATATTATCATTATATCGGTGAATAAACGTGATGAAAATCGTAAGAGATGGGATAAAAATGATTCTTCATAATATCCGGTATCCATGTATAACGGGGAAATATAGGTATAATCTGGTATATGTGTAAAAAAAAAACAGAGTATATAGATGTACGTAGGTAGGTCTCTATATGTGCGTATATTACACGGCGTGCATGTATGCGCGATGCATATAATGTCGAATTCGATAACGTGGGCTACGTCATAATGTAATAAGTTTTCAAACTGCATTTCACTATTATCTCTCCGCCAGCCCCATGCATTTTCCCCGCTTTTCTCCTCCTACCACGTTCGATGGTTACCGCACCACCACTCTTCGATCCCCTCGTCCCGCCAATAGCAAACGCGGTCGCTTTTATAACAGGTATATATATACGTATATATCTACCCACATACCTACATACATACCTATATGTACTCTACATATAAACCAATGTACGCAGGTATATATGTATGTACAATATAAATTTATATACGCGAATGTGGCGGTAAATGCCTGTGTTTCTCTGTACGTATGTACTGCATACGTATATGTATACGTATATATGGGTTTCCAAAAGCACTGGTGAGTGAGTGAGAGAAAGAAAAAAAAAAAGAAGAAGAATAATGGAAATATATAAAAGGAGAGGGAGAGAGAACCAATTTTTCGTCGAACCTTGAGATATATAATGTATATACACAATATATGTACAGAGTTTCTTCTGCATGCAAGTTTTATAGTTTTAGTTTTTGTTTTTTCTTCGTTTTCGCATAAATTAAACACAGTTCAAAACTAATATAGTACACGTATACGACGAGTATATATGTAGGAGTAACGAGTTAGATAATTAATTGCTAATTTTGTTATAAAAAAAATATCGAAAATTGAGATGAAAAAGTTGAGGAAAAAGAAAGAAGAATTGCGTTACGTCAGAGATCGATAATCTTGAAAAATTTCATAAATTGTATGATTAATATTTATGCCCCGTATCAAAATCAGAATCACGATTAATATCGGTGTTGTTATCGAACGAAAAGTTGAAGAATAATATCTAAAGGAAAATCACTATCATTATGTATTACATATGTATATATTTATATCTACATGCAGGAATAACCTAGAAATATATAGACACACTTACACGCACGTATAAATATAATATCCACGCAGAGTTTATCTCGAATTAGAAAGTAACTAATTTATTTAAACTAACGTACGCGTTCGAAGTTCTTTTTTTTTGTTTCTCTTTTCCTCTTTACTTCAACACAATTTCTGAACAAAAACATTACTTCCTCGATTACATATATGTAACGTAAATTTAATACAACCTACACACCGCAATAATTATCATTTCAACAATAAAAACGAAATATTGAAAAAAAAAGGATAGCAAAAAAAAAAACTGTTATAAAATCAAATCAAATCAAATCAAATCAAATCAAACAAAACAAAACAGAACAAAAAAAAACGTTTTCCTTAAAACTTATACCTACATGTATGTATATAAAATTCTCGCATATAGTTTCAATTTTATTTCACCCTAGGGGTAAGGATAACACGTGTTCCCCGATATACATATACGTATACAGGGTGGTCCATTTAACTCTGCCACCCCGAATAACTTGCCGATTATTGATTGTATCGGAAAGAGTCACGAATAAAAGTTGTTGCATTCGAAGGGGGAAAATGAGTTCTGGAAATGAATGTCATCTGAAGGTCATATCTCATGAGATTTCGGCGGTCACAATGTTTTTTCAAATGGGACCACCTATTTTCTTGTTCACCACAAGAAAGCTGATATCAAAACGCATTAAACAATGTGCAACAACATGACCTTCCGATGACCTTCGGCTTAAAAATTCGTGATTAAACAATGGAGGTGGGAATTCAAGGCGAATGAATTGCATCGGCACATTCAGTACTTTTTTCACGTCATTTATTTCAGCAAGTGCTCGAAATGTCGTCCATCAACCTGGATGCGATTGTTTATTACGCTATTAGGATATCAGGTAGTCTATTTACTACCCCAAATACCAGGAATCGTAGACATCAAACATTCTTCTACTCAGCTAGAGAATCTTTTATTATGCGTATTGACAATTGCATCCAGGTTGATGGACGACATTTCGAGCACTTGCTGAAATAAATGACGTGAAAAAAGTACTGAATGTGCCGATGCAATTCATTCGCCTTGAATTCCCACCTCCATTGTTTAATCACGAATTTTTAAGCCGAAGGTCATCGGAAGGTCATGTTGTTGCACATTGTTTAATGCGTTTTGATATCAGCTTTCTTGTGGTGAACAAGAAAATAGGTGGTCCCATTTGAAAAAACATTGTGACCGCCGAAATCTCATGAGATATGACCTTCAGATGACATTCATTTCCAGAACTCATTTTCCCCCTTCGAATGCAACAACTTTTATTCGTGACTCTTTCCGGTACAATCAATAATAGGCAAGTTATTCGGGGTGGCAGAGTTAAATGGACCACCCTGTATATCTATAGTAAAAGAAGAGACATGAAAAAAGAAGGAAGTAAAATGAAATGAAAAAAAAAATCGATTCGAGCACGATAAGAAAAACCCTCGAATAAAGTTAAAGATGAACATTCCGCATACGAATAGCATTTTAAGAATAAGTTTTTCCTCCACACCTTTTTTTTTCTCGTCTTTTTCTAACTTAACCTCTGGTCTTTTACAACTACGCGAACGTACAGTATAATATAACGTGATACAATATTCCATGCAATCTTAATTTGTTTCCGAATTAAATAGAAAATTTAATCAGCACATTATTACACACATAATATGTACGTATACCGGATTTAATCCATTGTTTTAATTCATTGTTTATTGTGACTTTAGATTGTTCTTTCCACAATTTCATAACGGAAAGAAAAAAAAAAATATATCGATACATCTACACGTACGTAAATGAATTTATTTATTCGTGTTACATATATATTATTGTATACGTATACGCGCTCGTGAATCCGATAAAACAAAAACGAAAGAACAAATGAAATTTCAAAAAAAAAAAATATATATAAATAAATAAATGAAAAAAATTATAATACATATTCTATGTATGTATACCTATGTGACCCGTGATATACAGTGTTGAGTTAGTATACAATAGATACGCGATACGCGATAGCATAATACGATATAGCACGCACACGTATGTACATAATAAAATACATGTACGTATAAATATGTGTATATATACATGATATTACACATATGTATATACGTATAACGTGTATAAAGCGGTACAGCAATATAAATCAGGTCTACCCCGCTTTTCGCTTCACCGAAGTACCTCGCTAACATACATCAGTTTCCCCTCTCTCTTTCTATCTCTCTACGTCTATCTCTATTATATTCATTCCTTTTTATTTATCTTCCTTTTTCTTTCCTACTTTTTATTTTTTCTCTCTACTCCCTCCTAGTTCAACTTCATCTCTTTCCCCCTCCGCGCCGCGCTTTATTTGAACAGTATTCATGTTCACGTTCACGAATATATACCTTCGGCGAGATTATTTTTAGCAAAAGAACTCGATGTAAGGATATATTATATTTTAAAGTTACGCTTACATGTGTGCACATTAAGTATACACACGTGAACTGTATACATCTCTCCATATATGCATATTAAATACATCATCAATTTATCAAAGGTATATATAAATATATATATAATAACGTGCGTATTTTTATTATATTTTCGAAGCAAGGAGGAAAGATATTTTTTTTCTCTTTCTACTCCCTCTTCAACGCATCAGGTATATATCGTGCGTATAGAAAGAGAGAAATTCGAGTATGGGGGGGGGGGGGGGGGGGGGGGGGGTAGGCTTTTACCGCTGCATAGAAAATGCATGAGGATATATCTAAAAATCGTATCCATTTGATTTGATGAAGAGTTAAAAAAAAATAAAAAAATACATAATAATAATGATAACACGTACGAGTATAACGTGAGAAAAAAAAGTAATAAATGAATTTAAAAAATAATTGAGAACCGCTGCATATCTCAATGCCCACATTTACAGCGCGTGTATATATATATGTATAGATATTATACGTGTATAATGCAAGTTAACATACTTCATATATATATGTATGTACACATGTGATATGCATGAAGTATGTGTGTACGTAAGATATTATCTATACGCGATCGAATCAAACATGTATTTTTGACGGACGCACACATTATAGCTGTATATAAATTTAAGTATGTATATCATAAATATGATATAATGTAGATATATATAAATAAGTATGTATATATATGTGTATGAGAGACAGATGTTTGGCAGAGTGTACCACCAACTGCAGAGAGACGAAGAGTATAAGGTAAATTGTACATATAGATGGGCTTTATTTAAATATACATGTACATATATCATCTATATGTATATATGTATTGTTTTAGAAAGAGACAATTATATGTCACGTTACCACAAGCGTGACGTCACACCGACGACGACGCGACGACGACGACGATCGTTCCAATGATTTAAATAAGATACTTTATGCGCCTAGAGAATTATAACGTTATACTTGTAGTACGTAATTGGATGGAAGGGGGTAGGAGCGACGCCATTTTAAACTAAAAATATTTATCTCATATTAACGTATATAAGTATACATACGTACACCACACTTGTATACGTGCATTACATACATACGGTTGCACTTTATTATACATAGTATTTATATTCGCAATATAATTACCTTCGTCATGGTTTTTTATTTATTATTATAATAAATATATATTTTCTTTTTTTATTCCTCTTTTTTTTTTTTCATTTCCTTTTCCTTTTTCTTTGGTGATGCGATAGCCGCATAATTATAATTTATATCTATATTTATATTTAATGGAGGCTGAAGGTATAGGTATATTCGGAGTTTCAAGAAGTAAATAATTATTAGTACATGTATAAAGATAATATTAATATACCCTGTGTTCTTATTGTGATTGCACATCGATGCCGACATATATAAACGTTGTACATACATACCTTTACGTACAATAGATTATAAATACACGTGAAAGCGGTATGTGCGTTAAATATCGTGCGTTATCATATACGATATTATAATATACATTATATACGAGATAAACATTATTTTTTTTCATGTATAATAACTATATATTTAATTATAGTATACGTAGTAATAAAGTGGAAAGAAAAAAGAAAAAAAAAAACGATAAGTATAATCGCGATAAGGAGGAGGTAAAAAAAAAAGGAGAGCGAGAAAAAAAAGAAAAAGTAAACGTAGCGGACCTATGTACGAGTATAAATGTGCATCGATATCACGTGTGCATTATATATATATATACCTATATGTGTTTATATTTATTTACCGCGTGTCGTATTACCATGTGAAATTTGCGGTATTCGAACACATAGGTGTAATACATATAACGATAATTGGCGAAACGCGTTGCGTAAACTATACGCACCATATGAAATTCAAATATATATAAAATATATATGGGTACGTATACACATACATATCGCAGATATTACCAGTTTCCAGTTTCTCATGATACAGCACATATACATACCCATGTAAAAGAAACAAAATCATACGTGCGTGAGTGCGGTATGGGTATAAATATTTAAAAAAAAAAAAAAAAAAACAAGATATAAATGTACAATGTAAATGTGTACGCCCGGCGAGATTGAAGTTGACCCTCCTCGCGGCCACGCGATTTGGGCTGACTCGGAGCAGTTTCGGTCGCCAGCGACAAGCCGCTTTGCAGGCTCGCCGTAATGGCTAAGTCGTCTGCTACCGTGGTCTGCTCGCCGCGTTCAACCGTTTGACAGCTCTGAATTCCTTGTTGCTTTCGATCTGTTTCGATCGGCGATGCAATGACTGCAACGATTACTATTTATTTACAGTACCGAGAGAAGTAATTGTCAGGGATAATACGAATTGTTTTTATTTCTGGGACATGAGCAATGCTCAATACGAGTTATCTGTTCTTCTGGGATATTAGGAACAATACGAAAAATATTGGGCACCATCGGAGGAGTAATCTCGAAAATTTTTAGAGTAAAATATTCGAAAAATTACATGTGATTTTATCACATGTGAAAGCGAAACTTTTTTTATGGATTATTGAGATATTGCAGGTGAATGACAGGAGTTTAGATAAATTAAACGGAAGCGATGCGAAATATACGGGCCGACGAATAAAAATGAAGATTCTGGGTATGTGTTAACCGGTTGTCCACGTGTCATTCGCGAGATATTTACGTACGACACTAAGAGCAGTGATTTTGAGGAACAATATGTGTCGTTCTCTCTTCTAGAATATCAGCGACACTATAAAAAATACAAAACAGTATTGAAGGAGATACTATGGGAGAATTGACAGTAAGTTGATTGATGCATTATTCTAGTCAACGTTCAAGAACAAAATTCTTTGTGGATTATTGATATATTGCAGACGAGAGCCAGAAGCTGAGATAAATCAGAGAAAAGCGGTGCAAATCATACGGGCTGACGACTGAAAATAAAGATTCTGGGTATGTGTTATGGGATTTTATTCACAAATTCATGATAATAACAATTCGACGACAAGGAGTCGATCGAATAATGGAACATCGAAATGGATGGAACATTATTATAATTCATATTTGGATGTGATATTCATATAATTGTTTGTATTAAATTTATATACACATGTCGATTGAGGATAAATCTTAGTCTATAGAATTCCATTGTTGATAGAAACAGAAGAAACATGTAAGTAAAATAGATACTGAGTTATGAATGTGGGATACACAGATTGATCTGCAAATAAAAACTTTAGTATTCTTCGAAAAATAAATATTCATCATTTAATCCTACCGATTTACGATAAAAAATAAACTTTACCAGTATTCTGTGAACAGAATATAAATCTCTAACTTTTCTTGTGTTGAATCTACAAACAATCTATACAATGGAAAAAAAAAATGATTCTTCTCGAGTAAAATCTATGAATAAACTATAAAACAAATATCAAGATGACTTTTGTTGGAATTGAATATACAAATAAACTATGAAATAAAGGAACAAATTGATTTTTCTCGAGTAAAATCTACAGACTATAAAATAAATAAAAAAGTAAAGTTAATTGCACCGAATTTACAAATAAAATATGACATAAAATAACAAATTGATTTTTCTCGAGTAAAATCTACAGACTATAAAATAAATAAAAAAGTAAAGTTAATTGCACCGAATTCACAAATAAAATATGACATAAAATAACAAATTGATTTTTCTCGAGTAAAATCTACAGACTATAAAATAAATAAAAAAGTAAAGTTAATTGCACCGAATTTACAAATAAAATATGACATAAAATAACAAATTGATTTTTCTCGAGTAAAATCTACAGACTATAAAATAAATAAAAAAGTAAAGTTAATTGCACCGAATTCACAAATAAAATATGACATAAAATAACAAATTGATTTTTCTCGAGTAAAATCTACAGACTATAAAATAAATAAAAAAGTAAAGTTAATTGCACCGAATTTACAAATAAAATATGACATAAAATAACAAATTGATTTTTCTCGAGTAAAATCTACAGACTATAAAATAAATAAAAAAGTAAAGTTAATTGCACCGAATTTACAAATAAAATATGACATAAAATAACAAATTGATTTTTCTCGAGTAAAATCTACAGACTATAAAATAAATAAAAAAGTAAAGTTAATTGCACCGAATTCACAAATAAAATATGACATAAAATAACAAATTGATTTTTCTCGAGTAAAATCTACAAACAAACTATAAAATAAGTAAAAAAGTGAAGTTAATTGCACCGAATTCACAAATAAAATATGACATAAAATAACAAATTGATTTTTCTCGAGTAAAATCTACAAACAAACTATAAAATAAGTAAAAAAGTGAAGTTAATTGCACCGAATTCACAAATAAAATATGACATAAAATAACAAATTGATTTTTCTCGAGTAAAATCTACAAACGAACTATACAGACAAACTATAAAATAAATGAAAAAGTGCATTCTGTCAAGTTATTACATTAATAATAATACAAAATTACAAAACATTGATAATACAAAATTATAAACTGATGAGATAGTTTTTCCCAGAAGACAAAGATGGCTATTTGGAAAAGCAATACTAAAGTAAATTGAAATACGAAGCTATTTGTTACGATTGATTGACTAAATAAGAGAATAAATAAAAAATGCAGCTAAGAGCAAATCACGGCTAAGTTCTCTACAAATACTAATGAAGGAAATGTTGTTTTGTGTGTGGAAAAGATGGGTACCCTAACATTACGAAAACCCTGAAATTATTACAAATATGCCCAATGATCTCTACACCCATAACGCGAAAATTTGAAAACTTTAAGAAAACATAGCAGACAAAAGCATAGCAGATTTCTATTACGCGATTGCAATCAAACAAACAAATCCCTGAATCCCCTGAAACGTACGCAACAATCTCTATCCCTGAATGACAACGAGCCTTGAATTTATATGACGATGCCCAACAATTTCTATTTTGCTATCATGAGATGGATTGCCCGGAGAAAAAAACTTCTGGAAAATACGATGCTTACCTTTTCTACGAATAATATGAACCGAGATATGAATTGAAAGCTAGGAGGTAGTTACAAAATTTGAAAAAAAGACAAATAACTATACCCATGATAATTGATTGGAATAGGTTAATCAGAAAGCAGTGAAAAATAGACTCAAGAAACTGAAAACGAATATGGATCTTATACTATGAAATGTTACACTAGAGAAGAAAAAAACACTTTGGATAAATATTTGATCAAAATGCCAATTAATTTCGATTGTCAGAGGCAACAGCACAGTGCGAAAGGTAGAGAGTACTCAGCTCATATTGATCAATGCCCCACAGAAGTACTCAAAAACGAGGCGGTAGAATTTAGGCGATTATGTCCTCATTCAATAGTTTATCCACCAACCATCATTATCGAGTACGCTGTTCATTCGACGGTGCATCGAACCAACAATCGCCTCAAAGTACTCTGGCCTGGCGCGAAGGTTT
This sequence comes from Athalia cordata, assembly GCA_963932425.1. NCBI lineage: Eukaryota > Metazoa > Arthropoda > Insecta > Hymenoptera > Athaliidae > Athalia > Athalia cordata. Next base: position 20,600,900 of record OZ010625.1, read on the forward strand.
TCCCACTTCGCTTCGACTCGGAGAGCCAGGCCTTCCTCCCTTTCCCTGACGACAGGCCTCCAGCCCCGGACCATTTCAGACCAACAGTTCTCTATTGGATTGAGATCCGGGGATTTGGCTGGCCAGTCGAACCGCTGCAGTTCTGGGTGCTCTCCGTACCAGTTCTGCACGCTTCTGGCTCTGTGCACTGCACTATTATCCTCAACAACACGAATAATTGGCATGTCTTCTGCTGGGTATAGGGCTCTGACGGAGGGAAGCAATGAATTTTCCAGAATATCTATGTATTGCTCGGCATTCATATTCCGCGTTACCCTTACTAATTCCCCTGGACCAGCGGCCGAAATCCACCCCCAATACGCTGCAGTTACGCGTCCGCTGTGATGACCTGCTACGACATTTACCGGGTTGTAGCGTTCCCCATCTTCCCTCCACACATTCAACCTGCCATCTTTATCTGAGGAAAAAACTTTCTCATCAGTGAAGATTACCCTGTTCCATTCTTCCTCGTCGATCGTCAGTCCCTGCAGTGCGAAGCTGATCCTATCCTCTCGATGTCCGTCCGTCAAGTCCACCTTCCTAGCCGCTCTCCTACATTTCATCCCTGCCTCCTTCAGTCTGCTCCGCACTAGCCAAGGGCTAGCGGGGATCCCCACGACAGCACCGACAGATGATGCTGCCTGGAATGGATCTGCCCTAACTTGGTCTATGATGGTCTGATGATAAAATGATTGATTGAAGGAATCAATAATTTCAAAAACAATGAAAGCAATAAGTAATACTGATGAAAAAACGGACCTGGTCCTCTGCTGGTGTAGTCTTCCGGGCAGCACCATTATTTTTTCTCCCGTCCTGAAGCCCCGCTAGCCCACCATCTCTAAATTTTCGGATCCACCGCTTGACTGTGGACTCGCTTACACCTAATTCAACTACGGAGATAAGATAGTCACAGAAATCGGTTAAATTGATTGATCAGGAAAGAAGCTTTGTCTACTCTTCATGAAGTATTTCACCTGATATAGTTGAAATCGGTGCACCTGAGTCCCACAGCCCTATCACCTGTCCCCGCTTGGCTTGATCCAAGTCCATTTTTTTACAATAAGTCACGAATATAAGCGGTTTTGTAATATAATTTCGTAACGAAATGTAAAATAGCTCTAATAACGCTTTGAAACGATAAAAGAGTAATGAAATCTTGAATTTCAATTGTTTTTCCGATGCGCGGGCAATCGCTTCCCGCGCGTTGTCAATTGTTTTTGAATTCATTCCCGCTATTGGTGGATCAAACGCGCGCGCGCATGAATCTTTGATCGATACACTTCTGATAAACCACCAAATTTGAACGGTCATATTTGTATTCTGTTCACACAATGCTGGTATAGTTTATTATTTGTCATTAATCAGCAGGAGTAAATGATGAATATTTATTTTTTGAAGGATACTAAAGTTTTTACTTGCAGATTATCGTGTATAACCCACATTCATAAATCAGTAATTATTTTCGTTTTTCTCTGTCCTCAACAAATTCTTCCTTACCAAATGTAATTCATGCTCCGTTTTTGCTCAAAATTAATACAAGCAACACACATTATTTTGCACCTCCGATCAGATTTAACAGTTTCAAACTTTATTTTTCACTTACATGTTTCTTCTTGCTCTATCAACAATGGAATTCTATAGACTAAGATTTATCCTGAATCGACATGTGTATATAAATTCAACACAAACAGTTATATGAATATCACATCCAAATATGAATTATAATAATGTTCCATCCATTTCGATGGTTCATTATTTGATCGAACCCCTGTCGTTGAAGTGTTATCATCACGAATTTGTGAATAAAATCCCATAACACATACCCAGAATCTTTATTTTCAGTCGTCAGCCCGTATGATTTGCATCACTCTCCGTTGATTCATCTCGACTTCTGGCAATTGTCTGCAACATGTCAATAATCCACAAAGAATTTTGTTCTTACGTGTTGAGTAGAATAATGTATCAAACAACCTACCGTCAATTTTCCCATAGTATATCCTCCAAAAGTATTTGATATTTTTCACAGTTTTGTTGATACATTCTAGAAGGGAGAACGACTCATATTGTTCCTCAAAATCACTGCTCTAGGTGTTGTGAGTAAATGTCTCGCGGATGAGACGTGGACAACCGGTGAACACACACCCGGAATCTTTATTTTCATTCGTCGGCCCGTATGTTTAGCATCGCTTTCGTTTGATTTATCTAAACTCGTGGCATTCACCCGCAACATGTCAAGAATCCACGAAAAAAGTTTTGTTTTCGCATGTGATAAAAATCACATGTAATGTATCGAACATTTCAGCGTGAAATTTTTCGAGGTTATTTCTCCGATGGTGCTCAATATTTTTTTCGTATTATTCCTAATATCCCAGAAGAACAGATAACTCGTACTGAGCATGGCTCATGTCGCAGGGAAAAAAAACAGCTCGTATTGTTCCTCGAAATTACTTCTCTCGGTACTGTAAATAAAAAATAATCGTTGCAATCATTGCATCGCCGATTGAAAGCAGCAACGAATGCAGAACTGTCAAACAGTTGATCGCAGCGAGCAGACCACGGCAGCAGACGACTTAGCGATCACGAGAAGCGGGCTATAGAGTTAAGTAGGCGAAGAGACTTGTCGCGGCGACAGCAGAAGCTTGTCCAATTTGACTCGACGCGCGTGGCCGCGAGGAGGGTCAACTTCAATCTCGCCGGGCGTACATGTACAAATACATTCGCGCTAGACTTCGCATGTTACTGATGGTGAGTAAAAAAAAAGAAAAAAAGAACAGAAAATCACACACATAACCTATATAATAATTCTTTCCTCATTCTTTAGTATGAAATATGATTCATCGTGAAAAGAGAGAGAGAGAGAGAGAGAGAGAGAGAGAGAGAGAAGAAAAAAAAAAAAAAACTTTTTCATTTTTCGTATCGCAAAATTTACTTCGAACAATAATCGAAATGGTTTAATTAAAACGGAACACCCTGTATATAAATATAAGCTCTACAAAGGGGTAATTGAAAGATGCGTCCGCCACACGTTTAAATCATTGATATACGTACGTATGTATACTTGGGTATATAGGTATATATAAATATAAATGAATGCACTATATATTTATATATACAACGTCGGTTCATAATATAGCTACTGCAGTGTCCATTGAACACTTGTGAACTCGGTTATCGCATACACACATGTAACGTATTACTACCATGATTATTACTATTAATATTATTATTTTTCTTTTCCTCCTCCCCCCCACCGGTGAAATGAAATATTATAATGACCGACATCTCGTTATTAATCTTATTATTAGATGGGAGGAGCGTTATCAGAGACAAGAATACATAACCATGTGTTATGTACACATGCATACGTAAATGAATATTTATGCGATAGGATGTGTATGTATAGAATTTTGATGACACAAAAGATTCCCCACTCTATGGTATGTCGCATATTAACGCGAAAACCGCGAATGTATAATTATTACATACGCACGTTAGATATTTCAAGTAAATAAAACGCGTGTGTGATAAAGAAATTATTCAAATGAAATTCAAAGAAGCTATATATTCTACGTGTATACGTATACCTGATCTGCGATAATAGAAACATGTTGGAAAAAAAATAATATGATCATCGATTTTAATGAATTAATTTATACATTCAATTGTATTTATAAAACATATCCCCACATGCATAGTGTAAATAAATATGTTTATATAAAAACCTGTTGTAAATTTTATATTAAATCAATTGACCATGAGACGATAGATGGTTACACATATCGTACGTGAAATATGCGGAAAAAAAGAGGAAATAAAAGTTGCACGAAGTGTTCGTACAATCATAATTTATAAATAATGGCAATTCACAGTTATCGCGTCATTCATCACTAAACACGTACACTGTATACCACGTGTACAATTATAACGCGTTATTAAATCGTTACTATTTTATAAACCTACCAACATTTCTCGAAAAACGCCGGAAAATTGATTAAGAAACGATAAGAAATACTTACAATAATAATAATAATAGATTCGAAAACACAGAAAGAAAGATTGATCGGATGAAAGAATTTTTTTTATTTTTTTTTTCCATTTTCAATACAAATTTATAACGGACTTACGTTTAGAATTTCGTTATTGCAGAGGAAGAAAAAAGGAAAAAGAAAAAAGAGAGAAGTAAGAAAAAAAACGATTGAATAGCTGCAATAAATTAAATTTTGTCCTCGACTGTACCTCGCGCGGTATTCGTACTATAGCTGTCGCGTGTATAAAATATATGTATATATACATGTATACACATTCATATTATACATATGGAGTAGATATAATATTATAGTATACGGTGTGTGTATTTCTGTGCATGTATAATACGTGTATATAGGTATGTATTTACATGGAAATAATGTTTCTTCTTTTTCAACTACCACACGCCAGCGCACTACTGCAATAATATATAACACAATCTCACATGTATAGTTACCGGTGTGTTTTTCTATATTTTATGTATACGTACACGTATACGTACGTGCATGTATGTATGTATAGTTCGTGGAGCACAGAGAAACTAATGTAAGTATAAATAACTTTTAGTGGCAAGCCAAAGGTATATTCTCATACAGAGCGCGTGGGCATATAGGCAAGAAATAATGTTGCCGTTGTTACCGCCGTAGTCATATACATACATGTAGATACATATGTAAAAAATGTATACGCTAACAGTACATGCCTATTCGGCCCTCAAAGCATTTTCTAATTTATAATAACAAGTAATAACGATCACGCGAGATATGCAAATTAATAGGAAAATCTACCATGGTATAATATACTGATGTACACATATGTATACGGTATATATGTACATTCATACCTATGTAATGTATAATATCTTGTATTTGTGTGTACTGTAAGGTAAATATTGTATTATGTTATGCATATCTCTGTATGTACACATTTGGTGCAAAATCAGGATAATAAAAAAAAGAGAAAGAGCAAAAAATATAAGAATAATGTTCTTCGGGAACAAACAGAATTATTCGTATTAAAGTTGTTAATGGAATAGAGAAAGAGGGCCGAGCAAGAGGGGAGAAAGTGACAAAAAGGCTAACGCGACGACCACTACGAGAATGTTACATAGTTAAATGCGTAACACAACACCGTTTTAATCCTCAGCGCTATATTATAGAGTTTCTACAGGGACCAAAGGGAATTATATCGTAGTCGTCGTGGTCCGCGAGGAAGAGAAAATTACCACGTTATTACGTACATCTACACAATTATACATTTGTACAATATAAATATTTATATGCGAGTAAAATAATTCATATAAAGAGGAGAAAAATTAAGAAGAAAAAAAAAACAATTTCTATTGCATTTTATTTGTAATAAAATCCGACGTTAAAAATGAATAGATTAGATATACGAGCGCGACAACAAAAAAAAAGAAAAAAAAAAGAAAGCCGAGATAAAAAAAGAAAAAATTAATAGTCTATGGTGATAATATATACGTATTACGCCCGATCATGGGCAACCCGACTTACGCTCAACCGCAGCGACGCGCAACGTTCTCAAGCTCTTGTCCTACAACATCGATCGAAATCTGGGTCATGTTTATTTTGTTAAATTTTTTTAACAACAAATTATATATTACGTATATACGTGTTACATATATTTATAAATATATAAACGGAAGTAAAAAACGATCCATGTATTATCGAGAGGAAAAACAAAAAAAACTGTCTGTGTGTACACACGATATATTCACCTTGTGTTCACGCATCTAAGCTTGCGAGAGAATGATTTTCGATTTTTTTTTCAATTTTAATCATGTTTTTCTTTCATCGACTAACAAAAAAAAACAAAAAAACAACAGATGAACGCCATTTTATTTGTAAAATAAAACATGGGCGTACGTATGCAAGGTACGTATAGTACGTAATAAAGAATGAAGTTTAATATCCATCTCTTGGGAGTATTTTGTTTCCTTCTTCTTATTTTTTTTGTCCGAAGTTTCACCGATGTAAATCAAAATTTGATACGACCATGCGTAAAGTAATATTGTAAAAGTCAGAAGTAAGAAAACCGAAGGCAAAGAAAAAAAAAACAAGAAGAACATTGAACAAGATATATAATATTAACATAATATATGATATTCGCAGAAACTGCGAAGTATGCATTAATAAATATTCTACAGTATAATAGGAAAAAATGAAAAAAATTAATAAAAATCTGTTCCTCCAAAATTTAAAAATATTTTTCGTTCCAACGATTAATTTTTTTTTCTTTCGTTCCTTTTTTTTCTTCTTTATTAATTAAAAAAGATGACATGAAAAGTATAATGTTTTATATTGAATATATAAACGTTTATTTTAGAACGACCTTGAACGCACTCACACGCAAACACCTTGAATTACATTCAATACCGCAATTGCAACAGCGAGTCATCGCATATGTTTTCTTTTTATTCAAACGGAAATCCAATTTAATATTAATTTTCAAATTTTCAACATTTTTTTTTTTTCTTCTTCCTTTTTTATCAAATTACTATTTTTTATCTGTTCTGATTGATAAAGCACCAAGTGAGTTATAACGTGAAATAATATTATCAAGATTAATCATATTAAATTATAATATACGGTATCTACGAAATAACCGCTTTTTTTTGAAGGGAGGGAAAAAGAGGGGTAGTGGTGGTAGTAGTGGTGTTGAATAGCGTATATAGAGGGTGGAAAATGGGGAGGAGGAGGATGAAAAGTGGGGGGAAGGGGAGCCACGTTTTTCCCTATTATTGTAAAACCCAGGGGGTTATATACCTACAACCGAGTTACAAATGAAAATATATTGACCCGAAGACTCGGCGAGAAATCTTTAGCATTTTCAGTTATATCTTGACAATTATTTATCCGCTACCGAGTGCACGACGTATATCTATATACATTATATGTATATATTAAACGTACATGTGTATGTATATCTCGCTTTATTATATATACATATATATATATATATATACACGTATAGGTATATAGCCAAGGTCGACCCATAGGCGTCAGCCTTCCACAACGGTTAGCAAAGGTATTTATAAGGCTTGAAATTTTCGACCGAATAATACAAAACAAAAGATGAAAGAAAAAAGGGAAAGAAAATGGAAAAGAAAAGAGAAAAAAAAAAATCACACGATCCATATACCATCATTTTTCGAGAGACAGATTAACAAGAGAAGGAAAAAGAAGAGGAGATGAAAAATTTAATCGATTATGATAACTTGATAAAAATAATTATGTGCAGAAAATAAAAAAAAATAAAAATAATAACATGATATTATATCAGTTATAATAAATTAATCCGTTTATAATCGGCTATTATTGCACCCTTTGTTCCATATAATACTCGGTAGTTCTTAATCCGTTTTTAAAGCGAAATGGGAAAAAGCGAGAGAGGAAGAGAGAAAAAAAAAGGGCCGAAGGAGGAGTAGAGAGAAAAAAAGAGCGCGGAAAATAAATGGGAGTTAGAAGGGGAGAGAGAGAAAATCAATTTTTCCCCCCTTCTTCGAATCACAAGTCTCCATAGTTTCCCCAGTAGGGTAAATGTATACAGAGGCAAGGTATATAATATAATTTAAATTCAATAAAACCCAACTTTACCTATATAACATAAAATATATAATGCAAAAAAAAAAGATAAAAAATTTTAATTCCTCACCTTCCATCTGCAGACTTACAACTTTAAATTTCATTTGAAAATTAAGAGAGAAGAACGAAAAAAAAATAGAAACCAAAAACAACAAACAACAACACTTCGAAAGAAAAAGGAACGGAACGAAGCGAAAAAAAAAATAACAAAAAGGAAGAAGAAAATATGAAAAAGAAAAAGAAAACCGAGAGTCATATAGCTATCTCTATAATACATATACAGGGGTGGATGAAACTACGTGGGGGAAAAGCAACAGGGGAAAATTTGATTAACTCGAGAACAATCGTGTCGTCAAATATTTTCACGTCGCGTGCGATATAAGGTTATAGAAGCAAAGGTTGAATGAAGGTTACAGTATACATGTGTACAGTATGTAGGCACATATAGGTGTACACACATTTATATGAATATACATATATATGTGTAACATAGAACGCGGAATATAAAACAAACTGAAAATAAAAAAAAAAAGAGAAGAAAGAAAAAACAACGAAACGAGAAAAAAAAAAGAAAAGAAAAAAGCTAAAATATATTCGAAGTAAACCATATATGAATACACGTGTGTATATGTAGTACGCGCGAGTTTGCGTTTTCTGTTTCATCACGATTCTATATATACATAAACGTGGAGCGAAATTGTTTGTTCGTTAAAAGTTTTATAGTGGATGCAACGGGTATTGCATTGAAAAGGAACAAAAAAACGAAACAAAAAAAAAAGATGAAAAATGTGGAAAACAAAAAACCATTCAAATATCAAATAAAATGAAATGAAATGAAATGTGATACAAGAATCGAAAATTCAAAGAGATAAAAAAAACGAGAAAAAAAAAAAGTGATAAACAAAAAAATAGGTGAATAACGACCATGAAACAGTAGTGATCGGAAAGTGGAAATAACTCGATTTTTTCATTCCTCCATTTAGCTCCACCTACTTTTCAGCATAGCTACCAAACAACTTCCGACTGAAGGCTTCAATTACCTAGTCAGCGTTTCTATTTGTCGTAATATAATATGCACAGCTAGAGGTAGAGGTAATCATTGCGTGTGGATATAATATATATAAAATACACCAGCAAACAATTCACCTACATTAAGATTAAAACAAAAGAAAAACTATACATAAAACATCAAATCAACATAACGTATTATGATTCTTCATACGGATAAATTAATTTAAATGGTTAAACTATGACTGGGTAACGATATATGGAAACAGATACGGTAACACCTTTCAAAATTGTTTTTTTTCTCTAGTAAATATACCTAACATAAAAAGTACATTACAATCTAGGGGAATGAAAAAATGTGCAAATTTTTATAATTCTTTTTTTTCTTCTTTTCTTCACCTTTGACGAGTTCGATGGAGTAGACGATTATAATTACAATGATGACATTTTTTCTTTAATTTTTTATTTTTTTTGTACTGTTTAAACAAATTGCAAGGAATATATGTTGTTCGAGTAGCTATTACGCGGTTCAAATTCTGTCATTTCTCGTTACAATTTCAACGGTTTATAACTCGCGCTCTTTGCCCTCCTCTCACTCCAATCCCCGCGTTGCCGCGGCAAAAGCTCGTTAAGCTTTGCAAAGCTCTCAGCTTTCCACTTGCCTAAAAGCTACCTAAGCATAGATTGTATGTACATATATATATATATGTGTACGTATGTACCTATAATACCTGTATACCTATCTGGTAATACTTATATATATATAGTATATATTACCGACTATATATATATTCACATTTACACGCATAGTAAAATCTGATTCAAAGCAAACGGCATCGTGGCTCTCGAGAGGCCAATGTACCTGCATAGGTATATACACATATTGAGGTTCACATATATGTATATATATGTACATAGGACTTGGTAAACTATACATACTATATCTGTACATATGTATATAGGGTATAATATGTTCGCATCGGCTCTATAACCAACCAGCTGCATACAAAGCGCAGCTTATGTATTCGAAAACGACGGCAAACAACCGTTTCGAAAAATTTTGTTAATTGGGTATGTATATAGGTATATAACTACATATACACACCTACCCACGTACCTGTACACAGGTACTATTAATTACCCGTTCCAGGTATACAGCTATGCATTTTATATACTCGACTCACTTCGGTGGGTAATTTAATTTTATTTAATTTTATTTAATTAGAATTATACGGGTTTCCAAAGATATTTCAAAAATATTTAACATGTATTCATTTTCGCCACATACGCATCGAAAAAAAAAAAAAAAAGAAAGGGGGTCATCGAAAAATAACGTCTATTGATTCTATTCATTCGTATATAGCGTTTCATTATTTATGGAAAAACTTAAAAATTATGTCCATTAAAATAATGTAAAAATTGATTTGCAAATTATTTAACAACTAAACCTCGGTATATTTTCAATTCTTTTCTTTTCTTTTATATACGTAGGTACATGTGTCTACCTGTACATTAGGTACGCCTATGGGGGTCCGCGGTCGCTTCCCTGATATCCATTAAAAGTCGGACCCTTGTTTCGTGCCGTCCGGAGAATGAAGAAAGTGAGAGAGAGAATGAAAAAAATTAGAAAAAAAAAAAAGAAAAAATTTATATACAATATACGTAAAAGGTATTATGCGGTGCGAGCGAACGAAACCCGTTCACAGTCTCAAATATAGGTATACATATGTGTACATGCATATATATACCATATGTATGGGTTCTACACCCACATGTGCACAGTTGGCTACTCCCGAGATTCTGCAGCGGATCGTTATGTACTGGCGAATTCACCGTCACTGTAATAATCGCGATTATCATCATCATCATCGTCGTCGTCGTCATCTTGCCTCGATTATTATACCGCGCATTGATCTCCCGATAGGCGAACCCGAGGCGAACCTTGATACGAATAGATAAATACGCCAAACTATGCGTATTCACATACATCTGTATAACATACGTGATGGAACAAGATTGAAAGAAAATAATCATAATAATAATGATAATAATAATAGACAAATTTATCTTCGTCACGTGATATATAACGCGACTATTTTTATTTCTCTCGGCGATATATAAAGTGAAGAAAATGGATATATATATTAAGAAAAATAAAACTAGAAGAAAAATAAATTGAAGATCGTGGGTGAAAATGAAACGAGAGGGAGATGGGGAGAGAGAGAGAGAAGGGATGGTTGGGGTTAATAGAGTTGAGGGGGGAGGGTGGAATGGAGAGAGAGGAGAGCAAGAGAGAGAGAGAGCAGGGTGGGGTTGCGATGGGGTTGGTTCAAAGTTCAAAGGAAACCCTCGCGCTATAATTGGATGGTTGATAGAAGAGAATCTATTTTCTATTTCCATCGTTGAAATCGATATAATATCATAGAGGTTACAAATATTATTCACAAATTACTTTCGCACAAATATCCAACGGAAGATACTATATATAATTAATTTAATTTAATTAAATTTTCCTTCTCTCTTCCTCGTTCGTGCTCGTGTTGCCCGGAAACTAGAAAAATCGTTCTATTTCTCGAATATTATTATTATTATCATTATTATCGTTGTTATTAATATCGTTGTGATTTTTTTTCTATTTTCTCGTGTTTTCCAGGAAGACTGCGCGTGCGAAGAGGAAAAAAAAGAAAAAAAGCTTACGAAACTATAGGATATAAAGGAAGCCTGCACTGGGGGTTTAGTACAGTTGGCAACTTAATACCACTCGACTAATATTATAGTTTCGCGTTTCACAGAGGAAAAATAAGAACAAGGAAAAGAACAACAACAATCAGAATCAGAGTAAAGAAAGAAGAAGAATTATAGAATTTAAAATATAAAACGAAAAAAAGAAAGAAAAAAAGCAAATTTCGCATTTCGCAATTCGCAAAGCTTTTTAGTCCGATCTCTTTATTTTCATGTTTTAAGTTTTATCTCCCTCCGATTTGTTTCCGAGCAAAAGTAAGAAAAACAAAGAGAAAAAAAAACAGAACAGAACAACAATAAAAATAATGAATCTGCGCGAAATGAACATGGAAAACATTGAGCCGAATTAATAATTCCTTCCGCGGTCAGTCTATACTGTACTATGGGATTTAAACTCGGCGGTTGAACGTTACCCCAACTCTACAGGGTATATGTGGAGTATGTATATATAGTATACATAATATGTAAATAAGGGTTAGGCAGAGCGTATAGGTATATCCTCGAATTTATGTGAACATTCCATACAATATCGACATATAGATATTATACCAGGTACAGATTATTTTCAACTAGGTGAAATCGAATCAAAGTTTGCCAACGACTCAACCCCCAGCGAAACAACGAAAGAGAAAAAAAATTCATCCGTCGACGACGAGCACTCGATATGGAATATATATGTATATACCTATATGTAATTATTTAAGTTCTTTTCTCACCCACGCGTATTAAATCCGATGAAAAATTTATTTTTCGAACAATAACGAAAATATACGTGGGTGGATACGAATTATGTTCAATATAAAGTGTATGAGGTTTATATTTTCATTTTGGATTTTATTTTTTTGTGTTTTGCGTGTTTTTTGTGTTTCGTTTCGTCTCGCTTTTTTTTCTGTTATATCGACTGCAATGACGATGGTTGAAAAATATGTGAATTAGTGTCGAGGTTGGAAGGTGGCCGGCGCCGGTTACCGCGTATACATGTTATACCTATATGGTATATGGTATATCTATACATATATACATAACGCTACGAAGCGATGCCGTTGCTAACCTAGGCCAGGTAATTCTAGACACTATTCTAGTTATAACATCGTACCAATGCTGCTGCTGCTGCTGCACAATAATGGAAACCCATATCTTCCATTCATCCATTTAACCCGCATTACGATGGAAACAACAGTATGAACTTTAAATTAAATGATCACAGCAGAAAAAGGGTTCCTCGAAATTGATCATCTTATAATCTACTCCTAACCCGTGACCCCCCGGCCGTTTCAATTTTTTTTACACAATTATCATTTACTTAAAAATTTTTTTTTTTCGACGTATACAATATTGTGGTAACCCTAAAATACAAAACGAAATATCACGAAATTTGTATGAATTTTGGGGGTCATGGAATGTTCGACGATGGCATCTTTTAAGTACGATTGATGTGCTTACAAAAATTTGAAAAAAAAATTAAAAAAGAATCGAAAATAAAAACCCTCCTAGATAATCGAGATCACATGCAAAGTGATTCGACACGGAATACCCTATACCGCACACATGAATGATTCAGAGGATTCGGAAAAAAAAAGTTATTATGATAATAATAATAATAATGAAAAAGAAGTTCTCGTGATTGAATTTTTTTGTTTCCGAACCAAAATTTCATATAGTGTATTCTTGTGTTTCGATTCTCTTAAAGATTAGTAAAATACCTATATATATGTCTTACAAGTTTTAACGGGTTCTTTTTTGTGTTTCATCGTTGATCCCTCTTTTCCCTTTTCCTCTCTTCCCTTTACTCTATAGCAACGTTGGGATTCCATTCGAGCAAACCCGAGGGAAGGAGCAAGCGAGCGAGCGAGCGAGCGAACCAACGACGAAAGAACGAACGAACGAACGAACGAACGTTTTGCCTCTTGGGGAGGGTTGACGACCCTCGTAGTTACGACTTAAGATCTAACAAGAATAAAAGGGATGGGGGCGAGGAGTTAGAGAGCCAGAGAATAGGGATCTCATGGCTCGCGACAATGAACCAGAGCCCCCTCCCCCCTCCTCCACCCCCCGCAACAAAAAAAAATGAAACATTTCCTATACGTGTTAACCATATTTCTTCTTTACATAAGATAATATTTCGTTCATTTATCGTAATACCTGTTCTCTGATTTTTATCTCTTTCAAAAAAATGAATGCATAAAATGAAAAAAAAAAAACAAAAATCATACGTGCACGGTTTATTTATTTGATTTTTCTTTTTTTGTTGCAAATATTACCGTTTTCTATTGGATAAAAATCATTTCTACCGCATAAATGGTTGTATCGTATTACGTGTATATTATACGTGTATGTAACGAATAGATGCAACAAAAATGAAAATAAAAGAAAAAAAAGAAAAAGAAAAAAAGTAACGACAGAACCGACTACATAAGTTAAGAAACTATATAGGTGTGTGTATATATACACGTATTTACATACGTATATATGGTATACCGTCGGTATATGTGGTTATTATAGCCGAGGCCTTCCTTTCAACGAACTAAAATGTTTTTCTCTCACTTGCCAGTTCTGGATATATATACATACTATATAGAGGATATCGACGTACACATATATATATATATATATGCAGTTTCTTGCGTATATAACACATATTTGTGTGCGTATCCAACTCTTTGGACACACATTTAAAAATCCCCCCCCCGACCATCGCATGAATGTATGTAGATGTATACACATACGTACGTATATATATTATATGTTATAAAGGCGCGCGCGTGAGAAAACGAGAGGGAAAGGGACTGAGAGAGAAGAATATATATATATGTATATATGTATAGGTATATATGAGTAAACCGTAGATATTATTATACCCGGCAACGCCGCGTACATTTTTTTTTTCTTTTTCTTTCATATAACAATAAATGAATCCAAGATCATGTTACGATATCCATAGAAAAATGGAAATTTTTTTCTCGAAACCCGTGTGAATATCATTGAAAATAGATATAACCTGGGGTGGGGTGGGGGTTCATTTGAAGCCCGTTAATTTCAACAAACTTCTTTTGTTTTGTCAAATTTCGATCGTTTTTTTTCCAACGTTATCCGTTTATCGGGTAACGTGAAAAAAATAATAAGAACACCTGATAATTCCGGGTATTCTTGATATCTTAAATCTACCACCCGGTATATTGGACACTAACCTATAAACATATTCAACCGGCAAGCACATAAAATAAGCTTCAACACCAACGCGAAGATTCACACAGATATACTCGCAGTAGCAGCAGCAGCAGCAGCATCGCTGCACCTAGACTGTGTTTATAAATTAAAACGCGCATCATCCGAGCCAAAACCATCGACCTGATCTCGTCGTCACGTATTAAAGAAAAAAAAAAAAAAAGAAAAAGAAAACGAAACTGCAAATCTGTCACCCCTGATATTTTTATTTCATTAAAATTTATCGCTAGCGAAACTACATGAAAACTTAATTTTAGAAAAGTAATTTTCATTTTAATTTTTATTCGTTTATTTCTTCATTTCTTCATTTCATGAGTTATTTTTTTTTTTTTGTTTTTCGTTTTACAATTTCAAACTCGTTTATGGGAAAGTGAAATTATACATTTTACGATACGCTATATTTTACCGAAATATGTGAAATATACATGCACATGTACACATGAGATCACTGCACACGACAGAGGCGAGCGTATATTAATATAAATACATATGACTATATACCTATATACCATATTATAATAAATATATTTGTGTTGAATTTGTGTCTAAGATTATTATGAGAAAAGGAAAGAAGAAGAAGAAAAAAAAAAAGGAAAAAAGAAGAAGAGGGGGCGATTGAACGCCGAAAATAAAACGGAAATGCCTCTGACTGAGCAGCGGGAGCCCTGCACAACTATAACTATGTACATACATTATACATATGGTATATACATGGGTTGAAGAAAAAAACTTATATATATATCTATGTATGTATGTATGTATATATATATATATATATATATTAGAAGAAAAATAAAACAACGATCTTAAATATCAAGCTTAGATGGCGTGCTCGAGTGACTTGTATATTTAGGTAGTATATAAGCGCGTGCAGCAGGCGTGCATATTGCACACATACGCGTTGATCACTGACACACTCATACGGTTAGTATTCGGTAAATATATACGTTTATATAAACGTGGTGGTGCTGCAGTCAGCGAATAATACCTACGCGTTGCAACCAACCCGCAAATTGGATACACATTTGAGAAACTTACAGCTGCCGCTGCCGCCGCCGCTGCTGCATTGCGTCATTATTCCAGCTTTGTTGTATATATATGTACATATTTAAACTATACGATGACAAGATATACTCAACTATATGTATACGTGCGTATATAGAAATACATAAGTTATAATTATATCTACAACTCTACATATAATTAAATTAAACAATTAATCATAACAGTGTCCAGTTATTGCCGTATTAATTCTACAAACTCATATACACACACATATAGTAAATGCATATGCAAACATATACCATATAACATATACGTATATATATGTGTAAGTTCACATATAATTTAAGCACCGAATCAAATTTCACGGTATTATTCCGAACGTCGCATAAATGCAAACGGATTTTCATTCGCTCATTTAAATAGCAGATACAATTGTTATTATTATCACGGATGTTATCATCATTATGATCATTGTTATTATGATTATCGTCATCATCATCGTTATTATAAATTCGCTTACGATTATACCTACATGGTTAGATATATTTCACTGAATATTTTATAATATAAACACCTCGCGTGTACTCGCGTGTGTGCATGTAGATGTGGATGGAAGAAATCGTATTTCATTTCATTCTTTTTTTCCTTTTTCCTAAACCAAATACGATTTACCTAAATATATATATATTTAAAAATAGAGATGTATATTACACACGGATAGGAGCATTACGACGGTGTGCGTGCGTAGCCTGAAGGCTTGCTACTTTTTTTCAATATTTTTTGGTCCATTTTTTTAACGTGTTCTTTTTTTATTCCTGTTTCTTTTTCTTATTCACCTTCAAAGAATAGGGAATTCATTAAAAACGGAATTCAGCTTATGTACTTTGCGAATTCATCCGAATCTTTTATAGATATATATTTTACATGGTATACATATACAGGGTGTCCAGAAAGTCTGGACACGGCTTAATAACTCGAATACGGTGGAAAAAACTGAAAATTTGAATTCGGTTCCTTTAATGATTTTTCCCGAGGAATCGAATGGTCGAATCAGATTTTGGATCCTATGGCCCTAAAAGGGCCCCAGAGGGCCCAACTTTGAAATTTCAAATAGGAACCCTACTTTTTTATTCCATATTTGGATTCGGCGGAAAATTTTACGTACAGATACGTGCCCAAAACTTTCAAAATCGTGAGGCCCTTCGTAGGGCGCCTAAATAAGTTTACAGAGCCCAGAATGGCGCGAATCGAAATTTTGAGTGTATAGCTTGTTTTTATCTGCAATATTTGATCCATTGTGCGGAATTTCACATTTAAGCCCTTAATAGGGCCCTTAGGCCCTTTGTAGGGCCCCTAAAAATGTATAAAAGTCCCGTACAGTGAAACTTTGAATTTGAAGTAAGTAACTTATTTCGAGATTGAAAAATTACTCCACTGAAGAATTGTACATTTCAATCTTCTATTGGGCTCTAAAAAGGGATACAGGGATCATATCGGGCCTTATAAAGGTCTAAAATGTCAAATTCCTCACTAGATTGAAACTTAAAAATAAGAATAAGGTATCTAGTTCAAATTTCGATTTACGTCATTCTGGGCCCTGTAAACTTATTTAGGTGCCCTACGAAGGGCCTCACGATTTTGAAAGTTTTGGGCACGTATCTGTACGTAAAATTTTCCGCCGAATCCAAATATGGAATAAAAAAGTAGGGTTCCCATTTGAAATTTCAAAGTTGGGCCCTCTGGGGCCCTTTTAGGGCCATAGGATCCAAAATCTGATTCGACCATTCGATTCCTTGGGAAAAATCATTCAAGGAACCGAATTCAAATTTTCAGTTTTTTTCACCGTATTCGAGTTATTAAGCCGTGTCCAGACTTTCTGGACACCCTGTATGTATATCTACATACCTATATACTACGCATGAAAAGTAGATGTATGTAAATAGGTATCCCATACATACCAATGCAGCAGCAGTAAATCGGTGAAATATATTTGATATTCTATATTTCCGTTTCCGCACAGCAAATATACGTTCACATATATACGTATATACGTTTACATACATATACATATATACCCATATTTCGTTTGACAAAGAAATAGGATCGATTGTGCCACGTGATAAAAAGAACGAAGAGAAATGTCGAATATCATTTTACTCTCTTCTTGTTTTGTTTTTTATCTTTTATCAATGTAGAAAGACGAAAAGATAATTATTTTCACTATCACGCGATCAATAATTGTACTTTGATATGTGATCAATATATATCGTTTCAGTTACGTTATTCACGATATTATGATTTTGGAAACATCTTTCTTTTCTCTCTTACGTTTCAATAATAATTTTTCATGCTTTAAAATCGTCTCTCCGTACGCGTGTAATAAATAAAAAATATGTATATATCGTATGTATATTACATATGTACATAGGTTGTGTAATACATGGAGGCGACTGTCGACTGCATATTGGCAATATTAAATAGTTGATGAATCTGGTGTATTTGAAATTGGAAATCCGGTTATCGCGTACCTGTACATAGTTATACTGTATATATGTATAAATTTATACATTTATACATTCGTACATACCATATATATACAAGATGAATACATATGTTGTACGTATACTCGAGCACATGTGTATACGTACATACCGAGTTACGCTATATATGGCGATAAAATATTCGCAAACGACCTCCAGTACAGCCAATTAAACTACCCCGCGACTACCCGACCTAACCTTACCTAATTTAATATCTAACTACCTATATGTACCTACACGTACATATATACCGTGCGTAGTACATACGAGTAACCGGAGCTCCAAACCTCCCCGTCCGCACCGCCACAACACCAACTTACGATTAACCAAATCCCTAATCCCTAATCCCTACACGTCCTACGCACGCACGATATAGTGAAAATAATAATAACAATGATAATGATGGGTAATGATATCAATATTATAAGAATAACAACCCACAGCAACAACAACATTAACAATAACAAATTTTATATAATAATCGGTGGGTGAATGTATACGTATGTACAGTATACAGTATATGCACATCCATAATGAAATTAGTTTCTCGTTTAACGGCGCGTTATAACATCGTTATATTAATAATATTCCATCCACACCGTCGCATATGATAATCACATCAGTGAACACATAAGCAAATATGTGAGTAATAAAAGCAGCTATATAGGTATCGCACATGTATATATAGTATGTATATCAAAATACCTATACAGTACGCGATATAAAGGTATGTACCTATGTATATGCGAAGTGCAATTTCAGAAGGCTGCAGAAAATTCTGTGGCCCAGAGGGGAAAGTATAGGAAGGATAAACTTGTCCTTCTCCTCTTTCGTCTCTTCATCCCCTTGCCCACCCTTTTTCTCTCCTCCGCTTTTTCCATTTCTCTCTCTCTCTCTTACACTCTCTCCTCACATATATACACATACAGTATATGTACTACACCTATATACTAGATTCGTTCGTCGTGAATTCATAAGCCTGTATATACATACACATAATATACATAGGTATACGAGGGTAGGTTTTATACACCTCTACGCGTGGCGTTTTTCTTCCTCTATACCCTCAATATTTTTTTTTTTCTCTTTTTCTTTTTCGTATTCTTTTTTTTTCATTCTATCCCTTTTCCACGCCGCTTTTAGACCTTTTTTTTTTTTTTCTTTATTCTTCTTCATTCTTTTTTCCTTTCATTTTATTTTATACATTTTTTTTCTCTTTACTTTTCTTTGCTTTTTTTCTTTCTTTCTTTCTGTCTTTTCGTTTTTGTTATTTCTCTTGATTTTTTTTTCTTTTTGATTTTTTTTTTTTTATCGCAGTTCCCTTTCTCCGCGTGGACTCTAGGCGGGGGATATACGTATATGTATACGTGCGTATATATATAAATATATGTATATAATAAGAGGTGTAATAAAAATGTATGTATAAAGTATAGGAAAAAAAGAAGTAACTGAAAGAAAAAAAAAAAAAGAAACGGAGGAGAAGAGAAACAAAAAAAAACTAAAGATAAAAACTTTGAGACACAAGAAAGCTAACGAAAGAAATACCTAATAGCGTGTAAGACGAAAGAAAAAAAAATTTGGAAACAAAAAGAGAAGTTGAAGTATTAAAAAGAATTAAATTACTATAATGGATTAAAAAGAAGGAAGAAAAAAGAAAAGGAACAGGTTAAACAATGACAATATCAAATGATTTGTCACTAATAATTTTCTGTGTGCAAAACGACAAGATAAAATAACAACGCAACATTATAATATAGGGGGTAGGCGTATTATGTATAAATTGAACAATAGAAGAAACATTGGAAATGAGTATATAGAATTGAAATAATTTGAAGGGTGAAGAGGGATGGAAATATAATGGGGAAAATGAGAACGAGATGGAGTAGTAGTAGGAGGGGGAGGAGGGGGAGCCTTAATCTCAAACCCTAATGTTATCAAGTGAGGGTTAGCGATATTCTCTTTGCCTTTTAGATACGTCTATATATAGTTATACGCATATGTATACGTATATTATATATACATGTATGTATATATGTACACCCGTAAGTGTAGGTTAGGTAAGTAAGTATTGCTTACGATCGCTAGCATAAGCCGAACACCACCCCTGAAGCCTGTTCCCCTCCCCAATATATACGCAACACATGGAAAGGATATACATGTATACCTTTGTACATACATAGATATATATATATATATATATATCTCTTTGCCTCTATCGCGCATTTTCCATCTCCGTTCCTCTTCCTCTCGGTATCATCGGAAGGTTCCCACTTCCCGCTTTTGAGTAAAACTTGGTCCAAATAACAACCCGCTTCGAAAAGCAGCTCCAAGGCTCCAGGGCTCCCTTTTCGTCGGGAGGCAAACTCCGTACTACACACTACATACTACATACTACATGTATATACGTTTGTATATATATACTACCCTCACAGACACCTTGAACCTCCATTTTTTTTCCATCACTCCATCCATCCATCCATCCATCCATCGAATAAACCATGAATCCATAAAAATTTTCGCGTGCAACGGGCTATGTGTATGTACATAAATATATTCATATGTACGTATCAAGGTGGCTTATATACCATATGAAGCAAACGGTGGAGGTACTTCCAGAATAGTTACGCTACTTTGATACGTTTTTAAGAGGTGAGCGAGTATAGAAGATGAGTAGATGTACGCGTATCCGGATACTTTGACTCTACTTGTTCACGCGATCACGCGTCGAATTGGACGAAATTTCAACGGACGTTGAGTGAAATGACGAGATTAGAAGCAACGTAAGTACGGCATATGATGGATATGAATATACGTTATATAGGGTGTGGATTCGACTACGTCAGCGCGTACATAAGGTATGCACACAATAACCCCTCGTATTGCCCCCTCCGCCCCTTTTTTTTCTTACCCTCCTCAACTTTTCATCCCTTGCTTTCCGTGCGGGAGTAGAGGATGTGTACGTATAGATATGTACAAACATATATACGCTTAAATATATGTAAAAAAAATATATATATATGTAAATAATATATAAATACATGTACTCATATTATACACTTTCCTGCATCACCTTTCATCTAACTTTTACGTATATAAAACTTCCATACTTCCATCCCCCGCAACTTTTAAAATCCTTTTCAAAAGCTTTGCTGCTTCCACTTCCGTTTACATACTAGGTATATGTACATATATACATTCGTACATACGTCGTCTGTACAACAAAATTTTCCACTGTTTATTCATCTTAATATCACGTATTAATTTACTAATTCTTTTTCCTCCCATTTATTGTCGAACAATTTTCATCGGTATTTATATGTACAAATATGTATTCATACACATATGTTTTTATATATTATACCTATATGTATCATCATCTCGCCGTCTATTTTGAATTTCTAGAATCTCTCCGCGACATGATACACATATACGTATGGGCAACGGAGCGGCAACCGTGACTGATCGATTAGACAACGCCGTATCCATTGACGGCTAAATTTATCAGCGAAAAGTATCACCCACAGCATCCCCCCCCCTCCCCCCTCCCCCATCCCTCCGGACCGTCATTCGCTCCTCCCGCCTCTTTCCTCTTATGAATAATCCACCTCCGTACTCCATGTACGAGTTATGATTTACTACGTAATATGTATATTGTATGATATATACGATATATATGTAACAGATTTTCATATGTATTATATGCGTATCAAAAGAGAAACTCAGTTTCCCCTTTTCTGTGAAGGAAAAAAAAAAAAGAAAAGAGAAGAAAAAAAAAATGCGGTTTCCTCGGTTTCCCCGATACCTTTGATCTAATTCACCTCATGTATAAATATACATATGTATACATCGGTATGTATGAATTTATATAAATACATAATATATATATATATATACGGAGGCGTAATATAAAACGAATCGGGGTGGCCACGAGCAGAGAATATTCCATATGAAAAATATTTCGCGTGTTAAAGACCAGAAAGGCGTAAGCCACGAAAGAATTGGGAGATTTTTTTTAAAAACGTTCTATAACTACGTCGATTGTTTTGCAAATTTTTGCCAATCGATTCGCATTCGCGTTCGCAAACGCGTATGTTTGGTCGAAAAATTATGGTACTTACATTTATTGTTAGTGAGAAACAGAAAAAAAAAGAAAGAAAGAACTTCTAAAAATAGTAACAGTGGTAATGATATAGGTACAAAAGGACTCACCTCTCCGTGCGTATCCCTTCGTCCATCTGGTGTGTTTTCCGGTAGAAAATAAAGTCTGAGTGATGCTAAGGGTTGATTAGGACCCCTGCTATCTAGCCACAATAACTGCAGTTCACCAATGCTCACTAAATCGGCATCGTTCCAAAGTTTCGTAAGAAAAAAATTTCCCAAACGAAGAACACGACCGTTACCGATTCGCACTGCTTTATAGAACGTGTATGGCCCGTGGCTGAAACACGCCCCTCCAAGGAGCTGGAAACAGAAGAAGGAAAAAAAAAGATATTAAAAATTTTAAATTCAACTTGTTCATAAAACGGATTTAGAAAAACAAATAATTGAATGAAAAAGAAAAAAAAATTGAAATTGAAATTAAAATTGAAATTTCCGCAATTCCATATCCACGTATACCGATTTATAACATTTTTTTTCTGCAGGTATACCGTAAAGAGAGAAATCTAACAAATATCCACCTATAAAAATCACATGATCGAGATCACCGACCCATATTGTCTACTTGTATTACGTAAAACTTAAAAATGCAGAAAAACTAATGGAAAAAAAAAAGAAAAAAAAATTAAAATTAAAAAACAAGGTAAATAAGTAAAGTTCTATGTAGTACATATGTATACTATACATCGTAATTGGGTAATATAATGCGTATCATATTTATATGTACATGCCTGATCACTGCGCGCGATTATAATCGGCTTACGTATATAAATTCATTGCCTACGTTTCTTTTTTCTTGTTCATTTTTTTTCTTTTTTTTTTTCCCTCCATTTCGTTACGAACAGACCTACACAATTTTCCCAACAGTAAAATATAAAAAATTGAAATATCCTTGTAATTATTATTAATTCGAAATGTATATATATTGTACCTATTTTTCACGAGAAAGAAGAAAAAAAAAAACTGTCTTCTATCGCGTCTGTGATCAGTTTATTTGAAAAGTCGGAACAAATTGATGAGAAATAATAATGAAAATAACAATAATAATGATAATAATAATAATGAATGAATAAATAGAATTAAAATAATGTCTTTCCTTGAGAGAAACCGAAAGAGAAAAAGAGAGAGAGAGAGAGAAAAATGGAATCATCATTAAAGCGAAACAAGATAATATCCTCATGATGCTGCAAGAAATAACGTATATAATTAACGTTGTATGTACACATATATATATATATTGTATGTACATGTAGCATACACGAATTCCATTTGTATACGTGTAGGTACCCATACAATATTATACATGTATGTAATATCGATACCGCAGAATGCCACGCGATTTATTTATTCGCCGAGAGAAACGAATGACGTACGGACGAACGGACCAACGGACGTGCGGACGGGGATTGAAGCGATCGGATCAGAGCGACTGATCAGCGATAGGATATAGGCATTGAACTTGGGGGATCGCCTTCATCTCGGCCGCGATGTATATATACGTATATACATACACGTACAGTATATATTCCTATAGTTTATTATACGAGTACATCAAGTTGAAATATGTATATATAGGCGTGCGTACATACGTATACGCGCGATGATTGGTAAATTTTTATTAGAAAATAGATAAGAAGAAAAAAACAAAAACAAAAAACCAATCATCATCGTTATTATTATTATTTCGATAGCGTCGGTTTATAAAACCGACATTGATTTAACTATGTGACAAAGTAATTTTTCAATATATTCTATCTACGTATAATAATTTCAATATACATATATATATGTATGTGCATGTGCAGTATGGTATAAATAATGTGTAATATAAAGAGGCCAGAATTGGCTTCATTCCATTTCCGTATACACCTATACATTTATTTTATTTTATACATATATATATTTTAATATTTCAACATATTATTCGGAGCAACTCGATGAAAATTGGTTCAACCTGAACGGAATGTAAAATTATCGTTTCATGCTCACATGATAACTAAATTGACGAGATTATTTGTGTGAAGAAGAAAAAAGAAAAGAAAAAAAAAAAAAAAATCAATTATCCTACATAAAACCGTAATCACAAAATGTATTTGAACACGTATTACGATACATGTACGATGAAAATGATGATCGATATATATTTTAGTACCTATATAAATAAATATATGTGGTACCTATGTGTTAGACCGCGTTCTACCGTGTGTGGTTCGTATAATTATATCATATCCAGTTCGTTGTAGCGAAATGGAATTGATTGGGTTTTGCGATGGAAAAGGGAGAGAAGGGAAGGGGGGCAAGCGGGGGGGTAGCCGATTGCGATGAAACAAAGCGTGACTCAAAAGGAAAGTTTATTGTACATATCGCGTCAGAAACACAACTTTAACTAGACAAAGTATTACCGTGAAACCGTAAAATCTGCATGGGAAATACGTCTATTACTATTATAACGTTATACGTACGTACGTTTATGTCTATACGTGACAAACTTCAAGTATATTATGCGTGTAATAATGACGAATACGTTGTAGAGCGAGAAAAAAAAAAAATTGATATAAAATAAAATGAAATTTCAAAAAAGAGAATGAATTCAAGGATCATTGATAATTTCACAAATCCATCAAAAACTATCAATTTCAAAACAGAGAAGAAAAACAAAACAATTAAAAGAAAAAGAAAAATGTATCGAGATTCGGTTACAAAATATCGAGATTACGTAATAATATGTAAAAATGAGATCGTCTTTCATCAGCTGTGAACAGACAATGGAATCAATGAATTTCAATTTCAACAATCTGAGTAGATACATCATAATTAAATATGGGTTATGAATCATGATGCGAATTTCGAGAAATCAGCATCGAGATATCTTTGAACGTGACTGTGGATAGAAAAAAAAAAAAAGAAAAGAAAACAAAAGATCTAATCGACGTGTGCTGCACTCTTCGAGATCGCATGATTTGTCAAGATAGAAATAATATTTTTCTTCAAATTAGGGTAACGACAATAACTGCAGATAAAAAAAAAAATAAGTAAACAAAAGGTGTTACGAAGTTGAGCGCATATGTGTTTAATTTACGTATATACATCGCATCTATGGATAGTAAGGATATAATACAGGAATTGAGAGAGAATGACAATTGAATACCGGTTTTAAGCGCTCGTGATCTTTGCTTGTGCCTCTCCTCATATACGTACGATACGTATACAACGTACGCGTAGTAAGTTAGAGGTTGACTTTGTCGCGTACATATGAGTGTGTTGCATTGATTTTCTAAGTGGTTGTATATCTGTCTCTCTAGGAACTGGAATTGTAAGTAAAGTTATACATGCTATATGCTATATACGTGTATATGGTATATGGAATCGTTGTCGGGAGGAGGGAGAAGAAGCAGAAGAAGTCGAAGAAGCAGAAGAAGAAGGAAAAGAAGAAGAAAAAGAGGAAGAACAAGAAGACGAAAAGGAACTGGTGGTGCAGGGTTCCTTCGTAAGTTTAGTTTAAATACACAGAAAACGGTTGCCGCAGCAGTTCAGCCGTTTCTCGCACTATACATATACATATGTATAAGATTCCACAAAATGGTGGAAATCAAGTTTTCACGTTGCGCCTAATCATCGTCTTACATTTTATAACTTCCTATTAGAATATATTTTTTTTTTTCTTGATTTTTTTCCATTTCTTTTTTGTTTCTCATCGAACAAAGTACACGATACGTAGGGTATGTACAAATATACAGCTAATGATATCGAAGAGATATCAGGGATTATAAATGATTTCGTTTTAACAGAACATCGGACAATCGTAAATAATTTTCATCGTGATCGGTATCGTTATTATTAGTATTCCGAATGCGTTGATAAATTTATACCGATTTAGAAAACTATACATACACATATATACACACACTTACGCACATGTACAAGTGGAATAATTGAATAACAAGTATAATAATGTACAGAATTTAATCGTGTTTATAAGACCTTCCTAGCTGAATGATCTCGCGAGAATGAAGAAAAAAAAAAAATTGCTTGACCTCGTTTTTTAAACCGACTGTACCCGTCTGCTTTGCAACGAGTTTGCAATTTCTTTTCCTTTTTTTTCTTCTTTTTTACGTTATTTACCTTCGATTTCAAATATATGGAACGAATTTTTTTAAATGCGATTTTTCTAGACCGTTTTGACAGGTTGTTGTTGTTATTATAAATATATCTATTATACATATATTTATGTACTTTCATCCATGAGGAAAAATTTTAAAATGGAAAGAAAAAAAAGTATTCAGCGTTCACGTGCAGTTGAATAATACGTTGGCATATACCTAATAGCGAAAGATAAAACGTTTGATAAAATAAAAACAATTAAAAAATTAAAATAAAAACAATATAATCCATTAACTCTGAGACATATATATGTGTGCGTTTGATTATATTCACATCTATTACGTACACACGTATGTAGTATATATGTATAATATATTCAAACTGTTAGCAATAAAGTTATATAATTAAATCGATAAAGTTTTCAAAGATGCAGCATTTGTCGGGCACAATGATTGAGAACCGCTGGCATAACTATTTCCAATGTTTTAAGGGTACAGTCCGAGCTAAAAATTATCGAGAATATACTACCATCAGTATTTATAGAGTCAATCTTATTTTACCACAGCTGTACCCGCGTTAGCTTGTAATGTCGCCGACGACGCTATATGTATTACTTAAAATACGCTAAAAATTCTATACGTACATAAATGGACACATAGACAGAAATACATACGTATATATGTGTGTATAAATATTTAAAATCAGTAGGCAAGAAAAAATTATAAATGTTCATGGTACGTTACACATGCGTGCTGTGTCGGTAACATTGTGCATATATATAACATTTTTATGTACTAAAAACAAGTAAATATCCCATTTGGTATATGGCATATATATTTTAATATGTATGTGTGTGAATGCATGAAATATTTATGTACATACAGTAAAGGGCGCGTGTACATATATGTGAACCATATATTCCCCTCGCCGGTATTCCCTCCGCTCGATCATATACGTTATTCCCTCGACGCCATTTTTCTATTCTCGATCAGGAATGTTATAACCGGTAGGTATATATACGTATAATGTATAATGTATATATTATATATTACCTATATATCTATATGTCTAGCGAGAATATGATAGGAAATTAAGTGGGCATTCACAGTTTATCATTGAAATTAATATGTCGGATATTAAAACAATAAAAAAAAAAAATTCTATAAAAACGATAAAACACGACACGAAATTAGTATTATTATTATTATTGTTGTTGTCGTTGTTTCGCAATACGTGAAATTTAAATTTTTTCGCGAATGTTGTATCGAAATTTTTTTTTTTACCGGATTTGGAAAAAAAAAGAGAAGAGAAAATACTGACTGGTGAATTAAATGAATTAGTAAAAATTCGATAAATATCTGACCTCGAGCGTTGCAAAAAAAAAAAAGGAAGAGAAAAAAAAAATTGAACAGAACCGCATATCTGCAATTTTTTAATTCAGTTATCCCAATCGTGAAACGACTAGAATTGCGAATCTCAACTGAGCATGTACAGAGTTATATATATATACATGATACATGGGATATGTATATATTCATCACTGAAGATAGTTGCGGTTCCAACGAAATAAGAGAGAGAGTGAGAGAGATAAAGAAGAAATAAAAAAAAAAATAAAAAATGGAAGAACAAGCGAGACGGATATCTCCTCCTTTTTTTTTCGTCCCTTTTTTCAACATTCACATGTGTGTATGGATGATACAACACATAGCCAGAAATCCGTCCAGTTTACGTTCATCTCTCTTTTCAAATGTGTTGTTATTTTTCTTTGGTTCTTTTTTATTTTTCTCTCTCTCCTGAAAATTCCATCATATAATATTCAGATAGAAGGTATACATAATACATATAGGTATATCTATATATACGGGGATGCATACGACTCGACAAGGACGACGAATATACTTTCCTCTTTCTCTTCTTTCGCGTTGCACGTGCGCTCTGCTGCACGAGCTCCGTGTTATACCTATCTCTAATTCATCTATATACATACGTATTATGTTTACATATACACACGTACATACATTTCACATACATACGCGCGCGCGTATGTGTAATACTTCCAACTCCACGTATGCGCACACACGAGGACGCGTTTCGAGGGACCACATCGTCCATCTTTCCCTACAGATATATATACATACATTTATTTACATATTAATACGTACATACATTGCACATAACGCGTCACCTATGTATTTTATATTTAACATACATAGACTCGATTTGATTCAGGTAGATATTACCCACTGCACTTGACTCGTCAGCACAAACACCTTACCAAGTATTGAAGTCTTTTATTCCTTCCGTTCCCCTAACCGCTTCTTCCTGCTCTCTATAGTCCGTTTTTTTTCCTTTTTTCTTTTTATTCTTCCTTTCTTCTTCGTACGTTACGCAAAAAGCATATTTCACCTTAATCATTAATTAGGAGAATTACTTGATGTGCGTAACCGCGTTATTATTTCACGAAAAAATAAACGAAGAAATTAATAAATAAACTGAAATTGGAGAAAAAAAAAAAACCCACTTATTTCTTTCCGATAGTTTAAAAAGAGATGGAAAAAAAACACGAACAACGTTTCACGAACTACCGTCTATACAAACGACGATGGTTGAAAATTGTAAAATGTAATTTCTGAAAATACCAATTCATGTATGTGTACGTTAAAATATATGCGTATGTGTGCGTATGTACAAGTAAC
Organism: Athalia cordata; assembly: GCA_963932425.1. Taxonomy (NCBI): domain Eukaryota; kingdom Metazoa; phylum Arthropoda; class Insecta; order Hymenoptera; family Athaliidae; genus Athalia; species Athalia cordata. Next base: position 20,630,045 of record OZ010625.1, read on the forward strand.
TGTTACTGACGTGGATTATATTTATTTGATGTATAACGTGGATTGCAAGTACATACTCTACTCTTCGCGTATGTATGTATGTATGTATGTATAGTAGCAGTAGCAACTACCACCAAAACAACAAAATCGTGCAGAAATACCACTGCGAGTATCTCACTCTACATATACATGGTACATACATATACCTATATACATACATAATCATGCTTATGCGGTATAAACTCATCCAAAACTTTCTAACGTTAAGGATAAATTTTAATCGAATAACAAAGTTTAACCCGTGGGTAGAATTTATCTACGTTGTTAAATCAACGTATTATAATTCACATGTATATATATACCCGCCATTATGTGCATCGGTAAAGATGAAAAAAAAAAAAAAGAGACAGAGAGAATAATAGAGAGAGAGTGAGGAGAGAAAGAGAGACTCTCCTCTCTTCATATTCGTCGTCAGTTCTCATCGTCGAAATTAGTCAGACGGCAGTTTTACCGGTTTCGTCGGTTATATATATATATACACGTTTTTTTTATTTCATTATTATTATTACTATAATTTGTTTCTCAAAACTCGTTTACTTTATTTTTTTCCTATCGATCTTACTTTATTTTAATCTTAATTATTTTTTTCTCTCTCTCTCTCCTTCTTTTCTCATTGCTTTTCTTTTCATTGATTATTTTTTCTTTCGAATTTTCTTATAAAATTTTTCTTCAACTCCGCGAAGCACAGCTGAACTAGTATAAGTTTCATGAAAAAAAAAAAAAATTAAAATAAAACTAAAATAAAAATAAATAAACTGAAATGAAATAAAACGAAAAAGAAATCGGAGGAAAAAACGACGATCAGACTAAAAGTAAGTTTCGTTATTCTTTTTTCTCTATTTTTCTATTCCCTTTTTCTTCTCATTCTTTTTTTCCCCTATTTTCTACATCGAATATCGTCGCTATACGCCGCCGCCGCCGTTGCCGCGCACGTTATATAGATGCGCATTGGGAGAGAAAATGATTAATCATAATTTAATATCGAAAATGTGTCCCGTGAACGAAATTTTGTATTATTTTTCCACTCTCATACTAAACACATATGTATATGTATACATGTATATGTATACATGTAATGTACATAGTACATCTATAAATACATAATACATGTAATGGTTTTTATTATAGAGATCGAAACGAGTCGCTGCAAAGCACATAGCAAGATTCTTGGTTATTTATGTAGCGGAGTGTGTAACTCCGTTGGAATCGTTGCTCGACTTTGAATCCCGCGCAGCATGGTGCACTATATATATTATATATATCGGTTTTATACATATATACATACATACGTGTATAAGGTTCGAAAGTATAAAGTATCACGCTATAATATAAGTATTATAAATGTAATATCTTATAACCTATAAACCGCGCGTCAATCTTTATTATTATTATTATTATTGTTGTTAATATTATTATTATTATTATTATTATATACACACATATATTCATAGCTCCAATAATTCTAAATTGAATATATCAATTTTTTTTTTTGTAATACTTTGATCTTTTTTTTCTTTATCTTCTTATTATTATTATTATCATCATGTTATTTATATTTTTGACTTCAAAACCATCGAATCGACGTACACGTAATTTCTGACAATTCTCGCTCAATTTTCTACAAGCGCCCAGAGGCAAACGAAAATTCTTCAGAGTTGATGCGGGAGGAAACGAAAATTAATCTTTCAAGGGAAATAAAGAAGATGATAATATCCCGTCATGAATATCTTTCCCCCTCCTCCCTTTGCTGCTCCTCCTCTTGCCGCCATCCCCCATTCACCTACTTCAGAACACACCCTTCACAATTTTTCATCGATTCGTTTATCTATAATCAAGAATCTTCCTACCATCAAAGTAGCTAAACGTTTATGTGTTTGTATAGGTGTATGAATACGTAAATGTATAGAAAGCGTAATTAAATTAAATATCAGCTCTACACAACAGGTGCATATGGGTATGTATATGTATACATATATTATGTACAACGTATGTGATACATCGTGACTGAATAAATATTGTACATAAACAGCCTCGCCCCGATTTGAGTTTTTATTTCTTTTTCTTGTTGCTTTTTTTTTTTTTTTTGCGCTTTTGCTTTTGCTTATTCCAAGTCATTATTCTTTTAAATGACGTAACGTTATAGATTTCAGTAACACGAATATGCGTGGAATTTTTTTTGGTTTTGTTCATGATAAATTACATCGAACAATTAATTGATACAGAGGTATGTGCGCACGCATGGGTGTATGATCGAGATTTCTTTTTTTTCATAATTTTGAAGAAATAACGATTAGCTCTGAATTTTTTCTTCATCCCCCTCTTCTCCTCTCCGACTCCTTTTCTCAATAATCGCGGGCGCGCGCGCACGGATTCCATTCGTTCATGTGTGCACATACCCGAGTATCGTCAAACTATATCATACACGTGTGTATTCTAAGCTATATATTTATTTGTAGTACATATATATATATATGTATGCATGTATGTAGAGTGATTATTTGCACGGATAAAGACGCGTGTTTTGCTACTACTGTGTACGTCAACCAGGAGCAGCAGCGGCAGCAGCAGTCTGCGACCTCTGAACGATCAAACCCCGAAGCATTTGAAGATCCCTACTATTTTCACCCTCCCATCGTTCGACCCTCTCTTTCTTTTTTTTCTCCTCTTTCATGCGATCCCACCAGCAATTTATTGGTTCAAATACATAAAAACGGTTCTACTGCAAACACCAGACATTGATACCGCGATACACGTATAACAAACCCACCACGCGATTCCCTTATCCATTAATATTCTAATCAAGAATAATTCATTTTCTCAATCTCTTTTTATCCCCCTCCAAAGTCTTTTTGTACAACGATTGAACGATCATTCGATATCTGTTTCGAGTATAACAGAAAAAAAAAAAAAAAACTTGTATTAAAAATATATGTATATACGTATACTATTTTACATAACATGCGCATAGTATGAGTATACTAATAAAATAAATTTTCGACCATTACTCATCGCTATACCGTATATCACATTTATAATTTATGCGTCTGCAAGTATAAATGTGTACCTATATATGTCATATGTAACATGTATTTATCTACGTGATATATATATATTACAAATAACGTTACATGTACGATATTCATGTGTCTCACACAAAAATTTTCCAACTTTCTCAACAACAAAGTAACAAACTAGATTTACATGGTTATATACATATGTTATACGTACAGATTATGTATATAAATAGTATTAATAATAAGAAAAATAAAAAAATAAAATAAAATAAAGTACTATAACTTAACGATGATAGGGGCATATAAACGAACGATAATGCACGGATTATAAAGTGTGCTGTAGATACTTTGCGAGAATTATTTAATAGAAGGAATATTTTTAATTAAAAGAAACAGGAAAACGAAAAATTCGGAACACAAAAACAAAAAAACAAATAACCGACGAATGTTCAATTATGACCGATTAAATTTTCATTTTTGATATCGACGAATCGGATATAGGTATTACAAAGTGCAGCGGCTTTGAAAAGAATTATTGTTAATAACATTAATAACATTTATACACGTATACACGTATCTATGCATAATAATAGTAATAATTATAAAAAATCTACTATATTAACGACCTCAGCGACCTCAGAAGCGGCAACAAACGTTTCCGTGTATGTAATTAAAATGGCCTACTTTCATACAACTCATTATTAGACCTTAGTAATATATCTATATATGTACAATATTACGTATGTACACCGTATATACATACATACACATATACGTACGCATGTGTAAACTCTAAACGCGATAAAACTCGTATCGTTTTATAATTCACATTTTCTTTTTATTCTTCATATTATAGTACGTATATAAGTTGTTTTTCTTTCTTCTACTGTTCAATTCAATTTTTTTCCCCCGTCTTCCTCTCCCTTCGTCAAACTATTTATAAGGTACGCGCTATTGCTGCATTAATGTCGAAGGAATTTAAGAGAGAGAGAGAGACAAAAAAAAAGGAGGAATCAAACAAAATGGACTTTTCATTTGTCTCGCTTTCAAATGTTAATGATTGAGCTTTTTCCGCCATTGGATTTTACCTCCTACCCCTATTTCAACCGCCCTACTACCTCCGAGGCAATAAACTCACCCTCTATCATGCTTGTTGTTTTTTTTTTCCATTTTCTTTCTTTATTCCTCTGTTCTCCTCTACTCTACTCTTTCTCCACTTTCTCTCCCTCTCCCTTTCTATTTTCTCTCGCACTTTCGCTCTCTCTTCGCAGCACCACCACCACCACCACTAGCAGCGGCAGCGGCAGCGGCAGCAGCAACCCCCGCAATATAACCAGCGGAGGCAGAAATGGTCTTTGTACACGTTTGTGTTGCGTGGTGTTCGAAAGGGAGAAGAAAAACAAAAGAAGAAGAAGAAGAAAAGTTGAAAAATAACGACCTGGAGACGCAATCTATGTACCAAATTACCAAGTAGATTCAGTTACAATGGTATACATACATACGTATATACATTTAGTAACGTTATATGTATATAGATATGCACATCACCGCGACGACAAAAAAAAAAGTGAAGAAATGAGAAATGAATTTTTTTCTTCCCCCTACCCTTTACGGTTTATTAGAAAATAGTAATATTAAAATTTCGCTCAAGTTGAAAGAAAAAAAAAAAGAAAAAAAGAAAAATGTGGAGGAACAAAAAGTCGCGTATAACGACATATGAGAAGCCTGCGCGGGAATGTGAATTCAGCATACGCGTTCAGATTCCATCTTTCGTCTCTTCTTGGTGGTCGTGGTGGTGTGGCGATGGTTGTGCAGCGCGGAGAGAAGAGGAGAAGCGAAAAAAAAAAAAAGAAAAAAAAAGAGAGAGAAGAGAACTCGGAGTAACTCTGGCGGTAGAAACGACAGAGACAAGTAGCACGATATTCCGTCCTTATTCATCTTTTATACAGGTATGATACGCGGAGTCCCTTCCTCCCGCATGCTGGTTCTCTATATCCTATCCCATTTTATCTCATTTCATTCCATTCTATTCAACACACTCACGTGTTTATATAAAATATATAAATATATATATGTGTATATGTGTATACACTTCTCTCTCTTATTTTACTCTCTCTATAGACTACGTGGATATAGCGAAGCAGCAGCAGCAGCAATACGACATGGCCCGCCGTTCTTTCCGAGTATGCGTTATGATATTATGCCGAGAGAATCTCAAGTCTCAACTGGCCCCCGTCTTCGACGACCATCCCCCTCCCGCGCTTGCCCCGGTTGGTTCGTCAATCTGTTTCTCAGTTTTCCTCGTTCAGAAAATACAACAAACAAATATACGGCATCATAGAATACTCACTCTACCAAGGAGGTCATATTTTTAGATCTATTTTTTAATGCAGAGTATCCTATACATATGTCGGTACCTATATACCAGAAAATCAATGCTTGGTTAGGAAAGAAAAATAAAATAACAACGAACAAATCGTGGCCAAACTTTTACCCTGATAAAAAAAAAATATATATATTTAGAGGTTGGTCAAGGTGTTCGAAAATATCTTCTTTTTTTCTTCTGAGGAATCGTTGTTCAGATGATGTGTATTTTTTTAATTTTTCTCTCTTTACAACTGGTCTAGTTTTCGATGTTTTTTTCTTTCTTTCTTTTTGCGTTCGGTCGATTTTTGGAAACGACGTTAGTAAAATGTCGCCGCTCGGAGGGACGGAAAGTTTCATATTATAATCTTAAAAATCGTCAAATTATCTCTCTAATTATCAATATTTCTTTCAAAAGTTTTGTCACTTAGAGAAAATAATTATTCTCTAAAATGAGTAAGAGACGAGGAAAAACTAAATGAAACTCAAATTTTACGAATTTTTCTTTTTCAATTTTGGCGAACCGGGAGTGGAGAATGAAAATTTCATACCCTTTGAGCGACCTTTGAATATTAAATATTTCTGCTTGAAATTCCAGCTACTTTAACGAATTAACTGTAAGTACACAGGAAAAAGAATGAAGAGATCCGATAAAAAACGAGCGATGTAGAATAAAAAAATCTTAGCATATTAGACTGGAAATAGAATTTTCAAATACCTTCGATGTGACCTCGAAATATTCCTTATTCCGCTGGTAATACACATCACAGGTATAATACTAATTACTATTGTAAAAAAACCCAAAAAAAAAAAGGAATCTCACAGCAACTACATTAGAATTTTTCCGCAAGTACGTTTTTTTTTTTTTTTTGGGTCAATGACTAAATAAATAATTTGAAAAAAAAAAAGAAGAATTTATATGATTGAGCAAACTTAATATGCAAATCGATAGTTATAAATATTTATATTCAACATTTCAAGTGACAAATAAATATTTTCTCGATCGAATCCCGTGCGTAATACATAAATAAATGAATAGGTACACGTGATAAATGATGTTTTTTTCTCTCTTTCTTCCTTTTTTTTTTTTTTTTTTTTCAAATAATCGTCGCCCGGTAGGGAAAGTGTCGCGTTTGTATAAAGCTGCACAAGTCAAGGCATAAAGAAAAGGCAACGTATTATACGTTGCATCATATTCTGCTCGGCTATTTGCGGACAGTAGGAATTCACTTATACATTAGATCCGAAAGACCAACTAGTGTACAGTTATAACTATTTATGTTTATTATTTTAACTATATAGCTATATACAGTACGCGATATAAATATATACGGATATCATGTCAACCGTGTATTATATATAAACACACGTACCTACATATATCTGCGTACATATTTATATACATATTATATAAATATACATGTGGCTCAATTTCTCTGCGATATCGATCGATATATTGTGAACGATTTCTATACAGTTCCCACGATCGCGCTGCAGCTCTATGCAAGTTTACCTTCTTCTCATTATCATTATACCCTCGCTGTTATTATTTTTATTGTTATTATTATTGTTATTTAATATTTTTACTATATCATTACGTCACATAGGACGAATAGAAATATATATATATATATATATGTGTACACACATAAGTATGCACCGATCGATAAAGTTTCTTGATTCTCCTTCGCCGGTAAATTTTCACATCCTATACAATCTTCTTTGTAAAATAACTACGGCGTAGACTGAATTAATCGGCTAATTGTATTATAAGGTTACATACACACACACACGTATTAATCTGCTGCACTTCTGCTCTATATTATCATTACAAAGTTTCCAGTATAAATTTTCAGTATTTCTAACCTAACCAACCAACGTGTTTTAAACGAATAATTCATACACGTATGGAATATAAAAATATAGTGCATGTACAAAAATCAGCCGAAAGTACAATGAATAGCTTTTCTCGAGGCTTTTCTTTTTAAATATAATACATGAAATTCATGTACAAAAACTTGAAACCGTGAATAATTATGAAGCTACGGAAATAAGAAAAAAAAAAAAAGAAAAAGTTAAATTAAAACTAAAAAAAATTAATAATCATTGCGATGATATTGCAATTTTAGTCAGTACAACGTGAGTTTAGTTACTTATTGTATGACGGTTTTTTTCAATATCTACATATATATATATTTTATATGTATTACATTATATTGAAATAATGATAAAATGATATTATTTGAACGAGAAGGTAGAACCGTGGAATAATAGAGAATGATAGAATGGAAGAATTATAACGCTGCAATAGCAACAGCAGCAGCAGTACGGAAATTGAATTACGTAAATACAATTCGTGGCTTGCAATTCTCGACAGGTATATTATAGATATTCACAAACGCGTATATTTCGTAATTATTACCTCCCCTCATCACGGTCTCTTCAACATTAAGTTTTCGATTCTTCTTTCGCTCGCACGCTATCGCCGTATATAAACATATCCATATGTATATATGTATATGTATACGTATGTACGTATGTACACAAACATATTCTTTGTCAACCACATTATCAGTTGAGTTGAAAGTTAAGTAGTAAAATAGAAAATAACTTTTTTTTTTTTAAAATAAACATGTACCTAATACTTCAAAAATTCAATGACTGAACTTTGGAATAAGGAATACCGATTTCATCGATCCAAGAAATAGATACCGTGAAATATTCAAAACAAAAAAAAAGGAATAAATAAATTTCATATAAATAAAAAAGACATTTTTTCACCAACACGTCATCATCGTAAAAATCAAAGCAAGCCAAAGAATGAAACAAAAAAAGTTAAAAAAAAAAAAAATTATAACAATAATAATTATTATAATCAGCAAACATCACGCTCGAATAAATCTATTTTTCAATACGCTTTTTTTTATATGATATTAAAAGAGAAAGAAAAAAAAAAAAAAAAAAAAAATTATTTTTTTTTCTTTTCGTTTTTGCTTATCGTTTCCCGAACGTATATATTTATATCTGACAATGAATCGGAGAAGCGATGCACCTTGCTCTTCTCTCCCGCGCGGCGTGACAACGTCCCCCCCCCCCCCCCCCCCCTCTCCTAAGTTACTATCCTATCCTATTTTATTTCATTTTTTTTCTTTTCTTTTTTCATCTCTTTTCTTTCCACAACTTAAAGAGCGACCCACTAGTCTTCACCGCTGACAGATCCGTCCCCACCCTGTCACAGGTTGTCCTCCCTCCGTCTCTCTAGTCCCCCTTTCCCCCCGCCTCTCCACCAACGGACATACATATAATTTAAATGCCACCGTATCAGTCAGCCTCGTGATAAATACACTCACCAGTGTATACATAAAGCTATATATATGTGTACATACGCCGACGATTCGATTCGAGATGTATCCTAGGTATTAACGGTCAGTTGATTTAATAATAATAAGAGAAAAACAATAATAATGATATTAATAACAATAATAACAACAGCGCAGTAATAATAATATGAGTAATGATGATGGCGATGACGATAATCGCAACGCGTAGGTACACATACCTATATAACATGTACATATATTGTACTTAATATAAATTTGAATAAACGAAGTTTGCCCGTGTATTAAATAAAATAATTATAGGTGCACAAACGTTGTTTTCTTCAAAGATTTTGTTGTTGCTATTATTATTATTACGATTTCGAGTTTTATTTTAATATCTCTTTTAACATGTTTTTTTGTTTTTCTTTCATAATATCATTATTTTTTCCTTTGTTCTTTTCTTTTCTTTCTTTTTTGTTTTTAAATTATCGTATTACGATTTAAACCAGTGTATATAAAGTACATAGTGTATATATATACACACGTATAGGTAGATATAATATGAGAGTTAATCAATATTAAGCAAATTGGTTTGTCTATAATGGCGACCGAGGGAGTCGGTATAGTTTATGTAGAATTTTTACCGCGGGGACAATATATAATAGTAATATGAGATCGTTAAATATTATTAATTCCTACGTTCGGACATATTTTCATAATAATTAAATGACGATCATAACAATAATCATAATTAATATAGTTTTCGAGTATGGGGTGCGTAACGTAGCTTTTATAGAAAATTGAATTTCATATTATAAAACTTTCATCATTTGTATTGCGGTCACAGAATAAACTTTTTGAACGTACTGTACGTATTCTTGACTAATTTTATCTATTAAAGTTTTACCATAACGTACGTACACAGGGTACAGTTCGTGGCAAAAATTAAAAAATTAATAATAACGATAATAATAAATTTCAGAGAGAGGAAAAAAAAAGGAAAAAGAAAAAAATCGCGATAAGAGAGAGAGAGAGAGGGAAGTAGAAGTAAATATTAACAGTCTACTAAAACTCGTGAAATTAAATACAATTTATGTTTATCTTCAGTTTTTAGCGCTTCGAAAATTCGGAATTCAAAAACTAATTGGATTAATCGTTAAAACTTTGGTTATAAATACATGCACATATACATCGCGCACATATTGTATATATATCTATATTACAGTTTTTGAATATTTCTAATCGGAATGATAAAATTGATAATTGCCTGTTTACTTTGGAAATCATCAAATGGAATACATATGTATATTCAAATTCAAATTCACTTTCATTCTATTATACACCGAGCGTTATAATTATAATATAAATATAAATTTGATGAGATTTTATTTAATTTTTTATATTTAATTCATTATCTACGCGTTTTCGTCAATCAATTAGGAATTATATTTCATATGTAATATAGACAACGTATATATACATAAATATAGGAAACATGTATACGTATATACGCGTCGCGTGTACATATGTATGTGTGTTGTGTGACGCGTCAAGAATACATATCGTATAAATAAGTCGAGTGTTATTTTTCATAGCTCACGATATGCTGCTGCTTTTGCTGGTGCTGCTGCATACAGCTCGAAGTTAGATTATAAATATATATGTATATAAATAACGTAGCAAAAAAAAAGTTTTCTTTTTTTTTGTAGTTTTTTTACACAACGATATAAATTGTTACGGTTATTTAATTCAACAATTAAACAGCTATCGAGTATCGAAACAAACGAATAAAGGGAATGTGTTAATTCGGGTTAAGGCACTGCTATAAATACTTGAAGATCTGAGAGCGAGAGGGAGAGAGAGTAACGTAAAAAGAGAAAGAGAGTGAGAGAGCGAGAGAGCGAGAGATCAGAGAGAGGTAACCAGTTTGTATAATAATATCGTTCGTTGAGGAGGTAGTACACAATGGTATGGATGCCAGATGTCTTGCTTGCTTGCTTGCTCGACGACGAATCAACTACATACTATATATGTATTATATTATATACATATACGAACAAAAAAGAAAAAAAAGAAAAGAAAAATTAAAAGACAAAAAAAAACAACGTATATACCATATTACTCGCACACACGCAACGCACACAGTACACAGTCAGTTAAACCTGCGTACAGTAATCTCCAGAAATTTGTCGAAAATTATTACCAATCATATTTATAGCATACAGATGATGAACCGATGATGACGATGATGATGATGATGATGATGATGACGATAATGAGTTAATTTTTACTACGCTAATCATACACGATTATTCAAGAGTCGTATAAACCGATAACGTAAACAAAACAAAAACAAATTATTATTTTCAGAAATTAATTTTAAATTGCAAAAAAAATAAATAAATACATGAGAAAAAACTCACCTCGATCTTATCCATTTCTCTTAGATGTGTATATGTCACTCACTGTTCTCACATACATCTATAATTAATTAATGTTGTTATTATTACTGTTGTTATGATTATAAGTTTTTTTTTTTTGTTGTTTTTCTTTTGAATTGTTACTAAATTATTTATAACTATTCAAACTATTATTGTTTTGATACATATATATATATATTTTTTTTAGAAACACTTTTATAATCAATGAATTAATTAATCGATCAATGATTCATTTAACTATCTATGTATATGGATATTAATTGATGATATATACCTACAGATACTTATTAACACGTATGTAATTTATTTTCTGTGATAATTCATACTTGTTTATGGATATATTTATATATATATTTTTTTTTTTTTGTAATTTTAATTTATTCATGAATTTATTTATTTATTCAATTATTTATTTATCAATCAATTCATGTATTTATTTGTTTGTGTGTACAGGTAAACTTTTATGTATATTCATACATAGATAAACACATGCACATAGTGTTAACACGATTAAACTTTACTCGCGTGTGTAATAGATACAGAAGATTTGACGCGCGCGGACCAGCGACTCATGGTGCGGCGCACGCCGCTGTCCCATCAAGACTACTTTGTATTTACTCTAATTATGTGACGTCACGAATACACTTTCCCCCACCACAACAACGCCAGCCACTCACGGAGGACGAAAATACGACGCGCTACGCGCAGCAAACATGGCCGACGACTACTAGGCGCTATGCTATGATCAGAGTCCGCCGTTTTCTCCCCACCCTGCTACCCGCGCCAAACTATGCGCCGCTGAGTTTTCTGCTCCTCAGCTGCGCTGCAATCCAAGATCATACGTCGAGTTGTCAGCTGTGAGACTTTAGACTTGTTCTATTGTTTGACGTCGAAGGGGTTAAACTAGTTTTTGGAATTGTTTTTGGTTTTTAGTATATTCGGGTGTGCGTGACGGAGCTTTCGAAGTTCAGCGTGATTCGACTTCACTGTCACGATTACTTAACGTCGACGAATCACGACGTGATGGTTGATTTCTTTTCTTTAGTTCAAAAGGAGTACAAAAGTTTTATTGCATTATGTTTACTTCGATGAATGGGTGTGTGTACAAGGAACTTTTTAGATATTATTCACGGCGGAAATGGCCATTCGATTGCTGAACTTTCAACTTGAGGGGACCTAAAACTCCACCTGTCATGTCGAGGTTGGGATTCGCGACGTAACGTTCAGCTGATGGCGGGCTGCTGACCCTTACGTAATGTTGACATTAGACCACGTGGCGTTATTTTTATTTCACTAAATGCAAGCGTAAAAGTGAAATTTATTGAAACGTTGAACGAGTTCGTTATCGTTGTCGTATGTTTCGGCTAAATAGATTTTCAACACTTTTTTATGAAAAAAAAAATATAAAAATTTAATGACAGTCAAGTGCAACGATAAATTCTTTAGGTACATAAAACTTTGAAATGACAGAACGGAAGTTAAAAACATGAATGAAATTCGATCTCCATTACAATTTGATAATAGCTTGAAACTGCAAATGAGCATCAAACAACTCCAGTGCGGACAGCAGAGCCCCTAGCGCCCGGTGGATAACTACTTTGAAAACATCTGCCACTCGCATGGATTTTAAAAATTTTCGAAGTCGGAAAATTAGGTCTCTTCCAAATTAGTTCTGCGACTAGTTTTCGGCACATTTTGATCTCCTTTTGATCCGCAATCGAATTGTTCGGAAAAATACCCTTTTGAAATCGTTTCAGCAGCTGGCTGCTGATGTATCTTGATTCTAGGGAAGTGGCATTGGTCCAATGGATTGCATTACATAATTGTATCAATGATGCAGAGAAAAAAAATCAAAAGGAAAAGCATCAGCCTTGGCAGGGTACCTACTTTGTGTGAGCAACGACTGATTTCACAGTATCGGAAAATTGAAAAAAAATTACTAACTCGTACGACACTTATTTTGTGTCCTGATTACCAGAGCGTACTTCCTGATAAGCCAAGGATAATTCAGGTGCAAAGTCGAGGTGATTTGAAAGTTTTATCGGCACGCAATCTGCTTTCTACGCAATCGTTGCCAAACTCGGTAAAATGTTGGTAAAACAGGCCTCTGCCAGATTTTTCTTCCGATGAGTTTCAGATGCAAATTAGCAGGGTTATTTTGCTTTCAATTAAAACTGTAGATTCTTGTGTGGTAATTCTGCGAATTCCAGGTTTGAATTGTTATTTCAGTTTTAAAACTTCCGGAATTCATATCTCTGGAGTTAACGGAAATGACCTGGAAACGTTGATTGGTATGAATAGATATATAGATATATATGCATCTACACATGGTACATATTTCATTCCGTTTGAACGATGTTGTAATTATAACAGGAAGAACGATATTCAATTATCTTACACATCTTTGATCAGATACCAGAGAATCCCGGAGAAAAGTTTACAATAATTAAATTATCCTAGATTGTGTCCAGGAATTACTTTTACATCGTGGAAGTATATTCTCTTTCATAAACAGTCGCTCATAATTGAAATTCATTTGAAATTTCATTTTGATTTTCGTTTGAATAGCTGGTCGGAATATTTAATTAGGAATCCATCGATCGGACCGCAAACCCCAATGTCTTTGGTACGGTTAGCAAATTACGTACTACTTTGATAGTATTCGAACAATTGAATTCATTGGATCAAGGCTTGTCAAATTTGATTATTCAATTCACGATCAAAACCGGCGACATAGTGTGAACTCAACTTATGATTCGTGAAAAAAAATTTTATGACCGACTTATGCACTAACAATTAGTAAAAATTCTCCCCGAGTTACCTGTTTTTTTTTTCTCTGTGTAGGTTTGGGTACACCATTTTACTCTTAAATATAACGTAATGATAAAAATTTTTGAACAAAGAAATCATGGATTTAAAAATTACTCTTCAAATTTTATTATCACAATATCCACGATACAAAGTTATTCAGCATTTTTTCCCCTCAGGTATCGATTTCATACCGAGGGACAAGGCAGAGAGACGATGTTCGTATATTTTGATTTTAATTGCAATCAAAACCGCTTCACGTTTTAGTGAATTTGATTAAATTACGATCGTCGTATACGTTAACTGTATTATAGTTTTATTTATAATGTTTGAAATCGTTACTCTCGCACTGCGGTCAAAAAAACGAAACGTAAAATAACGTCCCAAGCAGAAAGATAGAGAAAATAAGGATAATAAAACTTTCAATCTCAGCATGACCTGTAACTAACGTAACGGGCGCCCAAAAAAATCCACAAAATATACAAAATCAATGTTAATTTCAAATACAAAATACGTAACGAACGGTAAATCTAAACGAATTCTGTCTACTAATTGAACAACAACTTTCAGTAGTTGATTGCGGGTCAAAAATTAATATTTTCAAATCCATGAAATGCGTTATTTGATTACGCTAAAATGAAATGAAAACTCGTTTTTCAGAACAATGAAACAGAATTTTTGCGTAGGTATTACATCTAATTAGCTATATTTTGGAAGGAGTTTCCTGTTTTTCGGTGAGAGAAGAATCCAAAACAGATTATTTCTCCCCCATCAATCTTGCAAGATTTCCGTCTTCCTTGGGACACCGTATGATTTTAAACGACGGGGTAGATAAAGATTACACGGATCAAAATCAAGCCTGATAAGCGTTTATGTCAAGATTATTGTAGACCATCTGCTCGTCGATCCAATGTCGTGCTGCAGCTACGTTCGCGTATACACCAGGAACACGATTTTCACCACATCCAATACCCCAGGCCACGATACCCACCTGAGCGTAACGAGATGGGTCATTCTTCAAAGGACAAACTAAAGGACTTCCTCCGTCACCCTGAGAAAAACAAGAGTAACCGTTTTCAAAATTCGCATACAATTAACACGATTAAAAAGTTCAGTGAACGTGCAAAAATAATTCATTTTATACCTTGCATGTGTCTTTGCCGGATTCTCCACCAGCGCATATAAAGCTCGGGTTAAGAATGAAGTATTTTCCAAGTCGAGTTGTGCGCAAGGAAGTCTGACACACGTCATGTGGAACGACAGGAAGTTCCACCCTCTTAAGGATCACCTGATAGTGGCCTTCTTTACCTGAATAACATTTTGTTGATATTTGTCATTGCTAACTTTCATTCTAATACGTTCCAGTCTTTTTCACGCATCAAATCTTACCGAAAATATCTTTTCCCCATCCGCTGGCGAAGCACCGGGTGCCGTCAAATGTTTCCCCATATGCCGGAAGACAAGCGAGATCGACATTCTCCGCTATATCAACGGGGGTCTTCAAAATCAGGATGGCATAGTCGTGGTACAGAGCACCAGAGTGGAAGTTCTCGTGTACAATGACCTTCTCCACATCTCGATCTTGGTGCGGGAAAACCTCGTTCTTCGTTTGAGTGTCCCATTCACCAGCTCGAACCTTCAATTGTTCGGGTTGCTTCCTGCGCCCGTTTTGAAAAATACAAACTATCATCGAAAAAAGCCAAACAAATTACGTTCCGTTCATGGCACGCAATAACATGGTTGTCGATCACCAAGTGATTTAAAACAAATATATCAACTTTGATTCTTGATATTTTTTTTCACGATTCACCCTCTCCCATTTGTTGTACTAATTTCTTTTTTTTTTTTTTTCTCACGGCAGCCTCCGTACCGATAGATTGTAAAATTGATTTTGATGAATGATTCTCGATAATTTCGATACACAGATCAATTCAATTAGCAGATTTGTAATGCCAGTATAGTAAATCATACTAACCCATTGACGCAGTGAGCAGCCGTAAGGACTGCTTGGCGGTGAATGAGGGCACCTCCACATTGATATACGTTAAGTTTTTCAGCATTTTGTCCAATTATTTCTTCCCTAAGGACTGCGACCATCCAAGGAAATTCGCCGAACTGAGCTTCGTTGTCGGTGTGTCCAGTTATTCTGAAACCAACTCCATCCGGATTTCGTTGGCCACATCCTCGTCGGATTGGCGGTTTAGGAGTAACCTTATCTTCCGGTTTCAGCACGTCTGGTTTCTTACAACATATGTCCAAGTAGTTGTCGCAAGCACCTTTCACTCTGTAACCGTTTCAATTGAAAAATAATTATTTAAAATCAAAAAAAAAAATATATATATAAAACGCACCGATAAGTCGGTCATTGAACTATATGAGAAAATATGAAGAAGAAAAAATTAAATTAAAAATTAAAAATGGCGCATGTGAATAACGTTGCAAAGTTCCTCATATAACATAACTGCAGGAAAGAAGAATCTCAGAATACGAAATTGTAGGGTAAGTAAGATTGGTAATTAGTCTGCCAATTAGGTCTTCTAACAAGATGCAAAAGGTTGATTAAAGTCGGAGGATGGATCGTGCATAAATTAGCATAAGTTTACATCCCAGATATCCGTAAAAATATATATATATATAGTCTTTCCTTGAGAAACGAATTTCGCTACTTTAGAGATAAAATTAAATGAAATATCACGAGCTTCATTGTCTGACTATGACGGGATAATCATGCATTATAATCAGTTACATAAATAGGTATGATTATCAAGGTTTTCCCTTGTATACTATACCGCGCCTGAGGCATGCAATATTTTTTAAGACGAAAAAAAAGAGGTTCAGTTATATTGCATGCGATGCATATAAATAAAATTATAATTTAGCGATTAATACATACACACAAGTTATTTCTTTTTGAAGTTTTTTCATACCAATTTACAGTTAGGTGGGTGAGTATGCAAATGCCATTGAGTTATCGGATATTCGTTACCTTTGAATAAAATTATTGAACACGAATATTTTATCCTATAAAATTTTTCAACAAAACAGAAGATATAGTGACAAGAAATATATTTATTAATCGCCATATTCATAATTCAAGGAAAACTTCTCTCATGTCTCGATTTAAAAATTTTTTTTTGTTCTTCTTCTCCCTAGCAAATACTGAATAAAATTACCACACGTCCAAGGATATATAATTTAACAAGTGTCCTCCTCCACTACTCCAATACTCACAGTTCCGCAAAGAAGCGACGTGACGTACAAATACGTTTAGGACAATGTGTAATTAAAAAAAATAATTTGTTCGAAGAATTTCAAAAAATTATCCAATTCAGAATTGCAAAGATCATCTTCGGTACAATCCCATAATCAATGTGGGACGTCAACGGGTGCTGACGATTTGGACGGATCTGGAGGAGGACACTTACCAATTACTTTCTTAAAAATCGCTATGATGTTGAATACCAGACCTGATATCGATGAGACCGATTCCTTCGGTGACGATTGTGTTGTTTTGGCATTGATAATATGGAACGCATTCGCAATCATCCTCTCCACCTGAGTTCTCAGAAATTGGAGACGGAGTCACTACACCGTTAATTCCTGGCGGTGATTTTGGGGGGTGAATACTGTCGATCAGACAATCAAGAGCACCGCAGTTTTGTTGGGGGGCCCCTACAGAAACGGCGATTAAACCCAAAAAAACGATCAGCCTCATCGAGCACCTCATTCTGCAGCTGACCACGGTCGGATCTGCAAAGATTTTGAAATTTTTTTAAATCAAAAATCCATACGATTTCATTGCAGTGAAAATCAAAATATCCTGATGTGCTAAGTAAGAGGGAGTGAGTTTTTAATGGACAGAATTTTATTTTTAGTATTGTTATTAAAGTCACGGATATTCGAACCACTCAATTATTATTCAATTACGATACTACGTATAAGCGTCTATGGCGATAAGAACACTTTTCACAACTTCGTGAGTACAGGCTAGTCAGCTTTGCGCGATAACGAGTAAGAAGAAAAATTCTTGCTGTGACTCCTAATGACTCTGTTTTCTCTTTTCTTCATTCGTTTCAATACTCATATACGTCTATATATCATTTGAAAACATTATTTTTTGTGGATTCTCTCTTATTATTTCACATAAGTCAGCGTGGGATTTCAGGGTCATCGTGTTCACACCGAGAAATATAATTTTCAAATTTATGTGTAATATATTCTTTGCTAATTATCAATGGAATTCGAAAACTAAACACTCAATAGATGCTCACCTCATTATCAAATAACGCGAAATGGTGAATTCAAGAATTTACATCTTCATATTTTCTATTCACGTTTCAAAAAATGATCCCAAATTATTTATTTTTCATTGCCGTTTATTGATTGTGAGAGAAAAATCAATAAAAACCTGTTACGCCTGTTATTTGCAATTTGTTAGACTCTGACGTCGGTAACAAATTAGCGCGGATTCATCAGCTCACAATTATACACAATCGACGACGTGGAATGAACTTCCACTGATTCAAGTTTTGATCAGTAATCGGATGGATCCTGATTTCTTTTATAAATCCGAGTTTTTTTAATAGTTTTACACGATTTTATCAAAAATAATTGAAAAGTCGCTGTACAGCTCCACTCTCGTTTCGATTTTCACGCGCCTTTTATGATCTTACAATTTAAACCATAAAACAAATTTTATAGTGAGACTAAACAGTTGTTCCGAAATCTTTCGAATAGCACCCCCAAAATTCACGGTTTTTGACTAACCTAGTTCAACCGCGTGGTCTGGCTAACGATATTGCCGCCAATGGTATTATAGACATATCTTGAGAAACGGCCAATGCTGATTACCATACCCGTAATCCCGACCTTGGCGTTGTCTCGGGACTGGTACATACTTTGTACATTATTTCACGCGCATCTTTCGGTCGGGATGCTGAACTTTTGAAATCAGGTAGTTATCTCAGAAAGTCTGAATTTCAACCAGAAATGGAAGAAATTTTGCATGTGTAACAAGAAACATAAATCGGGTCGTATTTCTTTTTTATTCTGATTAATAATTTTTGCTTTTCTGTTTTTTGTGTTGATTTTTAGTTTGTTAAATGTTTTTCACAGTGGTAGTAATCAAAAGCTACACCTAAACGACGCAGGAAGAATCCGTATTTCAAAGATATTGTTGAACAATTATACGATTTCTACGTATGCAAACAACTAAAAAGTTGCCGCGTATGATATTCAAATTTTTTATGAATTTATTTTGCGCGAGATTTCGCGTGACTAATTTTCACGTTACACACTGTATAATACGGAAACACGTATATGTGTATATTTTTAGCATTGATTTGGAAGCGGTAGCAAAACCAATCGCCATTTTGTTATCAATTAAATCTCGGCGGTCGATGATCATTCATCTCTTCAGGAGAATGAAAATAGGCTGTAGTTTGTTTTTGAATTTTTCATCTCTTTTCTGCCCAGCGTACAACTTTCAAGGAACGTCTTTTTTTTTGTTTCTCTTTTTTGATGTATAACGTGCAACGTATATTCAGGAATATATACCTTCCACTACACGCGATGCTATACCGAATCGATTCCCTCCGATAAAACCGGAATACCATACGATAGAAGTACGACTTTTCTAGTTTTATGACAGCAATCTGGATTTATGAATCTCAGGGGATGATCAACGTTGTGATGTTCAACTTTCTTTAACAGTAATTCGAGTTCATTCGATTCTTTGACGGAGTCGATTCCGTGGATTTAAAAGTCGATTGAATATCATAATATATTCCCCATTTCCTATAATCCTGCCTTTCTAATCGTCTTGTAATGTTGAACGTTGAAGTATAAAAATTATTCGGAAACCGAGTAAAATATATTAAAGTTAAGTTATTGTACAACCCGATTTATGCAGCATATAAAATATCGAGCTAATTTCCTAAATATAATTGAGTACCCAGAAATGGCAATGAGCGGGCGCGTTTCGTAAAATTCGCACATGAATTCGTACAAATTGTTACCGGAAGAGAGCATCCGAAATTACGTAACTTCGATAGATCAAATTCCCACAAGCCTAATTACACATAATACGTTTTCCGTAGAGGTCCTAGTAGTGAACTTGAATCAAAATTTTTCGCGACATCCTTCGGTGCAATAATCTAAAGTGCGTGCATTATAGTTGTTTATCGTTGACTATGAATATCAAATAAGCTTTCCAATGTACGTATGACATAATTATAGTTTAAAAATTATAATCACGTAAGGATCAAGCAAGGCCGTAAAGTTATCTGTATAATAATGAAGAACGACAGGATATCCTCAGTAGTTTAACTTGCGGTTCAAGACTTTATTCTTCCGACCACATACATCTAGAAATCTACATGTCGTGTGGATGTAATAATTATTATTTCACGATCAAAGTTCAAATGTAAGTAAATAAACAGTTTAGATTTTCCGATGTGATCTATTTCGCTATGAGTATAAATGAATAATTTCAAACCGATGATAAATTATGACGTAAATATATACATATAAGCTGACATCAATTAATATAAAAGATTCCGTGAACTCTGACACCGTGTATTTTAAATACAACTTTTTAAAAACAACAACAATAATATAATACGACGCATAAATGTAAATGCGGTTGATTCGCATTTGATGTTAGGAAAAAAAAAAAATAAGAAAAACCCATCTAATATCGCACTGATAATTTGAGGTCTCCAATAATGATAAATCATGCAAAATTTCCATCCTTTTAACGAACTTTTCGACCTAGTAACGCTGTACACATTTAGAAGCAAAAAAAAAGTTTTTTTTTTGTCTATCAAACTATGAATGTGATGAATTTTTTAACGATAAAGCACAATTGATTCAGAAGCAGTACTCACCACGGTCGAAGAGAAGATGAGGTTTACGGTATAATCTTTTCCTCTTTATAATAAAGAAATTAAAGAAAAAATAATAATGATGATGATAAAAAAAATAAAAAAAACGTGGTGGGAACTGAGTACGAACAGATAGTAGACGGAGAGACAGAGAGATAGGAGAGGACGGACTGGCGATGATACGAAGGCGACGGAACGGGCGCGCGGCGTATATCCTCGTCCATCCCTTCTCCTTGGTATATATCCTGATCTCCCCACCATCCCCCACACTGGTTCGGACTCTCCTCTTTTGCTGCTTCGTGCAAATTGCCTTCAAGTGTAAAATCTTTTTATTTTAGTTGGGATAAGAGGAATAAAAAAAATCTATTCTCATTTATAGCGGGGATTTTTGCAGGAGTACGCCTCGAGCGTATGGAGCAAGATTCCTTTAACAGCTCCTACAGGGGAGCAAGGGGAACCACCAGGGCTCGTTAAGCGTTCATTGGACACGCCTTATCCACCTTTTCTATTCAGCCTTTTGCGAAATGGGAAGTCAAGAAATGCGAGGATCTATCGCGCGAGAGCAAAGACCGGACATTATTATATGTGTAATGTAGTTATTCGGTCGTGTGATTTGTGTGGATACATGTGTTATAATTTTTTTTTTTTTTCATTCCTTTATTCGTTCCTCCGTTCTTTTCCAGCTCCCTCTTTTTGTTCTTTTTACAGAGCAGGTGTTCTCCATCCTTTTATGTCGCTTACAGGGTCATAGATCTCACGTTTGGACAATGAACTGCTCTCATTACTGCACGACACAACTAATGACAAAGTAGATCCAAACGGATTCGATTAATTTCTTAGAATAAACCGAGAAATTAATCAGTTTTCGTATCATTCGTCGATTACGATATCAAAAACCTTGAGGGGGTTTATAAGTTTCATGTAGAACTTATAGATCCTGAATCATTATTACACGGAGTTAGGGAAGCACCGTATAGTTTCCGTTATTCTGATTCATTCGTCTAACAAATACCTGATCGTAGATTGAAAAAGAAAAAGTAAAATTTACGTAATTATTATTGTACCGTAATTTGCGGAACGAGTAAATAGACATATCTTGATCAGGGGATCCCCGTTTCCTTGCTCTTCTATGCTCATCACCGCAAATCCGCCTTCGAGGTTGACCAGAGTCTTGGAAACGTTGATCGTTTAACGGTTTAGTATATATCTTTTATAAATCTCACTTTCATTATGATTATCCCTTAATTAACGGTCTGAATCAAGAAAATAGAAAAATATCACCGACGCACCTTTCTCGAACTTTTTCCTTGTACATTATACCGCACAAAATACTTGCGTACCGAGTGGTTTGGCATGAAATGAAATTAGTGACTTGAGACTGACGCAAAGACAATTTTCACAATAGGATATAATGACCGCAATTATTCTGCTTATACAATCCTATACATGTTTTGAGAATACATATATTTACTCGGAAACATGAAATTGGAAACGACAATGGTATACGGAAGTAACGGAAAGCTGTCATTCACTTTACACTCACTTAGTAGTTTGAAGGTAAACATCGTTGGATGCATATTTGCAAACCGATGTAGTTCACCAGGAGCTGCAGTTTTTCAATAAATTTAAAAGGATATCAGCGACACTATCATATCGACATATTTTCACCAACTGCAGACCTCGCCTGGCAAAATATTGTCGAATTCCAATGAGCTAAGGATTACTGACCCGCTTATTCTAGCTAAGCTGCGCAATGGCGAACACTCTTTGTAATAGTTATATGTGAATATATAATCACACGCATATATCTATCTACTTAGCTGCTCTCGAGAATTCTGAAAATGATGAATTTCCACAACTGATGTTTTAGTTTAATTAAATATATTATACGAAAATAGCAAAGCACAGCTTTCATTCTTTTTTTTTCTTATATTTTAATACGTACCATACAAGTTGCGTGCATTATTATAATCTTGTACTTTTATTTACGACTCAATCTTTGAATATGTGTATAGTGCTTGTACATGTATTTGTGTAACCCTGCAATTTGTTCATGGCCTTTACTCATTCTGTGTTAAGGTCAGCTTCTTGTTTAAATATTTTCCTTCTGTTGATGATTTACTTATTTATTTTTATTTTTAGTGACCAAAATTCTTGGGCTACGAGGAATAAGAGAAATCGTCTCTTCCGAGAACGATTTTTATATCACTTGATTTACCCGACGTTCGAACGATCTGTAATCGAACCTGTATCTTATGAAAATAAAAACTTGAGCGAATGAATTTTTTCCTTCTTTCTCTTTAAATATAGCCACGGCCACGTCCAGGGCCTCCCAATTTTCAATACATCGGTCAGAATAACAATTTCTTTCACTTTCCTGTGAGCGAAGTTGCCTACAAATAGGCATTGACAGAGATCGTTTTATAATTTATTTATAAACTAGTTTATAAATATAAATCTATTAATGGTCATCAAACCGAAAGTTTGCAGGTCCATACCCATAATCATTTATGCAGTTCATTTGACGATTATTCAGTCTCCATCGACTTTTTGCGAATGGCTAATTAATATTAATTAACGAGCATCACTAGTTCAGGCTATGAATGAGTTTGAGGCAAGAAAAAAAAAATAGCGATAGATGTAAATTTATACTGCGAAATAAATTCAGATATATTATTTAAAATCTCTAAGAAATTAAAATACGAAGCTCTGTTACGATTAATTGAAATAGGATCAGTCTTCAAGTATTTTAATTACTCAACACCTCCTTATGGACTCCTGGCATCGTAGACAGAGCAGTTGAGGTGCAATTTATTCATTTGGTTGTCGATCCATTTTCGGATTTGAAGAATGTTTGCGAAGATGCTCGGCGTCTGGTAATTACCTGAACTTATGCACCAGGATGCGATACCAATTTGTACATATCGTTCAGGTTCGTTTTTCAAAGGACACGCCAAGGGCCCTCCAATTTCACGCTGATAGAGATGAAAAAAAAGATATCAGTGTCCAAATATCGATTCGATATTATTGATAGAAATTGAAAGATGAAGGTATTTTGTATATTACCGAGCAGAAAGTTTTTGCAGGGTTTCCACCGGCGCAAATAAAACTATTTTCAAGTTTGAAACGTCGGCCAAGAGGAGTGTTGCGAAGCAGTCTGACGCACTCAGCAGTCGCCACGTACGGTTCGATTCGTTTTTTTAATATGTTGACCTGGCTTCTCTGGAAGTAAGCGTCCTCCGGCGATACTTAAAAAATGATGAAAAACAAATAAATCTATAAATTTGAGTATGGAAATTGGATTGGGATTTTATGTAAGGTATAATTTTTACAAAATTTATCCCAGCCGATCGTGACGCAACTATGGAGATCCAATTCTACGTCCCTATACTTTGCCAAACAGGTGATATCAACGTCCCTTCCTATGGTCACTGGGTTCTTCAGGACTAGTAGAGCGACATTTTTATTTAGTCTTTGGGAGTTGTAGTTTTTATGGGTTATAACTTTTTGCACATCACGCTCTTGATAGTCAAATTCCTCCTTTGTAGTCATAGTGTCCAATTGTCCAGCTCGTATTGATAATGGATCGGTTGAATTTCTGAAAATTTATTATTAATTATTTATGTTCTCGATAATTCAAACGAATTCAACGACCATGAGAAAAAAAGAATCTATACCCTGATTTCCAGTCTTTAACGCACTGGGCAGCGGTCAGAACGACCTTCTCATGAATAAGCGTCCCTTGACACTGATAGACCTTTACCCCCTCGGCAACATTTTTTCGTTTGACAATTTTGGTTCGAAATATCGTAACGATCCATGGAAATTCACCTGGGTAGGCTTCTTCGGCGTCAAGTCGAGGTACCTGGTTTTGAAGTCTTCGGGGACGACTCAATCCACAACTAGATTCTGATTTTTTAGGTTGCGATAGTGACTCTGGTAATTTACAACAAACTTCCAAATAATCATCGCAAAGATCTTCCTGCTGATCGGTACTCATTCTGAAAAATACTTTCAGAATAACGACGATTCGGGTATTGAATAAACTATATAAACTCACTTACGACAAACTCCTGATGTCGATCAGACCCTCACCGCCTGTGATTACCGTATTATCAGTACTGCATTGGTAGTAAGGAACGCAGACACAACCCAATTGTGATCGTAGCGCATCCTGAGGGTTACTCGTCGTCGTTGGGATGGCAGATAGCAAAAATGGGGCCGATATTAGAGTTAAGAAATATGCTGGCACTGCGAGCCGCATGACTTTTGCTTTCACGTATGTTTTCTCGTGTGGACGAAGGCGAATAACTGGTCAAGCCGATCCGAGCAGACGTATTCTCGCTGGTGCAATCGCGCTATCTTTGAAAAGTATGCGAGGAGGGATTGTCAATGTGAGTCTCGGCTGAAGAAAAGAGAGAGGGGGGGAATCCGCCCTGTAGGCTGTAGTTCTTAATGACTCTTTGCAATGACCAAATAGGCTACCGGGCACGCCTTCCTCTTGTTTTATTTGGTTTACGTTTTCATGCCTCTTCATCGCTAACTCGCGTTACATTTTTTTTCCTCGATCACTAATACATGAGTTATGACATTCCTTATATCCAACTCACCTCAAATATCAAGGCCGGCCAGATTAGTGACGATCGACGAGTAGAACACTTTGGGAATACCAAACGTCTGGAGGATCAAAGACTTTCACAAATTGTTATTACTGATCCTATATTGAGTGCCGCTAATAATTATCATAATTACTGCATCACGTATAAAAAGAGCGTTGTCGTAATTATTGTGCGACGAAATATTATGTTACGACTTCGGATGTAGGGATTGTGAAAAGGAGATACATACTTATATACAAACTTCATAGCAAAAATACTATTTATCATCGAGTAAATGTCTCTGAAAATACGTGAAGATCAGACCGAGGGTATCATCGAAATGTTTCATTTTGTTTTACATACTAAAACTTATTATTCCATTCTATTTACTTAAAATAAACATCTCTTCTTTCCGAGGTCACATATGAGTTATCGCTTATCTTTATATGTGCAGAACAAAAAAAAAAATCCAACACACTGAATCGCGGGTCTTGCTCGGCTTCAATGTGCCGTTACGTTTTGAACATTTAAATAATCCTCCGATTCAGGATTTTCCGCTCAATTTTTATCGATCAAATTGTGTACGATGAAGTGTCCAGATTATATTGTGCCATTTTAGAATCGATCCATCGTCTAGCTCCGGCTACATTTCCGTAAACTCCGGGCAGTCTGTCACCTCCGCAGCCAATTCCCCAGGCCACAACACCGGCTTGAACGTAACGGTTCGGATTGTTCGCCAAAGGACACGCCAACGGGCTTCCGCCATCACCCTGAAAATGGACACAGTTTACAGATTCCCTTATTTATGATTAATCTTATCAATAAACAGATTCGTAATCGAGTCAATACTGTTTTATTTAATTATTTGTTATTTTTCCTTACCGTGCATGTATCCTGTCCAGCTTCTCCTCCGGCACAGATGAATGTCCTGTCAAGAATAAAAGCCTTACCGAGTCTCGTCAGACGTAAGGATGTTTGACATGGTTCGTGGGGTACCACGGGAAGCTCGATTCTTTTCAAAACGGACTGGAATCGGCCGCTTTTTTCTGAAATTAAAGAGTTAGATTCAAAAATCGTGCCGAAATACGGAGCAGAAAATAGCTTGTGAAAACTTTAACACAAATTACCGTAGCTATTTTTTCCCCATCCGGTAGCTGTGCATCTTGCAGCATCGAAGACGTCCGTCGGTTGTGGAAGACAGAGCACATTGACATTGGGAGCAATTATGAAAGGGTCGTCCACTATCAAAAGCGCAAAATCATTTCGTAAATTGTTAGTATTGAAATTCTCGTGGAGTATCTTCGCTACCACTTGACGTTCCTGGTGAGGGATGGGCTCTGATCGTGACTGCGTATCCCATTCACCTGCCCTGACGAGCAAATCTTCGGCGTTCTTCCTGAGAAAAAAAAATGAAAATTCCAGAATGTTTCTATTCGAACGAACGACAAAATCTTTATCACTTTTGGATTAATTCCTAAACTCCATGTACTTACGTTTCCACCGTGTGCGCTGCCGTGAATACAACCCGGGGGTGAATCAGAGAACCACCACATTCGTAAACGCTGCGTTCTCCTGGAACCAATGGCTTTTTGAGAACTGCTACCATCCATGGAAATTCGCCAAATTGGCTTTCGGTGTTTGTTCCAGAAATACGAATAGTGACTCCCGCGGGGTTTCGGTGGCCGCAGCCTGGCAAGATTGGGGCTGGTTTTATAGTTGGTCTTGGAGTTGGCGATGGCGTTGGGATTGGCCCTGGCGTTTGGTTTGGTTGTGGTCTTTGTGTTGGAGTTACAGGCGACGGCGTTGGGTTCTGGTCAATCGGAGCGGGAAGGATCGACGCTTTATTGCAACAGACTTCCAGGGTCCCGGAACACGTCTCACCAACTCTGGTTAAGAAAGTAAAAATGAATAAAGAACGACGTGAACTTGTCGATGTTCAAAGTTCCTAAAGAAACCCGTTCGGATACTGACCTTTTGTCAATGATAAACGAACCATCAGTTACAAGAACTTTGTCCCCCGAGCACATATAGTACATAACACATTCGCAATCTGATGGTGTCTCTGTGGGTATATCCGTCTTTAGGGGTGGAAAAGGCGACGCATTAGCATTGTTCAGCGATTCACAAGCAACGCCAAAAATTTCCTGGCAGTGTTGACCAACCAGAGAAGTTCCGACCTGGCGTTTTTCTCGCTCTGGTGCTGCACTGACTGCTCCTAGAAGCGCGATTAAAACTCCTAGATACCGCATATTCGAAGTGTCTTCTGTTTCTCGTACACGGGACTACTGCGCCGTTCCTAAAATTACAAGAGGAAATTATAGTTACGAATCGACTTCCCCCTCTTGGTTTTTGGGCGGATGAGAGGAACTAAGGATTGAGTAAACCATTCGAGCTGAAGGGTCCTTGACCGATGGTTGAACCATACATAATGCAAAAATAATATTTGTTTAATTATATGTATAAATTATTATATTCATTTTGTGCAAATACGCGGGAACTAACATGGTTTTGGCTGTCCTTGAGTTTAATGATATTCGCCAAAACACCTGAGTTATTTTTAATTTTGAATAGTTAGACCATCGCAACGCTCGTATCATCTGCCGGGATTCACGGAGTACAAAAGTAAATCAATTGTTTCACATGTTTCTGAATTTTGTCTAAGCCCCAAACTGCTAAGTTTCACATTTTAAAACAAACTTATTCGAAGATCTGGATTCACTTACCGCGAGAAAAACGTCCTAGAGGTAACGTCGAGGTGATCCTGAAAATAAGACGCGAACGACTTCACTAATCGACGGACCTTTGGCGTATTGCAACTATATCACATTGCTACGATCAGCGACGGAGACCGGTCTTTCCTTCCCCTCTACTGACCAGAGCTGTTTATCCTCGGATTTCCCCTTCTGCCACTTCCACTAATTGTAAACTATGTCGGTAACGCCGCTCACAGGTTTTCTTATCGCGAATGAATTTCTGATAGTTAACGCCTTCCACGAATCGGAGACACCGAATCAAAGGTCTTCTAGTCTCAGCAGCATTTTAACGAATTGCCATTCGTTCAAATAAATCTCAACCGATGAATAATAATACACAACTGAGCTGCGGGATGACGTAGATCATTGAGTGATGATTAAAATCATTTCTTATCATCCGTGAAAGTCAAAGTTAAAGAGCCACGCGGTACCAATGTCATTTTATATAGTACTGTTTTCCTGGCGAATTAGTGTTTATCAAAATTCTCCCTTCCCCTACCACTAGGGAATACGATGACAAATCTGGATATAAAAGGTATGACGTCCTTGGTCAGTCGTGCGAAACATTTGCATACCTGTATTCTCGTCTACGAGGGCAGCTTACTTTTTAGATAAAGATAATAAAATAAAAAATTATTATCATTTTAGACACTAATGGAATCACCTGCCCGATGTCGTTGCAGGGGTAATTTAACAACGGGCAACTTTCTACAGGAGTTCAAACATTTTGTTAGATGATCCAAGTCGCATAACAAAGTCATTATTGTACCAGACAAAGATTGGTGATTGATAATAAAATGTCATGATAAAATACAAGCTACCTATATTTACTATTTTTTCTAATAGATCCGTAAAAGGCAAAACTGTTTTCCAAATCTTGTTCTGATAAAAGGAAAAAAATAACCGGTTCGCCAATCATGTTTTGCTGTATACCTACGTCACGCAGACGTTCGATTAGTAGACGTAATGTACGATTCAAAGAAAATTCTTCGATCCACAACACTTATCTGTATTCCGCAATGACTTACGGATAATAATTATGCGTATTTCATTACCCGGGGGAAAACCGGTATACATGTAAATTAATACATAAATGTATTTTCCGCACACGTGAAATCTCTTCAGCGATATGAATGCCGAGTTACATCAAACAAAGTCTCAAGACCGTGCCTACACGCCATTGACCTTAAACTTCATTCTTGTTATGTAAAATACTTCGCGTGTTCCCATCCTGAAGCTAATGTTTATTAACAAGTGTGTACCAAATTGCGTACTCTCAGCTCTGTGCAAACTGACGTATTGGCGAAGTAAGTGAAGAGAAAAGTTCTCGGGAATCTTGCGAAAATCCCCAAATGATACGAGTCCGATCTAGGAAATTGATATCGTTACATACAAGTTGAAAAATGTCTGATTGTACCGCATTAAAAGTGACAAACGGATTCGATCTGTTAATGTTTCGCTTGAAATGGGTGAATGAAAAAATGGGTCAGTTACTTTCATACCACGGCGTGTCGGTGGAGGAAAATATAAAATGTATGGAAAGGGGGATTTGCCGTAACTTAATTGGCAATAATAGAAGTATCAGTCACGCTATTGTGTTGGCTATAGATTTTCACTGTACACTGCGTTGTCAGATTCTGTCATCGGTTGTAGCGTGGCTTTGTGCGAAAACAGATTGACCGCGTACCACTAATTACTGCACAATGCGCAGGGAATCGCGGAGGAAAAATTCCACGTACTGTAATACATAAAACGCGTGCTCGATGAATGGGTAATTATACCTTATATATATATCTATACCCCAGAGGCGGTCACTAGTGGCAATATACACACAAATGTCCAGGAAAAATATTGAATAAACATTCAGCGGAGAAGCTGTTTCGAAATTTCGGGAATATCAATGTATACGATTTCTAAATCATGAAACTGACTGTTATAACAGCAGACCGATAATTGATGTAAGTTCATCGTTCGTGGAAAGGAAAAAACTTTCCTGACTTTCAATTATCGATAAAATAAATCTATTTCGATTATTTCAGAAAATATATGAGTCAACATTTTCAGACGGACATAAATCCCGCGACTGTAGTAGTGCAAGATAATATTGATCGTGAATATAGGAACACAGCAACACTTTCTCAATTAATTATACCACGGATCAGACTGACCCCATCGCATCTAGGAGAAATGCAATTAGGTAATATAACATTATCCAAAATAAATACTTCACACGACACACGACTAGACCAAAACTCCGAGTAAAATATAACCCGGATGATGATAATAATAATCAATAAAAGAATTATCACGATTCAAAGAGCTCCGTAATTAGCCAACTGTTGATCAATCCATTGTCGGTGCTGAGGAACGCTGGCGTAGACAGCTGGAGTGCTAGATGCGCCGCATCCAATTCCCCAGGATACGATTCCAACCTTTTAAAAAATTTTCAGGGTGAGAATAAATCAATCTATGCAAATGAGGATTTTAGCATTGATACATACCTGAACGTATCTACCCGATGAAGTAGGACAGACCAAAGGACCTCCCCCATCGCCCGTACAAGTATCTTTGCTCGGCTCGCCGCCGGCGCACATGAAGCTACCGTGCAATTGGAAGTACTGACCGAGCCGCGTTGACCTTAAACGCGTTTGACATTCGCCCCGTTCGATTATCGGCAGATCGACTTGTCGCAGAACAGCTTGATACTGCCCCTCCACTCCTAGACAATTAATTGGTAATGAAAGAGTAGAACATGAGAAAATTCGGAGGCAAAAACGGGAAAAAAATCTCACCAAAAGCATTACGTCCCCATCCCGTAGCGAAGCATCTGATTCCTGGAGTGAGAACCATTCCTTGTTGAGGTAAACAAATTGGACGAACGTTCAGTTGATAATTAACCTCAGATGCGAGTATGAGGACCGCGACGTCGTGGTAAAGACCACCGCTGTAAAACTGCGGATGTTTTATGACCATTTGAACCCCGGTTTCCTGATAGGACAACGGCTCATTAGTAGTTCTTGTGTCCCACTCGCCAACGCGGACTACCAGTCTGCCCGTTTCTTGCCTGTTTTTGTTATTTAAGCAATTAGCCAAGGTTTCTGGTTTAATTTTTTTTCAGATATTCTTTGTACATTCTTACCCAGTTACACAATGTACAGCAGTGAGCACTGCTCTGGTTGACAAAAGAGACCCTCCGCACTGGAAAAGCAAAGGGGCGCTGGTTTGACGCACTAAAAGTGCTACCATCCATGGAAACTCCGCAAAGGCGGTGGCACCGGATCCAGTAGCCAGCGATTGATCTACCAAAAAAATGCAGGTTCGACAATATACCAATATACTAATTGATAAGCGAGGACTGATTGTGGGGTATTTCCGACCTACCTGAGGACGTGGAATTTGCACCTCTAATCCCACAGGCATCGAAGGTCGCGGGTGTCCCACTAGCAACGATTAGAGTCTGCCTTCCACTTGAACCTGGAAATACCATGATTCCTTGTGGCCGGCAGCAGACGTCTTGAGCCATTGGACAGATCCCGAATCTGGGGTCAATGATCCCAGCGCCGTCCTGACTTACGACAAATCCAGCGGCACACTGTAGAGTTGGAACACAGATACAGGCTCGGTCTGTTCCAGGATTCCTGAGGGGTCCGAGGGTTGTAGTGGCTGAAGACTGTGTATTGGTAGAGAGACCGACGGCAGAGTCCTGCCCATTGGATGGAATCCTGCAGCATACTTCATCGGCTATTCCACAGCTACCACCTAGCTGACCTTGACGACCGATTGGGAATCGGGGGTCGATGCTACCGGCGCCGGAGACAATGACAAAACCGGCTGAATCGCACTGCCAGGGTCTAACGCAGACGCAAATTTCCCCAGGGTTCACGGGAGACATTGAAGTAACCATGGGCATAGCTGTTGGAAATACTACAGTTGGGATACGACAACACACTTGTGTAGCGATCGGACAAAAACCTTGTTGCTGCCGGGGGTCGATCACACCTGCTCCGGATACGATTATCACGCCTGTAGCATCGCATTGATACGATTCTACGCATACACAGTTCAAATTTGGTTGTGATGTTGGGAATACCGTTACCGGTGTCATTGTCGGCGGCATAGTAGGAGGCATTGTTGGTGCCATTGTCGGAGGCATTGTTGGCGCCATTGTCGGGGGCATTGTTGGCGCCATTGTCGGGGGCATTGTTGGTGCCATTGTCGGCGCCATTGTTGGAGGCATGGTCGGAGGCATTGTTGGGGGTATTGTTGGTGCCATCGTCGGAGGCATTGTTGGTGGCATTGTTGGTGGCATTGTTGGTGGCATTGTTGGTGGCATTGTTGGTGCCATCGTCGGAGGCATCGTCGGAGCCATTGTTGGTAGCATCGTCGGAGCCATTGTTGGTGGCATTGTTGGTGCCATCGTCGGAAGCATCGTTGGAGCCATTGTTGGTGCCATTGTTGGTGGCATTGTTGGTGGCATTGTTGGTGGCATTGTTGGTGGCATTGTTGGTGGCATTGTAGGAGGCATCGTCGGAGCCATTGTTGGTGGCATTGTTGGTGCCACAGTTGGTGGAACAGTAGGAATAGGTCGAGGTGTAGATCCGTTGATATTAGGCATATAACAGCAGACTTCCAAATCCCCCGAGCATGGTCGAATTCTATAGAGACCAGAAAAGAAGGAAACACCAAAGGCGAGAAATAAAGTATTAATATGAGTTCAATTTTTCCCTTAACTATAAATTACGAAAAATGTTAAACTCTACCTGATGTCGATCACTCCCATTCCATCGGTGATTATGGTGTTGTTGGAGTCACAAAGGTAATAAGGAACGCATATGCAGGTGGTAGATGCAGCCGTAGTAGTGACGACTCTTATAATTTTCGGGTAACTCAGTTTTTGTTTCAAAATGTGAAGTAAGAACAGAGGCATCGAACCCGACGACGCAGGGGTAGCGATCGACATATCTCCTGGCGATACGATGTTCTTATACGGATGTAGAAAATTCCCCGAAATCAGAATCGTCGTCTCCAGTAAAATACTGATTGTTACCAAAAACGCGAACATTCTTCCGACCATTTTACCCTGCGGAATTATTCCGATTGACCGATTTCTGCAGCCTCCGCGAATCCAGGATCAACTTTGAAGCTTCTAAAAATTTTCACCAACCTTTATGTTTCCACGCAGAGCGTCCTGCGGGTTTTGAGACCTTTGTTATACCACTGCACTATCAACTATGGTGACACATTGCGTCCCAGTGAATGATACTGGACGTGAAATTCTAAGCGCATAATAACGTTCATCCGGCGTAGCTTCGCACCATGAATTGAGAAGCGTAAGGGTCTAAGTGACAGAGGTATGTAGTGGACATAGTCTGTGATCAATTACCGTTTCGAACCAGAGATTTGAACCCAGGTGCAAAAAACACCCATTCTAATGCAAGCGGCTGGTGTACCTTGAAATTTTTTTGAAATCGAGCCGAAGGTTGATGCAAAAAATGAATTGAAATTGGATATAATTAACTTCTGCAGTGTTCGGATGCGCAAGAATGTTGAATGCGTGTACGACCTACATTTTATATTTCGAGCATCTGTACAGAATAGAATTATCGATCTATCCGCAACAAATTGAATAACGATCAATGAAATGCTTTTATTTTTAATTTATCGATCTGTCGCTAGAATAATTCGCCACGCACCCTTACAGCGATTGGGAAATAAAAAATTTTCAAAGCAAT
This sequence comes from Athalia cordata, assembly GCA_963932425.1. Classification (NCBI taxonomy): domain Eukaryota; kingdom Metazoa; phylum Arthropoda; class Insecta; order Hymenoptera; family Athaliidae; genus Athalia; species Athalia cordata. The sequence goes on from OZ010625.1 coordinate 20,663,998, forward strand.
GACAAATCATCGAATCATAATCGACCCAAAAATAATTTTCAAAAAGTACATTCGCACGACCCTCAAATGACAATTCTTTTTTCAGATAATTGAATCCCGTTCAAATTTAAATTAATTCGTCACGAAAAATTATTACAGAGGGGGCGCTACCGGCTGGGCCAATTCAAAAGACGAAGACGAAGTTGCATATCATAGGGCGCAGCGGATGCCTGATCACTTTCTGTGTAACGAATAAAATGGAATTGCATACCTTAAAAAAATATCCAATTACTGTGTATGACGTATGGGGTAAAAAACCAACCGTAAACAGGTAGGCTAAGGTCAGCTGTGAACTCACAATAATAACTGCTCAATTGACCAACATTCGCATTCTCTGTATACACGAAGCGAAGTGTTGCACCTCTCATGGTTTTCCCCTCGTTCATAAAACGTTGCACGCAAGTTTAATAATTTAGCATTGATCTATCAGGAGATACGATGAACAGCGGCGTGCATACGTTGATAAAGGGTAAAGGTAGACTTAATAATTCTACGAGCAGTTTATTCGTTGAATCTTAATTAGACAAATAAATAAATAAATAGCAAACATTGTGCGTAGATAATAGAATAAACAACAAAAACCATTAAATTTTTGAAAAACCTATTCAAAGTATGCGGTAATAAATGCGGTATGCGGACCCCGTGTGCGTTCAAGGGTGAAAAATTCTTTAAAACTCATGCAGAAATTTGCTGCATCCAATGAGCGATGGATTTTTTAAAATCTGTCAATGCGATTGAAAAGAAATCGTTTTGAACAGATATAATACCAATATGAATCGTATTATGTAGGTACCTACATAAAGGCCTATATTTTTACCGCGTAGGGCATTGATACATATCTAACAAATCGTTAGAACAAAGCCAGTGCAAAATAATCAAGATTCACCAGAATATTTTATTATTTCTTTTATTCATTTATTTGTATTGTTTTTTCTTTTATGATTTTTCTACAAAATACTGTTTTGCAATTAAATATCAATCAATCATGATATAAATTCACACACAGAAGACAAACGGTTAAATAATATCAATAATAATAATAATAATATAATATAATTAAATGTAAATTGGTAGTACGTAAAGGACAGATCAGTACGAAAAAAAGATAATAATAATAAAGAACGGCATCAGAACGATAAGGAGTTTCAATTGAATAATGAAACAAAAAAAAGAAAACGGCAGAAAAATTAAAAAAAAAAAAAAAAACATTTGTTTGCGATATTCATTACGAGCGGAAAAAAAAGAAATGCATTATGTGGTATCTAAACCAAACCGAACGTTGTGCGCGTAAACTATCGTGAATCTACAACTTATCGCTTCTATTTCAAAATGCCTGTTGGAGAAAAATTGACTGGTAAAATCATATGTGCAAAAGCCGCAATCGGGTATTGTAAATATCCCCATTTTGCAGCTGTGGAATGGAAAATTAATTTTTGTACAATTTTTTAAAATATGCAAATTATAACGGACTGTAAGTTATAGGGCGTAAAAATGAAATTAAAATATTTTTTTATGGATTTTTACGGCATATACTTATTTTCTGGGTATCGATCTTGCAATGAGCGACGCAATTACAGAATCTATTTATCGTTTTCTCTGCTAATTATTTAATAACGGAATACCTCTTTTCGGGCAATGAGAACTACGGTGAGACAATTACTATGATCAATTTACTATTTTTAATTCTATGGATCATACGGTCGGCATATGGTGTCTTTCTTTTCTTTTTTACTTTTAATAAACTCGAACGGTTTTTCATGGGATCTGTACCTACCACGCACCATACTATGACGGAAATTATAAACTATGTAGGAACAATTCGAGTTATGTATTATAGTATTAATCGTTGATTATTCAATACTTATCATTTAATATTAACCAATATTAATGTATGACTTCAGTCAGTCAATTAGAGCTCGCAAAACACTTGTGCAAAATATCAACATACATAAATATATATTTATCCGTATATATTATATATTATATATTATAACAGGTCTTAACGATTTATTCGTAAGTCTTATCTCAATCAGATTCGAAAACTTGTTTCAAGGTAAAGTACCGAGGACGAAGCTCGATAATCTGTGTTCCCTATACATATCTAACAAGGTACGTCTTGGAAATCAACTTACAACTAATCACACTTGATACGATTTGTTTGTATTTTTTTTTTTTGGTTTTTTTTTGGCTCTTTTTGGCTTTTTTTTATAAGTACGTAACGTAGTTTAAAGTATGTATTATAATTGTGATTACATTTAGTCATCGTTGAAAATATCTTCGTCGGAATTTCGATCAGTATGATGTAAACAATGTTTAGCTCTGTATTATCCCAGACTAGACTGTTCAAGATTTTGAATAGAAGCCAGCTATACTTTATAAGAAACGTAGACAGTCGTAGCGATAGACAATCGAAGGTCGAAATTCCGAAGAAGTTTATTTTAAAAGGCCGAACAAAAGAATAATGAAAAAAATCAACTATAAAATAAAGAAATAGAAAATATGGCAGAACACTTAAGATCTGATCGTCTCTGGCCAATGTAATTTAGAACATCTACGAATGTCGTTCTCTCTCTGATTTACTCCAATAAACATTCTCCTCGAACTACTTTTTCGATCTCATCATTTCGCAATTAAACGGGGAACGCAAGAAGAATTAAACGTTTTACCAATCCTTTACAACTGTGTCAACCGTCGCGGAATACGAAACAAGTTGATATTAAAGAAGGGATGAAATCCAAGTCGGAAAATCCACTTGTCATATTTATAACAAAATCGTCGCACATGATAAAATAGGGGTCTGCACTTATCGTAGAAAGGGAGGGGCGGTAGGACGAATTGTAAATAATATGAAATTTCAGAGCCGATTTCAAAGTTACTTAAAACATAAATACAATATAAATAAAAAGACAATATCAAATCGCTCCTTAATCCGCTTGCGCAATAGACAATCGACACAGATTTTGGTGGCTAAACGTATTCTCTTTGCTTTTTTCGAACGTTGAAATTCGTGATTTTAAATGGTCAAATCCTATAGATTTTTTTACGGTTTAGATTTTTATAGTTTCGTTCTTTTTTTTTAGACAAAAAACAACCGCTTTTACAGGTAGATACGGACACGCGTGTGTGTGTATAAATCGGAGCGGCTGTAGCAATGTTCATCTAAAAATGATTTCGATTTACTGCAGGCATAGGTATAATCGTGCACGCATGTGTAAAACCAACTTAATTCGGTTTGATAGTGAAATTGTAAAATCATGATTGGTATGAATAATAGTAGATGATGAAAATGATCAAACTGTGGCGTGATTCGTCTTTGACCGCGTGTAATTAACGCGGGTCGTTTTTTTTTTTTTCTTTTTCTTTTTTTTAGTACGGTCAACCATGATCAGTCTTGGTATTTAGAAAAAAATGTGTTGGAAAACCTTATTTTTTATGGATAGTTGTCATAAGATGGTATTAGACGGCGTGAGAGTATTCTTACCATAACCAACGAACTTATTTTCTAAATAGTATAGAAAAGTAAAAACAAAATTACTAATTGTAAGTATCTCTTAATATTATAATACTTGATTGGTTTGGAATATGATTTGAAAAACTGTTTTTAAACTTGCTCATTTGTTTCTTTTTTTTTTTTTCGAAGCCCCGTGATTTGACCGCCGGACGTATATTACATCGTCGCGGACGCCGTCGCGTGAACAAAATGCTATTATTAATTCAGCGCATCTGCCTGTATGAAATTGACTCAATAAAAGTAAAAATGAAAGCGTGGCAATAAAAATGAATCAAGGCTGTAAAATATAGCTGCGCGATAATAACTAAACGTAGTCATATTTTAAACGTTGATCATTTTGGAAATACCATAACAAAAATGTAGCGCATCCTGTGTGACACTAGAAGCTATGGGTTGTGCATAATTTTAAATAAACTGATAGAACGCATTGACCGTAGCCAGAACACGGACGCCTTCAACGGTGTTTTAAAATCATATACATCGGTTCTTTGATCTCATAGGAAGCGCTGCGGTAGCAAAAAGGCACGAATTTCCCGAGAAGAGGAAAATTTCGAGGCATCGTCAGAGGAAACTCGGCCGTATGCGGTGAAGGTAGATCGGCGTATACCTAATGTACCATAATTTCTGAAAATGTTTCTGCACTGGTCAATGGCATCGGTTCACACGGCAGCGGAGCGCGACTCCTTCAGCAGACTTCATGATTCCGCATTGCATGGTCCAAATCCAAGGGCATCGTTGTATAGATCGATGTTGCTGATTTCTTACTTCGAACGACGTTTGCCAGTCGAGTTTCTTAAAACTTTCAACGCGTTTACGGTTGCAACGGTCTCCGGATTCTTGTTCAAGGGACAGTACTTTATCGTATGTGCTGCGTCCCCGCACGCTCCACAAATCGGACACGTGTAAGCTCTACAAAAATAAATAAAAATTATTCATTATTTCAATCTCTCGCGATGAATATTTGTAACGTTCAATATATTGGAAATGGCTTGATCTTCATATGTAAAAAAATAGCTGGAGATAATAATGTCATTGACGATGTATCTCAACACGCAGATTTAATAGGGGTACATATTTCAATCAACAAGTAGGTACCGTAAGCTGACTTGAGTTTGTAAACAAAGTCGAAACGTAGGAAAGAAAGAAATCACGGAAACCAACTTCGTCACAAAGCATGGAAGAATGGTGATAATAATAGCGATGATTTGCAGAGACCTGTACGTAGTTCTTGCGCTCAAAGGATAAAACGAAAAAAAAGTGAAGTGAAAAAATTGAATCGTTTCATATGAAGGAGAGTTGAATTCTGAGTAGGCGACGAGTGACTGTAATACGAACTCCTTCTTATGCTGTAGAATCGAGCATTTATTTTTATCGAAATAAATTTGACTCACCTTAGAATTGGGCACATAACGCGACCGTCGGCATCTTTGAGCAAATGACGACGATAATAATGAGCTTCCTCCCCATTGTTTCTGCAAAAGACGCACTCGGTGGCAAGCGGCTTCTTATTGGATTTCCTCCTTCTAGGATTTGGAAGAGGAACTGCACCAGTTTCCAACTCTGGGCAATACTCGGAATCTTGACCATTTTGCTTGAATTCTTCCCTCACATCTTCGCCAAAAAAAAGTGAACAAATATTAAAAATCATGCACACCGGATTTCATAAGATTGCGCGAAGTATTAAATGCTTGATTTAGATGATCATAGAAACAGTCGACGCATGCGAGAGTCGAATTAGGGCTGTTTAATTACTACTGGGACAGACAGTGGTTCGGTTGTTTTAAGTTCAAACAAATTTTTCACAATGCTTATGCCTGTGCATCGACATCAACAAATGTTTATAATAACTTAGAAGCCGACAGTTAGCACGCGGTCGGAACTTGAAATAAACAGAACCCGGCGAGTGACGAGAGTAAAGCGAGGGCTTGGTAATATGATATCACGATAACGTGAGGACCAAAGATAAGGACCCAGCAGAAAAAAAAAGGAAAAGGAAAAACTGAATCACTCTGTCAGCGGTTTCGACGAGAAAATCTTAATCCTGTACGAGTTTATAATTAGCTGTGCTTATACATCAGTATCAATAAATAGCTGTTTACGAAAAATTATGCGAATAAATTTCGTAAAATGTACGTTTGTAGTGTAACCAGATGAAAGGAAATGCCGACATCAAAGATTTTGCCGACAAAAGTAAAAATATAATGATAAAATGTTGTCAAAATTCGATTTCTTTGCTTACCCTCTGCTACAGTGCTAGCTTTATTTTTCTACAAATCTAGAAAAATGTTTCAAGTATATCCATTGCTATGTTTTCAAATTCGCATTCGTGACCTTTATGGACGGAAAGACATCGCAGCCGCTTGAGGCGGCAGCGGCGCCCTTTGATCTATTGTACAAAGTAGCCGGTTCCTACTCGTCATACTCGTAACGCATGTCGATCGAGAAGAAATAAAATTTAATATTCCGATTAATTGCGTAACACGGCGTTTACCTATTTTGAATATATGTAATCATCTCACTAAATTTTTGCTAGCAGAGCTTTCTACAATTTTAGTACCGCATGCGTCGCAGCACTGAGATTTTTCAGCGAAGACTACGGTAAAAATTAAAAAAAAAATTATAAACTGGATTTTAGTTTATCAATCAAACAGCGAAGTAAAAGCTTGAATAGATTTGTAAAATTCGCGGATTCTAGCGAGTCCGTGGTGCAGTATTTTGAAAAATTAGTTCTAGAATTAACGATTGATGAAACTTATTAAAACTTATGTTATACATAACACTGTACAACACTAGCAAGCGCAAGTTCTGAATCCAATAGCCTCTGATATTATTTTGGAAATTCTAGCAATATAAGTTTGAAATCGTAAAATCAGCTGATGTCAATCAGCCCTTTAAATTTTAAAAATATCAGCTAGTAGGTATTAATTAATAACAGAAGAAGCTCGACTTACCATTACCACGCTCGTAATTATCGGGGTTTAGAGTAAAGTTGAAAAGTCGCCTCAGTTCTTCTTCCAGGCTTGGATTATATGGGAAAAAGGAATTCGACACGTTTGGCATCGGCAATTGCTGCGATACCAGAACTTTCATGTTGGCGATTGAAAAATCGTTATTTGTCAAAAGCAAACGGGCAAGAAGCTCAAGCGGAAACGATCGAAAAATGTATAACGTTTTGTAGATAAGTAGTACTTAATATAGAAAAGATCTGTATATTAATATGAAAATCGCGATGAAAACTAAATATCAAAATAACCGAAGCGATTAACGCCTTAAAACGCGACACGTCCACTCAACACGATTACTTGTCTAGAACTGAGCTGAGCGCGACGCTCTTTCAAATTTCGACGCCCCTCTTAAGACGTCACCGCTGAGAGGCACGCGAAAAGCTTATACTCTTCAAGTTGAATATATCCACACCTCCTTTCTGTAACACGCTCAAATATTTTGAATTCTCTTTCGCTATTGGACACTCTTCTTCTACGTGCTAAAATTAACGAGGCGCACGCAACTACCCTTCAAATGCTTTACACCGATTCGCCGATTTATGGTTGAGCAGAGGGGCAGTGGTGAAAAGTTGACGGAAAAGTTAAAGATGTGCAGCTGAGTGCAGGTGCAGATGTGAACAAGTGGATCAAGTGGATATTTTATGGGATCAGCAAGGGCCCTGGGTATGTGTTGATTTATTTCCTTTGTCTCTCTTCGTTTCTTTGTTTTTTTTTTCCTTTTTTCCAAGGGGGGTGTGACTACATAAATGATGATAAAATAAGACGACCATATCACTAATCTTCATGTTTATTATTACTGTGTAAATATGTAGGCACTGAACAAATAATGTTTCATAATTTGTTTACAAACATTTACACTTACTGAGTTTTTGTTCAATCAATGAATGCTCTCCGCAAGCAGCCTGATTAGCTACATATCGCAATCTAAGCTGCTTTATACCACTTTTCAAACTTTTCTCTCTTTTTTTCAATTTCATTCATTCCCAGCATTGTATGCACTTCCAATCTCTAGGCGCGACCTCAATAATATTTTATCAATATATATATTTTATTTTATTTTTTATTTTATATCATTATGTATACTTTAATTTCTATACGCTAATATATTGTTCTCTAGTCTAAAAATTACCACGATTATAATAATACATACTTCAAAAAATTAAAATAATCATATGTCAAACATATATCGTGTGTGAAATAACTAAGAGTAAACGCAAAACCCTAACTTTGGCTAATAATTGATATTTCTTAATTAAAGAGTACGATTCAAGTTTTCTTTTTTTTTTCTTTTTTTGTTCACTTAACTCCGTCCTAAGTTTAATATCATGCTCTTGAATCTCGAAATATCAGACTAAATGAAGTAAAGGTCAGTATGAAACTATGAAGGCTCGGTGTTTCGCTGGGGTTGATTATTAGTGATCGGTGAAAATACATCTGGTATTTCTTGAGATATACATACGTATATTATATAAATAAATATATATACATACATATATTTGAATTACCATGAATTAATGAACTTCTTTTCACATTATTTGAAAAATATCTTCGCTGTGTCTCGTGTATAAAACCTCTGTCAAAACCATTGCATAGTTTTAATCAACGTCTGAATAATAGCTCTGAATAATAATATTGCCAGGCATATCAACCTGCATTAGTATTCTCTGAATTCTACCTACATCGTCGAGTAAAGCTAATCGTCATCTTCTTTTGAATAAAATGCAAATGTATAGGAAAGACATTTATTGCCTCTGAACTTGAAGTATTGGTATAAATATTTGTTGTATACACGGGACACACTTTCTAACCAGTTCTAGGTAACTATTAAACGAATTTCTGTATCTAGGCAAAGGCATGTTTTGTTAATGAATTTATTAATTTAATGATCTCGGTATGTTGATGCTGCGGTGGTCCGTTTAGAATAACTATATGATCGTTATAAATATATAATAGGTCCATACGTTTTATGCGTGTATAATGTAGTGTTATGTAATGTAATGTACTGTATTGTAATGTATTGTAATGTAAATGTTTTGTGTGTATGGAAGTGAGAGTGAGAGCGTGTATACTAGGAATGTACATAGTGTACGTAGTTTATAATTAGGTTGTGTATAAAACGATTGATTATACATAATTATACTCATTACTCATTTATATCAAACGACACATGTAATTAATGATATCGATATTAGTCTCATGGTGTGATAGCCGTAGTAAATGGCATCTATTGCCAATAGGCTAGTCTTGTCCTGTCTTCTCGTACAATGTCAATGTGGTCACGCGCATGCATCACAAATACAGCACGTTCTGTTACGTGATATCAATACAGAGATTTCCAAGCGAGTGGCCACATTTCAAAAAATTTATAACTAAAGTTTTGCATAATTATTATATGCGAGTTGGGATAAATAAGAGCTAAAGTGCTGATCTTTGTACTGAACTACCTTAAACCTTGGTTAAAAGTTACATTAATGAAAACACTTAATTGTAAACAATCATTTGCATTATTTTAATACATTTTTGAAATGGGACACAGTGTTAACAACTCATTCATTTCGACTAAATAAATTGAGACTCAACAGTTGCTTCAAATCTTTTTCATATTAATCTGCATTATAAATTAGAATATATGTATTTATCCATATATTCAAAGAAAACATCCGAATTTCCTTGTCTTGTCGAAATTCTCATTATTTTTTCTTCTTTTTTAGGCTTTCTTACATACACTGACTAATCATGGTCAGCTAATTGATAAATTTATGTACAGTTAGCAAACTAATTGGGGTAGACACAGAGCTTCTTTGCCCTTGGTTGTGAAAAATGATAATTAAAATGTGACGGTGAGCTTTGAGAGAGTTACTTGTTCGGAATAATACTAGTGAAATTATTTATGAAACGTAATAAATAAGGAATCTTCTCGGTTTCGTAAATAGTTTATACCTTAAATAAATCACATGCAAGCGTATGTTTATAATTTTAAAAAACGTAGCCATTTACTTGCAAACCGCTGTACTGTTTATTAATATTTAATATTAATACTTCTAGTCGTATACTCTTGCTAGAGTAGAAATGGTCTTTGTGCGCCCCGATGTACCTAATTTTCGGGGCGTGCGTAGGCAATACAGAGAGCATCAGCATGTATTTTGCTCTCTTGATATGCGATAGAACTATCCTAACAAAACTTGTCGTTACATTTTTCATTTGGTATGTCTTAGTCTTATTTTATTCAAAAAAACAGAAAAAAAATGGAAGAAAAAAAAAAGTAAAAATATTATTTACTTAATACGAGTTTAACGAGACGTAATGAGTTTGTTGAAATTTGAATTAGTCGTTATGATGAGCAGATCTACTTTTGTATTCATTGTATGTAATGATCAGAACACTGGAAAGTGAGAATAATGGTTATAGTATAAACTTAAAAATTAATGCAATCGGTATAGAGTGTTCGTAAAGTGACTGAAACATGTGTCAACATTTTCACAATGAAATAAGTGAGAAACAAATCAATCTTTGTAATAAATATATGGATTAGTATTTTCATGATTGTTAGCTGATTTTTTAAAGAAAAAAAATACTATAAACTTAGCCTCCTTGTTTAACTAATATGCAATACTCTGATGGTTGTCGGATGAAAAAAAAAATCGATGATCATCCCATAAATTGTACAATGTTCAATGAAGCAGCCAATTCTTTCACCGGATTTCAGCCAATTACTTTACGCACACCCTAATCATGGATGTTAGGTATGTGAGGACACTTTTCTTTTTCTATCGTTAAAAATATCATTGTTATGGAAATACGTTTATCATATTCTTAGGTCTTATATTATTCACCTTCAGCAAGCAGGAATACTCATATCCAGTCATTATCTCGTGAGTACGGTCAACGTGTGCTTTAGATTTGATACCCGCCTTAGCAGATACTGAATTCAAAATAATTCACACGAAATAAACTAATTTGAAATGCAAGTTGGAACATAATCCAACAAAGCATCAACGACACGACCAAGATATACCCCGATATTAATTATTTGCAATAACTTATAGAAAAAAATTTAAAAAAATAACATAATTGCACAATTAAATACAGGTATATCCTTATCTTAGTATAGCTTTCATGATTTTGTGACAAATAATATTAATTTTAGGTTCCACTATTGCACCGATATTTACAATGGACGTTATATTTCGTACTGTGTCAAAGTAATCTTCGATATCAATCATTGATAATCACTAAATAAAAACCACTTAAAATTTCTAAAAAAAGCTCGCGTTTATTTCTAATAATTCGTCTAAAAGATCTACTTGCGGTATATTACGAGTTTTGAACATGAAAAAAAAATCCAGATTTTGTGGACAAGGGTTTTTCACAAGTTACACATGTATGTACATGGTCATCACTACACATAAGTTCAATTAATTAAACAATGAGATTTTTTTTCATAAAAGTGCTATGCATTGAAAACTAAACCTATTTGTGTTTCAATGCGGTCGATTTTCCCAAAGCAATTTATATATTAACTTCACGAATGAATTGATCGATCAAGAAGGGATTATACGAAACACTTTCATGTTTCTTATTATTTAAAGCTTTCTTCGTATCAATGTTATTCAACATTTTACTGGATTTCTTAAATCTGTGGTGTGAGAGTTACCTAATCCAAATAGCACGCATCCACTTTAGTAGCTGAGATTTCAGAAAAAAATATTTCATCTTTGCAGAACATGTCTGTAATTACCATTATGATGACAAATCAAGTCATCTCAAAATTTATTATCTACCTACATTAGGACTTAATGGAACTTCGAGTTTCGATTAACGTAATAAATTCAAGACTTTTTAAAAAAGAAATAAACATGACATATTAAATCACAATGAATCAGCTCCACATCGATAAAATATCTTTATCACTGGATGTAAGTAACTATAACCCACTGCCATCTGATCGAGGGCACAGAGAAGAATCCCTTATTGACGAGCAAAGATAACTGAAATGCCAAGTCAAATCAATAGTAAATATTGAAATCAGTACGCCTGCCTGGCTAATTCATTTGAAAATTGGTTAAAAACCTGCTAAAAACATTAGAGTAAAATCTGCGTGGACAGAGCTCAGACGCGTAGCTGGCATGGGATGTTCTGGGATTCATAGGAGCCAAGTACGGCCTGAATAGTTAGGGTTTGTTGTTGTCACTGTTCAACGATAGCGAGTCTGAGAGCTTTTGTTGCGACGCTTCGCTAACTCCACCACCACTCATTAATTTAGCATTGTTGTTTTCAGAGTTTGGAACTTTCGAGTACTCCCGCTTGCGAGGCATACTTTCCGTTTTCACTATAGTAATATCGGGGTTATTCTCAAGAACTGAAGTTGCAGCCTTAGATATCGTAGATGAAACATCTAAGAATCCACCACCTTCTCGTTTTATGGGTGTCGACGACGAATTCGGTGCTACCACCCCAACGTTGGCGTTGATTTTCTGAAGAATCTCATTCACCGCATCATTTTCTGCTTCCATATTGCCGTCGAGTGAAGAAATGGGACCAGCTAATTCCCCAGAAAGTGAGATTCTATCCGATCCTTGAAGTGTCGATAAGTATGTGGCGAGAGTGTGAACAGTTACGTTGAGGTATTCAGCAGCTCGAAAAAGTGTAATTTCCTTCCTTCGTAATTTGGCCAGGACTTCCGCGGGGCCCGGTTCTGACCAGAAATCTCTCACTCTGAAAATTACAAACGACTATACAAAACGTACCATTCACTACTACAAGAATTTTAAATAACGAAAAAAAAAGATCAACACAACAAATAAAACCTACTGATTGTGAGCATTAATTTATATACAACCGGTAGTAGTTTAGTAAACTCTCGTGCATAATGGCATGACGATGCGCTGATCTGTAGAGATATGATCTCAACAAGATCATTTGTGCCTACTCTGTATGGACTAAACTATATTTATATTCATATGTTGGCTGAACTCAAAGGTATTTACATATTCTACTATTTTACTATTTACGGTGTACACAATTATGTTGATTAGTTTTGAGATAGCTTATGCCAGCGCAATCTAATTAATTACCATCACAAGCTTTGTAGATAATTGAAGTCCTGTTTGAAGTTTAATTTATGCAAAGAATCATAGATATTTCAGCGAATAGGTTTGACCAGAAATGACTAGGTAGAGCGATGCGTTTCAGCACAAAACAAAAAGTACGAATGCAAGAACAGGAAATTTTACAAACCTATAGGGGTGTTTAAGGCAACCATAGCTGTCACGGTATCTGCCATACAAAGTTCCATAAGACACACCAAGAATTTCAGCTGCAGTTTTCATTTCCAGTTCCTTGCTCTTTATAGCATCCATGACACGTCGCGTGAAGGGCTCCTCCCAGAATTCTTGGCGACGTCCAGTCGTCAAGTAGTCGTTCATTTTCACTACATCTCGGAATTGTTCTGGAATTGCTGGGTTTGAAGCGTTGGAATTAGACGTGTTGGAAGGTGCTGTGATAAAATAAATATATAGTCACGTGCAGAGATAAACATGAGCTTTATGTAGCAACAATACATACGTTTTTTTTCTTGGTCTAGAGTTGTGTCATCTTTCGACATATAGGATAACTGCAAAAATCAACAGTTATACATATTTTGTAAAACAAATTGCGAGAAACTTATGTTTCAATTGTGATGAGCAAAGAAAATTGCATATTACTGTAGCTCACCACTGGTAATGGGGTTTCATTATTCTCAGACATCACCATTTCACCGTCCCAACTCTCATGGTCTCCTTCGCTCATCTCTTCCTGTGGGTTGAATGAAAATCAAAGTTACTCCGCAGACTAATTACACCCATGGCTTACAAGTATTTCATGCGTGACAATCTAAGGTCACGGAATTTACATTAAATGTATCTTCTGAACCAGCATTGCCAGTAACACAGGTGACTTTTGGTGTGAAAACGTCGTGTGCAGATGGAGGATCGTCGAGCGGAGGCCGACCTCTGCGTCTTTGTTTGGGAGGCGGAGGCTCATCGGCATCTCCTTCTCTGAGAACTGCTTCCACTCCTGGAGTAGCTGCTCCCGGACTGTGGCCACTATTACTCAAGTCATTTTGACCCGAGTCACTACGCCAGCTGACCTCAGCCAGCCCTTTGATGTGCAGATCCTCCGCTGTCTTTAGTAGGGATGACAACCTCGTCTAAAAAAATATCGATGATTATTTGAAAAGTCTATTACGATCGTATATAGTGGGATACGTCTTTTCGATCAAATAAGTATTATTATTTTCATCAAATGAATTTTCGCTATAAACGACGCTTTCATATTTATCAATTTTCTCTCAAATACACTGGCCTCTGAATGCTAAATAATATGTACTTTCTACAAACAGCTTTCTATTGCTGGCTGAATCGGAAAAATATTATGTGGGTCACCAGAGTAACAAGAATAATGTATTTCAAAAATACATACTTTCATTTTTTTTTTTTAGTTCAGAGAAAGAAGCGTAGATGCAATTTATATATTACTTTGGATTTCGTTCACTCACGTCTGATTCACAAACATAGTTCATTCATTAAGTCGATTAGCCTTCATTAATTTTATGATTCTACTAAGACATTTCTTGTACATTTTTAATCAATAAGAGGAATGATAAAACATGTCAAACTGCAAACAGCTAATCCCACTTCAATGTGTTCAAATAACTTGTAACATGCATTGCTTCGTTCCGCAACCATGATTATTATAATCTGCCGAAGAAGTGCAAAAAAAAAATACTTACGTGGTCGATATTTATCTCTCCTTTGTACATGAACTCTACGAGAACTTTTATGTCAGAAAACTTAACGTCCCGCATTATGACGATTGGATCCTTCTCTTCGTACTGTGATAGGATTGTGTCGAAGTATGTGCTACAAGCTGATAATACCACCTGCGTTGAAAAATATCAAGTTGTTAGAATTGCTTTTGAAAAATGATAGCAAACACACAAAAACAATTCGGGCTATCATAATTTTTTAATAATAAATTGACAAAGTAACAATTGTCTTCAGAGTATTTAAATTACGTATGTTTTATGAAAAGTGGATCTGCATATTTTACAGGCCATTTAAGTCTTAGACAGACCAGCAATAGGAAAATGACTCAACGAAAACTATTAAAAAATTTAACAAGGCTATCTAATTATAGAGGAGAACGAATAGTAAAAATAATTTGTATGAGAAAAAATTTGGAATGCGACGTTTTCGACAAAACTTATCATTGGACTGGGAAAATGTGAACAACACAGAACTAGAACAGACAAAAAAAAAATTTCGATTTCGAATCTCACAACTCAATAAGAATTAAAATCCTCCCAAAAAGTATAGTTGAAAACACTCTCAACCAGTATACTGACATAAATCAAAAGATACATAATACCTAAACTGGTGTGAAATATGTAAATTTTAAGATGTAAAGCAAACAGCTAGAATCTTAATGCATTCGGTAATTATATTAATTGATTATAATTCGCTATAATTGCTTTTATCGTTGAACAGCACGTACTGTTTGACGAATAAAAATGTTTCAATTAACGTTTTGGAAAAAAAAAAAATTAAAAAATTAATAATAATTATAAACTGGTGCACAGAAAAAAAGTGAATATATCTAGTATAGCCCCACCCAAGTTCTCCAGGCAGTCAATAGCCTGAATATTTAATATCTGAAGTTGGTATTGATTTTCTCAATTTTTATGTCTCCACAAATAAGGTCATAAAGCCAAGGCACGTTACTTTTCAGAGCAGCTATATACTATTTTATTTCACCCCCAAGCCTTTATGGGAAAATACTGCGATAAAAAATAAATTATATTTTTCATTTTATATCGCGTCATTACTTCAGTTGTATACAATTTTTTTTTTTCTCCATACCACCTTTCTTCAACAACTCCGAACTTGGAATTAATTTACATTATTTTTTCATTATTTTTTTTTATTTCATTTTTTTTTGTTTTAATCATTACATCATTGATTAAAAAACACTACGTGGATTATAAAAATTTCTTGATGTAGTATTATACGAATTTATGGGAAACAAAAAAAAAAGAAAAAGAAAAAGAAAATTAGTTTCCTGTGCGATTGAACGAAGTATAAATAAAACAGACTAGAAACTCTATAATAATGCTTGTGTAATTATAGGCTGTGGGAAATAACATGAAATAGAAGAAAACGGTACTTGGTTAAATTAAACGATTGAACAGTACTATCATTCGGTACAGTTGTAAAAACTTTCTAATCCGATGGCTATTATATTTGAAAAATAATTCAGTCTAATCTCGTTTCCTAGCTTACAATTAATGAATACATATCGACATCTAGATAAACTACACACGCCTGGTGGTTCAAATGTAAGTCGATGTACAGAGTACTTGTGTTATACGATCTGGTTTCAATTATTATAAAAAGAATACATTCAAAGTATTCCACATCAAGGATGAAAATATTGTAATAAAGAAACTAGAGAGTGCCTCGTAGCTCAAAATTCTTAGAAACCAGTCAGCTGCGAAGGCCAGGGCAGTAAAAAAAGGCATTAAAATTTTCGAATTTCAACCAATGCAGGAGATAGACATTGAGGAGTAGGGAACAGGAACTAGAATGGTGAAGGGATGCGGAGGTGGGGGGAAACAAACTGTAAGTGTGAGGAATGACTCAGTATAGGAGTGAAGCACGGGCACAAATTCAAATACACAGTGGCACCAGGGAAAAGTACTTACTCATACAAAAATATTGATCATACTTTTTTATAGCTCACTTCGTAGAATTAAATTTTAATTTAGTGAAACGTTGTTTCTTTGCTCGCGTTATAGGTACAATAAAATTTCATTTTTATCTTTGCTCTCTGACAACGACCAAGTAGATTTCAAATACCAAGGCCTCGAGATTTCACAAACACGAAGTGTTACTAATTTTTTTGTTTCGTATCATAATTTTGCACACCGTTTCATTTCTATCACCTAAAAATATCGTATCATCGGATATCGCCGATTCATAACGGTACCCAGCTTCATCTCTTTGGTCTACAATATATGGTAGTTAATGACCATGATATTGAAAAAGTATTCAATAATACCAAGAGTAGTTTACTGTACATTTGCGAGACCCCGATCCCAGATGATTCGCGGTAGATACGTTTTGGGGGGCAAACATCGAATTAGAAAGTCTAACGCTACGGTGATTAATTTTAGTTTTTTTCCAAAATATCAAAGATAGTAATTCCTACTTTTTCATAATAATGTCCAGCATACTTGTACACCTGGATGCAGGTGCCGGTAGATGGGGAAACAGCTGTCTTCCCCTTCTCCAAACTCAACCTCCCCCCAATACTCTCCCCTACGCCGAGGTGACTGACATCCTTTGTTTATTACATTTGGGAATAAATTTTTAACTCAGAGTGTACCCCCTTGTATTATCATTTAAATATGTCATACAGTACCAAGTAAAGCAAAAACTCTTGGGTTGCTTCTAAATTTAGGAGGAAGTATTGATTTTACAATTTGGACCCCTCCCAAAGAAAAAATAAACCAAGCCAAATGTACTTTACTTTGATAAAGTGCCTGTACATGGCTTGGTTCAATGCACAGATAGGAGATGCAATATAAAATTGTTCCAGATAGAACAGCAATAAGCAACTTTGTACATAGAATTGGATCTTTACTTGGAAGATGGTCAATCTCATTTCACTGCTACGCAATAAAACTACTTCTGTCACATTCCAAGTAGTTTTAATGATTACACTTCTGACTCATCAATGACAATCACTCTTCACAAAGAGCTTGTTTCAAGATGGAAGGGTTGCTGAGACTTGAGGGTATAATCTATACAAGATATGATACCACTATCCGGGAACCATTTTCAAAAAAAAATCCTCATTTGAATTAGAATCCCAGGGTCGAAGTCTGTTCTTCATTATCGTTTCAACTCCAACTCTGGTGTCGAATATGTTTCTGGGCAAGTAAGCCACAGGTTGTCCTTACCTTGTGGGCACGTAGGGTTTTTCCCTCACAGGCAAGCGTGACATCACAATATGCTTGCCGCTCTAGGAGCTGTGAGAACATAGTCTGTAGGTTGCTGTGATGATATTTCCATCTTAGACAGTATTGTTGAGGGAACATGTTGCCGCTGGATGCTGACGCTGACGCTGACGCTGAACCGCCTCGCTGCTGCAGCATGCGCAAGCTGGGCACCACCTCTCCTCCCTCCCCGCCGTAGTTCACCGTCTCGTCGCCTTCCTCTACCCCAGTCACTTTAATCAAAGAAAAAATGATATTACAATCGTATCTAGCAAACAATTAGTGTCGATCTACTCTGAACTCTACTTCTCGTCACGGGAAGCGAGACAGAGTTGTAGAAGAAATTTTTTTCAGCATTCAATACGTACCGGTGCCTTCGTCTCCGTCCTCGTCGAGGTAGGACCAATCGCTGGTTTGATGTTCGAATTCGAACCTGTCCGAGTCCTCGAACTCGTCGATCTCTTGTATATCCTCCGCCTCGACTAGTTCTTCCAAATCTCCTTTTAGCCACAGTGAATCTCCTCCGTAATCACTGCCGTTTGATTCTGCGTTTCCTTCTTCCTTATTATCAAACTTTTGTCGAACCACCAACTTATTTTCCTGTAAGATAAAAATAAGTTTCTGGTCAGTTACAAGCGTCACAGATGTATAATATTATGTCTTGTTAACTTTCTTCAACAATAAAATATTTATATCAAAATATACCAGAAGAGAAGCTTTATTTTGTAAGAACATCCTATCAAACTTTTGACTATCACTGGTTACAGTAATTGCCGTCAACGTACTGACTGGCATTTGAAGGAAGGTTGAAATTATTTACATACAATCTACATCATTGTGAATAACCTAAAGGTGAGAGACTAAACTTTGTACAGCAGATTCGCACGACGGGATGGATAATGTAATATCTATGAGCGACGATTACTTTTATAAATTAGAAAAAAAAAAAATGAATAAATAATACATGGACATAAACTAAGCGGTTAAAAACACAAGAAAAAATGAAAGCATTTATTCAAGGTTTGAAATAAATCTGACACGATATCTTCAAATATGACACATAGAATATGTTCTGTCGGAGTGATATTCGGCTGACCAAAGGTGCTTAGCAATTTTTTATTTCTACCACATGAGTTAATAGAATTATGTTTTCTTGTTGGTTTTATTTTGTTTCTTGTGCTTTTTCTTCCTAATTTTTTTCTCATCTTTTTTCTTTTTCATACAAATAAATATAGCCAGATGTCATTATGGCATAAAGTATTTTCTTTTTCTTTATATTTTTAACATATAGCCGAAGGCCACAGGAATCTTAACTTCGAAATTCTGTTACCCAGAAGCTAGAAAGGAGCCTTCGAATTTGCTGGTGAGAAATTTTTCAACAGTTTAAAGCTAATTTTAGTACAGCTGCTGAGCGGACGTTGAGAAAAAATATATATATAGGTATATATATTCAAGCATATTATTTTTATATCGACAATCGCCAAAAAGTAGATCTGTACTTCAAACACGCGAATACTACCGCGTAAAAAAAAATCCTTGCTCTTCGAAAAAGAAAATAGCTTTCCAAGTCATTCCTTTTGAAATTATATATTTGGTATATATTGACGATCGAATTGAGTACGGCATTAGAACATATCAAAACGTAAAATACGAACCGATAACAACCTCACGAATTACATTTCCTCGTTTGAATGCGGTTTTCGGTCTCGATAAAAATGAGGAAATAATTATACTTATTATACATGCATAAAATCTCACGTCCTATAATATATAATATTAATTGAATCGTGTGACAAATTATGATAGCCACGTATTTTGTGACTATAATTTAAATCGGACAACTTCGTTATTATTATTTTACAATTGGCTTCAGGAGAATAAAAGAAAAAATTTATTAAATCTGAATGGTCTCAATTAGATAATGCTTCTATTTTTACAATATGATGTCTATTTGAAGAATTTACTTTGATATTAGTAGAACACGAATTGACATATGTGTATAACCGCAATTTGTGGCTCTGACAAATGCGTAGAGTATAATAATCTATATATGTGGGTACGCCTATATAAAAACCGCAGTACTGAACTATATAATCTCGGTCACAAGCGGTCACAAGGAAAGCGCGGTTTAGAGTTTGAACTAATCACAAAATTCTGATAAATCCCTATACATGATCATACCTGTATGTAAGTTTATGTACACGTACACACATTAATTAACATTACATTTTTTTTTATTATTATTTTTTATATTTTTATACGTTTTTCAATTCAATCCACAACAAACCTTCTGGCACGTATACGATAAACAAACACCAACACATGTGTATAAACTTATTGCTTTTTATCTTACTGTATCAAAAATATAAATATCAAGTTTCTAAACGTGAAAATATAACAATGTATTATTGAAACGGCCGATACGTACACGCGAATTTTCAACGCTTCCGTTTGATGAAATTTTTTTTTTTTTCTAATTCTTAAAAATATTTTCAATTATAAACCAGAATTGTTCCATCCACGATTGCCGCTGACGTCACATAAACATGTTTCATTCTAGCGAAATGATTCCACATAAAAACGGAAAACCGCGATTACGTATGTACATATATGCGTACCTATATAGTATTTGGGTACACCGAGCAATAGTAAGCTCCGGGCATATAAAAGTCAAACACAAAATTCTACGAAACATAACAAAAAATAAATAAATAAAATACGTCTCTACGATATCTCACCGAGGGTCATTCATCTATATTTATTCTTTCATTTATCATTTTTTGTTCTTGTTTTTCAATGGGGATTTTTTTTCCTCTCTCCTTATCATTCGTCGCTCATATAATCTGTACTTTTTAGAATACTACGAATTAAATATGATTTTCTTTTCAATCTCTTCTTTTGATTCGTTTTGATTTAATCGAACTAAAAAGGACTCTGATTAAAAGGCTTGTATTCCACGTCGGAAAAAAGCCAGAAACAAAAAAAATTATTTATCAAATTTCCTGCTGTTGACAGCAGGTGATAAATATAAATGCATCATTCGTATATCAGGAATAACAGGATATTAAAGCTCTCTATTTCTAAATAATCAATTTTCATTACTTTTTTTTTTAGATATGATTTTTACTCCGCAATTGTTTCAATGAATTGTTTTAATCTATTGCGTGCGATGGGTAGCGTATAGTACAAAACTGTTCTGTGTTTGTTTGGCACTATAATACACGCCGCGATTACAACTGACACATTGATATAGTTACGCGTGCGTATATCATGCGTATCACATGTATAACGTACACGTGTAATTGTATATATAAATATATAAATATATCTATTTTATCATACCTCTGAATTAAAAAACAAGTATATTTTCATTAAAAAAACATTAAATTACTTCAAGTATGAACGAAAAATATATCACAAATAGGGATATTTATGCGAATCGAGGGACCGCGCTCGTGATTGATATGAAAATGAAGAGTGTAACTCGATAAGAGTTTTATAACCTCGGTCAAAGCATCAAAGTACCCAGAAAAGGAGAGAGAGACGCGCAGAGAGAGAAAGAGAAAAATCTCCGAACGTTATAAGCGAAAAATTTAAACTCAATTTACATATAATATAGGAATTTTTGAGGGAAAATAAGCTTATCGCCTATCTGTTCATAGATAAGTTCGATGAACAGGATGCCGCGGCTAGACGCGTATTACATACACATGTATATATGTAAAATATGTATGTATGTATTGATATTATAGAATACGTACATCTATATAGGTGTAATATTATATCTCCATGGTATAGTAGATGCAACATTTCCGAGTGGCGGTATAAAATTTTAGTAGAATTCTCACTGTCGGCTCACGCATGCTTCGAAAGTTTTGTTTGAATTTTGAATATTTATAATGGAGGGGGAAAAAACA
Organism: Athalia cordata; assembly: GCA_963932425.1. Classification (NCBI taxonomy): domain Eukaryota; kingdom Metazoa; phylum Arthropoda; class Insecta; order Hymenoptera; family Athaliidae; genus Athalia; species Athalia cordata. Next base: position 20,685,508 of record OZ010625.1, read on the forward strand.
ACAATAACAAACAAAAAAAAAACTTTTTTCTCAGCAATTTGTTTTATAAAAACACAAACACACGTACTATATACCGTACAATCGAGTGTTGGGCAAATATGTAAAAATTAAACGCCCGAACATGAACAAATAAAAGACAAAAAAACACTTGTTAGATTTTCAAACTTTATGTATAATAAAAACTTTGCACTAAACTGCATCACTTTTATTCACACGCATACGAACCCACGAATCACACACAGAAATGATGCGGTTATATACCATAATACAGATACATGTGTAACCGATGTTTCAAACTAACTCTTGTACGTACTATAGTTTTCACAATGAAAGAGCAGCGAGGCTTCTTCGTATCTCGAAGGTGCATTGACACTACAGAAATTAAGGAGTTATGTTATAAAACGCAACGACCTACAATGTGCTTCAATGCTACAAATGCTACACAACTACCCCCTCCATCCCCCGCCCCCTTTCCCCTCCTTTTGGCTTTTGCTGCTCCCCACATATCCCAACGCAGCCCCTTCTTAAGGCCAATGTTCCCTCTCTCTTACTCACTCAATCCCAGCGTTCTTGCCCCCCTGACAGTAACGTAATAAGAGATTTCAGCCCCCTTACTCCTCCCCCCGAATTTTTAATACTCCAGATCTCGAAATCACCCCATATATATTACGGTATACATCTGGACCATGGGAAACATTTATTTCTTTTGCTTCATTTTATATTTTATAAGAAGGAATTTGCCTTTTTTATATTTCATATACATGAGGTAAAAAATTTATTTCATTTCACGGTCGAACAATTTTTATACCGGATTGAAAATGGTAGAAAAAAAATAATTTTTTTCACGGAATTTCATTAATCGTACGCGACATCGAGTTTCGTATTAAAATTTTATTTTATTCATTAATCATTTCGAATTGATGAAAATCATGATAATTTTTAGATTAAAAAAAAAACAAAAAAAAAAAACAAATACAAAATATTGTACGGTGTAATGTATAATATCGCTGCAATAATAAGTGCAACAACGTATAAAAACTCGGGAAAGCGATAAGTGAGCTTAACATTCATCCCGTGTAACATGTGCATCGCACGGAATCGCGCGCGCTAGTCTCGGGTCGAATTTTACCGTAACTTTACCGAACGCCCGCGTTTTCTTAAACTTGAAACTGTGAAATCCCGATATACTACGTTTGATGATAATAAATTCGAGCGTAAATTTACCACGAGTATACGAGCGTACGTACGTGTTATTCTAAAACAAGACTGAATAATCTTTACAACTCTCGCGTATTTTTCATTTTGGCAATCGCGTTGCGACAATCAGAAAAATATGAAAAAAAAAAAAAACCGAAAAGAAAAATCAGATTCCGAAAATGGCGTTCATTGAGCTCGCGTAACTATAGTAAACTTGGAAGAGTGCATGAGAATTTAGTCTTGCTTGCAACAGCAGCCCCTATATATGCATATTATGCGGTTTGTAACAGCATGTAACAGCAACAGCGGAACTTCTATACACCTTCTTCGATATTATTTAACATTATACGAGCTTATACATATGCCCTCTAGTCTCAGCGTCTCGGTTCAAAGCGCACGTATATGTATATAGTGTAGCGATCACGTGACGCGAAAGTACTTTAAAGTCAAGTCACCGTGTACATAGGAGAACGAAGACTTGGGATATTTTTGACGTCATTGAAGGATTCAGCTTTTCTTTTTTGCTTTTTTTCTTTTAGATTTTTTGTTACTCGACTTCGTGCTGTTTTATTTTTTTTAATTTTATTTTTTTGTTCATCTTCATTATCATCTTGTTTTTGTTTTTTCGCAGATATTCTCTATACATAATATGATATATAATATGTTGTTAAGAATCTTTTTCGGAACTAGCATAATATCGTTAATGGGTTTGATTAGTTTTTTTTTTGTTATACATATTATGCGTATAGATTGGTGAATAGGCACAAGGGATGTAAATGCACATGTTTTATATATGTATTTTATTATGTATAGTACATATAGCATGTCCTGTCAGTGCCCCTCCGCGTTACTGCTACTGCAGCGCACGCGCGATGAGAAGTTTCCATTGTTGCGGGCATATATGAAAGAAAAAGCAAAAAAAAAAGCAAAAGAACAAAAAAAAGAAGAGGAAATAGAAGAAAAAAGAGCAGAAAAAAAGAACCGAGAGGGAAAAGAGAAATGATATTATTTTTTTCTTCATTTATGTATATATGTGTGCTTTACATATATCGTATGTGTGCATGTATATGTACGTGAGATGAGTATAACATAAAATGCGACGTCTACAAAGATTAACGCGCCATATTGGACTTAATGTAACGTAAGAACATCTGTTTATGAAGACCCTCTAAATATATAATAAAAATGACGTCATTTCGCATGGTTAATGTGATATACATATATATATACACCTATCTATTATATCTGTTAATTTGATGAATTCGCATTTCGAAAAATTGTATTCGCGGTAAATTTAATTGCAATTCCTGTACTCCATAACTCAGCTTTTATTTTTTCATTTCAAATTTATTCTATTTTTATTTTATTTTTTATTTTATTTATTTTTATGCAGTATAAGTACTTGCAGTGTGTAGGTTCGATATTCCCCGATTAATTCATCCTGCTTTCTCTCTTCCATCTGTTTTTTTTTTTTTTATTATTTTCCTTACTCTCTTTTCCTCTGCATTTCAAGTATTTGCGGTATACGGTATAATACCTCCATTGGTGTAGGTTATAGCGGTCTTTTATCGCGCGTATGGTTCACAACTCACCGCGACGTCAATCTTTGCCGCGCATTCTCAACTAATTTAATTCTCCGTTACAATACTCGCGACTTTATTATAACAGATATAGTATCTCAAACTATATTTACACTTCCAATTCGTTCCCATTTAAAAAACGTTTTCTTACAATTTTCATATACGATCCCTCTATGTGGCGAACGAAGATATCTCTGTGTAATTTTCTGAATCCATATTATACGTACTACAAGGTAGATACTTGAAAATATCGGGCATATCGAGAGGCGGTCGGGGTCGCGGGAATATGAGAGATGGTGTAAAATCGATCAGTATATAGGTAGATACATTTTAGAGAAGATTAAAAAAAAAAGAAAGAAAAAAAAAGAGAAAAAAAATATGATGAGAAAAAGAGAAGATTAATGATTATTCGATAAAGGCATAAAATGAGTATACGAGGCCCTGATCAAAGTGCATACGGTAGTGCAAGCGCAGCAGCATAGCAGCATAGCATTCCCCTGAAACGCCTTGGCAGCTCTGGTATATACCCCACCGTAGACAACCGGTTCCACAGTATTCACCCGCTTTTTGAGAAAAAATTGAACCCGTTTGTAAAACGAAAAAAGCTCCTCTCTCTCCCTCTTCTCTCACTCCCCCTCGATGTTGCCTCTCACTCGCTCCGCATCCATCCATCCCTCTTTCTTTCTTTCTTTCTTTCTTTCTTCCTTTCTTTCTTCCTTTCCTCGTCTCTTTTTCTTTCTTTCGTTATTTCTTTCTTTCTTTCAGTCTCAGCTTGGGAACCATACGCGCTGAGCGGCAACGGCAACGGCAGCAGCTACCTACCCGTATACCATCAAAAACCACGACCAACGACGACGACGACGTGCCAGTGAGTTGCAGCAGCCACACTCTATAGTAGATGGTTATAGTGCATCTCGAGCTGAACTCTTCGTCGTTGAGAATCGGGATATTTCTTTTCTTTCTATCTGATTCTTCTTCTATTTCTCTTGGCTAGTAACACAATACGTACGTACGTATACGTACATACATGCAAGTCTGGTAATGCTTCATGAGAGTATCCCTCGGGATACCCATACGCGTATCCCATAACATAATGGTTGTATGAAAGCTAACTGGCCTACCTCCTGTCTATCTATATATTCCTTCGCATAGTTTATGATTTATACTAGATGTTCGACGGTGTGTATATAACTTTTAAAACTTGGCTTCTATCGTGCAAAGAGTATATATATATATAGTGTATACATGTACACGTAATATATATATCTATAGATACACGCATATGTATATATATATATATATACATGTCGCGTTTATCATAGTTATTGATTTTCGAATCGGTTCAAAATTTCCATAATATATACCTAAGGATGGGACCAGAAAGAGAAAGAAGAAGGGGCGGGGGGATAGGGGGGGTTGAAAGAGAAGGGTGATGGCAAGGGGAAAAGAGAACGAAAAAACGGAGCGAGTAAAAAACTAGAGAGAGAAAGAGCGTGAGCGATGGAGAGAGAAAGCATCGGCGTCATGGCGGCCGACTGCCCGTTTCAAACTTGGCACAAAGTTCACCAACTCAAAAGCCTATACCCACCCCTCTTGCCCCCATCGGCCTCCGCCACGCCGGGACTCCTCCTCACCCCCATCGCGGGTGCAATTCTCGAGCAACCCCCCACGACTCGCGGGTACCACGTCGACGGGGTTTGCCGTCTACCCCCTCCGCGATTCAAGCTTCGCCCCCACCACTCCCAACAAACCCCCGATCCCCATCACCCCCGCTTATAACCCACAGGCTCCCCCTCGTTCCTCTATACAAGCTGCCTGCACAACCGAACTGATGAAGCAGCACCGTTACCACCACTACCACCACCTCCACCACCACCACCACCACCAAATACCGGCAACGCTCGACGTCGTCTATATTTTTCTGTAATATATTAAGAAACGCGGATTAACCACCCCTTTCCCCTTCTTTACCCCGCCAAAGTCTACCGAACGGAATCTTGCATCCGCCCCTTACTTCCCCCCTCCCCCTCTCATAACCCCGAAAGTTATGCGGTTAGTAACGATAATAATTATTTTAATTATAAAATATATATATATATATATTTTTCCTTTTTTCTACGGAGATAAGAGATTGCATCGCCACATAACGGAAGAAACGAGATTGTAGATTGTTATAATAAAAGCTGCAGTAACTGCAACCTTCTGCAGGTTTTATAACTTTATATTATTTTTTTTATAAAAATGAGAAACGAAATATTCATATATAAAACCATCTTTGCGTGTTAATAGGTTAAAACGAATATTATACATAAGTATAAAGTTCTTGTTAATTACACTTCGATTTTGTACTATACGTATATTATCTTATGTACTAATTTGTTAGTGTTGTTTTTCGTTTTTCTTATTTTTTTTTTTCTAATGTAGAATGGTGCGCTGACCACCGAAAAAATTGATAATGGGGAAACGTAGGTACGAAACGTTTCTTGCAGGGAGGACATCAGAAAGGCGAAAAAAGCGAGATTATAGACCGTTGGTCCGATGGATATGTAGTTATTTCGTAGCTTTCCTGTATTATATGCGATGTACATGTATATACAGAAGATACGTACACATGTATATGTACTTATATATAGGTATAGCTGGCCTGCATTTTTTATAAAAAGGATCGATGCAGGAGGGTAAAGTTCTGAGTGAAAAATTGTTAAAGTATTATGGCGACCCCTCGCGTTTGAAACTCAAAATATGTAAGAATTTCTATGTACTATATAGAATAAAATGAAAAACTTCCGACCGACGTAGCTATGTATTACATTAACATACGTGTGTGTGTGTGTATGTACATACATATATAGTATATATATGATCTATAATCCAGCTGCACTACCTGCAGCACAAACTCACCGGTAAATGTGTAGACTCTGAAATTTAAAAATTGCGAAGCGTTCACTTTTTTTTTTGTTATTTTTTTTCTTCTATTTGCCAACCTTCTCTCATCATTTCGAATTCCAGGCGAAAAATACCCCTCGTGGTGCAACAGCGGCCAGTTCTTTCTCAGATATTGAATTTCATTCTCTGTATCGATTTCCAGAGTAAAAAAAAGAAAATGTATAGGGAGTTAATATATACCCCTATACCCATCTATATATATAGATATATATGTATGCAATGGACTCTTCTATATCTTCCAAGAAAAATATTGAAACAAAAAAGAAGGAAGGAAAAACAAAACCCGAGGCTTATCGCGTAAAAAAGGAACAAAAATAGAAAAATTGCCCCACGTTGAAGTTATATATTGGGGAAAAAAAAATTGAAGAACGAGAAGGAATCGATGATTATATCGGAAAGTGCCATCGCGTTCGCTACGAGAAATATATACATATATATACCTATGCAATAATGGCGGAACAATTTCCGAAAATTAACGAAAATGAAGAAATAAAAATCTGCACCCTCAGGTAGACATGGAAGATGGAAGAAAAAAGAGTTTACGGAACGACGGCGCGTCGGACTCGTTCTTCCGAAAATAAAAGCTCTACAACTTCGCCAAAGCTAGACCGTAAATGGTCAAAGGAACGTGGAAATTTTTATAATTCCTTCATACTTTAGCTACTCTAGTATAAAATACGCACACATACGTCATTTGTACAAAGCCATAACTCGAATCCCCAACTGATAAAAGGGGGCGTTTGTTTTGTATTTGCCCAATCTTCTTTAAAGCTTTTGTACGGAGAAGATAACCGTGCAAATTAAAAAAAAAAATCAATCTCTTTCTCTTTTTCTCTCTCTCTTCAAAAAGAGGCAAAAATTCTACTATTGTTTGAAAGAAAATATAATAACGAGACGAAAATATTTTTATTTGTTTTTTCCGATCTACGCCAGCCATTTTTCATCTTCTTTCTTTCTTTCTTTTTTTTGTTTTTGTTTTATGAAATGCTTTTTTATTTTTCATTTTCAAATTTTATACGGAATACAGATGAATAGATTATTGCCACGACTTGATTAATCGAGAAACCTCGTATATAAAATGTACACCCTCGTCCCCCGGTCACCCCTACCAGCCCCGCCAAGAGGAAGGGCTGAGAACAGTAGGGGTGTTTGTGAGCGCGAAAAGATCATTCGTTCATATAATGTATGTTGGATACCATGTATGTACGGGTAATATACCAGCTATGTATAAAACCAACAAATCCGCATTAGTTATTTTTCGTATTTTGTGCAGACTTGAGTCGCGATCTGTTTAAAAATAACTCGAAAAATAAGTATTCGATCATCTCCGAAAATGTTACGACTAGCGCTCAAAAACGCATACAGAAATTTGTCCATATTTTTCGAAAAACCGGCTAATTGTGGCCATTTCTTTTTTTTTCGTGTATTTTTTCTTTTAAATCATGGAGTTTATACTCGCGTGCCTATCATACTGCAACGGTCCTAACAAATTGACCCGAACATCGACACGCTACAACGTTCACGTCAAATACATCGGCTGCAGGTCAATTGGTATCGCAGAAAATCGATGGCAATCGTTCAATAATTTCGCGAATTCTAGACATGGATTTTTCGAAGAATATAAATGTGAGAGAGAAATTCATGACTCCCCATAGAGCTTGGTTTTTGTACTCGAAGAAAATTGAATTTATTTTTCATCACATCTTATTAGATCACCCGCCACTATATGCGATAAGACCACGTGGCAAATAAACACACGTTTTCTGCAAGATAAATTGTAGATATTATTTTTGTTGCTTTATCAAATATTCGAATATATATAGATTCTTCAAATACGTAGTCAGCAATAATGGTCGCTATTTCGCCGTCGTATTATGACCAACCACGCAAAATAAGAAGAAGCAGCAGCAGCGACAGGAGCAGCAGCAGCAGTAGAGCAGCAACAGCGGCAGCAATTTTCCACGCGCATCTCGTTAATTGAAAATCGATCAATCGATGATTATATAGAGAAAATAGGGAGGGAACAAAAAATATATATATATTAAACGTCCGTGCGCGCGATGCGAACGCATTAGGTGCGCGTAAAACGTTCTGTACCTACATATCTGCGCATTTATTATTACGGCACATGTATTATATATTGGTGTATGTAAGAAACATGTATGTACACGCGCAGGTATATACTTCCTATAAAAACCCACCCCCACTGCCGATGTAAATAACCAGATATAACATACAGGCACCACTGTACTTTATATTTCCTTTGACAAAAACTGAATTTATTATATATATACCTACGTATTAAATATATACACGCTTGTGCGGTCCAAAAATATCACTTCCTTATACGAAGCGATATACGTGTATAAATACGAATTCGCACGTCAATTGGGCGACTTCTTTTTCCTTCTCGTTTTCGATTTTATTATTATTATTATTATCATTATTTTTTTTAATTGATTTATATTTATTTACTTAGTTTCCATTTTTTTTTCTTTCCTTTCCTTTTCGCACCGCATTCCTATCGATTTTTACAATCTCGAACATAAAAAATGTACGACGTCTGGTTTAAAACAACGCATTAGGGCGTGCAGGTATTATTATAACTGCGAAATATTTTAAATAAAATTCATACACACGATCGGTCATATATCACTTTGATTATGAGTATACAGCACTTTTTTTTTTCTTTTCCAATTAACTAATTGAATTGGTTATAACATAGATGAATCTTCATTCGTAATGAATCTGTGAATGTTCTCATGAAGTGAAACATGCCTGAATAAAGACAGCGGACTCGGAGATTTCAATGAATGTTCAAAAACATCGCCTGTTACACCGTCCGCAGATCCTCACGAAATACATATATTCGAACATGCACGAGGAAAATTACACATCGCGACCGAACGAAATTCATCGCAAAATTTTAACACCGTCTGGAAGCGTTACGTAGGATTGAAAATAAAAATACAAAAAATTGAAATCAAATAAAATCATATAAATTTCGAAATATATTTTCATTATGCATATATATGCATGATATAAGAACAAGAAAAGCTCGCCGACCGCATAATAAGTTATATTCTGAACGATGATTTTTGTAATCGATGACTGTACATACGAGTATGAAAGCAAAATAAAGATGAATGTGCGGCTGACGTCGAACATTTTTTATTATACTTATACTTATAAATATATACATATATATATATATATATATGTATACAGGGAAATAATTTTTCCCGCATCACATTATTACGTCTCTCATATGTGTGTGTATGTGTGTACGTATCTATAGAATGTTTTACGCAATCTTTCAATTGAAAATCCCCGCAAATATATTATATATATGTTTGTATAATAAGTCTCTAATGCATTATTACTACATAAAATCTTTTTAAAAGATAAAAACTTTATTGTCGTTTCTTTTTGCAATGAACTTTACTTTGTTTTTCCAATAATACAAGGATATATTATTCAACCAAAGCAACCGTCTTGTATATCATGGAATATATACATGCACTCGCGGTGTTTAGTTATATAAATTTTATATACACTAATCGTGGTTCATCGGTTGATACAAGATATAAAGTCCATTAATTATATTGTTTAAAAAACCGAATAGAAAAAAAAAACTAAATAATAAAAAAAAATTATTAAAAATAAAAAAAAGATACCTGCTTTCCTCGCGCGCGGGTTTTCCTCTGACGGTCGATCGTTAGAAAAATATTTTTTTACAATCTACCCTTTCCCCAGGAAAATATATTCCCCTTGTGTATGTATGTATATAATATATATAGCTATACGTACATATATATATATATGTATGTAATATATACCTTGTACAGCGAACGTTAATTTAAACCAGCGCGCGGAGAGCTGCGAGAAAGAAGAAGAAGAAGACGAAGAAGAAGAAGAAGAAGAAGAAGGAGAAGAAGAAGCCGAAGACGAAGAGGAAGAAGTAGGATGAGGCGAGGTAAAGTAAGGTAAGGTAAGGTAGGGTGGGGAAATAAAAGGAAAGGAAAGGAAAAGAAAAAGAGAGGAATTAAATTTTCTTTGCAGGATCGAGCGCGGACTTTGTCTGCGGTTTTTTAAACCGCAATATTTCTACATTTATTTTTTCTTCAATTTTATTTTAACACACACAGAGAATATCTGCCACGTATACGTACGTGTATGTATATTATATATCATGCACACATGTATAATATACCCATCCGAGAACAAATTCAATGCAGAATGCAGATACAACTGCAACGGTTGCGGAAATTCAAAGTGTCTTTGTCTCTCGCTATATAGAGATAAGTCATCTTCGTTGTCGTCGTCGTCGTCATCGTCGTTCGTAAAATAATATTACCAGTCGAGACTGTACTTCAGAGAAATATGTTTGACGTTGAAACATTTGAAATATTCGTTACAAAGCTCAGCACGTGAGACTTGGTAGTACACTGTATATAGGATCACAGGTAGGTATGTATCTACCGCGACCGCGTGTAGTTATGTATAGGTATATATATTTTACCTATCCATACATCCACGCACACACATATATATGTGTATAATGTATATATATATATATATATTTATCGAAGCTCGGCATTGGAGAAGTAGAAAACATTTTACATTTTCGAAATATAAAAGTTATGAAATATCGTCCGCTGTAAAACTTTTAATGCGAAGCCGTTGGGATACGGACATAACTTTTTTATTAAAAAAGTTTTTTTTCAAAAAAAAAAAAAAAAAGAAAAAAAAAAAAAAAGTAATAATAACAATAATACTGATAATAATAATAAATATAACAGAGAGAAAAAGAAAAATCATAAATAAATAAAAAGAAAAAAGAAATGAAATGAAACAAAAAAAAAATCCTCCCCGTTTTCCCCCTAGCCCCACCCCCACACCTCGAGAGAAAAAGCGAAAGAGGGACGTAATAAAAAAAAAAGAAAAGAAAGAAAGAAAAAAGGAAAAAAAAATAATAATAAAATAAAATGATAAAAAAGTGAAAAATGAAAAAAACAAAAATGAAAAAAATTACCCCAACACGGAGGAACGGTGGCTGGGTGTCGGGAGGAAGGAAAGGGAGGGTTGGAGAGGTAGGGGTTTTACGGGGAGTAGCGGTAGTGGGAAGGGGGGGGATCTTTATCAAAGTCAACGTACGCCGGTCGCCATAGCAACGAAATTGGATTTTTTTTTCCAAGTTTTTTCGGCCCTTTCGTGGCGGCGCCCGGGGGTGGAGTGGGGTTAGGTCTGACGAACGACGGCTACGGCGACGTCGACGGCGGGTCGGAGGAGGAAGAGGAGAAAGAGAGAAATATACGAGAAAGAGGAAGAAGAGGTGGAGGCGGAGAAGGAGGGAGGCTATACGAGGGGGGGTGACGACGGGGGGAAGCCAATAATTCGAATTGAGAACAGCCAATGGCCGTGCATCTGATTTTTTGTCGTATCATCGCCGAGGTCGTCCAGGAACGGGGCAAGGGGAACCCGGGGAGTATCGGGGGAACGAAGAGTAAGGGGAGGAGAAACGGGCCTGGTTTTTGTAAAATCTTCTCTGATCGCCGCACGAAACTCCGTGCCGTCTTTTGTGTCGGGTACCTACTCCAAAGATTTTACAATAAACATACATTCACACAAACGCACACACACTCGACATTTATACCTGATGCACCTATACCAAATAAATATCATCCACATGTATCACCGGAGTTTGATGAGAAAAAACCACACTTAGGAAAAAAAAAAAAGAAAAAAAATTTATATTTTAACCTCAAGAATCCCCCAATACAAAAAAGCACGGCTTTCGTGATACATATTTTATGAAGAAAAATCTGATACCTACTCCGAAGGTACATGTGTTGTATACATATAAATATATAGCATGTCCTTTGCGCATTAGAACTTTGACGGATGAAAAAATGAATAAAGAAAAGAAAATCTGACTGAAATTAGGGAAGTTATAAGAATCAATGGTAAATATTTGCTTATTGCCCCCTTTAATACTATATTACATCTACCGAAGAACAAATGAAATACGTATCTCGGGTAAAAGACGTATAGAGAACGTGCAACGACGATGAACAAGCGTGGAAGCAGCCAGCGGAACAATTCAGCAGCGTAGATGAGGGGCCAGGGGAAGATTAAGGGGGTGAGATGGGGCGGGAGGGGTGGGGGGCAAAGAGCCTTAAGAAACACTGTGAAAATCGAATATCAGTTATTTGTGGGCTGCGAGTTTTGATCTAACGGTATCATTCGGAGTTGGAAATAATTTCCATTGTATTTTTGTAGATCTATACGTATATATGTATGTGTGCGTGCACGATATATAAAGATAAAAAAGAAAGATAAATCGAGGGGAAAAATAAATAAATAAATGAACAAAGATAGAACGAGAGAAAGAAGGACAGAGAAAAATTATAGAACCCGAGATGTATAATCTAGGAAATTAACTTTGGTCGGAGTTTACATCGTAAATTAGTCTTCCACCACCTAATTGATGATGACCCGGCATTTAGTTTAACTCTCCTATATGCATTATATGTATGTACACTAAATATGTACGCATATGTATATGTTTGGAAATATAATGTACAGTTACTATGTATTGTAGAAAATTTTTTTGAATAATTGTACATTTTTTTTCAATTTCATTTTTTTCCTTCTTCTAACACAGTAAAAATATTTGCACAATATGACAGACAATTTACGAGCGTAAGGTCCGTTGTACATATGTATATGGTGTCTCGTTTCACCTAAACGCAAACGTACGTATTAGACACACACGTGTAGATATGTACCTGAAAAATATCATCTCATTTAGGAGTTCGTACGTAATCCAAGTTTGTAGATACGAGAAAAACTCACGGAAAATAAAACTCGACAAATAGAAGAAAAAAAAAGAGTTTATCCAATTGCAGAAGTAAGAAAAGACAACAAAAAAAAGAAAAATGAAAATGAGATGAGGAGAGAAAAAAAAAAAAAAAAATTCTTAATTGCAGATCGCGACTACTAGGGAAAATTTTTTCAGCAAGACGACGGGACACTGATGATTCAATACATCCATGTACACTCATAATATGCGATTACATGTATGTAGGTATATAGTGCGATAAATCGCGACTAACATGTACGTAACTCCGTATGTATAATTATGCATACAGTAGGTATGTGTATTGAAAAATTGCAGCCGCGGGGACATTACTCTTGTTTATTACATTAAATATTCTTTCCGTCAATGTTATCTGCCTTTCGATGTTTTATTTTATTTCATTTATTTTTTATTCAATATTAAAATGCACGTATCGTATACGAGCGGTGATAATGCATTATGTGTGTGCAGTTTGCAATGATCGAAGTTTTTTTTAGTTTTTAGTTTTTTTTTTTTTTTTTTTCCATTTCCCTCTATCTCGCCCACCAACCGATTCGATCCACAATTTTCAATCAAACCGAACATTAAATTAGAACAGAGGAAATTGCGATAGGTTTAAAAAATAAAATAAAATTTAATCAAATCTGCGCAAGCCGAGTCTCTCCGTACTCGTTATTACTTGTGTATCATATTGTACTAGGTAATATCAGAAAACAATGCAAGTTTAAGGATACCTATATGCATAGGTGTATACCTATATCACGCGGACGAGGATAGATGGGATATATAGTATGCGATATATGATGTACGTACTATATATGTATCTGTCAGTTCGTATATTATAACGCAATTACAATACACCGTATCATTCCTATTGTGTGAAATAAAGTAACTGGAGTTGGATGTAAAGAAAGAATGAAATGAAACCAAAAAAAGAGAAAAAAAATTTGTTTCAAAATAACTCAATACAAATGAATACGAATAAAAGAAAAGAAAAAAAAAAATAAATAAATAAATAACCATAATAAATCCATAATTGGAATGAACAATTTGTATATATGTATATTGTGTAGGGAAATTTGTAAGCTGTGCAGAAATTATACATTGACGTATAAAAAGTGGTTCTGAAAACTGATGGAAAAAAAATGAAAATGAAAATTAAAATGAAAATGTAATATTTGCGTAGCTTCTTAAGAGAGATTGGATAAAAATAAAAATGTTAATACGCAAATTAAATTATGTAGACAAATATTATAATAATCGTAGGACGCGACGAGTCATATAGGTTCCGTCTATCTATACGTCTATCCATCTACTGTCTACCTATCTATCCGTCCATCTATTTATCTCCCATTCGGCGGTGTAATGCACGTGTACGTCAAGAGCAAGAGCAGACGGAGGCGGTAGTATAATACGCACGTACGCACGGAAGAGTCCCTCCCCCTCCCCGTACTCCACCCCCGTAGTTCACTCACTCACTCGGTGTGACCCTCCTGTCCCCTCGTACTCCTTCCGCAGCCTCCGCGCGCACCTTCATTCAGAGACCCGCCCGCACTACGCACAACAGGAACACCACGCGGGCGCTCAACGCTCACCGTTCACTCACTCACTCGCTCACTCACTCACTCACTCACTCACTCACTTACTCACCAACTCACTCATTCGCCTCTAACTTCTACTCACTCACCATCAAATACGCGCAAGTAACGCTTCACACTTCACGCATGGACGGTCAAACGGTCGACGTACGCCCGCGTTAAACTATCCCATAAAAATAATAACAACAGTAATTGTAATAATAATAGTAATAATAATAAGAGCAAATATCGCTCAACCGTACCGACCTACGGTAGGAGAATCGGATTCCCATAAATCTATCATGTAAAATATAATAAGAAAAATTCAACGAGGGCACTTTGATATGATGATACGTTACTGCAAGACCCCCTGAACCGAACGTTCCCAACGGTCTCTCAGTTCCCGTTGGGGAAGTGTTAGTGTTTGTTGGTGATTGTTACGGTGGTGGTGGTGCCTCGCTTTCCTCGGGAATTCTGTTATAGATTTAAATTTTTTACAGCGAAGATATTGATTGTTGCTTTTTATTAATGTAACATTAAAGTGGCGTCGTCGGTGGAGGTGGTGGTGGAATTGGTGGGAGAAGAGCAGCACCAGCAGCAGCAGCAGCAGCAGCAGCAGCAGCCAAGCAAGGGGGCAACGAAGGAAAGGAGAGGGAGTTCGTCCACCGACGGCGGACCGAGGGGCAAGAGGAGTAAGAGGGACGGAGGCGGGCAGCCGCGCGAGTAGCTTCGAAGAGGGGAGGTACATAAGACCCGCGACCGACGGACGGGAGCGAAATGAACCCGTCGACGGGGGACGAGGACGAACGACGAAGGAGGGGACGGAAATAGTGCCATAAATACGAACATTTTTCGGTGGGGTTCCCTGTTTTGACAATCATCCCCTCTCTACAAGATACTTCGTCAAGGGAACCTCCTCCCCCTCCCTTTTTCCTCCTGCAATTTTACCAGGCACCTTCTTTTCTCCCCCGTATAAATATAATACATACACACACACATACACATACATATATACACATATATTTTTTGGGGCTTGTTCTGCCACCCCTCCGCCGTCCCATCCCACTACCCCTCTTTTTTTTACCGCCAACCACCCCTGGTTCGCCACTGGCGGATTCGCGTTCGCCACCCCCGTTGCGATTCCCCGTGGATCGCCCGTTCCTTCTCCCTAAAAAAAACCCCCCCATGTACTATACATATAGATATTTTATATATTTTGCTCGTTTTGACATTTAATATGAAAGTTAAGCCCCACTTAAACTTTGAAGAATTTCGAACCCAAGAGAGCTTGCAGGACATCGTAACAATGGAGAAATTGATAATTGAAAATACATATCGAAATGGAAGAACCGAATGCCGGGAAATACGTGTATGGGAAAATATATACACGTAGAGTACATACACTCACACATATTATTTTTCAGGGCGGAGTACCTATGTGATGCGTAAAATGACATGAAAAAATACACATTAAACAAAAAGAGAGAGAGAGAGAGAGAAGAAAAAAAACAGTCAACAACTTTTTTTTCCCCCTATTTTTCCCCTTCTCCAAGTTTCCCTTCCGGTATATTATAAATGAATGTTTTAAAATCACCGGCGTTTGTGATGGTGGTGGGCGAGTTTCGAACATCGTCGTCATAAGCGCATTCAGAAAAATTTGAATCAAATTAAGGTTCCTATAGCTAACTTATCTGTAAACTGATAGCGTCGTAACCAAAAAAGAAAAAAAACAAGAAAAAAAAAGGAAAAGAAGAAAACACGAAGCAAAACTGACTTAAAAGTTTAGAGAGAGCTCCGCGTTGAAACTCATTTTTATTTTTACGTTCTTTTTCCATTTGTTTTTTTTTTCCATTTATTTTTTTTTATTTATTATTACTATTATTACAATGATGATTATTATTATTCTTTTTTTTTTTAGGTATTTCTTTTTATGCTCCACGAACTATACGAGCAAAGAATTGGTTTCTTTCAAAGATATTATAAATATATACACGGACACATACACAAATATTGTACATGGATGTTCCTACATAGAGACGGAACGAGATACATAGAATACATAGGTATACATATATACATACACATATAATACTGAAAAGTCACCTAGTTGGAAGGTATAAGGCATGAACGAGGTTACAAATAAATGTTACACCTAGTCGGTCAATAAATTTCACCGGTAAGTTGAACGCAAAAAGATTGGGAACAAATAATATTTAGACTATATCTGTACAATATCAATTTTTATAAAAGGGAATAATAATAAAATAACAAAAATAACAAAATCCGATTAAATTTCCACGAAAAAAAAATTATTATCTTAATAATTGCGCTGATTAAAAAATTTTTGTTAATTTATGTAGAGTTCGTCCAATGATAATATGTGCATGTGATATATGAATCTGTATGTGTATATAACGTACATATATAAATACATATTTATTACGTATACAATATGTGCCCATCATATACCTACATAGGTATACCTACGGCAAACTCAAGTTTTCTACGCTGTGAAAAATTATACATACATCGCGCGCGCGTATGATGGAAATTTAAGAGCCGGCGTGTATAACATCCACATGCGCATCTCGTCTATGTTCACATACCATATAATGTATAGTATATGATATACCTATATACCGATGTATGGTAGTGACGCCTATATCTCTGTGTTACTACACGTGCGGCGTTGTGTTGGTGTTCCACGAAGGAAGTTGAAATGATTAAACTAAGTTTTACGTACAGTCATCTCAAAAATAAGAGAAAAATAAAAAGATTAAAAAACTGAGAAAAAAAATTGGAAAAAAAAAAAGAAGAAAAAAAACCTATCATAATAACAGGATAACTTAGACCGTTCCTAACTGTCGTGACGGTTGTCGTTGAAATAGTAATAAACTAGAATCTCTCCACGCTATACCCGGTGTATTAGAAAATAAAATTGACGGTATTCTCGATACAATGCGCTAACGGCAGATATCTGGATATAATTATTTATATTCTTCATACTCTCTATTATTTTTTTCCAGCTGACTTTCTTCTTCGCTTTGCATTACGACGACGACTACTACCAACTGACTGACTCTCTTATAAGACTAGGGGGGTATGTCCCGATTGGTATGGTCGCGGTGGTCGTCGTTCCTATAGTCAAAGAAAGGACGGTTGTCGTTTAATTACAAAATCAATTTATATGATTTGTTTAAAACTGTAGTGGATGACGTCAGCGCGCGACAGGAGGGGTGAGCAAGCAGTGGCCCGCTTGTCACTTGTCTCTGTATCCGTCTCTCTCTTTATCTTTCTCCTTTTTTTTTATTTCTCTCTTTCTCTCTTCCACCCTGCCCCTCGACGGCCCCTGCCTCACCCCCCTTGACTACTACCGAGACATGATCTAAAGCTTTTTTTAATATGAATATACATGCATATATATATATACATTTTTTGTATCCCTTAAACGGACAATTGTAATAAAATGAAAATAATAAGATATATAAAGTTGAGTTCGCGTTCTAAAATACCAAGGTTTTATTACTTCCATTAACATTAATAACGGTGCTGTAGTGAGTGAGTGACTGGCGTCGCAACTCCTTAGGAATTTTTAAGTTTTTGTTCGAGGGACGGAGTAAACGAGAGAAAGAGAAAGAGATAAAAATAAAAAGAGAGCGAAAGATGAAACCGGTGATATTTTGAAATTCGATCTATTTCAAATATAATCTACGATATTTCATCATAATCATCTTCGTCATCGTCGTCGTCATCATCATCATCTTCGTTTCCTTGCATAGTTATAAATGCTACATACGTTATACGTGTTATGTTATGTTGCGCGTTTTATGTTACGCCGTCTTTAAACTCAACTCTTGTACTACAAGTTGCGTACTTGATGCGTGTCGTCGTCCCCTTCATCGTTCTTTCCCTCCCCTATCCGCACGAACAAACAAACATCAATTCACATCCCATCATACCACATACACGTGGCAAAAGATATCGCGTAATAAATGACAATATATATACGCAAATCATTCCAGAACTATAAGAATCTCTTGTCGAGCATCACGTGCGTCGTGTTTTACCGGTAAAAACGCGGAGACGCCGGTCAGTGGATAAAAGAGCAGCGATATGTAGTAGTATTTGCATGTTGTTACGAATCGTGATAACGATATGACAAATTGTTGTCGCGTAGTAATCTATCGATGATCGGATGGTAATAACGATGTGTCAACTGTTTGTTATAAAGAAAACTTAAGATTAGTGAACTCACGCCCGCATAATAAACGCGCACGTTTGGCCGAGTAGAGCAGAGCTAGTAGTAGCAAGCAAGCAAGCAGCTCGAGAGCGATGAAGCGAATTACTCACGCCAGCGTTTCGAAGCACGCCACACAGCACGCCACACTCGGCAGAAGCCGCCGTTTGTTTCTCAGTCTCACACACACGCGTTGTTGCTTTTCGAGGCACTTGTGGTCACACACTTCCGACGTTGTCAAAAGAAACACCGGTCAAACCTCGTTACAGTTGCGTTGTTTCGTCGGAGAGGTAGATGCACAACTGATCTCAAAACCAATCAACGATATTGATAATAAGGAAAAAACAAAAAAAAAGCCGCCAAACACTCGAACGACGATCCGATATCTAACCTTCTGTCAACCACCAAGTGACTGACAACGTTTTACAGATTCGCGCACTAATATTCGCCAAAATGGCGTGCTTGCACTCGATCAGGTGGAAAATGCCGGAATGGTACGAAAGATCGACTGACTGCCGAGGTCCGCGGCCCTAAGTGGTTTGACGTTAAGAACGGTGGAGTAACAGAGACGGGAAGAATTTAGAGTAAGAGCGAGATAGATTGAAGGAAAGAGACGGAGATATTTGAACAGAGAAAGAGCGAGCGCGAGAGAAGGACGGAGCGAATACCGGGGCAGGGGAGACGTCGACGGCGGCGGCGGCGGAGTAGGTGGAGACGGCGGAAGAGCAGAGTGGGAAGGAGAAGGAGGAGGAAGAAGCGGTAGATGAGGAGAGGGAGAAACAAGCGACTCCACCGCCACCGCCGCCGTGGCCGTCCGTTCGCTTCGGAACCCTCCCGTCGCAGGCGGGCAGGCAGCAGGCAGCGGGCAACCGCCGCTTTTCCCCCCCGAGCTCCGCCGTCCTTCTTTCGTTCGTTCGTTCGTCGGTTCGCATTGCCGTTCGTTCGTTCGTATACTCTGGCGTCCGTCGAAGAATTTGTAAAAATCAATATACTCGTAATAAAAGAAGGTAGTGTATTGAAAAAGAGAACGAGAGCGTAAAAAATAAAAATAAATCATAATAATAACAACAATAATAATCATAATGAAGAATAAAAAGAGAAGTAAAATGGAAAATAAAATGAAACGAAGTAAGAGAAAAGGAGAGGAAGAACGAAAACCAATGGAGAAGAGCGCTAGGGGGTTGCGATCGGAGGGTGGGGGGATGGAGAGAGATGAATTAGAGAGCGAAGGGAGATGAGAAGAAACAAAATTAAAAGAAATGGAGAAATGAAGGGACGGAATGTAAAAAAAGGAAAAAAAAAAAGAAAAAAAAAACAGAAAACGATTACCTGCTCGCTGAACTCGAGATCACCGAGAGTGTTCCTTTTGAGGAGCAGTTGGTGGACCTGATAGGAAGTACCAGGAAGCAGCTGTGGCTGGGATTGAGATGGTTGCAGCTGGTTGTGGTGGTGTCCTGCTCCTTGGGAAAGGACCTGATCGGATTGGCTAGGGATCTCGGTGGTGTTTCCGATTGTTGCTTGAAGGCCGATGTGACGTTTGCCCTTCCAATGGGCTCGCACGTCGTGCAAGCCTCCGTGGGCAACGGAGAACACCTTGTCGCAGAGCGCGCAGTACGCTTTGTGATCATCACCGCGGACTGGCGTTAGCCAGGTTGCGAATTGGTTGTGCGACAACCAGGTTCCTATAAATTTGCATCGGCGTCGTCGTATCCGTGGCGCAGACGCCATATTATTATCCTCCGTCGTCGTCGTCGACATGTTATTCTGAATTTTTATACGAGTTACCGTTTTTTGTTTTTACCGATTTTAATTTTTTTTAATTTTTTCTTTTCTTTATAGATTCTATGAATATTGTAGCATATGTGTGCTGCGATAGATTTATGTAGGTAGAGAGTTGAACTAGGAGTTTTGTCTCTCGAATCTGATTAAACAATCGCTGCTAACTAACCTCAAATGAACTGCTAATCAACTGTAAACTCGTTCTCGGTTAAATTGTCGCAGTTCGTAGTTTTATAGGCTTAGTATTAAGTATCTCGTTGTTTTTACCGATAGCATAGAAAAATATGAATAATCTTTATACTTTGGACGCGTATGAAAATATACTCGATACTATATAACGGCGTTTGATTTTTTTCTATTTTAAAGTAGTATGGTAGAAAAATATAACAAACGTTAACAAAGTACTGGCCGTTTTTCCTTTTTGGACGTCGTCAGGGGGTATAGGGGGAGGGAGGAAATTCGGGGCAAAATTCCAACTTCCAACTGTTGCGCAAAACACGATGCGCATCTTTAGATTTCACCAGGAGGGAGGCGTGGCGCACACGAAAGACCTGCTAGGCTGTAGCAGCAGCTACCGGAAATGATAAGGTTGTCATCCTCAACTTCGTAATCAAACCAAATTAAACCAAACCAAACTGAACCAAACCAACTTGTCAACATTCGTTCCCGTGGACCAAACGATATCCGAACAGTGGTGACCTTATTTGACCCGTAGTTTGCCTCGACGCCTTGATTCCGCCGGTTCTCAATCTGATAAAAGGTCATCGTTGTTGTTGCGTCTCTTCCTCATCTCGAACAATGGTACCTGTCACTTGACAATGTTGCATAGATTTTATTCCTCTCATTACCATTTATTTCCATACCCAATGTCCTACGCACCCGCGACCTTTTTGTACTATCCGTCAACCACTGACACCGCAGTTTCCTTCCAATTCATCGACAACGTTTGGCAACAACGCTCTGCGGTTCATAACCCTAAAATAATATTATTTTCAGGATGTCTCAGCGTTTTCCGACGACAACTTCGACGTTAAAGATTGGATCAATAAAACTTTCAAGTCAGCTGAGGCTCAGGAAAATAAAGATGTGAGCATATTGTTCGATTTCATAGACTTTCACCAAATGTCAAAACTACCATTGATGTTTGTCATTGGCTCCGGGAGTTCACACAGAGTTAACATGACCTAGGTTTAGGATTCAATGACTTACACATGAACCGATCATTGATCCCAATTCCTTCATCACATAAATAATTTGTCCAGTGAATCTTTTCACCTGCATCACATTGCACTTACTTTGTAACAGAGCTTAGAATATTTCTTTTCTGGTCAGGCTTTTGTATCGTCGCTGGTCATGAAGCTTCAATTGTACGTGCAGCAGGTCAATGGAGCTCTTGAGGAAACCAGTCAATCGGTACTGTCAGGATTACCACGTGTCTTACGTGACACACAGGTACTACAGCAGGAAGCTCTTCTCCTACGGGAAAAAATGGTTGCTGTGAAGCAGGAAATTGCAAAAGTATGTCCATGTAAACATCAACCCATCAATGCTTATATTCTATGATCAGAAATATTTTCTAGGTAGAAAAAGACACAGGACTATCTATGGTTAACTTAGAGAGAATAGATAGGATTAAAACAGACTTACAAACGGCTAAGCAAGGCCTACACGAAGCTGATAATTGGAGTGTATTAGCAAACGACGTTGAGGAGGTATTTGCTGAGTGTATCCTGTTTAATAAGACATACATTTCGATAGAAGATAGTACACAATCTATTTTTTTACTTCAGGTATTTGAATCAGGAGATGTTGAAAAGATTGCCAACAAGTTGTTCAGTATGCAAAAGTCGCTAACAATGCTGGCAAACGTATTAGACTATGAGGATAAAAAATTACAACTTGAGGGCTTGAAAAATCGACTGGAAGCTATGGCGAGTCCCCAATTGGTTCAAGCTTTCACAGCATCAAGTTTAGGTATTTAGCTTAGTTGTTGTCAAGTACCTCTGATGTGACTGACTAATGACTTCGCTAGTGATGGTTAAAGGTCTGATTCCTTTTCAGATCAATCCAAGATGTATGTCAATATTTTTACCAAAATGGATCGGTTACCTCAGCTTTTGAAATACTATCATAATTGTTTGAAAGTGTCTTTGGGCCAGGAGTGGAGAAAAACAATTGAAGAGCAACTTGAGCAGGAAGAGACTATTATTTGTTGGCTTAGAATTTACTATGACACATTATTGTCTACTTGGCTCAATCAGGTATTTAAAATTCTGTAATTCATTTTATGAGCGCGGCTGACTTTTGTTAATCATTCTAATTTTCACTGAAATTCCTTGTATAGGTCAAATGGTGTAATCAAGTGTTTCCCAATACCTCAATTGAAACTTTAATCGATGTATATGCAGACTTGTTACGGAGTCTTTCTCCAAGCTTTATCGAATGTATAGAATCAGCCTTGAAGCAACAAGCAAGTGACACTCACTTGGCAACTTTGATTACTTTGAAGGAAAATGCAAGTGAATTTTCCATGAATTTAAGTGGTGCTATTGAAAATTCGTCCCAAGGAAAAGTCTCTGATCAAAATTCTCTGTTGCTACTGGCGCAGGCTGTATACGCACCCTATGTTCCATACATAAGCAGATACAGTGTTTATGAATCTGCCAAATTGAATCGCGAAATTGAAACTCTAGATTGCATCTACGATGACCTTAGTGATACAATAAATGCACTGTCTCTCAGCATTGCACGAGCAATTGACAATGCGAACAGCGCTAATAGGAGGTGTAAGCTATTCACTGCTGGCTGTGGCTACCCTGGGTTATTGAAAGCACTAAACGTAAGGCAGTCATTATTAAGTACAGTTCTAATTAATCATTGTTGAGAATTACATAAATCTGTCAATACCATTAATTTGTAGACATACTTCAGTCAATATTTGGAGACCTATAAAATAGGCATTCGACAGTTGGAAAGGAAAAAGAACAAGCAAGAGGATTGGAATTTATTTCAAATGTGTCTGACCCTGTTGCAGAGTATCGGTAAATTTCCTCAAACATGATTTTCAGTCAGTAATTCAATTGTATCATGATTATTAATTCCTTTCACAAATTCGATGCAGGTGAACTACTGGGGAACATCGAACAGTTTGAAAAAATACTTGTAGCAGATATTGTGGATACTAATAACAAATTACAGAATACTAACAGTCTCTTCACCCGTTACAAAGATTTATTATTAGATGCTGCAGGGAGAAAAGAGTTGGACAACATGCTAGCATCTTTTCAGAATCGTAAGAAATACGTCGTTACTATTCATCGTAGAAAGTATTTCGGTTGAAAATAAAAGCCAGTAATTCTTTGCAGAGGATAAAACTATTCTTGATTTTACTACACAATCGATACACAAGCTGTGCTCGGACTTGCACAACACAACTTACGAAGTGATATTTGCACCAATATTTGCTCAATTATTACTTGTGCAAAAGGCGCCTGCCTGGTCATCGGAAGCTAATAGAATGGCAAATTTGAGCTCAGACTTACCAGATTATAGCTTTGCTCCTCAAGAATACATCACTCAGGTTGGACAGTACCTTATGACATTACCCCAACACTTGGAGCCGTTTTTGCTAAGAGATAATCCGAGCTTAACTCAAGCTTTGAGAGCTGCTGATCCACAGTACGCTCAAGGATCGAGCGAATCGGGGTTCACTGATATTCTTTTGGGAATTGTAGCAAAAGGAACTTGCACCATGTTCCAGGATCAAACACTGGGCATTCGCGAGCTGAATACTAGCGCCTGTAAACAATTAGCTACAGATATCGGTGAGGTTTCTTAAAACGATTTGCTACTTTTATGATTAACGATAAATACCGATTATAATTTGATGTTTTGGCTGTTTATTAGATTATCTGGGAAACATTTTGGAAGAATTGGGTCTCTCGTTAACTGAGCAACTGCAACAAATGTCTACCCTCCTCAGACTCAGCCCGGAAGATTATCAGAGTGGAAGCTTGGGCTGTAATGCAAGGGTTGTTGCTGCAATTAGACAAATGCGAAATATAACGTCTTCCGGCTAAATTTCCGCTGCGACTGCAAATTGTGAATAATTCAATAATGGGAACATAGTATAAGTCTAGACTGAATTTGAACATTTCAAGCTATCAAAGAATTATTCTTGGTCATGTATTTGTATATACGGTATCTATAATTTTAAATAAAAACTATTTTTGCGTTCTTTCATTGCGTGTGAGTTCAACAATTAAAACCGCCAGCGTTACTCTCGACATCCTAAATCTGACTGGCAATATACTTCCCTGGTAAAAGCATGTAAAAGTACCAATTTGCGAATTCTATAATTTATATAACGTAGTGCCCAACCAGATGGCGCCACGTCATGGATCAACTTTACGTTCCATCTTCAGTAATATTTACGTATTTATTTCTAACAATTGCAGCGTGAATGCACCGGAGGAGTATTCTTACCTTCATGGAATGCACACACCTAATTGTTCGCGAGTTGCTAATCGATAGAAGAATCGCAAAAATACTCATCGGTTACGTAATTATGCCAAATCATTACCTTTCGAACGCCTTTTGCAAAGTTTTCTCTTATTCACGACGGAAAATTTTCCCCATACCTATAGTTTTATGAATTAATTATCCAGGCAATAGGTGTTCATAACACAATGATAATAGTAATACATTCACATTACTTAGCAAATTTTAGATTTCGCAATCAGAAATTTTTTTTCAAATATGAAATACAAAAATGGGATACATATGATTGTAATAATATGTAAAAGAAGTGGCGTAGATTAATGTGTATAGTATTATGCAATGGAAAGCTGATAACCGCTGACGTGTATGGTTTTATATTTTCGTATTTTATTAATTAAATAGTCATAGGCGTTACTGTTTATTAATCATATAATAATTATTTTTTATCTTAAATTCAAGAATTTTTAATTTATATAACTTATTCATCGTAATTCTATTAATAATGCGCTAGTAACAGCTGTATCATTCACACATCTTTCATACTCACAGGCAATTTTATCATATTTTTATGCAGATTTTTCCGAAGCTAACTGCTGTATAGCTGCATTACACAAAGCTAGGTACAAAATATTTTGCAGTTCGTGATACGAATCATTATATTAAAGGAGGGGTTTTACGATTCACGCATTTACAGAGCATCGCGATATATATTTATATATATATATATTTTATGTTTTTTTTTCAATTTCCCCATAGGTTTATTATATTCCAGCTTTATCATACAATATAGGAATTTGGCGGTCGGTAGAGGTGTGAAAATTTATTATAATTGGATGCGAAACGAATTATCATAATATTAATATTTCACTTTTGTACTACAAGATATCAATTACATAGAGTATGTGATAATTTATCTGTAATGAATAACAAAATCATTAATTCAAACCTCTTCCTACCACATGTGGTACGCAAAAGCCATCCTACACCCAGTGGTATGTATAATTATTATGTAAACCTTAGCAAACAGTTATTTAACAATTATCGACAGAAACCGCAATGTTGTTTATTTAGTTTGAAGTTTTTTTTTTAGTGTTATTTTTTTCAAGTTTTCTTCTTTCTTTCTTTTAACATATATTTAGTTTTGTTTCATATATATAGAAAATTATACTAACTACATCAATATATACATAAAAAGGCAAATGTGAAATACCTGAATGTTTTTTATGTGTTATATTATAAAAATATGCTTTTATTACGTTATCATTATAATCGGTACATATATATTGTAGCAATATATATATGAACATATACATATATTGCAGCTAATATATTCACATACTTGCAATTTCTTATTTCATTAACTTTTTTTTCCTCTCTTCTTTCATATCATACATTTATATCATATTAGTACTTTGTGAACAGACGTCAGTCTCGTGTGCCAATCGAAGCGAAATAATTGCCAGTGTTCTCATATTCATATTAAAGAGAGAAATTAAACAATTATCATAGTTATTATTTGTTCAACGTCTATCTTATCCAGGCAATACCTCTCAAGCATTTGCCTTTTATCAAACAACCATAATTCCTTCTTTTTTTTTGTAATTTTTCAATCGTTTTCATAATTCGTAATAATTCCACGGAAATACATCAACATGCATTCGATGCAACTTCAAATGTTCATATGAACCTTCGTTTAACAAGTTTTATGCTCAAAATTACATGCATTACATTTCATAAAGTAATGAATATAATTTTTCCCCGCTCCGATCCCTTCGCTCGTTATGAGTTTAATGAAATCGTTTCATATTTACATCTATGTGAAGTACACATTTATTTTCACATATGTAATACTATGCATAGATCGTTCAATGTCATCAAACTATGTAAGCTTTCTCCGTTTCTTCTATTGAATACTTCACGTATTTCAAAATGAATTTTTTCTATTATTTTCAACCGAGTTAGAACTAGAGTACTTGATCAATTACACACTCGTTTCTATAACTACGAAGACTACTTGTATTCGTAAATCGTAAAATAAAAATAAAAACAGATTAATTGAACTAAAACAAAAATGCCATGATTGGTTTTGATAAAAAATAATCTAGTTACATATTTCGGTTTTTGTTTTGTCGCTACGAGCTATAGGATGAACATTATTCCGAACAATTTTGAATAGGTGATTTGAGAAGACCATTATCTATTTGATTGATCGATGAATTGCGAGTTTTCTTTCATAAAATTATTATATGAGTACTCTTTAATACCACCGATAACGAAAATGGTAAAATACACTTGAATACGTAATTATTTTCAAAGAAATTTGAATATCCGTCCTATTCACCAGAGCGTTATCACTTCTTTGTCGTTACTTTATCTGTAATCTTTTTCCAGAACAAGTATCATGCTGTTGGAGTGGCTGATCTATTTTAGAATTGTAAATATATATTCTAAATATTTCGTTGTTCATGAGGGGTATTCTTTTTTTTATTGTGATAAACAAAGGGATAATTCATTTTATTTCCCAGTTATCATTATCCTCAGCTGTGGTTTAACACAATCAAGTGTCCTGATTATTAATCACCTTCAAGAAACACCTTCTCCAACCAGTGTCCCCACTTGAGAAAAAAAAAAGAAAAAAAAAAAAAAAAAAAATTAACAACTGATTCAGTCCTTGTGTTCTGGATCTGGTTTATTTTTTGGCTCAATAGCCGAGGTGTGGGGGTGATGGGTATTTGTTCCGTTTCTAGGTACTAAAAGAACGTTTCCGTCGGCCGATTGTTGAAGGCTGTATTCATACGGGTGATATTGGTTGCCGTCTGGGTCCCTCAAAGACTGAAAAACGACAGAAAAAAAATAACATCAGGCTACGGGTCGTTGAAAATTGTCTCCAATTTTTTTTTTCTTCTCATCTTATATTTTGTTGTAAATATAATGAAAACAAAAAAAAAATAAGAAAACAGAGTGACGAGCTATTTATTTACCTGAAAAACGTGCCGATATAGTTGGCTGAACTTGTCCTTGACACGTTGCCTTTCGAGTAGCATAAAATCGCGCTCTCTGATCAAGCGCATTTTGCGGTCACGCATCTCTTTGACCTGGTCTGCGAGGCTGACAATTTGGTCTAGTTTCCTCTTGCGACAATTTTGTGCAGCTACCTTGTTCTTGCCACGTCTCCTTATGTCACGAATCAAAGAAAGCTGAGCCTCGCTCAGGTCATATTTACTGAGACGTTCGTTAAACTCATCCATTGGCAAATTGATTATGTCGCTAACCGGAATTGGTACGCTGAGCGCTCTCGCACGTTTCTCGTCACGGGTCAAGTGCTCGTCTCCTTCAGATTTTCGGGCTAAAAATTGAAGAATTTGATATTTCAGCCGACTAACGTAATTCAGGTTACCGAAATTAAGGGTCAGTGTTGTAAAAAATACTGTCAAGATGATCAAAAAAATGTCTATCATTGTTACCTTTCTTGTCACGTGACAAGGGGCGATGCATGGAGCCGGAGCTTTCAGCAGGCATGTGGTAGGTGTGATTATGGTGGACATGCTCGATGGCAGACCTGCCTGCAATTCAGAACATGTATTATTAATTTGCGATTTCTTTGTAGAGAAAAAAAAAAAACATTTGCTCAATTCAGGGGGAAAATGAACAATGATTCTGCTTACCAGAATGATGACGAGTAAAATCGACGCTACAACTGTATTTTATTTCAGGCTGTGGTCCAGCCGCGCCTTCGATGGGTCCAGAATAAGCATTTCCTGGAACACTAGCACCAACGCTTTGGCTGTCGTTGTATTCATACTTTATTGGGGTCGTCGGGTGAGCGGTAGCTCCCAATGACGATCCTGAAGATAAGAAAAATAGACGAATATTAGCATCATTTGATACATATTTACTCAATGATAAATTTCATACGCCATCCGTTACACAAAAAGCCAGATAAAATAAAATCTGACTAAGCACGGATGACACAATCCGAGGTTCTCCGAACTCCAAGTCTCAGGGTTTTATATACCGGTATGAAACTACTAAAAAATACTCTCCCTAATTGAGAACAATTAAAATAATTCGGAAAATTACCGGTGCCTTGTTCTTGGAAGTATCTTTTTCCGAACATTTGATGTTTCTTTTGAGCAACCGGTGGCATTGGGCGTTCTGTCTGACATCTCGGAGATGCTCCATTTCTGCCACCCGATGCTGTATAGCTGTAGTCATAGGGCATGCGGTATTTGCTGAAAATCGTTTAATATCGTGTCAAATGTTTGTTGGGATGGAACGGATAAGATCAAGATGCCAATTGAAGGTCTATGAAACGAATGATCACCTGGCGTAGTCCATCGAGTAATGAGAGTCTGCTTGTGTGTGACTCGAGTTTGAACCAGTTTCCATCCATTCTCCATCAGAAAGTGATGGTACCCGTTCACTCCCCATACTGCTGACAGCACTGTCGCTTGACGCGTCCATTCTTTCATCTGTTACTCCCGCAAGGGTTGTTACACCAGGAGTACCGGTACCTGCACCTCCCGCCGATTGTACACCGGGCAATGCAGCAGCTCCCGTTGGTCCAGAAGCATTGTTGCTGTTGTGGTCCAACATTCGCATTGTGTACATGCCTGTAACAAAAAAGGAAAAACCAAAAACCTTAGATTATTAATTCAAGAATTATATCGAAGAATATTACAACTAAAAAAAATGGCGAATTTTTCAATAGACGAATCGGTTTCCGACCCCTGGGCTTGGTTCTGAAATGGTGGTTTGATGATAAAAATTTTTTCTTCTTTCCTCAAATTATCATAAAGCTGATAAGCGAAGCGTCAAAATCATCGAAGTAAATAATCAATCAACACAACCGTGTCGATAATTCGAAAGTCAGAAGGGAACGTTTCCTATCTCAATTAACATTATTGCGTAGGTTGGTAAACAAAGTATAATTGGATGAGCGCAATGAAAGTATGAGTGCACGATGACTCAGCAGGTCCATGATATTTACCTGTCCATGTATTACACCCATAACGTATGTAATGGAATATTATATTGTGAGATAAACAAAATATACATACCACCTCGCATACCATCGTGGTATGTCTCATATACGTATAACAAAACATATTCCGATGAACTCAGAACGTTTCGTTTTTATACATTTATTTTAACATATAGAAATAACTTATGAAAAATTGAACGCAAGTCGTACGGGGTTTATGATGTTTAGCGTAAAGCTAATCGTACATTTTCTTTTTTGCTTGTTTTTCACCTCGTAATCTATAGTCAAGATCATAGCGAAAGAAACAATGATTACGGGAAGCCTAAGTGTGTTATAAATTAAATAAATTATCTAAATGTAACGAAAATTTCTTTTGGAATTTAATATCCCATTCATTACTGCCTACTAAAACAGATCGGCATGAACGCGCGGCTCCTAAAAACAGCAAACTTCATTATCGCTGGGCTCATATTTACCAGAGTTATTATAATAATTACGTTCAACTTTATGCGAGATAGTGTTTACGCGTAATAGTTAGGCTCACGTGTCGCGCATAAGAATATGGAAAGTCACTATAGCGAAAGAGTGAGATGAAAAAGGAAAAAAGAAAAAGAAAAAAATGAAATAAACCATTTACGTAATGTTTCATAGCCTCTGACCACAGTTTATGTGTGTCAGACTTCGTTGTGATTTTTTGGAATGAATAAAATTTTTTAAAAAAATTCAAGATAAGAAAAATAGCGTCAATAGTATCAACTTCTGACGACGCACACAAAGTAACTGAGAATATGTACCGAGAATCAAAGTTTGTTGAAATGTTTTTGATTGTAAAATTCCAATTAGATGAATGTTGTAAACGTGATTATGTATAACTGAAGAATCTGGAAGCAAACGTTAAAAACGAAAAAAGTAGGGGGGGGGGAATATCACATCTATCCGCCAAGAGGTCAGTACATACATACAGCGCGGTCAAGCGCGGTTATACGTCATTGACAGAATAAGAAAAACATTTGAAGTAGAAAACGCATCTGATTAGAAGAAATAAGTATTAGCTTGTGAGTATAAGCTAGTATCGCATCTGTACAGCTTCTCCCAGCTACAGGTTATAAATAGAGATCTGAAAAAATTACCTGTATTAAAAAAAAGAACCAAATTAGATAATTAAAAATCAAATGATAAAAAAAAGAAAAAACAATGGAATAGTGCCGATTCTATCTTTTTTCAATGGCCTCTTGGCTCTTCTTAATCGGTGATCTTGATCTGTAAATTAGTTACAACGACGCAAAACGATTTATCATTTATTTCTATAAAATTCCATTCGTTCGGCGGGGTTTGGTTTTTCTCTTTAACAACTTTTGTTTTAAACTTTTTTTTTTCAAGCTACATGTACATTCTGACTTTGAGTAGAGTACGCGAATTGATGTATCGATTTTATTCGATTGTTATATGTACTTGTTATCGAGGAACGACGTTCCGATTTGTAAATATAACAGTAGGTTATACATATAACATATAACGTTTCCGGTTTTACAAAAATAACCATTGCAATATTGCAACTCATCGTGACTTTCGAAATGGAAAAACGATAGGCGCTATCGCGCGGGCTCATATACCCCATTTCTGGTGATGTCTTTTGGCCTAATTGAGCTCCGGGGTTTAAACTTATCGTTAGTTTTATAATACATGTGTGTGATAACTTCGTACAAAATGATTTTCACGTACAAGTGTAGTTTATATTATAATTTCCGAGAAAATCTATTCGTTTAATGGGGCTCGTTATGTCACAAACCTAATCAACACCCCTAAGGCGTATAATTAAGCATAATTTTTTTCTTTTTTTTTTTCTCGTTCTAATGCGTTTGGATATAATGAAGAAATTTTTTTCGTACAATTTTGCGCATACTGGAATACATATAAATAAAAACGATAAAATAAAATAAATAAATAAATGAAACGAAAGTAGAAAAAGAAAACGTATTTTATATCAGCAACTGAAATACCTACTCGGCGGATAAACGATGACTCCCATGGTCGCCATTCAAAGAAGCGTTGCCTCCCAACTGAAGGATTGAAATTTATCCTTTCCCAATTTAGTACGCCGATTCAGATCCACTTGAGAGAGAATTTAGTCACCGAATATTTTAACACCGATCAATGATCAACAATTATTAACCCAATATGGGTGATACAATTTAATATTTACAATCAGCTCAGCGCAAGCGAGATTCGTAGATGAATTAAAAAATAAAAATGTCTATATTTTAATATTTTTCAAATAATCCCACGGCTAAATTTCAAGTATCTTTGCGGCATAGTAGATACTGTAGTGAGTATAGCAATACATATTTCCCAATATCAGATCAACTTCCGTTTTTTCGTAAATAATTGATGAACTAAAAACTCTCGATGTCTCCAGTTTGCCAACGATTTCCCTCTCCACGGTATTCCCACCAATCTTATCAACTTTCACGATTGTTTCTCTCCTCTTTTCAGGTTCTTCCGCACACTTTATAATTTCCTTCTTTTTTTCCTGGTTTTTATTTCTCGTAATTATCTAGTCGTCCAATATCTTCGTATGAACTCTCACTCCCTGTCGTAGCATAGTCTTATTACAGTCCTAAAATAGAAGCGATACAAATGAGCGTTGAACTCTCCCACCTGGTTTAGAGAAAATAAAATACCGGCAGCTCCGAATTTATGCTTTAAAGTTCGAACGGATGAGACTGTTTTTTTTTTCCCCTCTCTTTTTCGTAAGTTGCACCAGGTATCAACGCACTCGCCGAATAAATGGTACTCGAACGGTGCACACCTTTCGTAATATTTGTATATATTTTAAGAACTATCCAAAAATAAACTGAATCCAATCGAGGAACGATCTTGTCCGAGATGATGGTCGTGTGAATGTAACAAGTGTGACAAACACAATTTGCCGATATAAATTCAATGAAAAAATGTCCCGATAGTCGGGTGATAAAAAGATATTAATTTGTCGTCAATGTGTATCAAAGCGTTGGCGAAGCACTGATTCGATGTAAATTTGATTCTAATGTACGCGCACACACAACATATTATAACGGCGCGGTTGAACGTCGAGAGTAATAATGAACGAAGCAAAGTAAGCGCTTTGTGGGTCTGGTTGGTTAACTCAATTTTCTCTCCTCCCGCAAGAGCTTGAAGCTCGAAGCCTCTGCGGTCACGCGCCGATAACGTCCGCGTATGTAGTCGTCGGTAGTGATAATACAAAGTATATGCTTTTGTGTATACAGGTGGACACATGTACGTACGATATATAATACACATACATGTATACAAGTATACCTGTAACATATACGGCAAGGAAATGCGGAAGAATCGTAAAAAGTATCTATACAATATAAATTATTGAAATTTCCCCCTCGAATTCTTGCACTACCGTTCCGATCCGTTCCGTTCTCCTCCTCCTCCACCACCTTCTTATTCTTCTCTATCTCTAAGATGCGTCACTTCAACAATAAGTCGCCGCACCCACGAGGCGGAGTAGCAATGTCACTCTTCCTTATTCTCTTACGCCAACGTCGCGTCGCCCGGCCGTCGCGCACTTTAAAAAATCTTCAAACGAAAAATCCGAGTTCGGTTGGCTTCGAAATCTTTTTTGTATGAAATCATCCTACATATCCGCACGGAATATGATCGATCGTTTTTTCGTTTTATTATAATTTTTCGATTTCTATAATCAGACGTTTCATGTAAAACGTCGTTCGCGAAATATGTTTTGTCGACGCGCGAATAATATATGGCGGTTGTGTTACGTAAGGAGGAAGATGACGGTCGGGTTTTAACTCGAGAACTAACTTATAACTGTCCCGAGACAACTTGTGAGCCGTAAGATGGTCACGCGAGTTCTTTACCAAGTTGAATATATCGTATGTGGTGGTACGTTATACGTAGGTATATGCGAAAATATGCCGGGCATTCCCGCGCTTATTCCCCTCTACTCACGTCGCAACTCTGCACAACTATTACAACAAACTCGCTAGCGAGTCACCGAAACCCCGTCATCATTACCGACTGGTTCTATTACTACTCTTCTGCCCGATGACCACTACGTATACTCGCTCGACTACTTGGCTCTTCCAACTCTTTTAGCTAATTTCATTTCTCCTATGTACGATGCTATATATCTATCGATGCTACATATCCACCTACGTTCCTATATCGCTGCATTCTCATCGGAAATCATTCGATCGAAACTGGTGGGGGTTTAAATTGCATTATAAATTAGTCTTCATCGCCTTTACCCTTTCATATGTACAGTATCGTACGTACCAATCATTGCATAATTCCGAACTGTACCAACGACGATACTAAAATTCTCGACAAATTTTTTCTTCGTTTCTCAACAAACGTTCGTTGTAATTCATTCAAATCGATTGATATCGATAATCATTCTCTTACAATTAGTTCCTAGCTTCGTTCGTTGACAATTTATGGCAATGTATATACATAGCGATCAAGTAGGTACAGTTAATGAGGAAATAGCGTAATGGGGCAAACAAGTTGCTGTTATTTCCTCCTACTGGCTATGGCTAGTTATAACTCACTGTCGGATCAAGAAGCATCTCCGCTTACCTAACGTTAATAACCCAGTCGGTGGAACTATAAGAACATAGGATGAAGAATCAAATAAATAAAATCCGATGAAGAAAACAAAAAAAAAATTTCATGACGCAAATTATTATCACATTGTTGCACCAATTTAGAAAAGAATACGCAAGCTCAAGTGCTTAAAAAAAAAGATTGTCATGTTATCTGTACTCTGTCTGTCTCAAAAATCCCGTTTAATACAATAGACAAAAATGATAACAATCAGAGAAAAAAAAAAAAAAAATTGAAACTATAGCGAACAAATTATGGGCATCATCGACCTTACATGGATTACGATTTGTGCTGATTTTGGTGGTGTCTGCCATCGTGGGTATACATTTTTCTGCAGTCATAGATGGCCGCATTAAATTGTTTGTACTTTTTGACACAAGAAAAAATAATATATTTATACGCTTGTATATACGGTTATGTGTAAACAAAGGTTCATATTCGAGTTTTATCTTATCATTAAGTTCCACGTAGCAGCGTTAAAATTGATAAAAATTTTGAGCCGTTTTGAGAAGCATATTATAAGTGTTTCTAAGTGCAGGGACGGGGGGAGGGATAAATTTAAAATTACACATCATCGCCATCATAGACCGACCTAGACCCAGTTTTAGTGTGAAAAATAGAAACAGATCCAGCAATTTATTTATCATCGTCGCCGAATTTTATAATATCTGACAATACCGATTTTTCTAATAAAAGAAGAAAAAAAAAATAAAAATTTCTCCATTCATAACAATTTTCGTCACAACTGCAGTATGAATAGACGATTAATAGACGATGACACGATCCGATAATCATATCATTTACTGATATGAGATTAAAATTTTTTTTCCCCATTTCATGATCACGATTAATTGTAAGATGTACATCACCTGGCATTTGTAAAAATATATTTGCTGCCATGAGTAAATTTACACCTGTATATCTTGTCGACGATAAATCTCCTGCTTCGAATCGAGCACGTCGCGTTAATTTTGGACGGCAACATTAATTGTAATCCTATTCTCAGAAGATATCGTCTTAGAAATGACTAAGATTATATCTTTTAATATACTTTTATCGGGTACACGAGATTTCGGCAAAAACGTTAAACGGGGAGGATAAAAAGACTTAAGAAGAATAATAAGAACAAAAAAAAACGACAAAAAAAAAATGATTGAAATTCGTAAACCAGTTCGTGCAGTTTCAACATTCCATGTTCTGAAATTTAGAAAAAACTTTTAACTTATAGGTGAGAGGCGTCGGCTTTTTATAAGGTCAAAATATAATCTTACAATTGCGAACCACCTATGTATCTTTTTGATGGATGATCGAAATTATTTTCATCTTTTTCACTTTAAAAAACAGAAAAAGAGTACGTAAACTTATTATTGTTAAAATTATATTGTAAATGTATCATAAAACGTGTCTCGCAGCACGTAGACAACAATGTAAGGGGCATTCTGTAAATGATCTACAGGCTATTATAAGTAAACTATAATCGATGCACGTTTCATAATTCGCGACGATAAATACATGAGATAAAATTCATGTGAATCGTTATAATATCGTATGCGGGTAATATCACGACATTGTAATAAAGTTTCAACGTCAAGAATTGAAATTTGTACAAAAGAATTTTTTTGCATCATTGAAAAATAAAAAATAAAAAAATAGGGAAAACAAAAATTACAGTAATAATATAATAAGAATTTTTTTCTTCTTTCTTCTATTCGATAAGAATAAAATTTTTACGCAACGTTAAAATTATTTACACCTGAATATAATCGCTTTGTGATACCCTAGAATGTAAACAATTATAAGAGATAGGTTATTTATATAACCTCATTAGGTTGTAGTTATAGCAATAAATAAATATTTGAATAATTCCTTTCGAAGGTAATGGGGCGTCGTCACCTTCAAAGCTCAAGTTGGCGTTTTAAACCGCGATGACGACAACTAAAAATTATTCGAAACTATTAGCTCTGAAAAAATGTGAAACTTATTGTTACTTTTAAGTAAAAGAAAAAAGAAAAAATGAAAGAGAGGAAAAAAAAATGGAAATGAGAACGAGAATGAAAATAAATTGAAATAGGTAAACGTTGCATCACGGAGACGTATAGTGGCTTGAACGGAATCAAGGTGTCGTTAATTAATTTGCATTTGCAAAGATTATTAACCGCGCGAAGCAAAATGTGTTCGTATTAAATAAACACATTTCTGTTTGTACAAAAAATATGTAAGCAAACAAAAAGGAATCTCCTAGCAGTGTTGCTACAACAACGAAAGATATATATGTACAATATATAAATATGTTTTAAAATAAAAGAGAAGAAAATAAACAAATTTTACAGTAATAAAAATTGCAGTAAATTAACATGTACAGCTATTATACCTATTTTCATTTTCAGATTTTCACTACGGATTGTAAATCCATGTACTCGCTTATCTTCTGCACCTACTTATACTAATTTTCAATAGTTAGCAACAGTTTAAAATAAATTAGTTGACGGCCAAACGAAGGTCGGTCGACTGGTCTTACGGACGAACGTTGCAACTCGATGGAATAGATAAAAAAAAAAAAAACAACAACAAAAGGAATAAACAAACAAATAAACATTTAACTAAGAGAGAACGAAATCGTTTGTAATAGTTGTTATTGTCTCATTACGTAATTGTTCTATACTTGTACAAATCGCAGAAAGATATAGTTATAGGCGTATTGTGTACATACGTATAGTATTATAAACCAACCGCAGAGGAATAGATATCATCGGATGATGATGATGATGACGTTTTTAACGTAGTATTATGATGTGATGTTTCATTTTATACAATAAATTCATACGTACGTAGACAAATGTTTCATCAAGGTGTTTGCCTAGTGCTCGCGGCAGCCACCTTGGCTTTTGATTGAACGATTGGATTATTCGTTATCGACGTGACTCGCATGCTGCACTTCGAATCATTATAAATACTATGTGCAACGCCGCGCACAAAGCAGAGGTGCTATATACCTACATTTGTATATTATATATAAACATGAGTAATGAAGAAAGTCATCGATGAGTAGCGAAATTTGGAAGGCAAGTTTGACCGCAAAAAAAGATATATAATACATAGATTATATTCTCGTTCAATTTTATTTGTAAATTTTTTCGTTTTTTTTTTCTTTCTTTTTCTTTTCATTAATTCATCGGAGTCGCGAGAAAGCAAGTATAACCCCACGTTAGTCAGAATTTATTATACATACGGTTCGAAAGAATGTCAGATATGACTCACCGAAACGATCAGACGGCACATACGCCGTCGTTGTAAATTTAAAAATGATAAAAACAAAACTAAACCAAAAAAACATAAAAGATTAAAGATAAAATAACGGAGTGTTAGATTTTAGATGAATCATATGCGTTTTTCTCTTGCTTAATTTATTTGTCTATTTCTTTTTTTTTCTTCGTATGATATCGATCATAGATATATTGAACATCTGATGACTACTATATGGTTATGTGTAGTCATATAGGCATGTGTCGTCGGTTGGTCTCTTCTTTCTCACGCACTATATTCTAATTTTATTATAAGTTTTCTTTCACTTTTTAATTCTTTTTTCTTTTTTTTTTTTAATTCTTTTTTCTTTGATTCTCATCGCGGTGTACATGTACAAAGCTTGCTGACGCACCACGCGCCTCTGCAGTTACACCGTCCGTTGTTCGTCGTCCAGTTGCGCAGATTTTTATACCAACGAAACAAACCCCGTTGCTTTCGCTTTTAGTTTGCAATGTGACAAAGTATTCGTAGACAAATTCTTGAATCGTACGATGCGTGACGCAACTTGTAACCGGATCATGTATAACATACGATTTAGGTGTAGGGTTTACATTCGTATCCATAGGTATACATATAATGTGAATCAAATCACCGTAATCAAATAGTGCGAAAATCGAATGATCGTCGTACTATGAAATGAAAAATTTATTATTCAGAATCTCGTTAAATGTACGTTGGATTATAAAAAAAAAATAAAAAAAAAAAAATATTCAAATCTCTAACGGATATTGACTCCGGATACAGTCGGAAACATGCAGATGACGTAGATCATGAGCATGTTTCAAAAGAATTTATACAACCTCATGTACAGAAATTAGCAGATGGTAATATAAAACGTTGCCTCTGATCTCGATTTGTTCTGGCCTTGATTGGAGATAATAAATGAGTAAAGTTCACTTACTATCAATGCCCTATGCACGTCACAAGAGGTAATATTCCAATCGCATTAATCAATAGATATAATATCACGTCAATAACAGGTGGGGGTTTTA
Source organism: Athalia cordata (assembly GCA_963932425.1). Lineage (NCBI taxonomy): Eukaryota > Metazoa > Arthropoda > Insecta > Hymenoptera > Athaliidae > Athalia > Athalia cordata. The sequence goes on from OZ010625.1 coordinate 20,724,100, forward strand.
TGAGGATAAATTTGACAACTACTGATTTTTTAATCTTACCATTGATTCTATTGAAGGCGGTCGATATATCCAGTCCCATGTCTATATTTATATTTCTAGAAAAGATTGTTTTTTCCTTTTTTTCACCCCCAATTTGAACGTTCAATTAATTATTGTGGATAATTGAATCGTATGTGATTACTGCGAGAAGCATATGATGTGAAATACATATTAGATATTGTATATTATACATATTTTTTTCTTTCAATTTTAAATGTATCGTTAATTTCCAGGAATTTGAAACATTCTCTACTGATATATACAAAGATTATGTAATCGTATCAAACCTGTAATCGTATCAAACCTGTACTCGTGATATTATTTAATCGTTACGCGGATGTTGAATCAACTAAATATGTGTAGGTAGGTACTACATATCAATTCGCAAACATCGTTTTTTGGCTAAAATCCACGTTATCAAAGACACTTCTGATGAATATTTTGAGAATATCTTTTTCAACGGTTCAAATATAGGGTATTCATCGTTCGTCTAATAAAATAAAATCGATGAAATTTTGTAATATTATACTACTTATGTATCTTGATCACATTCACGACGGTTCTTGCGATAGAATTTATAGATTAACAAGAATCGCGTGACCCGGGATTTAGAGGTATGATTAATTGATAAATACTACAGAGACAATCGAGGAGACAGTTGACAACTGATAATAACTGTCGAGTCATTTTTGATTGAAAATTTACAAAGAGAAAGGAATTGAATTAATTGCGTTTTCATGATTATGATTAATTGTCAGTTGTGTCAATAATCTGTATTCACCGAATTTTCATATGACTATTCGTACTTAATCATGATGTGAAAATGTAACGATATTATCGAGATAATCCGTCGTGATGCTGAAAAATAACACAATGAGTTGGCTTATTGGACGGCATGATGATAGAAAATGGGTCAGTATACGTAGAGTCTTGCATGTCGGATGTTATATGAACGTTGTTTATCGGACTGAGTACAGCAGCCAATTTTCGTCTATTTCTAGTAACATAACTGTTAGAAAATTCGAACGTCTATAATTCCACGGACTATAAACTAATACAATACATGAAGCCGCTTATAATCGCTACCTATAAGTTTGATTGAATTTTTTCATCTAATTTTTCTCGACTAAAATTATTTGTTTTTTATTTTCAACCGCTTTGATGGACCCGAATTGAATCGTTTGTCAAAATGCATTATACCTATGTAACACCGCGGTGTTATTAATAATGCGAATAAGTACAACATTGAGAGTGCAGTTGCTGCTGCAGTAGCGTAATCATAATACGTAATAGCAAAAAGAGTAAGTTATTTATCACGGGGTTACGAGAGTGCGTGGTTTTTCATTTTTTCATCTTTTTTTTTTTCCTAACATTTGTCTAGCTCTGCACTTTTCTACACCGCCGATAATATGTGTACATATGTATATATGCGTATGTATATAATAATGGTTTTTATTCGCGCATGCACTACGTTGCATCTGGAACGAACCTCACCGTTCTTTTGGTTACGTGACCGGCAATCCGCATTTGCCAACTTGCGATAAGGAGACGACGAGTTTTAGCCGTTTATTGCCGAGATAAAACACTTTATACGAGAAAATAATCTTCGCCGTTAATTTTTCAGGTATAAAATAGCGAGAAAGTTTTCTATGCGAACTGCGCTCGGCACCTTATAAAAATTTAATTGTATTTTCGTAATCACATAGATATCACGCTTGATACATTTACATTGATTATTTTCAATCGACTTATACGTATTTTTATTTATAAGTAATTACTGGATGAAAACTTAATCTAGGTGCATGTAAAGTTCGGTGAGCGAAAGAAAAACGCAACGAATCGACATTATTATACTCGGCGGCGCGGCGGCAGCAGCAGCCGCAGCAGCAGCAACGAGATGATGATTCATGCCGCAAGTAGTCAACCCGCTCAAATTAAATTCGCGATTGAATGCGGCGTCGTTTATTTCTGTCGAACGGAAAAGGTGATCGTATGTTGTGCGGAATAAATCGCCTCTATATTATCAATATTCAATGGCTTCATGCCTCGCGGTGTCCGACTTTAAAATCATAGGTCGGATGTTTATTCTTTTACATATACATAATACATAATACATTCGATACCCACAGATCGTGTATAAAATAAATAGGGTTCAAACGATCACCGCGAATTAGTTTTAGAGAATCGATTCGTCGAACTCTAACAGGGTGGCCAAATAAAATTAAACCACACAAAACACTGTCGAGCACTAAGAAAAGGGAACTTGTGTTATTTATTGCACTGAAAAAAGAAAATCAGATGACCAAGTGTCGTCGACAACCGCTTCGAATTTCCTAAGGGTTTTTCGAAGGTAATAAACCGCCGTGAAGTCCCCTTACGAGAAAGCGGTTTTTCCAAGGATTTCTGACCCCAGATTGCCAGTTGAAGTGGGATATAATAATCCTCAAAACTCAATAAATTCACGACTCGTTTTTAAACTTGACGATGTCCAGAAGCCCACGTGGAAGTGGTATACTGCGTATACATCGTGCATAAGAAAATACATGCCTCAAAAAAGGTACGCGTCTAAAATATCGTTGTATAAAAAATCTGGCGACCAGAATTTTTCAAAGTAAAAAAAAAAGCAACAAAAAAACAGGAATTTTTCTTTTGGCTAGTTACGCGATATTTGTTTAGAGCAATAAACGTGTGAAACGATGAGTCTGACGAAGCATGAGTGCAGTCAAAACGACTTCGAGTGATTCAAATGCTAAATAAAAAATGCCCAGAGACTTACTTCATCCAGATACCTAACAATATCCCGGGCGATGTTCTTCTCACGCAAGAAAAAATATTTTACGATGTACGTAAATCATATTTAATTTTAGGAGCAATAATTTCAAGGCACACCCAACGAAACAGCGATGTGAATGAATAATATTTGAGAACTCGTGTACAATATTTGATACAAAAAATCGACAGATATTCAAATGTCCGTGATTGTTTTTTAATTGTAATGTTTTAAAGGATTCTTATAGTTATCAGTCTTCGTCTCACAATATTTCAGATGATTTTAGTGACGCGCCGAAAGTTCAAGCCTTTCGCTATGCAGGGGGCAGCAATATGTGATAAGATATCGCATAGATTTAACGACATCAATTAAAAGTAGTAATCTAAGACTTTTGATTTGGTTGGGTAGATTTAATGAAAATTATATCATACGCAGAGTTACATGTTGAACGATGAAAATAATAAAAGTCAAGGAATTATAAGGCCATTTTGGAAGTTAAGTCTTTGAATAATTTCGGTAATTTTCTTGCGGTCGCTACCGTAGGTAATCAAACGAAGACAGGGGCATGTCGTACACTTTTTAAGTAATAGATAACAACTTATTAGCGTTCACTTTTTCACCACGCCGACGATAGGACTGCAGACAACTCGCGTTCTGTGTCATTTGGCCATCCGCGAGTCGCGAGTGTGCGTGAAATACTGAATAATGTTCACGTTTGTGCCGAGTTTGCAAATACAGTCGGCGACAAAATATGAAGAAGGCTTGAGGCTAAAAGCGCGTCGATTCGATCGTCTGACCACACGTGATCTCGAAATTGTTTCTCAAAGAAACTTGAAACTCACAAGGACTTACGATTGATTCATGTACTCATACCTGATCGAACGGACAATCTAACATGTATCTAGTTCTGCATACCGTTGCAGTAACATAATATTTTTCATAGATCAACCCCGTCCATATCCTGCGATCGAATATTGAGAACAGAAATTTTAATGAAAGAGCAGTAAAGAGTCCTCGTCTTTATAATCCGCTATATTGCAAATTGTTGTTTGCATTCATGAACCCTTTTGACCTCATAAATCTGAAGAACGTAACGGCAACATTGTATTGTGCATGATAAAAGTCACACAATCAGCTCTTATTGGTATTGTTTTGCATACTCGATAACCACTCCATAAGGTCATGGGGTATTGTGAATTGTATAAAACTACAATGTAATCGTAGTTTTAAGTAAAAACGTATGCTTGAAGATTGTAAAAAAAGTTGCAAAAAACAACAGAAAAATGTATGGAAGATGTGTCGACAGTATATTATGTCGCTGTGAATGTTTTATAAAATAAAATTAAGATTTCGATGGAAGACTGTACTCAGTACTATATAGCTGATCGCAGCCAGTAAGAGAGACACGCTGCGTATATAGCCGCAACAATTTACATATGTACAATATTACGACGTCGATGAACATACACACATGCAAAGAGGACACCATCGGTCTGTGAACGTGGTGTAAAATCGTGCTGAGTCAGCATTTACTTATCGCGTTGCCGGCAATGCTTCTCATTAGTGATATACATAAGTATATTAAACGTACTCTACATTTCTTCCCCTTTGAAAAACTTTACCCCTTCCCTTTCTAACTGATGGGCCAGCTACTGACGTTTGATTCTGTAATGCAAAGACCGGATTATGCCCGCGTTATAAGCAGTTTCCATAATCGTGAACGAGAAAATAAAAATCTGGCTATGAAAAACTCCATTTGTTGGCTCATAACGAGTGTATTGATAAGAATTGTAAACTGAAACTAGAGATAAAATAAAGAAATAGTACCTCGCAGCTAGTAGCTTCAGTTATTTTTGTTCGACAGATTAGAGATACATTTAACGCGAGCGCCACTCGCACAAAGTGATGATGTCGCATTTGCCGGCGTCGCGTAAACGATGTTATTTTTTTTATTATTCAGATACAATTCTAAACAAGCTTGAATGATGGCGTCGAAATCATTGGCGAATAATTCCGACCGTGAAATATTGCAAACCCTGAGATATATTAATTTCATAAAATTTTGAATATTCAGTCCCACCGGATGTTTACAAATTTCATATTACCCAGAAAATTATAATTCAAGTTCCGTGGGCATGCGCAGTATTTGAAGTTGAACCGCGTGATAGAATCGATAATCGAGGAGTTGGTGCGTCGCAGCAGTTTAAACGACAGGGCTGTGCGAAAAATTGTGCGATTGCTCACCTCAAACAACAGCTAATATCAAGGCGAATAATCCATATGGGTTCCGGGGTGACCTTTAAATTTGTACCGCTCCTGATGTAGAATTAGTCGCACTTTGGGGCGCATGCGCTTAAAACGTCGTTTCCAGGTTCGATATACGAACCGCGGGAACTGGTTAGCTCTGAAGTTGCATAGTCAGCCTGCGTCGTCCGCGAAACTCGTTCTTTCCTCAGTCATTCGTGATTCGCGACTGCGGTTCGAGGGTCAGTTACTGGTAGTTCATCAACGGGGTCGGAATTTTTTCCATTTGATAAGTTGGCTTCGCTTTCAATTTTTATCCCGGTTGGGCAAATCGACTATCATCTTCTTAGATTCAGCGCTCAATTTTGTCGCTGATACCCCAGCATACATAGAATCCATATACTGTGAGTATTGTTTCATTATTTGCGAAATTCTACCGGTTGGAAATATTCTGTTCAAGACATGGATGCCGCGGCACGTGGCACGCTAAATTCTTTTGAGCTATTCTAGTTTTTCTGATTTATCTTGAGTTCTTATTTCGGTATTTAGTTGATATAGCCGAATTTACCTATTTATATAAAGTATTGACGTTGATTAGCAGATTTTCATTTTCTTATTCTATACGTACGTCGATTCTAACACGAACGAATTTGCTCTTGCATGCGAGATGGCATTCTATTGTCTTCCTTTTCTTGCATTATTTCTCGAACATACGATTGTTGGGGTTCTATCACGTGATATTGGGCATCCAAGAGTGTCACATTTTACACGCTACACGTGTGAAGTAACTCTGATAATAGATATTAATCATTAAATACTTGAGATAAATCTCTGATTTTCTTCTCTGTACATACAGATCTGAAAACAACTGCCTAGACAATGGGTGATGAATGGGATGATACAGGCACTCCAGCAACAGAGGTGAGCAAATTTAATAATTTCGCAGAATAATTCAGTTCCATATTAAAGTTGATTTGATTTCGACCACACCGAATAGATATGAATTCAGAAATTAAAAATTGTTCCTATCGTCTGAACTTGCTTTTATCTGTTTGCTAAAATAGTACGGTGACATTGATGAGGGAAGGAGTTACGGCAAGGGTCGTGGTTTTGCTCCCCGAAATAACAACAACGATGAATATGGCGATGAAGGGTCGGATAGGCGTGGGGGTAGAGGAGGAGGGAGAGGTCGTGGAGGTGGACGAGGTGGTGGAGGATTTAGAGGTGGACGTGACGGAGGTGGAGGAGGCAGATTTGGAGATGATGATGATCAAAATGGAGATGATGATGGAGGATCTCGCAGAGGAAGAGGAGGTGGACGTGGGGGTCGTGGCGGCAGAGGAGGCCGAAGAGATGACGATAACGGAGATAGTGGTGGCTTTGATGACGACGGAGATGCTCCACAGCCCATAAACAAAGAAATATACATTCCCCCAGAGCCATCAAATGAAGATGCAGATATATTTGGAACTGGAGTCGAGATGGGTATTAACTTTGACAAATACGACAAAATCCCTGTGAATGTTCAGGGAGAAAATGCTCCAAAGCCTATTGAGACATTTGAACAAGCTGGGCTAAGACCTTTTCTGCTAGAAAACATAAAGAAGTCTGGATACTTGAAGCCCACCCCAATTCAAAAATATGCCATACCAATAATACTCGCTGGACGAGACTTGATGGCTAGTGCTCAAACCGGATCTGGTAAGACGGCTGCATTTCTGGTACCTATAGTGAATGCACTATTGAACGATCCGAGAGAAATGATCAAAGATTCGACATGCGTCGAACCTCAAGTTGTCATTGTAGCCCCGACTCGAGAACTGGCTAGCCAAATATTCGATCAAGCCAGAAAGTTTGCTAAAGACTCGACATTGCAATGTGTTAACATATATGGGGGTACAGCATGCTTCCATCAACGGCAACAGGTACTTAGAGGCTGCCACATTCTAGTTGCCACAACTGGAAGATTGACCGACTTTGTTCAACGAGGAACAATCAAATTCTCTTCTCTACGGTTTTTGGTGCTTGACGAGGCAGACAGGATGTTGGACATGGGCTTTTTACCAGATATTGAAAAAATACTCGACGATGAAAGCATGGTATCTGCTGAGGAGAGGCAGACATTGTTATTTTCTGCTACTTTGCCGGATGAAATTCAACGTTTGGCTATAAGATTTCTTAAAGATTACCTATTCCTGAGTATTGGAATAGTTGGAGGAGCGTGTGAGGATGTCGAACAGACTTTTCACGAAGTTGGAAAGTTTGAGAAGAGGAAAAAGTTGAAGGAGGTTCTTGAAGCAGAAAAGGATAAGGGAAAAATTGAACGAACTCTAGTGTTTGTTGAAATGAAAAGAACTGCTGATTTTATAGCTGCATTCCTATCTGAAGAAAATTATCCAACCACGAGCATCCATGGTGACAGAGAACAGCGTGAGAGGGAAACAGCCCTCAGAGATTTCAAAAGTGGGAGGATGTCTATCCTAGTGGCAACAGCTGTCGCAGCCAGAGGTCTTGACATCAAAGGTGTTGCCCATGTCATAAACTTTGATATGCCTAAGTCCATCGAAGAATATGTTCACCGAATTGGTAGAACTGGAAGAGTAGGCAACAGGGGCCGTGCAACCAGCTTTTTTGACTCAGAAGCAGACGGGCAACTGGTCAGTGATCTCACGCGAATTCTTAAGCAGGCCAATCAACCTGTCCCAGCATGGCTTGGATCGGGTGGTGGTGGGAGCTATGCTCCAAGCAAAGCCAGCAAATTTGGTGGCAGAGATGTTCGCGCGGTGAGTCTAAATATCATTTTTATTTATCTAATTATAAATCCAATTCAATTCAGTCAGAACTTTTAATAAAAAAAACCCGAGTTATTATTGAACTAATGTGAATATTATTTTTTGCATTATCGATTTGATGGGTGAATTAATACTGATATTGGACTTTTTTTTATTATTTCAACAGTTTGACAATGGAGATGGTGACAGCACTTATCCTGAGAGTGCCTATAGTTCTGCACCCACTGAGGAGGCTGAAGAGTGGTAGATCAGGAGATCGGTCGCCGAGGATAATCATAAAATTATTCGGAACGTGATATTAATATATTTAAGCTTACTTTTTAATTGAATTAACATTTCACAAAAAGAGCTTCACTCTTTGACGTTCACGCGTCGACTTTAGTTGTTAAGAAAACAAAAAGACTTCTAGTGTTTTAAGCTATAGTTATAGCGACACTATGACATGGGCGTTGGACGCCCAGATTACCATTAAACGTACAAATTCAGTATTACAAATGTAAGTGATATTGTATTAAAACTACCTATCATATGGTAGACTTTTCTTTGTTACTTTTTATGTTCATCTTTATAATAAACATTTTTTTATTTGTAATTAACAGTTTATTGAGTCATTCAATTAAGATCTAGTTCATAAATTGTTTGTTTAATACTTGTGAATTGAATTTATCTACTTCACAAGTTGACTCATTTTAAAAGCTTTTCTGTTGAGTTTTGCTTTTCAATCATCCCTTATCTTGTGAAAACTTTCGGTGACGCGATGAAATGGCCTGTCCAACATTTGCAGTACTAAATCTAAGAATAAAAGAGGAAAGGTACTCACCATCGTTCATAGCCATGTCCATGAGGTGCAGATCTTCGTCATTGAGTAGTGATGACAGAAAACCATCGGTGGTTTGGTTGATCGAGTCAGACGATGGCGCGTGATAGTACATCATATCATTGGGCTCCGCCTTATAGGCACTAGAACTGTCCGCTCCACCCATAGGTTCGCTGCTGTTAGTCAAATTCATTGATGTGGCTACTGCTGATCCAAGGTTCGACGGACCCCCTGCACAAGTGAGCAGTTTAGTTCAGACAAAAAATATTTGGCATAATTCAAGGATAAAGTTTATGGCATTCTACAATATTAATGGCATTCAGAGATCTAGCTCAATCTGTATCTTTAAATTCGGTTATTTTTTATTTGAAGTCAAAGAGAATGATGCTCACCAACATTGTGATGAGGATAAGGTCCCGTGGAGTTCAGATCTCCAACTGGTGGTGCGAGAGTTGCGTTATGAAGCAACACATTGCGCTGTGCTTCATAATGGCTGTGGGAGATACCGTGTCCTGGGTAACCAGGGTGTCCTGGATGAGCGAATTCGTGTGGTGCACCAGGAAGTGAGAGTAGAGAAGCCAAATCTTGCCATCGCTGTTCCATGCTCATTGCGCGCACAAAGGGCATACGGCCCTAAAGCAAAAGAGTTTTTTTTCTCGATCATACAACGCTTTCAATTTCGATATGGATAATCAATAAAAAATCTAAGTCAGTACGAGATTATAAGTTACAGATAGTACAGGAATACAATTTTTTTTTTTTTTTTCTAGCTTGACTTAAACGTCAAGACGGCAGTTTATTAATTCATTTTGTTTGTAATTTCAAATGGAATTCTGTAGGACGAAAAAGAAGAGGAATGTGGGAAGCGACAGGCATCAAGGCAATCACATCAACTTCTTCCTTTTTAGGAATATTTCTCTCCGGCACATGTTCATCTGTCCCCTGTCCCTCAACAGAATTGATGTCGCATCCAACCTGCGGGTATGACGCGTGTCACGTCTAGATATTCAGGAACCCCGCTGGTTCCTCATTCCTTAGTCGAAGGAAGTTTTGGAAATAATCTAAAGATCTGCGGGATCGGGATGCTCCCTCTCGACCAGGACAGTTTAACCATACGGGTAAACCGAAAATGCGTAGTAAAAACAAAGCTCGCTGAGAATCCACCTGTACTTCATTTCACTTGCAATAGTAACGGGAACCTTCTAATTCTCGCAAGAAATAGGGTCTTCGGTTCGTTGTTTGCACTTACAATTAGATTAGACACCCGAAGGTTATTAAGTAATTTGTAATAAAATAATTCTGAGATTATTTAGTGAGGCAAATCGTGACCGCAATGACTGAAATATTTGCACTGCGATTAGCGTTGGTTTTTGTGAATTTCCGCTTTGCAGCTGATGCGATTTAACCTTATGCAATTAGTTTTTCACTGTTAATTAAGTAAACTGCAACTTAATTGTCATTCCAACTGTTAGTAAAAACAATATACTCAAAATTCTCCTTTTACATTTTCAACTCTGCAGATTTGCTAGACTGCATCTCTAAAATTTTTTTCCGAACAACCGTTGAAAAAAATAAACAACAACGTTGAAAAATCAATTCGAGAATGGGATACAACAAAAAGAAAGCAAGAAAAAAATTTAAACGAAACTTGAGGTATGAATAGCTGTTTCGTAACAATCGTATTTCCGGGTCCCATTCTAATATTGTGGTAGGTATAACATCCGGTACCAACGTGCTGGCAAGGCAGATGGCTGAGCCAACCTGACAAGGTCGCGCTTTGAACGATTCGACCTTTGTTTTCTACGTTCCTTAATCATCTTCGCAGTTTTCTTTTTTTCTCTTAACGCCTGTACGTGACGCCGTTCATCCCAATCTTCACGGTCAAAGCAGGAGCAAACATTATGTCCTCCAAACTTGAGGACTAACTTTCCACTTTTATTTCCTGTCTACTACTCTGATCGATTCTCCTCGTCCACTCGACTGTGGCTGACCTGGTTTATTTGCTGAGGTCGAGTTGCTATTGATAGCACTTGGCCAGGCTGTGTTACTATATCATATACTATACAATAATCAAAATGCCTATCAGTGCCCAGGCGACATAACATCCCCAAGTTTGTGTCCACAAAAAGGGTTATACGTGAATCCTCGAATAGCTGTACGAGTGAAGAGATGTTTTTGCAGTTACACGAAGAAGTGATGTAAAAATTGCAGGTTGTTTTTCAGTTTTGATAATATTCATTCCTGAGTAACAGTTGTTAAGTTTTCTCTTATATTTTATCGTTTTATTTTTTTCACACAGCGGAACGCGGTGCTACTTTATGTACCTAATGACACGAAGCTGCTGGTTTCTGCTGCTGCTGCTGCTACTGCAAGAGTATTCGAGCAAAGGTGCCGTCGTCAGATGTTTGGTAGTTGCACATGCCCATGTATGTATAAAGGTGGCCTTAATGACCACTCGTAGAATTGGTCTCAGGCATCCTTGATCATTTGGACATGGGAACATTATACATTTCACACCGCATAAATCCAACAACTGCTTGAATTTCTTGCATGCGAAACCAAGAAATTCTTCAGCAAAACTCAGCTATTCGGTGTACACGGTGTCCAGCAACTAACGCAGTTTCTCATATCGGCGGATTCATCTCAAAAAAATAAGACAAAAATGTTCAATGAAAAAATTCCGAGGCATCAACCGTTTCAGAGTATCTACTGATCACATTCACCAAGCTCGTGGTGAAATTCAGACGCTATCAAATTCGGTACACGACAAAATGATCGATTTAACCAAGTTATCATTACACGCCACTCATCCATTCTTGAGTAAAACTTTTACTCTGTGAGCATCAGCTGCGGTTTAGGAAAGCGAGTAAATTTGAATTCGATTTAGCGATCAGTTCCTTTTATAAAGGCTGAGGATAACTAGAGCCTTTCTATAAAATTTCTAGTAATCTTCAGGCACTGCGAAATGCACTAAGCTGCAATTTATCATGATATGTTTCTATCGATATTTAATATACTTGATTGAAAACCTTGACCCGATTTTTTTCTCAGTACCATTTATAGTTTTTCTTCTTTTTTTTCAACAATCGCGCATTACATGCACTTGATAGTCCTCGACCGCGGTGCTCAAAAACTTTGTCGACCGCGATTCAATTCGTCAATGCCGATAAGAATTTTGATTTTGTTTTTTGCGAGGTCCGAGACAATAGCTATACAGAGTGAAAAAAATCCTCTAATACAGCCTTTCAATGAAGACCATATGGATGTTTATCTTTTTTATTTGAAATAAACAATATTCAAGCCAGTGATTACAGTTTCTGACCAAATGTGCACGTAACTTGGTGTACCGTAGTGGACAAAAAGTGGAGAGCTCGTTAATGGTGCAAATCTTGGAAGAGATGGTGTGAGAAGTCCAGGATGAGGTTGAGAGTGTCGTTACAGCTATTTGTCATTCGTTTGGCGTTACTTATTACCTGTGAGTAATTGCGCCGAGCATCATATAGCAAAAACTTTTCTACCTACGTGACTGCCGATTCTACAAAGTGACGAAAAATAAAATAAACTAACCAAAATATAAAAACAGGAAGACAAGAAAAAAATTTGGTACTTTAAAACCCAAAAGTAAGTGCCAGTCGTGGCTCAAAGTAACTCTGAAGTTAAAAAAAAAAAACAAAAAAAAAAAAGATGAAATTAATTCGTAACCATCGCAGCTCGCATTTACTCATTGTCAGCTATAATTTGTCAAGAGTTTCAAAATTTAGGGGCTTAAAACCACGCCTTGAATATATCTGAAAAATTTTCAGGTATGAGATACCTACTCACGACTGTCGTCCTCCTCCTGAGGTCAGAGTTTTGACAGAGGTGAGACCTCCCACAGATTTGAGTGGTAATTAAGTGGGCTGTAGCAAAGGTTTACATAGATTTACTTGAAAAGTACCTATAATTCTCACAGCTGAAGAAAGCTATTAGTACTGTTGCGGTGTTTAGATTTGTATCGGGCACAGATTATATCCTTTTCTTTTGCGCACCGTACTTTCTGCGGGTGAGTATACCGCTGTTCGCTTATAATATCTTTTTATGTGCAATAAGAATTTCTATCATAAGCGTGTTAAACACGGTGATAAACGCTTATTTCAATCTTGCATATAAGTTGAATTTAATTTCTCAAGGTCTGCTGTATAAAATATAAAATGACCGTTCAAAGTTTATTCCAATCAAAGTTGCATTTATATATATATGTACGTATTTTTTTTTTTTCTTTCCTTTTTATTCAAATAGGACATTCGTTTCAATTTTGCACATATATTACAGTGTACTGTTGTAGACTGCTATGCAGTCGGTTGATGGTGAAATAATTTCTGTAACTCGCATTTAATTATAGTGTATTACAATCCATACTTTGCTCATGGGCAACCGCAGGTTTACAGTAGAAGCTGTACGATGCGGTTACTTAAAGCTTCGTGACGACGACAACGACAACGATTACGACGACGACGGTCACCTTCCCGACTTTGAACATGACTTATGAGGAACAGAGCGTCTTAAAAATCGAGTTAAAAATATTACATAGACTCTTTCATGCCCCTCGAATCCACAAGGTAAATATTTTTCTACCGCGAAACGCTGTGATAGTTTGTTTTTCTTTTTTCTTTTCTTCACGTTAAAAATTATAATTCTTTAATCGTAACGTACCTATATTAGGATCATAATATTTTAAGGCAGCAGAACAAAAATTAATGGTGACGCTCCAGTTTGGTAATAAAAAAGTGTCGGAGGTACCGAGCAACGTTTTCCTTGGAACTTTATAATATGTAATACAATTTGTTGAACGAAGATAAAGTATAGATACACGAGTTGAGGAAGAACGAAAAAATCGTTCGCGTTATACACCGTTCGTTGTTACTTATTCTCGCCGTATATTTTACGTATACGATGTATCCTATGCGTGGCGGTGTTTTGCGGGGATTTAAAGTAAGAGAGATGGAGATATAAGCAGGTTGTAATTACAGGTGAGTAAGGTCAGTGTTAATATACAATTTGCGTGAGAAGCGGGTTCCAAAAATGACACGTTTGACTACGATATATCGAGGAACGCAGCGTTGCAAAGTGCGGCCTATATTCGATTGCGTAACTTACCGCGTGTTAATATCGCGAAGAGAAGAGAAAAATGAAAAAAATAAAAACAAATAAAACCTTTGTCGTTCACGAATCTACGTTGCCGTAAAGTTACGGATAACATGTCTGTATATGATTTGTACGAATCTACCCATATTCGTAACACGATATATTTACGAAATACGGGAGGCGTAGACCTGGAAATATATTAATTTAGCATTACGCGACTAGCAGAGCTTAAATTACCGTCTCGACCTGTAGTCGCGGACGTATAATAACGAGTCTTAGGATATCCGCCGAGGTCGTTAGATTACGCGGGTAATTACCCACACGAATTTTAAAAACCCTCAACGCGAGGTACGCGCGCCGCGAATGAAACTGTGGAAAAGTCAACTTCGTTCATATACCAAAATAGGTAAAATACGATTTTACGGAGTCAAATTAGATAAAAATGGCGAACGAGCGAATGAAAGTTATCGAGACATCTCAATTTTTCTGCTCCGAGAAGCGAAAAATTGACAATAACTCGATTGGTTTTAGTCGTAGCTTAGTGTAGTCAAAGGATTCGTGTTTCTGAAATCAAAATACTGCGAGAAAAAAATGTTAAAATCGGAACCCAAAATCTCAACGTAACGCCAAGAGCTGAAAGTTGAGTTGTAGCAACAATACCAATAATATTAAGTTGGCAAGTAGTCATAATATTAATTGACTTTTTCAGATTCTCAAAAATCTAACCGAAATACCTAATGAACGAAAATTCCACGGTGCTCGAGTGAAAATGACTTATTCTTATTTTATTACAGAGATTATTTTGTACCTGGAAAAGTCCTTCTTCGAGTATGAGCCTCCAACATTCTGGGCTTCTCAAATTTTGGAAATCTGCAGCGGGTGGCGTCGCGTGTTGCACTTTTAGCATACCATATGCATTTGGAATCGAGCGTATATGAATAAATTAACGAAAAACTTATAGCCGGTAAATTTATCAATTACTTTTCTACCGCTAGATGGTCCACTTCCTAATCTCTCGTAGCTGTTCGTCCGACAAATGAATTTTCACACAATCTGACACTGATGTTATTTTATTTTATTTTTTTAAAGTTGGATGGTGAGGGTGCCGAACAAACACTTCAAGTTTCGAATGGTAATATTTGCTGAATCAAGGGGAAGAAAATTACTTAACACATTCTTCGGTGAAAAAAAGATTAGAAAATCGACCGAATTTCACATGAAATTTGCGATTTTTTTTCGGCATAAAATTCATCCTGAATCCTTTCTTCTGCATCGTCACAGAATTTATCTAATTTTTAGATGCGAATACACGTGGACATCGTGCAAGCCGGTTGCGCACATTGACCGGAAGATTCGTGATTTTTATTTACTGTCCGAACGTTTCGGAGTTCGTGTCGCGTGTGGAAGTAGCATCGAGATACACCGAGGGACATGTGCAACGCGGGAGAGAGGCGATTTGCTGCAAAGAGGGACTCGCTGAATCTCTTATTAGAGGTCCGACAAAAAGGACGTTCTCTCATTGGCTACTAGAAGGTGGGAAGGTCATTCCCTCAAATGCGTGCAGCTCGCGATTCAGCGAGTCGGTCATCCTGTTCTTGGGAATCCGAAACTTCACAAGTGTTTGATTTCTGTTCCTAATGTCCTGCAGTTTCCTCAATAATTCCAGCTTCTTATTCGTAATAATTTTCGTTCATGCATTCATACCTACCCGCATCGACCTCTACATGCAGCATGTGAACTTCAGAACATAATATCGCTACGTAATCAGTGATTATATTTTTTTAAGTGGCGGTTGGGAACACAATAGGACGGGAAGGAGTAAGGAAAGGAGTATCAGCAAGTCAGTAGATGTTTCCGTTTAACCGTTCGTCATGAGATTATAAGAATATTTTACTCATTCATTTGTTTTAGATTTTTTTTATCGACGTATCTCAAGATGTTTTGATGTTTCTTTATCAGCATAAAGTATAATACCGTGCAGTATCGACTTTTGTTGTTTCTTTATCATTTCGTAGAAAAACTTACCTGGAATCCACGGTGATGCGGGTGATGTGGGTGATGGGGATGATGGGGATGATGGAACTGCGGCGTGTGAATCATGTCGGCGGCTGTTCCGGAATCCTTGCTGGTTTCGGAAGGCGACGGTGACGCGCTTTCTCCAGTTTCAGAGCTCTGGTCCTGGCTAGATCCGGAACCTTTTTCCTTCTCGTTCACTACCGGCTTTGCTTTCTACATGAAAATATCACATTTAACCCAAGATTCCCTGCGCGCAAATACGCCCCGTTTCTTTCGAAAAAGAATAGTAGAAAAATTGTCACATTGTGATTATGGTTTTATATTTAGATTCGGTTTTTTTTTCGGTTGTCAGCCGACTATAATTACCTGGGGTTGAACTTCATCGAGGCCGACAAGTTGCAGAGCTTCCTCGAGACTGAAACCGTCGGGTAGTCCGAGCGAGTCGTTGCTTAGAAGGCCCTCCACTCCCGTGGGTCCTAGGAGACTTCCACCCAGTAAAACCGAGGTGAAATCATTCTCGAGACCCAGAGTATCGTTTAGAGCGAGAGAATCGTCGTCAAGTAAATTTTCTTCACCCAGATTCAGAGGGCTGCCAAGAAGCTGTTCTTCAGGATCTGTGGCGTCCTCGCTACCAGCTGCACTCCCGGTTGTCGATGTTTGTGCGTTTGATTTTAGAATGTACTCGCCTGTAATTAAAGAAAAAATATTAATTAATTACGGAGTGTCCTCGAAATATATGGGTATTGTTTGAAATAAAACAGATTCATCTTAATTCGGTAATCCGCGACAATTTCTTAATAGGTTTTCCAATATTCTTTAATCTCGAACCATCTATTCACCTTCGACATTATTAAATCCTGGGATTTTGTGCGAATAATTTGAGGTAATCCAAAAATCAGAGCGTTCGAATAATATTCACGAACAAGACACAAAATAC
Organism: Athalia cordata; assembly: GCA_963932425.1. NCBI lineage: Eukaryota > Metazoa > Arthropoda > Insecta > Hymenoptera > Athaliidae > Athalia > Athalia cordata. The sequence continues at coordinate 20,740,839 of OZ010625.1, forward strand.
GTCCATAAAAAAACTGTAATTTCGTTCGTGACACATTTTAGGATTCCATATATTCGCGGGTCATAAACTCGCGCACCATATTTTTTATCCTTTCACCCCACCATTGAATAAACCTTGCACCACCAAAATTCACTAATCCCGAAATAACTAGGGAACCATTTTCAACCAATGGTTTTCATTATCATTCACACCATAATCGTTTTTTTTACTATCTACAAACATCACTAGCATCAGATTGACCGTTGTACTTGTCTGTTGATGTTTTTTTGTTTCGACTATCACAGTACGTATTTATTGCAGTTACACGTAGCGGAAATTGAAGTGTATTTAAAAACGTCCGTGTTAACACTGACTGGTTCCTAAGACTCGAGTTAAAAATTTTTGGGGGTAATAGAGAAAGAGAAAAAACTGGTATAGGTATAGAGAAGGTGTATACTGAAATATAGAGAGAGGGAAAAAAAAACAGAAATTTAAAAAAGAGAGAAGGACGAAGGGCGCGCGGATGGGAGGTAGGATAGCTCGAAGGAATTAGGAAGGGAGAGGCAAAAGAGAGGCGAAACGAATGAAGGAGGGAAAGAGGGAGAAGGGAGAAGGAAAAACGTAACTAATTGAGAGAGAAATATAAAGGGTGTGTGCTGGAGAGATCCATCCATCTGCTGGTCCCTAACACTATTCCCTTCGCCACCCGACGCAACCCTCTGCTGAGCCACGCCCTCGACCAATCGCAGCTCTCGAACCACCCCTATATACAAGCCCAGCGATTCGCTCTCCTTTTAGATTCCAAAATTATTTAGAAATTTTACTTGCTATCCGCACGCAAAAAGTACGTCGACAATTCAGCTTTTTTTTGAGGGAGGGTGGTAATAAGAACTATTTTTGAATACGTATATAAACTATTTTTTGTACCCTGTTTCATCAGGAGCCAGAGAGAAAAAATGTTTTTTTTCCTAAATCAGCGCTCATTCATAATTTTTTCTTTTTTATTTCTTTCTAATTCCCATCGCGAGAACCGTCCAAGGACTACAAAAATGTTATTTTTTTAAAATTGATGCGCTACAGGTCGGTAAGGTGTTCTGCAGCAAAAGAACGGCAGCAGGGTAGCTGCCGAAGGGAAATGTTATTTGAGATAATAATCTCATAAAATAATAACGTAGTGGCAAGTGGGAACCACGGGGTGAAACGAAGTCGAGGTGTAGATCGGTCATTGGGCACCTGCGTTTGACTTTTGGAGCGGCTTCGAAACTCTTAAGGGATCCCATAGGAATGCGTGTCTTCTGTCTAAGGCACGGAAAGTGCTGGCAGCTCGGGACGGCTATTAGATTAACAAGTCGAAGCGGACGCCATTGTCTGCAGCCCGAAAATTCAACCCCTGACCGCCACCACAATGGCCGTCGTAATTTTGGGGAACTTTGGATCCATGAGGCTAACCGCCGCCGCCGACTTCTTCACTTTGTACTTAAAATTAAACCATCCCTTAAAACCGCAGAGTTTCAATACAGGCAAACCAACCAGGTGCAGGTGTAATGGAAAGGACAAGCTCGGGAGCATGGTTCTTGAGAAAAAAGAACTATCGATTTTTTTTTATTAATTCTAATCCGAACGTAGATTTCTGTTAGAATATAAAAACGTAGCGACGCTGTTAATCATAAATGGTTAGTGAAGAATGATAAAAAAGGGGTCTCGTTATGAACTAGATAATTTATACTTTTCTTCTGGCTGGTTAAAAATATCCATATTTAACAATGCTCGTACTTTCTCAGGTGAAAAGAAACGCTTCTTTCTCATATTAAAACTTTTCTTATTTCATAGAGACTTTCAATTAAACATTTTGCATGGTTAATTTATTCACAATTTCTTGTATGCACGATGCATGACTGTGTCCGAATGATCCAAGGAGAGTGTACGATTAGTTGGCTTATTATAGAAGGTGTCGATAAAAATGATCGCGAATTAAAAATCTGAATTTGAAAATCGACCGATATATGTGATTCGAATACATTCGTGGTGTTTCACCCAGAATATCATAATTCAGTGTCCACTGGAGCACAAAAACCATCAATCAAAATTCAGATAAACAACAACCCCCATAACCTAAGACCGTTGAACCACCACCCCTCTTTTTTTTAGTCCACCTAGATATCGTCTCCCTTTCCCTCAACACACGTCGTAAAAAGTATCGAACAATGTTTTACTCCTGTTGAAAGAGGGGCAAAGAAAAATGTAACAAAAATATGGCACGAATATGATAGCCGTCGGTTCATGGCGAGTCATTTTTTCAGTGGAAAAAAAATTCCTATGGGTGAATATTTTGACGAATGCTCGGGATATACGACAAAGGATTCGTTAGGACACCCGAATAAGTTTCAGTATTGTAATTTTGGTGGGTTATACCATGTATACCATGTATACCATTTTTACATGACTTCGATTACCCGAATTTATACTCTCATGGGATTTTTTGGTTGATGAAAAACGCGGTAAGTCGGTCGGTCGAAAAAAGCGCATGCTCATGGTGGATTTTCAGCCGATGCAAAAATCCCTTTCATTCTAACGATACACCTTTGAAGTTATGCCTACAAACTACTTCCTAGACACGAAAATTCTGACAGATCATTTCTCATATTTCACCATTGTTCGGCTAATGGCGTTTTTCCTAATAATATTTCTTGCATTACTTGGCAAAATTTTCTTTCTTTTTTTTTTTTTGCTTATACCTTCCAACCAATGCGCCGGGCTATCGTTGGGTCCGATGAACACTAGATTCTATTTATACACAACTATCCAGGACCAACGCACACCTTCGTATCTTACGATAAATATAACATATAAACGTGATGCACGCGTACAGAAGCCTCATTGGGCCTTATGGCGCAGAAATTGGGACCTCTCAAAATCTATACGGCTTAAGCTACGATCCCGATCTTGACAGCATTGTCCCACTAGTTGACAAATATATCCACGCCGATTGTACCCGCGTTAGCGACGAAGTCCCGAAATTATTTACAATGGCATATAGCACAACTGTTCGGTTTGACATCTTGTTTTTCAGTTTTCATATCGTACTACCACCGATGATCATCTACTTGAGTATATCTTTTGTTGTAGAAACGGGTGAAATGACCAGCTTCTTCACCTGGCAGCACGAGCTGCTTAAATCGTAATTGCGATCATTAGTATTAATTATTGTTGTAGCTGTCAACTCTTTCAACGGTGAAAACTTCCCACAGTTTGGGTGACGAACGCCTATTTTTATATTTTTTAGAATTTTTAGTCTATAGTAGTTAAATTACATCCGTAGAATTTTGAACTCACCTAGATAAACGTAATCCGAAAATTGAATAATCCAAAACGGTTTTCACCGGTTTTTATCACAGCACAATTTTTATAAGTCCAGTTTTTATCTAACTCCTGTCACTGGTGCAGCAACCGATGGTTTTGTTTCCTCTAAGAATTTGAACCACCACTATACAAACAGTCTTCGATCCAAAATACATCCCTCATGGCATATGAGAGTTATAAGCTGCTCCAAAACGCGAATGAATAATAAACGCATTTTTATTTCCACATGTTATTGCACGAGCAAATCACTATGAAATTTTTGAGTGAAACTTCCCGCCGTCGCTTAACGACTCTTGAAGAAAAAAGTAAGAAAAACAATTCTGAACTACTGGGTAGTTTTTACTTTAATTGACGGGAAAATATATTACAAAATCAGAAGTCAATCGAGACATTAGTAAAAGATAAAAGCACTACTTCATAAAATTATGTCAGTTTTTTACTGGCAATAATTTAATAGTAATATTATTTATGAAAATTTTGGTGCTTTTGATCACAAGTGTAATAACAACTGTCCAACTATCAACAAATGATCCACAAGATTCTAATGTTAGATGATTTTGATTGGAGCGGTGCATGTAGTTGACTGATAGAGTATCGCAGAGCAAAGCATTGCCTAACTGGAGCCAGCGGAGGCATTGTCCCAGGGCCGTGGCTCTGCTGTTAAGGAACCAACCAATCAGGACGGGGTTGGCTGTTATACCAATATGGCTGCCAGACAATGTGAGCCGGAGGACTCAGAGCTAGAGGGGGAAGGTCTCTACCCATAATGCCATTCTATGACTCCCCGCTGAGCAGGGAGCGTTACCAAAGCTTGATCGGTCTACCTCGCTATGCTGCGACAGCCAGGGGTGCATCGCTTCCTCCCAAACCCCAAGTCATTGAGGGACAGATCCACCCTTAGCTAGCACTCTCTACCTTATACACCCCCTTAATATTCATCGTGTATCACCAACTATAAGAGTGATATGCCAAGTACTATCGCTGGCTACTAACTAGGGAGTTAGTCCTTCGAAGAGCATTTTTCATAATACAAAGTCATTAGATTCTGATAGTAAATATGCAGAACTTGTGAGATCTATTGTAGCTTCTGTTGGGATGATTGTTGGCAGGATATGAGTCGAAGCTAGTAGCAGCTTGAGTGTTGGTATAAAAAAAATCACTGACCTAAGCTATGCCACTGAATTGCCATTGATCCGAAGGGCATTTATAGTCCCAAAATTGGATCCAGTATAATCCTATATAAAAAGACAGTGGCTGAGTGACTAGCAATTCTTAGAGTCAGTCAACGGTCGGCATCAGACCTAGACTTAGATAAAGGTTGTAAACCACTGCTGTTAGATTGTATCTAAATCCTGTCAAATACCTCCTCTATTGATACCCTTTATTCTTGTGTCATCACTCTCACTAGTGCTCGATTCGAGATACTTGCCCACCAACCTCCATCAGATTGCCAGTGTAATTACCACCAATAAGATTGTATTCCAATGTACGTAATATATTCTGGCATAATGTTACTTACAAAGACCTGTTATGCTGGATCAACTATATTGAGCTTCGGAGAATTCAACTCTACCTCTGTCTTACAATCAACTTTGTGCTATTTCCTCTTTCAGCACTATGTCGAGGTTCAAATTCTTATTAGTAAGTGAACTTAAATAATGACAGAAAAATTTCCAACATTTCTTAAAATCTAATCAAGACTTAAGTGGAAATCAGAGAGTAGCGGTGCCCTAGCAACAGCAAGTGGCGCAGCAGCTAGTCCGACAGGTTTATAAATGATGCTTAATATTATACAGAGAACTTAAGCCCTCCGCTATCTTTTACCACTAACATCATGAGTTTCATCTATCTCAGTATATCTTTGGAATAAATTTATCTAGAGGATTCGGGGTAGCTGTTGTTTTCTTCTATTTCAATAAGAAACATCTTGGAACATCTTTCTGCAACATCGTGGTACATGCTAGGTAAAAGTGTGGTCACGATGCATGAGTAATAATCTCATTGATAGGATTTGAATAATATGGTGACTATGAGAGAGAGGGAGATAGAAGTAGAGAAGAGCGGAGTGTGGCAGAGGTTTCGTCGAAGCAGAGAGTGCCTCAGCATCTATTGTTCTCCGATCACTCAGCCTTTGTCTGGTTTGGAGGATATTCCCACTGCTTTTTTATCCCGTCCTTCTCCCAGTGCCCTTTCTTTTTGGGTCAGTGAAAAAAACTCCTCTTGCACCATTCCCTTATATTAACTACATCCCATACCTGCGAGGGTCCATATATTTCAATTCCCTGATTTTACGCCTTCTCCAATTTTTTCAAAGTTTCTATTTGCTTTTTTTTTTCTCTCTTTTTCAGCAGAAAATCTTCCATCTAATATTTATCAAAAAATAAATTAAAATTATGAGCCTATGGGTCACAAATGATACGAATTTCCCTCATGATTTGCTCCCCTTTTATGTGTTGCGTAGAAAATTTGCCATTCTCAATTCAAGCTGCTTACACTAATCTGAAATTATCGTGTTCACAATCTATAACTCGAGTATCGTTGAATAATGCATGAGAATACGTACAGTGGCGAGTTTTTCGATTCATAATAGTATCGCATGGGGAATTGATTTATTAACTGATAAGTGCAAATCACTCTATGCTACACCCATGCCTAGGCAAAATCTAACATAACAATATATGTTAGGTGTTGTGGAACCGCTGCTAAAGAACACAACTAGAGGACACGAGCACCCCGTCTACGGTAAATAATAGTGGCGGCATGAACTTGTGCTTTTACTACATTGTGAAGCGTTCTATAAAAAAAATCAATGATAGATTTCTCCAAAGGATATATAATAGTACAGGGCTTTGAATATTATATCCAACAGAAATCGTGGCATTAAGTTCATATGTGAATTCAGATCGCATTTTGCGCGGAGCGTTTCAATGCCTATCCAAGATAAACGTTAATTATCATACGTACATATATACAGATTCTTTTTTTTGGCTCCGAATTTTTTTTCATAACATACAAACGATCATTGCTATATCAGATATCAATGACCGGAGTGATACCTACATCAAAGTATCCTAAATTACCTGCAAGTTAATCTAATTAGTGGAATAATATCAACGTTAAAAGTGTTGGTCATTGTTGGGATCGTAAGTGTAATGTACAGGTGAATAGATCTATAAGAATATCACACCTTGCCTGCCAAACAAACAGTCAGCAGATTTATAAGTCGAGTGCGTTACGCTCCAGTTGTATCGATGGTAAATGTGTACACGTGGTTTTCGATGTGAATTGTGAAACTTTACCTCTAACGATTGAAATTACGCGTAACTAAAACGATAAAAATAATCATTTGTTCCGAACAAGACGAAAAATTAGCGCAATTCCTGACCGACTATTTCTTACAGGTGTATGAACTTGGGAGGGTGATGAGACCGAAATGTGGATAAGTCAATTAATGGAACTGGAAGTTGGGCCACGATTAGATGTATATCCTGCGAGAATAGAGTGTTGAAAAATTTGTTAAACCAGGTCAAAGACCTGTAGATAGGAGTAGCTTACAGGAGTAGGCACAAGTCATTCTGGATTGTTGTGCCCCGTCAATGACCATTGTTGCCACCTCATAGTATGACTTACACTCTTGGGATGTTGCTTGCATTTTTAGATACCGTTGGAATGTTAACCTCTGGTAGCCAGTGCACGGTCATCGCGTCAATGATGAGGTAGGTCTTCTGCTCATATTTCCTTATAAAGTGGATACTCAAATGCGTAAAATTTGTCGTTCGAATAAAAAGAAACTTGTTCCCAAGCGAATCTGAAGTAGCTGAGAATTCTCAATACCTACTCATATCGAGTTCCGGGTTTCAGGATCATCGTCGGCAAATTTCCAATATCACGCTCGACTTGAAAATTTTTAATATTCGACCAATTTTCATAAATATCTTTGCCCGTCTAGCAACAGTTCGTACATAACACAGTAGATACGGTAGTTACCTTTCACGACTCGGACTTTCTCAGTACGAAAGAAAAGATATAATACCTGAATGTTACAACGACTCGAGACACCTCATTCTCGATAAGCGTCAGATAAATCTCGTAATTTACTAGGTGATAACAGCATGATTGTAAAATTTTCCACATGTAATACAGAACTCGCCGACACGGCAATTTGTTCCCACTTTACGAAAGTTAACCGATGCAGCGCTCGCTTCAATAACGATTTCGCGTATCGATTTAACAAAAAGTGATTTGGACTACCGATTACTACCAAAAAAGGAAATAATATAAAACGAGAATTCGTTGATCACGGACCGCAGTTTGAGAAAAAAACACAAGGTTGTTATTACCTTGATATTCTCTGTTACTCATTGTCAGTGCAGCAGGTTTCAAGGTTAATTTTATTTTTATTTTTTGCAACATATATATAAAGATATACATTCCCTTTTTTTTGTACTTGTACGTTTTTATCCTTATGTATATAGGGATACGAACTACCTATATATATACTCGTATAAGGTTTGCGCAGGCTTCTTCACCCGGACACTTGACGATCAGAACTCGTGAGATGTGAATGAAGACTGAAAGAATTTCTCGCTTCCTTATTTTCTCGGAACTCGTTCTGAAGCGGTTTAACGTTTGGATTATATTTTAAGGAGGTTTAATTTGACACGTTGCTAGTCTCCGAAGATTAAAATCTGTTGATTGTTAAATAGCGCAAAGATTTTAGAGCACTGCAGCGTTATTTATCGCACATTAAGCCGGTGCAGGGTTTTCGGATAAAATTGAACCCTTTCGAGTCGTAGTTAGTGGGAGAATAAAAGACAAAATTAGACCCTCGTATACCGACGTCTGTGACTACGTGACTTTGTTTAGTTAGGAAGAGAACTTTGTTACTTTTTATACCAGCTAAAGATTTCTCAGGAAAGTCCTTGTAGAAAAAATGGCCCTATGCAATAATGACAGGTTAGAGCTGGGTGGAGAGGGCATCTAAAAAGGGCTAATGGCACTTCAGGTGACAGGCTGACCTCAACCCCTCTGTAGTCAGATACATATCTAGCCTAAACCAACACGTCCGAGAACCCGGGGGCTCTTGATCCTCATTGTTTAATGTTGAGCTTTGCATTCTTCACTTTTTGTATTTCCAAATTTACTTTTAAAATATTGTATCTATGATGCGAGCAAATATGTACCCAGGTTAGTAACAAAATTTTATAAATTAGTTCGCAGCTAGATGACGTTATCGAAAAACTTGAAATTTTTGACAACCTTTGAAAATGTTGATCAATAAATAAAAAAAAAAATAAAAAAATAAAAAAACATGGGCTGTATCAAGTTGGCCGGATGGTTTTTGTAGCGTAAAACCATACCATCCACCCCCTTAAATGAAACTTTGAGGGCCTGCATGATTTGCAAAATCCTTTCTATAATAACGTTTGTATATTCCATCCTATCTGCATCAGGTAAAAAGTAGTGGAATTTATAAAAGGTAAAAAGGCATTGTATCAGCTATAGGCTGGTATTCCGAAAAGCCTTAGTCGAGTGAAGTTTAATTTTTCATTGGCATTGACACATCATTATTTATTAGTAACCGTGTGTGCATGCGACCGTTTCATAACATAGGTTTTATGTAAATGTTTTAATCCTAAGGGAATTGAAACGTCTTTGATAAAATTCAGCTGTCCAACTCCCTACGGAGTATATAGGTAAGCAGCAACAACGAATTCCCTTATTATTCAGAATATTTTCGACGCTTTTCTCTAACCAACAATATCACCACCAACTTACACATATTTTCTCTCTTCAATACTGTTCGTGTACATCGAATTTCTATGCCACTCTGATTGCCATCGTATTATAAATTCCATATCATTCAACACCGTACGAGAACCTGTATTATGTCGAAAAATAAATTTAACATACTTCCATAATTTTGATATAGGAATCGTCGGATCGGAACATTTTCTATTCCCTCTGAAATACCTAGCTGCCGTAAAACGGTATCGTTGTTTTCTCCGATTGGCATAGAACGGAATTGAGGTTGGGTTTGAACTTACACCGCGTGGCGAGCCATGATATGAGTAATGGTGTGTACTCGTGTAACAGGGGTGGTTGTCGCAAGTCATGATGCCCGAGGTTCCAACCCAGCCCTGTTCCAACCCCCGAGTAGGTTTAGTGTTATGGATGCCTTGCCAGGCGGCAGCGGCGGCAGCAAGAGCAGCTGCCCCCGGGGCTGGGTAGAACCCCGAGGGATTCTAGCGAGGCAGACTAACATGGCGGAACATGGATAGCTCCAAATATTGATTCTCTCGTGGGACGGAAAAGTGATCTGAATTACAATGAGCATCTACATCGGAGTCTGAGTTCCTTCCTGGTTGCCCTTATACAACACGACGTACCCCTAACTTCAAATCCGGTAGAAAAATTGCACTGTAATTTAAGAGGATAAAATTTTCGAGAGCGAATTAAAACTGCACACTGCACAGTTCCTCTTTCGAATTTACATTTGTTCCGTCGTCTGCATTATACGATTAAAAAATCAATTATTCAAAAAATTTCAATACCTCGCCCTGCAGAAAAATTTAAGGGAAATTATTTCAGGGTTGGAAGCACCGCAGCAGATGAGTTATATAACGTTTAACAAGATAAAAAAAAAAAATAAGAAAAAAAAAGGTAAAACAAATAAAAGCAAGCAATTTCCTTAAAACATTTCGTAGGCATGGCCATTTCCCGGTGTCACGCGTACGTCGTTTATAATTTCCGACATCATATTCTTCGTTGGCAACAGCACGAGCAGAAGCACCGCTCGTTGTTCGTATAATGTAATTCCTGTTCCTGGTCCAAGTTCATGTGTATTATACTTATATCGTATTCAAGAATTTATTCTGTCACTTACGTAGCTTCACTGAAAATTTTTCGGAACAATTTAACGCATTCTAATACAAGACTAGAAAAGATATATGGTCATGTATTCTACCACAGGCGTGTCGTTGGAGGGAACTTGTTGTAATTAAAAGATCGTTAATATTAATATAATTTTCGATGTATTTACCGCAAGTTACCACATTCTTGCGTAGCATCGTTTCCATAGAAGAACAAAAAAAAGAGAATAAATAAAAACTTTAGAATTGCTCTTAATTTTTTGTAAACGTGAAGCGTGATGTGCGGCTCAAGTCTGTTTCAAAACTTGGATCCCATTGTATAGGTAATAACGCATGAATATTGAATGAATTATTAATTTGCGCCGTTGAAGATCCGATTTTTTTATATGGATGCATATTATATAATAGGTGGGATATAAAATTTAATTAAACATCGTCGAAGAGCTAACTACACAGCTAATTAGATAGAATTTTCGTATGAGTATAATTGTTGTATTACACATTACAGCACAAGTTTGTAGTGCCCAGGAAGTGAAACCGGAAGTTAACAGTTTAGAATCTTCATTGAATCCGACACGGGTCGCTATATGCGTACTTATTCAATAGACAATAAAAACGCAGAAGAACCGCGACGCAAAAAATTGGTGCGATCGCTCGAATCTCAATGAACTTCAAAAAATTTCAGGTGTTTACAGTTCGACTCGATGAAAATTTATAAAAAAAGACCAAACTGATCTTTCCGGTCGGGCCTCACACCATTTGGCAATTTTAATTCCTCCCGGATTCCACATGTCGGAGGAACTCGTACGTCGTTGGAAGAAAAATTGAAGATGAAAAACGAACTGATCTCCAATCCAATCGGACTTCCGCTCAAGAAACGTTCGAGGGAAGTTCTGTTTTTAATTGTATTTATTTGATCATTTCCTTTTTTCCGTCGTCGCGTTTCGTTCCTCCATCGGTGTCTCTTTCCGGTTGAAGATAAGGGGGGAAGGGTTTCCGGCTCGATTATTAGCTCGGAACTATAGGTAACATCGCGTGGCTCACGGTCCGTCCTATGAACTATATGGATCGTATACCTTCATCGATGAAGGCGGAGACTAAAAAATCATACGCCCATAACAATTTGTCCCCCGTATATGTGACCCTCTTCGCGCAGCCTGCGGCGTTGGATCGCATTGGACTGCAATAGCTGCTGCAGCTGTGCAGGACTTTTAGTCCGTGAACTCCACGATACGTGCAGGTAGGTATATTTCGATGGATCATACAACGGGGTACTGTACGTTCGATAACCGAATGTAGAAAATATTTTTCACTGACGATCGAACGTAGCGGGAGAAGAAAACCTCGTGGGTGGCCGAATGATCAGAACTGTTCGAATATAAGTTTTGCTACATACAGCTCGGCCCGCGGTGTTTACCGATAATCCATCAACCTGGTATGTAAGCGTAGGACTCTGATATCCGCAATCCATTGTCAGATTGAAAGTCAGCCGACGTCAGTAACCGACGGACGTTAAAACGATCCACGGCTCCTATGGCACGTGGTGATCTTGCTCATGTATATATATGATTACATCATAACGCGTATTTACTACGTGCGTAACTATTCTATGTATACGTTCCGTTTATTCGTCACTGTCTGTCCCCATTATCAATGAAACAAAAAAAATGTAGAAAAACAACAACAAAATGTATACAATAATGAGCGAGGTATAATAAACCATTGCGTACAGATGATATGTATATTTTCGTGACATTGCACACACACGATTTAAATGAATATTTATGAATTTTGACATCTTCGAAATAACAAAGGAAGACTCCATCGATTCAAGGATCATAATTCCATAATTGCTAAAAGTATAGCTGCGCGGGGTGAATAATTAAAATTGACAAATACGAAGAAAGAGATCAAATATAGCATTATAGCTAGACGTTTATGTTCGGAGAAATCGAAATCGAGTTAATGTCTATCGCTAATTCATTCGACGTGGAGTTTTTTCCGTTATCTTTTTTTTCACTATAGGTATGGCTTGTATTAGAAGATGAGCACGATCAATCGCAGCCTATATCGATTGGCATCGGCGTTTTATAAAACGCCTCTGGTTATATTACCCGTGAAAGTTTTTTTTTTTTTTTTTTTCATCCTTGAATATCGAATAGATCTGCGCCGCGTTAGAGACCATAAAAAAAAAGTTTGGCTTTGTGTGTATACGAATATATATAATTGGATCTAAAGTCGCGGATTTTGATCTGTCACTATCGAGATTTTTCACGTTATTTTATTTTTTCTTTCTCTCTCTATTATCAGAAATAATAAATTGCACGATCGCTGCAGTATTATAAACTTTCGATTGTGATCGTTAATATTAGGAATTGATCAGGATGATTTTTTGGTTCTATAGATCAATGATCGCGATACGATCTACCTACTGCATTTACGTCTCAACCCTACATATAGAGATTCGATTGAATCGATCGATCGATAGAAACTGCAGCACACAGAGTCGGGGCATAAGAAATAAATGAATCTTATAATCCAAAGATCAGCGGCAAATCCCGAGACTCATTACCGAGCAATCTGTGCGCTGATCAAATGTTCGTCTGTATAATATGAACGTATACATAAAGATATTACGTGTTCAACTAATGTTCGTGTGTAAGTATGGATATATTACATATCCCATGCTGCAGGCACATACGTATAAAAATATTTATTCAAAATGGCGGCGTTTGATTAATGGATCAATGCTCTTGTGGCCCGAAAGGTGCAGCGCCGATATACATACATATTCGTTCGTTACGTACAGGCGTATATATAGGTATACTCGTATAGTCGGCAGCTGAACCGACGATAGATAGAAATAACAAAAATGCTTTTATCGATCTTACATATTCAGAGTAATTACATTTTGCAACGCATTTAATAACATCTAATATAATAAAACATTAGAATAATTTCGAGTACGAGGTAGCGACGAGTAACATCGATCGTTTATCGTTTGTCCGTTGAATAATTAACCGTGATTAGAAAAATCACGGAAATCGAATCGACGAATAAAAAACATCCAAGCTATTGATTGACACAAATGTGATCTGTTGGGGGGTTGCGAGGTGAACAACGCGTCAGCTCCGGCGTATCTTCGTATGTTGTACTTATAAGGAGCTTCGTACGTACCGTATCAGATACACATATATAATTTTTCAAGCCGTTAGCATTAGATGTGTACCTATAACGTACACCTAATACATCTGCAGACGTAGGAGGGACTAATTAAAAAGCTAATCAATCGACGAGTACAAGACGCCCACGGCTATCGCGATCTAAACGATCAAAAGCTAGCGAGAATAACGATCAAAAGCTACCTTTGATATCATCTGCAGCTGCATGTTTCACACAGTCGTATATATTTCGTCATTACTGAAAACAATGTTCTTTACTCCAATTGTACCTGCCCCCTAACTGACCTCGATTTTCAGCTACACACATGATCGACTAGTACGGCGTGGCCATCCAAAGGTGGTTTAGGTTTAATCTTTGTTTAATGAATAATACAGCGCTTAACATTTATAGCCTGTATATACCGGCGTACCCAATTTGAGAACGGGTAGAGAAGGATGGGTATGAAAAATATATAGAAGCGCCCGAGCCTGTCTAGTCTAAAGTAATTAAATGCAGGGGGAACGAGGGGAGTCCGTGGTACCAACGTTGAGATTCGATTGGAGGGGGAGAATTACGAGAGAGACGAGAGCTGGATGAAAAAGATAGAAGGGGAAGGTAAGAGGAAAGTAGAGGGGAAAATCTGGATGAGAAGGGGCAGAGGAAGAGAGGGCGTTCCTGGAGCCACTCCCCACGTTATCCGGAACTGCGCGCCCAGACTCCGCAGGAGGGTCCCGATCAACTCTCGTATCGTTCTTCTTCTCTGAACGCACATCGTTATTTTATTTACAAGGATAGAAATAACGCTGTAACATTTCATCGAGAAGTTTGGCACACCTGACAATTACAAGGGTTGAATTCTGACTGAAAAACTTGGAATTGAAAATTGTTTTTATAACATTCCTTTTCTCATGCATGCGTCTGATATCGTGTAATACTATCGGAGTAACGGTATAATAGTGAAACCATTACCAAAATTGACATTCGCGTAGGTGGACTAATTAAACCAGGCCGCGATGACTATAGATTAATCGATCAGTTATAGTTTTTACTGTTCAATTTATTACGGAGATGATTGCCAATCGATTGATTTTATTTTACTGACCAGATACGGGCTTCGAAATGATGAACCGCAACCCACGAGCATGACATCGGTAATATACGTGAGGTACCTAATCAAGTAAAACGTACCACCACCGATGTTTTTGCTCTCAATGTTAATTCAATTTTTTTTCTCCTCATATTTCAAATCAACGTAAGTAGAAGTTTCTGAATTTTTTTCAACCCGTTAAACTGCCAGTTGAGGTATCGAATAAAAAGTAAAATATATGTCTACGAAGACAGATCTGTATGGGGATGTTGCCCGCAGGGGTCCTCTTTCCGCGTATAATTATAGTTAGTTTGTAATATCGTCGTGTTTAAGTTTATGTTTATGTTAATAACGTCTACAGGGTGCGGCTGTACACCCAGGTGCAGAGAGTCCCGCTTATGTTGGAAAACTACCACTACCTTGTCCGAATTATCGTGTACCTACAAATTACTGCCTTAATTTTACAAGGTTTGTGCTCAGCGTGCGCTCCCAGTAAAGAATGAATTAATAATTCCCGTACACATCCCTCGACATCGTTCTTTAGAACGCGGAATTGTAGGTATAGAAATTGAATTTATTTTACACTGTAATAACAGCCATAATGTGAAGAGATGAATGGAATTATAACAGTTTTAAAAGTTCTGAAAACTTACCGGTTTCCAAATCAATGGTGTACGGAAGTCCAGCCCATGGATCGACATCCTCGGTTCGGTTTTTTTCAACATCCTTGGCAATGGCATCCTGAAATAAGCAGGCACAAATTTGATATTTTCAATCCGTAACCATCCGAACCAATCATGGTTCCAAGTTCGATTCGCTCATCTCCTCTCCACCTCTAATTTTTTGGAAGCCTAAAAAATTGCACCGAGGATTCGATACCCTCGGATTTTCACTAAGAATAAAAATAAAGAAATCCACGTCCGATGCCCCGTCTACTCATCGAAGCAGGGTGGGTGTGGAAAGTGCAGTTAAAAGATACGTGACACTGCGTTGTCGTTAGAGCTCATCGTCGTAGACAATCTACCCTGACGGGCATCTCTGCACGATATGACGAGTCAGCAGCAGCGGGAGTAGAAGCGGAATTGGGATAGCATGGCAAAGGTAAATTGTCGTTGCGTCTTCTTTCGTTGTTCGTTATAGTGATCCTGCAGGACCTTGGCGAGACCCTTTCGGGGACTTATAGTACGTACGTTGAAAGTTTTGTATACGAGTGGTGACGGGGATGATTGCAAGTATTGTTATAGACTCGTCACTCGGCGTTCAACGTAGGCCCGGGAGATCTTCTTCTCGTTCAACAATGCATCTCAAATGCACATCTTATGCACCCTCTGAAGCACCATACGGTACGTTCTTTCCCTTTTGCCTAAGCTTCGAGGCTTTGCCAGGTAATCGTTTGGGCCAATTAACAGACGAGCCGCACACGCGACACGTAGGTGTACCGTGTACAATACGAGAAAAGGATATTTTCATCGCTTCGTAACACAGCTGGTTTGAAAAGTCAGAATACCAAGTCATGTTTTGGACGGGAGGTAAAATGTACAAAGGTACCTGTCACATTCCATATATTTTTATCCACGGTTCATCCAACGTAAATGATCCAAAGGTATACGCGACTGAATTTTTTTACAATCGTACTACGTCGCGAGAAATAAAACACTGCGATATTTGCTGTTCGATTAGGAAAAACAAATCCCGGCATAACGTTTATCGCGTTATAGCTCATCGGCTTCGATAAATTTGATCATGATCCGGAAGTAGAATCCACATTATACTTTTGATAGTCCAACTTACACTAGGTATAAATTTTACCTACGAATTGACCTTCGTGACCCCAACGAGACCCTGGCCGCGGACGCGTACACGCCTATACACCGCGGGACTGTAGTGAAATGAGTTTAATGAAAACAGCATTGTGTCGTGACCATTAATCATAGCCGGGTTCCGATACCATCCATCCGACCGTGATGTATTGTTGCGTGCCGACCGCGGCCCTGGAGGGGTTTTTGAATACGAAACCACCCTCGGATACTCAGCTCACTCCCGCACTCCGCGGTCCGCCTTCACTCCGCCACTCCGCCACTCCGCCACTCCGAGTTTATATAAAGCTCTTCGACTCTGCGAGGCGCGGAGGGCCAGCTCTTTGACTCTCTCGTTATATTGTAATTACACCACGAATTCATTACCAGAGATCAAAGCCAACATGAAAACCGCGGCCACTTACGTATAACGTATACTGTATTGTACATACAAATAATGCGTACATTACGTGTGACCCTGAACGCATTATCGATGTGTTTTTCGCTCTAATTAAACATATTCATTTTTGTTTTTCTTTCTTTCTTTCTTTCTTTCTTCTGTGGTTCTTCGATATATTTTGTTATTTGATATTTATTTATTCATATTTTGTTTTTCACGCTGTGATAACTACAGCAGCTCGCATATCGAGTTTGTAATATCTTTCATTATATTATTGTGTTGTTATATTAAATGGGATTGTGATCTTATGATCATTCCGACTCATATAATCATTATTATTATTATTTTATCTTCATTTAATTCTTCATCCGTTCTACAATGGAGGTCTCTGTCATCGACGAACAGACGGTCAGACATTTCTGGCATAGCTCTCAATTAAGCGGGCAAGCTGACTCTCCGGCTGTCACTATATAGCCGGCCGACGCGCTGCGGAGCAAGAAAGCGAAGAAGTAGACGAAGAAGAAGATGACGAACTTTACGAGGCCACGGCGAGCGGTTCGTAGTATACGACGAACGTTATAACCCACCTCAACCTTCGTCGTTATAATATGAATACATATAAAATCAATGCCATCCGTTCTTTGAAACTCTGACATGCGTTCATCCCCTGTACATATGTGACGCGCACACATTGATTAGTTTTAAAAGTATGCGTAGACCATGCTCAAAGCCATATCCAAAGCTGCAAAATGGTGCCAGTCACGGTTCTCCGATCCCCCAAACGCCCTCCTGCCAAGAGCTGCGCGAGCCTTGTCATACGATAGGCCACAGCTATAGGGCGAAGGTCCTACGTGCTTTGACTTGGTATCAGTTGGGGGTGATATAACCGACCACCATTCCAATCTTTGTCGTCCACCGCTCCGGCTTAACCTCCCTTGTCGTGGAAAATGAACGTATACAAGCGAGCAGCGGCTCGCGAAATTCAATCGCGGTGGTACATAACATGCCGCATTATACATACTATACCGGAACGATGTTTGATCGAACCTGGATTATAAAGGCAAGACATTGGTTCGTAACTTTTAAGTAGGGGGGCATTTTTAGGTTGTTGATGATTCAAGTTCTCCGACATGACGGAATCGTTCTTCCCTCGATTTATTCTGCATTAGACTCACCGGGTTCTTTGCGCTACCCCGGCTCATGTTTTCATGATTTGAAACGGCTCTCGATGAAGAAGAGTAGGAAATGGAATTGAAGAAAAAAGAAAAAAAAGGATCTCGTAACCCACCCCTGATGGTTCGGGATTTCGCTGAGTGGAAACAACATAATCCAGCAATTTCGCATGAGATGTGACGTGAGAGTTTGGATATACCTACACGTTATATTGAAATCGTTTGCGCGCGCGGATCATTTCTCCTGATGCACTGTAATAACACTCAGCCAGTCTGCGTTTCGATACGAGTGGCGCCTGCTCGAATTTTAGGGGATTGCGAAGCAGTAGGGAAAGATGATGGACGAGAAACATGGACCAGTTTCGGGTTCCCTCCAATGGGAAGGGAGCTGGTAGTAAAGGTATTAATGGTTCTACAAATTGAAAACGGGAGTGGGCGTTGGGATCGGGACTCTTTCCTCTTTTTGTCTATCGTGTTTCTTGTTTCCTGCTGGCGCAGCATCCTTCGACAAAATGGCGGTCGTAATTCTGGTATCAACTATTTTCTTACATAAATACAATGCACATGCAATCATTAAATATTCAAGTTTTCATCCAGATGCAGGTTTTATCAGCCCAACGCAGAGTGTTATTGTTTCCAAGACGATGATGATATGGAAGGAGGATCGATCGGGATCAGGACCTTTTTTTTTTCATAATGGCAGCGTTTTTTCTTGTTTGTTTTACCATCTAAACATAGCACATACGAGCTTAGTTAGACCTTGTCTCGTCTTTGTTAAATCTTTAGTTTTCTTTCTGATCGCGGTTAGTGATATTTGAAGTCTGTAAAGCAGACTTTTCGACGTCGGCGTCGGCGTCGGCGTCGGCGACTGGCACTAGCACAAAGGTTCAAGAACTTTGTGAACAATGCGTTATACGCGAAGTATAGAGGGAGATCAGGGACTACAGCTCACGTATCTTAGAGCAGAAGAGTAAATGAGAGAAAACATCGAATAGAAGAAGAGAAAATCATAAGAGGTGGAGGCTGTGTGATGGGCGACCCGCCCAGCCAGCCGCCGCAACGTCATCCTCGGGGTCCGCACCCCCTGAGGCCATGCCAGAACAAGGCAGCGATACGCGGCTACGAGCCAACTGAACTCAACATCACATCTTCCTTCTTCTTTAGGCGTTCCGTGACTTCGCCCTCATCATATATACATGAGCAACGCGAGTTCTATGTATCGATACGTCTACCGCAAATGATACACTAATGCATGTATAGTTACCCACAAGAATAAAAAGAATAGTCCAAATTTTAGAGACACGTTTAAAAAATAGAAAGAAAAAAATATCGTCGCGGCAAATCATCCTTCCGGAGATTCAAATCTGGAGAACTGACGTTTCAGTTCGAGGACTGAATTTGTGAAACGATATTATAGCCGTAGGTAGGTATATACGTTCTCAAAAATATATGATTACCACGTTCCGTTTGGTTCGCTCTGATTGTTCTTAAAGATACGAATTACCGATTACAAAACTTGAGACAGGTACGGAAGGGATATTAAGACGACTGTGCAGAGTGATTAATACACCGCACACAATATATAACGAACGGTTACAATCGACGGACTGAAATCGATGGTAATTAATTGCCTGCGACTTGTTCTGTGATTGAGAAGAAAGAAAAAAAAAAAAGAAAAAATCAAAAAGGAATCGGTATACAAAATCACTGCACGGAGACGTGTATGTATAGTGATTAATGAACAAACGCGGTTATGCAGAATAAAAATCTATGGTCAGATCAGACGATGGAATAAAATAAATATCACGATCGAGGTATAATATAAAACGTGCGGAAAACCGATATACATGAGATAATAGTAAAAATATTTTTTCCTAAACCTTTATAGAAAGTTATATTATCTATATCTGCTGTACTGCAGGAATTACTGTGATTACGAACGGAATAAATCGAGCGGAATAGTCCGCGCTGTTAATCAACTTGTTATAATTGCAGTTCACGATCGTAAATTATTTTTCCGCATGTTATGGGCCAACGAACAACGATCGATTTACAGTTGCAGCTAGGTATGTATAATATACATACCTATATATTTAAAACCTGCAGCGTTTAATTCATTGTTTAAATAAAATTATAATATTCTCATCACACTGCTAATGATATTGCTATACTTTGATACATATTCTGTCCGCTGTCGTACTGCAGAGGAAAAAAGGATCAAAAATAAATAAATGACTTACTTGTATTTCTGTAGAATTTGTCGCTTCGAGTGCCTTCAGTTTTTCGAATTTTTCATTGGGTTCTTCCGGGTCTGGATCGGTGGGGGATGAAACCCCTTTGTCACTGACAGAGGCGGTGGGGTCTTCCAGAGTGAATCCAAGATCCACGTCTTGCTTCCATAGGACCTCAATCAGATCCATGTCCTGTAAATATGAAAATTCAAGTGACGATTACGCTGTGAAATCGTATATAAAGCTGCTTATTTTCACGATATCGAGCTGATCACTGCGATCCGAGCAATTCATCCTCGATTAAGTTTTTCTTCGATATCCTGCACGTAATAAAAGGACATTCTTTTCAACGGTTATTGGGAAAATATCATTCTTCATTTTATACTTTCTAATCCCACGATCTGATAATAGAGATCTATAGTAATAACACAACGCCGGGTTGTAGATTTATCGGACCTCGGTTGGTTACTAGGTGTATTATAATTGTCACTGTGCGCGGATCGTTAAAAAAACCAAAAACAAAATAAATAAATAAATAAAAAAATAATCATTCGAGAGCTGAATTCAGAGACGTGAATATATATATATTCAGCCATGAAATTGGCATTTCTAATTATCATCCCAACATTAAAACCGGCCATAAAGTTATACTCTTCAATTAATCAAACCATATCGCGACTTTCATAATTTCACATAATTAATTCTAATTTTTATCAACGGCGACCTATACGGGTCCGCCATTTTGCGCGGGGGTTGCGTGCCCATCGTATAAGGCACAGGGTACGTAAAGTTGTTTCTAGGCACATATTATAGATTACACGAAAGCGCATGCGTGAATTAATCACGTCGTATGTAACAAACTTCAAGTATACATATATATATCTATATACTATTGTCATCACGTGTGCGATCAGTTACGCATGCACAGTAGATACGTATGTATATCCTTGTCTTACTTACATTCGATTAACTTTACGCCTTCACGGTTCGGTTAAAGGGGAGACATTTTCGACCGAATAATATTATAAATTCCGAAGCACCAGAGTCGTCAAACGATTAAAAATAAAACTTTCATTCCAAGTGTCTTTGTAGGTGGTAGAAAAATAATGATCATGAATTTTGAAAATGATACACAAAAAAAGGGAAAAAAGAAAAAAAATTGGGCGAATGGTCGAAAGAATCATATTTTATGCTTTATAAGCAGAAAATAATTCTGTAGATATATAGGCGTATACAAGGGTGGTGCGGTACTTTGTGCATTTTATTTTAGTATAACGATACCCGATGGGAATCCCTCGATCTTACAATTAGAAAAAGGAAACGTTGTTCGATCTTATGAAAAATTTACAATCATCGTTAGAGCTGCTGCATCAGTCTTTTGATTGGCGGTTAAAACCACCCGACCGTGTAATTATCTGAAATAGTTATTATCGTCATAGATCGCAAATTAATCAAGTTTCTGAAAAATACGACTTCCGTTTCCGCGATGACGATAATCCGCTATTTTATTCGACAAAGCATATAATATACCTAAAAAACCAATAGTCAAATCCATAATGTAAATGAGGTCATAGATCAGAGGGATGAATTAAATTTTCACTAAATTCAAAGATCGATATAAATAATCAAAATCGGAAGCTCATTCGGGGCAGCTGCACGCTGGTCGCATGATACAAATTATCTGACCTCTGAACCTTTCCCTATGCTTCCAAGGGTTGTGGATAATGGGCGTCTGCACTGCAGTAGGAATTAATATAAAAAAGTCATATTTAAACGCCGTGTGTGTGGTATATAGGTATATCGATATAATAATATGCGGTACCAGTATACACGATGTTATACATGTGAGTATAGCTGTTACAAGTAATTCAACGATAATTAGTCAATTTGTTGAATTCGTTATAGCATTCTGGACTCGTTACCCAATCTCTCTGAAATTTTCCTCGCCAATTTAGAATCGTTTTCGAAAGTGCAATTAGATCATCGCGTCATCATATAACACTTATAATCCCCTCGCAGAGCTGATCTCGAGCTTGAGAAAAAAACAAATAAAAAAAAAATTCGTCGCTTTCCACGGCCATTAAAATGAAAATGAGAAAATTAGTAACGTGAGTTATAAAACATGATCGTGTCTCCATAAGCTGTTATACATATTAATTCCATTTCTATATTATATTTTCGTGCCGCACTGCAGGTCGTCATAAATTTTTCAGATAGGTACGATATAAGTGCATCGAACGATACTTCGTACCGAAGAGAAAAGGTACTCTCGAAATTGGAGGAACAGGACGAGCTCCGGGTCGCCGTAAGGGAACCGACAGGTCAGGGATGGGCGCGGCGCGAGTTTGTCCCGCTGTGAAATTCAACATGGCCGCTCACACGCGCGCCACCCACGCCTCGGCGTCCCTGTAGATGCCGCAGCGTCCGTCCAGGTTCACATTATATTGGTCCCCGATTTTTTTTTTTTTTCTTTTGTTTTTTCCCAAAGAAATAAGACAGTATTTTTTCAACAGCCTGCAGATCATTTTCATCCCATGAATCGATTTAATGACGCGATTAAGTTTCACTTCTCTGCGCACCAAAAATTCAAAGATTTGGATCACCGGAAGTCAGAGACGGATCAAAATTAAGGGAGGGAAAGTATAGTAGCGCGGATATGGATCGAAGTTATATTATATGTAGATAAAACGGAGGTGTGAGAAAAGAAATCTTAATGTGTGTGTAATGTACACATGTATACACAGTGTCATACTTTTATATGATATATCAATAGATGAGCAATTACATAGCGATAATAGGCAACGATTTATCTGGCATCTCGGTTATGTACTATACATATAGACGTGCCGAGAACTTAATGATTTTGTTTTTTCTATAATGCAGTTGGTGTATTATGAAGTGTTATACATACGTGCATGAAAAGTTGACGATTATATTTGGACAATATAAATCGATTTTTGATGATCGACTATAATATGTACCCTGCGCTCTCTGCTGGTTTACTAAGGTATAAATAGATCGTTTCGGCATCACGTATTCGCCGATCTTACGTTACACACTATTATTCGAAATTATTCCCGCGTAGGATCAGGTTAGTTCTTGGCTCGTCTCATCCCGTGACTAAATCTGAATATTCACGGTTTCGCTTCAACGTTCGAGTCGAGTTAGTGGTTATAACAGACAGCAAACTAATTCCAGGACATTTCGCTTCAGTTCTGGGAAAACCCTGGAGCAGAGCGTGCGTTGAGAGGAATAAAAATTCTTCAACTTTTTCCCTAGCTGTACGATTGTAATTGCAGACGTTGTGTATTACCTATATACAGTTCTACATGATCCGGGCGTAGGATATTCTTACAGAAAAAAAAAAGAAAAAAATAAAAAAGGAAAAAAGAAATAAAGAAATAAAGAAATACAAATAAGTGAACGCAATCGATTCGATATCGCATTCGAAAGACGAAAAAATTCGTCGCTTTAATATATAAGATTAAACATCCTGCAGCTCGATTAAAAAGAAATTCAATCATTGATTTCACCCGTTCGAATTATAATTAGCGAACATTCGTGAATTATTATAGTTTAATAGCTGAGAAATGTCGAAGTTGCATGATATCGGCTAGATATCGTGATGCAAAGCAGCTTTTGCAGAAGAAGAATTGAGAAGCGTAACAGATTGTATTTATTTAAATTTCACCAACATCGTCATCGCATCGTCATTAAGATTGTTACCTATGTACTATATATAATGCAATGATATAGGATTGCGCAGCAGGTATACATATAATGATATTAATGATAATAATAATAATAATGTGATGTTTATTCGTGCACCTGCGGTGAAAGCGAATGCGCCGCGTTAATATCGTCGCGGTGTTTTTTATAGAAAATTTGTATAAAAAGAAAAGTCAATCTTCTCGGTGTCGCGGGTCTCATTGTAATCCACGGCGGTATGGCACGGTATGGTCAGTGTAGCATCAGATGAGAAACTTTGAAATTTAAATTCGATACTAACTGGGTCGACAAATCGATTCACGGGCTAACGATCACCGCGCGACGTCGCACGCAGACAATGATTGTATTCCATAGAAGTCAAATTACGGTATATATACCTACCTACCTACCTACCTATCTAGTCAAAACTTTTGGATGTATATAAATGGGTGTTACATGGGTATATATGAAGAATTTTATATCCTACACGATCAAGTCCCTTTCAGGCGTTGGTTACATACGCGCGGCCGGACACTGAATTATGGAGGATAATTCGGAGATTCCGAGAAATCCAACTTCTGCTTTTGGACCCGAAGATCACATGCGGATACTAAGACTATATGGCCTTTGATTTTTTTAAATTTTGGGGTAAAAAATCAACATTTTTTTTTTGCAGTCTCTTCACGTTTTCTTATGTATCTTAACCCCGGATTTCGAATCTGCTATCTAAATTGATCTATGTATCGAAATGATCGAGTTATCGCCAATTTTTCACTTTTTGGAGCAGAAAATTTGAGATATTATCTCGATGGGATAAATTCGTAGCTCAATTTAGTCGACGGATTCGTATTCCGCAGATCAAAATACGTTAGAAAAGTGTCACACGATCGATTTTAAAAATACTTCATTTTTGGCCCAAAAATTGAGATTTTTCAAGGACTAAAGCGTTTCATTTATTCCTGTGATTTTTTAATTAGGATATTATGAATTGGGAGTATGAAACTCTAAAAAAAAAATCCATGCAATATAGGATTACAAGTATTATCAGATTATGCTGATTATAATTCCTATCGACTGTTGCAGTATAAAAAAATTAGGTATAATACGCTATGTAGATATTTCTCACGGTATTTATTGTCGCCTCAATGAATATTCCATTCAATCAGCAACAATATAATACTCAGTTTGTTTAAAGAAAGAAAATATAGCATCGCAAGAGAGCAAACCGTTATAACTGCAGCACAGTGCAGTTTCCCTGTATTTTATAATTACTACACTATTGTTATTTCATTGCGATAAAACAGCGGATCTTTTCTTTTTTTTCCTTACTGTATCAATAAAATTCTCATCAGACCATAAAGACTGCGGTATTTATATGTATAATTTTTGAACGCTGTCATTCAAGGGTTGATTTTGTCGAAAATCCGGTTTCAGAAATTAGTTATACAAAAGTGTCTATAACCCGTAGCAGTAAAAGATGTACCTGAATATATCACGTTGTCCCTAATCCTTACAAATTGGTTGGTAATCTTGTTATAGTATTGGGAAGTGGGAAGAAAAAAAAATATAGTGAAGAAACCAGCCGTCTTATATATTGCAATTCTTTTTTCTACAGGAAACGCTGATAATTGCTTCTAGAAAAAGCATGTGCCGGTACCTAAAGACACTGGCATCGCTGGTTTCGACCCTCGCCATTTTTTTTTTCTGTACGGTAGGAATAGCAAATATAATGAAACCCTTCCACAGCCTCTACGCCTTTGGCTTCTTTTGGCATTGGTTTTTCTCCTGCACCTCCCACGACTCCTCGAGATTCGGAACTCTGACTTTTCTGCGATGCGGTATTTAAGAAAGACGAATAGTATAGAATTTGCCCCTAATGGATCGACTACCGTTAGGGTTCTACTCCGACATTATCCCTGATTTCCACGCCAACCTCTTTGACATACAAATATATACTGACCCTATACACCTGCACCGTAGGAATAGATGAATTATCCACTTTGCATTTATATCTATTCCGATAAATTCGTAATGCGCACCTTATTCGTTCAGTTTTTTTCGAATTTATTTTTCCGTTGTTTGTTTTTGGGGAGATCGTCAGCAGAGTCTTGGAAGTATGAGGAATGACAAGAATGATCAGGTGCAAATATCCTATAACAGGTGATATTTTGAACGGATGAAAATTAAGAAATTTTTCGGATATTCTAAACATTTCCGCTGGCGCGTTTCTGACGCAACCTTTTTTGGATACGACTACACAGCGATTATCGAACGGAGTGTTCAAATTCCTCCGGAATAACTACATAATCCTTATGGAGATCCCCTGGGATTGTAAGTAAGTCTTGACTGCGGCCAGCAGCTAAAGGAATTTGTCCTGGATGTATAGATACGCAGCTCTGCGAAGACGAAGACCAAAAGGAAGGAGACGAAGTAAGACGAAGGCAACGGATACTGAGAGGCGGAGGTAATAAGGCGCTTATCGGAGTATCGGAACAGCGGGGGTTCCTGTCTGACTTTAGACTCCCAGCACCCGACAAACCCGAGAAAACCCGATCATCTAACTACCTTCCAAAGATTTTAC
Organism: Athalia cordata; assembly: GCA_963932425.1. Classification (NCBI taxonomy): domain Eukaryota; kingdom Metazoa; phylum Arthropoda; class Insecta; order Hymenoptera; family Athaliidae; genus Athalia; species Athalia cordata. Next base: position 20,767,187 of record OZ010625.1, read on the forward strand.
TCCACACATACGTTACCATCATTAATATACATATGTATATAGTTCATATCCCCCTAAAACCCGTTCGAAAAAAAAGAGCACGAATTGAAGATTTTGTGACACCTAATTGTTCCAAAAAAAAAGTAAATTCTAGCTTCCAAGGCGGATCTATATATTATATAGGTCTGAGAAAATTTTCCGTTAAATTTTTATCTATATCGGTAATCCGGTAAGCCGAAATTTCTTGATTTCTCTGAGGTAACAGCAGCACGGTTTGGAATGAGGATTCGGAGGGGCAGTTGGTCCCTAAGTTTCACCCTTGTTCGCGGTTATACATAGAAGTCCGGGAATCCCCCCGAGGATACACGCTTTCTTTCCCCTCGCTATATACCAAACCATATATATATATACGTATACAACATCCCGCGGGATCATTAATCAAATCCCTCTTTTCCCCTCGTTCTTTAACGGCGCCCTCGCCTCGGCCGCGTTCTCCAGGCACGGTAGAAGCGGCCGCCATTATGGAGCGGCGGTTGCGTGCGCGACGCACTAATTAAAACCGGGAAATAAATGCTTTATATTTTCAAGCCCTCTCCACCACTCGACGCCACGATGAAAAGAAGAAGAAAGAGAAGTATAGGAAGACGAAGAGCCCTCTGAACCCAAACGGTCTGCACGAACCGTAAAAATGGAGAGAACAAAACTCCGAAATTGTTCCATATAACCGCACGCATCCGCCAATTAAATCGCAGCTACCGATTTCAATGGTCATTCGAATATTTCGGATGATCATTGCACTCGTCACGACGCGTTCGATCTTTTAGTTTTTGAATATACCCAATAAAAGCGTTCGAAGTTTTCAATTACACCCTGTTAAAATGCGTGCCAAAGGGTTTCTGCGGTCTGGGACTGTCGACGAAAACAAACAAACAAACAATTGCGTGGGAAGGGACCATGATCTATAGTATATTTTACGACAATCCGTTACCAAGGTAGTTTTCAACTTGAAGTTTGGTGAATTTGAGGGGCGACAGTGGAGACCACAAGCAACTAGCGACTACAATATACATATATAATACGATCCTTTCGGAATAAAATCCGTACCTGCTCGTCACAGAGTTCCTAGTTCCATAAATTACTTAGCATTCAAGATATTCACGTATTTAAGAAGATAGTTGGACATTTTGCGGTGAGACGGACTAGTGAGTGACCGCTAATGGGCCCCAAGGGTGCCGTTGAGCAAACGCCCACATCCATTCTTCTGTTCTTCCGATCTTTTCTTCGATTTTCTCTTTTCGCTTATAGATCCTTTGGTTTTTCAAAGCCGATGCTAGAGAGCCACATGCAAATCGACTTCTCATTCGCGGTTCGTATATTTTCGTTGTATAATTAACTCTGCAACGACGTTCGTGATTGGTTCCAAAAATTCGGACAGTTATAAACGTCGTTTTCTTAGCTGTTTCAACATTTTCTTTCGCGACGATTATAATCGGTTAGAAAATTATGTACAGTGAGGTGAGTTCGACGCCTGCAAGCCGGCATCTTCTCGAGCATGCGATATCGCACGTCGTCGCGACGTCCCGACGCCGTCCAGTTATATTTTTTATACAATAGGTTATATATATCTATATACATATATATCCCAGAGTTTGAGTTGTCCATTTCAGGACCCTTGAGGTCCCTTTCATCAAGTCTGTCGTTAAAGTTCTGAAGAATATTCGTATATCTGATAATCAGTGGAGTACAGGTACAGCATTCTTAAAAATAAATGAATAGATAAAGTCAATATAAACTGTTCCACCACCTCGCGAGTTTTGAGTGACGTTTACATAGAATCTCAGTACCTATAGGTATAATATATTTGAATATATATAATTATTAGGTTCGGTACGGCATAATATATAGTGAATTAAAAAATTCTATACTCGCATACAGCTTTATGTGGTCCTGCAATAATTCAATGGTTGAATTGTATATATTTTAATATTATACGATCTCAAGTCCGGCCATTGTCTGAAGTTATATAAAACGTATCTATATATACATGTATACATAGGTGTATATACTGTATGTGCAGATGTATCGGTAACGGCTAAACTCGCGCCTCGAATTTCCTTGGAGATTGAGTAGCGATCGTAGAAGTAGGGAAGATCCAATCACTGAAGGACCATTCTTTAACCGATAAGAAAGACTATACAGCTTACGTAGGTATAGATGGGCGCGTATAATATATAGAGATATAAGGTATATCGGTTATGTATAGGTATTTAACTACGCGTTGCAGGTTCTTTCTATGTATACGTATTACACCGCGATAAGGCGTCTCGAAGGGACCGTCAAGCGGTAGCTGCAGAGTTGAGAATTACAAGACCTTCTGCATGGTCTGTACATGTAAGAGCGACAGAGAAATAAAAAGAAGAAAGAAAAAGAAAGAAAGAAAGAAAAAAAAAAAAATTATAGGAGAGAGAAAAAAGATGGGAAGAAAAGAGTGAGAAAGGGCGAAATGGAGAAGCGCGAGGGTTGCTAAGAAAAGATCATTAATCAACCTGCAGCTTCGGTCGGTCCAATCGCGGCTCGCCTTCTAACCTATCGTTCCGCTATCGGGTTTCCCCCTTTTTTATATCCCCCACCCGCCTGTTTCCCCTCGGCACCCCGCGGGATTCTGTTCTTCGGCGTGTCTTATCTCAAGATCGAAATATAATGTAATATCCGCAACCTGCGCGAGAGATCGTGATACGCATTATATACCTATACACTTTATAAGATGTACAATATTTTTTTATTTTTTTTTCATACATTTTCTTTTTCAAATTTCCGCGTAAACTTATGCCATGGGTTCCGGATTCTACTATCGCGGTGGATTACAGATATCCTGATATCTCATTACTAGATAAATAGAAAAATTTTGATTTTCTATAAATATAATTCCGATATAACGTCAAACAGCTATAAGTTCGCGCGATAATAGGTACATGGGCATAGGTACGCCCTCGATTCGATCTGTACGTGTCTAGAGAAGATTGGGTCCTTGGATAATAAGTTACAAGATATATAACGCGTTTATTATACGTACCCATACATATAGGAATACATCGTATCATATATTTATGCTGCAGCATGAATTCTGTATCTTCAACAGCGATCGCCGTCGAAGGCGTTGCTGCAGCAGTCGGTGGTCTTAGATCATATTATTGTTCATTTTCACATTATAACATTTATTATATACGCTATCAAATAAACCGTACATAATCTTTAATCCGGTTTACACATTCCGGCGATTAGTACCTAATATACTATATATGCATGAAACATGTTCCGAATATACATAATGAGGACATATATACATGTGTACGCATGGCATGTGTCGTATATACCTACAATATCTGCAGAATATTAAACGCCATGTACCAATAAGATTTTTTAATTGGAATGTAAAGAAAAAATAATAAATCGATGCTGGCTCGCGAGCAAACTATATAAATATAGATATACGTATGTTGGACAGTGCTTTATAAGTCGTGAATATATATTTGTAAAGATATATAATAAAATTATATACGTTCGTATATACCATATAGACCATAGAATATATATAGGTATGAATATACATATACGTGCACTGGTGTATAAATCAGTGTGGATAATTAACCAGTAATCTTAATCGGTTCTAATTATGGTCCTTATAATTATTATACTGACAATGGGTACGTGCATCAGGTATATAATATAGCAGCAAAAACTTTTATATAAATATAAATTGACTACGTCACGCATCACCCGTACATTATATGTTCCACGTGTATTGTATATACGATAATGTATTAAAACTTGGTGTAATAAACGATCATCGCGCAACGTAAAAATTAAAATTTATACATACGCATATTGAGGTATGTGTATAATATAAGCATTTTATATTGTTCCCGTATATAAGATTTGTCTATATAGTTATTATATCAAAGAGCGGATATGTATAAGGTATCCACATGCAGAGATAGCTGTGGATAGTTGTTGCAATATAGAGATCGCGATGGAGGATATTAATATGATAATTAGTGCAGGAGCGAGGAATAAGACTTAGGAGAGTGCATGCAGGAGAAAATACAAGAAAATAGTAAAGCGAGGGAGAAAGAGAAAGAGGTAGAGAGAGAGAGAGGATTACGAGCGCGTTTAGTCCCGCGGTCGGAGAACAGCTCAAAGCTTATTGGAGCCGGTTTCTGATTGGCCAACAGCTACAACAGCATGGCGGTTTGTATTCGGCGCCGCGACGGTCCGGCGTCCCGACGCCTTATACTTCGGTAAAATATATCAACCGCATCTGGTATTCGCGGGGGTATAATACTACCGGAAATTGAATTCCGATACCTTATACACACTACAGATATATAACCGCGCGAGAGATTTTTTTCTCCTTTTTTTTTCTTTTAGGTATTGCTTGCGACTCCGAATATCGCGTTTATAATATTATTATATACACATCGTAGAAACAGCGAAAAAAATTACACCTGACGTGATATTTCCCTAAAAGTATAATACATAAAGATATTTTTCGTCAAATTTCTGGAGTTGTAAGAATTCAATTTTTCAGCACGTATACGTCAGTTGTTAAAGGCGTAATCATCAATGATTTGCTCGGATGATTTTTACAAAATTTTCAAACTTATATACATGTATACGTGTATAAATTTATTTATAGATCAATCTACTGCTCCTCCTGCACCGAAGGAACGAAAAAGGCGTTGATATTGTTGAGAAGAGAAGACCGGTTTTTCTCCCTCCATATAGACTCGAGTCCGACTAATTACAAGATTCCAGCCAATCGCTCTAAAGGCTTCGTCGAAAATAATTCTTCCCGAAGCTCTCGTTCGGATGGCTGTTTACAGCTGCGGTGCAGTCGCCATTATCTTTATATATATAAAATACATACAAGACATATACGCTGCAAATGGAAGAATTATCCTAATTTTCCTTTGTATAATGTGCGACTAAACGATCTAAAAATTTTAGATAACACGAGACAAATTCAAAAATTAAATTGCAGTAAAAAAATATCAATTTTGCCCCTGAATTATATAAAAATGTATTATACCTATCTTGGGATCTTTCGCAGTCGTTGTATACGTATAATATACCTAAAAAATATTATATCTCCTGTGGCACACCTGCAGCACGTCGATCTCTTGGGAGTCGCGCGCATCAGGAAAATCCACGCATCGATCACACCGATAAATCTTTACGCTGTCAAAATATTTCTCAACGTTATGTTTGCACAAATTTTACGGTCGCTCGGTCATAAGCTCTGCATGGATAGGGCATATTCCGGCCAATGCACATAGATACGCATGGGAATTATCATATATATATGCATATACATAGCACTTGCAGTGACGTATGCGTGTTTCAAAAATATTTATAGTACCCATGTATATATGATATGATTTTTCATATTTAACACATCGCACGCCGTACCTATATTATAGAGGAAAAAATTTCGCACCGGCTCTATATAGGGACAATTCGATTAACTGGTTCATAAAAGCCAAAAAAAATACATATCTGATCGGACGAATATATCTGCGCAGTCACCCATGTGAATTTTCTATAAAATATAAAATTTAGAGAAATTTAATCGAAAAAACTATATCCAGAACTAAACTTATACCTAAGGTTCACCAATAACGCGATGATAAATTCCATCGTTCGTATCGACGCACCTGCGTTTTTTTTAATTTTTTTTTTTATAATTCTCATATTCTACTATATATACGCAGCTATATACCCGATGTACAGGATTTACATAGAATTTTGATCGTTAAATGCAGTTCGCTGGCAGTAGTAGGTACGAGGAGCGTATAACATGGCATAACATGGGCGCAGGTGATCTGGTCGATCCTTTTCCTACGTCGAGGGTGACAAATGAAGACGCGGCATCCTTTTGAAGCCTTCTTACAAACTGCCTATTCTCTGGCAGGCGTGTGTCTCCCTATGATAGATATACCTACGTGCGAACGAGGAGGAGGAGGTAAAAAATACTACGGGATTCAAAAATCTCGCGCGTATAATACGAATTACATATATACATACGTATATTTATGGGGTGTACGCGAGGTGTCGTCATTTCTAAGATCAAATTCGAGGACATACAGATAGATTTTTGAGTTTTTTTCCCCCCCCAACTAATTAGAAGAAATTTCGTAATTTGTGATTAGGAATGTCTATTCGTCAAAATAAGTCATTACATCGTTGCAGAAAAAATGCCAAGTATAATTAAATATATATTATCTCGGAAAAATGGAAAAGAAAATCAATTTTCCTAGCTCACCAACCTGCAGTTTCCTGAGGATCGGTAAATCTTAAAGACGAAGAAGAAGAAGAGAAAAAAAAAAGCAAAACTATTAAAACCTTAGATCCCATACGGAGGATTCCATCCGCTGCACCTTCCGCCCTTTCTCCCTGCTTTCTTCCAAGTTTCACAGCCGAGACTTCAGGGTAGGGAGAGTATCAGATATACATACTATTTCCCTAGTTCGAATATCCTGCGTGAACCATTAGTCACTTCATGGAGCATCTTTCTAAACTTATATATTTTGGGAGGACAAGGAAATCTCCATTCTATCTAAAAGGACGACCATCGGGGGTGGTCGAGGTGTTTATGATAATCCTACAAGATTTTTTCTCTACGGGTCTCCAAAGGTGGTCGAAAACTTGTTATCCTACAACAGGAGGATCCTTACAGGAAAAACTCTTATATGGATACACGTAACAAATATCGCGCACCGAAAATATTATTTTCAAAAAATTACATACAAGACAATTGCGTACCGAATTATACGACTTTTGAATTTTGTTTCTTTCGTTTATCACATAACATGCATATAATTTCAAAAATTATATACATCACATATACAATATGTCTGATTTTAATATACCTTGACTATCTTGCATTTTCTGATCCGCGCGCAGCCTCTGTTCGTTGCAGGCTTCGGTTTCAGAAGAATGACGGACGGATGGGGTGTTTATTGTCGTAAGCATGACACTTTGATAGGAGCATGATGCGAGACCACCTTATTTTTCAAACTAACAACCTGTGGCGATCATGTATTATATTTATAGACTTAACTCAGTTATTTATCTTATCCCTCGTGCCCTGCACACCACGCAACGATTTTATCAACCATATGCCTACTGCAATAATATTGTATATATGTACGTGTAATATCGTCGATAGGTCATCTCTGATGAAGCTTATCGGATGGGCAAATAGCGCATTCAAAAGAACGGGATGGCACGGAGTATCGATACCGAAAGGACCGCTCGGATGCGGAGTGGAGATTCGTCCTTTTCTAAATAAGAAAAAATGATGGTATCCCGTCAAGGATCACGTACTCCGATTTTTTCGAATTTTCGTTTCGTTCAAGTTATTATTTCTTTTTTTTTTTTTAATAAATCTTTTGAATCAATGTCGATTTATTAGTTTTTCAAATCTTTCATTCCTACACACGTGGATTAGACAATTTGACAAACTTTGTAGGGCCTTGAGATACATTATTTATACATAGTAGTTGCATATGTGTTTCGATATCATCTACGATACATGTATACGAGTATCGTCTAATATTGTATACCTTTTACCTTGTAATTCACGTGGCTTGACATAACGTAACTATATATTATTATTACACTTCATTCGCCGACTAATACTCGTTAATGTCGAAATCGAATAGTTTTTTTCTATACACGGAAATAGATTAACGAAAAAATAAATAAATAGATAAGATAGATTTTGTCCCCAAAACAAAAGGAAAAAAATAGGTCAAGTAGCTTAAGTATTTCGAATATTTCCTATACGTAGCAACCATAGCATCGATAGCTTAATTTTCTCATCTCTGGGGATACCTTTGGGAAATAATTCGTTGGTTTTTATTTTTTACTTTTAGTTTAACAATGAAGATAGGTGTTCGATTATTGGGATTTTGATATGAACGCTATGATATGGAAATAAGTTTACATTTTTATCGAGAAATAATTTGAACAACTGTTATACCAGCTGTAGCTACAGGGTTTTTTTGTACGTTGTTTAAGGATAAATAAATCTCTACTTTACCACCCGCAGATCACTTCACGACAATTAGTAAGACGGCGATCTTCGATCCTGAACGCAATTGGCTGGAAGACTTTGGAACGGTGAAAAAAATTATTGTGGAGTACTTGCCAACAATTAAAAAGTTTTTACAAGTTCAAAATTTGTGAAAAAAAAAAACACAAAATTAGTTTATGACGTAATAAAAATAGAAAAATTAGATTTCAGTTGCCCCAGGATCTTACGGGATGAAGAGGTATGGAAAGGCGGATATAAATTTGCGTCACTTCTTCGCAAAACACCAAAAACCGGTTGTTCGTGAACAGTTTTTATGTTTCCTTATAGTTAGTTAGGTAGTTTGTTGGTTTATTTCATTTTTTAGTCTCTACTCTTCTGTCACGCGAATCGAAACGCGAATTGTACGTATACATATTAATACAACCGACGCATTCTATGGTATTAGAGACCGACACGCTTTTTACAATTTTTTTTTTTACCAGTACAGTTTTTAACAGCTAACGTATAATTCTACCGGGGATTTTTTTACAATTTGTGTAAGAAAAATATTCAATTGGTGCATGTAAGAGATCGAGAATTCGATCGACGAATGTTGATATTGACAATCGCATGCTGCCGGCGCAGGAAATCGTAAATTTTCATACCGCGGAAGTTGAAATGTAAACCACTAGCAATTTCGCGCATAGGAATAGGCTACGGCATCCGCAATACCGATTCAGCATAACGTTAATTTCAACAATTGTAATTTTTTATTAAAAAATCAATAACTTGCAAATGAATGCAATTTCATGTCAAAGCAATATGAAAATATTTCTATTTTTTTTTTATCTCTCTTCAAATTATTTCAATCTGCGAATTCAATAGACAACGTTGCGCATTTATTCTTCATTAATTTTTTCCCTAATTATCTCGTAATAAAATTAAAATGATATAACACCGTCTTAGCTGATTTATGATTTATCTACACGGAAATATTCCCTGCATCACACGGTCAAATAATAAATCATAACTAGCATCGGAGACTATTATACTATTATAGAAAACAAAGTACTAATTTCACACTCATACATTTCGACTCTACAGATACGTGCATACATAATTACAACAATAATTATACGCATCATCGATCAGAATACAAATATGCCACGTTCCTATATATATAAGTATACGCGACGGGTTTGGACAAAAAATTGTACAAAAAGAAAACTCGAAAAAAGAACAATTCTAATTTTCATATCGAGAAAAATAGTTCGATCATCATCATCATCCAGGTTGTCTTATTACACATGAACGCATTTGCGTTACGACATGTGCATTAAAATATACGAAGGAAAATTTTCTGCAACCATTTTTATGGAGCTAAATATTTTGTCTGTTCCAAAATATAAGCTCATATTAAAAGGTTCTGTAGTACGGTTATGTAATTACGTACGAGTTATGTAGGTGATAATTGTGAGAAACTATCGGTACGTACTGCAAATATATGCATATAATATTAGCACGTGCGAATGTTGTTTCAATCGCGCGCGGTGAAAAAATGTTTCAAAATTTAATACTTTTTTTTTTTTACTTTTCCATCATGCTTCTTTCTCTTCTGGTTTTTGATAACGCGCGTGTATTACGAATAAAAAACGATTTCAACATATTGCGCAATTTTAATATTATCGATTTAATGGCCATGTCTGTTTATTCAGGGAACGTATGTAGAATATATATGTTCGAGGAGAAGCATGAAAATAGGCCGTAATTATGCGCTCATGATATTTAAAGCACATACGTTGATACCACGATCCAAATGTATATCATATATACATACGTCTAGAAAAGAATACATAACAGATACCTTAATTGGTTTTTATGTACGATTATTTCAAAACTTAGAATCGTTGCGTTTCATATACATGCACGTCGTATATAGAATGCATGATATTTGGATCTACAATACATGCCAAGTACCATTTCATATATATATTTTGTTTCATACGCTTTATCTTCTTACATAATTCTACATCCATAAAATATTCGCATACAGTATTTCATTTCGGTAAAGATATAATTAAAACTTACATTATATACTTATGTAAGAATACGTGTACATCGATGATCATATATAATTCGAAGACGGAGCGACGACCTATCGAGATAGCATATGTAAAAATATTAACCAATCTTCAGATTGTGAGGGTCAAAAGGGAGTAAACTTATATTCAAGTACAAATGATAATTATATACGAGAAAAAGAAAAAACAAAAAAAAGAAACCTGAGGAGAACCTGTTTCGAGACAAACTTCTAATTCTTTTTTTTTTTTTCTTTCTTTATTCTCTCAAGGTTTTTGTTTCGTTCATGAAATACTTTGAAACTCGTAACTTATATTACAGTATGTTTCAGAAATAATAAACCAAATGAAAGACTTAGGTTTGTGGATATAAGTGGGTAATTAGGTACACATAGAGCAAATTATGTGAAATTAACCAAAGGAAAATAAAAGAACACTGAAAAATTAAATAAATAAATAAATAAAAACTTAGTAATAGGTATGATAATACATGATTTGTTTTGTATTCATTTGATATCATAACTGCCAGTACGATGATGATGACAATTATGATTATGATGATGATAACTCCTTCTCCTACTTGCGCTCGATCGTCGTTTGTCTCCACTTTGCAAATATTATACATCTCACAATCAGTCTTAAGAAAATAAAGATCGAAATTTTTTTCTATTGTTTCTATAGTTATACACGTCACAAAATAGATCATATACATAAAGGTATATAGTACGCTTAACAAATGCAGTTTACGGTTAAAAAAAAAAAGTTATATATTCACGAAAAAAATTGCCCGGCAATCATAACCTATATATAGGTAAAGTAATTTTTTCTCTTCAGCAAATTCCATTACTCTTAATAATCAAATCGAGTAAAAGCTCCTCGCGCATGATACCTATTTGGATCTGCTGCGTACTATGCATAAACACATACGAGTATATAATATACTAATATATAAGTTATATATCTCAGAATCCCGGGAAAACGTGGTGTTAATTATCACCATGAAACAGGAAAAACAAAACTTACACAGACGTGGTTAGTCTGATATATATCAAATGAAGTTACGTCATCAGGGACGCATTATGCTATACATAGGTATATAATATTCCATATTTACCTACTAACTGTAAACCAAAATTTTGAGTACCTACATTTCGAAGCGTTTTTATTATATTTAGTTACGAGTGCTTGGCGGCGGCGGGTTGGTGGGGGGCGCGAAATAATCAAATAAATGAAATCGCAGTTGATTTTTCGCATAGAATTATATTTATGTGTACGAGGATTACGCACGCGCGTTCAATTCAGTTAAATTTCAAAAATCCATAGGTAGGCATGGGTGAAAAAGATTTTTTAAGATCTGCCGCACCTTAAGTGCGAACGAGTAGAGGTATATACCGTTTGATCATATCCGCAACGCTTTAATAATTCGTTAGACTTTGACCGGTAAATCCCCGGGGTCTGCGGGGGAAGAAGGGGATAATTATATTGTTTAAGGAAAAAAAAAAAAAAAGAATTACTACAGAAAAAAAACTTTATTGAAGACCGCATACGAAGAGAGAGAAAAAAAAAGAAATACAAAATAAAAATAACTAGGTAAAAGTAATTTCATCGAATAACTATGTACGATAATTTTGCGAATTTATACCCCTCGAGGCATGATTATAACTATAGAAAACGAAAAAAAAAAATGGATAACCTCACGTCTGTTTCGTCCTTCTGTCATTAATTATTTATGAAAATTCGTACGAACATTATATAGGCGTCTTTTCTAACAACATTGAACTTTTTTTTTTTTTTTTCTTTTTTCAGCAAGCGGTGGGAGTAAAATTGTAGGTAAGACAAACAGGAAAAAAAAAAAAAAAAAAGAAGGAAACTATATAATTATGTGGATATAATAATTCCCGAGGCAAACGCGAAAGTTTATAAAGAGTGTGTGACTGAGACTTTCCAAATCTGGATAAAATATTGAACTTTATATCAGAATATCACGTGGATTAAGATGTGGTATACGTTCTCACATGTATATACGGTCGAAAATTCATAGACGAATAAATAATGAAAAATAATGAAAAATAAATAAGTATATAATACAGATATAAATCCATATCTAAAAAAAAATGAGACGAGCTGATAAGTTATTATTCCGACTGCGTAGAAAATTAAAATATTAAATAAAACATGTATATGGAACTCGTACAGCTTGGAATGGAGATAAAATAGATCGTTGAAAGAAAAAAAAACCATGATGTTTTCGGAATAGCTATACGATGTGCAGTGAATTAATAACGCTTAGTTCATTTTATCAAGTATAATATAATGCAGAAATGAAGCGATTCAATGATATGTACACATCAGGAAAAATTTCTCGGAAATGTTCTCTGGTCTCAAGTTCTTCTTGTTGACTGTGACGCGATTTTATATAAAATGCAGCGCGTTTGTATGAAGAAGAAAAATTTTCCTATATGTATATCACTTGGATGATACGTTATACGTATGATATTATATGTAAAGATTAAAAAATATACGTTACGTGTTGTAAATTGACGGAAATACGTAAAGAATGCAGATGTAAAAAAATTTGTCGCAAAACATGAATGTATAGGTCCGTTACATAACCATATACAGTTATGGGAAATAATGAAGTTATGTATATAACGTACGATACATAGCTATTATATGTATATTTAGACCACTATATATTACGTGCGAAATTTCAAATCTTATCTCGCGTGTCTGCGATTATAAAATAATACTTGTACATCTACGATATGACTGTGAACACGAATTAAAGAACGACGAAATTAAAATTAAGAAAATTTTAGAGTTTTCGTATAATCGATTGATCTTCTTGAAATACGATCGACATCGTACCGAGATTTTACGTGAATATTTTCGCATAACTTTATGGCTCTTCGAATGATCCTTGTATTTTCGAGCTGGTGCTTGTATATTGAATACATAATTTGCAAAGGTGTACGATGACTTCATTTGTTAATTACCTACACCCTAAATTTTCATCAGACTGTGGAGAACCGTAGTAAAATTAAAAAAAAAAAATCAATAAAACTTGCCAAATGCGTTCGAATAGGTATATGATATCAACTGTTATCATATATATATGACTAATTTCTCTCGTTTTTCACACGCGTGTTACACGTAAATAGGTATATGTCTACGCACACAGCATTACCGGAAATTCAATCCTTATCTATATAACAAACTCCGACAGATTAAGAATTGTTTATTCTAAATATTGATTAATATAGATAACTGGGTCTAACTGCTAATTTTATTTGATATAAAACAATATGTCTTTCTCCATACAACTACATATATAAATAATATAAAAATCCACCTTACGTAATGGTATATATATCGCATACATAGGTGTATATATACCTATATATTTGCACATGTATATGAGTCTGATTGATAATAATCGGCATATTCTAGCACGAACTAGCAGCGACAATCATGTTTACATGGATATTTGTACGGTATTATATGTATATCTATGTATAGCGGGTCGTGACGTCATCGGATGAACATGTATACATACTTGGATGATACAGAAACGCGCACACACGGAACACGCATACACAGATAAACGCACACACGTGACGCACGTGTTGCAATATTACAGATGTGTAGGGGTTTATAAATGTCTAGAAGAAAATTTTGGCGCCAAGGTAACGTACAAAATTTGAAAAAAACTTTCTAAAAAAAATTTTATTTTTGCATGATGCAACATTTCGTGCGAACGGGTAACTTCCAGTTTTTGTACAAATTGAAATATAGATGAACGAATAAAATTTTCAATGACTTTTGTTCGAATGAAAATTTCTATGCTCTTTTAATTTCATGGTATTACGAGGAAAGGTGTAGAAGAACTTTATGAGACTCACCGGTATGTGAAAATTCGTCGTGTTTTATTTTTATCCGATAATATGCGCAAGAAGAAAGTTTATAAATGTACACTCGATGTGTAGGTACTTCAGGAATATCAAGTCCGATAAAGTACGTCCAGTTCAAATGAAACTATTCCTTCTTCAATATCATATCACACGTTGTTTAAGTCACATGAAAATCTGATTAATACACACAATTTTTTCATGACTTTAATTAAATTATCATAGAATAAGATAACGCGCACCAAATATCCTGCTTAACTTCACCTCGACTCTTTTGGTTTTGAAAGCAACAGCGACGATGTGGCTGTGTGTAAACTCGAAGATAACGAGCGTGTGGCGGGTCGCGACTATTAGTTTAACGTACAACCACTAGGGAACGCGATTAGCAGTACGGAGCGAAAAATTAAAAGACAGAGGGGGAGATGACCCGGTATTCAAAATTCGGAAAAGGAAGTGAAAATTTCAATGCGACTTTAAATTTTCATAAAGAAGTAATGACAAAATGAGTGAGAGTTTGTAAAGACGGATTTTTTTTACTGGGTAGAAAGAAGAATAAAATGAAAAAAACATGATCAAACAATTATGGGGTGTACATTGGGGTGTGTCGATTTTTTTTCTTTTTTTCTTAGCTTGGGGTTAAAATTTGTAGCTTATCAAAAGACAACATTTATGAAGAAAAAGAAAAAAAAAATCATTTCGACCCACCCTAGTGTACATAGAGAGAAGCTAAAGGTTTTGAAAAAAAATTTTCAATTTGTTCAGTCTAGAACGCGGTTTGAAATTAATTTGAAAATAGGAATTCGGTGATCTATTGGAACACAGAAAGTCTAAGTTATATTCTAATATTTTTGTATGTATATGGGTGTTACGCTGTATGGGTGATCGATCGGCTATATTAGAAAGATGAAATGGAGGGATATTTTTGTTACTGACTTTCTAAACTCCAAGAGTCCAAGGTGCCCAAGCCCAAATTTCTGTAGAATTAACCGGTAACCTAATGACAGCTGTACACCAAATAAACGAGTGCATATGTCATCATCAAATATGTGAACATATCAGGAATATCATATGTATATCATTAATGTAGATATGGGTGTAGATATTTTACGTGCACATAGATGTGAACTGTACGTTACAACTCGACGCCTTTATGATTTAATTGGAGATGTGTGCGTACTTTACATATAAATTTCAAATTCAAGCTGCAACGTCATCTCCGTAAAAAAAATTTCTAGAGTTTTTCCTCATGCACTAAATAACATCCTTATCTTAAATCGAGGCACGTGTGACGCTGTGAGTATACGTAATCTTATACTTTTTCAAGAAATCATTTTTTCTTACTTCATTTTTAAATCGCGTACCGGCTACTGCGAAAGTGCGACACCGAGTCTTCTCCAATAATTTTGTACATGCCTAACATAAAAATCAATTTCTATCCAGTTTTCAATCTATGATAATTATCTATTGTGAAGTTACGCTAGTAATATACGAATAAAATTGCGAGATTCATTTACGTATAATTCCATACACGAAATCGATTTTTATTAATTTTTTTCTTTTTCTTCAATTTCATCGTTAGGAATAAACGATTCTCACGCATAGGTTGTTTTAGCGTAGGATGAAAGTGCGCACAGAGACAAACGAGATTCATAAAAAAAATTTATGCAGTGAATTTCTGATCATTGAACGTGTAATCGAATAGTTAAGAAGAAAAAAAGTAATGTTAATTCCGGGAACAGAATATTTATTACTACATACCCGCTCGATGATTCGATCTATAAATATCTAAAAACCTGTTGAACCTTGATTAAAGTAAAACAAATAAAATTCAAGACTATAGACCGTATCTTCATGCATATGAAAATTTATTTCAAGCGATGGTGGACGTATGTCCGAATCCACCATTATAAATTTACATACATATTATATCCACATACATATACCTGATAAAGAAAATAGAGAAGAGTCGAGTGATAAATAATAATCAGTATCGCAAGGACCGTAGAGTGCAGATCAAATAATTGCCCAAGAACCTGTTTGCAGTTTGAAAATCTCATGTACAGCGAATCTTGCCTCAACATTTATTAATATACAAATTTTTGACTCGTGAATATATTTAAAGAGCTCAGTATACACTTGTGAACGTGAGCAAAATTATTCACACATTATACATTGTGATCTGTTTGCAGTAAATTAATATTTATAGGAAGCAGAAGGTTCAAAGCTGCAGTATAGGAATTCGATGGGTTGCATTTTTGAATTTGAAACACATGGTGGTTTCGGTTTGTACCATGACACAGGAAATAGAATATAATCCGTTCTTCAGTACCAAATATGGCTGTATAAAAAAAATATATATACTCGTTGATCGGCTTCTTTATATTTACATCTATAAAAGTAATAACCACGTTCAAAAACCCGATTTACAATTATTACTGGTAATTCCCGTCTTCAGAGTTCGCCGGCCCGTGAAGAGCACCGTTCTCTTCACAAAGATACTACGCATGAATTTTTCAAACTTTCCTATAGATCACAGATCTCAATGATCTAGAAATGGCGACGAAAATTTCTTTACCGACAAATAAGATCTAACATGATCACAGTTTCCTTTTTTTCTTACAGATCAACTTCTTTACTGACGTAGCTTTATTCAGTTGGTAAGAACGCGCTCTTCGTATCGACTTATAAATAGATTCATCTATTACCGACTGAGTTTTAAACATTTATAGATCTCACATCAACGAAAAGAAATAGGTAATAATTTTTTTCACCAAAAATTGAATCACTCAAGTAATTATCAGGCATAGATTAATAATAGAGATTATTTAAACTGTTTATTGGGGTTTGTTGCTGATTTTTTTTTTTGCTATGAGTTTTAGGCTTGTGTTAGGTGTGTTTTTACGGGTTAAACGTATAAGACACTGATAAAATAAATAAAAGTATATCGACAAGAAGTTCAGATGCGTCTTTTGAGTAAGTTTCATTTAAAAACGCCTCTGCACCGCTAGCTCGCTGTTCAAATATATACATTTAACCATTACAAAGATAAAGACTCGATCAAGAAAGTACAGGAGTCAATGACCTGGCTGCTGCTCATCGCATTTTATTCGATTACACACATAGCTAATAACTATAGGTATATATAAGATTCACGGTTCAACATGTGTGCATATCACACTCATGATACATATTCGTGGTTCTAAAAAAATATGAATGCATGTTTAATCGTAAATCGATATATATCGAGTATATTTTACACGGTTCAAATAATCCAGACTGATGTGAAACAAAATGATGCGATTTTTTCCCCCCTGAATTTACGTGTACCTAGATATATTCGCGAGACGCGAAATTTATTTGACAGAATCATATGAATTACTCGAATTCGCTAATTGAAGTAAGATAAAAAGGAACGGATTAACGGAAGGAAAAAAAAAGTAAGAAATAACGAATAAATAATAATTATTATAATTTGATCACGCCGAGAGGTTTATTATTTTTCTCATAAACTATGTTTGCTCTTTGAGCCAAGCAGAGCAAGAGCTATGCATTAGTTGCGTGATTATTTTTATGAATCTTGTTTTCGCGTGCGTTTTATATTTAGAAATTGAGAGAAGACGATGTGTCTAGATCCCAGTTTATACCTGTGATAAAAGTGTATGTACAAATAATCGTTTCTACTTAGTCTGTGGAATTGAGGAAAAATTTCATTGAACTATTTTTAAGAAATTTAAATATCCAACAGATATACAGGATACGAGAGAAAAAAAAAAAGAATCAAATAAAATTGCCGAACGTTCAAAGTTCGGAGAAATTGTTGGTTCTAGAAAAATGTGTTAAGTATATAATCGAAGAATCCATGTCACCGTGTCGTTTACGAGCGAATTAATAAAATGCTTTTCATTTTTGTCGAGTTTTCATTTGTAGAATGAAAAAAGAAAAATAAATAAAGAAAGAAAGAAAAAGAAAAATTACAACCTATTTTTAAATAAACTTTTGGTTGACGTGAAGGTCAGCGGTCTTTTGCTCCTTGCGGTATATAAAAGCAATTTCAGTATCTGGCTGACTACTGCATCGGTATATATATTTAAGTACATGCATGATTTATTTTTGAAAACTCGTTGCATTCGGTTTGACCCTGGCCAGACGCTTTGAAATAAATTATTTCTTCGTATTGCAAAGATTTTTTAGTACTCAGAAACTGTCGTTGTCTAAATTTTATCTAAATCCCTCACCAGTAATATTGCCACGTTTTATAGAAGAAGAGAAAGAGGAAGAAAAAAAAAAATAATAATTATCTTTTGCAAAAATATTGTTAAGACAAAAGAAATTGTTTGCGTAATTCAATATTGATGGATACAGTGATATACCGTGGTAAGTTTGAAAATAGAACGGCAAACAAAGTCGAAGCTGAGTTAAAAGGAACTGTATACATATGCGATACAAGAGAACAGAGAAATCCAATCATAAGGAAATCCCTGAAGAGACACTAAAGAGAAGCTGCAAAGCCAACTGCCCACACCAATTTCGTTCGCTGATTCAGCGACCTCCCGGAGGCGAAAATTATGGACTCTCCAATTTGAAACAATCGTTTGCATTGGGAATTTTCTAGAAAAGCTATTTGAAATGTTGAGTTTCATTACGAACACATGTAAATATACTTTTTTTTTTCTATTTTCTCAGGGATTGCAGTTTAATTTCAAAGACAATATACCGAGTGATGAATATTGTTAGTTTTTAAGATAACAAATTAGAGTCTCAGCTCTGACATTGTAAACCTTCTAATCAGGTTCACGATCAGTTGCAGTATAAGATAACCAGAAAGAGTGGAAAATTCGTATTAAATTGTTGTATAATTATTGTTTAGTTGTACCACGAACATCGAATAGTTATCCACCATTAAAAAGCTGATGAACACGCACCGCGGAACGAAAGTCGCTTTGTTAAAAAAATCTCGCAAAATTTGACGCATGAAATTGAAAATTCAAACGACGTTTCCAACCTCGATCTTGATGAAAATCATTGACATTTTTCTTCTTGCTTATATCGTTCAAAACAGACGTGACAATGAAAACTTCACCGTCAATTGTCAAGATACTTCAGAGCTAATTGAAACGGTTTTCAGTATAACTATATGAAATACATACAATTATTCTTATGGCCCTTGAATATGAAATTCTACCAAAAAATAAAAAATAACACAACGGAGCATTGAAATGCTGGTTTGAATTAAATTTTGGACATGGTATCTGATAACAAAAGAAAATCGCGTGGGTTTAATTCGTCCCGGTTTCAGCCGCGGATTGGTAAAATCTTATGGAGTTAATTTCCGAATCAAAGGTATTTGGAGAAACGGTGAAATCGTTCGAAAGGAGTACATTATAGCTGTTGAATTGAATTACCGAATGAGCGTATAAGTGTATGCATTGCGTAACAGCCGCATAATTGCGAAGTGGTATAGAAGTAACAAAGTCCCAAACGAGATATAGGTTGTATGGATCACAGTGAGAATGAATAAGACGTACCAACTTTCGACGAATTCATCGTTAAGAGAAGATAATTACCGCGACTGGCAACGTAACTCAAAGAAATACGTACCTGAAACAAAGATAGAAATTACAAAATTAGAGGCTTACAGCAAATTTATGATCCATGCAAGATGAAAAAAAACATAATAATAATCAAGATTAAAATACTAAAAGAATTAGTTAATCACGAATTCATCATCAATTATCTTTCGGTTTCGTCGCGATTGTGCGCGCGAATGAAGTTTCAATTAATTTGAAGTATACTTAATTGATTCGGTTCCAGAAAATTTTTCAAATTTTGTTAACCCAAAGTAGAAATATTCCCCAGACATTTTTTCGTAGGCTAAAAATCACCGGCGATATTATTTTCTTTGTTCATCCCCGCCCACCTCCTGCGTATCTCCGCATCAAAATTTGTTTTTGCAAATAAAATCACGAGTATATTATAGTCACGTGTTATAACGGTACCACATAACGTCGATGGGGAATGAAGATTACAGAATCGATGATAAGGAAGTAAATAACGCAACTCCGTTTCTCTCTCGAATGTGACGAAAGTTTTTAAGGTTTACCGTTTCCGAACGAGTTAATATTTGGCATATTTCGCATACATCGTCAGGAACGAAGACTGAGATCATCGTTATCTTCTTCTTCTTCCTTCTCTTAAGCGCCATTCATTTTCTTTCCTCGGATAATTCTTCCTATCGTATTTCGCCTTTATCTTTTGTTTTAAGATAATATTATTTTTATTTTTTTGTCGAACGATCTTCTAACCACCGTCACTGATCGTAAGCGTCGTCGTCGTCACCTCCACCACTTTTACCACCACCACCACAACCATTACCACTACCACCACCACGACTACCACGGCTACCACATTTGTCCAACAAATCGAGTCCAACCTAATCTGTCGATTAGCGATCAGAATTACCGGTTTTATACCATAACGCAACAAAACCGGCATTCGAGTAAGACTAAAAGACCTACACCGCTCGGGTTCTGGTGTTCAACGAAAGTGTTAAGCCCGTCAAGTTCTGCGCCGTTTCCCGTCGAAGAGGTCATCAAAGGTCCTCGGGTCGAACAAGTCGATCGGTTATGGCATATCCAGTACATACGTCCTCACGTGTGAACCATATCTATGTATGTTGATTTATGGAAATTTTCGAAGCTTCCTTCTCAACGGCAACATTGTTTTCCAGTCTTCCAGGTAGAGCTTGGTTCGACTTAAATGCCAGGTTAATCGATTCCTCGATTAAATCGAATGTTTTGTCATGTAGCGAGACACCCTGACGTCACTGTGGACGTATAACTTTATCAAATGACCGAGACTCACGATTCAATTAACCCCATCACTGACAATCTTCGCCAAATAATTTTTCATTTCGTTTCATGCGGAGTGATCACGTAGGAAGCGAAATGACGTGGTTTCAAGCCGATTTCTTCATCGAGCCATGAAAAAAACGGGAATTTTCGTTCGAATCTGACTAAGCCTGTGAAATCGATCCGGCTTCGATGTAAAAATGGCTATTTGAAATTAAAATGCGCTCGAATAAAATCTTCATAGAACTGGATATATTGGCCCGATTTTTTCTCAAACCTTCGCGCGTGCGCTGATGATACGCGTCATGCCTTCATTCTTCGACTATTACTTAACATAATCACTTTATAAGGCGTTGTTTTCTGCCCGTTGTTCAACCTTGTACCAATTTAATGCAAACGGTCCTGATACCGGCGTAAGTATGCGTGTATGTACGTACGTGTAATGTCATTCTCTGGAGAGAAAAATTCATCGGTAATAATTCTTCTACAAGTCCAACAATTCGGAAGCCGAAGAAACTCGAGTTGTATATTATGAGAAACCGCAATCTTGGATTGCATGTCATTTATTTTATTGTAGGAACCTGACCTGAAATGTTCAGAAAAAATCGAGGAAAAAATAGATGTAAGACATATGCCAGAAGATGCGATCAATTAGATTATACGAATACGTGAATTTTTAATTATATCGTAGTATAAATGAAGGTTACGGCGGTTATCTTATCCAGACGTCTCCCATAATTGAATGGTAATTCAACGAATCTTCATATCTTCTTGACATCTAAACTGACCTACGATAACGATTGATTCGACGTTTACCACCTCGGTTTCTTTGTTATTAGATTAAATATACCCGATATTTTCTTATGACTTATTCTCTGATGTTCACTAACGCACCATCATGAATTAAATAATTTTTGTCACGCCGCAGTTGCGATAGAATAGATCAATGTACAGATTGCAAAAATCTAAATCTGCAACGGAACACGAAACAGGTGGATTTTTTTTGTTTTTTTTTTAGATCGACCTTCAATTTCAAACCAGCAGAGAGTGACATCGGATAGATACCTGTGTTTCTGGCAAATCCGAACGGTGTTTACCGCATAATAATTGTTGCTAGTATACCACGTGATAAATTGTTAGAGATATTAACATGATTTGTACGTGGCTCGTTTTGGCATGCGCGTGGTATTGCCACGTGGACAAAAGTAAGCGGGGGAGAATCCCCAGTGCGCTTCACGATGGCTTGCACGGTTCGTCTACGACGCACGACCGACGTGTTTTTAATACACTGTTGAATGTTGCAGAAAGTCAATCAACGCCTACCTAAAAGCATCGCTATCATCATAATCATGATGATGATCATACAGTAGCATCGCATTGCATCAGATTTTCTACACGTGCCGATCATTTCATGCGTTGGTATATTTAGTCGAAATTAGCAGCAACATGTGCACTCGGTACAAAAACTCATCACTTGTAACAAGTTCTCGGTGCACAAGCGTCTGCATTGCAGTAACCGATGCCGCGCAGCTGGCAAGGTTTTTACGTTCTTTCGTATTTTCATCTGCCAGTAAAAGCAACTAGGTGACAATTGTCAGAGACAACTTTTTAACACCTAATCCTCCTCGGCAGCAAAACGGACGACGACGCAGTGTACTAAATATACCTTATACTTCGTGGTGGGAAATCTAGTACACACACGTGTTCGAGTAGATAAATACATGGGCATAATGTATAGTGCAGTTGATCGCATAGAGAGTAGTGTATTGCGAGAGGTTTTCAACCAGGAAGATCAACTGCGAAAAGACTGAGACAAGAAGACGCTTAATCATCGTACGATGTTAGTTATTCTTCTTTCCCAGTTCCCAGACCACAAGTCTGATGAAACATTGTTTAATAGTTTGGTAACTCATCGCTGCGTGTATTAGAAACCGATTGGCGTAGAAAACACTTGTTATTCGATACGATGACCGCATTGATTGGTGGTGTGGTAATATGATAAGATTCAAATTGGCGGTAACACGAAGATTAATATTTTCATAAAAACCGTTGCCAGAATTAATCCATCTTACAGTTACTGCATACTTCGGATGGTACACCATACATTTTAATTGATAGTCCAATCGTTAATTTATTCACCGTATGGGTAAGTAAGTACTATTCTGCAGCACAAAGCGAGCGGGTTGCCTTGAATGGAAGTAGATTTCCAATGTCAACGGTTGGTATCGTTTGAATGATCGATAAAATATCCACGTTGGAGATCAGTGAGTTTATTTTAGAGCCTCATGTTCATCGGATCAATCCAATTATTTGATCCACACCTCCTCTTTTTTCCCCTTCCATTTCTCTGAACTTGTTCCATTTTCTTGTACGCCTTTGAGGCTCGCTTCAAATATATTAACTCCGTGTATTTTTCTTGAAATTTAATATAGTGACAACGTGTGTTACCTAAATGCTTATAACTACCGAAATGAAACGAGCTTCGATGATTTGTTGGCTAGATATAATCGCACACGTAGCCGCATTAAAAGGTCCTTGACTTTCGTTTATAATTATACCGAGTGTTCTCGAATTATATCTGGTTACGTTGGTATACCTTGGACGGATAACTATTATCATTATAATCGTGCATGGTGTGTAAAAGAAAAACTTTACAAATAGCGTATATAGGTACTTTATTAGAGCGCGGTTATTTTTATGAAGATTTTAAAGTTTGCCAAGATCCTCCTTTCAGCCTGACAAGAAAAAGAAGAAAGAAAAAAAGAAAAAAAGAAGATAATTATACCGTAATATTCTACAAACAAAGTCGCAGAGAACAAGGAGTGCTGCAAAATAATTACCACGCAAATAAAATATATAGTCAACTACCGTGATTTTTACTCCGAGCTGACAATTTTTTCGAAAAGAACGATTTCCGTTTTACATTTTTATACACACACAGCTACTAATCAAGAAACCAGTTTTGTTTTTTTGCTCATTAATATAAAATAAAAAAATAAAATAAATAAATAAATAAAACTAGAAATCTCACAACTTTACGTCATACGTTCTCTTCTCGATTCACGAAGATCTTAAGCGCATCTCCAAAACAAAATCGGAACTGGGAACATAAATTTTTTTACAAGTCGAATAAAATGCATATTATGCATGATAATTATACGTTCATTTCAACGCAACAGAACTTTGACCAAAACCTACGGTTCTGAGGATGATATAATTAAATGGTGATGATTCGACGCTGAGAGAAGATTATCTGCATGTATAATTTCTCATGTCGCATTAGTCGCGCAATTCAATTTCCAGTTTGATGGTGGGTATAAGAATCTTCACCGATGTGAATATAGGTATGATGTAGAAGAAGACAAGATCTCACAATCAGAGAGTATACCAACAGCATCAGCTGCGGTATCTGTATATAAGTGGTGAAGGTCGATTGGAATAGACATGCGAAATCATTTGACTATTTCTACCTTTTTACGTGTCTACGCTGCTGTTACAAGCCGCGTGCTCAGCTCGATCGAGTTGCGTTTCATTTTGTATACCTATACTTATTCGCGTTATATGCGGTTCAATCAAATCTGCAATCCGTTCGCCAATTTACACAACGGTTTTTTTTTTTTTCTTTTTCTTGTTTATCAAAGATCATAAGTCTGGTCTCTATTCTTACAAGTAAAAATAGTATATGATGCAAATAAAAGGGGAAAAAAAGAACGAAGGAATATATAAGATACAAAAAAACAACACATGGTACGTACGTACATCGAAAATCATAAATAAATAAATAAATGTAATGAAAAAGAGAAGGAAAAAAAAAAAAGATAATGTCAACCCGCGAGCGCGGAAAGTGGGAGATGTTTTTTCGCGTGACGATGAATAATCCGTTATCGGTGACGCGATGGGCCGGCATCAAATTTTTTTTTTTTATTTCAATATTTTTGAGTTTTACTTATAATTCTATTTATTTATTTTTCGGCGACATGTCATAAGGTATATATACCTGCGAAGTAGCACCGCGCGTACGCTAACATTACATAAATCGCTAGTCTAGAAAAAAACTGATATTTCCGAATGTACAATATTCTATTTTAAAAAAGAGTTATTTACATCACCGACAAAAAATTCGCATCCGTGTTGGAAAAAACAAAAATAAAATAAAAATAAAAATGAAAATGCAAGAAAAATCATCAAGTGTCGCGAAGTTGGAAATTCGATGATATTTCCACTTTATACGAATTTAAATGTCAGTTGAAGCTTAGGAGAAATTGAAATTATTATCAATCTACATATTAGTAAATACATACATTTTTTAAGGTATTAAAGAAAACTGCAGATTTGACATTGGTACATCAGTCGCCCTGTAGCTATACGTTCATAATTCAGGTGTCTTGAATTTTTGGAAAAAAGTCAAGAGAACGAGAAAAAAAAAAAAAAAATAGGTAGTCGAAATATACAGGTGTCAAGGTTACAGTTGAATTTTGGCTGTGCTTCTGGATGCACTGTATACGGTGGAAAAAAAAAAGAATTTCCCTCGCCATTACTGTGCAAGACCGCGATGTCTCGAGTGAGCGGAAATAAGCTCATGTGGTCAAAAGCTACTTGAATTTCAAAATAAAATAATAGAAGCGATGTGAAGAAAAATGTAATGTTTTCAGAACCCTGATATTTTCAACGAACTACGCTAGTACGAATTTCGCAGGTCAAGATAAAGTCGCGTTCATTCATTGGCTGTTTAATGTAGACCGTTTATTCTATCTAGCAAGGAGAATATACATACGTATATCTTAGTTTAAACAACAGTGGGGCGTATAATAGTTTATTTTGAATTTTTATTTTAAAAAGTTTGTTCAACTATGCATGGCAGGTGTACATAGGTGTGTGTGTGTGCGTGTAGAGTTTATAGATATAAGACAGGAATCCGAGTCCGGTATTTGGTAAACCTGACAGGTGTGCGAGAATAGAATTTGCTTTGATCGATGTTATAAATATTTGGATAACATTGCGAACTGCTGCAAGTGGACGTAGATACGAGATTGATAATACCAACGACGATCGTAATTTAGAGGTCGTCGACTTTCGCGCGGGTAAGAAATACGATCTAAGTGCTAAATTAAATTGACGTTCCTTCCGACCCGCGCCAATATAAAATATAGATATACATATATATGTTACCGCGAAACAGATGCGCATCGCGGGGGGACAAGCAAGGTCATGGTCGGGCAACTAACCTATCCTAACAGATCGGGTGATGCCCACCCATCGACGGCGCCGACCCACGCACAGACTCCCGCGAACAAACCGGAGACACCGTCGAAAATTCCGAGGTCGTCTGCTCGAGGGAGAGAGCTAGGAAGAGAGAAAAATAAGAAAAGAAACAAGGGAATAGCGCTCTGCAGATAATGTAATGATTTTTCGTCTAAGCCGGGTGCTCAAAAATCTTGTTCCACACCTATGCGAGGTTCTGGTATACGATGCGTTCGATAACCGTGCGAGACGGAATTGCTGCCTTGAAACAAAAATTTTTAAACTTTGGGTTATACGTCCTCGCGTTCGAGTTGCTCCGATTTATTTATCATTGCACATATTCAAATAATTGTACAAGCGATGCGGCCGAGATATATAGGCGATTTTTTGGAAACGATCACGAAGGCTGCATCATGGAATGAAAACAGAAGGTTTATTTCGGAGCGTCTCGTATATCAGTAACTCGGTGAATAATAAAAGTGAAATACATACCTAATAAATTAGTAAAACAGATGAATTCGTTGGATGTTCATGTCATTCACATATTTCTGAATCATAACAGATTTTGGTAACTAATTATTTGTAATCAGCTCGCAGCTTCAATGCGTGTTAGTATAATACATAATATATTATACATTCGATTAAATTCAATCATGAAACGTCAGGCTTTCTCGTCCACTTCAGAAATATGTCACGGACATTAATCGATCAATTATTGAGCAATCGAAACGTTCATCGGATAGATCGACTCAATTAAACGATCGTTGCGGAGGGCAGAATTTTTCGGTTTTATGTTCTCGTGTATCACATGAACAAATGGGGTGCAAAAATGATACGTGTACTGCATCGGATTTATGCAACTCTTAATATTATCTTCTAAAAAAAAAAAATTTCTCAAATCTAAGATTTCAAGAAGAAATCAATTTCTACCCGATTGATGTGGTATTTTTTTTTTTTCGACTTTCTGAGAAACTTTTAAAGGTATTTCAGTTCGTTCCAAATGCGTCAAAGTACATGTACGAGCGGTCAAGATTTTCGCAATCCCAACTAAAGTGATTGGAGAGAAAATTTGGCACAAGTGAAATGTCAGTTGCGTTCTTTAAACGCTCATCGTTTATCGTGCCCCTGTTTTCTTTAGTTTTTGAATACGGTATAGCAAAAACGTCAACAGCAAACCCAAGGCCCTAGATATGATCTAGGTCAAAATTTGCAGTATTTTCAAACTCGCAGTTCGATTTATAACCAAATAGAAACCCTGCTCAATGTGATACATGATTCCGATCTATATTATTTTGGATGATTTTTATCATCACAGGATCGATCCGGAAAATTTGGTCAGGGTCTTCAGACTGGTATCTTTTCCAGGATTAGGTATTTGCTTTTCTTCAAGGTATGCATGTTCAATGTACCTATAATTATCTTGCGAATGCAGCTAAAGCAAACAATCTCCGTTTACGCAGCAAGGTCTTATGGGAATTAAAGTACGAGGAAACTTATAGACCGAAATAAAATCAACGAGGTGAGGGTCTTTAAATTTTTTTAAATAAATGAAAATTAGATACGTTATCGAGCGTTTTAACTCTTAAAAGAATTCCGTCAACTGATAAACAGATTACGTACGCTGAATATTTATCACAAGAATAATTACCATACTCCGATCAGTTCGAAGGTTTGAATAAACCAAATATAGTGAAAAAAAAAAATCTCCCCCCAAACAAAAAAAAAAAATTGATTTGCATAACCGAATTAAAAAATTTTCAAATATTTCCTGAAGTGATTTTAACGATTGCTGAGGACATTCGTTGCAGGACAGATTTTTTTTTTTTTCATCTAATTATACTATATCTGAAGTGGTAAAATATGGCGACGAGTGATGCAGCAGCATAAAGTTTGTCACGCAAGAACGACCCTGAGTTACTGGAATAACGCGAGATGATAAATTTCCAAAAAGCCTTGTGATGGTTTGGTGTGATAATTATACACACGTCAGTATAAGCTGTGTATAAACAAAAAGCTCGTCGACGTATTTAAATAAATTTGACGGACCCCGAATTCGAAAATATTTTCATAATGGGACTGCACCCTCGGTGCTGCATCGGATTGCATTACTGCTGCAGAAATAATCGGGCGGGGGAAAAGTGCATTAATTTCCCGGAATCGAGGCCACCCATCTGTTTCGCATCGTGTTGTACAAATTTTCTTTCTTCTTTTGCTTTTTCTCCACCGCATCGCGTTCCACTTTGTCCGATTATTTTAAATATCGAGGTCGCATCGCTGCAAAATCTGAATTTGAAAACGCCGGTGAGGAAAAATCCTATATCTTATACTATACCGATCTCGAAGTAGCTTGTTTGTCGAAAGTTTTAAGCGGTCACTAGCCTATAGTATATAAAAAAATAATATACCGCCATTTGTAGCGGAAAATGAATTTTCCGTTTTCTTTTTCTTTTCTTCGCTCTCAAATATATCGACTCATACAACTAGCAGGCGACTCCAAAATCACAAAGAAAATTAACGATTAGAATTATTTATTTTATATTTTTTTTTTTCATAAGCGCAGTTGGAACGACAATCCTAAATAGGAAAACTGGTTGTTCGCCGTTTAGTCCTCGGTTTTTCTTCTTCTTCTTTTTTTTTTTTTTCGTAAGCTATTATGGTATCTGCTGAACTTGGACAATGTGAATCATCCCAACACGCACGTGTAATTGCACGTTGGTATCGCATTTGTGCTTTGCAGTAGCCATCGAAGGACGGTTGACATGTAAACGCCCCACTGATCCAGATATTAGCGTAGGTGAGAAGGTTGATCGCACCGTCCTTTCTTACAAGGGATTATACATTGCCGTGCGATAAAATAATTTAAAACTCTATACGAACGCAGCTACAGATAATCGATCGGAAAAAAATTAAATAAAAAGACAAATATATGAAATAGAAAAAATAAAATTAAGCGTATAAGAGTGAACTCTCGCCCTGAATGGTGTAACGCGTGGAAGAAATTATGAATTTAATTAGTTAATTCAGTTGTTTTTATAACAACGCAATATGTGAGAATTTCATTTCATGCACATACGTATCAATTTTTAATTATATTTATACAACTGACAATGAGCTCGTCCCCGACCAGTGTGGGGTGACTCAGACTTAGACTATACTGCAGTATAAGAGTCACAAGTCAGTGACCAGCGACGTTAAAATGCTGACTACAGGAGAAAACTGTTTAAATAAATGTATAGACGTGAGATTAACGAGTGTATAAAAAAGATGGAAAAAAATATCATATGCATATTATTTTTAACAACAAAGATTTAGAGTCGGTTTTACCCGGCGTGCGATGATCACTGTAGTTACAGCGAAGCAGGCTGTACTGAAAGAAAATAAAAAAGGACCATCGAGTTTCGAAGCACGAAACGCGAAAAATTATGAAACAGGAAATAGGGGAAAAAAAATCAAGAAGCTTGCAATATTGACTGATTGAAATTCTGCACACCTGTGCGAATAATCAACAATATTATGCACGCGGAATTTAGTTATTCCATGAGTCTGACGACCGACCCAGAGTTGTGTATAGCCCTGGATAAATCTTCACACTTTGAAAGGTGTTCGCGGTCTATGTTTGGCAAAGTAAACCCCATAAAGTGGAAATGGCTGACCTAGATCAAGAAAACCAATATGGCTTGTAGTTCTACTTTTCATCTTTGGTTGGGCATTTCTGTACGCGAGGACGTCGGGACAAAATCGCGTATACATCATCGTCGCAAGGTATAATAATACGTATAAAAGAAACAACGACGCGTCGACGCTTAACTTCCATAGGTTCCTGCATGAATTTTAATGTAAAAAACCTGCAGTGAAGACGATGATTATCTCATGTTATATAGCTGTTCACAGTTTATGGAATTTGAAGGGTGACAATTTTTGAGCGTGATAAAAAAAAGTGATCGCTAAAATGGACGACGCCCGCGCACTCGATAAGAAAAAAAGAAAAAAAAAATTCATGTATAAAATGTGTCGCGTGTGACCCTTGAAATTTTTATTCAACCAGAGGATATAAACTTGTAACATGTTTTTACATCGGTTTGGTCAGCTCTAAGGTCATGTTACGAAACTCAAGTCCAGATTCGACTCGAGTATATCATCGGGGTTAAGAGCAAAGAGTATAGGCGGGGGGAATTGGAGATTCGGACAATGACTTTCCGAGCTTCGCTAGGTATATACGTAAGTAAAAAGGCAGCCTCGTAAACACGTGCATCCTGCAGCTACATGCATACGTATTTCGAGAGTCAAAGTTAACAGTTTTATCTACAACGTAGTCACTTAAAAGCAGACGTTGTACCGTATGCCATTATCCACATAGTCTCAAAACCAAACGTATATGTACTGTCGTACAATGTACATACGACGAACGTACACGTAGATCGGGAGGTTGAAGTTTGCCAATCCTCAAAAATAACTTGCAAATAATCCGCACGTCACACGTACCAGAGCGTGTTTATAAGTATATACGCGTGGTATGTGTATAGAAAAAATTTGTATCTGTTACTCTGCCTGCTTTTTTTTTTTATTTGTTAATTTTTATGCACGTGTGAATTATGCAGCTGACTTCGATACAAAATGTCCAGAAGATAATCAGATAGCAACCGCGGTATCATAATGTTAACGCGATAAAATTCTTCGAGTGGCAGCAGAAAAAAGAGGAGAAAGAAATGTAAAAAATTTATTTTTGCAAGGTCGTCGGGGGACGACGTAGGAAATTAATGCACTTTCGTTTCATGAGTCGAGTACCTCCCACGGGGCTATAGCCCTCACTGCAAAAATAAATTCATGTACCGAATACGATGTGTATGAGTAAACAGCAATGAACTACAAAAGACAAAAAAAATTCAACCGCATTTTGAAGAGGTGGAAAAACAAATTCTAATTCGGAAACAAAAAAACGCTTAACTGTTTTCCTAGGAGGGGAAAAAACAAAAATGAACAAAATAATTTCACATTGTCGCCGAATCGTGAGTATATTTATTGTGATAGCGTGACGATATGTTGTTATCGCAGAAGCACAAGTTATATGGAATTTTGCAAACAGATCTTAAGGGTCACGTTTTGAGTAGCCCTTCGTTCCCTCATACCCTCAGGGGTTTAACGAGCGCGGCGTCGGTCTGCCACCCTCTGAACCCCCGTTGATTCACCCTTGAGCCACCCTTGCGAGCCAGACAGCAGAGAAAAGGACGTTGAACGCGCTAACCTGTTGGTTATTCAACTCTCACGATCGAAGACTAATTTTCTTCTCCGAGAGGCGACGCCTCGTACATCAGAAATTCAGCTGATAGAAGAAGATAGAAAGTTGAACTCGCAAATTTCGGAGAAGATATTCCAGTTTTCGACTCGTCGATATAATTATTATTATCGTCACAGGATGTTTTCTTGCTGGAATCCGGATGTGGCTTGTAGATGTTAGATACGAAGGATTTCACTTGCAAATCGATTTCAGGTTGTGAAATTTACAAGAATATTTTTTATTCACGTTTTGACGATTCGTAACGGTTATTCGTTCGTTCGATAATTATGAATTATGATACTGTTGATAATCTCCTATATACATTCCCCTTATTCCTTTCAACACAGCGAAAATATTGATCAATAATTGTTTGTTTACAATCCACTAAACCCAATCAGATATAATTGGAGTTGATAAGAATTCAGTCAAGCAGTTAACCAGAAATTGTATACCACCACCTGAAAGTGACGTTTATATTCATCCAGTCCAAAGCTACGCATAAAAACCAGACAGAGGATTTGACTATTCAGACTTGTTTACGATACAAATTACATACACTGTACACTTGTTTCAAACGATATGCTCAACGTTAAACGACAATGTGCAATGGTTTGAGTCAAACATGTGAAACAACTCTTTCAGATTAAGGGGTCAGTTTCCATCATCTTATAACGAAACTACAACAACTTTTCTTTTTAATCAAAGTATAGAGGAGTACTATTGTTAGACAAAGATTTGTGTAAGTAAAACACGAGAACAAAAATGAGAACAGAAAATACCCGAAGATGTTTTTCAAGCAGATAAGATTATATATAAATACAAAGAAGAGTCTGTCACAGTATCATGCCATGTTTCACCTGCTGTCAGGTGCAAAATAGTCCTAGGAAATCGATTCCCAGAATGAAGAAGATTTTTTTTTCAACTCTTATCGACAGAACAACCTCACAAAAAGACTCGGCTACCAATTGAAAAGAGAAAAGAGAGCTGCTCTCACCTCTTGGGTAAGTTCAGCAGCTCCGACATGTCCATTCTGAGTATCTGCAGAGGTTGGTGGATCAGGTGAAGTCATGTTTCTCGCAGGATCGTTCGAAGTTGATACGCTGGGTCCAGGAACGTCGATATCCCTTTGGGGTTCTTCGACGTTGAGCAAATAAGCGTGGATGTCATTTTGGCCAGAATTTATCCTGTTGTATCTACCAAGGGAATTCAAGTCTTCGAAGAGATCTCTCTCATAATTGAGCAACACTGAGTCTAAGTTTTTAGGATGTACATACATCGGGCGATGCACGATCGTATGAGCATCGGTATGCCATCCTGAACCATTATGTAGGTCCAGAGAGCCAACTCCTATGGTTTGAATATCCAAACCGAGGTATGAGTCTGGATCGACTCGGAGGAGCGAAAGAAGCAGTGCAAGCTGCAGCAGCTCTTCGCGATAAAGTTTTTTCAGGCACAACATTGTTTATGATGTTTCTATTGAATTTAATCTATAAAATTGATATATTAGTTCGAACTAGCACTTCAAGTTTATCAAACTTTGACACCTTTGTTTGTTGTTTATTTTCTTTCTACTCTCACAAATTGGATTAACGTTTTACTTTTCAAACGTCGTCACAGTAGCTTTGGGCTCATTCTGATGTTAAGTACGAATATGAGGTAACGCATGTTGAAATTTATTAACTAAGAAGTCTACTAAAGAATCATTTAATCTGTGCAGCACGGTATCCGAAGGCACAACCTCCCTGTACGACTGTCAGATCAGAAATAAAGCCCCGAGTTGTTCTCTGCTCCGCTAGTCATAGGTCAGTTACTCGGTACCAAAAATAACCTCAAAACAGAGGCGGTATGGTACGTCAAAGTTCGGAGTCCCCTTTAAAATACGTTCGACTACTACAGCTGCTCCGAAATCGATGGTACAACGGTAGAGGCAGTGGTCTCTTTAAATGATAAATCCCTACACAGTTTTAAATCATCAAAGAATCAACACACCTTCACTAAATTATATAAAAACACTGTCACAGATATTTCACAGATGTATACTCTCCTGTGTAAAAGCGTAGAGATAGATATTTTAAATTAGTTACGTTGCCTTAAGTTTAAATCTTAGTTGGGTTATGAGGTAAAGTTAGGTTACGTTTCGAGTTGTGTCTTTTAACTAGTTAAATACCCGCGAGACTGACACGCACTGACAGTTCTATGATACCCGGCGCGTATTACCGTATTTGTAGTATCGAGGCCAGCGGTAACCGCACAACTATATTTTCACTACACCATTTTTATTCTGTTATTTATCGATGCGTGGCTCTTCATTCTCAAACAATTAACAACCCTTTATTAAAGTAGTCTTCAATCTAGAAGGAACCTGAGAAAACGAACACACCTACGCTCCGAGAGATCGCTGACGATATGTGACTCAGCATGACACGGACGCTGTGGCAACGTCGACTGACCAGGGCCGTAACTTACGGGGGTTTCCCCCTCCACTTACGATTACGCAGACACACGCTTGCGTGTATTTAAAGTGCTGGTTTTTAAACTTTGTATGTTTTGTTCAGTTCAGCAATGCTGATTTCCTTCATTCTCTACTTCGCAGAATATCGTTCAGATAATGTATCAATGATTGTTGTGTTTTCTAATGCTTTATGTAATGCTATCACACTACAGTTACAATCAATTAATTTGATAAGAAAGATCCCACGAGCTACTCGATTCAAACATATTAATATTGTCGTCAGCTTATCATGGCTGTGACAAAGAAATTTAGAAATATTGAGTGATCTAATACTGGACAAAGGCGAACACGACCTTGATATATTGTAACAATTATAATAACTATCTTATGCCAGTGATAGCCACGTGAATTACGTATCGTAGTATTTTATCGCATCATCTTCAATCGTCCAAAGTATCCGCGTGTATTGATGTTGTGTAAAAACTTTGTAAATAATCAAAAATACTAATCGAATAATTACCCGATGCAGATGTATGTCGATCGTTAATTAGCACAATTGTACTTTTTTTTTTGAAAGTTTTTTTTTTTGGTATCTGCATCGATGGTATATTTTTTTTATCAATAAATCAATAACGCGTTGCCCCTCCAAGAAAAGGAGGAGACCTGTACGACCGTCGTTTGTGTAACACACTACACCTGAGCCTGCAGTTTCTCTTTTTCTGTATATCTAGCTCTTCCGTTTTCGTTCTCAAATATTTGAAGTGTATCGTAAAAATGTGTTAATAAATTACTGCAAAAAATCTGCTGGCGCGAAATAGAAATATTTTGAACGATATTATAACGAGAGGCTCATTAGCCAGCTGCACTCATTCATATATTTCTCTGGGTACATAATTTTATCTTCTGTATGTATACGTCAGAGAGAAGTATATGTGAATGAAAAAAATATAGCATAATAAAGAGATTAAAGCGCAACAGTGCGCGGCACCTTATAATTTAATAATAATTGTTGAAATTGAGGAAACGTGAGCATGAAGCGTAAGCGCATCTGAGCAAAGTCGCGGTCATCACATTTGAACGCGCGCGTGGTAAAATGGAAAAAGAATGCTATGAACGTGAAAAAAGATAAAAAAAAGGTGAAAAATTGCACCTCGTTGATAACGCGATGGCGTATGAAACTATGAACAACGTTGTATATCTTGTCGTTTTGAAAGCTAATAAAGATGTAAATAATATACGCGACATAACCACTACGAAGGCAATTTGAAATAATCAGATTTGCGTTCGCGAACTTTGCCCGCAATCGTGTGTTGCAACAGCTGCGGTGTTGCCGGCCTTTCAACATTAACAATATCTTACACTCAAGGAGTACCGTCGTCTCCATTCGAAATATACGCAACGCAAACGTATTTGATTAATTAATACGTACGTATACATAGGAAAATGATGACGGAATACGAATGAAGTATATAAAATAATAACTCATCAGTTTCACTTTGAACGAAGAAAGATTTCGTTTCGACGATCTTACCTCGTGTTGAATTATTTTCTGCATTCTGAGTGGCACCAATTCACCTTGTTCAATCAACATCTCCATCTTCGCAGCGATATCTTCGAATCCCCCTTATGATATTGAATATAAACGCATCGATTGCTGATAATTACGAGCGTCCAACAGCGCAGAGCTGTGTCGGTGAGGTTTGGAGACTAAAAAAATTTACCACCCGACGTATGTATAATTTTCACAAGTGAAATATAACAAAGTTTTGATTATAATTGAGACGTTTTATCCGCACTCACTTCACTCACGTGGTTATAAATAAGATATATTTTACGATGTAGAATTACACTTTTTACAGAGATGCGATTAATGGAACTCTTTTATATTTAAACAATTTCAAGCAGTTTCTCCTGATAAAATACGAAATATGAGCAGAGAATGGCAGCCGCATACGTCGTTCTCCCACCAAGGTTACCATCATATTATAATGACGTCACTACAACGTGATTCCAGTTTAAATTTCTCCCGCGTTTGATTGAACGCCTCAAGTTTCAAATGCAACCAAATCGCGCGGTGCGATCATGCGATTTTCGATCTTCGCGCGAAATCTTCGGTATGGACCAATCCAGAATAACATTATCGGCTATTTCGTCGTGAAAAATATCAGCGGTAATCGCAAAATGAACAAAAGTATTGATGCGAATAGGAGTAATTCGTACCGATCGATTTTTTGAATGACCACAAACAGTAATCGAACAATAAACCAGCAAACATTTGAAGAATTGGATAAAATATTGCAGGAATTGAAGTAAGAATAAACATTGGCGTATACTATATCGTGCGGTAAAAATAAATTCTTATTGTATGCAAAGACCTGTTGATGGTATACGTGACCTCGGGTTCATTGGATCATGCGGAAAACTTCGGATTATATTCATGGCTGGATTTTTAATGGGACCCACTTTTAAATTTCGTTTCATTTGAGCTGATGAATAAAATTTTTTGGGTCCACCTTGTTACCAGCTGGTTAACATTGTTATATTCCGAACACTTGTTGTTAATAATAAATAATTATTTGTATTTTAAACATATAATATATTCATTTTGTGTGATTTACATAGTTTAATTTGATACAACAAAATATCTATGACAACAGTACGTACAGTATATATGTATAGAGAACAATATACAATATACAATATTAATATATATTAATATATGCGACATTTTTCGTAGTTTTTTGTTAAATACGAAATTCAGCATGAGACAATATTAATTTTTTTTTTGTTTTTTTTTTTTCTTCTTTTTTCTTTGAGTCATTTATAATACATACACATACCGATCTGTAGCTATTAACATGATTAGAATCATTCAATTATTATTATCATTTATTTTTTTCTTTAAATATTTTTACTCGATTAATAAATTAATCTTTGATCTCTTTATTTAGTCCAGTCTTCAACGTGTATATTATAATATTCATTTTGCATTTTATTTAATCAATCGTATCGTCCCTGTTATTCATTTATTTATTTTCGGGTGGTTGCATGTGTAAATGACATACACATTTTTCATAAATAGAATATATGATAATTAGTTAAAAACGGTAAATCTTAGGAATTCTGCCGGTGTACATTTTATATTCATGTAATCGTGTATTTCATTAATTCACAACGACATTCAAAACACATCGTAAATACGAAAAAAGATTAGAAAATGGAAAAAAATACAAACAAAAATATATAATGTATACGTATAAATAGAAACGATGATTGATCACGTTTTTTTTGTTTTCTTTTTTCAACAGGAAATTGTTATTGTGAAAAAATATGCTATACACGCGTATATAACCAGCTGCTACCCTCTATCAGGAAAAAAGGGGTAGTTTTAGATTTAAACAGTTGTGCGTCACGAATGGATAATTATAAATGTCAAAAATAGTCGTGTATAAAAATCTATTGAAATAAATTTATGAAAATTTTTTTTCGTATTATTATATTTACAGTTTGTGGGAGGGAAAAATATCCACGCCATTCAATCGATCGATCGATCGTTTATATAAGTCGGCGAGTGGCGATAATTGTGACAAAATACGATCGCGGACTATCGGGTTGGACCCGACATTTCATTTCAGTTTTTTACTTTTTTTTTTTTGTATAGACTTCAATGTTACTATGAGATTTGACGAGATTTGTGCTAATTTGTTTCTGTTTTTTTTTCTCATTATTTGAATTATTTTTTGGACTAGTGAAGAACCAAAAATTTGCCGTTGACAATGTCGACCCTACATCTGATGCACACACGTGTAGATCGTTGTGACTTACAATTGCGCTAATTATACATATATTTATTTTGCAGTATAGTAAAATATCGAATTTTTCAATTTAATCAATTTTATAGAATTTTCCAACGCACACAATCTGGTTAATAATCACTCGACACCTTATACCTATAATATATATATATATATATTGTATGTTCTTTATGCCGCATGACGGTGAACGAACGCGAAACCCAGATATTCAGGCCTTTGTTTGATTAATTAGGCTACACGAATTAATTTCAGCAACATGAACACATTGCGCACAACATGTAAAGTACTATTTATTTATTCATTCCATTTTTCATGTTCTAGTTTTTAATTTTTCTTTTTATCCGCTTCGTTCTTACTTTTCTCACCATTTATAATATTATTACATCTATATATAATTTATAATTCTAACGCATTTGGCTCAGGATTATTTTTAATTAGTCTAAGTTAGTTTACTAACGTTTCATCTCTAGGTTTGTATAATGTACTCATGTATACGTAGTATAAATTGTGTCACCTAACACAACTTTATACGCAACTTAATTTGAATTTTGATATGCTACTTAAATTTATATAATAATAATAATTATCATTATTTATATTATTATTATTTTTTTTTATTATAATAAACCAAAAATCTAAATCTTGTTTAGATCTTTCCACTCCCCAATTTTTATCTTACTGATTTATTGTACACATTCCGTTTCGGAGCCGACAATAATTATTATAGGTTCGAAAATTCAAACCAGGAAACCAAATTCTGTTCAAGAATTCAACAGTAAAATTTTCCAATTTCTTTTTGGCTCTTTCTTCTAAAGTGAAAAAACTTGGAAAAAGAAAATAGTACTTGATGTTTGATTTTCTGGTAACATTTAATCGAAATCTTTATTGTTCAGCCATGTAATTCTTTCTATGTATGGATGGATTCGCTTATCAATCGTATATCTTAGACCGTGCTTGACAATTTTTGTGATCCGATTTTCCTAAAAAATCGAATCAGATTTAAATCGTTTGTTACCCCTTTGGCTGTTCAGAACCATGGTAATATAATATTAAAGAGGAATTATTTTTACCTATTTATTTTTTTTAGTTTTTAGTTTTTAGTTTTTTTATATTTTTTTATTTAGTTTTATTTAGTTTTTATCATTGTATCTAACTGATTAATAAATTCATTGTTAATTATCAAACTTTTTCCAGATATGCAAAGTGCATTTTAAGGCAGTACTAGCGAATTCGCAGGTCCCTATGAATTTACTTATCGATTGACTTAACGTTTAATATTTAAGTAAGCATATATTTGTGTGCTGCAATTGACAATCGAATATATTTTTTTTTAAATGGATTTCTGTTTACTGGTTCACGACACGTCCTAATCCAATTACAATTACTATAAGTTCAGAATTTTTGGACGTCGTCGACTGATGGTACAAAAATACAAAAGAAAAGAAAAATAATGAATAAATCCAGACGAGCATTTACTCCTTCTTTTTTTTGGCCTTCTCTGTACTATAGGGATAATTTTATCGGTCATCAGAGAATTGTTGAAAACTTTGGACGTCGACGACCAATTGTTCAATTATAAAAACTGGCGGTCTTTTGTTATTGATGAATGATCTAATTGTCTATCCAAAAAAAGGTTGGGCCATGCCCGTCCTTTCTGGATTAGTGTTAGAAATAAAAAAACTCACTTATAATTCACCTAGCTTCTTCCTTTGATGTTCAAATAGTTATGTAGCCATTGGTTTATTGTTTCAGCGTTCTCTCTTACCCAGTGAATGTTCAGCTTTATCGTCTCTAAACTCTGATCCAGAGCTCGTTGACCACTGCCGACGTCAACTTTTTTGAAATACTCCGACACCTGAAAAAAAATCAAAAAAAGTTTGATAATATTAATTAGTCGATCTGAATGATATGTGAATTTTATAAAAAACTGCTACCGTTTTTTTTGTCAATTTTAATCAGGCTATAATAATTCATATTTACCTCCTGATAATCGTATTCTGTACAGAAATGGGAAGTGACCACAGAAATTAGTCCTCCCATTGTAAAGGTTCCGTTTCCAAACATAGACTGTAATTTTGGCCAGTAAGCTTTCAAGTGACGCCATGTTAGGAATCTGCCCTCTGGATTGTTCGCCACGACGGAAAGAACCGCCTCGACATCCTGCGGCTTGATTTCTTCCCTCTCTAATGAAGATAACAAGTAGCGTTGCAGAATCCAAGGATCCATCGATGCCCCGAGGGCCTTCAAGAGAATCCTTCTTTCACTTGGTATCTGAGTTTTTTTGTAGACATCCCAGCAGTGATCCCATTCCTTCTCACCTCCGTATCTTATGCCTGGAATAATGAAGGGTTCTTCATTATAAGTATCTGCCTAGGATTACCGGAAATATTTTTCCAAAATAGAAATCGCTATTCACCTGCGGTGTAAACGATGTCCCGTAAATTAGGAGGAATTCTCGTTCCTTTGATCATCCAGCTATCAAATAATGCTTTCGCAGGTTTAACGACACTTTCGATGTTCACCGTCAACGCGCTTTGCAAAACGTTGTCTCTTAGCAACCTAAAAGACAAATTCTGGTTTAGTCTACTTCCAAATTTTTTTCAGATTCCTTTAAAAAGCCAAATTAGCACTCGAAGACGCTCACCTGGTCGAATGCGTTCCTGTATCGTTCCACCCTACATAAGAGGTGACGGGTCCCAGCAAGGTCTTCATGAAGGTAATATATTTTTTAAACCCTGAAGTTTCGCTCATTCTTTTGGACCATGATTCTAGGTGTTGCGTCGCTGTTGCCCAAGGGACGAAGTTTCGTTCATTCAAAAGATACAACGACAACTCTAATGGAATCGTCGCGTTTAGTACCCCCGCTCTGCAGAGTGTGAAAGCGTCATCGATCAGGTTTGCTCGATCGGCAGGACTGAAAACGGTGTGATTGTTGTGGAGGGTTGTAATAATCGAAGTCCACATTTCCTCGGAATATGTAACTCGATAAAAACCAGTCTGGTTCACGTTTACTTTGATCCATTCGACCGCCGCAGGAATCTCAAAAGACACTGAAAGGAATGGCAAAATAAAAAAATATATGTAAGTATACATTAAATCTAGTTTGAGATAAAAAAAAAAAACTCCTATTTCGGCGTCACTATATTATACTCACCGTCGGTTAAGTTCATCCAGACGTTGTTTGACACCCGAGGTTCAATATCCGTGTAATAGCTTAGGGGAACATACCACTTGTAGTTAAAGGGTGATTTTGGTTCAAGTAGATCAGTTTCGTTCTCGCTGGGAGACAAAAGCAGCCTTTTCTGGGTCGCGTATATCGTGTTACCTTTCCGGTTTATCGTGATCAATGGATAGCCCATTTGTTGCGTCCAGGTATCCATTATGCTCTGAAAGGTGTGTTATGGATTGGATATGTATAGCAACAGGTGTAACGTAAAACATGTCGTTGGAGGTTTCAACCAAATGTCCCGATCGACCTACCTTGACATCGAACGAGTGATTTGCGTGCTTGGTAAAAACAGCCCACAGGTCACCGGTGTCAGCGTTTCCGTATTTGTGGCTATTGAGGTAATCGTTTAGACCTTTTTTCATCACGTCTTCGAGTAAAAACTCCTCAAGCATGTAGAGAATCGAAGCTCCTTTGTTATAACTTATGGTGTCGAATATCGCCTCGATTTCAGATGGATCTTTTACAGGTACACTGATCGGATGGCTACTTGCCAATGCGTCGAGATCAAGAGCGGATTGCGTTTTGTCAAGAATAAACTGGTTCATCATACCCCATTCTGGTGCAACATGATCCACCCCTTTGTGCTCGAAAAAACTTGCGGCACCCTCGTTAAGCCATAAATCGTTCCACCAACGCATCGTCACCAAGTTACCAAACCACTGATGGGCCAGTTCATGAGCTACCACAATCGCTACCCACTGATGAGCTGCGGTTGATGTTTCTTCAGGGTCGTAAAGTATCGAAGCTTCTCTATAAGTTATCAGACCCCAATTTTCCATCGCGCCGGCAGCAAAGTCGGGGATGGCTATCAAGTCTGAAACGAAATCGATAAAGATTTTTAAAGCAGGTAAGTTTTTTTTTACAGCTTTCTGAAATTACCTTACCTTGTTTTGGAAGAGGGTAATGTATGCCGAAGTAAGACTCGAAGTAGTCCATTATTTTCGCTGCCGTTTTTACGGCATATTGAGCCTGCGGCAACATGGCTTCCGGTGCGTAAACGCTTACTGAGACGTTCCTAGACGTCATATCGGTAACCCTTTTGTAGTCACAAACGACGAACGCTACCAGATAAGTCGACATTTCAACCGACTCTTGGAAGTCGTCGCGGAGCTGGGAAAATGATTCGTTCTAAATTAATCGTCGGCGTATTGTACTGGCCCTTGATATCCGCGGTAAATTGAATGATATTTATAATGAATGATGTTATTCACAATTTTCTTGTAGAAGGAAAGTTAGAAATGTACAAGCGATTTTATAAAGCTTCGGATGAAATTAGCGGACGACTAATAATCAGCGGCAAGAAGCTGTGTCGTTTGTTTTGAAGTTAATTGGCAAAAAGCGATGAGTTTTCGATAGACAATTATTTAAAAAATAAACATGTATTACGATTATTAATCAGACTCACGAGACCAGTTCCCATGTAAAATCCAGCGTCCTCTGTATTCACGACAGGCATATTACAAAGCGCTATATGAAATCTGTCCCTGAATATGGACATTTTGAATTTTGCCTTGAACTGTGGTTCGTCAAAACAGGGAAATGCAGACCTGGCGTAAGTCGGCTCAAAATGTGTTGTTGCTAGGTGCCTGAGGGATGAAATATTTGATAAATTATTCATCGACGAATTTGAAAAATCACATCGTAATTTATTATCCTTACCTTTTTTCTCCCTCCGGCGTAATGTAGCTGCTCAGGTAAAATCCTTCGAGCTCATTCGAGAGTTTGGAAGTGAATCTTAGATGTACGGTGTAATTACCTCTCTTACGAAATTTACTCTCCTCTAGTTCTAAGTAAAGCTGTTGATGTTTAGGATATTCTAACAGTTGAGATATTTTCAGGCGGTGGCCTTTGCGGTCCTGGACCATCTGCCATAAAAATAACCACATACAGTGTAAAAGTTGAACAAAAAATCGACTAGACACCGGATGTTTCAACTCACCTTTTCATTTATTGTCAAATTTTTACTATGGAAGACGATAAAATTGGTCTCTTTGTCGACGTAGAATTCAATGGTAACTTGCCCTGGAATTTTATGATTACACATATCAGTAACGATGGAAATGAAATACATTTTATACAGATAAGAAATGTGAAAGTAGGAATTAGCTCACCCTTGACTTCCAGCGTCGTGAGATTCGGATGAATCGTGATGTTGTACCTTGTTGGATGTGCGAATGTCGGCAGTCTGACGTTATTCCATGGAAATATCTACGAAGAGAACAACATTTTAAAGCAATGATTATCGAATAGCCCCGAATCAAGGGTACTCAAAAACGAGACAATGATTTTAACCTCTCCATTCGTAGCGAATGGTCCACCGGAATCACCGTCATCCTCCGCCTCCAAATTGGCAGGTTTTTCGCCGGCACAAGGACAATCTATCGCGTTGAAGGAAAAAAATACAAATATGTACAAAATCGACGAAAACATTATAACCAGACGAAATTGTAAAACGACATTTTCAAAACAAGTGAGAACCTGAATTTCGATTAGTAGCAATATACTAGATCAGTTGGAAATTCGAAAGCAAAACAGCCAAAAGAAAGAAACGAACGACAAAAAACAATCTCCCGACATCCAGATGCCTGATTAAAAAAAACTTTTGTCTCCATTTCCCAATCCCTCATGCAGTAATGTAAGGGGTGAGTGTTTTTTCTCACCGTTTTGTGGCCCGGCGAAGGCGATGATTAAAGAAACTGCGAATAGGATGGCGAAGACGATGGTTGCTATGCACAATGCTCTTTTTTGTGAGCACACGGCGACCCCGTTGTGTTCATAGATGCTGCGCTTGTGTAGGCCCGTGTTACTATCCCCTGAGAGCATACCAGAGAAATGTAATCATTAATACAAGGGTTTAATTCAGGACGTGGCTTGTTTTTATAATTTCTTAATCATATCGTATGATCCAGCTAGTTGGCATTCCTAATTAATATTTCATCATTCTTAATATCAATACACAAAGTGCTTGAAAAAATATTCGTCCGCATCGCGCCAACTTCTACATACAGTAGTAAAAGCCTCGACGCAGTCAGACTGCAGCGAATCCCGGGCGCTGGGCCGCCGTCTCATTTGTTAGGTACTCAAAGTAATGATACCACTTCATTATTCATCGGTGAAATGAATTATCTTCAATACGTTGAAAAAATTTCAGCAAATGATATCATTATGAACCGGAAGTAATGTCTTCTGATCTTTTTCCATCAACTAATTATGATCCATACGCATTTGCGAATTCACAAAAGTAATCGATCAAATTCACGTATGAATAGTACGGATACCGCAATTACGTCCTTAATTAATGTGATGGAAATGTGATTTGTCAAGGGAAAATTAATGTCGCATCCGTACG
Organism: Athalia cordata; assembly: GCA_963932425.1. Taxonomy (NCBI): domain Eukaryota; kingdom Metazoa; phylum Arthropoda; class Insecta; order Hymenoptera; family Athaliidae; genus Athalia; species Athalia cordata. Next base: position 20,811,438 of record OZ010625.1, read on the forward strand.
TCACGCTATTCCATACGGGGCAAATAATCAATTTCGAATCTACACATATGTTCCCCTGAATAAAATTCAAGAATAAGTCAGAAAAATTATACAAGTAAAAATTACCCTGATATAGTTTTCGCAGTTGTAGACGCAAATTTTTATGGCGGTGATGGTAGAGTCGGAAATATTATGAAAAAAATCAATCTAACTGACGGAAATGCATTACATCGAATAATCCTGAGCAAGGTTTCGCTACTTGTCGCTATTAAATAAAAGTAGGTGTATGCCCATAACGCGCTCGCGGCATTATTGATCGCGGACACGTGTTACCCGCGTCTATGCGAACGGTGGCTGCAGGCCGGAATGTCGATCACAGTATAAATGGGCCACTCGGACAAGCAGCGGCTATAAAGTTAACTCTGGAGGCCACCGCGTTGCGCTTGTAAAAAATTCATCTGAAATGCTGCGATTTGTTTGACGAAAAATACGATTTTATTTCCACCCCCTCCCCCTCTAAATACATAATATGAACGACGTCCTAATTTATACCTCTAAATCTCTCACCTGTCAGGAAGGCAACATCGTCGACGTCCTGTTCACTCATAGTGAACTGAATGGGGGGTGGTCTTCTGTAAACAAATCCTTTGACGTCGCCTTCTACCAAGGCGTATGATATCTTAATAAGCGGTTCTCTCTGTTCCGCCACAATTCAACTCTGTACAAACTTTATCTGAATATTAAATTTTTCTTTTGCTCTTCCCTGTCACCGGTGAGGGTCGAGTAAAGGTCAATGGATTTCCGCGGATGTTAACACTCGAAATACAGAAGGAAGACTGATCCAGCAACAGCGTACGTTATAAAGCTACTTGTTTTTTTCATACGTGCAGATGTACGACCGATGTGGGTTTAGCGTGTGCGCGCCAACATGCTGAAAAATTATATTTATAACTCTGTTTTATTTTAGATTTTTTCTTCCTTTCTAGGGACGAAACAGCACTCCGCATGCCCTTATCCTCTTTAATTTTCCCTCCTCTTTAACGAATCAGGAAAAACGACAGACGCGGCACGATACGTATATAATCCGCATCTGGTATACTTTACGAAGTTTTTTTTTGTTTTTTAATTTTTTAATCTCTTCTTCGGATTTAATTTTGTTTTGTTTTTGATTTTTGTTTGTTTTTTTTTTTTTTTTTTGGTTTTCTGATATTATTTTGAGATAAAATTATAGTTTTACTACGTGAAACTGCACTCCGCTGAATTTTAAAACGGTTTTAACGATGGTTGAGCTATCGTAGGGGAGGTTGAGATCACCGCGATCAAAAGCAACGTACGGTGCACCGTGGCTTGACATTTCATTGATATTCTTGTGGCTGCGATATAGCGACTGTGGGACGAGCAACAATGGCGACGCTCGTCGATTTGGCCCAGTCGAGGCTGCAGGGGTGGTTCGAGCTTTTGGGGTGGTGGCTCATCTCAACCTCCCCTTTTTTGCCGCGGGGAGTGTTGCCATCTTCTTGGGGCAGGAACCAATCCTCGTCACATCCTTTCCACGAGAGAGAAATGCAAGCTCCATTTTACCGACTGATAAAAACCACCGACTGCCAGGCATTAAACAGCCGCCGCTATGCTGGCCCTGTTTCGGCAAATAGAAACGCGTCGACGTCGACGTTGACGGTTAAACGTAAATCTCTAGAACTAGGGGTAACCTTTCGTCTCGGAATTCTACAGCCGCCGTAAGACCATCCGGAGGAATATAAATCCGGAAATTCCGCCGCGGTTCATACCGACAAATTTGCGGAAGCAATCGACTATGTTCCTTCATTTTATGTCAACTATAGTCGCTCATACAGGGCTGTGCCCAACGTTGTAAATCTTCTGGGTAATTACGAGGGGGCTGAAAAATTCCAAAGTGCGAACACCGATATATTCGCAACGTAATTTTTTTATTTCATATCTTTCGATCTGCTAGAAAATTCACAAGAAATAAAATTCATCCTGCTAAGCGAGATCGAATTTCCGGGTCTAGATTTTTGTCTACGCGAAAAGAAATGTTTGAAATTTTTTCTTTCGCGATCACCATTAGAACAAATTGATTAACATAATTTATTCAAGGAAAAAGTTGAGAAAGAAAGAACGAAATTCATCAATGCGCGCAGGAGCTTTGGAACCATTTTTTTTTTTTATTCGATCAAAAAAAAGGGAGAAGTTGGTCACGAGATATTTCTCTATCTTTAACAACAACTAAGTCTTCCGGTATTGAGGAGACGTGAGAGTATCTGCCACCCCTGATCGCAGTGGCGTCGGGTTCGTCGAGACGAGAAACATGAATCGCGCATCGATCGGCGTCTAACTGAATGTGTTTCTCTCCCCTCGACGTCCCCAGTCACAATACTGTCTTCGAACTCGACCACCGATACTCCACAATCGTATTTTATGTACCATTCGTTTCGAAGGGGGTGGGATCCCAACCCCTAAAAATCGCATCTCTCATATGTCTGACCCTATTTCACGAACCCAACGCTTGCACCCTTAACAAAAAAGGAAAAAAATTCCGCACCGGTTTTTATAATTTTTACATCTGCACTCGTGCGATTTTTATTCTCATCATTATCCCACCTTTAGAGTTTATGAACTACAAAAAGTGAGGAAAAATAAAATAAACAGATTCTATACGCTTCCCGTTTCACGTCACCGTTTTTATAAACTTATTCGACTAAAAAAATAATGTAGGTCTCTCGAGGGCTGTGGAGTATGTTCAATAGGTGGCGGAGCACTTCGTATACAAGTTATAGAAAGAAGAGAAGAAAAAAAATCATAAAAAAAAATTAAAAAAGAAAGAAAAACTACTGACGGTAGGTGTCAGTGATGATAATTATCTTTAAAGAATCCGTTGAGCCGTCATATTTTCGCTTGAACAACGATTTTCTTTCAGTTCACGTGTATGAAGTTATATATGATAGGAGAGTTACTGAAATATACGGGTCAAAAGGTCACAGGGGTGATGTATAAAAAGTCGTCGAATTTCATTCTAGCGAATTATAATAAAGTTTACGTGCATATATTCATATGTAGGTATCACGTGTATTGCGGATATGTAATATTCTATGAGTTACAAATCAAATTCCGAGATGTAACGTTTGAAACGAAATGATGCAGATTCTTTTTTTCTTTTTTTTTTTCGTTCCAATTTTATTTCTCTGAGCTACGCGACTTAATTCCTCTGATCCCATCGAGCATCCTTTTTGATATAGCTGAAGAGAGCCCCGTTCTTTGTTTCGGAAAGAACAAGTATAAGGAGAATGAGAATGAGAAGTGCGTAATACTGAGCACGAGGATCGGGATTACGCCCTTAATTACAAGTGGCTCACCACCCCTTGAAATAATCCTTGAACTTAACTCGCACGTTTATGTACTATGTATATCTGCAGACTTTGCACATTACACCGTCGCAGAAACGTGACGTTTTAACCGAGTAGGTGAACCGCAAAATATTCCCCTAGGCACTACATACGGAATCGTCACTTTACACAGGGTGTTAAAGTAAAACGACAAAATAAAAATATATAATTAATAACAAAAACTAAAAATTGATCCTGACAAAGAACCTTCAAGATTTGCTTTACCACTAGCCTCCGGCTCTTTCTAAGCTGTGTGCTCGACTAATCCACATCGATATATTTGAGTAACAATAATTACCGCTCGAACTCAACGGCTCTCCGTTATTACGTAAGGCGTTTATTTAATCGAGTACCTATAATTGTGAATAACAGCTGGTATTCGTGCTATTCTTTCCGTACAGGTGTAAAATTCCAGCTGCTTCTCAACGAATGAATATTGCAGCCGCGTGCAAGACTTTTCTATGCAGAGGACTCGGGTATATAATACATTATGTCTATTTAGCAATTATCCACGAACAATAGACAGAATTTAATTACACTAAGACGACAAATTAGCTATTCACTCTACACATTACCCACGTTGAAATAATTTCATGGCGTGTTGGATAAACAGGTTTATCGGGGCCTGAAACCTCTAGGTGCAATTCACATCGCGTTTCAAAGTGCCTCTTGATCTTTGGAGAACCGATGCATCCGAGTGGTACGTCATAGTAACCGACATGAGGTCATTGATAGGTCCTATGGTATATATACACCTTACCTATACATATATTATGTGTTTCCAATATTCCTGAAAGCGTGCACCTAGCAGTAGCAGTAAAGTGAGAGGTTATTTCCGACTTCACGCAGCTTAAATATTCAGAACGATTTAGACGTACGGGAAAAAGCTGCATCGGGGGAAGTTTAGGAGATAAACTTTTAACGCATCGCTATGGCCCAGCAAAGAATTGACAGGGGTAAAAATGTAACTGAAGTAAATAAATTAGTCGTGCGGAATTTCGAACCCGACGTCGTACTTTATAATTTATTCCTATACAAATACGGCGAATTGAAAAAAGGACAAAGTGTATTTTTTTTATTCGAGGATTCAATGCGAGGAATAGATTGGGTGGAACTTTCATATATTGCGTTGATCTTATATGCGCAAGATCCGCACGTTCCGAATTACGTGAAATATTGTAACGTGGATGAAAGAAAGTCGGCACCGATAGGATCCATACGGATTACCTGACCATTTTTCTTCGTGAAACTTTTATTCGAAGTTTACTCTCCCTGAGGAGTTTATATCCCATCCGGTTTGTGTTATACCAAATGTACAATTATTTATTACGGATCATTGCGGAATCATCTTATATTTAGAGATTGTTTGTGAATGATACGTATACGTTATAGTACTGTAGGTTCGCCAATTTATATCGCAGAAATTCTCGCTTCAAAAGTTTGAACGAAAGTTTCAGCAAATTGCAAGATCATAGGTTACTTTGTGAGATTATCTGGATTAGTTTACTAGAAATTTAATTGCTAAGTTCTAGTGGATATATCGTAGCGTACCTGAATTTCCCGGTATTTCCGTATTCGCGTTTCCGTTCTGGCCGGGCGGTCGAGAACCGGAAGTCTTCCCGAGGGATTCCATGCGAATTGCTTCGGAATTCTCCCGCGTCGAGGTCGGTGGAGGCATCCTGTCTGCTTCTTCTTCTTCTTCTACTTCTCCCTACTATTTTCCACTTTTATTTTTTTTTTTGTTATTTTTCTCTGTCTCGAATCCCCTACACTTCTACCACTTATTAGTTTTTACTTTCGATTTCCCCTGCAATTTAACTTTTTCTAATTTTTTTTATTATTTGTTATCTGTTTACAGCCGAACAGATTCTGGGAATGATTGATTCGGATTCCAAGTTTTTGTAAAAGCTGTTATAATTTTCAAGCTCAAAAATTCCAGATCACTGATATGTTTCGTTTTTTAAAATCGTGATGCGACGTAATTAGCCCAAATTTAAGAATAGATATGACAACGTACTTTCAAATGAGGGGTTTGGTCCCGTTGAATCAGGTATAGTTAATTTTGTCTAATTAAATAGGTATAGGTAAAGATATCAGAAAAATCTGCGTTAAAAAGCTCTAATAGGTATATTAGTAGAAAATTGTTTTACGTAAATTAAGTTGCGTATTTTATGCATAGCCTATTCTACAGAAATTTCACTCGCACTGCACCGACTGATAAGAAACGTTTTTGTTTTTTCAGTCAAAATTTATTCAAAATTGTCAACGAGTTGTTTCACCTCTGGATTGAAGCACTAAAATATTTTTTTTTTTCAAATCGATAAAGTAATTAAAAATTTCCTAGTCGGTATTTCGATTGAATTCCCATATTTTTATTTGACTCTACACTGTCGGAATATCCCAAATCTTCATTGTGGGAAAAATTTAAATCCGATAGCATCTTCGCTCCATTGGATCCTACGGTGCGTCTGAAACGAAAGGATAAAATCCGATTATTCAAGGATCGTTTAAATCACGCTCTATTGATCAAGAAAATTTATCATTCTTTGCGTTAATTCACTCTGAACGCTGTTCCTAATACTATTGATGTTATTCTAGCCCACTTCTTGACAACTTCGTAGCCATAGATGAGAACAAATAAAGTCAGGAAACGTTTGTAGATTTCTCAGGATTTTATTCTTGAATATTTTTTATACTTGTAATACATCGGATTGTTCTACGACCATTGTACCCTATTTGTCAAAGCCTTCGACATTTATTTTTATCCCTGTTGTTATAGACGTGAAATTACAAGCCCTCGTAAAACGTTCGTAACCCTTTCTTGGAGCCGAAAATTAACTTTTTTTTTTCGCAGTATTTTGAGGTTTTTTCATGTATTTTCACCCTAGGAATCCGAATCTGCTATCTAAATTGATCTATGTATCGAAATGATCGAGTTATCACCAATTTTTCACTTTTTGGAGCAGAAAAATTGAGATATCTCGATGGGATAAATTCGTAGTTCAATTTATTTGACGGATTCGTGTTCCTAAGATCAAAATACGTTAGCAAAGTGTTCTGCAATCGATTTTAAAAATACTTCATCTTCAGCCCAAAAATCGAAAAAATCCAAAGGGGTGTTTTCTCTAAAATAATGCTTTTGTCTGTTTAATTTCGAGAAAAAAGAAACTCCAATAAATCCAAGGGTTATACTTTGACAATGAGCGCGTAAGGGAAGAGGAATTACTTGCATTCTTACCACACGTGCAATTAGTATACTCTTAAAACTAGCTTCGCTTCGAACTTAGAATCACATTCTTTCGGGGTGATAGCCTATAATTAGCGAAATCGAGGGGATTAAAAGGTTAGTCGTACACAAGGGGGAGAGGAAAAAGGGAGCAGTGTTACATGACCAAAGAATCAGGATTTTCAGGTCACAAGTATTTTTTCTTTCCTTTCATATTTCCGAAATTTTCCAGTACGGGGAAAACTGAAAAGTAAAAATAAACAGAAGAAACAAATTCATATATACGATCAAACATCAAAACGTTGCTGGTTCAAAGTTGAACAAATCTTATGAAAACATCCCTGAAAGTTGGTTACAGCGTTGAATTTTTTTTTTTTTTTTTTTTACTTTTAAAATTAGAAGTGAAATACATTTTTCTTTCCTCTGGCGAACTTGAGTGACGTATTACAAGACGTAATCGAGGGTCGTGTCATGATCCTGTTAGTTGAAGTTATATAGGCTTAGGGATTTCTATCGGGCTGATCAAATTACTTTTCGCCATTTAGTATAAGTGGATAAAATATTTCATTATGAGCACTGAAATGAATATTGTATTTTAAAAAATGGCAAAACTCAGTGCGAGCATGAAATAACCTTTCTTTTTTTCCTTCCGATTCTAGATACGAGGATTTTCGTGAGAATTAACTGACTCCAGCCGTAAAATTGGGAACTACCCAAATTTTCGAGACACATATACCTACCTAACTGGATTGTGAATTTGATATTTTTGTGAATGAAAACGGGTGTGCTTTGAAGAAAGAAGAAAAAAAAAATCGATCGATGCAGATTGCAGGGACCCATTTATGTTGGGCACAAAGGACGTTCCGAACTAAGGGGGACGTCGCAGTTTCGCAGGGATTATGTACGCTTCTATAAATATGTATCTGTACAATAGAACGACGTGGGCATTCGAATATAACAGGGGTGCTCCGGCTGTGCTGGTAGATAAATAAAAAATAAAAAAGTCTCCAAATCCAAAAAAGATAGTGACCGGAGACTAACGAGGATCGATTGTTGATCGAATTAAGTTTAGAAAAACGATCCCCTCGCTAAACATACCCCATTCTGATTGGAATTATGAATTGAAACGATTCTGTGCATTGCAGCAGGCAACACGATTATTGAGAGAACGTCATACTTTGACATTTCTCTTTTTTTTTCACTCACTTTTTTTTTTTTGTTTTACTCTCCCTTCGTGTCCCTACGTCGAGAATTGACAGAGCCGTTTTACGGATACCTCGTGGTCCTCGATATTGTTTTTATTATTATTATATTATTATTATTGTAATCATCATCGCTGAATAGGGAGAACATAAGTGGGGGATAGGTCGTCGTCATACAGGTCAATAGGTTAAGATTATTCGATCACCGTCATCGTGCCCCGCAATTTGTAATAATTATCGCAATTTGCGTTAAAAATTTGTTGTCGGATTTCAAGGGCTATTGGCCCAGCTTTTTTTATACACGTTACATACGTACGTACATAGAAGATCGTGGTAATTTGTTCTTTGATGAAAAGTTTATCTTTATGTAATATAAGGTCAAACGTTATCGGGATACGATATACGCTATGTCATGTATGTAATTCATACATTACATCGTCTTCTATTCATATTTATTTTACGCATTTAGCAAAAAAAAAAAACAACCGTATACCAGAGGACTCGAAACTCAAATAAATGGATTTGTTAATTTTACCACCTTATTTTTGAATCGAATGTGACGTATGTCCGTTAATATTTACCTGTGATTCTCCGTTCGATTTGCGGATCTGGAAATTGTTCATCGTAGTTTACGTAAGGGTTGGTTTTCCCCTAGTGTTGATTGAAAGGGATAAAAAAAAATATGTAAAAAAACAAACCGTAACAACTTTAGTTAGAGAGAGCAATTTTTGAACCCGGCCGTAGGTCACGCTGGAGGTATTGACGAGAGCAGCGTGCCTTCCGTGCCGCTAATTTTCCAACAAGAGCTCTCGAGCGACTACTTGCTCTGGTAAAGAACAATCACTTCGTCAACTTGACACACTTTACTCTCAATTGTAGTGCATGTGAGTACGTATAATTCCACAGTGTAAGATATATTACGCGATAGAAACAGATGCGCTTATGTTTTTTATACACGATATGAATTTTATTTTCCTTTTCCTTTTCAAATTATGTAATCGTTCTAACAGGTGCTCATTGAAAAGGCTACACTTAATTATCTGTTACTAATTAATTTAAATGTCATCACATCAGGAACGACAATTAAGATGTTTTTATTTATTCACTCTCCTGTATAGTTTGATACGAATATTACACACCCGAAATTTAACTAGCGTCGATAGATATGGAAGAAATTTTTTTAAGGGAGTCTTGAAATTTGTGCTTTTACCCTAAAACTTTTTTTCAGCTAGGATCACCTGTTACGCCCCAAAAACGTGAGTGAAATTTGATATCGTTCAAGAAATTTGGTAAAATGATTTCAACGCCATTCGTTCGACTGAAAGGATGATGTCGTAGTTGATTATCACATGGTATTTATATTAACGTTTAAATTAAAAAGGAAATTAAAACACAGCGTCTACGGGCGTCGTCTCTCGGATGCAAACGCTTCGGGGCGAAGGATTTGACTGAATCTTTAGCTGTGCCTTGCTATCTCCCTCTCACAAGTCCGCGCTTATAGGCGGACGGTCTCACGCAGTCGCGTGTAGCTCCGATTTACACGTTGGTAATTTTATAAATTTTCGCGGGTCGCATTTACGGTCCTCCTTAAAACGTGTCACTCGGGCGGCAATTATATGGGCTGTGAGAATTTCTTTTTCGTCGCTCGTGTAATTAAAGTTCGCGTGGAAAAGGGCGAGTAGCTGACTTCGACGATACTACCAGCCCGGAGCTAAGAGTGGCACTGAGCCTAGTAGCCGAGAACAGAACGTGGGGATCACTTCCGGCAAAAAGGGGGATTTCCCACTAGCACCCGATAGCAATTCGCGGTAGCCCGGCCCAACCCGAACTACCGCTCTCTGAGAGCCACAGGTTGCGCGTTCTCAACCTTCCGAGGGATACCGGGGGTAGCCTGAAGGACGAACGAATTTATATTTTGGATGGGGTCGAAGCAAACGGGGATGGCGCGAAGCCCTCGTGCCGGCTTCCAGGGGTCGTTAGACGGGTCAAAGCGCACGCGCCTCATCCCAACGTACGTCGTACTCCAGACTGCTCGGAGCGGACGCCGAAAAACGAGATCAAAAACCATAGGGAATAATCGAAAGTATTAAACTCACCGGAATTTCCTCTGCGTGTCCGATTTTCAACCTTACAGCCTGCAAATTTCTCCGATTTCTTTCATCGATCGTCTTGGACACGACTTTATTTCGACCGGCAACCTTTTTTCTTCATTCTATACTGTCGTTACGCTCCAAACTTGCTGGTTTAATGTAGTCGACGGTGCGTTCGGGTTGCGATCGTACGTCGATTTTAGGGTTGAAACGTTTTCTCGCCTTCCTCACTTCTTTGTCCGGAGGGCCCCAGTCGAAGACGGGGTTCAAAATGTACGCGATATTCTGCAAAGAAAATCACTCGGAATTATTCATCAAACCAATTTTCAGCCGAAGAGATAATTATAAATTAAATAAAATCAAGGCAGTATGAATAGAACGAACATACCGACCATTTTCTACCTCATTAGTAAACACACTTGATAATCTGATAGCCAGTACGGCTAATTGCACAGGGTGTGGCAGCCGAAACACGTGCCGTTCGAAAATCTTCCGTATCTACTAATTATAATTACATACTTACCTCGTTGTAAATGGCGGACATGACTTGCTTGAGCGCAAATACTGGAATTATAGCCATCATTGCTCCACCGAGCAGCATCAAGGGTGTTCCGAGTACTGGAAAGCGGGCATTTAATTCCCCGGAAAGGGTTGTCAGGTACAGAGTCTGTGAAAGAAATTCTAGTCAAGAAGTTTTAGTTTTTGTAACTGCAAATCCGATCGACCAGTCAAGTTTTAACAACCAGCAACGTGAAGGGAAGCGTTTTCCAACAAAAACGCCAGAACAGGGAAGGAGGTGATCCAAATGTGAAGTGGATGTCGTTGACGAAAACGCTGAGCCCGTAAATAAGGAAGATGAAAATTGCCTGCACTAATGGCAGCAGAGCAATACCGGCCAAGATTATACGGGCGTAGACGACGCTCATTAAGGCCATGGCGGTTTGCTGGTGGAGGAATAAAAATTGAGATTCGCAAATTTGCCTGACACCTCAAATTACGATGAACCTTTACGATGATGGTGACGTTGACGATGCAGCCGATTATACAGTAGAGTCCGATAAAATAAATTCGAAATTCCTTCCTTATATTGTGCTTTGAAAATATATTTTCCAGGATGGCTTCTACCACCATAGTCTGGAATAAAAAGAGATCATAATGCGAATGAAGAGAAAAAAAAAAACTGAATCAATTAAAAATGTGAATTCATCAGCAGAGGCATGAAGTCGCTTGAGTACTCCACTTACGGATTGAAGCCATAGCAGGAGATATCGAACAGCGAACCAATAAAATGTCCACATAAGCGGCATTGGCAGTGTTCCAAGGTACTGGGGCATCATGACAAGAGAGCTGCTAGCGTCTGTTGAAACAATTGAGAAGATTTTATCGGTGATCAATTTAAAGGGCGGGAAAAAAATAAGGGGAGACCAAAAATACTTTACTGTTTAAAAAAAGAAGCTGCGGTTCGATGTTTAACCGTTTCGCTATCAGACGAAGTAACCCTCCCCGACTCGTCGTTTTCAATAACATCAAAAAAAAGGAAGCGAATGTAACGGTTATAGCGCACCATCCAACGTTGAATTTGGAATCGACCCGGGAGATGAAGGTCATCGTCAAGGGAGGTACCGTCACGTTGCCGCGCCATAATGTAGAAATGTAAGCAATTGCCCAGAGCTTTAGAAAAAAATAAATGAAAAGTTTATTGTGCAGAGGGAACATTACCTTTCCATTTATAAAGTCCTCGAGTTTAGGTGGTCGGAATGCTATTCTCATTAAAGCAGTTACGTTCATGTTGTAGAGAATGTACATCATGTGGACCGCACCAAAGATGAGAAGGGCTATGCTCAGGGCGTAGATGGTCTGACATGGAATTCAGATTTTTCCTTTTTTTTTTCTTCTGCTCACAAGCGTTAAAAGACATACTTGAAAGTGTTCAAAACATTCTTGACGCCTACCTTACCAAATTTATAAATAGTTCGCAGAACACTGAGCATTACGATTATCCAATGGGCGATCGAACATAGGACGAGTTTCCATTGGGCATCCAGATGCGCAGAAGGTTCGTTCGGTCCGATCGTGAATCGCGATCTATGGACAAATTTTTATTCATTCGTTTATCTATTTTTCATCTGTTGCCCATCGCGATAAAGGGGCTTTAACTTGAACCACAGTTGAGCTGAAAAATCGAAGGTTCCTCTGTCTGGGCACCAAATTCGAGTGTTGTTCTCAACCGACTTGCACCCCATGGATAGTTTTGTTTTGCTTGTGACAACGAGACACTCTTTACTCAATTCTGGAGGACATCGAAGCCAAGGTGCTTGTTCGAATATTGTCTCAATCAAATAGAACAAGTTTCTACCGCAATAGACTGTGTCCAACCATGACTGGAGGATCGAATATGCCATGATAGAATAACAGTAGCCTACAAAAAAAAAAAGAGAAGATTATTGACATTCCACAGAACAACTGTGGACGTCATAGCACATCAATTGGATAGGTACTCTACCTATGATTATAGGACAAACTTTCCATAGATTTATCGGCGGCTGTTTTGTGTAATGGGCGAGGAATATTTCCACGTAGCTTATGGGAAGATGTACGAAAACCATGATCAGCATGAAGTGAATCACGAGCATAACTGGAGGGGATCAGTGTCAATGGTCTGAGCTTTCGAACGTTAAAGTTAATTTTATTTCGTAAGCTCACCTGCTCCAGAATGTTCCGGTTCATCGTACCATCTTAGATTCCAGTAGTGGATGATGTTGGTCATCAAAATTGCGATCAAACAGTGATAATAGGATTTCCACACACCCTCCTTGATTTGCTATGCAGAAAAGACAAGAGACAGGAAAATCGATCTGTCCAGAGTGCGCAAGATGACTTTGGCAGGTTGATCGATCGCTGTATTCTTATTTTTTTATATGCGTATACCTTAACCTCGACCCTCCGTTTCTTGGAATCCGTTGATTCCGATTCGGAAGAAGATTTTCCTTTCTCTAATTCATTTTCCAAGTTTTGCAATCGCAGTTCCTTCACGTCGGGTGAGCCCTCCGATAAATTTGGGAACGAGGATTCGCTGCTTTCCGATGTTGAGTGCTCATGCTCTACCATGATCTATCAAACGGTATTGATTTTTCCCACGTCGCATCTACCTTATCATAACCCCCTTGACATTTGGACCAGTAAGGTGAATATGGCAATGAAACGCGTTGTGCACGCAATACGATCGACGCTCACAGCCAAAAACGTGAATCGCTCGGTGATTTGTGGTCGGAATATATATTAGGTGATTATTATTTGTGTACATTGTTATACTATGCGTTCGATCGGTCGGTAAAATAACTGCTATTTCGAAACGCACCGTGATTCGTAAATTTTGATTTAATGTTACAAATCCACCTAAATTATCATCCCTCATCCCTCGGAAAAATTTAAACGTGGAGAATACAATGGACCGCTATATTGGCTATCCAGAAATGGCTCTAAATAGCGAATTCGGTGAAATTTGGACGAAATTCAGGACCATTGCAACATTGCTCATCCTACAAAGGAGTCGGTATAGAGGCGATCGATGGATTGGTATGTATAACGTATATAGAGATAATGAGATTGATCGTGTAGTGGTGAGTTCTCGACCGTCATCTTACAGCTTGCTTTAGATAAGAGGGTATCTTATCGATACGATAAGGACATTGTCTTAAGAACTGGAAGAGACGGCGTTCTGAGTACCTCTTCATTCTGTTGCAAATAATCAACCCCGTCGCAGCAAAAATTCAACGTCAGCATCATGGAGGTAAGCTGCAATCTATTCAAAACTGTTACTTTATTATCGTAGACTGAAACGGCGAATTAATTGATATATCTATTTCTGTCACAGATGTCGTTTCAAACTGGACTTCAGGAAACAATCCTCTTCAGTGGTTGGACGACACATAATTGGCAGGGCATTGTAGGCTCCATGATTGGAATTTTTCTGATGGCAGCAATTTATGAGGGTCTAAAAAATTATCGGTGGGCATTGCCATAATATTAAAAGGACGTGATAGTCCTTGAAGATGAACTTCTTTAATTTTGCTTTTTTTTTCTAAGAATCCAAACAATCCTTGATTAATTTTTCAGTGAATATTTGTTCATCAGCGCGTCGGTCGCCCGCATCGGTGATCGAAAAGAGTGAGCATGAAATTTGGGTAAAATTTTTCATTGAGGTTATTCTTCTGTTACCCTGAATTAAACCGCTGTTTTTTTCCAGGCCTACCTTATTCTCCGGCGTTCATATCCTTCAGACTTTTCTTCAGATAATCCAAATCGTGATCAGTTACTTTCTGATGCTGATTTTCATGACCTACAACGTCTGGCTTTGCATCGCTATTACATTGGGCGGGGCTCTTGGCTACTGGCTTTTTGCCTGGCAAAAAGTTAGCACAGACATTACCGAGTGCTGCAATTAACGCAGCTATACTAAACTAACCTGAATATGTTGATGAAGTTGAAGAGTTTATGACGAACGCTGCGAAAAACATGTGGACAACCCAAGGATCACTCGAATGAAAGAAGTTCAAGGAGATTAAATTAAAAATGGAAGCTTATATGGTTCAGGATGAATTTCAGAAAATAAGCTCGATTCTCCATAGATGAATTTACGTCAGATCTGATAAATCGGAAGCCGCGTTATTGGGGAGACTCACTAACCGATAGAAACACTTTGATAAGATCTGTAACGAGCCGTCTCACCCAGTTTCGCTTGCTGATGAAACTCTGGCGTGAAATCGATCCGAGGAGTAATCGGAAGCCGAATAAAATCGTCAAAATTTAAATCTGCAATAATTTGACAAATAATTTTTTTAATCGTATAAACATTTTGGTCAGAGTTTTCAATTTCTACATCCGATAAATACGTGCAAACAATTAACGTTTACTAATAATAAGTGAAAATTATACAGAAATATCTTCCACCGAAGAGAAGGAAGAGAAAAAATCCAAAGGTAGGCGATCTTCAAAGGGAAGTCTGTAATCTTTCAGCTTCATCTCGAACATCGATTTCGCGAGATCAATGGGTAAAAAATTGCTACCTGTGGCCTCTCGAGATGTTAATAATCAGCAAAGTACCGAAGTGACTGTAAAATGTCTGTCGATATGCCTTTTATTCGCTCGTTTTAAGAAGAAAGAAAAAGGATATCAATTCCAATTGCCACACCACCTTGGTTATATCATTGCGCAATATACTCTAATTTAAATAGTAATTCTTCTACAGTGTAAATTAATTTGAATTGCAGTAGAGCGCGTTGAGGTTTTGGTTGACGAATATCATTATCCATATAGTCATAATTAAATTGATGATCGATTCTACCCGCTCGTGACTGATACGGGATATCTTGATTTTCTGCGATTACAATGAACGAAATGGTTCATCGGCCTGGCGTCATTAATCAGGCGACATACTTTGCCGCTGCATGAACGAGATGTTATAATCATGATGTAGCGAAGAAATGGACTCAAATTTCCTAGTCGAGTTTCTGATTTTCCGGTTAAACTTACCCCATCCATAAAATCACATCTGTAGGGCAACCGTTTGCGGAAATTGGAACGAATCCAGAATATCAGATGTCAAGAAGGAGATAAGCGCCAAGTCTCGTGCTGAAAGGATCGAAACAATTTCACAATCGGGGTCAAATCGACGCTCGAATTTCGCTTTGGTGGACTCTCAAGATCATTTTAAGAACTAATAAGAACTCTAGCCAAAAAACTTTAATCTAGTAACACATTTGCTGTTTCATATTTTTCATGCATTTTTTTCTCTTCAAGTATCATAAAATTAACATAATAGCATCGCAATCTGAGACGCTGTCCTGATTCGATTATATAATCCAAAGAACGACGGAGTGACCGGTAACCGTTAATCAGTTTTCTTAATCCATCGCGGCCGACAATAAATTTGGTAAAAGTTGATTGATGGATGACTTAGAGAGACGAGATAATTGCAATCTAATCGTTAGCCTCGTTCTAACTGGTAGAAGACAGAGCGAATGTTCAGCGTCTTCTAACAATACCAGAAATCTCTTTGCCCAGTGCGGTGATTTCGGTCAGAAATACCCAGGAAATCTACTGTGAAAATGTCAAAGAAACAGGCGTTCGATCTCTCCGATTAAATCTGACATCCTTCCAGATTATTCTCGGATGAGATCGGTTCAGTTACCTTACTGTACCGGCGCTTACCGCGATTTTTATGTGGTGGGCGTCGGTATTTTCACCGTTTACGAAGCCACTGATCGAGAACACTGTCACTGATCAATTGGAAACTGTGTGAATGAGGCTGAAAGAATAAGATTTTTATGAAAGGTCATTTCGAGGACCGGAAGTTGCTCCATTATGCATTGTCGGCAAAGAAAAGAATATTTTTATCTTCCCTTTCGTTGAGACTTTTTTTTTCAATTTTTTTTATCTCGTCGCTTCCTCGATACGAAGAAGCGAGAAGACGATAACGTGTCCATTCAGACTCACTTGAAGTGATTAGACCAATTTTTTTTTTCTTTTTTCTGCGAGCAGCAATTAGCATTTTATAACATTAAATATAAAAGCGATTGCGTTGATTGCCAAATTAATTGGCGCTGAAGCAACGCTTCTCGGTTAATTGACGGAATCCAAAAAAAAAAAAAATCAAAAGTTAGAGATAAATCCTGATAGGTATGTTGCAAATTTTCAGCTGCCAAATACTATGTGGTGAGTTCAAAGGGCGAATAATTTTGATGATTGAAAAAAAATGTTCTACATTTCATGCGTAATTTTATTCATTCCGTATGCGTGTGTGTGTTTATAGAGATTTATGAGCTCCATTTTCATCTCATATCTCTTGTATATTATATTGTATCTGGATTTGAATCTTGTAATTTGATATTAACAAATTTGTTGAACTATATATGTATCATGTATCTCGAAAACTCTTCTCCACAATTTAACATTCTTTTCCAAAAAATATATTTTAATTTTATCATACGTCGTATGTTTTTTGTTCTTTTTCTAACTATATTGCACGAATGAAAATTATGGCTAATTACGTGTCGTGAGGTGTTGAACAATTCATTTAAAATTCTCTATAGCTTTTAAAGATGCAGTGAATTAATTTAAAACTCAGCGGTACCGCAGCAACCTGGATTATTATTACCGCCTAACGACCCTCGGAATCCCTGAATAGCAACGAAGAGTTTCAATATCTGTTACCCTCTCTCGTGTATTTCTCGTTCAAAATTCTCTCATTAAAATACCTACTGCCATAGAGCATTGCAACAACACTCCAGTTCTTCTGGAAATAGATATCACGTATTTCTCTTGTTTCATCGATGTTTTATTTTTAATCCAAATAATACGTACCTATTTGTAAGATTTTGAATTTCTTAAATATTTTACAAAATTAACCTGCTTCTTATGTTCTAATTCATAATTATCCTCGTCCAATTTTTTTTTTTTAATATTATTCTACACTCCTCATACTTAGATTCTAGTTTACATTTGTAATAGTCTAGCCCTCTACCCCTCGATACGTCCATCACGCTCAAGTGTACTAACAATTTTGTGAAGCGTGCTGCCCGCTAATAACATTTTGTCTAATGAACGTCATTTTCGAGAGCCTGGGCACGGTCGGACGGATTGGACTAGACGGCGGTAAATTTAATGAAACTGGATATCATCGCGTGTCAAAATTATACAAGGTTGCAAACATTTATCCAACGAATGAAACGTTAACATCCAACCATACAAAACCCGTAAAAGGTCGAGCAATAAAAGGCACGAAAATGTGGATCACGTATACCGCGCCCGTATATCGCGTCGGGTTACAAATTTCAATGTACGTACATCGTAGAACGTCGAGCATGTTGCACGTGCGAAAATACGCGGTTAAGATATCCCACGGGATATGCTTGTTCGGTAGACCTATATAAATTTCACCGACATGCAGCCTACCGGGAGTGTCCTGAATTATAAATATTTCAAGTCACCCTGGCGAGTTCGGCCTTGCCACCTGACATGCACCCTCGATTCGTCTCTCGTTTGACCTCAAGGTTAAAACGAGGTGAGTTATGGCAACGAAAATCTTAGGATCGATGATCGTTACTTTGCCAATGACATCCGGTTTTGAGGGATGTTTTAACGACGCGTACTTTATGTGCTTCCTGCTGACAGCTGACGAAGCGTTCACAGCTGTGCGTGACAACGGTCGATATTCGCAGGATACTCGACCGTTTCATAAGATATGCCGTCGCAAGGAGCGAAGGAAAAGACCGAAAACAAATAAACGAATATCGAGGTAATCGCTTTCGCACACCTTATACACTCTGTTTCATCGTTATTGTGCGCGTTGATATTTTCGCAAATATCTCTACGATCAGCCAAAATTCTTTGTATTGAATTATACGTTTGCCGGTAGGTAGTACGGCCGTTGGTTGCAGATTTTCCTGACGATTCACGATACCGAAGGGCGGCTGCAGGGCGATGTCATGGAAACGGAGGGGGGTTATATTGGTGTATATAACGATTTATATGCTTAGGGTGATAAGTCGGGAGGCTTTCCCGGAGGAGTTTAGATACCACAGATGCATCTGCGATCCGGCGTCATGATTAGTTCGGATGAAAAGCGCCAGCCACTCTTCCACCATTTTCCAGGGCTCTTTTCTCCGTCAAGAACCAGAGAGATAACATTTTTTTCCACCAGCCACAGCAGTTTTGAATAGCCGCTTCGCGTGGCACGAAGGACGATAGGGGCCAAAAGAGAAGAAAGAAAAAAAAAGAAACGAAAAAAAAGAAATAAGGTGCGGAATATCATCGTGAAAAATATAATGAGAGATCACTTGATTGTCGAAACAATTGTATATCATTGTACAATTGAAAATTTGGAAAAAAAACTTTCTCAGATAAGTCACAATTTCAGGGTATAATGAAAATTGGAGGAATTCAGGGAGGGGAAAAAACATAAACAAATAAAAAATATATATGAGTAAACGACGTTATTGCTATTGTTTTGACAGAACTTTTCTACGACGAAATTTAGTATTTTATGAATAAGCAGCTATAGCTGAAAAAAAACTTTTTGAAAAAAGTTCATATCTATCTTAAACGCGAGTTGAGTTCTCGCGGCGGTTAATAAAGTAGATATTTTTTCGATGCCGCGTGATCACCCCTTCCGGGGTGCGATATTGTTTCGTCCGAGGTTTCGTCGGTGCTACCAGACGTTGGTATCGGTGAAGGCAAAGCGATCGATGGTTGGAAAAAAGCTCAGCTGTTCGTAATCCAGCCTGTAGACCGCAGTACTGGGGATAAGCTCAAAATTTCAGCCGCCAAAGCGTTCTTATGGAACAAACGGATTGTAAGATGACCTCGTTTTTAAGCAAATTACTTATTCAAAAAAAACGAGAAAAAAAGAAATAGAAAAAAAAAAAACTCGAGTATTGATTATTCTTTTGTAAGTATGTTATGCGTTTTATATCTCAACACATATGTGTCGTTTTCAGTAACATAATAATATAGTTATTCGTAGTGAGAATCGCATTGGAATGGACGATTACAAAGGTTTTGAAAGATGTTTGAACGCGAGTCGATTTTATATTCGTACGCCTATAGTAAACGACGTTGCAAATTCTGTTATAATTTATATTACGGAAGAACAGACATTTGCCCCTGCGACAACCATATGCCACTCGACTATATTCATATCTACGATATTAGAATATACAGTTTCCTACCTATATACGTTATTGTGCCAAGAATAGCTTTAGCTATTTTACGTACGAATGGGGTGCTAATTGCACATATGTATGTACGATTCCGGATTCCCTCCCACATGGGAAAACACGAAGGTTTCAACATTTATACACATACATACCTGGTGTGTAAAAATAGAACGGAATACGCTCTTTCTGGAAGAGAGACTTGAAACGTGACAAGTGTTTTAATCCTTGGATTAAATATCTCCGACATAATATCCTTAGGACAAGATACACCTGGCTAAGACAAAATATCCGTAGGACAAAATATCTTCCAGAGGATATTTCCTTCTGAGAATATTGTGTCCAAGGATCAAAACACCGATAACTGTCTTGAAAAACGAACGATTTGGAAAAGAAATTATCGCCCAAATACCTGATAAATACTTTCTTTTTTCCACGCTTTTCCCTTCAACAGTTCACTATGGTCACGCAAATTTTTGAAATATTTTTTGGCTCATCTCGGAAACATATTTGAAACGACACCGACGCGGTTATCGCTAAACTTTCGCGTGCAATGTATAAAGAAAATTTGGAACGAGCCACCATGAGTTTTGAGTTTGGTTTGATTCTTCGCTTTTCCTCTACAATTTCAACTGCTGAAATTCTCAAAATTGGTTGTAGTGCTGTGATAATTATGTGTGCGAATAAAAAAAATCCCGCAGTGGAGTATAATGAAAAAATATATGTAATCCAACGATTTATACCGAAACGTAAATTTCTCTTCGCTCACTTTTTCCATTTTCTTTTTTGCTTCCAAGTTCTTTCCACAGTACGTTCGATGGAATTGCAAGACTTGGCCTTGACCTCAACCATGGTACTAAATATTACAAAACACACAAGAAAACCACGCGCTTGACACGCGAACTTCGCAACAGTCTGATCCCGTATATATACAGAGATTCATATACACAACATATATACAGGTATGTATGCACCCCCTTTTCTAATGTATTTTACACTCGTACAGTGCTTTATTTGTAACCGCTGCTCGGTACACGTACCTATTAACTTTAACGCCATGATGGTCCAACCGCGCGTTTGCCAAGTGCAGCAAAACCGGACGATGTATAAGTATATAGTTTTCAAATACTTGGCTGTTGTTAAATAGTTCAGTAATATACCTGTACGTACCACAGGTATGCGGGAGAGTCGTTAGAATTATGCGGTTTCCCACAACCGGTCGCATATTTTTCTCACCACCTCATGAAGGACGCACAGATATAGATATACGTTTTATAAAAACGTTTTTCCTTCATTCTTTTTTCATCCCTTGCACATTAACGCGCGCAGTGATTTACCTGAGATTAACAATCGTTCACCTATGCCTACAGTGTGTACATGGCTCACTTGAAATTTCAAACATTTTTTCAATAAAAACTGAAATTCAATCTCCGACCTTTGAACCCCAGCGGCTTATATTCTACCGCCACTAATTTTCTTCACGGGAAGATAATTAGGGTAGATTTTCTAAGCTCGAGATTAGTAGGAAAAAAGAGAGAAACAAAAATGAAAATGGTGACTAATTCCGTAACTAAGATTTCTGAAAAACTATGCGCCCTCGTACCCTTCGTGTCCGGTAAGATAGCGCGGAAGTTTTAGTCCGGAAATGTATCCAATTGTGTAATATATATCTTGGAACCTACAGGGAGTCTAAGTAGTCGTGAATACATATACGAATGAGAAGGAAAAGAGGTCGTGCAGGTTCGCGGGCTTCCTATCGGCAGCCCATATCAGCTTGGCGTGTGACCTTTACCGTCTCCTAACCCGCTAATGTTAATGTAACCCGATACGCTACTGTGTGCTTCTCCATTTTAATCCAGCTTTCAACGGTCCAAAAGCGCGCTCATCCATTCGGTCATCAAATAATTAATCAGACGTATCATTACCTAGTGATTCTTTCTGTCCGTCAGACGTTCGCTTGTTTTCTTGTTCCTTTTTTTTTCACTGTTCACTAAATATTAGATCGAATTCGATTCGAGGTGCTGTACAAGAACTCGACCGGTTCGACTGATTGTTTTCCTTGATCTGGACAGCGTAGTAAGGTCGATTTTCTTTTACTTTCTTCCTCGGTAGTATCGAATCCACTTCAATTTATCTAATCGATTTTGCTCTTTTAATTTCAAAATCAAATTTTATAACAAAGTATAAAAATCTGAAGAGTTCTCGTTAGGTGTAATGCAGATTGTATAGTGTAGGTACGAATTGCGTTTATATCCGGGAATTTGATCTCGAAGTAATCTTACTTTGGTATTACCTCAGAGCACGCCTGCGGATGGCGACCGTTGATGGAAAGTTTAGATAAATTTTTGCGCTTTCGTATAATAATCTGCAGACGAATACCAAAAGACTGTTTGACCCCAGGGATTTATATGTTTTATTCAAAAATCAATATTTTAATCTAAATAATCGAAAGAAGTCAACTTTTGTTTTTAAATTTCTTTTTCACATGCACTTTTGTGAAAAAAACATTTAAGAATTAAAAAAAAAAGAAAAGAAAAAATCAAGTTCTCGGAATTTTCGGTTCAGCGGTAAAGTACGCGATATTTATACTGAAATGGAATATAAATATATCATTGCATATTCTATGGAATTATTTGACTTGTAATACGGTACCAAATAAAACTATAAAATGCTTGTTAGAAACTCCGAGACCGAATTTTTTTCTTTGCCCGTTTCATTTCTTTGTTACTTTTTCCAAGTAGATTCGGTAGATAATTTATTAGAGGTCAGCTAGGTCGGCCTCCGCGGTCATGACGTCGTTTTTATTACAGGTTATATTATTCGCTTGAATAAAAAAGAGCTTTGATGACGTAACCGTCGGTCGTAACGTAATCGATGACCACTATACGAATACGTGTATCTGGTATAGGTTCGTTTTTAGTCTTCCGAAATCTAGGAACAACCAAAGACGCGATGAAAACGATTGCGAATCACGCCACCGACGCGACGCGACGTTCAGCTTTCAAAAGCAAAACTACGTTAGCCGATCGAACCGCGATACGAATACTTATTCAACTTTTTCACAATGTCAAAATGAAAAAAAAAAAAAAAAAAAAAAAAAACGATAGATTTATGGATATTTCAAAACCCAACTACGATCGACGAATGGAAAAAAAAAATTCTCAAATTCTCCCCATTCTATATTTCTGCTAATCATGAATAAAACTCGGAAGGTTAGAAAAAATGTTTCACATTCGGGGCTATTTTATATCCGAGGATATTCAAAACTTGGAGTTTACCGATTGATGAAAGTAACTTTCTAAGCTCCAGGTCTTCGTGTCCAGAATACTTACGTCGTCATTTATCGAGTAGGTATGACGTCACTACTTGTTCGTAGCGGGGTGGTCCTGTTTTGTGATTTATGAAGGGAGGGCGAGTAGGGGTGGAGCTTTAAGCCCCAGAACTTAAATCTGTATTAATGCGAGCCGTCGGTCTGCCTCGGTTCAATTTGTCTTCGATCAAGATTAACTAGTTCTCGCGATAACCGTTGGGCACCTTACTTCACCTTATATACTAAACCCATACCTGTACCTATGCCCATATCCGTACACATACAACTGGTATATGTTCTCCTATGAATTTTTAAAAATAGAGCCGGAAGTGAAATTTCTTTGTTTTAAAAAACATCGTACGTTTATTGATTGTCAATCAACCCTCACATTATATATTATTCTTATATACTTTAAATAATAAGATAATATTCGTATCGTCTATAAATATCAATACTGAAAAATATAATTAGGTGGCAATAAATATCATTTCATCATAGTAATTAATATCATCCATTGCAATTGTCGTCAGTTGTTAGATCAGACCATAAGGATTTTAATAGCCAAAAGAACCAGACCCAACGTGGTGGAGAAGAAGATGGTCGTCGCATCACCTGAAGAAATTAAATAAAAAACACACCATAATTAGCAACAAAAAAAATATATTTTCCACTTGCGCAATAATTGTCCGCGAACTTTCGCGTATACAGATAGACAACGTCGTATAACGTAAGTATAGTTCACCAACAATCGGCGAACATTGCGTGCAGTTTCTTCATATCGTATAAACGATAACATTGCCCGGTGTTTTTGTCCTCCTTATACCCGATTGGACGGTCCAAATACTGTACCCAAAAAGCTCCTATACGGTAATCAGAGGTTATTGAACCCTTGGGTTCAAAAACCTCCGTAGTTCTAGACGAATCGGAATTTTCAATCCCATTACCATTTCGCGGACTACAGAGACGATATTTTACAAAGTCACGCATACAAATAGGAAACACATTTTCTCACTACCAAAAAATCAAAAAAAAAAAAAAAATCAAAAAAAAAAGAAAATGAATTTCCCGTACGCGAGAGACAATTATAACATGCAATTCTCCGTATGGATCCGTAATTATAAAATACGAATTACCTTGAAAAATCGTTGTCGCGTTTCATATTGCGTGTTGTAAACTTTTTTTTTCCTCTTTATTTCAGTGATTGCGATTGTTGTAAATATGAGGTATACAGGTTCGTATAGTACATGTATAGAAATATTATATGCACATTAAAGCTGAGAATAAGCAGCGGAGAAATGCATCGCACAGGTATAAACCACGGTTAACTTGCACTTACTCACATACCGACCGAGTGATTAATTCATATTAATTTGCAGCTCTAATCTAAGTGAAAGCGTCGCTACAGAACGTACGGTTCTTTTCACTGTATTATACATGGTGTGGGCGATCTTTGTCGCAGTTACATATAATTGCGGCTGTATATGATGCACGTGTTATACCGCGTAAAACGAAATTCGTATGCATAATCCGAATCTATGTATATATTATCTATATGTGTAGACGTAATTGCAAAGAGTTATGTACAAATATCTGTACATATATGTTCGTAACGTCCGCGTACACAGGTATACGCGTTATAGATACGAGGGTGTGTAATTACCGGTGTACGTATGTATAGTTATGTGTACGAATTCATATGTACCTATAATATTCATATGTATACCGGACGTTGCGGCAATTTGATAAATGTCAAGGAAATTCCTGTGACTCCTATGATTCGAATTGTTATTTCTGAATAGTCTATAACTACAGAAGTAAAATATGTTGATGGTTAGATTATGTTTTTTTTAGATTGTGTAAGAAACGCGGCTTTGAAAAAAGATCGATATAGAAAAGAGCGCACGAGGAGCTGCGATTTCGACGTTGTTAAAATGAAGAAAGAAAAATAAGAAAAGCAAAACTATTCAAATTATTTATTTTGAACTATTTTTTACTTACCTCTGACGATTTCGCAAGATGTCAAAGAAGTCGCCGTCGAACTCCAATCGCAAGCGCACTTTCCGTTACGGCAAACGACATTTTCCTGACCAGTTTCAAGGTAACAATCAAGGATCGATGAGCAGGAAGATCCTAAATCTGTGACGACAGGCAAATTTTTTTTCAATTACGATTTAACGCATTTTAACTTATAGATTAACCACGTCGTATCGATAACATATGAATTCTTACTTGACTTGAATTGGCAGCCACCGTTTCTGTAATCGTAATCTGATTCGCACGCGCAGGCGGTCGTTTGATTCGAGTCAGATAATCTGCTGCAATACGTGTTTTCCACAACACTAGAACACTGGATGTCGTACTCGCATTCTTCGCCATAATCTGCCACTAATTATCAAAGTATTTTTTTTTTTTTTTTAATACTTTGGTCGCAACTTGTCTACGTATATGTATAGTTATTCGTTTCGCTTACCTGGCTTACAAAGGTTGGTTTCTGCGGCAACCGTATTATTGCCGCATTCGCACACGTTTGTTTCTGAGCATATCGAACTTGAAACGGTGCAGTCGCTGTCGATCGAACACGTCGCGTTCAGACCTGTGGTAATATAGAGGGTTGATGAAGAAGCAAAATTCATCTGCGTTGTTCGATATAAGTTTAGCTAATTTCACGGTGCGAATAAAAAATGTGTAAAAAATATCTCACCTGGAAGACATGCTCCATCGACGTCGTCGTAATTTGGCGCACACGTGCAGGTAGAATCGACGCACACAGAGTTTGCGATCGTGCAGTTTGCATCAAACTCGCAACTTCCATCGAGAACTGATTGAATTTTTAAAAGATTATTTTTTTTTTCAAACAAGATACGGTATAATACAGTTGCGAAGATGCAGTGATTTCGAAGGACTCACCGGCTTCGATGTCCTGGCACCCGGTTCTATCAGTAGTCGGAACTGTTCCCGGTGGACATGTACAAACTGAATTAGTGCAGCTCAAATCCAAAGCAAGTCCCTCGACGTAACAGTCCTCGGTGTCGAGACACGATTCACCGATCCCTTTGTTTGTCCAGCAGAAAAGTTGATCCTCGAGCCAATGTGATCGTGTATTGCAAAGGCAACGTTTTCTCTGACAGGAAGCGTCGGGACCAAATATGTAGCACTGCTCGTTGTAGACGCAAGAGAAGTTGTAAGATTTTGTTGCTGGGGAGAATTTCGTTTTTCTTGGTTATCGTATTCGTCAGTAGAAATGGAATGATAATTTGTTGTTATTATTATTATTATTATTATTATTATTATTTCTTATATGCAAATGAATAATATTTCAAGGAACGTACATTTTCTACAGATCTGCTGGTTCAAGGATGCGACGGTCGAGTAACCGCAACTCCAAGTTCCATCGCGACACAAAGAGTTTCTGATAACCACCGTATCATTTGCACCGCATTCCTCGCCAATAGCTAGACACATAATGATAACTTTGAGAAAGAAAGTTCTCTTTATCATTTTAGCAATGAAAACTTACCGGTTAAGCAGCTCGAAAGGTCAGCAGATGCGTAGTAGCCTCTGTTACAGATACAGGTGCCGTCGGGACCGCATCTTGAGTTTCCAAGGTCAGAGCAGTCGCCATCGGAAGTGCATAGGGTTCCAACGGCTAGACATTACGATAAATTTAGAAAAGAGAATTCTCGTTTTCATATAACCATTTGAAACTGACCTGGTAAGCAGGTCTTAAGGTCATCGGATGCGTAGTAACCACTGTTGCAGACACAGGTGCCGTTGGTACCGC
Source organism: Athalia cordata (assembly GCA_963932425.1). Taxonomy (NCBI): domain Eukaryota; kingdom Metazoa; phylum Arthropoda; class Insecta; order Hymenoptera; family Athaliidae; genus Athalia; species Athalia cordata. The sequence continues at coordinate 20,838,140 of OZ010625.1, forward strand.
AACTTGAGTTTCCAAGGTCAGAGCAGTCGCCATCGGAAGTGCACAGGGTTTCGGCGACTAGAAATTACGATAAATTTAGAAACGAGAATTCTTATTTTCATATCACCATTTGAAACTGACCTGGTAAGCAGGTCGTAAGGTCATCAGATGCGTAGTAACCACTGTTGCAGACACAGGTGCCGTTGGTACCGCAACTTGAGTTTCCAAGGTCAGAGCAGTCGCCATCGGAAGTGCACAGGGTTCCGACGGCTAGACATAAATTTTTATTCGTCAGAACGACTTTGTTTGCTCATATTTGTTTGAGTTTGGCAAAACTGTTATGGTTATACTCACGGACTTCAACGCTTCGGTCTACCAATTGGCTATCTTCGATACGGTCATTTTCTTCGACCGTTATCTCGGCACTGGTAGTGTTGGAGTCAATAGAAACAGCGCAAACAAAACTGGTGGTGCAATAAGAGTTTTCGAATCTACAGTCCAAGTCTATCGCACACTCGTCACCAACAGCTGCGAATAATCGATCATATTTAATTTAGCATGAAATACTTTAATTCCAGAAACAATATCGGAAATATTTACCGTAACCGATACGACGACAAGTGCGATATTCTCGTTGATAGAATCCTTCGCTACACACGCACGTTCCATTGACACAAGAAAGAGCCTCTGTGTCTGCGTTCACGTAACAATTTATGTCCGCATCACAAGCCTCACCCAATCCTAAAAATTAAAGAATAAAATAAGCGAACGCGTAGGAATGCCGTTCGAAATACAGGACTAAGTATCTAAGTATGCAAAAACTTGAGTCATTATCTTAAACCCATGAGAACTCATGACTGGAATGGGTATTCTACGTTCTTATTCTTCGTATATTACTGAAAACATATTTTGATCGCAATCTTTTGTTTTCTTCAAAATTTCGGACTCGGATATTTTTATTCTTGATATTCGGAAGTCCGTTGGGAACGAAATGAAATTGACTTGGAAATAATCAGGGAAGTGTCTCGAAACTAGATTGTAAAATTTGAAAAACTGATTCATCCGAGTTACAGATAAAATTACTCACCTGAGGATGGATAACATCTCCCGTGAATGTAATGATAACCATCGCCGCACACGCAAACTGAATTTTCACAAGTTCCTCCGGCGAGTAAATAGCTGCTGCACTGATCCTTTTCGCTACATGCATCGCCGTAGGCTGTGGCTCCTGATTAGAAAGAAAAAAACCAAAAAAAAAAAAAAAACGTAGAAAAAATGTATCGTGGATGAAATTTTTTTTTCAGCAAGTAGTTTGACGTTTCGGTAGTTTATCAACTTACTCCGAAGACACTCGGTCATATCACTGTTCAAGAAATAGCCAGAACTGCATTCGCAATAACCAGAAACGCAGGAAGTGCCGTTGGCCGTACATTCAACGTCCGTTAGACAATCCCATTGTGAATATCTGCTCAGGATGTTCTCTGAGTTGGAACTTCCTGAAAATTTGGCAAAAAAAAAATGCAAATTTTTTACCATAATTCAAAAGTCATCGTCGTTCTGAATCAATGGCTAGCTAACGTTATGATGAGCGAGGATTTTTATTGTGCCGTAAAGGGTGACGTATCTTAAATTTGCAGAATCGCGAGACACCACCTGGCATCTGCAGGTGTTTTATCGATCAGAATCGACTTTTTTTTTCAATACAAAGTAAATAATCTCTTTACGATAGACGGACGGTCTTGGACACCCGTTATCTTAATTTCGTAGATTGTATCTGATCAGTTGTATAAGTTGGTGTTAGAAAATCGTAAACCTGAACCGCTAATATTTTAATTTTTTCCCTTAATTTTGTTTCCAAGTAAATTCTGCGATTTATCTGGGAAAATTCCAGTGCTTTATTATTTTCAAGATCGTTAAATTGGTTTCAGATATCCGTGACGGAGGTTTTTAACGCCTGAGGAACTCGGAGCACGCGAAGACTGAGGAATTTGTGCAAAATTATTTAGTCGCCACTGTAGGAAAACTCTGGGTATGTGTAGAACACCCGAAACAGAGGAACAACGTATACGTGTTACATACAAATAAGAGGTCAATTTAAAGCGCTGAAATAACCACGTGACAAGTTTACAGGGCGTCACGATGACTGGCGTCCGAATCCCCTTCGTATAGTCCGTTGGAAAATTCAGTCACGAATAGAAGGGAATCGCTTGCTGCCGCACGAAACGGACAGCGAATTGCGTGACGTTCTTCAGAAAACTGATGGATATCATCTAATAACTAATATACCGCCTGCAGCTATGTGATTTATCATAGACGAACGAGAGAGACGAATAGACGAGACGCTGCTGAGGATAGAAGGGCGCGGAAGCGAGAGAAAAAAATATATTGTAAGAAAAAACAAGAACAAAAAAAAATTTCGATCGAAGAGACTGGGTGTCGGTTCCTTTCAAATTAGAATTTCATCTACCTGCCAAATGGTATTACGAAACGATTCGTTGAAGGATAAATCTCGCGTGACCTATATAGGTATGCGCGCGGAAAAACCATGAATGTGACAAGATAAAGAAAAGAAAAAGTGAAAAGAAAAAACAGAGATAAAATTAACGAGAACATGATTGCCAGATAGATGGTATGAAATTCTCGGACATCCTTTGGACTTTTGGAGCGAAATTAGATTCGGACCCCCCGAGGATTAACGTTAATATTGTATAAGGTCAAGGTTGCGGCAACCCCTAATGCTAATGAATTGTTCGTCCACAAACCCTTTGAGGGTTTTTCGTTCTTTTTCCTATACTTGTGTTTCAGTATCGTTTTTCAATGTGAAGTAATTTTTACGAACCGTTAACCAGCAGTGCAAATTCCATGCAAAAAACGAGTGGGATGAGAATGTGACTAGTTAGCCACATTTTGAGTCTTGCCGGGCACGTTAATCGGATATGAAGCGAAGGGTTGAACCTGATTCAACGGCGTCAAGTAATCGACTAATTTTAAAGACGTTCTTTACTGTTACGATAAGCAAAATCCCGGCCAATTTTTTATCATTTGAAGTACACACGCGGTCAGCCACCTGCGTCTATATCAGATATGAGAATCTTTACCAGCTGTCTGATACCTAGTTTTTCTCTTTGTTTATTTTTTTTTTTTCCTTACAATCTTATCCATTTACTAGTATCCTGTGTTCACGATGGTATAAATTCATGTTCTCTCAACAACGATGAAGGTGTAATCAATCAACGTCTTCCAATTAGCTGGTGTGCAAGGACGCCAGAAAACAGCTCGGTTTCGATCTTTCACGCCCTGATTTTCAGCCGGTCGATTAATCCAGAGGTTTATTTTAAAATGATGAGATGCAACTAAACGCTAAAAACGAACGGCCCGTAATATAAAGCGAGTATATTTAATGAAGTGATAACAGTTCTCGTAACTTCGCTGTCATATACAGCGATTATCTCAAGAGCAGCTGTGATGTAAATATGTATACATGTATTATTCAAATGTGTTGTTATTACCCTTTGAAAATTTTGGTCTCATGATTAATGACCGATGTTTGTCGGTGATTTTTTTCACATCTGACCCCCGGAATAACCCAGAAAAAGCAAACACCCGAAATTACAGACTGCCAAGAAAAGTTGAGCTATCGGTACGGGATATCGTGGAAATTCTTGATGCTCACTTGAAATTATATCGATGCAAACATAATGGACATAACGCGTGCAAATATTATTCTTCATTTATTCGGCGATATGAATGGGACATGCGAGTTGATATCCTCATGTTAGTCGCGTTCGTCGTGCTGACGTCACGAATAATCTGATCCTTTTCTCTAAGTGTGGGATAAACGACAATGGTTCCCAAAATAGATTTACATGGTGGTCATTTGCATGAACGTACGTTCCTGCAGAGGGTTAAATTTACGGACTTCCCGAAAATCAGGGCGCGCGTCAAGCCCCGAAAAGCCCCAGTGTGTTTCAACTCAGGGATTCTCATTTTAGTGATTATACGATTATTAAGGAGAATGGGTGTTTTTCCATCCCCCCATCAACGAGCGTCGAATTTTTTTTTCTTTCATTGGTCAATAATAATATTTATTAATGTTTTTATTTGAAATCACGAGACTAATTTGCGTCGGAGATCGAGTGATACGATAGATCTTCAACTTCGTATAAACACGGTGGGAAAATCATCAGTGATATAATTTAAAAATCGATGGGATGATTCACGGACTGAAAATTTTTCAAATAATATTCGAAGAAATTATTAATGCAGTTAATACTAATTTTTTTCTTTTTTTTTCTTCAAGTACGTCCAAGTTGAGACCAACTGCACGAAGTAGTTGGAGAACAGCTTCATAAATTATCACAGAAGATTGTTAAATAGCTGATGCTTAATTTCATCGAAGTAAATTTGTATTCAAAGTTTTTCCTCTACAGATTGGATGTAAATTGCAATTGCGATAATCAACGTGTGGTTGTTTGATGTAATACTTGTGAGAGGATTGTTGACAATCTAGTACTTCTGGGTACTGGTCGGGTGATACGAGGCGATCTCATGACCCTAGCATCATCTCAAATACGCTAATCAGCTGTATATGCTCGGCTGGCGTTTTTTTCTTCAAACAAAACGCAGCCGGGGTGAGGTAAAGTGCGTCTTAAGATCGCGTCGTGGTCTAAGACCTGAACGATACTCTGTAGTCAACCAGTGATCGTTCGACGATCAACATGGAGAATCATGGGAGTAATGGTGAGTTCAGATTCTCATTTTATTTCTTTATCCAAAGATTCATCGATCTACTTCATGCTGCACACATAAAACTGGTTCAACAAAGTTCGCCCTTTATCTTCAACCCTTCGGCCCTAAACCGAACGGATGCTGATCAGATCATTATTATAGTCTTACGATACATTTTACGTGTGATTCTGTAAAACTGGCGTGACTTCGAGATTCAACGAGACAATTTTGTTCGTGATGCTAGTGATATCGTTGATCGTTTGCGCTGTATTCGATGTAACTGACGTTCGTACCCAAAATAACATAACTGGAGGAATATCATAACCAACAGCATTGATTTCATTATCATCTGTAGACTATATTGAATTTTTTGATGCGCAGAAAAATTAGTGGGCCTCGAGGCGGGCCTGGCGTGGTCAGAGAAGCCAACGAATCCGAATTTCAATCCTATACCAATCCGGGAGCGTGGAATTTCGAGTAACTTAGTGAAACTTCTTCTCTTCTCGCTATCGATTGTACTTCTGTTGGTTGTTGGTTACGAGGTTCATCAGGTAATAAGCAACGAGCTTCTAACAGAAGACTTATCAAACGGAGATGGACTGGATCCGAGCAAACGCGCTTTATTGACAAGTTCGGAAAATTCAAGTAGACTACAGGACATGGATATGATCCGAATCAACCAAGAACAGTTGTTAAAGTTGCAGGAAAGAATAGATGAGCTTAGTGAGTCGATAAAGTTCGGGTCGACTGCAATTCCAGCAACAACGACAATCGTACCCACAACAGCAAGCCAGAGTGAGATCGATTTAACAGATGAACTCATGTTGAAAATCTACGGAGTATATGAGCTTGAAACGCGTATCGAAGAATTGGACGATTTGTTTCGTGAGTCTGAGGCAAAAATTGATTGGGCAAAAGCAGCTCGGATCTATGCAGATATATGGGCGGCCATAGGTTTCTTTGAAAGAAATATTCACCGTGAGTTACAGAGAAGCGGGTTTCCAATCAATGATTACCTGGAGAATTCTCAAGTAAAAATATCCACTGCGTCTACAACTGAAATATTAGAAGCAGTCTCAACCATTGCGCCAACCGATGATACGATATCATCTTGGAGTTGGCATTTCAGCTTTGGTAACTGGGGTTTTGCGTCTTCGGACGCAGAAACCACCGAAGGACCTAGTGAAACCGAGAGTAATTCATCGGAGACCGAGACGTCGTCGGAAGAGAGTACAAGCTTCATGAGTCGAATAAACATTTTCCCTTTCTTCATGAGCTGGGGATGGAATAGCGAAGATGAAGAGGAGAATGTGACCTTGGACAGTGTAGCTCAAGAAGTCACAACGACCAAAAGCGAAGAGACGTCAACTGTTGAACCTCGGGAACAAAGTGCAGAAATATCTGAACACGTGAATTCACCGACGACTGCGGAGGACTACGACTACGACCCCGAAGATTATTATTCCTATATATTCGATAACATCCATCAATCAGAGGCTGAAGAAGCCACGGGAAAACCTCCGCTCCTCGAACCAGAAATAGGATCGGTAACATCCAGTTCATCAACTGAGGAACTCAAAGATGAAGTGGAACACCCAACAACGGCTACTCCACCCGTTTCTTCGTCAGAATTGCCTCTTCCGATCCTCAAGGAAGGAGTAGACAGTAAACCAGAGAAAATTATCTCAGATAAATCGGGTCCCACAGCTCCTCAATTTTACAAATTGATTTTGAAGGACGGGGAGTTGCACTTTGAAAATACGCTTGACGACACTACGTCGGAATCGCTCGGGCAAATAGTGAAAATAGAGAGAACGGGTGGATTTGCGCTACCAAATATTGAAGATGAAGACTATTCATCGGATTCCGAATACGATAATTGGTTGGCTTCAGATACCATACTTGCAGATGTACACGATTATTTAGATCCCAAAGACTTTCTGCGACCTCTAATTCCTCGTTTTAGTAATTATCCTGCTGAAATAAGGTCAAAACGTTTTGTGAACAATGTGCAGCCAGCACAAGGTGAGTTCGTTGAATTTTTGTTTTCTCACCAACTCGAAGTGTTTTTCGCAGATGTGAATCGTGTTTCTTGATCTATTTTTTAGTGTCTCTCGACGACGAAGTGTTGATGGAACAGGCGGCGGGTAAAATGGCTGTCTTACAGCAGGCGATTGACGTCGAGAACCACGTAATTCGAAACGAAATCTCGCTGACGGATAGGCAGCAGAAGCTCGCTCTTCAGGCAAAGCTCAACAATTTTTATAAGAAGATGGAAACTGTTTCAGCCCACATTGACCGACTTCACAAAAAGTTCTTAAGACTGAATTCGCTCAATGACGATTACGTTTCCAGAGAATTTCCGTCCGACGGGGGATCGAATGAGAAGTAGTTTACTTTTTTAAATTAGAAGCAGAAAAAAAATATGGCTGTCATTATAAACGCCATTCTCATAAATTTATGAATGTTTCGTTAAAGGTATATTAGTTTAACAAATGACGTTGAGGAAAAAAAAAATTGATTATTGCCTAATATCCTCTATTTATTTTTAATTGTAATCGTGTATATACAGCATATATTATAATAATGTCTGCATACAGTGATTAATGTGCAAGAAAAAAAAAATATAATAAAACTATCTTATAAATTCGTAAATCGATTTAACAACATAAAAACGTTCTTGAGTATCTGAGTTAAATTTTGTTGAAAATATTCCTATCATCTCAAGCGATGACGTGTAAAATAAGCAAATGTTGTTTAGCATATACCCATATATTCGTGGTAGATAAGAAGCTAAGATAATAATAATAATAATAATTCAATCCCATCTTGTCAAAAAAGGATAAGAATAAAAATAAAAAATAAAAATCAACCAACGGACAAATAAATTATAAGCTCGTTAAGTTTACAGCACATCTGGGCTCGTTGGCTAAGCGAATTCACGTCTTATCTCGATGTAACATATGTATATCTGAAGTGCTAAGAAAGAGCTTGCAAAGGTCAATTCAGTCATTACGACACATTTACAAACGTTCTACGTCTCAAATTCATCTTCCAATAATCTATAGGCGTTCGCATCAACGAACCACTGTCTTCGCGATAATGCAGTTGTATGCAAATATGGTACACATAATTATTACGTCTGATATACGCACGTATAATTAATAGTCCGATAAATAATAATAATAATAACAATAATATCTTCGGTACGTCGCGTCATAGCAATATTCTTTAACCTCTGTAAATATCATTTTTTTCACCCCGATGTTGAGTTATTTTATTTCATTTTATTTCGTTGATAACGTGATGGAATAATTCTCTTCTCCAAATGCAGATGAATAGACACTGCAGCGTCTTCTGATCGCGAATGATATCTGGATCTGCATTATAAATCGATCCATAGAGAAACTGACATCTATAATTATTCAGCAAGTGAACTCGTTGCGGGCGTATAACTGTGGGGCGGAAGAGTTATTGGCTTACCATGGCCTCGGGTAAGTACGGTATATCGGGTAAAAGGTATGTACTTATCTGCCTTACCTTATAACTAACAAACCTGCAGTGTACCGATAACGATTAAATCGGTTGACATTTTCCTTTAACTAAAACCCAGCTATCTACTGCAGGCCCATAACATTACGGGAGAGAATCTACATTACGTAGTTTAGATGCGGTAGACAATCCGCATTGGCGAAACCTGAATATATTGAGGCAGACCTGGAGGAATATTACTTCGATTTGTTTTCGGTCTAAGTATAATATATGAATAATAATTTTTTCGTTGATCCGAAAAATTTCCATTGAATCATAATCCATGAGGCAAACAAACGATGGTCGAGCGTTGCATTCTATTTCAATTTAATACGTAATATGTATATTAGTTGAAAGTAAGAAAAAAGAAAAACTTGCATGTGCGCTCGGATATGTCGTGGGTTTTGTGCTATTGTGCTATTGTGCAGCACACGGAAAGAGTAAAATTAGTAACTTTATGGTAAAACAAATCACAGAATTGCAGGTTGTGCATAAGAAACGTTATAACGTAGACAGACTTTGCTTTGGCACGAAGGGTTCAACGATTTATTGCTTTGCTTCTTTTGCTTTTACATGGCCCGCGCGAACTGCATTCTTCGCTCTGCACCTGTCAACGATACGTGAGGGTATTATCTGTGAGAATCCGAATCCTCGTATTTTTTCTTTTTCTCCAAGGATAAAATTATTATCAATTTTCTACGAAAATTCTTGCGGTACGTTTGTACAACCACGCGCGGTATGTAAACGTCATTCTTCGGTTTGACGTCATATAGTTGGTACCTTATGGTCAGTCCTTCTCTTCTCTCTCTTTCTCACATATTCTAGGCCCGTGTACACGAATCCGTGTGATACCAGCTACATCTACACTGTTTTAGTCCGCATCGGTATGACGTAACGGTTAGCGTGTCGTCGTTTCTTAGGGCGTCGTCGGTTGCCCGGCTAATGTATCGTTATCAAATATCAACGATCTTACTTTACTCGGTGTTACAACGTTGCGCTAGATTAGGGACGTCGCTGAATCTTCTGTTGAGAAAAAAACAAAAAAAATTAAATAAAAAATTAAATAGAAATATGCGAAACAAGCATGAATAAATCAGATTCTCAGGTGATTATTTCAATTATATATTATCCAATTGTTTTACCCTTGACTGTGTTTAACAAAAAAGAAGGGAAGAAAAATATTTGCATTCCAAGTACACGAAGACTAGATAGTTGATGGTTTTAGCCGGAAATGAAATAGCGTAGGTCGTCGATGTGCGTTCCCGCCATCCATAGTTTGGGAAAACTGTACAAAGGCTCAGCTGCCAGTTTGATTAAGGTCTGGTATAATAGTAACAACGAAACTTGTAGACGTAGGGGTGCCTTTGCCACGTTTGGGGTTGCGGTTCGGGGTGGGGTTTAGAACCGTCTTATGGAGGGGGAAACTGAAAGGCATATAAGGTGGCTCGACTTCTTGGCGTCACGCAGTCCAGAAATTACTACTGTGGTCAACAGTGAGCCCAAGAAGGATCGCTGTATAATTAGGGAAGTTGAAAGCTGAAGCGAAATCGGAGACAAAACACTTTTTCATCCCTATAGAAGAGAAAACGAGCTTATTTCGATAATTTTTTTTTTCACCTTCACTACGACCTGAAGTGCGTTTCAATTGTTTGTTCACATTTATTTACCCGATATCGGTGGAGGTATACGTACGACAACGGCGTATATCATTTCTTTTTTTTTTAATTCTTAATATTTTCTTCGACACGCGTATCGGAGGAACCGGAAATAAACGGTAAAAAATCAACGGGATTATGAGGGACGCAATGAAGATGGGTATTTTGGTACTGCTACCGATTCTGGGACTCATAATGTCGCCGAGTATCGACGCACTTACAACCTTTGGAAAAACAAATCCACAAAACCAAAATCAAAATCCACCACCTCAGCCCACGCCAGGTGAGCATATTAAAAAAAAAGAGAAAGAAAAAAAAAAAAATTATAATGTGTAGTGAATGAATTCAATTTTTTGTTCTGCAGAAGTTCCGACCAGAACAAAATGTCGGTTGGCTGCTTAAAATTGGACCGATAAAATTTATATCGTATACTTATATATCTTTTACAAAATTTTTATACATTCTTATAAATTCCAAAGTCGACCAACGTGTACAGAAATTCGCAATAACCATCTCAATAGTTCGTTGTCATTAGTAGTCGATATTTAGCTATTGAATGGATAATTTTTCATCGATCAAAACCCGCCACCAGCGTATTTCATGATGTCATTTTCGCCTTTGATTCTTTATCACTCAGATCACTTGCCACTGCAGATTTAATCGATGTAGCCATTGTTGGGAGTATAACAGAATTTTTTTTTTAACTCCACTGTAAAAGTCTAGAGTGGTAGACAGACAGGAAATTATAACAATCGTAACGCTTGGTAAAAATCGAACATATACGTACTTTCACAAAACCGAACAGAAGAACAATTTGAAGAATCGATATTCTTGGGATTTCTTTTTCTTTTCCCTTACAGAGCCGAAATCGATAAAAAAAAAAAACAAAAAAACAATGACTTACGGGGTAATTTTCGTGCCACGTACGCGATGACTTCAGGTGAATGTTTATTTTTGATGCGAGTTCGAGAGACGGTACCTATAAATTCATGTGCAACGATAAACAGAAAAAAAAAACTATATATAACAAATGTATAAAAGACAAGGTAGGTGAATAAACAGGCCTGTATTTTGGACCCCCGTGAAAACCGGCAATATCAAGAGACTACTATTTCGTTGAAACTGCAGATAACCCCGCATACTCAAGCTGCGTGACAGCAAGGCGTAAAGATCATGTCTCACTTTTGCCTATCTTTCGATCCGGAGTCAACAATTTCTCCGTGAGTTCATGCCCCACCGTTTACGTATAATATACACACACAAGTACCAAGGATATATGAATTTCGTGACTCGTACACGAAATTAGAGCAACGAATCCGGAAATCACATCCGACGAAACACGCTCCGTGAATTTTCAGGAATCTAGTCGTCTTATGTCTTATACCTAATGAATCGCGAAGAACTGCAAGGCAGGGAGAACGCGCGGATCAGATCGGCGGGAGCAAGTAGAAAAAGCACGAGTCAAGTCAGCCATCGTCCTGCGCGGCATGGCGAACTAGTCGAAACGGACGGTATAGCTAATCAGAATAAGTGAATTAAATGGGCCGTCTGGACTTGACTCGCAAAAAACATAATAAAAAGGGGGAAAAAAAAAAACCTCTCGTTTAATTTTCAATCCTGCACAGCGCGCGAAAATTAACGCTTATGTATCGCGGTGGACTGAAAAAAAAGTGTCCTTCAACAAAACTAGTTTTTAAAATGATTTTAGTTAGAGGTAGTATTATATGTATAGGTATGCATATACTCATGGAAACACCGTAATTATTATCGCAATTGGGGTTTGCTGTGAGTTGTTTTGAGGCAAATTTCGGCATCATGCGACCTTTCAACTTGCTATACAAAATGCCCTCAGGCTTTTGACGTTTGTACATGTATATGGTTGATACATCTGCAAAGTATAACATAGTATATGACATAATTTTTAAACTCACGCCAGATCAGTGCGAGTGACAAATATTAATGAAGGTAGCTTTCTGTTTTTTTTATTTTTCTTTCATCATTAATTGTTTAAAACTCAACAAGGGTATAACACACGTCGCTTTTTAATATACTAATAGCTGCCTAATTATGCTCATTATACCACACTGGCTGTAAGAATTTTGTGTTGGTAATTATTCTTGCACGTACATTTAAATCAGCTCGTTTTTATCAATTCTCATTTTTTTTTTATTTTACAAAGAATTTTTCCATCCAGTCCATTACTCTGATATACTATAATCTTAGTTCGATTGGTTGATTCCCTCAGCTTATAACTAGATGATTTATGTAGCACAGCTTGAGGAAGGGTCTTCGGTATATTTTTTGCGCAAATAATGCACTAATTTTTGATTCATAATTGTAGCGCTCGAGTTTATGAATTTTGTGCAAACGCGTGACTTATAAAAAAAGTTATTTCACTTCGTCGTCTCATCTATCAAAGTAAAAGTATTACATGGTATGTGTAGCTGGATCCTAAATAATAACAGTTAGGGGAACTGCACGACATGTAAACGTAAGAGCTGCTGCTATGAATTTGTTAATTCTACTTCCACGATCAAATTCGATTTAGGTCAGGAGTGATTTGACTCTGCGCGTGTGTCCCTGACGTAAAAAGTTTAAATGCCTCGCTTGATATATCAACTATTACGTGATACGAGAGCCCTTGTTTTTAAAAACTCATTCCAACATTCATAATTAATCGGAGAATACCTACTCCCACTTGACCTCAACTTCGCCGCACGTCTGACACAACTTGTGAATTATGCATAATTGTCGGTGTGCCCATTTTCAAAAAAATCGTGTGTCGGGATTTTAATTACTTGATTTTTCTTCACGTCCTGTCGCTGTCAAATTATCAATTTTTGTTTCAGTCGGAAAATCCCGTACCTGCAAGCTCGAATCAGATTGCGGAGCGATTCAAAACACAACTTGTATAGCCGATCCTAGAGACGGGAAAACGCGATGTCTTTGCGGTGATTATTCGGCGCCGGTGAACGGTGCCTGTACTAATAAATTCAAGGGTAAGTTAGCAGTGATAAATATTAAAGAAAAAGAAATATATGTATCCCCGCAAATATTCTCGGGTTCAGGAGAAATTTTAAAGAAAAAGAATTGCTCACATTTTCGGGAGTTTGAACTTTGTCCCTATCGTGAAAAAAAGAAAAAAAAAAAACAAAACGAAAAAATAAAACACCCCAACGCGCGATAATTTAACCCGATAACAATGCGAATTAAAAGAAGACATCGCATGTCGAGGTGCCGTAGAACCGTAATTTATATTGCATCTGCGAAAGAGCTCACGTTCTGCTTAATCGTAGGGCAATAAAAGTAATTGCGAATCAAATTCTGATGGTAATTTTGTACTTTCAAACCTGCACATACATGGGTATACGTATCTGTAGTACCTATGTATTTTGTGTTTGTCCGTATTGCTATTCTCTATATATACTCCCATTCGCGTCTATACGACCGTGGCTGCAAAACAATGTTATAGTTCAATAATATATATCTATGGTTATAGCCAACAATCCACGGGCTGATATTGACCGTATCGAATTAACGCTTTTTTACACTTTTATAGCCACCTCGATTTGGCAGTAATTCTATTATGTTTGTTAATGCAACAGTAAATATACTGCAGATTCGTTTTCATCGGTTGAAAAGGCGAAGCATTTAAATAATTCCGATTAGTAACATGATATCTGATATTGCAGCAATCAGATCTCCGTGCAATGAAGATTCCGAGTGCAGCGAAGGTGCCCATTGCGTTCAAGGGAACAACACGATGCCCGGAAAGCGCTGTTATTGCCAGGATGGTTACGTTGAAGAGAACCTCGCTTGTAGTGGTAATTGACAAATTATATTTTTATTAATGTGAACGATGTGATTACTTTTTTGCGAATAATTGCGAATATTTTTTCAGCTTATTTTCGTCTAATCAATTCTTTTTGTTATATTCTAGGAAGTTCACCGTTGCTGAGAATTTCTTTGGCGGTCATACTGACGGTGGCGGCTTCGGGGAAATTCATTCTGCAATAAATCCCGGAAGCGTATAACATAAATCAAAAACTTGGAATAGAATAGAAATCGCGCTAAAATCAGTCAGAAATATCGAGCGACACAAAAACCTATCGGCTATCAGAAAAATCAATCATAATTAGCAGTAAAATGAATGGCACTTCTGCTACAGAACGTTCAATCAATATGAACTATGACAATTGGGAAAACCTCGAGATTTCTGACCGAGTTTCGTCATCGTTTGAAAATATTTATATCATTTTTTACTTGGTTATCATTCGACCCGCGTACTCAAAATTATAGTAGCACAGATCTGATTATTGAAATTCTATCCATGTATTAAGTACTTATCAAAAAAATATTATATATACATATACATATATTCTACTAAGTCAAATAAACCAAGAACAATGGCGCGATCGGTATGTAATCGACTCTACTTTACGAACCTGATTGATGTATAAACGTTAAAGTTATTCCTTTACGTCATAATATAGTAAAGATTAATTATTACCAAATATTTACACGTCGAACTTTTAAAAAATAATTTGTGGTTTGAGATTTGCAAAGCTTCAATCCTACATAAATATAGTGCCTCTACCTAGACCTACATTTCAAACGGCATGATTCGCGCAGTGAGTTCGTGTGAATTTGCACACCTTCCGATATTATAATTATACGAAAAGCTATCCATGTTACGATACTGCGATTTGTATCGGCCGATGAATCTATACTGTATGATAAGTGAAAACATACAGTGCGCGTATGGAGGAAAGTATTTTGAATTACTAATAAACATAACGTATGATAATTATTATAGAACCAAAAAGTGTGCCTTTGCGTTTGAAATTTGAGTGGAAATGGTAAAATGCAAAAGTGTGCCTACATATTATAAAGATTCTCACTATAGCCTTATAATTAATGCGGCTTTGAGTCTAATTATCATTGACTTTATTGACCTGAAACACGCGTATATTTGTAATACTACATATTAGTTACTTAGGTATGTGAGCGGCTATTCTGCTACATACGCCAAGAATGCCTTATACGAGTTACGGTTACCAAAAAATGGCTGCACTAGTCAAATACAAAATACTACTTTACTAATATTAAATTATACATGTATTGTATCTATGTAAATCATATTACATTATACTATGTATAGGTTTAGCGTATTTTGTAAAGTTTGTATGTGTATAACAATAGTTACCTTATGCAAAACACCGTTCAAATTCGTTGATTGATTATCGTTTTGAAAGATTCAGATTTTACTGCACAATAAAGACTACGAACAGAAATAATAACGAGGAAACAAGAACGATTATTCTTCATTCATATGGATTCTGATTTATTTAATGGAATATTCCAATCAAATTGGTCATGTACATTATTATATGAGGTAAGTGTTTTATTTATTCGGTAACAAGATCCAAAATAGCACTGATGAAAAAGATTTGACTGCGAGCTCGAGGTCACCTTTTTTTAAAAACCATGGAGCTGATCAGGTTCCCGGTTTGTCCAGCAAATCTAAACGAAGGTGTTGGTATGGAGTGAAGTAGATCAAAATCTGCAATGATAAAGTTACACAGCATTACTATTCTTGAACTGATACTTTTTTAATTATGTCTACTATTGATTCAAATCCTAGCTTGACTTACCAGTTCCAAAATGACCAAGTAGTTCCTCTTCTGTCCAGTTGCAAGAAGTGATAATCAAAATACCTTCAGGAACAAGTAGCTTCTTAACATTCTCTATGTATTTTTCACGCTTCTCCTTCGGGTCATCCGGATTTAAGCTGATTGCGTCATAAGTTCCTTTATCATGTGCTACTTTGAAGTTTGATCTAAAATGGGATACATCGTCTGCCAAGATATCAAAAGTCTCCAGCGTGATATCAGTGAGATCCTTGTCTTTCAAGACTTGGGATGCCAAGTCTATAGCATTTTGCGAATAATCTACTCCAGTTAAATTAGTGAAACCTTCATCATGTAGCTCTACCAGCATCATTCCATTACCGCATCCAAGATCAATTATCTTATCATTCTCATTCACCAACTCTGGTCTCGAACTCAACCACCTATTGATAATAATATTTGACAATTAAGCATATATTTGGCAATTGGAATTTATTCGATGATGAAAAATACAGCACCTCACAATCCTGAGAGCACTATCTTCTCCAAACCAAACTTCTCCGACATCACCGTGATGTTTGAAATTATTCATTTCCAATGAATAGGTTTTATCCCAGCTATAAATGGACATTGAAGATGTTGTGAGGGCGTATTAAGTTTTTGATATTCGTTATTTGTTAAGTAAATCTAAGATTATTTCATGTCATTCTCAACACTCACTAATCTTGAGTTCCTAATTCGGAGGGATCGAGCTCTTGTTGTGGGGCTTCAGCCATTTCAGACAATCAATATCTTTAAAAATGTATTGAGCTCAACTATAATTAACCAACAGATGTTTTCACTGACTTATGATGTATTAATTTAATCCCTCATGAACTGCCAACTTGTGAACTGAGAAGATTTTGGGCAACGGTTTTGTCGTCATGCCGATGGAAGGGGGGGGGGTACCTTTATTACACTCCTGTGCTCGCTTTCTATTCTAACCTAACTTGACTTTACCTCCTAACCTAACAAGATGAACTCTAACACAATCTGTACTGGTGGTCAACTTTTACGGTTGAGTCGGTGAAATCCAGTGATTCTTGTACATACACATAGCCTTAGCGGTGATATCCCTATATTAGTATTGGCTGTCAAGACCAAGGTATAAAGAACCCGAGATTAATAGTGCGGCGTTACATAAGGTTAGAGATAACGGAATCGCATAAACTATGACGACATCAACCGGTGCATAATCATTTCAATAGCATAAGAGCTTGTCATTGCATGATACAACAGATCAATCACAGTGAAACTCCGATTATTTGTGGAGTAATTTATCATATAGTTTTGTGGAACTTCTATAATTATGAATACCAGCTTAGGTAATCTGTCTACTATGCTCAATTTTGGTAAGTAATTATTTTTCTATGCTATACTGTCATAGATAAAAGGCCAAATATCATCAGATTTATCCTCTCAGGCAAGCAATGCATCAAGGCGCCGACATCAGCGGTGCGGCTCATGTCCACGGCAACTGCTGTTCAGCCAAGAGAAAAATTCTCTACCAAACCAAAAACAGGAGTTTTAATGCTTAACATGGGTGGCCCTCAAACTACAGATCAAGTGCATGATTATTTGCTACGGATCATGACAGACCGCGACATGATTCAGTTACCAGTTCAGAGGTAGGAAATTTTGAAGCCTCAAGGATGTTTATAATGCCTTGGTTTTTACTTACTAGTGACATTGTAAATTCGTACAGCCGGCTAGGACCATGGATTGCAAAACGGCGAACTCCAGAGGTTCAGAAAAAATACCAAGAAATTGGCGGAGGATCTCCTATACTCAAGTGGACCAACTTGCAGGGAGAACTCATGTGTCAACAGTTGGATAAAGTCTCTCCTGAAACTGCTCCACATAAACACTATGTTGGATTCCGCTACGTTGATCCACTAGTGAATGATTCATTGAAGCAAATCGAAGAGTAAGGAATTCTTAGCATGAGTACTGAACCATAGCTGTACCAAAAAATTGTTCCTTATCATGAAATTTCCCCAGGGATGGCATTGAACGCACAGTCATATTCTCTCAATACCCGCAGTACAGTTGTGCCACTTCTGGATCCAGTTTCAATTCTATATATGATCATTATCAGTCGAAGTGAGTAGCTGATTTTGTTAATTCAATTTATTTCTGTTGAAAGGAATGTTCTTTACTTTGAATTTTAAACTATCAAAAACTCAGACCGGTACCAAGCAACATGAAGTGGAGCATAATAGACAGATGGGCGCTGCATCCTCTCCTGATTAAAACTTTTGCTGAAAGGGTCAAAGAACAGTTAATTCAATATCCAGAGGACGTGCGAAAGGATGTATTAATTCTTTTTTCTGCTCATTCTCTCCCCCTCAAGGTCAGTTGGTACAGAGAGCATTGAATTGTATTGTCGAGCATTCGTATTTTTTCGTATAGGATTTACTTTGATCCTCATTACTTTAAATTGTAATTTTTCTAGGCAGTTAATAGAGGAGACGCGTACCCATCGGAGGTAGGAGCCACAGTTCAGATGGTGATGCAAGAGTTGAAATATTCTAATCCTTACAGTTTGGTCTGGCAATCAAAGGTGAGAAGATTGAATTTCAAATAAGCTTCAAAAGCCATCTGTAATTTTGAACCCTTTTTTACAGGTCGGTCCCTTACCTTGGCTAGCACCATCTACAGAAGCTGCCCTGAAAGGATACGTCGAACAAGGAAGAAAACACTTCATCTTAGTACCGATCGCCTTTGTCAATGAGCATATTGAAACACTCCATGAAATGGATATCGAGTATTGTCATGATCTAGCAAAGGAGGTAAAAGCAATCACAAATCTAATTTTCGATATCATTATTCATTAGAGCTCAAAGCTCTTTCAAGTTGGTTAACTTATTACGAAATTTTTTTTGTTAATATTTCCAGTTGGGAATCGAAAAAATTCGTCGAGCTGCTGCGCCGAATGATCATCCCTTATTCATAGATGCTTTGACGGACATTGTTGCAACGCATTTAAAATCAGATCAGCTGATAAATCCGAAGTTCCTTACTCGATGTCCTCACTGCATAAATATAAGATGCGCTCACAGCAAGTCCTGGTTTGCAAAGCTATGCAAAGTATGAAATAGTGTGCGATGCGCACTTGCGAAATAACATGAATTACATAACTACAAATTTCTAATGAGGTATAAAAAACAACTGTTTGTCTCACATTATAGGTAATAATAAAAAAATAATTTTCAATTATCTCGTCTTTCGATTTACTGAAACAAGTCGCATTTGGCTATTTCGGAAAACATTTTAATGCTTTTAGAGAATATTGTTCTGCTTATTTAACGGCTTCGAAGATTTAGGGTGACGAAATAACACGTAAATATGTCGTTGTGAATCAATACATCTTTTTTTTTCTTTATCTCGTAACGAAGTTTCACGTTACACCGATGATTGATGATCTCATGTCCGAAGGGATTTTTAGGATTTTTAGGGATTCGAAAGTTCAATCGAAACTCAAGCTGGAAGCAAAGGGGACTCAGCATCTCCATCCATTCATTTTGCCTCTAAATTTTGTCACGTAATATATGATAGAATATGACGAATCTGCGGTCGGTCTTCAAAGAGGTCGGAGTGCGCTATCCCTGCTTTGACATTCATGCTCGGAATGCGCGAATTCATTCATCGATAAAATCGCGACGTCACGTCTGATTCGCAATTCGCCTATTTTCCAATCGACTTGATGTAAATTGATATTTTTTTCAAAAATTCTCAGCCAGTCCCAATTTTTAACGCGAATTCTTTTTCGGTCTACTGAAGTGATGGCTCGTCGCGAAAATTGCAACAATATAAAAATTGGGCCAAACTTGGCGCACGTGCAGCGATTCTAATATTCTGGGCATTTGATTGGGCAGGGTTTTTGTTGTTGCGGCTGTGGAAATGCGTTCGATATCCGCCAGACGGCGTAAGGTCTAGGCGTCGCGTCACAGGCGTCAAAGGCGTCGGGCAGGCGCCGCATCGGCGGGCAAATCCATCGGGCGTCGCGATGCTCTCACGAGTGGCTCCCACGTATAAGACCGGGAGACACGAGTTCCCCACGTTAGTATGTGTCATGAGTTCCGAGTGCGAGGGTCTATAATGATGGTCAGAGTGCGGCTGAAGATGCAACGCGCCGCGTTGTTTCTTGTGTTTTTTGTGTACGGTGTGGACTTTGTAAATGGAATGTTCGAACGAAGACAATGCAGTCACCAACATCCGCTGGCGCATGAGGTACGTGAGCTTTAAATCCACGTAAAGAGGGTGGATAACCTCAAATACTTCCTTATTTGAGCCGCATGTCACTTTCCTACGAACCCCTCCGTTTACGATCACCACTACTGTTTTATGGAGTCAGCCGGTAGCAGTTTAGTCGATAATATTTTTCTCCCTTTTATTCGGTAGACTCACAGCTGAAATATCGAACGGCATTACTTTATCCGACTTCTGTCTGTTCCATTTTTTAAATAAGAATACTTCCAAACAACTTCGAAACTTTCATTTGTTAGGACTGGCACGTGAGTATGCCAATTCGTTTGTTCATATCGCCAAAAAAAAGTTTATTTATATTTCCGCCACTAGTTTTAAACGCTATGAAAAAAAGAACGAAAAAATAGAATCTCAACAGTCCGCATCTGCTATGAGCGTTTTTGCATCTCAATCAAAAATCTTCGTACGTTAGATTTAAATGCCTCCACGCTTTCGGAGCGTCTGACAGTTTGTATACAAACTAGTATCAGCTGTCAGGAGAACACGTGACCAGGTGACAGGAGCGTTGCTCTTGGATCATTAATACCTGCTTTGCAAATATGAAATATTATAATTTTTCACTAAAAACTAATTTATTCACGAATGTATGTACACACCCTACATAAATTGTGGCTTGCATTCGAATGGATTAAACACTAATCGGATCACGTGGAGATACGGGACGACTGTATAGATTACTTCGTATTATACGACAATTTCATTGCTATTTAATATTAATATTATAATTTTAAAACCAGTTTTTAGTGTCGTCAAAGTTTAATCTACATTTCATTCCGAATCCTGTTAATTACGCGAATTAATTTCTCCCAGATTCACATTTCGACGAAATTATTTTGCATACGCTGGTGTACCTGGGTATGTAAAAATACGGCATACAGGTGGAATTTGGGTTTTTACGTATTATATAAAAACTTTCCCGTTTGCGGTTTAAATAAACTTTTTCTCATTCGTGACATTGGACTCGATTCTACGAACAGAAACAAAACCTATGCATATCTATATCGTCCCCACCACTCGCTGATATTTATCGAAGTGTGAAGTGAATTTTCAGTTCGATTACAAGAAAAAAACTCACATTTTTCACGATCTAAAAATATTCATAACCAATTCAGTTTTATCCTTGAGGTATAAAGAGAATTAAATAAAAAAGCAACGTACCTGTCGCGTTCGTTCGCGTTAAAACAATAACGGTAAAAAAAAAAAAAACAATTCATAACAAAAAAAAGTTTCGCCTAAACTTATTTACAGAATAAAGTTTCGTATATACGGATTATCATAAATTTCCTCCTCACCCTCTGGATTTTATCTAATTATCTATCGAAGTATTAATTCACAACCGTGTTTTGTTTAACAATTCTCTCAATCGGTATGACAAGAAAAATATCAGTAACATTGTTACGAATACTTTCCGACTATGTGGGTCAATCGCATGATTGAATTTTTTGAGTAAATAGAATTTTTCGAGTCATTCGCTGCAGAGCATACTAGATATTGTGCAACGCGAAAAACAACGATCGCTTAAATTATGCTCGCGGTGCGTGACTGGTCAAATTTTTCTACGATTTCACAAAAATGAATGAAATAAAAAAAAAAAAAATAAATTCCGAGCGAAACAAAGGTAAATATAATGAGACGCGCGAAATGAGGCCTCGTGGACAGCCACTGTATGTAAAATTATATAACAGAATTTTATTTATTCATTTATTTCATTTCATTTTATTTTATCTTTTTGTTGAACGCTTCGTTTTGCACGCGTGCAAAAGTTTCAGCGATACGCGGTGTGGCAGCCTGTGCACGATATCTCGCTAATTTGCAACGATGGGAGTTAGATAGAAATTTCGTGTGTGTGTTTCATCCTCCGTACGTGGGAGGATACCGGTGTATTGGAATGCATGGTATGAACTCACCACTGCACGTGTTGTGCAATGTTTTTAAACCGCTTTACTTTTACGTCCTGCACACGATGTATGCTACATCATATCCATAGGTAGCTACATTTACGCGTTCAATGTGCCGGCGCTGTAGCAGATGCGGGGTACTGTACACTAATACCCATACATATGCATCTAGTCGAGCGGGTACCAGTCTATGACCTTGAAAGATTTTCTCTTCCTTTTTCCCCACTGAAACTTCCTTGCATATCGAAGCGAGGAGGGAGAGAAAGAGAAAAAATATGAGACAGACGCCCAGCACCACCGACGCGACGCTATACAGTGCAGGGAAGGAACGGATGGCGGTGAATTCCTCCTCGATATATCCTATCGCATTTGAATGAAATAGGAATATATGTATATTGGGCGTGGAGTTATTTCTCTCCTTTTTTCTTTTCACCAACTTTTTCCCCATTCCATTCCGATTTTCGTCTTCGTCGAGGGTTTACTTTTATTTTTCTTCAAGCTTTTCATTCACCTGTACCAGTTTTCTTCTGCCACACCAAACGACGTATTAGAATGGAGATTGATTTTTTTTTTTTCTCTCTTTCCTCAAATCCCTCTCTATAAAATTACACTAAGAATAGTTTCTATTTTTCCTTTTCTTTTTCACCTGGGTTTCAATGCGAGCAAAATCGATTCTCTCCTTACACTTTCTCACATTATGTGATTAAAGTACGTGCGAAACAATGTTACTGCGAGTATAAAAAATGAAAAAAATATCGTATCGCGTCATTGTAACCGTTGTATATCTATATCCAAATGCATGAAGTTGCAGGGTACTGAAAAATAGTAGGTAGGTACGTACAACAATTTCCTCTAGGATTTTCTATCGTATCAGCTTGGGATTTGATTCCGAACTCCTGCGAGACCGTCTCGCGGGTGTCTTTCCTTTTCTTCTTCCGTTGCCACGAATAAGAATGAAAGAAGAAGAGAGAGGGGAAACTGAAATTTATTACAAAATAGATGGTCGTGCTTCCCACTCGTATGTATCCACGTTTACTTTGGATCTTGCGATACCGGCTACCTTTTCTCTTTTTCGTCCTCGTACAGATCGAGGCCGCAACAAGCTAGGCTAGGCTCTGTATATTTATACCTTTATATATATTTTACCTTTGTTTTCCTTTGCCTTTGTCTTCGCCTTTATACTTCTATACCTTGTGCACCGACATATTTTCAATGCTTGCTGCCGTCGCTGCCCCCGAGTACCCGTGCATATACCTATTCCTGATATCCTATATTCCGGGCTAAAATATTTTTATACCTCGTATAAAGTACGAAGATACGTTATACGCGATATACCTACCTATGACGGCTGCTCGTACCGAATTTGCACGTCTTTCTAAAAACAAAATGCAGGAAAAGGAAGTGCTATGGGAGCGAAGTGACACGCGGATGTTTCGAGCCAATCAGTGTCAATCCGAAGCCCTTGCGGCGCCCTTGGCTTTCGTACGCACAACGTCTTTCCCTACACATTATTTGATATTGTTATACTACGTCATGTGCACATGATACATGAATTTATTGCACTGGAAAGTGGAAAATATCAGATATCGTATTCCCGAGGTCAAAATACTGTGGAAACCAATCACTTGAACGTTTCAGAAAACACACTGCAATTTTTTTGATTTCTGTAGCCGAAAATTTAAAATTTTCTAGTCTTCTGTTCTCGCATCGCGAGGTTCGAGTGAACACCTCTTTTTCAAGATGGAATAGCCTAATGATTTCGATTACTTCATTTGTTGCGTTGCGTAGTAAATATTTGGGGGAGTGAATCAGAAGTGATTGAAACCGAGGAGCTAATGGATATTGACGACGGATATAATATTATAACATTACGCAGTATATTGCAGTTACCTATTTCCATCGTCGTAAATGGTCTTGTTTTAAAGAGGAAGAATCAATCTTCCAAACTGCGTACTGAAAATACATTTACGTTCCTCATGGGGGCCCGGAGGTATCGAAACGTTGAATCTAAGTACCTAAATTGTTACCGCGATGTAGCGCGCGTAAAATATGATTGCGCGCACTGGCTAAACCGATTATTATTTTCATTACTTTTTTTATTTTTATTTTATTTATTTGTTTTCGTTTTATTTTTTATTCTCCATAAATATTTTTTTTCCTTTTATTACACAGATAGGCGTTCGGGTTATATGAGATAGAGTGAAAGATCGTTAAATGCATATAAACACAGGAGGGGAAAAATACTAATAACGATAAAATAAAATAAAGCTATAATTTTTATTCACTTTATTTATTTTTATCATTCAGTTTCTTTTGATATTTAACGTTCATAAATATAATTGTTTGCATCATTCAGATTAAATTGCGAAACGATGATTGACTTTTTCTTTTTTTTTTTTTCAATTAGGTAATCGGAAAATGATTTAATGAAATATTCATCTTTGCATGCCGCAGAGTGCGGGAAGTATAAATTTTTCTCTTAGGTTATTGAAAACAAAAAAAAAGTGATGTCAACGTGTTTCGGGAGAACAAAAAAAAAAATTCGTTGATCATATTTCGTATTGCGTCGTTTTATATTTGACAAGGAAAAGGGCGACGCTAATTAAATGAAATAATCGTCGAGGAACGTTTTGAAGCTGCGACTAACTAAATTTGATATTTCCGCGCCGCGCGGATGAGTCTGTCAAGTTCAAGGACATAATTTGAACAGCTAAAAAGAGAAAAGAATAAATATAATAAAACCAAACTCAGTTTTCCCTTCCTTTGTATTATTTATTTTCGCACATTGATATAAATGCATCGGTGACCAAAAATACAGTCGTTTATTTATAGAACCTCAGTTGCGCATTTGTACATAAAGTATATATGAAACTTAGATATATATGCAGGTAGGTGAATGTAAATGAAAAAATATATTCTCTATTCGTCGTCAGTACACGTGGGGCCCATAGATTTTCATTTAGACTGAAAGTGAACGGAGCTCACCCCCTTTATAGGGACTATATATTTAACGTATACTTCATTCTGGAAATAATAATTTTCATCTACATGTACATTTTGCACCCTTAAAAAAAAGTTGAAAAAAATTTGAGGAATATAAAGATATCGAGATAGAGAACGAGGAAGAGAAAAAAAAAATAAAATGACATTTAAAGCTGAAAAATTTCTGGCTCGATGTTCGCGAAATCAATCACGGCTTATCGGCGTTGAATTTTCGGCATCCATCCTACGGACCTCTGCGCTGACCTATCCTATCGTTGCTACTGTGCTGCTGCTGCTGTAGTATAGTAGGTATAACGTTGCTTTTCCGCAGCGTTTTATACGCTTCGTTTTCCATATCGCGTGGCCGATTGCCAAATAGTCGTCCGCCATCCGCTTCCGGTTTTATAGATACACATCCATCCAGGCATACGTGCCCCGAAGCAGGCGTCTGGAAATTCTATGCAAAGCCTCCCCTCAATCAACCCCTTTCCAATTTTACGAATATACCCATATCAAAATATCGTCAAGTTATACGGGTACGATATTTAAATATAAATAATTCGCCGGAGTCCTCCTTCCCAGCGTATATTATATAAGGTATATATCGAGTTGTGCAATGTATATGATTTCAACGATACTTTTATCTGATATTTTAATTACATTCATTCAAATATTGAATGTAAACTCTGGTATTCCCCATTTAATTCGAGTCGGATTGCAGACACGTTGAACTGGCGTATGAAATTCGGAAATTGGAATTCTAAAAGTTGATACCTGCATGTGCAGCTTCGCTGCAGCTGATTTGTCCTATGCGAGGTCGATGCGATATGTTCGTCAGGAGAGTAAAATTATACGCTCACCCGACGACGAATTAAGCTTCGAAGCTCTTCTTTGGTGTCTAGTTCCCGTTCCGAAGTTCCCCACTGTATAGTCATCGGTGCTCTCGCAGTGTATCACTTGTATCTACATGTGCACATATATATTTCACGATCACCAATGCAACATTGGCATTTTGATTACACGGTCATACACTCCAATTTCGAATTCGACAGTGAATCAGAAGCTTTCCCCATTCAGGTTTCCCAACACTGCAAAGACTTCTCTCTCTCTCTCTCTTGTTTTCAACCCTTACCGAAATCTGTTACACCGCAGCTAGCTTCGGACCACTACAGTCGTCCTTTGACACTGCACACTGTGTAAATACGTTGCTCGATGCAAGGTATACGCGTCGTTCACCTAGGTTAGATATCTCGTAATTTTTATTCAACGTTGAATCAATTGGCGAATTGCGAAATCGTGCACGGTGCATTCTGGGTACATACATATGTACGTATGCAAGCGCGTATATATAACTGGAATTTGGTTCACTTTGGCTCACGTGTATTCCTTACATTTACTTTATACCGCAGTATTTGACGATCTCCACTCAGCTCTGTTAACCTGCTTTAGTTTGAGAATTTAGCTTGTGCACTCTGTTCCGTTCGCTTCTCCTATTACGTTTCTGTATCGCTCGAAACACTGTTTGATTTTCCGCTCTGCCGATTAATATCGCCAATGTGATATAATTAAGCGCAAACACTAGCTCGCAGTGTATCTCTCTGCAGTCCATTTATTGCTCGTATTGATGCGGAGCCCGATTCCGGAGTTACGTTGCATCTGATCTAACAGTTTCTATATGAACAAGTAATTCGTTATTTTTTTCATTTATAATATCTTCATCACTTGACTTACATCGAATTAAACATGCACCGAGAGCTTCCGTGATATACGCTGAAAAAACGATCAATCCGCACAGCAAATCGCAGTATACGGGAATCGGAACGCCAAATGACAAAAACAACGGAACGAAAAAGAACGTCAGAAAATACGTGGGCCGGACGAACGAAACGTCAAAAGAATATCATCAAACACGCGCGCTGCTGCAGAGGAATATAATGTGTGCTTGCAGGGAGTGGAAATCAGATTTCTTCATTTCGACGACGTCATATTTTCCACCTCGCGATCTTTCAGCCTGCTTTCTGTGTCTGCAGCGTTTCTCGCTTTACAGCTGCGGGTTGTTCTTTTTCGTTTTTTTTTTTTTATTGTTTTTATTCATTTTTACTGTTGTTTTTTTTCTCTTCTTTTTTTTCTTTTTCACTCACAGCTCTCACGCTTCCGCGACGGTGTAATCTCTGCTGTTTTGCTATATACAAAACGGAAAGTTTTATGATTAAGACTCGTATAAAAATTTACAATACCGACGGCCGTATGGTGTCATTTGATATTTAACGCCCGTCGCGAATAAAGTTTCGCTTATAGGGGTTGTCGCGGGAATTTCGTTTAATTTGCTGATTATTTATAGAGCTAAAATTATCGTAACGCTGCAATGGCGTGAGAATTTATACCTATACCTATATAAAGACAAAAAACTCTACGGATTTTGACTTCGTAGCTGAAGTTTATTTTATCCAATTTTGATGTTCTTTTTTCCTCGTTTATGTCTTGTTTTTTTGTTCTCTTCTCTCTCTTCTCAATTTTCTTTCATTGTTGGATCCCGTCAACCCCCTGCAGGTAGAAGACGAATTAAATCACGACGTGATTGATTGCGAGCGAGGCAAAGACGACTCGAGATTTAGAGTCCTCGCGCTTTTATTTTTATTTTTTTCTTTGTCCTCTTTACTTTCTTTTACTTCTTGATTTTCTACTTCGGTTTCTTATATAATAATATAAAGAGATCGCAATGTGGCTGATATGACGTCGTATATACTCGAATCGTTTTCTATGTCGCGTCCTTCGGGTTTTTATCTATTTTTTTTTCTTAATTGCTAATTTTCTGGTAGACGAGAATGATTCTAAGGTACACATAGGTATAGCTTTTTTATTGCAATTAATTGAGAAAATCAATCAAAGAAGGTCGTATAACTTATCTTGTATTATAGGTAGCGATTCTAGGTCGTCGTCATGCCGTACTTATATGCATTAAATCAGGTATGCAGTGATAAATGATTATAATTAAAATATGGCTGCATGTGACGAAAATAGAAGACGATATGTTCCAATTGTGAAAATTTAATTCATAACCCTTTATGCAGTAAAACTACATTGCATAATATATATCTATGTGTATACCTATACGTGACGTATCACGTGTTTGAATTATTTTTTTTCTCAGGTATACCTATAATTCACAAATCATGTATGAAAAATATTCCCTTGAGCTAATTTTTTTTTTTTCTTCTCTTTATGCTCTAAAAATTTATGACATCCGAAAAGTATCGGTTGGTATATACATACATATAGATATGTGTACATAAGTACGTACATATATGATTGTATAATATGAGAATATATTATACATGGGAGCGGTATGCGAAATTTGAAATTTTCAAGATTCGCGTGTAAAAATATTTAACATTCCTTCTTTATTTTCACTCTACATTTGACGTTATACGCGCAGCAGTCAATCCTCTAAGAAAACATGGAAAATTTGAAAGACAAAAAAAAAAAAAGAAGAAAAACTAGACTGTCGAAGCATTTTTATCATTGTAGTTTGATTCGCGTAAACCATGAGTAGGAGCAATACCGCAGGCAGACTACATAGTAGTCGTGGTTAGTTTGGTTGTTAGGATTTGCGGATTTTGGTTTGGGTGTTGATACACGTAATAACGTAGGTACCAAGGTGGGTCGTACCGAAAAACAAAGAAGATAGTGCAAAGAGGGGTAAAAGGACTTTCGAGACTGTTTGAACGGGCGACGTTCCTTGGCGTCCTGCCATCCCTTGAATTAATTATATTATAGTTAATCGAATAACTCTCGTACGCCATTATTATTTCATACCTACCCAGTACCCAGCTATTTCGGAATACGAGAACGCGATTAGTTTTAGATTCATTGAATTTTGAAAATATTTAAAAGAACGCCGATGCACGGTATAAATTTCGAAAGCTTTAATTCCTTTGGTCCATCATCCGTATATACACCGCTTTTACGCTCACTTATCTAAGATTATTTTTAAATTTCTAATTATTTTAAGCTATTGTGCACAACTCGAGGTCTACACACATTGATAAAGTTATTTGCCAGCACATTATTCAATATAACAGGTGCGGTGCCTCGAACAAATAGAAGCGATGAGGGGACGGCTGTAGGGACGGAGGAATGGGGCTGGAAAATCCTCAACAACAAGAGTTCTACGATCCCACCAACCCTGTCCCTTGGGATTATAGTAGAGGGTTCTATGCGTAGTACACATTCATGTATGCATACATAGCATATGTATATTTATCTCTTCAGATACATATATGTATATATAGATACACTTACCTATACAAATATACATAATATATACCTTATGCGGAAATATTGTTTGCGTCGTCGACGGTCGTGGATTTTCTAACCATATTTATACGTGTATAAAATTGATGGATATAATATGGACATTTGGATAGACGCACGTCATATTATTCAGTTAATCGGACACGTCGATTATTTACTTTTTTCTTTTATTTTAAAAACGACTAGTGTCTTGTATCATTCGAGACGAAAAATAAGGACGTCGGGAACGTACCGCGATAATGACAACATACGGTACGTCTTTATGATTGACGGGTGGTCGATATAAATCGTCGTCTTCATGTATAGTTCCGCGGTGCGGTATCATTATATCCATGACAGTCTATAATATGCGTTATTTTCTATCTACCTACTTCTACGGACTTTTTTATTTTATTGTCTTTCCATAAATATAAAAATATACATGTATATGAACTTATCGAAATCTAGCCACGTAGAAATATTTCAATCTAATTTATTGCCACTATATGCTACGTGAAAAAATATAAGTGGGGCGGTAACTAAAAGTGTCGAAGACGGGGAAATTAAAAAAAAATTAAAAAAAAAAAAACAAGAAAGAACAAAAAAAAAAGCCGTGTTGTAGGTAAAGGAGCTACAACTATAATACGGCAGACTATGGTTAAGAATTGAAAGGAAATTTCGAGTGGACTTATGACAGGGCCAAAGGGCGTCGCGACGCTTTGAACGAGAGTAAACCAATCAGACCGAAGTAATCAATCGAGACTTTTATTGGTTCTCTTCGGGAGAAAACCAGGCCGCGAAATCGAGTGGTTGCCGCTTAGCGGGGAGAAAACTGTACCCACCTCTCCGTTGGTAAAGAAAGAATAAAAAAGGAAAAGAATGAAGAGAAAATGAAAAAACATGAGAGAAAAAAAAAGAAGAAAAAGAAAAGCTTTAGTGTAACCGGGACACTTTAGTATCCCGTATAGAATTGCTTCATCAATCGTGAACTCTCTTATTATCAAACCTGATTCCTAATCTTCACTGATTCAATTCGCGATTCCTTTTTTCTTTCTTTTTAATGCATAGGTGACATCGCTATCGAGATATTAAAATTACACTTAATAGACCGCTCGAATATCTCAGTTAATTCTTGATGGGGTTATAATTCACTTGGGACAAGTTTCAATTTGTTGAGAGACTTAATGACTCGACGAGTCAAACTTATGCAAAAGTGGTTTCGGTCGACCACTTTGAACCCCCCCTTCCCCCCGACAGAGCCAGCTGTCGTGGGTAGAAAAAAAAAGTGAAATTTCAACTATTAATCATACCTCGTATACCATACTAAATCCAGATAAATTTTAACTTGACTCTGAAAATTCGCAGGGTTTGCGGAAACGAGTAAATTAGTAAAATGGGGTATATCAGATTCAACTGTCGCTAGATATTCTTACGTATTTGATATTAAATTCATGAAAATGTGGATTTTAATAACGGAGGCCGAATTCATGTTCGATTCACACTTTTACTAAAATTCAATTATCATTTAGAAATGAATTTCGGTCTTTACAATCGAATCGCCAACTTCCAATTAGGTTGCCCTTGATTATACGGCTGTCAAAAAATTAATCTCGTACCGTAGCCGATGTGAAAAGTACGTTCCGCCTACTTTCGAGTGTTCATGAGTTTCTATCCACGTTATTCCGGAGTTGAAAAATGAAAAGGAAAATAATCGAGCCGAGTGAGAGTGCATAGATCTTAATTCTAAATACCCTCTCATCTTTGTCGATCATATAGATATATAAGAGAGAAAAAGAGAGTAAGAGTTGTAAAGAAACACGTAGAATAGAAAGGTATCCCATATAAGCCCCGTGTAAATATACATATAGCAATGAAAAGAGAGAGAAACGTACAAAGTTTTTAGTAGCCCCCTGGGGCATCAAGTCCCACTGGAGCAACGAGCTGACTTTTCACAGAAAATACTGTACGGCTACTTGAATTTATGTCGGAGTACATTTATATGCTCGTGTTATTTATTTATTTATTTTTTTGATTTAGAAAAAAAAAACAAAAAATGTTGTCTTTACTTTTTAATCATTCTTTCAACCTCGGTTGCGGATTTTCGTGTCTAGATTTGACGATACGAACCTACAGTGTGGGTATGGCTAGGAGAAATTGGCTCGTGTCACAGATATATAAGTTTCAGGACGAAGCAGTTGAGCTCAAGGATTTTACAGCTCAACTTTGGTACCGTCAAACTTATACACCTCAGACTTTTCCCCGAGCTTTGAGTTAACTGTCCTATATAATATAGTATATGGGGTATTACACGCGAAACTGACAAGCTCGTGGAAATAAAAAACGAAACGAAAAAGTGAAAATTTCAAAATTCTTATTCTCAAAACCAAGAGTAGAATCAAAAAAGTACGAGATACGTGTGAGTTTTTTTTGGTCGTATTACGCGGAAAAAAATAATTAGTCAAATCAAAGAAGTCAAAGTTCACGGGCTTGTCGGTTTCGCGTGGAATACCCCATATGTACGTGGCAGCTATATACCTACATGCACTGTATAAGGTAAAGAAAATATTATTTTCTTCGCTTAACTTATTCCGGATAAACTTTTTGGCTAGTCCGAAGATCTCATACATTATTATTACATATATACCTACAATTTTATCTACACACATACAGATGTACAGGATGTATTATATACCGTGTGCATCTTTTTTTCTCGCTCGATAGACTGGGCTTACCAACGTCACAGTTCAACTATACGTCTATGATGTAAGTTTATATTTTACGTCACGAAGTCTCACAGCTGAGTAGCCTCTTCTTCTTCTTCTTCTTCTTCTTCTTCTTCTTCAAGTATTACCTGCACGTAACTACGTAACTTCTTTGGCTCAATTGTTACATCGAGGGATGAAAATGTTATATAGGGCTGAAACTGTGTACGGAAGAAAATACTTCGAACGGGATTTCGTATTTATTTACGTTTATGTACATCGAATAATAATTAATAAAGTTTACAACGATGAATTCACTGTAGATTTGACGGGGAAAAAAGATGATAATAATAATTTTACTCCAGATATACCTGCGTATATAATTCTGAAATACGTAGGCGCGTCGACGAAGATTTTCATACTGTAACGAAAGTAGTTTTATCTGCTGGGCGTTTTATTATACCTCTAACACACTCGCGAATTGATGATCTATAAATAACGGTGTAATGCCCTTCCAATTTGATTCCACGGATATTCGCCCACCCCGCTTATATCCGTCATACCTAGTATAGCACAGAGTCAACTTGGTACCTCGCTAATTGGTAGTAGGACATTGACTTGGACTAATTAGATGTTTGCGTTTACACTCTGTAAATCCGGATCTGTACAATCGTAGACGTCTTACATGATTTGTGGGTTAATTGGTGCCATTGGAACAGGAGGTCCTAATCATCAGTTTTCACAACCTTAGATTCAACTTAAGTTTTTGGTTTTTTTTTTTTGATACCATTGCATTCCATACCGCGCGGATAGGTGATGGGTCGCGTAATGAGAGAAGAGAATTATTTGGAACCTCTGATGGGCAGGTGCTGCAGGTGCAGGTGTACTGGGAAGAGCTTAGAGTTGATGAATTATCTCTAATTGATGACGCAGTTTCGTTCGCTTCTAATCAACCGAGATGCGGATCGTGAATTACAATCTGCTTCTACCGAGAGAAGCAGACAACAGCTTCGGGGGATTTTGTAAAAGGGAAGGAGGCGCGCGCGTTGTCTGTCTCCTCTTGAACCTGACACGCAGAACAAAGGTTTATTCCTTGTTGAAACCCTCCGGCAAGTCATCGGATAATGCTAACACGCCTCGTGAGTCCTTTTGCGTACGATAAGCAAAGGCGACCCTTCTTCTCTCCTCCTTTCTTACCTCCCTCGTTCGTTTTTTCTTTTTCTTTTTCTTCTCCCTCTCATTCATCTTCGCTCGTTCATTTCCTCATTTTATTCTTACGCACTTATGTATACGTATATAACTCGAGATTCCATTTCTTAAGCTCTTCGCATCTACGTATATAGCTGGAAGGATTTTGAGGAAAATCTTTGAGACACCAGAAGAACGAGGGCACGTCTGCAGGATCCAAGAGGGATGCCAACCCTTTGATATTTTTCCATTAATTAATCGTTTCATCGAAACCTTCCAGCTCTCCATTACGCGATAACAGATTACGACGTAGTCGTATTATATATTTATATACTTACGTATATAACGCTGAAAAGTTACCTAGTTTTCTAGAGAATCGTCGCGTAATTTTTATTGATCAAAAAACTATTGTTCAGAAAAATTTCGAATCGGTTTATCAAAATCTGCCGTCATTTCTATCGTACAAAATTACGAATACGTTATATTACGTGTACCATATATATTGTCCTACATTTAACAAACGTGTCCGTAACTGAACAAAAGCCCCACTTTACACACGGTTACATGTATGTATGTTAAAATGTGTAATACATGCTTCCGTATAAAGAAATGGTCATTTGAGAAAGTTATGTTCTATACCGTCTCCGGGCCAACCATCTGCTGTTGCTACTTACGTATCGGGCTACAAAGTTACGTTGCAGATTAGATTGATTTTTACACAACTTCGCACTATAGTTTGTCGCATGTTCCAAACCTAGATCATATCTTTCTAAATCCATCTACTCGTAGTCACGCTGGACACTTGATACCTATAATTGTAGGAAGAATAACATGTCATCGATCATGATGCAATGGAACTTAGGTTTACGTGCAAGAAATAATATCTGGCTCGAGGATATCGGTCGAGTTTATAGACATAGAGAATTATTCTATCTCTCCGTGTTATAAGGTCGAAGGAATATAAAGAAATGTGCAGGTTGTGCGTCGCCGTAGCGTCGCGTCGTGTCGTAATCGTCGTCGTCGACTAGATAGGGTTGTGTCGCGACACGTGTACTACGTGGGTACGCCGAATAGAACCTCCTCTGCAGTACTACCGCGATCGTGTTTGGAATTTCGATTTAGCTACCGATCGAGAATACCAACTAAACGAGAGACCCACTGGCTTACATTTTCCATAGATTCCTTGCATGTGTTACGCGTCACATGCATCTTTGCGAAAGTCTACACCACCCGTATCCACCTGCCATGCGTATGAGAAAAAAAAAAAATAATCAAAAAAGTAATGAAAAAACAAAAAAGAATTATTAAATGAAGAAAAGAAACAGAAGCGCAGTAATATCGAGACGAGGAGTGGTATTGTGTGTAGAAATATTAAGGTTCGGAAAAAGCAGATTTTGTTCGATCAATGTAATACTTTTATCGAGCAATGCGCGCGATTCGTAGAAAGCAAAAAAAAAAAAATAAATAAAAGGAAAAAGGAAAAATAAAATTGATATGATGAAAATAAAATCGTATCAATTTTTCATAATACTGCACAGCAGCAGCATCAGCTATCGCGAATATTGGATTGTGCAACGAATTAGTAACGATCCGCGATATCAATTGGCAAAAATATTACTACATGATGTACACATAGACTGCAGTGTACGCAGCGTTATGATATAATGTACATACATACGACGTATGTGCATGTGTATTGGTATTTAGATTAAAAGTTTATCTCTGAAAATTTTCGTATCGATCTGAACCGAAATGAATTTTTCGAAAAAACAGAAGAAAAAACTAATGTTTCGGGGAAAGTAGAAATATTGAAAAAGATAAATCAATTCCAATATGATTCCTTCCCCTTCGAGTCGAGACTTCGTTACCTGAGCATCGTCGATGCAACGTGTAAAATTAGAGAAATGAAAAACAGATAAATAAATGAATGAATTACTAGAAATACCGATACCACCATTTGAAACTATCTTCGAACCCGCGGGTGCAGCACATTAATTGAAATTTCTCTAGAAACAAATCTACATCGGAGCTGGTGCAGGCTGCGGTAGGTGAGAATATGTGTGTATATGTATAATATTCAAATTAGTTCGCGGAGAACACGTGTTGCTTCTCTTATACTCAAGAGCACAAATAATTTATATCTCTAGAGTAATTTCGGTGCAACACGATATTAATAACATTCGCATTCTCGTCAATTGACTCCGCATATTATTCACTTATTGTTAGGTTCAAGTGTATATCTCTGGTACACAAACAATATTATCTATACCCATGAAATCTTCATGCCGCAGTCGACAGCTGTAAAGTTGCTCCGATCTTTTGGTGCGGCCAATTTTTATAATCTTCATAAAATAATGAAAGCCGACAGATAAATCAGGGTCATTGCCTCTCATAATCAAACTAGTTTATATATCGAATCTGAATACGATGCTACGAATGATAAAATATACATATAAGAATTGAATATTCCTTTATCCTTCCATTCCGACGAAACAATTTTTACATCCACGATCTCTCTCTCTCTCCCATTTTCATTTTTTTTTTTGTTTTCTCTCATTCTTCAAAGGCAAAATCTTTTGGAGCATTAGTTGAACAATTCGTCTTATAAAGTTGAATCGTGCCTACGTATATGATAATTCAAAGAATTTCGAGGCGTATTTATATTCGCTGTATACATATAATATACCTATATTTGTTTAATAATTATTAGCTTTGAGAGGTTGAAAGTAAATCTGTAAAATTGAGGGCGAACGAGATCAGAGAGAGAATATATTTTTTCGTTACGATTCTCGAGTACCATCATATGGCTGTAGCTCCGGTGCCGGGCTTTATAGCGTTTTTCTTTTTCTTTTTCTTTTTTTTTCTCTCTACCTCCTGAGGCACTAAACTAGCTTTTTAAACAGCCGCGTTTACGTAACCTGATTTGCACTTGAGGTTAACCTCGGAATTGTTATGTATTGGCGATACATGGTAACGTACATATATTTAGCAAATGTAGCGAAGTGTGGACGGCCGAAGCGGTGAGTGGAACGATTCAGACAACTTTTTGGTGTACGTGATACACCGTAGAAAGAGAAGAAAAAAAGGAGAAAAAAGCGAAGAAAAAAAGCAAGAATTTAATGAATGAAAAGAATTGCATACATACGAGTCGTGAGCCGTTAAATTATTCTGCAGCGCTGGTAATTTACTCAAGATGTCCTCGTGCAAAAACTGTACCTATAGCATAATGTGTGTATAATACATATATATAAATATATATATGGTCATAATGGAATCTCGATGGAAAGTGACGATTTACCATCGGACCCATTCATTTATACGTGTTTTATTCATGGGGGTCTCTCGTATACGTAACAAGGAAGCAGCGTTCAATTTCTCTTGATCGATAATACCATTATCGCGAGGTAGGGTCGGCATTTGCGAGGATTGGAATTTTTCTTAGCTTCAGAAGATAAATTTTTATCGATCCTTACGTACGATATGTGTACACCATATATGATGAAACGTGCCATTCCTATAGTGGAAGTTTACTCGTCGGTATAAGTCGCAATTCGTTCAAGCATACAAGTTTAACTTGGAATACTTCTGGCTCAGCTTCTTTTGATTTTTTCTTTTTTTATTCTCTGATATCTTTGGAAAAGTATAAATTATATCACAATTGAAAAAAAAGAAAGTTAATTTGACGAGAAACGGGTGTGCAGGAGTGATTAAAAACGGAATGAGACCGGAGTGAAATTTTGTTTGTATTATATGTGGGGGGGAGGGGGGGGGGCGCAGGTTTGGTCCTTTGAATAAATTAATCCTGGTAGCCGAGCCCGTCGCCGCGCCGCCTGTTCGGGGTAGACCTTAATATCTTCTTTAATAAGAAAATCTTTCCTAGAATTTTCAGATCTTTCCGGAGATTCGAGGGAATGCCTGAATTAAATTTTCAAGAATCGCGTTTTATCCAAGCTCTTATATATATCGCGTAGGCATATATATATGTACGATGCAATTAGGTTCTACTAATTATACACAGCGTATATCCATGTTCGTAATTAATTACGACTGTAATGAGTTTAGCCGCAACATCGCGTCGCGACGCTTCAGTTTCACTTATAGCTTTACTAGTCCCTTCAATTTTCAGTTTTAGCCTTACCATCGATGTTTCCAACCTGATAATTATACACCATTGTATCGCGTGACAAGCTTTTTCCTCTTATTCTGGAAAATATTTTTCGACCCATGTACAATACGATCCCGGATAATCAAGAACTCGGTCTATAAAAGCGATGTTTTTCCACCCTTCTCTATGAGCCAAGGGTACGTGATGATCCTTTAAAAAATTAAACCTTTCATCGTAACGATGTATCTGTCCGGCGAATTTGGTCCCCGCCTACTGCACCACCAGGTCTGTGTGTGTACGCGGAGGACACATCTTCGGCGAGCAGAGGAAAGCTCGGTAGGGGAAACTAGAAACAGGAAAACCTGCGGAGGAAAGAGAGAACCCATTCAGGGATGATCGATGATCGCCGGTGGCTTGGCACATGCGACACTATGAGATCTTCGCGTTAACTCAACGCGTTCTTCTCAACAGCGACATACTGTAACCACGTGTGGACTGGCTTGCTCTCTATACTTAACGACACCTACGCCCTCTCATATCCATCCCTCTTTCACTTTCTCCTTCCAGGTCTCTTGGCCCTTGACGAGTTTCGCGTAAAAACTTGGGATTCCACTTCGAGGTGAGCTGATGGCTGTGGTAGCGGTGGCGTTAGTGGTAGTGGTAGTGGTAGTAGTGGTTTCGAACCCGCGTGTTTCTGGCGTTGACATAAGCGGTCCGGAACCCTCACAACTTTGGGATCCGAGGGACTGACGTGCTGCGAACGATCGGAAAGTGCGGAAAAAAAGGAGAGAGAGAGAGAGAGGGAGATTAAGAGCTGCAAGGCGATGAGGATGAGGACAGAAAGGGAACGGGGCCGGTACAGCGGACCATGAATCTCACTTATATTCCTGGATATATTTATTCAGGGATCAACTTTTATCTCCGGGAGAACTCGGGGAAAGCCCTTGTAATATGTAACTTATACTATCGTCTATTGGAATTTAAGAGGAAAAGAGCTTTTGACAGAGAAAGAGATCGGGGGCGGGGGCGGGAAAGAGAATTAAATTCATTCTTTTTCTTTCATCCGGTTTATTTTCTTCTTTTATTTTTTTGTTTCTTTCTCATTCTGTTT
This sequence comes from Athalia cordata, assembly GCA_963932425.1. NCBI lineage: Eukaryota > Metazoa > Arthropoda > Insecta > Hymenoptera > Athaliidae > Athalia > Athalia cordata. Next base: position 20,876,250 of record OZ010625.1, read on the forward strand.
TGAGGCGGCCAGTTTCTGACGTATCCTTGAATAATGGATGAAATTTCTTCGCGAGCATCTTTGTGCACCGCGCGGTTTAATTCGTTTCGTGTTCAACAGTAGAGTAGGCCTTAATTCAGACTCGACTACGGAATCTAGAACAAAGGTTAACAATCGGAGAAAGAGTTTCTCCGTGACGAGATCGATTCAATAATTCAACATCATGCTATACCCAATGGTCCAATATCTGCAACATTGCATGATTCTGGTAAGACGTGATTAATGACATTTGAAAACCACTGTACGGATACCACGAAACTTTTGATAAAACAAAAACTGTGACATTTGATAAGTGTAGCGAAATAAGCGTAAGATGATTCGCTCGCAATATTGTGTAAATAAAATAAACTGCAACGTATGCAGTGTTTATTTAAGTATCCGATCATCGGATTGTTGAAGATATATGACACTTTGGTATGATAAACGGATTAGTTGTGGGTATGTATGTACGCGCGTGGTCGTGGCCAGAATGAAAATAAAAGGTTTTCTAATAACGGTCGAATAGCCTCCAATACCGAAGGGAAGGGCTTTTGCGATGAATGTCGATAAATGTCGCGACCCCTGCGAAACCCAGTGACCTGTCAACGGGCAGAATTTCGCAAATCAGAATTGACGAATTTTTAACTCCGTTCTTCTCCTCTTCCCCTCTTCTTTCACAATTTGATCACCGATTTTCAACCGACCGCAGTTTTATAATCACGCGGCAATATGAATCGGAACAATCCCACTCCCGTATCATTCTCATCTGTCAAAGAGAGTTACACATATGTCCGACCATTTTTTGTTCTTCTTTTGTCTTTTCGTTTCATTCATTTTTTTCCCCTCGGCTGTTTTACGTGCCGAATAACGATTCGAATCCGTTATTTCATCATACGTAAAATGTGGTCGGTAAAGTATCGAAATCGCGTACAACATTCGACATCGGCTTCAATGATGAAAAAATAATCAAAGAGAAAAATCAAGAAATTGAATGATATAATCGAGGCTGGTGTCCAAATAATTCCTGTTATTGCAAACCTTTCGTCATAGGACATTTACCGATTCGAATATTTTTGTCTGCCTGATTCAGGTGCAGAGCGTTTGCTGTAGTCTTTAGCCGTGGGTATGTTGGTACACATCTACTATTAACCGTTGCTAGGAACATTTGCCAGATCGGTAGTCTCCTCAACGGCACTGACTTTATGTCTGGTCACGCCTAGTTTGTATTATACTGTTTGCCGTTCCCGAATGATCTTGATTTGAATTAATTTGGATCAAGATTAAAATAGTAGACTTTGATCGGCAGTCTCGTGTATTGTACACGATCAAATCAAATCACGCGTTGACGAAAAGCCACTCGTGGGCGTTCAGTTTGAAAAAATCGTTTTGGATCATTGAAAGTGAAGGTCAGCGATTATTGGGCGTGAGCTATTACTGCCGATAATTATTCGCAACGATGACGATGATGACAATGCTCTGAAGCATACATATAGCACAACGTAGTTCCGAATTCATCGCACGGTTTTCAACGAAACTTGATATTTGTGACATTATATCGTTTGCTGCGGTTTGTTACGGTATATTTTCTACTAATTATCACACCAGTTAACGGTCCATTAGTCAGATTAAATCATGCGGATGACCTTCGTATTTGTAATGTGATCGGAAATAGTAGCTATTGAAAATGACATACATATTTCGAAATTGATGTTTCTGTTTATGCTCACGGCAAATGCCGCTTGCTTACCCATTATTTGTTACACAAAGTAACGTCGTCCTCCAAATTTTTACTAACAGTTACTTTCTTTAACTCTGATTTCAGGTAAGGTTTATGATTTTCCTACCAGAAATGTGACGTCGAAGAATTTTGATCGATGATTACCTCTGCAAGAATAGAATACGCAGTAAAATCTTACGGTGAATTTAGACGAGGTAAGGATGTCCAACGAAAACTCGAACACTGTCAATTTCTTCTGCATATTACGACTACCAAAACGCAGCGACTGAAATCTGAATACAGACGCTGTAATGTTCCCCACTTTATTTCTCATCCCGTTTGGGCAAATCGTGGGTAATTTTTTCACCGCGAATTGAGAACGATGTTTCCACGCTCATTGTGCCACATGCCATTTGGATGATCCTCGATAGTTTCTCATTGTTAAACTTAACTGCAACTGCTCACCTTATACCAGAGCTACTCTTCTCAGCTCGCGGTGAGGTACAGGGGGAAATGTAAACGCAAACAACGCGTAAACGACGGAGCTGGTGACTATCTGTAATGAAATCTCCCCCTCCCCCCCACACTTGACACTCGCTAACACATGTATACCCACGGTTTTGTCCCACGCTTTTGCCATACACGTATTCACATACACGAAGTCGTTAAATTTACCTCCACCCTGTACGTTTTATGTCACGTATATACAGTCATTGTATGTATATCTATGCCGATGTACGTATACCTACGTAAGTACCTCCTACCTTTTGCCTTTTGCCTTTTGCCTTTCGCTTGTTGGCTTATATACTATATTATGTATACATTACAAACTTCCATCATTACAGTATACTTCTCTCTGTATAACAGCTGAAAGAGAGACTGACATATAGAAATCTCCTTGGGGAAGTAGTAAGGGAAAATTATCATCGTGCCAATCACGAAACTGATTTCAGATTCCTTTGTTTTCTGGTGCAGTTTTATTTTCTTTTTCTTTCATTTCTTTTTCTCCGCAACTCAGGTAATACCTCTTTTTCATAGATTATTATTACCCGTAATTGAACTGTCTTTCACAATAACCCTTGCGAAAATATAATCGTCGATGATCGCGCAGAGGATATACAACGTGTTATTACGTATCTTGAAGTTTATCCTATTCATATTTCGTTTTGAATTAGAAATTAATTTTGGTAAAAAATAAGCAAGCAGAAAAAATATGTAGATATAATGGTCATGGATTAATAAGACTGGAATCTGCCGCGGTAGCACAGTGGAATTATATATCCCGAAAATTCGAAGGGTTGCCGGGCGATTCGTGATCACGATTCAACCATAAATTTCGATTTTCACCCAGTCGTAAGCTAGGGGGAAACCATTCAATTCCACTCAGCTCCTCGCTCTGGTCATCTGCGATCCCGCAAATCTCCCGGCGATTCCACGTAGGTTCTTTTTTTTCTTCATTTTTCTCGTTTTTCTTTTTTCTTCTTTTTTTTCTCTTTTCATTTTCAACCCCTTATCGACCCTCCTGACATACTAGCTTTAGCACGAGCTTTACGTTCGTCTTCTTTCTTTCCACACCCTTCAACTCGATTCTCAAAATAACTTACATAGGACCTCAAAATTATATCGTCCTTAAAAATATGTTCAGATGTGATGCTGTTGAATCGTTTGTTTAATAATTTTTTGTTTTTTTTTTTCGATTTTTTATTTCATGTCTAGGACGATAATTTATTGATAATATATGCATGTGTATTTTCTTTCTTGTATTTTTTTATTTTCTGTTTAACTTTTGCGTGAAATTATAGTTTGTTCTTCTATAAGCGTTTCAGAGTTTGCATCCAGCGATGAACAAATAGAAATTGGTCAGCCGCTCGACGTGGTGTAAATTTGTCTTTCGGATTAATAAAGAGCGCAATATAATCCGGATTAATTAGACTCGCTTTGCCGAGTTTGCTGATTTACGTGTATGTGTAACAGGGTATTTAATAGTTGAAACACCTAAAAGATAGAAAAAAGCTGTGATTCCTTGGCAATATTATACTGCAAATATAAACGGAAGAAGTTTATTCTATACATAATTTTAGTTTGTTTATAATGTTTTTATCATCGTATACAGTATAAATTTACCGCTTGAAAATTGTACAGGTATTTTTTCTTCAACGATAGTTTTCATCGCGAAGAGAAGCAATAAGAAAGTCAAAGTTTTAGACTCGTAATATTTCTAGGTATATTTATTGACTCACCGGTTTACTGCTGCTGCAAGAGCTAGACCGATGGCACCAGCAGCAGCAGCAGCTTGGTTTCTACTGGCAACGGAAGGTTTTTTTTTTTTTTTTATTTTTCATTTTTTCTCCAGTTATATTTCTAGTGTATAAATTTACCCTTTCATTTTTACCTTCTTCACTCATCTTCTCGTCGTTATATAAAGTGCCCATTCTAATGTGAACCTTTACATGGACCAGCTTATGTCTCTTTACCTCAAAGTCGGAATACGAACTACCTAATTATATAAAATAAAATAAAATAACACTTTTCATCTCTAGTTCTGGAGCATAAATTTTTTATGGTGAAAAAATATTTTTTATTCATCACACAAAATCTTTACGATTCGATGTGTATTTATACGTTTGCGTTGCTCTTGTCTGTAATACGGTTAAGTTTAGAGGTCATCGAAGACTTTCTCTCATGCAGTGCAGAAAATTGTACAGTGACGTTCCACATGTGTGTGTGTGGTATGATGTACATGTAAAGTATTCACTTCGTATAGAGTGAAGTGTATCTTCTGTTTCTCATTTAATTAGAAATCCGATGGGGTAATTAGTACGGTGTATTATTTTTTTTGCCTTAAATTATTACTGTTGTTATTATTTTATTTTGTTGGTTCTTTTTTCTTGGTGTTTCGTTTCTTTCTCTGTCAAATCTTCTTTTTTACATCGGCTTCCTTTTACCCTCAGGCTTTTGCTACACCTAAAGTTTTTGTTAAGGTTCTCTCTATGGGGGCTTAGCTCTTCCCAAGCTCTTGCGGTGTTTCGGGCTAGTCCTTAATTAATTAGCCTGACCGCTGCCCTTTATTCAAAACCTTGCTATATGTATATTTATACGTATAATATAGGTATATCCTTTTGAGCCTACATCAGGATCAGTTTATGGGTATATCGTATATATACGTGTACGAGGGGTGGTGAAAGGGACGCCAATGAAGAAAGAAAGGAAAGAACTTCCTCTTTTGTTGCAATGTATACAGGGATTGAAGATAAGGGGGGGAAGAGAAAAGGAGGAAAAGAAAAGAAGGAAATATAGAGATCGAGGATGATACCACGTATCGCGTATCGAGGGTCGTAAACTGCGTTATGATTCAGCTGCTGTTATACGGGTAGAGAGAGAAAGAGAGAGAGAAAAGTATAGCGATATCTTCACCGGTGGAGCTGGTTATATGTGGATACTTCGAGTCAATGCATCGTTTATTCAGTGGAAGTTGAACTACCGGTATGATGATACAATCTTATGAATTTTGAACTCATTAATTCGATTACGAACGACGAACGCCATTCTTTAACAAAATATTTCACAACGAATTCGTGACAGTTCGGCTCTTTAATAGAGAAAAAAAAATTAAAATACAATAAAGAAACAAATAATGAATCACTTAGAACATCATCATTTACTCAAATTTAAATATATGTAGAGATATATAAATATACATCACATTACGAAGGGAGGGATCAAAATTACCTATATTTGTAACGCATTTACAATGCGTTGCAAGAGAAAATTGCAAATATATTGAATTTTTTTTTCTCTCTCCCTCTCTCGTACTCCAGTTATACTAACTGAAGGGTGTATAGAATTGTGCAAAATATAGTAAAACTACCAAGTACATACCTATGGGTATATATGTGAGTTTTCAATCCGATTGTGACGAGGTGAAAAGAGAGTATGTATACACATTTGAATCGGTTGAAAAAATGTTATCGACTGAAAAACCGAGCGATTACATGGGGTTGTTTTTCTTTTTTTCTTTTCGTATACATACGCAGTCTATTTCTTTTTCATAAAAGAATCCCTGCCATTTGTTTTTTTCTTTTGTTCGTCCCGTTTCACGCTTATTTATTTACTGATTCATTTTTTTTTGTATTTTGGTTTTTTTTTTTTAAATTTCTTTTCCGTTGTCCATGTACTGTAACTACATAGTATACCTACGCCTTGTAGAAGTCTGGAAATCATCTTACATGACATAGCGAAGACGTTTTGTTTTTTTTACTTTGGAAGAGCGTCAAAGTGATCGACCGCGAAATAGAGAGCGTATATAATATCGCGAATAAAACGTGATCCTGTGACTTATTGGTACCATTTGAATTTTTAGAAAAAAAAAAGTTACGTTTTATGTATACGGTGTATGATCGAAACGCGTTGATGTAAAATATAGAAAAAGTACGATCAATGTAATAACATCTGTGAGATGCATAAAATTTTTCTGGCAAAAACTATATATCATATACATCGATATTCCATATCGTGGATATATAATATACATACAGATATATGTATATATTAGGTGAAGAAAAATAAAAGAAGAGTTTTCAAGCTCGCGGGTATCACGGCCAGGTCTCTTTGTACGGTATGCATATATGTAAGGTATGTACTTACACATGTACATGAAGTACGTGTAGTTTGACGAATAAAATAAAATAAAATAAAATAAAATAAAATGAAATGAAACAAGCAAAAAGAAAAAGAAAAAATCTCGAATAAAAAATTGAAAAAGTGAATAGTGAATAACAGAACTCGTCTTTTCTTCTCTTTGATATTGAAAAACCTGTTTAGCGACGATGTTGAAAAAGGTAGGAAAAAAAAAAAGGAATAACGGAGCGAAGGATTTGAATAAAATTATGAACGTTTGTCGCTATATCTCTATACCCTACATCTTTACGTGAATGATGTTATGCTACAAACGCAATAAATTGTGCCACGTAAGACCGGTAATATGCACGACCTACAGGATGACTCTTTACAGCCTCGTCATCGATTACACGTTTATAAGATATAAGCAATTAAATTTTGCAGCAAATGGTCATCTTCGAAACGACCCGCGACCCAACGAATAGCAGATAATCATCCAACTGACTTGAATTGACCTCATTCTTAATTCTTTCCGGTAACCGCATAATCGTCACCAAATTTTTTCGCTGTAAATTGATACTTTTTTTCCTTTTCTATTTTCTTTACAGTTTTCACTTCTCAATACCGATTCACCCAGGTATTTCATACGTGTCAGCGAAGTGGACTTTCTTCCCCGAATGATGAATAGATTAAATATTACTGTGTCATTTTTTTTTTCAAAATAACTAACGCTGAAGTGATAAATGAAAATTAGTCGATCGGTGCGAGACGGTTGAACCTGACGGATTTACCGTTATATGGTGGTATACTGTATAGGTTTAATAAGTAGGTTGTAGGTGTATAGGAATTTTTGAGAAATTTTAGCTATTTTTCCTTCATTTATGGTTTTTTTTTTTTTTTTTTTCATTTTTTTTTATCCATTTCGTTTTTTTCTTCTCCTATTCATTATTAACATTCGCGCGCGCGCGTGTATTCTAAGGTTATTACGTGTGTGAACTATAGACGGTAATGTAAGCGAGTCGCATCTATGCGATGTCGAATGGGGCCAAAGACCGTAAGCTATAAGTCGCGAGGAGAGGACAAGAGACTTTCTCGTCGTTCGTGAGAATACCAAGTGCTTATTATATACGTACCTTATACTTATACCAACTTACCTTCGCTGCAGTTATATCTTCATTTATTTCTCTTTGCACTTCTCACTTCTCACTATTCGCTATTCTCTTCGCTTTATGCATAACGGATGTACCCTGCTCTATAGTATACCATGTGTATACGTATACCTTGACAATATTAATTCTGAAAATGTGATAAGACCAGTTTCCCGTCTCGTTCCATCGCTACTGCTGCTTGGTCTTCTTCGTCCTATTCGTTTTTCCCCCCGCTGAAAGACGCCTCGGAAATTGGTCTTTCAAAATTACTTAAAATTATCACGGTGCAAATATCAAACGTCATACCGAGGAGAAAGTAATAAAGAAACCATAATTGAATGTGTCGTAGCACATTTACTACGCGCGAAATTAACTGGCTCCAAACTCATAAAAATTTAGTTTCATGTCGCTGATTGTGAGTGGAATGCGAATTATATCGTTGCCGTTTGAACCGACGAAACGAGGTGCATTTTTCATAGCAATATAGGTACCTTTATCCGACGCGCTTTTGTTAATTACGAAAATTATCAGATCTTTATAAAAATCCCTTGATCAATATTTCGTCTTCAGGTTCGCCGGAAGTGCTGTTATTATATCGTGTTATTTCGGAACACCAAAGTCATCTCGCAAAATTATCTGGTCGTTTTTGCTTATCAGCTACCGCTTGCCACACCGTTATTTCTCCCTCAAGGCAGCGACGGCAGTAAGAAAGGCTCTTCAGAAAAGCGATAGTGAAAGTTTAACCGAAACTTATTAACCTCATCTTTGTTTGTTCGGTACCCGTGATGTATACGTGTTATAAAAAAAGAAGAAAAGCGTACATGACTTAATCACTGTGGTAAAATTTTGAGAAAAGTCTGCCTCGCGAGATTGGATCTGAATTGTGTTTACATAGCGATTATGCATGGTCGATTTGGAAATTCTTTTAATACGCGCTATATGTATACGGAATATTTGTGAAAAAGTTTTTTTTAGCCATACTCGGTTTACTCAGCTAGTTGCGAATTCGGAGTCTATAACCATATCGGGGATAATTAATTCTAATGAATGAGACGCGCGGGGTAGCAAGTTTTGAATTTCATTATTCATTAATGATATCTACCCACCCACCTACCCGTCCGCACCCCGGAGTAGTGAAACGAGAAAGATTATGTCACTGCAATTATGCAGCGCATAAAACGTCGGTTAATTGGATATGGAAGCTTGAAATGATCGTTATTCTCAGCTTTTACTCTGACTATGAATAACGCTTTGGAGTTTCAGGAGTCGAGTAAAAACCGTTTCGCGTCGTATTCTACGTACGTCAAAAGTAGCGTTCCGCTGCAGATACCTATGTATAAATATAGAGGTGCAGTATATGTAATGTATATACATGTATTACATCAGCTATATATAGTTAGCGGAAAAGCAACTCACGAAGTAATTGTAGCATTTGTTTGTTTGTTCGTTCGCTTGCTTGTTTACTTTGTTGGTGTAAACTGGGAGCTAGTTTGATCCCCTCCCTCTTTACCACCCCCTCACAATCTTTGTTCTCTTCCATTCGTTTGTCGCCTCCTTCCTCGCTTTTCTGTTATACGTACCATACGTATACACCCTTCTGTGAAATTATTCATGTTAGCTTCCTTTGAAATTTTCTCACAGCTCCTTCACTCCACTTCGCTTTCTTTCATTCGTTTTTCTTTCTTTCTTTCTTTCATTTTTTTTTGTTTGTTCATTTCTCTCTCTCTCTTTTTTTTTTCTTCTGTCTCTTGGTGAATTTTATTTCGCGCCTGCAATGTGACGTCGGATATAGTGGAGATTTTTTTTATCAAAGCTTTTTTTTTTACAAAAGGAATGTTTTTATCTCGGATAAATTGTCTCAAAATGTTGAAAACGTGGAAAATGGTTTTTCCTTATTGTATCGAGAAAGAGTAAAAAAACATACAAAAAAAAAAAGAAACTTTTTCAAAATCGAACTTCAATCTACTTACTCCGTACGTAAGCCGCATGTAATCTGGTTGCGCAACCTGCGCAACACCACGGAGCTTTGAAGTAAGAAAACTTTTCTTTATTCCGATAGAAATTGTTTTTTGATATTGCTGTACAGTTGGAATTCGAATTCGCGGTGTAAAGGTGTTCCATAAAAGTTTCAACAGATTTTAGTTACCTTTGAAAATGAGAAAATTTGAATCTCGTAACAATTTGTTAATTGAACGTTGTAACAAGTTGCGGTGAAAACAATGATCGCCTGGAATTATTTCTCTTTTAAAAGGTCTAAACTTTAACCGCATCCGTTTATACATGCGGTGTTATTAAGTTTGAAGTATACATGGATAGTAGAATAAAGTGAAACAAAATAAAGTAAGAAAACTCGAAGCGAAGTAAGTAAATCAAAGTAAAAGTTGCTGCTGCAGCGAGTGTAAAAATTGCAGCAAGAACGCAAGGCAAAGGCTATAATATAACTCGAGTTAAGTTAGGTCAGGTATGTTTGGTCTTACCTTTTCGCAAAGGGATAGCGTTACTTTCTCAGCAAACTTCTTCGTTTTCTTCTTCTTTCTACTTACTTCCTTCCTTCCTTCCGTCCTTCCTTCCTTCCTACTTCTTAGCGACTTTCTTCGCCGCTATATTTTCTTCTTATATACTTATTTTAGATTTTCATCGTGTTTAACTTCCCTCTCAAGAGCACATGTATGTATGTTTCATTTTGACGCTCGCCTTAGCGTAGCTATACCTATATTAAAACTTCAATCGTCACAGGTAAGAAAACTCGTCGGTCGAAAAATAAAAAATAATGAAAAATTAGAAAAAAAACAAATTCAACAAATTACGCGATCCATCCAATCGAGCGTCTCACAAAACCCGTGATTAAAAAATGGTATGTACGTGTATAGGAACCAGAAAAAAAAAAAAAGAAAAGACAAATCGATTAACTTTCAGCATTCTTAAATTGAAAATATTATTCTATATCTGTGGTAATATAATATTATTGTTAAGCTTTATCTTCAGCTGCGGCCATTTTTATGATCCGCGCGCAACAAAAGCACGTGTACGCGAGATGTATAAAAGCTGCCCTAAGGGTGTTTATCTGGCGTTAGTGTGCATGTAATATATATACACCTATAGCAATATGTATTTCGTGTAACGTAGTCGTTGGGTTGATGCCGTTATATGGTGAATAATATGTAAATAGCACCGTTGCTTTATGATAATGTACCACGTTTCGTGTGTGGTGTGTGTTCCCAACGGATATCATGAGGGAGGAGGAGGTACTTTTTCCCGTAAAATGTCGCGTAATGTTGTATGTGTACAGTCTGGGGGAAAAAGGAAATGAAAAATAAAAAATATAAAAAAAAAGAACAAAAAATAAAATTTATAAAAGTCTTTCAATCCTCCCCTTACATACCTATACCTATACGCTATAACCGAACATTGCAGATACACCCCACGAGTCGTGGCCTGAACAAAATTAGGTATACCAACAATAAGACTCAAAAGTGAGAGGAAAAAAGGGAAAGTAAAATTACATGAAATAAAAGTTCATCGCCGATCGTCTGCACCTCATTTTATAAATTATACATAGCGAACAGAAAATTTTCCAGGTTTAATATATGTTCTATAGTCGATTTTTTATAGTGCTAAAAATTTCTCTTGACCGCATCTTTCAAAAAAAAGCTTTTGAAGTCATTATACAGATTAAACTTTCGGCGTACAATGTATATTATGAATAATAAATTAGAACGGGCTTTTAGTGCGGATAGTTTTTTTTTGTTTTTGCAGTTTTTTTGTTTTCCAATTTTTTTAATTCATCGGTCAAGGTTGTTCTATATCGGCGCAATTTATGTACGTATAATAAATAAATTACTGTTTGCACTTGTGTTCATTCGCGCGGCTATTTACTCTTAATTTCGTGTTTTATCGAAATATTGCCGTGGATATAGTATAGCTGCGTGTATACCATGTACGGGGTTGAGGGAGAAGAGGATGATAATTTCGTTATTTTTCTTTCTTTTTTTTTTTCATCATTCATTCGGTTCTTTTTTCAGCAAAATGTTTTTTTTTTTTTATCATCTATCGTCGCCATGGTTGCAACGTTTAGTAAAAAGTGCTCGTACAAATGTTTATTTATACTCGTTTGAAATTAGAGTTTGTATTTCATGGAGTTTCTATGGCTCATGCAGTACGAAGTACGTCTCTATACGTACACGTAGCGTACAACGTAGTACGTAGGTATACGCTTCGATATTAGCGGCGTGTCGGGTCGTGCAGCAGGTATAGGTTGTGTGTCGTAGAGACGTACATAAAGCTTTTGTACCATCTCCACGGAGTCCCGTTCAAGAGATCAGTTTCAATTGCGAACTGCAGCAAGTCTGCAGCTTTCAATTTCCATCAACTCCCCACCCTTCAATTTCTCTCTATGTACGTACAACGTTGTTGATCCAAAGCTACCGGGACTTTGGTTTTTTTTTTCTCTACCTCCGAGTACTACTCGGGACCCATTTATACTACCCCTTTTCTTTATACATCTATAATATAGAAAAAAAGAAAAAAAGAAAAGAAAAAAAAAAAAACAGAATTTTTTCCGCGGTTCAACGTACTCTCAAAAATTGTCTCTCATCGTCTGTGTTCGATATCATTATTTAGAATTTACGAAAACTGAGAAGTTTTTTTTCTACTTTTTTGTTTTTTGGCACATGTTTATAGGGTAAATATTTATTCACAAAGTATTTCTTTGATTAAAAAAAAAATATATGCAATTTGACAAACGAAAGCAATTACCTTTATACATACATATATGATTGTGTAATGTAGAGGTAATATATACGCCTATACGAAGCGAAACGTGAAAATTGCGTGAAACCGAAACGGGGAAATAAAATTAAAGCAATGACGAAAAATTTTATAAAATTGAATTACCAAGGGTCAACTCGACATCCGTCCGTCCACCGTGCAACAAAATTGTTGAGAGTTTCGGCCGTTCATCCCCTCGCGAAATATCCTTCTACCGTGAAATAATAATAATAATAATAATAATAACGATAACGATAAAAGCAATAATAAAATATGTAAATTTTTCTTCGATACGTCGACGTTCCGAATATAATTGAATTAAAACCAGCAGCAGAAAAAAAAAATGAATAAAATTCGGTTAGCGTCGATCAAATTTAAAACCCACACGGTAGGTACGTGCGTTCGCGAATAAAATAAATAAATAAATAAATAAAAAAGATCGATTGATTATTCGTTGATAATAATAAAAATAATATTATATATTCGTACGAATTAACAGGACTGTCACGTTTCCTGCGATAGAGGTATAAAAACGTGCGTATTACGTAAATCTACGTACATGACGTATCTAGGTGTACGGGAGAATAGCGTCGCCTGGTGGTCGTTGGAAGGTGGTGTGGTATACCTCCTAGATCCAGTCGACGATATATATAGAGTGACTCGATTCCGCACTTAAGCTTAGTCTAGTAAAGCCACGAAGCTATTGTCTGTCAGAGGTGGATGAGAGAGCTCTCTCTCTCTGTAGTTTCCTACGTATATTCCTACGGAGATGTTATACGTATGGACTCCGCTAGTCGTGCACTTGCGAACTCTGCTTCATATTTAGGATGTTATTACCACTTGCTTCATACTTCACGTTACATGCACCAACGACACACCGAACACGTGCGTTGATGGGATATGAAGAACTGCACGAAGACCGCGTCTGACTTGCTACATGCGATTTGTGATCGGGATGATCGTGTCATTGCATTACGTGGTTTTAACCCTTAATTCCATTTGTACACTGTCGTCCGCTGCGGCTACGTATGTATCCATCTACTATCCCAGATGAGATTTCCGTTGTCTGTGTGGTGCAGGTCTGTGATTTATCGTTCTACGTAATTAATGAGGATGCTGTGAGATTCCAGATTACAGAGTAGCACGGAGCTCTGGTATACGTGTATATAGAGATGTGTACCTAGTGCAAGTCCAGAATCCGTAATCCGTAATCCACAATCCGCACTCCTCACTAGCCGGACGATACGATCCCACCTGCCCACCAGATACGGCAAATCCGATGTGTTTGTGGTCAGGATTTCCGGTTTCTAACGGTAATTATTGAGAGTAGATTTCACGTACTAGAGGTGCAGCTGGTGTTAACTTTATATCACGGAAACCAAAGTGATAACGAAGTAGATCCTTTTTTTTTCCTTCCAAAATAATAGGGGGAGTTTTTGAAGCGAGTCACTTGATTGGTACAGCACTTAATTTTCATATTCACGAAATTTTGTTCGACCGACTCTACATATTCTGTAGCTATAGTGAACGGAGGTTATATCGCGTGCATACCGTAGTGTACCATGATTGTTACACACCTATGTAAATATGTATGTGTATGAACGAGTTTACATAGGTGAGCCTCCGTGTATATGGAAAAATTGAAATCATGAACGATAAATAACTTATTAATCCGATTTGTCGAAGCAGGCAGATGCTGCCACGTAAAATAATGGCCTCGGTTATATTGGAAGCTAGCTGCATGGACGATATACATATAGGTATATAATTTCCGGGAATACATATATATACAAATTCTGTACATGTATATAAACTCGAGTGTATATACCTGTGAATATCATTTTTCCTATGTATCATATCAGAGAATTTTCCAGTTTCATGTATCTTATATATAGTTTACAGCGATTGTAAGGAAGGATCGAATTTCCTGTGTACAGAAGGTTGGAAAAAAGCAGGAAAACTGCAGGTACGGACGAAGGGAGTCGGAAGATGGAAAATTGAATGGAAAGAAGAAAAGAAGGGAGGAAAAAAAGGGGACAGATTGGGTATTAATTAAAGACGAGAAAGTTTTTGCCTCGAGGAATTCTGTCTGCGGTATTATGTACGCGTAAATCAGAAGTTCGCGAGTGAATTAAGTTTTTGTTTGTTGGTCCCACCGTGCCAACCCGGAGCTGCCAACTGCAGGCATCGGGAGTAGCAGCGGCGGTGGCCGATGTCGGAAATTCGAGGCGGGGAATCCTCGTCGTCGTCGGTCCGTTGTTACGATGATGTTGGTAATGGTAGTGGTAATAGGCTTTGTTTTCGTTCATCTATAGTGTATTTTAGATCGTTGGTAGAGTCAGACGCCAAGTGGGTATTCCTTTCCAAGTGGATTAAATCGCAAACCGCTCGAATGTCAATTAGCGCAAGTGTCAGGTGTTAATTAATTCTGGTTACCCGTTGTCGTATAGTTTCGCTCGAGTAACTTTCGGCGCTCCTCCTTCGCTTCCTTCTTCTTCCCTATACCCACGTCTTCCTCCACCTCATCATTGCGCCTCATCCTCCAACCACTCCTTCTTCTACACCCGTCAGATTCAGGGTCCTGAACTAACGATAATAGAGAGAGAGAGAGAGAGAGATGATTCCAGGATAACATTATAATAATAAAGAGGGAAGAGTTAATTTTCGAGTAACTTTACTTCCCGTAGAGCTGAAATGACGAGAATGAATTTACTTGCTTATATACAATCATCGTTCGGTACATTATTTTTTTTTCTAATTTCTGCTCAAGAATTTTGTTCGATTTTTTAATCATGCAGACGCTCCTCTGTCTCTCAGCCTTCGATTATCAACGCATCGAACATGCGGGAGTCCAATTAGAGTTGATTCGGATTGATGAGGTCGAAAGTTCCTCCCCGAAATTATGTACAAATTCCGGTCATAGTTCGCGCAATATCTTCCAGGTATACACGTATACCTACTCGTGTTACGTACGTACGCAACTTTTGGAGAAGAGCATCGTTATTAGGTTATTATTTAAGCCTAAGTTCCCACATGACTTTGTCGTGAGATTACAGCTAGAAACTATTCAAGAACGATGTACCTATAACAACCGTATGTAGAGACCATCCGCCACAAGCAGCTTCAACACCTTATATGACTTGCGTTATACACATAAACTTACCCCCTTGATTCTCCTCGTGCAGTTCGCCAACGTGTTCTTCTTCACACGTTCCTGACCTAGTTTACGCTCTCCTTCCTCAGCTGATACCGCGGCTCCGCTGTAATATAAACATATATACATCTATACATCTTACCTACCGCCAACTACCAGATGAAACAACCATCTGTGAACGGTGAACGAGAATTAAACGATTATTCTTTATTCATAACTGTGGGATTAGCTTTTGCGCGTTATCAAACAACACGCGCAATGAACCAGGAAGAGTTACCTGCATCCACAGACGGCCTTGGCGATATTCTCGCTACCGCTGCAGTTCAATGACTTTTTCTTACTTTTCTTCCTTTTCTTTTCTCTCGCCTTTCTTCCGATTCATCGCATCTTTTATTTCCCTTATCACGTGTATCTAAGTGGACAGCGATTCGTGTTGAAGGATATAATTTTTTGAAGTGATTACTGCCGGATGAATCGCTTCAACGGTGAGACGAAGAATTGAGATGCGGTCAAGTGATTTTTTTCTTTTTTCTTCTTCGTTGTTATTATTATTTTACGCTTTGTTTGAGTTTACCCGAAAAGACTGTGTAATGAATCGATCTTGTTTAATGAATTACGCAATCGTTTCAGATAACTACATGCGAATGGTCTCAAGATTCAGACACTTTTGAGTGGGAGTTGAATAATTTAAAGTCAGAGTGAAAGCTTGAGGGTAGTAAAATATAAAAGAAAGAAAAAATGAATTGAAAAGAAGAAAACAAAAGAAATATATATAGAATTTATTATGAAAGAATCATATTTTAAAACGAGATGAACAAATATTCTGAGAAAAATATCGGATTTCACGGTGTTCTGGTTCTTCGAATATATAATAACTCTATTGAATTTTATTATTTTTCATTTATGTTGCTTCATTGAAAAGTGATTCTTCTCTCGTATTCCGACAAAACTTTTAATATACATCATGCGTTAAATTAATATTATTGTTTATCAAACATATTTTCTGTCAGCTAGTCTCACGATGAAATTCTAATATCTATTATAGTTCTCGAAATTGATTGGTTTTTAAATCCTGCAATTTTCACGTCTTTTAAAAATCGTACGACATAATTCAGCCGGAAAATTGGCTTACTCACAGTATCTCTTTGCCGCACTGTACGACTACAGAGAAGAATAACGGTTTATGTAGGTTGCAAATTGTTTTCTTTTTTTTCTTCTTTTTTCTATGATATATTTTTAATATACGGATAACCGGTCTGGTTTTTCCATCGCGAGGCTGTCGTGTACCATATAGGCAATTAATCTTCTGCCAAAAGCAGATCCCCCCGGTTTGCTATGCATGGCGGGTATCGCTATCGACCTTGAAGTTTCGGGGGTTTATTTCCGATGCCGCGCCACTTTAATCTTATTTTTATTTTTAGATCGCTGTCGGGTTTACATTTATATTTATTTATTTATTTTTTTCTCACCTTCCTGTTTTGAGTTTCTAAATAAAATAACGACAATCTTAATGCGCAGCTCGATTAGTACCTATAATTACGTCTGTGATTGAAAAAACGAACGATTTTCGATAATAAGAAGAAATTTTAGTTTCACAAAAAATTTATCGAAATCAGTTGCGGCATATATTTTCAAATCGCTGTAACTTTTTTCGTCATCGAATTGCATGTACGAATAAATATTTTTGTACCATCGATAATTAGAAAAGAACAAAACGAAATTCCAAAAATATATTCATGTCGTCGAATAAAAATGCAAAAATGATTTTCTGTTTTTTTCAAACTTTTCGGGTGCCACATTCACGGCGGTTAACTTCGGTCTTTACCGAAGTTTTTTTTATTCTCGTGGGCAGAATCTGACAATGAAAAAATTCCGACTTGCTGCATACAACCGTATACTCTGTTGCCCTAGGCGAGTCGCAATTAAAATTAATTAACAATTATATCCATCTGTAAAGGGAACGAAACCAACGCTCTTTTCATCCACCTGTATGTATATAGAAAGGTACGTTCGTTCAGTTCTCTCACTTGTATTACCTATATCATTGTTAGAGATGTTTTTTTTTTTTTTCCAACGCCACAAATATGCAGCGCATTCGACAAACCCGCAGACGCAGCTGCGGATTCACAGACGGTTCGAATCTGCCGGCAGAATTTTAAAGCGCCGTAAATTCGCGTTGGTATTTAGATTTTTTTTTTTCACAATTTCACCACCCCAACGAACCTCTTCCACTCTTGATGTAGGTAGTGACCCTTTAACCGTTAACGGAAACGTTGACATCCCCACGCCACGCGGCTACTGAGAACAGTAAGGATTACACGACGATCGCCATGAGAATTCTCCGCTAATTTGCATATAGAGCGAAATTACGAGTACGGATCAACGGCCCATACACACGACATATCATGAACGAATCAACCTGCTGCAAGTCCGTGCCGTTCGTTGAAAAAATTTTCTACGTGACGCGAAACAACTTTTTTCTTCTTCTTCTTTTTTTTTTTTTATTCTTTTATATTTTTTTTTTTTATTTCATTCGATAATTATTATAACATTTTTCTTCTCTCTGATTTTTATATCTGTTCAATTTGCGCACGTACCTACACGTGCACAAAAATTTCTATAACTACTTCGCTCTTTCTCGTTATTTTGATTTATTATTTTGATACACTTCATATTCAACAAATATATAGACACATGACAACCCGTTCGTTTCAACAAGCCATAGTTATATGTACAGTTGGACTATTGGATTTTCTTCTTCTTTTTTTTTTTTTTTTTAATTCCATTTTATATTTTGGGGATGTTTTACTCTATAGATATCGTTTCTCCTTTATATACGGCAATCGCAAAACTTCGCAAACCTCGAGGGTTGGAAAAAAAGGAAGAAAAAAAAAAGTAATGATGATGGACCGAGAAAAATGATTTTTGAAAATGTAGATATGTCGAATCGGGTTTCATGTATTGATAAATACGTTTGTGGGATGTATGATCTGTATTTATAAATTATCTATATTTGCGTATGCAGCGCGTGACGATTCTTGAAAGCAGTGGGGTAGCTGGTATTCCGCGACATGAACAAACTTACACCCCGCGCGTAATTGAGCCAAGGGTTCAATTAGCGCGACATGTGTCAATATTTACACCGCAGGGGTTGGTTGCCCAAATGTCAGGTGCGTTTCTGATTCGCCTGTTATGCCGTCCAGACTCGGCCGCTCTATATGCATCCACATTCTACCTAGTACATATATGTACATGGAAAAGTTATGTATGCGTCTACATACGTAGGTACATATACCTATAGTGCTCCGGGGTGTATGTACATATACCTTGTTTACATGATAGGGAACCACCACCGAGCTATAATTAAATGGAGCTGAAATTATGAACCTGATGATTTACTTCCTCGTCAAATTACGGCGGTGGTGTACAGTGCCAAGTATATATGTACAGATAGGTACATATCTACGGCCTATATGCTGTACATGAATTTTCAGAATCTCCAGTATTTTATTAACTGAACGAAAACGAAGGATAGGAAATATTTGACTGATTATCCTTCGTACTTGAATGATTTTAATTTTTTCATATCTCTACACCCTTATACGAAACTCTAATTTGTATTTACATTATGTATAGTATTGATGAGAGATGAAAAAATTTTTAATCAGGTATTTTCGAAAATATAATACCGAAGAATGTGTCAACGTCTCGTGAAGAATTTCAATGAAAATTTAATGACGTGGAATTATATAGAGTTCTGAAAGATGTACCTAATTTTATGTATACATCGTCGCGTTGATGTAAAATTCCTTTTTCTGAAGGGGTGATTCTTTCAATCCCTCTAATGCGCCCCCAAGTTCCTGAACCCCGAGTACGGGTAGCCAACTTCCTGGAACTCTCGCCGATGGTTTTTATACAAATTCGTAACATTAATACACGTTATATAATTTATCTACTGCAGCACACTCCAAGCGAGAGCTATGCGATTAACGCAAACGACGTGTAGTTATTTTCATTAGTTGAAAGCGCCGGGGGAACGCTAATTTACTACAAGGGGGTAAAATAAAGATAAGTTACTCGCTAGGTAGATTCGTGCTGCTGACTGCAAAGACTGCTGACGGAAACCACATCACGACGTCGACGACCACGACGCGTGACGTCACGACGACGCTGCAACGGTGCGACTATACCAGTGTAGTAAACTACAAAACCTACGCTTTCTTCTTTTTTTTTTTTTGTAGTTTTTCTTTGCATTTTTTATTTCTCTCTTCTCGCGTACCATCGACCGTAGAATATTAGACGTACATATTTGCATATCATGTATATATACTGACAGTATGCACCTTCCCTCGATACATATGCATTTTTATTCTATATATGCGGTGATACGTGCGATGCAACGTTGCACGCAATCGCCCACTGTATCTTGACCTGAGCCGTTGCAGCTGCTGTTGCACTTTAGGGGGCGGTTTTCACTTCACTAGAAACGTCTGCATATATTTACCTTCTTAAACGATCTTACACAGTATAGGTATGCATACGTACGTATGTACACATATAATCCGTACACGACCTACGTAACTAGTAAAATATACCCACATGGAGGTAAATTTATACACTACTCAATTTTACCATTTTTTTTTGTTTTTTACTTTTACTTTTACTTCCAGTTTTTAGTCATCAGCGGTTTTTGCATATACATAAGTGGAGTCACTTGGAAGGTTTTTTCAATCGCTTGAGCGACTTGCTCCCGATTTCCTTTGATCTCAAAAATACGAATCCGTTGACTAAATTAAGCTTTGAATGAAATTAGTCGAGATATCTCAATTTTTTCATTCCCATAAGTGAAAAGTTGGCGATAACTCGATTATTTCTATAGTTAGATCAATTTAATTAGCAAATTCGGATTCCTGAGCTCCAAATATATAGGAGATCGTCAAAAGACTGCGAAAAAAAAATGTCGATTTTTGACCTCCAAATCGAAAAAAAAATCTAAAGTAGCTTTGCCCCTTTGGATTTTTTCGATTTTTAGGCCAAAAATGAAGTATTTTTAAAATCGATTGCGTGACACTTTTCTAACGTATTTTGATCTCAGGAACACGAATCCGTCGATTAAATTGAGCTGCGAATTTATACCATCGAGATACTCTCGAATTTTTCGGACTCGAAGTCGAAAAATTGTTGATCGTTTTCGAAATAGCTATGGTCAATTCTCTCGTAGTTGACAAGGCTCACTTATATAATAAAAAAAGCGAAGCTTTCTCACGAAACCGCTCGATTATTTTACTGACACATTTTTCTTTGATGGAAATCAGTTTTTTATTCTTTTTATTTTTTATTTTTCCTAATTCTTTTTCAGACCCTAAAATATCGTCTGGTTGAATTCTTGTGAGGTATAAATAAGAATAAAAAAAAAAAAGGAAAAGAATACATAAGCGACAAAGGGGAGGAAAAACTCGTAGGTCGTTGTTGCCGGTGTTCGCGGGGGTGGCGACATACATATATTAACATAAGGTGTTGGTCTCGCAAGTAATGCGAATCGTAACAGTTTTCCTTTTCTTTCTGTCTTTTGTTTTGTTTTGTCTGACATTTTTTTCTTCCATTTTATTTCTCATTTTTTTCTTTTCATTTTTATTTTTCTTCCGCGACAAGGCGCACCGCACAACCGCGAATTTATGTATAATGGAAAGGAAATTATGCAGGACGATGTTGGGATCTGGTCGGCTTTTGAAAAATTTCACCTATGTACGTACGTACACATATAGTGGTATACGCGGCGTGTAACGTATACCTTGTTGGGTTTGGTGAGTTGGGTAAATCGCTGGGGACAAGCTTTTAACGCAAATTTGCGTAATGCGTTCACGTCACAGGTGCCGTATCTCTAAAAACGAAAAGAAACCCGATTCCTGCGGCTACGGTACACCCCAACCTCATGGTGCACGTCCATATGGGGTATTTCACAACAGATCCGTCCATAAACCCGTAATTTTTAAATATTAAAACCCATCAGGAAATTAAATAGAAAATGAGAATTCCACGCCAGTTTTGCCAATAAAATCCTCGGTTTCGTCGCGTCCAATTTTTTCAAAATGCAAAAAAACTATCCCTATTTTTTCAGACAGCTCAGATAATAAATTTCGAAAAAGTGGTTAACGAGAATGAAAATTTTGTCCCCACCTTTTGGAACGAAGGAAAAAAATTTATAGGAAATGCGAATTCGACTTTACTTCCATCTTAGATTCATTTTGTTCGGACTCACATAAAAATTTCATACCATATGTGGAAGGGTGGATAATTCAGCTACGCGGGTTGAATTTGCCCGTGAATATTATAGCACGTATGTATATAGTTACATAGATGTACATGCATATTATGTATGCTTGATGTCGGATGGCGTGGGACGTTCTAAATTGAAACCCGATGCTAACGACGAGACTTAGAGAGAAGAGAGAGAACAGGAAGGGACAAACTTTTGTAACTCGTGTCTCCCTCGAAATGCATATCAACGTATGTATATCTATACACGACCTTTGCGCAAGGTGGTGCACTGCTAGTTACTGCAATACACGAAACTCGATTCAACTTCCCATGGGCGATGTAACTTTATACTCTTTGCTACGAGTCGTATGAGCACGCAAAATTACAACGATTCATGCTGAAGTTTCGCACCTGTACATAAGCACTGGTATCATTTACACATACCTACGTATCTATATGTACTCCGTAGACATTAGCGGATGACACATCCCTCTCATTGAAAAATTGATAAGGTCGAACGAACGAATGAAATGATGATTTATTCACCACGTGACGTTACGGTGACTTCGTATGGTTACGGTGTGCATGTAATCAACGTTGAAATCGTCCCACCACGAAACATAAGACTATATTATAGCTGTGCCATGCGGCACGTGCTGTTGCTACAGCTTCAGCTATTAGACGACGACGGCGACGTTAACGTTACGTGTCGTCCCAATATCCAACACCGATGCAGATGTTGAACCTCACCTATGGTGGCCGCACCGTTGCAGGAATTCGTATCACCGGTTAACGAGCACTAACGCCAATCACTCACAATCATCGTCATTAACCACGTAGCTAACTCACCTAACGTATATTTATAGGTGCACGGGGGTAGGTACATGGCCCGCGATGTATAGATGTATATGTACATTGTGGATATACGTATGACCTGACTACGTAACCGGACCTAACGTCGTTCTCTATAGTTACGTAGCTATTCTATACACCGTACAACATATACGTAGAAATTGGTGTGACCTGGGCTAACTTTCGGTGTACGACGACGGATATGTAGATATGTGTGTATCGCCGTGTATATACGTTCAGGTGTATGTATAGGTGCCCAGGTATATATCCTACACGTACGTTAAACGGGGCGTACGACGTTAATGTCGTCGGTAGCACGTGTGCCAAATTACAACCCCTTTTCCCCTCAAACTCTCTCCACACCTCTCTTAGACCCTTCGTATAGGTATGTTTCTACCTATTCCCTTCACGTGCAAGGCAACCTGTTCAGAACTGGCTATATAGATATAGGAGTTTACCCAGGTATATTAGACTGGCTTCGAGCTTGGCTTACAATTAGGCGTCAGCTTTGGCTTTGGCTTTGGCTTCGGCTCGCTGTTCGTAGCACTTACTGGACACCCGGTCATCGTCGTATACCTATGTCTGTACGTAGCTATCGAAACTGCAAATTGATTTCAAATTAATCAATTCTCTCGCATGCTCACATTCGACACGTGACACATCTATTCGAATATGAAGAAAGAATGTAATTCATAATACACGAGACGGTTGACCCTGATGCGTATATTTCATGATCGATGGGAAGTAAAGAATAAAAATCTATAAATATGTTACCTATATTCTCGATGCAAATCCGAAGAAATTCTTTGAAAATTTAATATTATACACGATATGTTATACATTCTTTGAAGTTTTGACCCCTCCTTCCCTCCACCCCTTCGCCCTTCCACCCTTCGAGTTTGTAATATATTGAAATCGTAGAATATCGATGAAATATTTTACGAGGTAGAATAAATATTCCGATACGTTGTACGTGTATAACTATGTACCGTTGAAAATTGGTAGATGATGAGGGTTTTAGTGAGAACGTGAATTAACGCTATACGTATATATACCTACGTAGAATAATAGAGTAGAAATTCCAATTCGAATTGGCACGCATAGTACAGGGGGGTCTAACTGCCGTAGTTCGTACTATACTATGTACACGTGTCTACCGTAGGTACGTGTATCTATATATATGTATAGTGTGGTGAAGAATTCTTTTGCACGTGATCGAGAGTACACTAAATTAATTTCTTCCGAATCGAGAGAGAACCGAGAAACGAGAGAAACGCAGAGAAACGCGGAGAAAATAAAAGAGGTATAGCTATTATATGCTGGAGTATAGAGATAGCTAAGATCGCACGTAAAATGACGTGAAGAATTCGAAGTCTTCCTACGGGAATTGTCCCAAAAAAAGAAAAGATAAAAAATAAAACAGAATAAAAAAAAAGAAAAAAAAAAAACCCCAGCTGAACGTGAAAGGTTTCCTAAACTCAATTCACGCCGCAGACGTTCTTTCAAACGCTTAAATTCTGTACTCATCCCCTCGACCTTACACCCACATATAGGTATACCATTGAAGATATGTTGAAAACATATATACATCTGAATATCCCCCCCCTCCCTTCCCCCTGCCCCTCCTGCTCCTTCATCGTTATTTAAAACTCCGAAGTCGAAAGTAATTTCTCCCAACGTACGTAGTACAATATAAGCTAGTTTTTAAAAATGTACAAATGAGATCAGGAATCAAAATGAGGAGAATAAAAAAAAAGAAGAAGAAATTAATTAAAAAATAATCATTTGTGAAGATCTGATTAACTGCACGTTTTCCGCAAGCGTCGGACAAAATTTGACGGAAAGGTAAAAATTACTCGGTAGTTTTACTGCGGGAACCAGCAGAATAGTAGCTATGTGATTACCGCGAGTCCTTTTCTCTGCGAACACGAGTATATCACCTATACTTTGAGACACGTTCGAAAAGAACGAATTTTTCGGACCTCGATGCATCAGCACCGACAATATCTGCAAAGCGGCGTTGGAAATGGCACGTTTTGCAAGTAGCGCTCCCTGAGGTATATCCGTATAGCTGACCATCGAGAAGGCGAATCGAGGGTAGTTGGTGGCGTATATATGTAACGTCGATGGCTCCGTGATCTTATCGAACCACCATTCCGCCACTCGCCTTATTCTACGTCCTATCACCATCTCTTCTTACCGTTTTCGCTTTTTCCTCTCTTTCTCTTTTCTTTTTTCTCTTCCTCCTTATCCCGGTTTTTTTTTTTTCTTCTTTTTTTTTTTGCGCTTTTTTATTTCGTTTCTCCACGTTTTCCTATTCTCTTATTATTATACTCAGCTTCTTCCCGAGAGCTCCTGCACAACCGCGTCGTGAACCGCCATTAACTATCAGCAATGAGTCCTTCTATCCTCGCATTAAAAGTTCGTTAACGTTACCTTCCTTCGCATTCACGTTCGCTCCGTTGAATCTCTTTTGCAATCGCCCTTCCATCGGCAAAACCAACGCGGATATAAAAATCCCGAAAGAATCTTCTGTCAAAGAATAAGATAAGAGACCAAAAGTTTGCGAGGGAATTTTTACTTTCTACAAATATATGTATACATACAACTTTGCTTGAAAAAAATCTCGCGAAAGTTAAAAGGTAACGACTTGACTTTTTTTTTTGCTTTTTTTCCCCCCCTTGTAATAGAATCGTCTAGAAATAAAGAAATTGTGAGTGAAATATAAAATGTAAAATTACGTGTTATCTTTTTTTGACATTCGATACGATCTCGTGAAAATTCAGATAATGATTGATAATAATTCTCTATGCCGTTATCGAACGTCTAGATATACTGTGGAATAATTATGGTATATATGATGTGCGTAATGGATTCGTCGATAATTTTATGGATTGATCGAATAGCCTGTGGGGTCGAGTTTTTCTTGATTGAATAAATTGACATACCTATGTATGCATCGTACACCCAAATGCTGTCGTATTATTGGAAACCCCGGCGTTTATTCATGTACTTCAGGATCTCCCTGAGTTTCCTTCATTTATTCCTTTCTTTCTCTCTATTTTTTTCTTTTTTTGTGAGCGAATTCATGGACATTCCTATACAGTTATAACTTTCTTAGGGTCATCGAGAGCGAAACAGATATAGGAGATGAAACTACAAAGTTCAAAGTTCAATGTTCACCTGTGCAGGACAGAGGATACGACGAAGTCTCGTTAATGAGAAAAAACGTTCTCGCTTAGCCCCATCTCCCCTCATTGCAGAGATGCGACAACGTTTTCTCTTACGAAGAAAAATGAAAAAAAAAAAGAAAACAAAAAAAAAACTTTCTCGTTTTGGACTTCCGGTTTTTCTTCCCTCCCTAGATGTTATATCGGTATAACGAAGTGTTACCGCACTCGTCAGGTAGAAAAATGACCCGGTCGTATACCTAACTAGCCAGCTATAATAATGTACCTTAAAGAATAAGAACCGCGAAACCTTATCGCGACATTAACGACCTTAACGATCCGCGTACGCTGGATCGCCAACAAGTTTTTGCCAAATTTCATTTGCCAATTTCTCTGGGTGTTTTATTTTATTTTATTTTGGTTTTTTTCTTCCATCCCTTTTTTTTTTTTTACCTATTCAAGTTTTTCCAACCTCTCAACCTCTGAGGACGTCGCTTCCCGTGACACGGAAATTTGTGCACTTTGATGCTATTCTCGTGATGATATCGTACCGGTTACTCAAATTTTTTATTTTTCTTTGCGACGAGCTTACACACGTGTATAGGAATTCTGAAATAAGCTCGAGGTTTTGCTCGTATATAAGTAATCCGATTATATCAGCTTTTGGCATTAGGTAAACGCACATCAAAACGTGCGTGACGACGATGATCGTTCAAATGGTTCTGGCACAGGGGGAATACCACTCGAGGTGCATTTCGATAGATTTTCTTGTTCGTCACTCCTCGGCTTCCGGTTTTTCCTTCTTAATTTTCGAAAGATCGCGACTACTTTTTCCGCGGTATGATCCTCGTGAACACGG
This sequence comes from Athalia cordata, assembly GCA_963932425.1. NCBI lineage: Eukaryota > Metazoa > Arthropoda > Insecta > Hymenoptera > Athaliidae > Athalia > Athalia cordata. The sequence goes on from OZ010625.1 coordinate 20,902,810, forward strand.
TTCATTCATGATCCATGTACGTAGATAGCTGCACGTAAAATAGCCCGCGGAATACATTATAAGTTAGTTCTTTCCAACGCGTCATCGTCGATCAATCCTCGTGTATCATATACTCATGACAAAAACTGAGCGGTGGAAAATTGTCCCTTCATTTCTCTCCAGATTTCCTAAAAAAGTTTGAAAAACTAACGTCTGCAGCATAAGTGTTACAGGTAAAAACACATTTTCTCATCACGATCTCCGCGGAGCAAAGTTCTCTTCTTTTTTACCTCACCTCGTCATACGTATCCTTATATACCTATAGAAATTCTTCGCTCCCGTAATTCCCGCAAGTAAGCTAGATGAAAACTCGGTTGTTTCAACAATTACCTAAATAAATATAAATGGAAAAAAAAAAAAAGAAAAGAATAAAAGAAAAAGTCACACGGACTGCGGTACGATGTATAATGTTTAACATCCTCTTTCTCCTTTTTCCTCTTATCATTTCTTCCCGCGTACTCGTTCCTATATAATATATTCTTTGTTTCTGCGTGGGTAATTTCTGCTGTACCATCAGATATTATAAAACATACATGGGGATTCTGCTGAACATTCTCAAAAGTCAAAATCTCGATCTCCGCGATGATATTACTTCTATGTATATTTAATTGTTTGAGTACAAACGTATGTATTTCCTCCTTTTCGCCGTCCTACGGTCTACCTACATGATAAGGGTTATTTCGACTATGGTCCGCAAGATACGGAGGTGGCTCGCAGGGATCGTTCTCGACCCGTTCGGTCAACAATAAAAATATATACGTATTATACGCGGCTTGTACGTACAACCGGCAAGCGAAAAACTTGGAATATTTTGGCTAAGTCATCGCTGGAGGCCCCTCATCCCCCTTCCCCTTCCCCCCCAAAACCCTTTCGCCAGCAGGAACGAACAGCAGAGTGCAAAAAAGCCGCGCAGCTATGCATTGTCACGCCTGAGTTAATATTTGCCCCGGTAACGAATCTCCCTTTCCTCCAGATTTGTTCTCATCATTATTATTATTATTATTATTATTATTATGTTTTTTGGGGTTTTTTTCCAACAGGCTTGTGTAGCCTAAAACCTATTCTTCAGACATTCTCGTAGATTTTCATTTTATAGTTAGTGGCTGTTAGGATTTTTTTTCTGTTGTTTTTTCCTGTTTCTGGGCTTTGGGCAATTTTTTCGTATGAATTTCTCAATTTTTTTTTCGCATTGTATAATGTTACTTCGCTCTTGATTGTACGGTTGAGAAACTTGGAACCGAGGATTTTTCTTACTCCCTTAGGACGCGGTGTGAAAAATTTGTTAGTCATTTCGGATCTCATAATTAGTATCTCATGATATATATCGTATAGTTTTTGAATATTTGTACGCCTGTACGTCATACGTAGATGAATTTAATTATAGAGCTGTTTTTGAAAATATTTAATGAGAATCATAACAGTTTTCCCACGTTTATAAGTACGTGGGTTGCGCGTTATCGTAACAGTAGCGAAATCACCGAATGGTTGGGTAGGCATACCTATATCTATTCGCACGGTGCGATGATTTAGCTACAGTTTACTGTTGAATTAATGCGCCGATAATTAATGGTAAACTTGTTATAAGTCGTGATCAAGCTCTGCAGCTGTTGCGAATTCGCGATTCCATGCCGCGATGTACACCCGGTTAGGTTGATGCTGGATCGCTTCGCGGCCAAACGCGTGTTTGGACAACTTTTTCGTCTAGCTGGACCGGCTGCGAAAAGTTGTCCAAACACGCGCTCGGCCGCCAAACGATTCAGAACCAACCTAACCGGGTGTACCTACAGTATATTCATCGAATTTTGAGGGACCTTATTTTCCACGCGATGATCGTCATCGTCGTCGTCGTCGCTCTTCGGGGTATTCGGTTATATTTTCAAAAAAGCGTCGGTACAAAGTATGTACATAAATATACCGGGCATATACGGGGCTTAATCGTCCACATGAATCATGCAAATTTGTGAAAAAAAAAATACAAAAAATTAATTACTAAATGAAAGAAAAAAAAATCGTAAAATGAAATTAAAAAAGCTTTGAGGCTTGTACGCGGGCGGGTTCTTCGCCCCCGCGGCGCGCCGTACAGCGAACTGCACGAAGAGAAGTGCAGGTACACAATTTTTTAACAACTCTCGACCAGGCATAGCAGATTTCTCTCTGATATAAACTTCTGAATAATATAATTCTGTATAAGAATTATATTTTTACATACATATAATTGTAATTACCCACCTCTGACGTAGCAAAGAATAATTATATCGTTGAACAATAGAAATGGTCACCGGTATATGTAGTGTGTGTACATGTATGTGTGTACAGGTTTTCTAAAGTTAATAACTCAAACGTTAGAGCTTTTATATATGAATGGAAAAGTGTGCTTTAATTCAACTTGTAGCATAAAACACCTAATTTCTCTTTCTCCACACTTCGTATGAATGATGTACATAGTTAATTTTGAAGCAAAATTTAATAATGCACAAATAATCGTACCGTATACACATATATTATTTTTATTTCTTTCCATACGTCGTCAATAATGGTGTAATAAATTATCTGGAAGAAAGTTTCTTTTTTTTTCCCCCCTATACGTCGCGGATAATTAGCGACAACAATCAGTTTAAAACTTTTCATCGTATCACAATCTATAGCCATGCTCCTCGTTTATTTATGGTTAAAGTAAAAGGCAGCTCATACCACGGTGATACTGCTGGGGGTTGTTAAAATAGCCAAATCGATGCTCCGATAATCATCAACATACAAAAGCATCTGCAAGTCAGCACATGTACTTATTGTCCTTCGTTACGGTATGGCTATTATGTATAGCCATATACGTTACGCCTCGTTAATTGACATTAGAGTGAAGGCTTCATAAAATTATCGCCCCTTTTTTTTTTATTTCAATTTTCTTCGTGCTTCATGATGCGCCCTGCAGCTTCTATATACCTACCTATACTTCTCCCTTATGCAGTGTATATAATGTACGGAGAGATTGCGGAGTGGTGAGGTAACGTGATAATTTTATCGATGGTCTCGTTGTAACCAGAATATATCTGTTTCTTTTTTCTACACTGATCGAAGTTTTTTCAAATTGTTAATTGAAATTGTTGAAAAAAAAAAAATAGAACATGCATTAAACGATCTAATTTCTAAACGTAGATTTTTCTCTTTTCTTGTTTCAGGTGAGTCTCCGTTCTGTAAAGAGTTATTATGCGGTAAAAGAGATCGAGGATTCGCCAAAAATTCAACGAAGAGGAACAAAGAGGGACGTAATAACAAGTTAATTTGGACGGTGTGATCCGCTGGACGGTCGGGTCCCGCCTTTAAAGTTCATGAATAAGTAACTACAACATAAGTTAAAAGCTACCCGCTTGCGTATATGAATTTGTAATTCGCTAATATTTTAATCACGTACCATGCTCACGCTGTTCTTCAGATGTCGAACATGCAGATACGAACATGAAAAAACTCTGATCTAATCCAGTAGAACAGAAAAAAAAAAAAGAAATCGCGACGTGATTTTTCATCTGATCTGATATATCTGAACCTAAACTTGGTTATATCGCGTATCCTATGGATATGATGTGTATAGCAAAAAAAATTTTTGGGCAAAGTTATAAATTAGCTGTTTTTGAAGGCTTCTTAGTGTTAAAGTCGCGGCGATAATTTATCGAGCAACGATATTACGACGTGGGCGGCACTTGTCGGGTTCGTAATCGTAATTAATGATCTTTCACTTCGTACGAACGCACAAATACGTAAAGGAAGAGAGAAAGAGAGACGGAGAGACAGGGGTGGGGGCGGGGGAAAGAAAACATGAGAAAAAAGAAAATCCAAGTGAAAATATAATAACATATAAGACCGCGCTGACGTTTCTCCCGCACATACGATGCTTTATAATGTGCGAAATTGAATTGAAATTTACTTGAAAAACCAAAGAAAAAAAAAGAAATAGGCTTCGTAAATATGAAAAATTTCTTCCCATTTTTCTCTGCTTTTTATTCGTTATAATATAACGGGCATATGAACCGAAAATATTCCTTCCTGCAGGCTCTGAAAGCGTTTTGCGAGGCTATTGATGGGCTTACCTATACCTTATTTGAATCGTCTACGCGAAGACTTTTGTTTTAATTTTGTCTAATTAAATCATTTTTTAAATTTATTACTTCGGTTATTATATTATCTCCAGTTACATAATGTCAGAGTAATTATAATCTCTTGCCTATAGTATACGTATATCTATACGTATACGGGGAATTGTTTTCTGCTTTTTTTTTTTTTTTATTTGCGCTAACAACCGATATGTAGGTAAATTGATGACACATCGCCTCCTTTTTAATTGGACGTTATACGCGAAAGAGAAGCAAATCAAAAAAAAAAAAAAAAATAAAATGAAAAAATAGTAATCCAGAAAAGAAATAACAAAAAAAAAGGGGGAAAAAAAAAATCGATGCAATTAATTAAAATTTGATCCGCGTACCGATGTGTGCGGATGAAGAATTTCCAGGTTCTCCGGGATATGTGGTATGTATATGACTATTGAAAAAATTTTTCTGGAAAAATTTCACATCCATCTTGCGTCGGGTATAACGTTATAGAAATTATATTACGGGTAGGTATCAATAACACCCTGTAATTGAGAGTAATTTTTATTTTTCACAGTTACATTGAATAATTATTATTTCTTTTTTTTTTTTTTTTTTTTTTTTAGCTCTGCACAATATGTAACATCGTTCATGTATATTATATAAATTATATAATGTGGTGCATTAGGTATAATCTGTGTTATACGATCAACGCGGCAGCATTGAATATACGATAATGCGGAATATGCAAATGATCGTTGAAAGATCAACAGATTGAATATCGTTGTGTAAAATCGAACGAGAATTATAATCGATCAATGAAAATTACAAAAGTATCGTATACATACGTACGCACGCACCAAGGTTGATGACGCGTACGGGTGTTTCAAAGCGTATGAGTATATCAAAGCGAAGTATAATGAACTGGAATTAATCCCCGCGTATTTCCCCGTACGATGATCATTCATATTCACCCTGCACGCAGCTGCAAGTTTATAACTCGTTCATATCATATACGCGCGTTTGTTTTCCGCAGCTACTGCACCGCGCGACTCTGATTTTCATTTTCAGTCAATTTATCGTGCGTCGCATTAACGTTCAATTTTGAAAACCTTTTTCTTTTTGATTTTGAATTTTTTTTTTTCTTTAATAATTTTGTTCCGCTTTTTCAATTCGGGATCGCTCTCTCCGCGCTCGTAAATGCAGGTATATTTAATTAATAAAAAACAATAATAATAATAATAGTAACAGTAATTATGAAAAAAAAACAGTTATGTACGCAATATTACATACTATATGTATAATGTGTAGGTATAGGTACTCATGGAATATTTTCCCTTTGATCAGAAATTCATTTTCACGTCTACTATATATCTCATATAATTTATCGAGGGCTCCGGGTATGTAATAAAACAAAAAGAATTCCAATACATAATTATGTGTAGATAGGTATACATAAATGATATATGAAATATAATTACTTTAATCGCGTTACACTTTGCCAACGTTCCGCACGTCTTAATTAAGGACGCGCGCTTCTGGAAAGAATCTCACGCGGGCTCAGCGGCGGCGCCGCATTTTTTTTTTTTCTCTCCAATTTTACTTTTGTCAATTAATTTTTTATTTTGTTTATACCGTCTAATTAAACCGTATGATTAATTGGCGAAGGTAATGAAATATTTTTTTTCTTTTTTTTTTTTTTGCCAAAATTAAAACCCTGAATTAAAAATCAGACATTTATCCCTCGGGCTTATGTATACACGTAGAATGAACAGGTTCATTTTCTCTTCGGTCTAAATATCTCGCTTCTTTGTTTCTTCTAATTATTATTGTTATGAGGTTATTCCTGAATATTTTTTTTTCTTCAATTCTATGTACACGTTTACATCGGAATTAGGTATATTCCTTGTAGTTATATGATACATGATGTATATAAAAAATGGTATAGATTTATATAAAAGCGGCGTGTGGTCACAGTTTGTGAAACTCGAGCGCGGTTTATACTTATTTATGATCCGTTTATATAGAGGAAGCAATAAAAATTGTTATTGTTATTTCTCTGTCGTTGAACCGCGGAGTACGGGTGATATAAATATTTCTAAAGCTGCGAGGCACTTCGATAGGTAAAACTAACGATGGATCAAGGCCGCTGTCCTTTGAAACAACTATTTCAATTCACAGGATTTTCCTTTTTCTTTTTCTTTTCTTTTGCCTGCTCTTTTCGTGTCCAACTTTAACATCGATGCTGAAAATTTAAAAATAAGCTGCATTACGCAGTCGTCTTTCACTTATATACTCATACCCACGTGATCGTTCAAAAATCGTGTGTAATGACCGAATATTTCTGCCATAAATCGCAAAACACAGACGAATCGAATTTCGACGTGCATTGCCTTTCCAGCTGAATATCAGAAAAAAAAACTAGCTGGAGGATTTTTTGTTTCTTTTAATTATGAAATTCTTGGATATTTTCTTCTTTTTTTTGCCATCTTGATTTTGTAACGAATAAAATACCCCCCCGCGCCTCACAATCGTTCAAATTAGTCTCCACGCCCCGCAGTTTGAGAATCAGAGATAACTAACAATCCCGTACAGTATCTGCATATAGTGCAGACGTAACAGTGGTTCGATTCTCCAAGGAAATTAGAAGCGATGCACTATAATATGAGGGTATGCGATAGATGCAGCAACCACTTAACGGTATTCCCACGCGAAAGAGATGCGGGTTACAAACTACTGCTGCAGTGCACTAAAATTAGAGGGTTTGAATCAAATGGATGAAATTAAGTGATTGGAATGCTTTCAATTGACTGTTTTCCTTTTGTTTTTGTTTTTTTTATTCCAACACACGTACGAACGCTTATAAAAAATTTTCAAATTTAAAAAAATTTAACCTTGCTAACAATATGTATTCTTCGACAAATTCAGTTAATTTAGACGAAAATATTTTATCCGATAAATTACATTACATAGCTGTTCTACGATTTTTTATATTTTTATTGCACGTAAGCCCACGTTGAAAAGAGGTCGTTGGAATGGTCAGAAAAAATCTGAAGTTATCTCTCTGATTTTCTTGTCTCAAAGCCTATAGACGGAAAAAAAACGTTACGTGGGTATACATCAATGTACCTGAAAACGTCTGCTGACGGTTATTTTCGTTTTTTTTTTTTTTTTGCTCTCAACATCATATCTACACAGTTAATTCCTTACTTTTCTTCGTCCCTTCCCTCTCTGGCAATGTCGCAGCTTATTTCTTCCTCTTTCGCTCCATATACATATATTCACCTTTTACCCGCAGCGTCAGTGTGTCGGTATATAATACATGTGTGTGTGTGTAAGAGAGATAAGAGAGAAAAAAGAAAAAACGATGGTTGTGAAAAAAACCGTCGAAGAAAATGGGAGGAGAGAAGGAAGAGAGAAAAAAGAAAAGGAAAGAATAAAGTTGGACGAAGAAAAAATTTTCACCAACTCACGTTAATTGATTTTCCTTGCAGCAATCCTCGTTTTCTTCTCCTTCGGCGTCGTCGTCGTCCCCACGGTCTAGCTTCCGCCTTTGCCGTTGATGTTGCTGGTACATATATGTATGTATGTGTGTGTATAGGTATATATTTCGTATATACCTAATTGATTTTTGATTGCCAAAACAAGCCGAGGGATTTATCTTGAATCATTCGGATCACGAAACGCGATCGGATATTATTATACCATGCATCTTAGGCATGGTATGTAAGTACCAATAAAATTTCATGGCGTATCGCCTTTGACATTAACTATTATAGGTATAAAATTCGATGGAATACAAGTTGTTACATTGTAGATTCCAAATTGTGTCATCGTACGATATAGTTGGAGTTGGAGTATAAAGAGCGACGATAGTCGTTGTGGGAGAAAAGGTTGCACCCCTTTTGTCTCGGAAGTCGTTTGCTATACGCGTTTTAATATATAATATATTTTGCTACGTTGAGGTTGAGTTATGTTGAAATACCCTGTATACCTACAAGGTAGGAGGAGGATGAAGCATATCCGCCGAAAAAGAATACCTCGCCAAGAAAACGAAGCGCAGCGGCTCAAGCGGAGAGAAACGCGTCCTCGACTCGCGACGGTTAAAAGAAAGGAAGAAAAGAAGAAGCGAAATTCTTATGGGGAAAGAAAAAGAGAGGGAGAGAGAGAAAAGCGATCTTCTTAAAGAATTCATTAAGCTAATGAAATTTATGCGCAACACTATGCCGTTTCGTCTCACACCCAACCCCCCGCACAGCTCGCCCCTAACGCCACTTGCCCACAACTTCAGGAGGGGAAAAAAAACTTGATTTATTTGCCCGTTAAAAGTAACTCCTGGAGCAAAATTTTGCTATGGTTTCAAAAGTTTAAACTATGCTTTAAACTGTCCTTCTCCGACGCACACCCGAACTTCTCCATTTTAGGCTTCATGAATCAAATTTTATTTTACTTTATTCTGTTTCATTTTTTACAATTTTTTTTTCCTCCCTTACAAAGTCTGTTTTTTTTTTTTCACAGTTTTCAACCTTCAGATCGGCTAGCCCGCGCCATTAATGGATCAAGTTCTGATAATTCTTCTTTTTCTTTATGTTCGATTGAATTTTTTCAAAGCTTGAGAGAAGTTAGGGGGAAAATATTTGAATTCGAATGATTTTTCGTTCCGATAAAAGAAACAATATTGTCATGTGTTGGTATTTTTCCGCGCTCTATAAGAAACACATACCTATATACTTCAGTAACAGCTGACGAGGTTTTTACTTTGTCTCGTGTGTAACCTTTGAACTCGTGATTTTACTCGCCCTTAACTTTATGTGTCGCCGCCTCACACCTTGTGTAACTCGCGTCGTATAGTAAAGTAGTGTGAGCAACAAGAGGTAGCAGTCAACGTCAAAAGACTCATTCGACACGCTGCTGAAATGAAAAAAAAAAAAAAGAAAGAAGAAAAAGAAAACGAAACGAAACGAAAAACGTATCTCATTATTTTTTCTTTAACTTTCGTCCGTTGCGGTAAAAACGAGAAAAAAGGACGTGCGGCCGCCGCCCCGCGCACACGTATAGTTTTAATATACCCATGAATATTAAAAGTTGAAAGATGAAAAAAAAAGAACGTGAAAATGACGCTTGATATTAAACGCTCAAGAAATGAGGAAAATCAAGGGAACGTAGACAACCAAGAAATCAAGGTCTTATCTTACGTATACAATACTACGAAGTCTGACATCATCCATAGAGAGACGTCGGGGTAATCGAAGTTTGTGAAATTGTGGTGACATTTTGGGAAAGTTTAACGTTCGGTCTCACTGTATATATAATTGCGAATAATATAAGATCTTCCCTCGTGTCGCTGGATATCCAGAGCATAAGCTTTCACATTATTGTTCATTGTAACATTCGAGACATTTAACCAGAAACTTGACACCTAATTAAGTTGCAGAAGTTGTCATCAGAAGTCCTTTGTCTCACTTCGAATCGAATATTATCCCACCTGTACACACAAAACCACCCTCATCTCTCGAGGGACCGTCTGCACGTCGTCAATGGGACTGTTTCAACTACGTATACCTATATGCTTTCAACGATCATCACGATTTCATGTTGAATTAATCTATCGATTCCCCACCGTACTAACTAACGATATAAATATACGTATAATTCAGGTATAAAAATTATAGCCGTTGATTTAAAAGTGTTGTTGAATTATACCTTTTTATCAGATTTTGGGAGGAAAGGAGAGGGCAGGAATTTTTCATTTCGATGAACTGCTGCAGCTCTAGAATGTGAGAAAATTAAATTACGATTATTATTATCGATCACGTTCTCTCCTTTTCTTCGCTCCAACCTCTCAATTCGTTCGTCCTTTTTCCCTATTTTTTCTTCTTGTGTAATTCTTCAATTAATTCTTTCCTCGTATATTACATAGTTCGTGGTTCGCGGATTTCCGGGTAATGTCGAGGTACGGGTAGGTGTAGGTCGAAACCTCTTCGATATCGTATAACATGTACGATACACCTAGCTGTGTTCTATATACATGGATCGTATGTATAGTGCGCTTGACATTGCGTGAGAAACGCGAATGGCGGAAAAAAGCGTTATATATATACCTATATTTTGAGATGATTAATTCTGGGAAACACCCTCGCGCCAATTACACATCGCGTAGTATATATGCGGGATGGATGTGAAAAACCCTATGCAGCACTTGCCACAGCATAGGAATATTACTCCAATTATATACCTTATACCTTCTCGCGAAATACTATACATAGGGAAAAGTAGTATGAATTTTTTTATCACGAGAGCTTGCGGAGCTAAGTTTCATTTTTCAGGTACAAAGAAAATTTAAAAATTATTCATCACATGAGACGAAACGAACATCCTCTTTTTTTTTCGAAATTCAGTCGGTCAAACACATGCGAAGAAAAAGAAAAAAAACTGACCTACACCCTTAAGTTTGGAAATTATTTTTGGTCGGATGACCATCGTTAATTAATTAAATTTCGTTTATGCGTAGATTGATATTTAACTTTTACAAAAGACAAAACTGGCTGGTCGATTGCCCATGGGAATAGGATTATATCTCGTGTTGTTGGTCAACCTTTATGGTAGATGGAAAGGGGATTTTGATGCGATAGCGAACGTGGGCGTGAATCAAGTAGATGGCTTAATTTTTATACCTACCCCTCGTGTTTATACGCAGCACGACACGTATATAGTCGTCGTACATAAATGTACGCTCGAATTACATATATGTAAAAGTTTATTTTATTATTTCGATAATTTTTTTTCTCAATTGATTATTATAATGATAACGTAACATCGAAAATGGTGTACAAAAATTGCGCGCGCGTTCCACGAATCATATAATATTCACGGTTCGCTGATTACTGTATTTTACGTCGAATACAACATACCTAATTAATATCATTCGTGTAACAGGTATGAAAAGTTCGCAGTGATGCGGATGCAAATATAATTATTATATAACGTTGCGCGTAAATGAAAATACCTGGAAGAAGTGGCTGAGTTATATATTTACAATTTTAATGTTATTTTAAAAAGCGTATGATACCACAGTTGGTAAAATAGATAAGTTCATTATCATGCGATGGAAATCACCGCGTTAATCCCCGTTCAGAATTTCTATTATTAAATAACGATTCGTATTCGTATAGAAAATCGCATACATATACCGATAGGTACCTACGTAATGTGCTCATTATTCAACTTCGTAATTATATCCATGAGATTCTATTCAGTAAAATCATTATCAATAATCATACACGTTATAACGAGTACATAGGATTTATCGGAGCGCAAGAAATTTGAACTTTCTTTTGTCGGGACATATCGGAATAATCATCGCTACAGATGATGGTTATATCCTATACATAGAAATCAGGTACGGCTATCTACATGGGATACGTAGTAACTGTACCTATAAATGTACCTGAAGGTATAATTAATTAGGACAGTCTCAATATCGTATTATACATAGGACGAAAATATCGATTCGACGCGATTAATGCCCACGTATAGGTATACCTGTACGTAGGCTATACGTGCAGAGACTCTAGACTCTAGATTGTGGTGGCGCAATGGCTTATCGGAATAATCAGGGGTCAATTGTATTTATACAGCAGAAGGGTTCAGCTGCTGCGCGATAGGATAATGGAATAAAATAACGGGGAATTATCTCACTGTGGGGATGGAATTGCGATAAGTAAAATTAATTGCTACATAATTATAGACCCCCGTTTATATACGAAAAATATACTATACAATCTAAACAACCGAGTTCAAGATCGATCATCGTATATACATTGATAAGAAAAACGGCTCAATTATCAATCACCGCAAATTCAAGTTCTATTTTATTTTTCAATCTTCGAATTATTCCTGAATATTTATATAGGTATGTTATACCTTACATAATACTATTGTCTTTTTTTTCCCAATGATGTTCACTTTTATTTGACGTACAATGTTTCCGATATACGTTATAATATACCTTCGATATTATCTATATATATTGCATTTTTCACTACGTTCATATATTATTATTATTATTAACGACGCGACGTGAGTTATTGTAGAATGAAGAAAATGCTTGACAGTTCTGTCTGCAGCAGCATTCTAGACTCTATTGTGTGTGGTATTCCAATATAAGGAAGAAGAGCTTGCGGATTCAAATAATAGCACTAGTGGTGGGTATATATACTTTTTCTATTTTCATCTTTTGTTACTTTTTTCTTTTGGTTTATTCTTTTTATTTTTACCGGGTTGACATCCCGCCAACGGGGCGACGACATCATCCGCGGCTTGCGCAATAGCCAATCCTTCGGCGGGAGTATTAATGAAAAACAAAAAGGAGAAAAGAAATATATATAATATAATGTATTAAAAGAATAAAAAAGAGACCGCGGGATAAACGGAGACGATATAAAGAAAAAAGAGAAAAGAGAAAAAAAAAAAAAATTCTCAATGACTCTTTCAATTACTTTTTCATTATAATTTCTCTTTGGGCCGGTGGAACTTGTAAGTCTGGTTTCACTCGCGCCTGTGCCGAAGACGAGCGAGAGCAGCGCCAGGATAAAAATAAAATGAAATAAAAATTGAACCCCATGTCTGCAGCGCGCGTTATAGAGCGTCATGGTGAACGGAACGAATCTCGTCGAGCGAAAAACTTTTATTTCATCTTCTTTTTTTTTTATTCATTTTGTATTATTTTATTTTATTTGTATATTTCTTTCTTTTCTTTTTTTGTTTGAGTTTCCGAGGCTTTCATCTTCGGTTTTATACTTCCCTCGGTTTCCCCCGCACTCACCCAGTTCACTTTCTTCACCTTCTTTCGTTCGCTCACTGCTGCGGGGGAAACAATTTTTCTTAATTTTTCCACGAACACTCCGCAACACCAAATCATATAATGAAGATAAATGAATGTTATAGTCTGAGAATAAAATATCCAACCGCGAAACAGTATTACTGTGCTTTTTTATTATATATTTTTTTTTTTACTTTTTATTCTTATTTTCAATTCATCGTATACCTATTACTCGTTGCGGCTTATGCATAATATTCTCGAGTTGATTATTATTGTTATTATTGCGTGTTTTTTTTTTTTTCTTTTTGCTTCACCTCTGTAGAAATTAAAAATTAAGATTTCGTTATTATTATGATATATGTATACTCACGAATACATACATTGTGAAATTAGAGTTCATTAAGCTCGCTACAAGGATCGTTACGAAGGATTTGGGATGAAAAACAAAAAACAAAAAAAGAAATTAAGCAATATAACATTTACGCAATTTTCTTCATTTAAGGGAACGATCTTTCTTTTTTTTTTCATGTAATCTCATAATCGTAAACATTTATTTTTATTACGTTCCATTATTTTGATCTGCCATTTTTTTTAACGTATACAATTTTTTTTTTCATTTTTTCATTTTTGATCGTATATTTCTATTGTTTAATACCATTTCTTTTTTATTTGAATTCTTTTTTTTTGTTCTTAGTATTAGGTAATATATGTAGTACACGAATACAGAGCTTTCTACCTCCCTTTGTGCGAGGCTTCCATTATTGCAGTTTCATTTATGGCTTCTATACGTATGTAGCTATAGGTATTTATATATATGTACATTCGAAGCTCGTTTGTTATCCAAATTAATATAGAACGCTATGTTATTATACATATTTATGTACATTGTATACACACCTATACATAGGCTATATCGGATGACCACATGCGAATCCCAACGATGCGAGAAAACGGGCTAAATAAAATTTGTTCACCCTCGGGGAAAGGAAAATTTACCGGTTACATCATTCAGTTATACAATTCACCCGTACCTACAACGATCCCCGTATATCGCAACAATTTTGTCAATTACTTACCGAAGATAAAATAATAAAATCAAATATACGAGGATAATATACAGAAAGTAAAATTAATAAAATAGATATATAGAATGTTTTACACACACATATATTTGAGGTATGTTAATTTTGAAGAAAAAAAAAAAATTAGAAACTTCGTACCAGATTCATCCGAATTCCTTTATTTTCTAGGTTATGCCTTACACATACTATTATACCTACTACTGCCAGTTATTCTTTTTTGGATTAAAATTTATTCAACTCATAATAAAAACATGCATATTTTATTACGGTACACTTGTTCGTTTTTGCTTTTTTCATTTTCATTCCCTTTTTCTTTTTCTTCTTTTTTTTCATCTCTTCATGCAGCATTCCACGGTGCAGAGCGCATCTCTTACAACCGCGACGTCACGTCGCCAAAATTTCAAGCTCCGTTAAATACGTGACACGTAATTTTTTTTTTTTTTTTCTCTTCTCCAAGTCACCTACAACGTGTTTCATTTAAATATGAAATTTTTCGTTTTTATCTACAATTATTAATTTTCTTTGGTGATCGATTCTCTATTTGGTAGAAATAAAATGATCGTAAGTACCTGTTTATGACAGTTTTCAAACAGAAAAAGAAACAGAATGTTTCTGACAAAAAGGAGGAAAAAAAAACCAAAAAAAAACAATTTGATGAAATTGAGGGTAACTTGAAAACTAAGTTTAAAAACACCCAATTTCATCGAGAGCCTCCGTGAGTTACGACCCTTGAAATTTTATCACACGACAAAAGCAACAAGATTTTTAGTCTCCCGCGTCACACATTCGTATGTACGTGTATATGTGCGAAGCTTTTTCTTTTTTTTTTTATTTATTTTGTTTGTGGGTCGCCTTGAAATTTTACTTTCGTACTTTTCAAGATCGTAACTTGTACGATATCGTGACCCACTCAATCGCAGCGGAAACAAACTGCGGCGTCTTTTTTAAAATCGTTTCTCGCATTTTATATAGGTATGTCAAATAAATAAATCGAAAATCCGTTACACTTTTTGACTCGAAACTATATATACAGGGTGGGGCATTTAAGTTGGCACAACAGAATATCTCGAGAACCACCTATTTTACAGAGAAATGTTTGAAACAAAAGTTTCATGACTCGAAGGAGGCAAAACAGTGTGCCATCCTAGTTTTCATATGGTGGAGGTTTACAAGGTCATTTGGAGGTCAACAGTGTTTTTTTAAATGGGAACGCATACTTTTTTTTACAGATTTGCATTTGATATCCAAAAATGACAAACTTCTATCCCAAAGTATTTTTTATTTGACATCAATTCTTTAAAATAATCAATATTTTCAAAATAGGTATCCAATGGATCGGTCGTTTCATGAAACGTGTTGAAAAGTGTATTGAACTTAACGGGCATAATTTTGAGCATCTATTGAAATGACAGTTTTTTTTTTTATTTTTAAATTATTAATTCGTAATTCACCGACCCATTGGATACCTATTTTGAAAATATTGATTATTTTAAAGAATTGATGTCAAATAAAAAATACTTTGGGATAGAAGTTTGTCATTTTTGGATATCAAATGCAAATCTGTAAAAAAAAGTATGCGTTCCCATTTAAAAAAACACTGTTGACCTCCAAATGACCTTGTAAACCTCCACCATATGAAAACTAGGATGGCACACTGTTTTGCCCCCTTCGAGTCATGAAACTTTTGTTTCAAACATTTCTCTCTAAAATAGGTGGTTCTCGAGATATTCTGTTGTGCCAACTTAAATGCCCCACCCTGTATATACAAAGCTCGCGTCGAATATAAGGTATAATTTTGCAGTTTGATATCAGGGTCACGATAAAATTACACACGCTTTTTTTTTTTTATCTTTCAATTACAAATAATTTGTCAAGAACGTCTGAAACTTGCGAATATTTTTACCGTCGCCATAAAAGAACCATGCGAGGTATACCTATAAGGTAAGTTTTTCGGAGTTTTCAGATACCTGCGGAAGAACGCGACAAATGGAAGTTGACGTCGACTATTTGAAACACGTTATCTACACCGTGCCGTTCGAATAGGGTCGAGGGTGCAGCTTGGCAAGTAGGAAAGGGGTAGCTGGGAGACTATCGCAATTTGAATCGTAGCGTTGATGACACTTGTTTTCCGTTACGCGCGAAGTACGTATAACAAAGAGGAAAGCTCCGTATAGCATAGACTACGGTATTACACGTACACGGGAGTTGGTAGAAATATAGACGAATTGCGAAGAAGCATGAAGTACGGAATACTGCGTATAAGAGACCATATAATCCTGCACACGTACCTACATGTGCCTACATACCATTTAGACATTCGCCGAGAGGGAGAGCGAGCGGAATAGAGTTGAGAGAGAGAAAGATGGAGCTTAAGGGTTGTATAGGGTAAAGGATGGTCGTGGATTGGTTTGCCCCGTTGAGCAACAGAGCTATATTATTATATAGAGGGTTGATTCGTTCGGCTGTAGAAGGGCAAGGCAAACGAGGGCGCCGTGGCGCAGATGGGGGACGAGGATTTAATTTAAAACTCAAAACAAACAAAAAACAGAGAGAAACTGGTGAACGAAATAACGAAAAAATACATATATGTATAGAAACAAATGAAAGCAAATACATATACATATATATATGTATATATAACAAACCGGAAAGACAAAAGGAATAAAACAAAATTTAAATAAAAGATATACAAATTTTCAAAGTACAAAAAAAAGAAGAGAATACCGGGTACATCGACTTTCGAGTTTGAATCGTTATACGCGCATCCCGGAATATTTTATTATTTAACGCATGTTTTGTATACCACGCGTGAGAACCTCCATATATATTCTTCGAGGGGAATCATCCCCCGTACTAGCTACGTGTACGTAAGATACATACACGTATCTGGTATGTATTTGTACTTTTATATTTCTGTCACGAATTTTTGGAGGTTCAGGAAATTCGAACTTTGTCACGGGTTAAAATGGGGAGGATAGCTGGGCGCGTAGTGTTCGGACGAACGGACCATACCCGGGACCCCATAAAAATATATAAATATATGTAACAGTCCCGCCGTACAATGCGTTATTTACCGAACGTTCACTTTATTTTATTTTTTTTTTTTTTTTTTATCGCGGTTCTTTTGTTTTTTAAATTTGTTTTTTTGCTCCGCTCTTCATTTCATTTTGCTAAAAGTAAGAAATATATAGGTACATTTGGAACGGAGAAAAAAATTAAAAAATGGAAAAAACTAAATTTAAGCCACGTCTGTGTTAATCTACTATGTATAATGATAATTGTCTTATTTAAAAAACATTATCGCTCCAGCTCTATCTGTTCGTATAATTCTTTTCATTTTTATGACTCCCTTCTATCTCTTGTTCGCGGCGTACGTACGGCGTAATTTATCAACCTCTCACCCCGTTTGTAACGATTTTAATAATTGGATTCTGTTGTCCGCTCTTTATATGCATACGTATTTGTATCTACATACATATGGATAACTACCTACAACGGTGTTACTTTATTCTAAGTTATTTTATTTTCATTTATTCGTTATATTTCTTTTACTGCGTCGTCGTCGCAGTATTTCGCACACGTTGCGACAGCTCCGCGAATTGGTCAGTTCCAGTTATATTATATATATATTTGTTTTACATGGTATATAACCTGCGTCCATCCACGGTGTGTATCTAATCTAACGAATTTCCAACCCTCTCTAGTAGCAAGCTGCTTCACTTTTCATAAAAAAAAAAGAAACAAAAAAATTAAATAATAACGGCCCTCAGCGGTGCGATTCGTATAAGGCTTTTTTATTTTCTTTTTTTTCTTTCGCATCCACTTTATTATGTTCAGAATTCTTTTCTTTTTTTTCCTTTCAGTTTTTTTTTTTTTTGCATATCTTTCGCGGGGTGGTTGTTCAGAATTGTTGTACACACGCCGTTACCGACATTATCTGCGTACCTAACCACGTCGTAATCTACTTTCTTGTCGACCTCATTCTGTCTCTCGTCAATTTCATCGTACTTGACAAGTATTAGCTTATATACTATATCGTCCTCATCGCCGTCGTTATGTCGCCTCGTTCTTGTATTATAGGGTAAATGCTTCGGATCGATATGACATAACCGCTTCAACTATATATTGTTTGGAACGGTTGCTTCGCTTTTGGCAAAAATATATTTTCATTTCTTATGTATTGCAGAGGCGGATAAATGATTATTTACTTTTTTTCATCACGTATTTTATTGGGCATGAAGTAGCTACGAACCCTCACGCGTATCGTATGATTGTATCATAAAAAAAAAAAGATAAGAAAAAAACTTCAAGGGATTGTATAATTGCGAAATTATAAAAATTAATTCACATCGCGTCTTCATTATCGTCATTTTTACTAGCGCCGGTACAAGAAACAATCCCTTATCGTACAACGTGCATATATCGTCGTGTGTATGTAATATGACGTAGAGTCGCTTTTGCACGAGGGGGTGGAAATTACATAGTAACCGTTTGTATCTTCGCTAACGATCACAGTTGTAGGTACCTACGTAATTTATATGTTTTGACATAAAACGTTGACTAATTACATACGTCACAAAATATTAATAGTATCGTCACGAAAATGAGGAGAGCTGACCGATGCGATGGGGGGAAAAAAAAATGACTAACAAAATTGGAACGACTTCAAGAAGAGTAAAAACTTGAAAAATTTTCGGAAAGGAGAATTTCTCGATCGGTTCAAAATGCGAATCTGGTATAGTAGGTTGTGTAACGTGTACCCAAAATACATCTGCGGCAGAAAATGTACAATTAAACGCGGGCTGTTCACGTGACTTTTGAGCTTTAGTACCTATGTACACCCAATGAGGTTGATTCTAAATGGCTTCGCGGCCAAGCGCGCGTTTGGACAACCTTTTCGTGTAGCTGGGTCGGCTGCGAAAAGTTGTCCAAACGCGCGCTTGGCCGCGAAGCGATTCAGAATCAACCTAACCGGGTGCACGTATAAATTACACGCTGCACCCACCGATTCGGTTACTATATTGGTGCAATTGATCATATCGTTATACAGTTGTAACGTACATCGCCTACCACCACGTGATTCATGGTATTCCACTACGTAGGTATACCTTATATGAGCTTGCAGAATTATCGCCCTCGTATATTTTCTCGAGGTTATAGCAGAAGAAGAAATAAAAGAAAATTGATGAAAAGATCAAGAGAAAGTATAAAAGGAAAGGGAAAAGGCTGCTGTGATTCCTATGGAAGCGAGCGAAGAGAGAGAGAAACCGTCGGATAGACGCTGGGAAAAAAGAGAAAAGCAGAGAAAAAAAAAAAAAGGATGAAGGAATGAGTAAATCGAACTGAATTTCTCGATTTTGTCTAACGTCTATATATATACCTAGGGGGTTTGCGCTATTGGAATGAGGGATGGGATGGTTCTCTACATCTTTCCCTATAGACTATACGGCATATATACGTAAGTAACTATACGGAGTAGGTGTGCCCAGAAAACGAGACGTCGAAGTCTTGAATTCCAATTTCGATTACCTATGCACGAAAGTGTTCCGGGAACGAGTATAACATACACCGAGCAAACGTCGCGTCGAATTCGCTCGCGGAATCGTCTCTCGTCGCGTATCTGTCTACAGTATATATATACATGTGTGTGTAACACATAGCTATGCCATATAGGTACATATAGGTATCTATGTACACACCTACATATATAAATATATAGTCGCGGAAATCTGCAGGCCGTTCCCTTCCTCTCGCGGGATTGATCGTCTCGATTGGGTGGGAAGCGGAAAATGGGAAGTGGGAACCTGTGCACTGTATTCCGTTAAACATTTACTACCCAGTTCTATAGGGAGCCCTTTTCTATGGTCCCTTGACGGGCCTCGAATGTCGCGACCAGATCGCTTCCATCTCACCGCGCGTACTAGGCTATACATAGGTGAATATCCTCCCCTGTCTCCCCCTGCGTTTGCAGATGAGATTTCTTTTCGTGTCCAACGCCATCGACGACGTGCGAAGTAGTTGGCCACTTGATGACATGTTTCATTCATTTGGTTTCTATTAAATTTGTACATTTTTTGTCCGTATAACGTACCTACATAATTTCTGGTTTAATATATTCTTTGCGAAAGGTAAAAGGGATTAGGGTGTAGTGTTCGAGTGAATATATATGGAGTTACGCGATGAATTTAGGAGCCTCTGTGAACTTTTGGGGAAGTTTATAGTGTACAGGTGAAATTTTCATTGCAGCTACCGTACCTGCAGGAGGTTTTATAGTAAAATAGGCAAATGAGCTACCGTTGAATATACATGGGTACATATATAGTTACTTTCAACGCACGGTGTACCGTAAGCTGCAGACGCGAGTCTTATTCCAGTTCTGCTTTATATCTCTAAATAAATTTAATTAAACGACCAACGGAAAATCCCACTCCCGGAAATTGAAATTAGACACTTGGTATCCCCGTTTTTCAAGTCTCATTTTCTACCCCACACCACCGACACGAGTTTTCCCTCTTTTTTTTCTTTTTCTTCTTTTTCCTTTTCCCTCTTTTTTTTCTTCCCCCACCCATGCCAAACTCTCTTTCCGCATTTTCGTTTCCTTCCTTCGGTTCGTTTGACTGGTTGGCTGCTGCTTCCGCTATCGCCTCCTTTATCTCACAAGCGCATTTAAAGCCCTCCGGTATGGATGCAGTTTAGATTTTCCTTCAGGATTATACTGAATTCCAATTATTTTATCCAACTCTTTGTTTCTCTTATTGTGTCCATTATAGCTGCTTCACTCGGTATGAAAATATCATACAGATCTGCCTGTTCGGAACGCGCGTTCGCCTATATATTTTTTACACGTGAAAACTTACAGTGTCACGTGTATATCCCAATCTCCCATCGAATATAATGGCGAGTGAAAAGCTCTCTGTACCTGTATAGGTTTCATAGAAAAGTAACCAGCTCAACATTTTTTAAGGAGCTTTCGTTCGCTATCTATATTTATACTAGAATTTCTTGGAAAATCGTCTTTCCATGAATATTGTCTATATATTTATATACTACAACTGCGTACTTATTTTTATAGTATCTAGTAATAAAAGAGAAAAAAAAAGAAGATAAATCGTTCGTTCAGATGGATATATAAGCCGCTGTATCGTATTCGATCGATTTTGACTGTCGTGTCTGTGAATAATTTTTGTTTCATTTTTTTTCTCACCCCCTTCAAATTTTTTGTTCCGTTTTTATTTTACTCCGATAATTTTCCTCCCTCTATAACGTACTGTAACTTTTCCGCTCTCTTTTGTTTTTCTCCCCGATATACCTAAGCTACCATACCATACCGATGCGAATCGCGAGGTTGTAGAGATTGACGGGAGTGAAGGCTTTTAAAGTCGTGGTGGACGTGACTCACTTTTCTCTCGTGTGAAATAAAGAAAGATCTATTTCCCGTACTCTCGTGTGTGGTTGAGCTGTTCCAAGCGTACGTAGATATATAAGTGCATACTATATATATATAGATATATATATATATATTACTCATAGAATCCGAGGCTATTGCAAGATTGCAGCCCGAAGGATTTATCCTGCAGGAGTAGTGTCGACTACGTGTGTACTGGGTGGATAGGTGGTCGTAACCGACATGATTTTTTTTTTATCTTTCTTTCAACTCCTTTCATCTTCAATTTTTTCTCTCTCTCTTTCTCGACCATTCCTCCGCGATCACTCCGATTTTATTTTCTTCTTTCTTTTTTTTTTGTTTCTCTCTTACTTTCTTTTTTATTTTCATACGATCTGCAGCAACAGCAGCAGTAGCAGACACTTTTGTTCGACGAAATTCGCTCCGTCCTCTTCAACAGTCGTTCACTGTTCCATCAAATTGGATCTAGTCTTACACTCCGTGGATGCGGCCTGTGCAAGTGGATGGCGTGAATGTCGCGTCGTTTAGAAATAAACCCTCTTCCCATTTCGTTTGCTCCTTGTCACCGTTAAGGAGAGGAAAACCGCCGAGTGTTTTTTATTTCATTATTTTCTTCTTTTTTTTTTTTTCTTCTCATCTCTTTTTTCTTCAAATATGGTTACAGTGTTTTTATTTTTCTCTCTCTCTCTTTTTTTTTGCTCCTTCTTATGCGGGACAAGTACATTCTTACGATCCTCACACAAGATCCGTACCGAGCTAAATTCGTCTTGTAAAATTTACCTCTGGAGTTGGCAAATTGTTTTTTTTTTTTTTTCTTTTTTTTTTATAACCCGCGAAACGGTCCTTTTGTTTTCTGAATCAGACTGTAACTTGCTTTCGTTCACTTATACCTGTGTGCGCCATAATTTCTTCGCTTCTTTTTTGTTTCTCTCTTCTGTTTGACTCGCAAAGATTTGACGTAGGCCGCGGTGATTTTCTCACGAATAAAATATCGTCTCTCTGGATACAGTGTAGTCCATCAGGCTTGTTCGAGAGTTCATCTGTACGTAATATCATGTATCATGAACATTTTAAGTACAGGAAATGGTCTCCGGATTTGACGTTTATCGCGTCATATTATATACACTTCTACTCTCATTTTTCTCTCGTTAAGTGCGTAACTGTCTGTTACACGTGAGTTTTTTTTTTTCTGTTTTTTTTTATGGCCGTACGTTAAAAAAAAAGTATCATAATATATTTTCTTTCGCAGCGCGGCGTGCAGTGCAACTGTATCACAATTGATGGGGGGTGAATATTCGATCGTTTGAAAAAAAAAGAAGAAAAAAATAGTCGAAACTTGCAAAGCTCACGTGTTTTGTGCTCATAGGCAATTTTTTTTTTCAAACCTTACGTCCGATTCTTTTATACAAAATTTAAAGGATAACATGGTTTATTACAGAATTTTTGAGGTGCGGTACATTATATCACATGTATTTTCTTTATAAATTGATCCGCGCCCACGCGATTATAGAGAGATTGGAAAACGAAGCTCGTGAATTTCATCTTCTTCCAATTGACAGTAATTGGTAACTTAGCCGCGCCGGAGAAATGGAAGAGGTGGATTTTACAAGGAAAGCTCAGTTCGATCGACGGCAGAACTAAGCGGGCTTGGCGCGTCCGGTTTGCAAAACTGGAAATGAAAAGGGGCTGCAATTACAGAGCGTTGAGATCCGATTAGATTTGACAACTTCCTTCAGGTATATATATGTGCATATTCCCATCAATAAATATATAGTGTACCACCCTGCAAGGCAACCGTATTTCTCAGGGCTAATTACTAATACAGCTTTACGTTTCTTTTCTCTGAATTTGCTTGTTCCTTTTTTCTGTTATATTATTATTAATTCTTACTTTTCATTGTAATTTCGTTTGTTTGTTTGATCTTTTAATTTATATCAATACTTCTCATTTTTCAACGATCAGTCGGGCTGCAATGCTAAGTACATAAGTCTCATATTTTCTTGCGGGACACAGGTATTACAATATAAAGAGACGTAGATATCATTATTTCTTTGATTAATATTTCTCATTTTCAATCCGCTTAAATAAAATCGCTTTTCACGATATAACGCCGTCTCTCAGATTTCTAGCCAATTGTCCGATGATTTTATTCTTCTCTTAATTTTTTAAACTACCTAAAAAATTTTTTTCCACCTACTTATTACGAGATATTATATCAGAATGAACAGAAAATACCAAGAAAAAAGAAATCAAAGAAGAAAGAAAATAAAAATGATAATGAGATTGAAAAGTTTAATTGTAAAATACAAAGATTTGACTATGCCGCCGAAGGAATTCTTCTCGTTCTGGAGATGAACTTCTCAGTTCTCACGAACAGAGAAAGTGAACGATATGAAAAATGAGAAATGAGAGAGAAAGTGAAATAAAGTGAAGTTAGGTTATATGTGTACAAGAAAACGAATAATTAGTCAACTACATCGGGTGATTCTACTTAATCTTTGTCGGAGAGAATCAATTAACTTTGAATTATATTATCGCTGAAATCTTACTCTCCGTCACTCGAGTTATTCAACGAAGGTATAACAGGTATACCAACCCCCTCATCAACGAACTTCCATATTAATAGCTGAAAAATTGTCGCCTCTTTCGTCAGTATCAGTTTTACTTCAGCCAGCGTACCAAGAATAAGCTGCACTCGAAAGTTTGTTTAATGCACATAATCCCGTTTCTAATCGGATTTCCTTTAAAGTTATATATATGTAGAGGGATAAACTTGGCCGTGCATGAAGGGGAAAGAAGAATAAAATAAGGGTGGGTAAGGTGTTGAGCCGATGAAGTTTCTCCTCAATCTAACGACCGCCGCAAGCTCTTTGATCGGAATCTAATATTTGTAAAGAACTTTCTAAGCTCCAGCTTTTGTAACAGCTACAGTTATCGCGCTGTAAAAAGAAAAAGGAAAGGAAAAAGCTCACTATATACTTTTTGAACAGACTGAAACGAAACTCCTGTGAAAGAAACTGTTGCAGATCGAGAACTTTATCGTCTGCGACACAGAGTCACCGCGTTTTTCGAGGAAACTGCTCCGCATTATATATCTCATGTCCGAACACCCGCGCAATTATTCAGGGTTAAAACTTCTTGAATAAAAAAAATAAGTTCTTGGGCGATTATCTTGATCTATATAGTCCGCGAAAAACGAGCTTATTCTCGCATCGATAAATGCAAAATATGCTACCTGGAGGATTATCGAGGATGAAGCGAGGAAGGAGAAAGCTTCTTTTCAAGTGCAGTCGTGCATCTAAGGTAGATAATATTTCCCCTATACATAGATTGTCAGAATATTACGGCATTTAAGCTCGAATATTAGGTCGTCGTCGCCTGTAACTTTTCGTATATATATTCACCCCGTCTCTCTCTCTCTCTCTTATTCTATGTACACCGAAGCTCTGTCTAAGATACCTAATAACAATATAACGCACATTGTATGCATATTCGGAACACATGCGAGAGGAAACTTGCAGCGGGAAAAGCATATAAATTGATCATGCGTGCGGTGGGATAAAGCGTGAGCTGCTCAAGGATTTGGTAGGTACATATGTACAGTGACGTGTATTATGTACCGTCGTCGTATAGTATATTATAGGTATATATACGTGGGAAGAGATGCGGGTGACAATTAGTGGGATAATCTTGTGGGTTTCGATCGATCATCGTGAGCTATTGTATCGCCTGTATTGTACAACTTACAAACTCTCCCACACCCTATATAGCCTCGTCTCTATTCTCTTTTACTCGCTCGATTGCCTCCCTTTTCATCCTAAGCTTCAACTGTGAGCCCTATAACTTGAACTTAATCATGAAAATGTTACAGTAGGTCAACTATAGTGCCGATAAACAGCGTTCTATACCGGAGTATAGTTTGCTTAGAAAAAAACATAAAAAAATGAAAAAATGTCACGCTGTGTTCGTCTGACCGAACGAAGCTGATTTGTTACTTTGGCTTCATTTATCAATTTTTCGTCTCCATGTTTCGAGGAGTTTTTCGAATCTGCGAAATACGTTCCATCCATCTATATCGAAATGACCGATGATTGAGCTTTTTTCTTTTCTTTTTTTTTCGTTCTCTAATGTAAAATTTAATTATTTCGTTGTAGAATTATTCCTACTGCGAACGTTCGAACGCTGGGAGTTCCATCTAGAGTTTTGTAGTGGTTCTCTCTGGAGTACATAAATATTTTTAGTTTTGAAAGTTTTTTTTTTTTGTCTTTTTTTGAAATATTACCGGTTGAATCAGCTTATTAAATTAAAACATTTTTATATACGTTCGAAAGTTTTATTATACGGAATATCTGCGGCACCCATGGGGGATATACCGCCGCTATATATAGGTACTGCAGCTTTTGCAGAATATGATGCAGTGCATCGGCGCTATGTGCGCTGCGGAAACTGCAGCACTTTATGTTTCAAAATTGGGTGAATCCTGAATCGCAACGCATTTTTGTTGCCCCTCTTTTTTTTTTTAACATATCTTTTTTTTTTCAACTCCATTTATAGGTATACCAATACTAAAGCTTTGTCCGCGAACTACCTATATTCTATACGAACTACGCGGAGTGCGCGGGATCGTATTGCTGTCAAAAAATTTTTTTGTCCAATACGCACGCAGATGCCAATTTAATTAATATATCTATCGCTACGCGATCAAATTCAATCTTCCTGTACGCGTGTGCAGTATGGATAAGCCAAAAAATGGAAGGGTGAAAAAAAATGAAACGATGATTGAAAAAAAAGAAATTTCGCTTTTCCTCCACGTAGTTATTCGGAGTGAATTGTTTCAACTCGAATAGTAATTTACCCCCGAAGGAGGTGGTTTTCTAGGATATTTTAAGACCGCAGTAATTCCTCCGCGTTTAACGAACGGAAATAGAAAATTCTGTACCCAACGATTGAACGCTGATACACTTTATTGGTAAATTAGTTCTAGTTCTTCGCGAAAGCTGATATCCGGATGGCAGCTAATGCGGCTCGTGTGACTCGTACTATTTTATTGCGTTCGCTTAATTAGCACCTAATTGCGCTCGTGTGCAGCGAGCTGTCCCGCCGTTGTTTCAAAATAGTCGATATATTCCAGGCTATAGTTCAATAACCCAGATGGAGGAGTAAACAGTTAACAGGAAAACAGTAGGTAGCCATTAGGAGAACTGATTGACTTTATGTTAATTAAATTTTATTTTTTCTATCGTAATACCTAATTAATGAATTAGCTCTTCGTAACAATAGATATAGGATTACATTCGAAGACTTTGTAAAGAAAAAATTGGAGATCGTAAAGGTGGAGTAAAATTACCTAAGTTATACTGAGAATTCATCACGAGAAAACGGTCGTCATTAACGCGAGCGAGCGTTTATTACTTTCACGATTAAATAATGTTGTGTAAATGTATACCTATGTACTATGTATTTCTTTTGTTTTTTCGAGATCCGTTGTAGCGTCAAAAATAAATTTTATCTTTTGACTATACCTATACTTTACATTCGCAAGTTGTTTAATTAAGACATAAGCAGTGCCTCGCACACCAGCGTCTTTCGCACGGGATAATATAGGTATATGATTGTTAAAAAGTTGTCGGGTGGATAAGAAATACAACAAAAATGTAAGAATAAGAGGCTGGCTGTACTGCCTGAGAAATTCGACTCGAACTAATTATTATTTGGAACAAGAAGAAAATTTTTATTTCTCTTTCCTTCCAAACACTCGAAACGCCCAACGGAACGAGCCGGGCGCTCTCGAATTACACAACTAATATATACCAGCCTCCCCCCTCCTTCGGAGCTTGCAAGCTCAATTATCGGAGAGTAAACTTAAAAAAAATTTCGAACACGCGCGCGGGAAGTCCAGTTATGAATTTTTCCGGTTATTAGAATTGCATGATGTTTTTGATGTAGTTTTTTTTTTTTTTTTTTTTTTTTCAAATTCAAGCGCTACTCGATCTATTTTATTTCATCGCATTGATTAAATTTCTTTCCCTTTTCTCTCGTTTTTTGTTTCTTCGTCTGCAATGACCACGAGGTATAATAATAATCTCGAATGAAAACTGAACCGATTCGCGTTCGTTCGTAACTTCTTTTATTTACATCGGCTTCTTTTTTCTATACCGTTTAGACGGGATATTACCTATATACTATTCAGGAGAATAAAAGTTATTAAGTAATAATAATAAGAAAAAAATGTGACTAACTTTTAATTAAGCAACGATATCGCTAACCGATTGTACGAGAAACAGTCATCCTCTTGCTACAAAATTCTTTATCCCTCCCGCAGGCGGCAGACATTCGTGGAAATGTAATTTCGTAATTAAGTGGGATTCATTCAGGGAATACATTTGCATGGAGCAACATCGACGTATATACCAATACGTATAGTATAAAGCGGGTGAGCGAAACAGCGGAGCGGCAAAGGGAATGAAAGGAAAGGGGGCCGGATTCATTGAAACGAATTATTACTACGCCAAACCACTGGAGAGTACGACTGCCAATATATGCATATTATGTGATAAGGTATACATATATTATATTCCGTACATAGGTATATTCGGATAACGTATTTAGTCTATTTACTTCATGTATATGCAGCGCGTGTAACATATGTATAGACATGTCTATGATACAACGTTAACCCGGTGGTGCAGCATCCTCGAAAGATGATAATATAGGTGGGATAGTTCTCAACGAAGCCAATCAGGATTCACCTCGATTTCGAGCGACGCGAGATAACGTCGCGCTTTAGAAACCCCTGCAACTTATGTGGATGTTATACACCTATGTATATATTTACCTTATATACATCACCGGCTGTATATCTACACCTCTATGTAAATTTGAGATTTATGCACGTGTATATTATACGACATACTTTGTACATAGTATAGAGAAATTCACGTCGGATAGGAGGTTCCTTATACCACACAACCCCTGAGCCTAGCCACTTTCGCATGTATACCGAACACCGCGAGTTGAAATCACCGCATAATCGCGTTTATCCTGAGAAATACTGTATATCTTCGTCGTACGCTCAAATCCGAGTCAAAGCAACCAACTTGACTCGTGTATTTAAAAAAATATGATAGTGGATGAAAATCAAGTCCCGCATCTCCTGGTGGTTCAGAATATGCTTTTGATTTATACGAAGCTTTGGGAAACGACGGAATATTTAGTTAATGGCAAAACGTTGTGATGAAAATTTCACTCTCTCAATTTGTATGTATATCGATACGGAGAACTGCGTACATACGTCATCTTGACGCGGCGGCATGGCATTGAGTTTCAAAAAATTGACAGTCGTAATTCGCAGCTGTGACGCGATGTTATCTTCAGCTGTTTGAATATATATTTTTATAATTTATACACTGGGTGTCGAAAATTTTCTGAACGTCAGTTATCGAATACATCAAACGAACAAGTGGTATTTTATCCTCCCTGTCGTCGTCCTCGGCGGACCGTACAGGTTGGAAAAACTAATCAACCCCTTGATTCGGTGATTTACAACTCGTGGTACACGATTGCTGCACAGACGCGCGGATCTGATGCTGCGCTGAACAAAAAACTAACAGAAAAAAGAGAAAAAAAAAGAAGAACAAATATTTCCTTTTTTCTTTTGTTTTTGTTCTGCACTTTGAGTGATGGAACAAAAATACACCTAAGTGATACGGCTGGCCTACGGAAATTTATTATTTACATCCACCCAGCTTTTTATGTCGGATGATTTTTGACGTAGCTGAATTATTCCAGCTATATACTCTAGTGAAAATGTATACGGGGGATTTCGTGCTAAATTATCTACCCTACGACCTTGACTATTTCAAATCTTCTTTTTTTTCCTTCTCTTTTCGGTGCAATGGAACTGCGCAATGTTTTGCCTTCGTGGCTTCATTATTTCACTGCAATTATCGGTTTTACAAAATTTTCTTTTATTTCTTATCCACAATTATACTGCATGTACAGCTGTATAAAAATAAAATACGCCATTGTTTCGAAATTCGGATTATAATTTCGAATAATTTTACGATCGAGAAGATAGGATGCTATAGAATTCCAATGGGAGTGGTTTAGGATACCGGTTTTTTTCTTTTCCAACATTTTTTATAGGATTTAAATATATGGAAGAAGATTTATTGAATAATATGAAAACAAAAAAATCGAGCTTCAAAAAAGGCGGCAAACGACAAGTTAAAATCCCTCTGGCAAACGATGTGTAAAAAAAAAATTATTTGTAGAAAATCTCTAGAATCCTTATTGAAATTTCTATGAATTACTTCTAAATGAAAAATAACGGCGTCTTCTGCGAGAGATCGAACAAAAACTACAAAATGAGCATACAAGCCAGGAGCTGAATGCCCCATTTGTAAAAGTTGCAAATATATGGTGTGCTGGAGGGACCGGATAGTGGATGTTTCGCCTGAATTAGTGATGTTACATCGATACCGCGGCTATCCTTTGTTTGATTAGGCGTCACCCCCCTCTACTCTCCTTTCGGTTATGGTGGCGCTGCCTACCATGCGTAGGCTTCAGGTGAGGGTTGGTATTATAGGTTATGTAAGGTATATGTGCTCCGTTGTTGTTCTATACGGTCGCGACATGAAAATCCACGTTGCTAGATCTTATATTGTGTACGTCAGACCTATCTCAAATGCTAACACCCTAAATATATCCATAAACTATGTAGCTCCTCTACAGCAGTACGCGACTTAAGCTTCCCACGCCCCAACACCGCGCCAAGCTTTTGACGAAATCCTATCGGATACGGTTGAATAAATCCAGGGTTGCGCTTCTCAGAGATTTCGTATAACCTACGCAAATATATCCTAGAACTTGTTGCAAAAAAAAACAAACTCCAAATGATTGTTCATCATTGTCTTACTTTTTCTTTTGGTTGTTTTTTTTTTTTCACTATACAGTTATTTGATTTTCACGTTCACTTTTGTGAAAACTTTTCCATTGGATTTTTATATACCTGATCCAATTCCATGCAGGTTAGAAGTTTACGTACGAAGATTATATTGGTTTAGTTTCTATCTAGATTTACGGTATTTCAAATCCTCTTTTTCGAATGCGAAATACTACCTCACTTTTCCTCCAAGGACGAACTACGACCGGGTTTGTGCACCGTATGCGTTGAAAAATTGAAACAAAGCGGATCAACTGCTGCTAACCTATTCGAATGCAATTTCAAAAAATTTATCCCATATATTTCAACTTTTCAAAGAATAATAATATAATATCCGAAGTATTCCTCCGACAGAAGATTTAACTTCGGTCCAGGTTGTCTGTACTGCTTTTTACTTTTTTTTTTTTTTTTCTTTCTTTATTTTCCTCCTCTCTCTCTCGAGGAGATCAAATGATGAGTCTTTCGCAAGGAAAAATTTAAGCCGTGTTCCAGCTCGCGGGGCATTCGCGAACAGCGAATAGGATATAAGAATGACCTTACGACCTGAACGAATTTAATACAAAATTTTGACAAACTAAATTTCGGCTTTGATTAAATGAACCCATTCAAAGCCGTGCGCGCGCCTTAACTAAATTTGCCGAGATGAAAGTGACTCTCGATCCTCTCATCTCTTCTCCCTTTTTCTCGATCCCTCAACAGCAATTCTCTCTCTTACTCTCTCCTCTCCTTTTCTCCTTTTCTTCGCCCCGCACACGTACACCTATTAAAGTGGCGAGGGTTCAAATATTGCCAAAAAATGATGGATCGTTCCCTTCTTTCCTGTTTTAATTACCCCCCACCCTCCCGTCGTCTGCATTATTCGCACGGTGATAATAAATCAGAATTTATGGAGCTTATCGTACAACTTTCGCGCTTTTGCCGTATACCTTATGTATAATATATAACTGTATGTATGCGTACCATATATACTATAACCTTGCACGAGTAAAGCTGTGGTTGGTATACCGTATACCTGCACCGTTTTGAATAATCTCCAGACCTGATCAACTTCTGTTCTGTTCCGTGTCCATTAACGCCGCAAAGTCGTTAAAGATACGTTTACGAGTTACCGCAGCAAATTCCTCGCGTAATCTTTTTATTTTTCGCTTTATTCTCTCTCTCTCTCTCTCCCATTTTTTTCTCGCGTTGCATTTGTGACGGAAAAAATTTTTCACGCAAAGATTTAAATACATATACGCAGCTTTACGGAAATGTTCGTGGAAATAGATAGAGAAACAAAGAGAATAAGAAAAAAAATGAAAAAAAAAAGCTGGACAAAAAATATGAAGAAGAAAAAATTATGCAAAATTATTATCATTATTATATCAGCGAGAGATTGAAATCCGAGTTTTTCACTGTGCAAGCTGCAGGAAGTGAGAATCGTTGTTTTTGAAATCAACGCGCAACTACGGGCCGCCCGGTTGAAAACTGAAAAAATGGGAAGAAAGAACGTTTTGTTAAAAAAAAGAGTCAAGTAAAAAATAAAAAATGGAAAACAAGAGAAGTCCTGCACGGTGCAGCATTGAGACCTTTGAATATACAGGTATACGCATGTAAGTGCTTTTTGCTTCTCGCCTTCCACTTCACGTTTTTCACTTTCTACTTTTTCCTGCAGCTTCTTCTTCGCTAAAGCCTTGCGAAAGCGCGTGACGCTGTAGTTGTGATTTTGCTAAATTAAAATTGTACCCATAGGAATAGTTTTTTCAACTATATCTACAGTATAACAATGATATCTAACTCTACTTGTATGAACGTCTATATAAGTATACATATTTACTAGAAGTACATACCATTCTAAAATTATAAACGCACGGATAAACGGACTCTTGACTCGTCTGCCTTTGTTTGTTTTTTTTTTAATTTTTTTTGTCGCCTAAAATTTTATTCTCAACTGACCTAAAAATTATCGGCTTTTCGTGACAACACTTTGACTCACTGAATAGGGCACATTCACTAGTAAGCTCAACCTGAATAGCCTTACCGTGGAAATGATAAGCTATTACACTAGATTTGGAAAACTGCAGGGAGAATAACACAGAGAAATTTTTCATAATTTTTCTTATCTTTGTCCCGAAAATTTCTTGCCTTTCGTTTAATTCATCAACAACGGAATACTGAGAAGTAATTATTGTTAGACGCTTTAGCAATCGACCTGGAGTCCGAAGCAAAATAATTTACATAAATGAGTTTTCTCCCGTTTTCATGACGTTTTCCTCATGTTGAATTATACGTAATACCTATATTTATGGTGGAGAACCTTTCGCACTCGTAGTACATATGAAATAAGTACGAATTAGCACGTTGGCATATTGCATATGTACGTGTATACGAAAGGTGATGGCCAACAATTATCGGTCACGCGATAACTTCGCGACGCAACGCGAGCCACGAGGAGGTCAACCACGATGAGGGCGAGTATTATAAAGGGCATGAATGTTAGACATAGGAAATAAAATAACCGCTAGCCGAATCACTTCCTATAATAGTTTGACTGTTGAAACTCCAGAGAATTCTTTACACGCGAGTTTTGATAAAGTTATTAACGCGCGCACGACGTTGTTTTCTTCTTTTGTTTTTCTTTTCTTTCTTTTTCTATTTTAGAGCTCGACAACGGTATAATTTTGCATGATCCAACCCCCCTTGCCCCCCCTGGTTTTCCACCACCTTCCTCTTGTATCTGTTTTTTTTTTTTTTTTTTTTTTACCTCTAGCAATCGTGTAGCAACTTTGGTTCATTTTTCCCGTTTCTTTTCCTTTTCTTTTTCTTTTCTTTCACCCCAGCTCTTCTGTTTTTGTTTTACCGTATTATACATCACAGTTTTACGAGAGTGTTGGATCACGTGTTAATTTCTCTTACCCAACCCTGCAATTCGTCCCGTCAGAGGCATGCACAATTTTTGTTATACGTATGTACCTGTGTACATATACATATCTAAACCTATATACCTGTATCCCATTAACCCTGCACCTATGCCTGATGTATTTATATAGGTACATGTATATACATATATATACCTATGTACAGTCTTCTTATCGCGTGCCCGGCGTATAACTCTTCTCAGATAAATTGCACACGCTGGGGGTAAAAGCGCGCTGTACCATAATTATTAAAATTTTTCTTCTTTGTGTTTTTTTTTTTTTTTTTTCTTACATTTTTTATTTATACACGTACATTAATTCCATACGATAGTTCAATCGTTGGAATCAAATAGAGTTGCTATCGTAATAGCAGAAATGAAAGCAAAAAAAATTAAAATATGTGATAATAGTTATGTTGTTATTACTGTAATTTGTTAGATCGGCGTTCGCACGTTAGTGTACTATTTGTATATAAGGGTAGATGAAAACCAAAGAGAAAAAGAAAGGAAGAAGAAACGATCTATGGAAAAATTACACGTATTTTACGCAATTAGTATTGTATAAAATTTTTTGTAATTTCTAATTAATTACTTTGTTATTTTGATTTTTTGTCATTTATGAAACAATTTTTACTGATAATCCACTTAATTTAATTATACTTAATTATATCTATCCAAAGCCGAATAATTTGATTATTTATATATTTGCTTTGTGAAAAGTTTTTTTTTTTCTTTTTCGTCGATGCGTGATTAAATTACTCGTTAGTTGAACTTTAATTTTGTTTATTGAATATTGCTGCGAATGAAAAATTTTCACATAATATTACAAATGACGTAAAGCTTGTTGCGATCGTATATAATATCCTATTTTACTTCGTTATGAAAATATCTGTGCTACCTATATAATAGATATAGCTATGTATACGTACACGTACCACGTATGGACCCACCTGTTAAATTTTTCAAGCCAGAATTTCAAAGCATAAATGCGATATTTATATTCATGATACAATATTTTTCGCGACACGATATCAGATATGATTTTTATACGGCGGTTGCAGCGACGCGGCGACCTTGACCTCACGTAAATTTACCCCACACACCAATCCGGAGGATGCATTATACGTATACATATTTGCCTTCTAGTTTTCGGAGGTTCAAGAGGGATTCGTAATATTTTATTCTTTGATTTTTTCATTCATCTATTCCGTTTTACTAGCTTTTCAAAAAGAAACCAGAGAAGGGTGTCTGGCTGTATAAAAAAAAAAAAAAAAAAAAAAAAAAGGAAGAAACGAAAAAGTGTTGCTTTTTCATCGTGTGACCTTCAACCTCGCTCCCTTTCAAAGTTTCGAAGAATTTTATGCAGCGTAAAAATTTTAGAAAGCTTCGAGAGTTGGCGATGATATAGTTGAGCAAAAAGTTGTGCGATCTCAGGGTGCCTAAGTGAAAAAATAAGAACGAGAAAAAGACTGTACATGGATATATAATAATAAATGTGACAATTGTTGAATTCGTTTGTATCGGGGGAATAGATCGCGTGCCGAACGAAACGGTTTCGAAATATCAGAGGTTCGAAGTTTTTGAACGGGTCATTCTTTGACCTCATTTATTTACAACAGCTAAAAAGAATCGTATTTCAAAAAGTTAGTGTTTCTCTTTTTTCGAAACGATGTTTAATTCTATGAAACTCGAATCAAATGAGAATCCGGGAATAAATGATTGCAGAAATTTGAAATCCTTTCGATTTTCAAGCTAATTTATGTGCAGTATAGCCTGCGGAATCTTTTTTCTACATTGGTGCTCCATACCTGCGGATGATTTATCCGGATTTGAAAGTGTTGCATTTCCATAATACTGCAGAGCTGCATCGTAATTTAGAAAATTACAGAGGAGAAGGTCGTTGCGAGGCCTCCCTATACTATATATACGCGATGAAGTTATGTTTTACCGAGCTCAGATCATACCCAACTATATATGATTATTTTTTTTCAAATATTTATAAAGTATATCAATAATTGGAAAAATTAAGTCTCATGGAAGAATCCTACGAGAGCTGTATTCCGAAGAAATCTATAATTGATTCTCACAGCCATAGGACGTTCGATGTCCCGATCAAAGACCCATTGAAAACGAGTATAAAGTATCGATCATTGCGCCTGCATTCATATCGTCTGATTTTCGTATTCACGAGTATCGCGTCTACCAGAGGGGGGGTTTGTTTGGTCTATATCTTAAGTTTTCATCCGTCTAGATATCTCGTTCGAAATCATATATGATCGCTGGAGCGCGTGCTGCTGCCGCGTTTGTGAAATTCAATCTTTGATTACCAAGATGATGAAAAAAGTGAATAAATAAATAATAATAAAAATGCGAGTCGCGACTGCTGCAGTATCACGGATCTCATTATACGCATATATACAAGTATCCGTTGAAGTCGAAGTTGAAATCTAAGCAGCTGAAGGTAATGGATTTATTTTCGCGAGTTCAATTACGCGCGCTATATAGGAAAAGAGATGAGAAAAAAGTAAAATTCAGAAAGGCAAAAAAAAAAGCAATCGCCCCGGTGCAAGGGGATCGTATGACGCCGACTCGCGCGCAATCGACAACGAGTGAAGATTTCCAATAGCTGTGTATCGGTATTCTTCTTTTTTTCTTTATCTTTTTTTTTTTTTTTTTTCTCCTTTCGTCCCTCTTTTTTTTCATACCCTTGTTAAGTCGATTCTCACAGATTATGTATTCTCAAAGCTCAGCCATGCCGAATCTCTTTCTTTCTGTACACGTATAGAAATAGGTATCGCATGTTTTCGCATGGAGGAATTTTTCCAGAAGACTTCTCGGCAGTCCATAGGTATAGCTTGCTTGAATTCTTAAGCGAATCATGAAACTTCGGAGCGGAATGGCACGAGAAGCTTATTTCTCAAATGCGAAATCATATTCAAACACAGAACTCTACATAATACTTATCATATTATTATACCGCATAGAAACCCTTGAAAGCTGTCATGGTAATCGACGAATAACCAGCAGCTTTTTTTGCTCGTACAATAAATGAAAAAAAATTATTATCATATTTCAGAACTGTACCCGTAGTTTCTATACTTCTGACAATTTTTTTGGGATATGATATTTTTCTTCCCCGCAAGTGTTGGGATATTTTTTTTTTTTCCGTTGGATCCGAGACAGCCGCGGTTATATTTTTCGGAAAGAAAACTAAAGGGGTTTGAGGTTATGGTTAGGGGGAAAAAGAGAAACGAATGAGTATCGTGAACTTGAAAATGACTGCGCTCTATTATATCTTCCCTTTTCAGATATACCTAACCCAACCTTTACGTGTATTCGAAATTCTCGAAACGGTTAAACTATTCATGAAGTAAACGTGTGCGAGTTTTAACGCGTACATACGTTATCCTCGTACATATGTGTGTGTATATAAATATACAAAGTCCATTTCTCCTCGAGGAATAACGGGCGAGTTTCTGCGGGAAAATATATAGGCGGGGGTAGGTACCACCATGGTTCAACCTAACGGTAAAGTTTCAGCAGTTCAACAAATATCTGTGGCAAGGTCCGCCGGTATAGTTGAGTAAATTTCTAAACCGCTATTTCCACCCCGTTTGGTGCAGGCGCGGCCCCCGCGGGGAGGATTGATCGCTAATGTTCGTGGTAAGTTTATTTTCCGATTGTATTATACATGCACATGTATATATTATATATATATATGAATGCGCAATTTATATCTACGGCTAACCACTCATGCGATATGAAAGGCCAGATTACAACGTATCTCATTTCCAACTTATTTAAGTTATTGTTCCTCGCATCACGCTCACAAATATTCACACCGATAAATTCCCCAAATTTTCAATTCGTCGGAAATACGTCCTTATAAAACTTAGATTCTTCAATTGTCCGGAGCTTTTTCGTCAGGAGGTCTTACCCCTAAAAAATTATCGAGCTTTCGGATGAGGTTCAATTGAAATGAACGAATTTTCTTTATTCATCTTTTTCTCTTTTCATTTTCGTCCATCTTTTTTGTGAGCCACGTTAGAACCTCCTGTTTGTGGACGAGGTCAGAAGGACGTGATTCGAGCTTTTCCGCCAGCGATGTAACCTACATGTGGTATGATATTTCCGACAAGTCGACGACGCGTCGCCGCTTTGAGAACTAGCTGGGCTTTGTTTTTATGTACCAAATATGTGGGTATATATGTAGAGACGTTTAGTACGGAGGTATGTTACATATACATATAGATATGTACGTCTATATCTATATAGAAATTTATACATATCTGCCCCGGGTAGTTCAGTTGAGAGATTGCTTTCCAAACAACAAACGAAGGCGTAGTGATTTGCCTGAGTGTTTTTTCACGCAGCCCAGAGCGAAAATCAAATTTTAAAGCTGACGGACTTTTACGCCCGGGTCCTGCAGGTGTACACCCTATATGTATACGTATACACACAAAAAGCTTCTCGCTTTGCACCCTCGCTTTTTTCGTACCTACTTAAAAAATGTTGTTTTATTTCATTTCATTTTATATTTCTTCTTTTTATCTCCTATTCTTATACTTTTCTTATGCTTTCTTGGTTTTTTTTTTTTTTTTCTTATTCTTAAGATCTTTGGCCGTAAACGTCGTGTACATATATATATGTATTACGGTATGTGTGCGAAGTACGTACATATATATATCTTGCAGGTAAAAAGTAGACAGGTACTATAATACCGTCTACCATACAACGAGTGACAAAGTAATATGGAAAGATTATCTTGTCAACTGCAACAAATAAAAAAAAGCTCACCTCACCGAAATACCGCGAGAGACGACGCGACGGATCACAAAATATATGTGGGGTGAGCTTTTTTTTCACTTCTGCAAGAGTTATGTGCGTCTGATTCAGAGTTCGTCAAGAGTTAAACTCCGTTTTGACTGAGAGATATGTATACATAAATGGGGGTGAAAAAGAAATAAAATAAATAAATAAAAAACAGAAAATTTTTCACCCGTGTGAGGAAAACTATAGGTACTTATCCAGTCAATTTTTTATTTAGTTTCGTTTCATTTTTTTTCTTTTTTTTTTTCGCAATTGTATAAGAAGTAGAGAAAGAAGAACACATAAAAATAATGAATTATTATGTAAATTTCTCGGGGCGCGTTAAATACTTTTTCTCCTTACTTTGATAAATATATTTACGTCGTATAGGCGTGTAGGTATAAACGCACGTCCAAGTTCGGGACTTTTTTGCATTTTCTTTTATCTGCTTATACGCGAGGTTGTCTGATTTAAGATTTATTTGTAGACTTTTTTCTGTCTAGTTTTTTTTTTTCTCTCTTCACTCCTTTTCTTTTTTCTTTTCTTTTTTTTTCATACGTTTTGCCAGCTTTTGCTTTTCATTCTCTCTTTTTCCTCCCCCCCCCCGTTAGGAAAAAGGCGAGAAGAAACTTTAAATTAATCGTTGAGTAAATCTCCTCGCTTCTTCTCATGGCTCGCTACACACAAGGGACATACTGAAAAAAAGAAAGAATAGAAAAGAAACAGAAAAACATTGTCAAGTCGAACCGAAAAATTTTTACCCCTCTATTCTCGGCCTATAGAAAAATAAGGGTGGGGGAAAAAAAAGGAGAACCGCTCCCATAACGATCAGTTTTATAAATAACATTAAAAGCCCGCATGAAATGCGTCCACTTTGTTCCGGCCATATGATATTATCTTATTACAGTAGTTTCGTCCTCGATCTATACAATTATATAGTTTAATCTAGTAAAAGCATTTTTTATGTTCTATTCTCATCGGATACTCGATAAGTAGAGGAAGATCGCAGTTGACCTGGAAATGCGATCTACTTTTTAGTTCCCGTGAAAAAAAAAAGAGAGAAAAAAGAAAATGACGAACAAATAAATAATAGGTGAATAAATAATGATCTAACTTTGTGCATAATGTGTGCTGCAGGTATAGAATAACGATGATATTATCTATAATGATATAAGTACGACGTGGATCAATATTATTTCATTTTGTTATTTTCATAATTTTTTTTTAACTCTCTTTTAATCCGTGTGTAATAATTCAATTAGAGTTGGCTGATCATTAGCGGTCTCGTAGGGTAAAAAATCCGACCTTCACATACATTTTGTACGCAACCGTTTCCGCAGTTTTGGGATCAGGGCAACGATCACCCCGTGAGTAGAGATTAGGGATTTGTTGATGTTACGTGACGGTGAAGAACTAAATGGGATTGGGTTTAGGGCATATTTTTTCTCTTTCCATTTTTTTTCCTTCTTTTCCTATCCCTTTTTCTATGATCATCAACACTTTGCATGTGTCCAGAAATCAAACGAGTGTTCTTATTGTAACGCGGCATAGAAGAATCTTTGGGTAGATTTTGGATCTTGTCGATTAGCGGAGTTATTCAGTATACCTTATTATAGAAGATAGAAGAAGAAAGAAAAAAACAAAAAGAGAAAAACAAAAGGATGGAAGATAAAAAGCGAAAATTAATTCCCAAAGTACACTTATATATATGCGGATAAAGACAAGGATGAAGAAAAAAAAAAAAAATGAGAAAAGAAATAAATATAAATAGCTCGCGTCGCACGTAAAATACGCGCAGTTTATAAATTATTTATGGAACAAAAGAGCTTTTCTTCAAATCTCTCCTTTCCATATACATAGTAATAATACAACATTTTCTGTAGTAAAACAGGTGTAAAAGTCTCATTTACTGCGATTTAATACTAAAGTAAAATTTTTTATCGGACCGTTACTGGTATATTATATGTATGTGTACATAATTCGTCCCCGTTTATATGTGTATATACCTAAATGTACCGCATGTATATGATCCTTACCGACATTATGTGCCGCGCACGTAGCTTATTCTGAAATTTTACATACCCATATTTTGTATTATATTATATTTTAAACATCGTCTCTAAATCACTCACTGCACCTGCCGCTGGTATCAGAAATATGATTCAGATATATTATCGCCGTACCAGCGTAGAAATTACTTTCGTTCTCAACACTCTTCATTTTATTCGGTACATATATCGATCGGTGTTTGCGCACGAAATATTCGTACGATGTTATACGCAACTGGAATTTTCGTAGACGGAAAAAAGAACCGTTATTTCACTTATGTCTCGAGAGAATCATATTATACATGATATACCTTATTCTAACGCTGAAAGCACACACGAATTTTTCGATGCCTTTTGATCGGCCACAGTTTATTTTGTACACGTATATACGTTTTATTATGTGCGTATAGAAATGAAAAAATCTAGATTGATGTACCCCTTTCAGACGTCGATCTTACGCATTTTCTTCGAGAGGAAAACCATAAAAAAGAAAGAACTGAGCAGAGAACGCCCTTTTTTTTTACATTTTTTTCTTTTTTTTTCTTATTCTTTCTTTCTACATGGTTTATGGCATATCTATCTAAACGAGTGAATGCGCGAAATCGATCGGGCAATAAAAACTTTATTGGTAGATCCGGAATACGTATAAAACGGCGTATACATATATGGTTTATCGGTAGACGGTGAAAGGATGAAAATTGAGAGGAAATGCGGAAGGAAGGTAGCTGGCCGTTGATCGCTTCGCGTACTGCACGGGGTGAACAAAAATATAACCCTTGTAATATTCATCCCCTTTTTGAAGTATTTTTTGAATTCTCCCCAAGTCAGAACTGTATCTTTTATGTACACAATGCGATACATGTATTTCTTGTATTTCAGATGAAAAGAAATATTACATGTGTACACTTCAAGGATTGTGTAAATAATTGTTTGACTTCAATTAAAAGTTAATTACTTCTTACCCCGACAAAGTTGATGCGCTTTAACATTAGGGATGGGCATATGTTTACGCTAGTGAAAATCCTCCGAGTATAACATGGCTAGCTATATCAAAGAAATTTGAAATTCGAACGCCTCGTCTCGTCGTCCTTGAATAAAAATTGCAAATTCTCGATCCTTCGAGGCGGAAGTCGACACGTCGTTTTGCGAATGGGAATATACACGTTTCACGTGCTTTCGAAATGAGTAACAACGGATAACAATAATGGCGTAATCTATATTACAGATATAATAAAGATAATTGAATTTCCTCGTTGATAATTAATCCGTACAGTTAATTACGGATTAAGCTTAATTCCCGGACGTTCGTATATACCTACCTAACTTGAAATCGTTCGTGCGGCAGAGCTATCCGTTTTTCTTTTGCATACCTTCTTTTTCTCTTCACTTGATTTTTTTTTTTCTTTTTCTTCTTTTCATTTGATTTCAATTTTCTTTTTTGTTACCTCGCTGCCAGAGGCCTCCTCTCCTTTTCCCTCCGGTTCCCTTTATCCTTATAGTATATAATCAACGGAAAACACTGAATCATTCTTTGGTCGGTTAATTTTTTTTCTTTCCTTTTTTTTTTTCCTCTCCCTTTCTACTTTTGCACAATCAAATAAGCCCGCAGCAAATCTTCTCATAATCCAATCCGCAATTCCAAGGAACAAAGGCGCGCGCGCGTTATGTACGGGGATTGATAATTTACGTTATGAAATTATAAAATTGCCAAAATCTGCAACCCTTTCATTC
The DNA here is from genome assembly GCA_963932425.1 of Athalia cordata. Lineage (NCBI taxonomy): Eukaryota > Metazoa > Arthropoda > Insecta > Hymenoptera > Athaliidae > Athalia > Athalia cordata. The sequence continues at coordinate 20,944,664 of OZ010625.1, forward strand.
TCGCTCCGCGGGTTGGATTAACTCTTGGAAAGATATTAATCGGAATTGGTGTAACAATGAGAACAATAATATGATAATATTAATAATAATAATAATAATGTACAGAACTAGCTGCGAATGAAAATGATCGAACCTGTACACTCAGCTGTATATTATATATATGGATGTATAATATTCGTATACATAAAATTTGTAGGTATATACACACCTTACTAGAAACATATCCGCGCTCTATATAGGGTTACCGTAACGATATCCTTACCCCTATAAATAATTTAATACGCAAGCTGCGCGTGTCGTCCTTGAAGCTTTCGAGTATAAGGTATACCAATGTTGGCAATACATATTGAACTTGTATTATAGTTACAGCTACTGACAAGTTTTAATCTAATCGGTATCGCAACGGAAGTCATCAAACTTTGTCAGGTTATATTATGAGTCGTTAATTTAGACCCCACTGTTTACTCGTTCGGGGGCGTAGATTAAATTCTGTAAATATATATGAGTCGACTCGATCAGTTATTACCTAATTTCGTAAATGTGAAATCGCAACAAACCGAAACTTGCGTCGAAATAAATCGGTTTCGGAGGGGCTGCTGGTGGATTGTTTGAGAGGGATGTGTTCGCGTTCGCGTTTACATTTGTTGTTGGCAAGTAACAATTTTCGACGTGCGGTGTATAATAATGTTTATAGATATATAAATATATCCTTGATCGTAGGTTTATTTATTTTGGAAGGAAGGGACGGTCTACCGCGTATACAATGTTATAAGGATCCACCGAAGAGATACGCATCCCCCAAAAGTCTATATACTTTTCTTCTCAAAGATTCGTATGGGCGTATAGAATTGAAGTATTCTCGAAATGAAGAACAGTCGAGTCAACACCCCGCGGTAAATAAGATTCGGTTGTTTCCCTTCCATCAACTATAACCTTCTGCTGCAGCCTCGGGACAGAGATACCCGTACGACTTTACCATACCACCATATAACGTATTATACCACGTGAAATTTTCCCCTGCTTTTGGCACGCCACTCGCATTTGTTTATTTTTATTCATTTTTTTTTTTTTTTTTTCTTTTTTTTTTTCTACCCCTCCGTGTAGGGATGGAAGGGAGAAAATAAACGGAAAGTATATACGCCCCTGTATATGAGGACGTGATTGGTGCGGGGCTAAATTATATGCTTGTCACGCAGGGTAACATGTTTTACCCTTTATAGGTCCAACGACATTTGGGATTCGTAGAATTCGCATAAATTTTTCAATATATATATAACCTATGGTAACTGGTTTTATACCGTGTTACCGTCGTCATTTTTGGCGCACCTAAAATACCACCCATATACGCGTACGTAAAATATTTATAAATGTTTATAGTTACGCGTACCTTCCAAACACAGAAAATAATATGTAACATGAACCCCATCGTTTTTTGTTTCTTTTTCTACAAAATGAAACTATGAAGAGGTGTCCTAAAGATTTTCTATTTTTCTTTGTTACAGGTGAGGAGATTTATCGAGCTAATAACAATTTTTACACAGCGTTGCTCGCGGAATGATATTTCGTGTAACGAGAGGCGACGGGAAAGTCGATAAGGTAATCCATAAATATCGATATTTGTAAAAGTAATGCGACGAGCGGTGGCAACCGGAGCTTAAGTATCATTGGAAGGAAGGAGGAAGGGCGGAAGGAAAGTGAGTTGCTGAATGTGTCAATAGAAGTTAGTATACCACTGGACGTAGTTAACCGCAACGGGTGCTCGCTCTGAGCTGCCAAGTGCGGGGTTGGTTGTGGAAGAGGTTGGGGGTTGCGTTAAGTTTGGTTAGATGTACCTGGTTTTAGCGGTCGTCTCACGAGAGAACGTGCTTTAAACTTAACTATTGTCACGACTCATGGACGCCTGCAGGGGATGCCGAGAGATAAGAAGACCTCCACCCCTATCCCCCCACTTTCAAACACTCTAGTCTCTCTCGCGTCTTACGCGATTTCTTCTTTTTCTTCATCTTTTTTCCTCCCTCTACTTCGCGACAGACTGCTATGGAAAGTATGCGCATACTCCAACGTGAATTTTCGGGATAAGGGTTCTTTTTTTTTTCCAAATTATTATTCTACGGCGCCCGTTAACGAAATAAATCTATGAAGTGATCGTATAAACTTTTGACATTTTCTTTACCGCGCGAATCTGTTATTGATGGATTTTTTTACTTGTCCCACATTTTTGTCTATGGTTTCTTCAGACGTATATTATATGGGTTGCGATACGCTCGAAGCTTTACACCTTCCACATAGATTTTACAAACTGTAAGTTTTCCGTGAAAACTTTTTATCGTAACTTTTCTTTGAATTTCTCTTCTTCTTGGCTATCTTTACAGAAGCTGGTTGAGCCATGCTTATTTGATAAGATAGGGTGGTATTCTTCCATCCAACTTACATATAGGTACGTAGCGCTAGCATAACTCTGAACAGGGTGTGTTAGTGCGGGGGTAAGACGAACTGCTTGGATTTTCAGCTTTGGTTTAGTTCCAACGAATGTTAGTTGGGAAAAGTGACACGCCACTGAACCGATGTAGATTATCTATCCCGATCCGCTTCACCGGTGCTAAATGATCGCTGCACATTCGCGGGAATTTCTCGGACAGTTTAAATTTAAACTGACCCAACTCCAACGGTCGCTGCAGTAACGGGTTCAACGTCGCGCAAGTTCAACCGTTCTATATGCTACGTGGTTTACGAAATGTCGTCATTATCGGAAAATAGTTACTACGGTTTTCACTCCACGTTTGTTGGTCGCTCAAGCGCCACGCAGGGATCTGAATGCTACCACTGGCTAGATGGTTCCTATTGCTACCGCAGTATCTATACGTCTACCAGTTGAACTCATACCCATGTATCCTATGTGTTTCTCTCCGCATGTACCAAAAACTTCACACTTTTCTCGGAGTTTTTCCCAGTCACTGCGGTTATAGTGTTCACTTATGATCTGTACGTATAGTTTCAGGTATAATTCATCTCGTTCGGACAGGTAGCTACGATACGGGTACGTGGGACCGCGTATCCCGGTAGACCACGGGTGTGTAAGTGGCATAAGCATTATAAATTATTCCATGAATTCGATAGGGTAAATTCGAGAACACGTATTGGAAGGCACCAAGGTACACGTTGTTTCGCAGTGTACTTGAGCCGCCAGAAACAAACGCCACGCGTGTGTACCGAGAAGGATGATCGATGTATCGATAGGCGATGAATATATAGTTATGTTCGTATGTACCCACGTACATGTAACATGCTCGCCCTGAAATCCGGACTCCAGATCAGTTAGAGACCGAGTTAAATCGGGGAAAACAAAGCTGCGGAGCGAGCTAACGCAGCATCAACAACGTGGCCGTTATACAGCTGGCGGTCGTCTCTCACACGCATTTCACCTCGAATTTCACATAGGAGTGCAGCTAGTGGTGGTGGTTGAAAATAGTTCAGTACTGGAAGTCCTGCGGTAGACAGGTTCATACGTTGTTGTTTGGTCTCGTACTCATTGCATATATATATATATAGATATATACATATACATATATTCACTCGCGGGTGCAATAGATGCGGTAAACCCCGTAGGTGGGTGTTGGAGGTTCTAAACTTTTCCCCGATTACCTTCTGCAGAACGGACCACCGGACTGCGCCGCGACGGCCGTTTTGATCGTTAAATTTTAAATTGGAACCCCCACCGCGATCCAACCATATCCGAATATGTACGTACGTGTGTAGTGTATCTATCGATCATTATACTCGAATAGGATTTAAAATATGTAACACCGCGTTGTTCCAATATTGAAAACCGCTTTCCAAAATCGAATCAGAATATTTCCACTAACCCGGTTAGAAATACATAGAATATGCCCGGAGATCGATTTCAACATTTTTACGGCCTATTCCAATAACCAAATCCGATACCACGAGATCAATTAGAAGAGAAAAAAAAATTAATAAACGACGCAGGGTGGAAAAGAGGAAAAAAAAAAATCTGCTCGTGATTTCCTACAGAAATTTTAAGTGCTGCGTTACGTAAATATACGAGCACGAATAAATATTTGCGTACGTACGTACCTATATGGTAAAAGGGAAAAAATAAAATAAATGAATAAACCGCGGAAACGTTTCGCTATACATATAAGTGCGGTTTTCGTCATCAAACGATCGCCATTAACGATTTAAGTATTGACACATCAAACCGATGACAGCGGTCGGAATAAGGTTATAGAAGGCGGATGGATATATTGATCCGAAATCATTTCGCTCGCAAACTGTTATATCTCCCACGCGGCTGTATCTCGTTTGCATTTGAACATTGAATCTCCCCATATCCAAACACCCCCCGCATGTCCGGAACGCTTCATTTCACGTTCGAACGATCATCCTTTTCCGACTATGGTATACCTATACACCCACACATACAGACAGGATTCGATGAAACTTCTTTTTTTTCTTTTTTTTTTGCGGCTTTTTTGTTTCGTTCCCCTTTAATTATTTTAATCTGCTTCATCAATCGTGTTCGATCATTTCTTTTAATTAAATACACACACGTACCTCGGCCTATACCTTTATTACGTACGACTAATTTCACGGATTCATATCAAAGCACGTGTTGGACTGTTAAATCAGGACATTGTTTTAAAATCGTGATAAACTCTTTCTATTTTTTTTTTTTTTTGTTTTTTTTTTTTTTTTTCATTTCACTTTTTCAGGTTACAAATTTTCCACGTTTATTAGAATTCAAAAATCTCTTTCATCTTCACAGAGAAATTTACTGTGTCGCAAAAAAAAAAAAAGTCATCGTCGCACATATGCGTACCTATACATACCTGTATGGTTTACGGACAAAGAAGAACTCACGCGGGAAATAGCAGTTGAATGTCATTTTTTTTTTTTTTTATCTACACATGAAGAATCAAAGAACATCCCGCTGAGAAAAAAATACTCACGCATGTGTAGGGAGGGCGCGTTTTTTTTTTCTTTTCATCAGTCGGTTTTCGAGATTTGAATACAGTTTTTCCGTACGACAATTATACGTCAACTTTGATAGGTTATTTTTACACACGTGAACTCGAGACTTTTCATTTTGTTTTTTCCGGTTGCGCTCGTACGTAATTGTTGATTAATTGCAGATCGGTTATAAATAACGGTTGAGAATGATACGATGTGTGATAAATCAGACTGTTTAATTTCGCCGATTTGACAATGTGTATAATTGTGTCGAATTATCACAATATCGATGAAACAGAAAAATTGGAATTGTACGGGGAACTGCGGGAATCGCGATCATGCGATTGAAATCGAACTTTGGTAACCTCCGGTACCATTTCACTTTGAAATTATATGATATTGTTTATTTTATCGTCACATATGACGCGAACATTTCAATGATTTTTACTTTTATTCCTCTTACCAGCAACGCGATTGTTATAATTATAATGACAATGGTCATTACGATGCTGCCGCTGCGTATGTCACCTCATGCAGCAGTTTTGCAGCACGATATCACGTGGGAATCGAAGAGCGGCTGGTGCTCGAAAAAAATATCGGAATCAATTATTGGCCGAAATTAATTTTGCCATTTTAATTGAATTTATTCATATATGATGTATACAAATAACGGTCGCAACGATCATGTTATACACGTGGTGGAACTGAAAATCTATACATATAAAGTTGCAACCTTTGGTAGTATGTGGAGATTCAATTCGCAATCCACATGTATAGCTCCGCTGGACTTATTAAAAAATCACCATTTTCGTCTGAATGCGATCGCGAAACTCAACGTTATAAAATCATCGATTATTTTTCACGGAAAACAACCGCGGCTACTTTCGATCCCCGCATGAAAAAATATTCCATGAATTTTACCACCGGATATTTGATGCACGAATTTTGTACGCATACGTGAATCATGTGGATACAGTTCAGAGTCACCGCAGGAAGGCCGTACGGTGCAGGCTATATTACCGTGATGATATTACATCAATTTCACCAATTACCATCGCGCGCTCCATGGAAATCCCGGATCGTGGATAGTTATATGAATATGATTTACGATTTCCCATCATATCCGGGTGCCCTGCGATCGGATCAAAATATGTATACGCGTATCTGGATAACCATAATCCAGATACATGGTGATTATCAAAATAGCTGCAACGTACGGTTTACCTAATTCTAATATGTCAATTAATAACTACTTCTGTCAGCGTCATATCGCATCATAATCCGCGGTGCGGTCGAATTTTAATTACACACAAAAAAAAATTCCGATTTTTTGAAAAAAGAAATTTTCTTCCCAGCTGTGTTTTAATTCTAAAAATTAAAGAATTACGTGTACATATAATCACCACGTATAATACCTCGTGAATTAACGAGTTCTCCGTTTTTCATCTTCTTTTTTTCTCTCGTCATAATCCCACGTCGATTATACGAGGTACAACCACTTGCATATAATTACGATCAACAATTTTCGAAAACTCCAACTTTAATTGCGCTAATAATGATAATAATTATAACGGGTAACCCGATATTCCTAATTCTTTGAATAATAATTAGTTGCGGATAATTAAAACGTGACAGTATAACCGACGCCGCATATACATATACTTATACATTATAAAGCGCCTGCCTGCACCGGTGCAATCTACCGCACATAATATTATATGATATATAACCAGTTTAATTAAAACTAAGTTCCCACTGATGTTACCTGTTAAAGTTTCGTTGTTCTTTTCCTTCCTCTTTTGTTTTTCAATTTCATTATATCAACTAGATTATTTTTATTTCATGTTTTTGGTTACCTTTTTTTTTTTTTATTTCATTTTCTAAATCTTCGTATAATACGTGAAGTAGCAATTTTTCTGTACACGGCAAAGAGTTTAGATATTCGTTAGATAGCGTTTGCGTATAGTTTCGTTTCGTTTCTACCTACGAATGTCGAAAGTTGGATTAACAATTGGAAAAAGCTTTCCGCTCGGCAATTGTTACAGTTAAAGCTTTCTTCTCGCAATTCGTGTGTGTATAGCGGAAATCAGGTCTTGTTCCAAGTAAGCTTACCTCTTTTATTTTAATGCTTAGCAACATTTGTAAGCTGAAAACGTTGAAGGTTTTACCTTCTTCCCATCTAGGTATGGAGGTACAGAACAAACCTCTCCTCCCCCCGCCCTTCCTCCCTTGTCCTACAAACTCCTCACCATTTACCGCTAGAAAAGCACCGCATTAAAACCAACCCACGGAAAAACGATTAAAGTAACACGCCCGGGTGTCTATGATATCATATAACAGCTGGAGATGTTCTCAGAACTACGAATAACATCAGCCCGACTAGAATCTTCTGTTTTTTTTTTCCCTTTGCCCAAAGATTGGAATTTTTAAGAACGTCTTATTAGATGCTTTTTTTTGTTTTTGTTTTTCTTAACTTTTATAAGAATCCTCGGTTTCGTTGATCATAATTATATTTGGCGTTGAAGTGCTCGGACCATTTGTGTTCCCGAGGCACTTTTCTTTAAATATTCAAATTTCTTTCTTTTTTTTTTCTCTTTCTCTTTTTCTTTGTAATTGGGGAAAGCGAGGAGGAATAATTAGAGCCTGTGGTTCCTTGTTTCATGGGTTGGTATACAGGTTATATAATACGCGGGGGAAGTTATACTCTACTTATACTCCCTTTCATAAATAAGGGTGGGTAATGTATTCGTAATTACCGCGTGTATATACTATATATGTATATATATACGAAATAAGATTATAATATTTATCATAACGACGACATAAAATATACGTTAACCAAAATCTTTATAATTTTTTTTTACTAAATTTATTTATTGTTATATCTCCGAACGTGTTAGTAATTTGAAATTTTATAATTATCTCTTAATTGTGAACACGAATTTATTGACTGTGAAATAAAATGAATCAAGCCGACCGTGAGGTACCGTAATATCTGGATCCCTGAGAAGAAAAAAAAAACGAAAGAAAGAAAAGAAAGTAGCTCAAGCTATTTGACGTTGTAAAATTCAGAATATCTGTACGTATAACGATTGCCATTTGTCCGAAGCGCTGGTCACATGTATGAGGCGTTTTAAAATCAGCTAGAGGGTTTAAACGCAAGAGTGTAACGTGCCGAGTAGTATTGTGCTACCGCGCATCTATCTAGTTGTCTGGGCGGTGGTCAGATGCGAGAAATTTCCGGAAGAGGAGAGAATTTCCTGGGTCGCATCCCCTTTGTTCAACGTTATCGTACCGAGCTTATATAGCACAGTTGGGATGGTTCAGAGGAACAGGGAGAGTCGAGTGTTGGGTACCTGTTCCCAAACTTCTCCGATATATCGCAGTCAACCTTCTACGTGAAACGCTCAATCCCAGTTGGAAGCGACGCTGACGAATTTCAGTTTGTTGCCATACTGCTACTGCCGTACTATACCGCTACCACTGAGCCACGCTAACCAACACAATTCTGTTTCCTGTTTCATGTGTTTCATGTTTCATGTTCCACGTACCGCGATTCTCTAGCCCCGGGCTTTATTGCGTATCTACCTATACTTTTACCCCATACTATACACTGTATGAGTCAATATCGTACTCATCGTTTCTACGGTATCATTATACGTGTACCACTGTCACTAGGGTGGAAACAAAATTTCGGACTTTTGATCTTTGATTTCAAGTTTCGTCAGTTTCAATTTCCTCATTATAAAAACTGCCGATTTCGACTTCGATCGAATTGTGCAACAAGGTATCATTTCATACTCCTGATAAAAAGGAAATTCAATCAAATCGAGTACAGTTCTATTTGAAAATAATAGCGTACAAAACGGAATGTTTTTTGTTTTAATTTCTTGACCAAGTATCGATTTTTGGCATAGATTTGAGTCTCGTTCGCGACAAATCTCATACTTCATTTGCGATATTTGTTTTTTTGCTTCTTTCTTATTTCAATCTGAACAGAATTCACGTTAACGTGGCCCGACAACGTCAATCTTCTTTCCTCCCCCCAATAATTCATTCATGTATCTCTAGAGTTTCTGGATCTGAATTGAAAAGTAGCGAGACGGGCTTCTTCTTACATCAATTTTTCCCTGTGTTTACTCACCTTCGAATAAGCTTGCGTTACTTTCATATTCCCCGTGTATCTCTACCCACGGCCGTTATATCCGACGTATCAGAAATCAAATATAGATCGATTATCTCCACTCATGTACCAACGTACTATCCGTATCTCGTATGTACCATATATGAAGTTTCTACGTAACGTATATAGCCACGTAGTCGCGACGCACAATATAGTGTTTGCAAAATGTAGTAAAAACTGCTACATTCAATCGTAGTACTTTCAGTGATTTTATTACCTACCACTGCACAGGACATTGCTACCATAACATCTGCGAAGAACGAGGCAAACGACGAGTGTCTGGAAGTAACGCGTTGTCTGGGGTGATATAACCAACGATGATCGTATTCTGCGGCAAACCGGGTGCAGTTGTAACCGACTATAATGTCGTTGAATTAGTTGGATTCTCTTTTGTGGGAATATTCTCCTCTCTCTTTCCATGTCCGCCGAGTTCATGAACGAATGTCTAATAGAATTGTCATTGCCGTAGCAATTGCACAATTACGGAGAGACTGACTGGAAAGACTAATTATTCTACTCGATAATTTTTAATGGTGTACCGCCGCGAAACGTCGAGGTTCAAATTTCTCCATCTGTACATAATACGGCGACATCCGGAACGGAGATCACTGAATTAATTAGATCTTCATTTGATTAAACGTAGATTAGATTCTCGTTACAGTTCCGCTAACCTGTGTACCTGAATTTCATGAACATTGTCATTGGATTTGAACTGTCGCTCGCCCCGGACTAATCGTCATTCGTATCGTATCTCCAGCTGCATCGGATCACGGAATCTGTCAACCATCTGCTATCTGGTTAGATGTAACGTCTTACGCTAATTGTGTTGCGTCTCGATATTAGTCGTGGTTTCATATTGGAGTTTTTAGTTAGGACACGAGGTAAGATGTGTCAGAAATATTATATATTCTATCCGACAGGGTGAGAGGTTAATACCTTCTTTACATTATTTTCCTTCCAGTATATTCTTTTCTTCATCGTTTCGAATATCTGAACCTGCAGAACATTATTCAAATAAGCTACGCTTCGTCGCTTTTCAAACGATGTTATAATACGGGTCGTGTTATAACCACTGCAGGGATCCCGTTGTACGCGTTTGCGTCTGATTTACATTAATTAATAGACACTTTGGTGTAAGCTTGCAAGCAAGTGATTATTAAATCATCGTACCTACGTTGATCGATATGATCATATCGTTAACGTTGAGACCGGATCGGTTTACTCACCAAATATGCAACGAAATAGCTATAATTTTTATTATTCATACCGTTGCATTTTTCACCAGTTTATTTATACTCCAACGAGATATTCTATTTATCTAGGTTTTTATTTATATTTTTTTTGTTCTTTCTTCTCCCTCACCATTGATGAATTATTTTTCGAACTGCAGTATTCCGAGTATTACGAAAATGGCGTAAATTACCCCGCTACAGGTAGATAACCGGGCAGATTCCAAGAATCGGCATTCATGCGGGCTGGTTCAAAGCTAATTTTTTACCATCGGCATTTTTCAATACATTAATAAATCCGGCTTTAGAGGGGCGAAGGCTATTTTAAAACCCCCGCAGATAAAAACAAAAATATAAGTCGGACTTATTGACCATTCGCTATTTCGCCACTCCATGAATGGCCATATCTTCATGCATATTTCGAGTTTCGAGAATTTCCTCTAATAAAAAAAATACACGTGAAAAGAGCCGGTGAAAGGAATGATAATTTTTCAAAAAGCACGGTATCGTTCTCGAGGTTTCTTTTTTTTAAATAATAATATACCGTATCTTGGAAGCCGTGAGCTTGCAGGATGAACGTGCGGAGTGCGAGAACGAGCAAAATTTTCTGACCCTTATACCGTATGTATTTTTTAATTTTTTTTTTTTCTAGTTTGGCACACGCGGGAACGAACGGGCACCACCCCGCGTCGACCTTTAGCGGGTCAAAACTGCGTAGCGATGAGATGCAAATTGGTTTAATTTATACAAAAGCCCTAAGCTATTGTTTGGTTAGGTAACCGCCGTTCAGATTCGGGTGATTTTGGACAACCGTGTGGGTCCCGGACGTGTTCCATGTGCTATCCTCGAGCTTTAACTCAACCTATACACCAAAGTTTCCTTCGTGTGCCGCCTCCTCATCCCTCTCTCTTCACGTTGTAGCGAAGACCTCACATATTATATTCAACGAAGGTAGCGAGGTAATATCCGTTATTCGTATTCGGAATTCTAAGAGGTTGTTCGCCAGGGTTTCGACGAGTTTCTACGAATCGCGGGAGAGGGAGGGCAGTCATTGGAAGGCTACTTGATTTCGACCGAGATCAAAATATTTTTCCAAAATTTCTAGGCGTCTTCATATTCCAATCCGTTGCTTTTCCTTTATTTTCCTACTGGACTTTTTTTTTTTTGGTTTCGTTTCATTTCGGGTATTTTCGAAGGTGTCGCAGAAAAACGAGAACCTCCGAGGCTTTGACTTATTCCGGAAAACAAGAGTAGTAAGATGTAGAAGAAAATGGAAGTCGCACATGTACCTTGCTTATACCCGGTAAGAGGATCAAGATGACGTGAAGTAGCTGAGATACCGGAAGGGCGGGAGCGGGGCGGAAAAAAGGGTCAGCTCACTCTGTAGAAGAAGTTCGTGCTTTCAGAATTTCACTCCAATACTGTAACAAGAAACGCACGGAAAACCCTCGACGCAAAAGGCGGAAGGCGAAAGGGAAAACCTCCCCAAATTGACGCGGGTTGAATTTTCTTACCCCCTTACCAGAATTGATAACGTCGCGCAACGTAAATAGCAAACGGACGCGGACGTGGCGCGTCGTTTTCTCCCACACTCCGCACTCTCTTCGTCCTCATCTCCAACAGGAAAAGGAAATTCAACTCTGACCGCTACCCCCTCTTCCATCCCGATGCCACATCCAGCGGAGCTCGTTAGTAACCTTTGGTTTTGCCCTTGCTGCGGTTCGTCTTCATCATCCTTCTTCTTCTTCTCCAGCAGGGGCTGCCAGTACCCGGCCTTCTGGTTCTCCGTGCTTCTCTTTCCGTCTTCCTCTTTACTCTTTTCTCTTTCTCTCTCCAATCAAGACGGATGGCGTGGCCTCTCGTTAAACCGCTAAACAGTTCGGGATTCGAAAGCGAACGGTTCTACGTATTACGGACGGATGGTTCGACCTCGGAAGTCCCTCGCATAGATCGTACGTTCGAGGCGAGGGGGTTCGGAGTTTACGGAAACCTTCGATTTACTGCTCTGTTCATAGAAATTTACTTGATCGGTTTACAATTAGATTCAAATTTACCACTCAAACGCCTTTCTACCATTTTCCTTGTTCATTTCGATTACTTCACCCAAATTGAACCTTTATCTTCAACAACTGGTTCCTTCAATTGGGTAACTGGTAAGAGCCTCAGAGTCACCGTGGTAACTGATTTTTGTCCCTATTTCACGTATCAGCTCATGGGATATTCGCTAGATTTCGCATATCTATTTCCAAATATTAACGTTCACGCGAATCAAATCACGAGACTATTATCGCACGTTGCCAAGCGACTGATACCTCCAGTTGTACGTCATATAGTCAAATAGTTACCGCTGTATATGGTGCCAACATCAAAGGGGAAAATGCTTTCAGAAGCTTCCAGTTTGCCAAAATTACACGAAATCCAGGATTACCAATAACTATATAGGTAGTACTAACACACGCAATATATTGCAACATATATTCGTACTGCAAAATACCCGATTTCGATATCGGTTTAATTAACGGTTACCTATACCTCTGTTTTCGTCGAACGAAGGTATATAGCGCAAATTTATGGATCTAGAATAAATTTAAACGTTAAATAATTTTTACGGATAATCTAACATAATGTGGTATATACAATTCTACTACATTACTTTTACAACGGGTACGCTGATCGATAATAAGCAGAGAACGGCGCACGGTAAGCTCACATAATTACGGATTGGTTCAATTAGCAATTTATGTAGATCGCACTCGTCTGTGTAGTTTACTCGGTCCAGTTCAGAGCCGTCGTTATTTCATATGGAATAAATTGGTCCCCACAGACGAGCAAATAATACGACGTATCACATAACGATTCGTCGAAGCTTAACCCTATATCAAAAATTACCCACAAATTATCGTTCGCTCATATAACGTTTACCCAGTCCATTTAGGCGGGAGCTTTTCAGTATTATGAAAAATTCATGTGCTTTTTTGTTAGGTATTTTTTGTATATTTTTTTGGTCATCCTTTGAAATTTTTCAACCACACGGAGTGAATTTGGTTCGGTTATTTTCGATGGTCTCATTCGGCGTCCTTTAATAAGCAAATATAGAATTTAATTAAATCCTTTTGGCACACACGCTGACGGGGTTTATGTTATTTGGGTATATGGTGGATGGCCGGTGAAAAGTATCCTTCATTGTCTCTCAAAAGGGTTTATGTGTACCCAAGTCCCGTAGGGTCATATTAATTTTATTCGTAAATTATTCCTTGTTTTAACGTTGAATTAATTTCGGTTTTATTAAATATCATATAAAAGCGCGGAACGTATTAATTTTCTAGTTATACCTATACGTATATTACTGTGTACTATATGGGTATATGCATACCCATAATTGTATACCGAAATATTCATGTATAAAAAATTCAACCGGGTAACCATCTCGTTTTTCAATAAATGACGACCTTTCATTCTCGCATGAGTCAATACGTGCGTGATAACATCATTTCAGAATCCAACGGCTATTTGATTAACGATAATTGGCTACTGTATGTATAGTTATACCTATAGTAGGTATATACATATGTATATAGAAAATGGAATACATTTTCTCTACATTATATCGTTTTATTTGATCGAAATAAACGAGGTTAATTATATTGTGAATCCCAACTCATCCCCCTTGCCGTAGGGGTTGTAGTTACTATATTTCATACCGTATATATAATATTAATATGTGTGTATAGGTATACGCGGATACTACATCTATATAAATATGATGAAGACAATTTATTATCTCCACAAATAAGTGTACAAAAATATTGAAAATCAATACCCACCTGTATCCGTTGGGATATAGGTAAAAATTAGTGATAACATTCACAAAACTATGAACGCGTGACATTTGAATATATATATATACCTATTTGTTACCATATCGTGGCGAAAATCTGCAAATATGTATTTTGGACCAACAGATAAAACAATTTTCCCGTTGTAATTATCGTGAAATTTATACACACGTAACGCGTATAGTTATTGATAACTACAGTCGCATTATCGTGTTTTATCGCAAATATGAATACATAAATATTGTCATAAATTGATCTCAACCACCGTTGTGATTTACGATTTACCTGTGCATGCACGATACAGAGCTACTCGCATGTCCCTCCGATTCTCAAACTGAGAGAAGCCCAATTTGTGCAGAGATTCAATTTTTTTTTTTCTCTACTAATTCTTTCGATGTCCTAAAATCGCGATATATATTACCTTGTTACGAAAGTTATAATATGAAGCAGTGAACGTATACTATAAGAAAATTGGGGTATTTTTCATTCTACTTTTTGGCCTTATATCGCCGGTGCAGATGGATCAATATTCTTTTCTCATCATCATCATCCTTGCAGCAGCGGCACAGGTAATAATAAGCGAACCAAGAAACGACCTCTCTCAAGGGTAGGTAGGCGAAGAGGGAGGGAGGGAGGGAGGAACGAAAGTGCTTCTTCTCATCCTGAGATGGGGTAATTAAAAAGTTGAACGGTGTCATCAACGAAGAGATCCTAATTTTCTTTTTAACGATATATACTTATCGCTGGCATCGCTGCAGCACCAGCACCGGTACCTATAGCAACACGCGATGAGGTATAGAGTCGTGGTTATAAGTCCTGCGAATAAGGATCAAATGTCTTTGTCTGTATATATAAGTTAAAGGAGCTGAGTACCTGCAAAGAATGAGGCGGAGATTTTTAGTAAAAGATATATAATATTGCATGTATAAAATTCTTATACTTTAACGATCACGATGCGAAATTACGGTGTATAAAAAAGTATATAGGTATATCACCGCGCTAAGATACCTGTCCGAAAATATTACTGAGAAAACAAAAGGGGGAATACTATAAGGATCATTTGAGAAGAATGAACGATGAACAAACAAAAGATAAAACAAAAAGTCAAAAATAAACGACAACCAACTCAACGCCCGATAGCAGCAATTGGTGTTATCATTATTGCAATGAAACAGGAGTATTATATACCATAATTAAAAGTCGCTATTAACCAGCGAACCAACGAAGGAACTCCGCGAGACTGTAAGTTGAAATTTATTCTCGTCTCATTTTCATATCTATTATGTACATGTGTATAGCTATATACCTATATACAGAAATTAATTATACACCAACTTGCACGGAGTGGAATCAGAATTGGTGAATTAAAAAATTCTCAAACTCTCAAAGTTAATGCAAATCGCACGGCGCAACAAAAGTTTACCTGTGTAAATATATATATATATAAATATCTACGTGTACATAATGTACCTACTTTAAAAAAGGACTGCCGTCATAAATGTAATTGTTCAATTTTTTTTTTTTTTTTTTCCAATGTATAATAATATAGTAATTGCGCTTTCTTCTTGATCAATGAACTTGTTTCTGTGACTTTGGTATTATATGAAGAATTACATAAGCGGGACGATGACTTGATATACAACGCGGTTGAAATAGAAGTTGTTAAAATATTGAAACGAATAAGGAACAACCGTCTAGAAAACTAGGCGATATTAATACCGACTTAGTTTCAGACGTTGAAAAGTAATTAACAAATTGTTCTTCAAGTTTTATACATTTCTAAGAGGGTGGGCAGGCAGCGCCATTAGAAGCTCGCGGTGGTTATATACTGAAACTTTCACGAGGAGATCTTTATTCCCGAGAAATGGGCAGCCTAACGTATGTATGTACATTGTATATAGTAACTACCTTACTATATGTTTCGAAACGAATTTCACGGTATCTGGTTGCCTACCGACCCCTATGGGGGTAGGTGCGGAAAAAGATAAAGGTAGTTATACCTTTCAAGAAAAGTAGAGTCTTTGTTCTTTTGAGGAAAAACAAAAAAACGAAACAAAAAAAAATATATAATAAAATAAATGAAAGAACAAAGTGCCCAGAAAAGGATCAAAGAACCTAAAATTTGAAATCTCATGTAGAGATCTCGTAACTGGAGAGAGAAAATTTTCCCCATTGAAAATCATGTCAGTAATTTTCAAACTTCTCTCTCTCTCTCTCTTTCTCTCTCCCATCCCCATTTCAAAGCTCACCCCTTAGGGATTTTTGGCAATTAAACACTTTTCTCGTAAGCTTTTCTGCGTACTACCTTACAGGGAGAGTCTGCAGTATAGAAAATAATGAAAAAAGAAAAAGGCGGAAGATCGACGAAGGGGTGGAAAAGGGAAAAAAAAATTATACAAACAGGTAAAAACAGACGAGGAGACGTTTGAGTATTTGAAATAAGGCTCACTTTAGTGTACTCAAATTGTCGAACCCCCTTCGTTTGTTTTTTTCCTTGTTTTTGTTTCTTTATTCTCTTCTGGTCCTGATGATACAACTGCGCTTCGACGGTGAACCCCATACTGCATCATCCGTTTATCTCTTCTGCGGATGTAAATAAATCTCCTCCTTCGCCACGAAGCAAGGAAAAGTGCCTCTTCGTTTTTCTTTTTTCACCCGTTTGCCTCTTACACACTTCCCCACTTGACTTTTCACTTCCCATTTTCTACTTTCAACTCTCGTGTTCTTCCTAAAAATTATCCTACGCCTACGCTTCTTTTTTGTAGTAATCCTGATTGTCAATTTTCATTCCATATATTCTATATATTATATGGTGTGTATCGCACATTATATACCCGGGACACGTATGTACATACTATATAAGTTATCACATAACTCGAATTTATATGACATGCCTACTATTGTATACGTATATCATTTATATGTACACTTGGCGAGATCATAACTGAAGTAGTTAGACACTACGCGATGAGCTGTAGGTTGGCGTAAAATATCCCTAGTCTAGGCAGCAAACGGGGGTTTGACTTTTCGCAAATATCTCGAGAACTGATTGAGATTTACGAAATTTTAAAAAAGATTCGAAAAGAGGAGGAAATGTCCTCAAAAAAGTCTCGACTCCCGGAACTAGACGACCATTATTTATAATCTTTCTAGAAACGTGAATACGGCCGAAAACAGCTAGTCTGGCGCGTGGGCCGTTTCATTGCACGACGCGCGCAAGCCAGACTAGCTGTTTTCGGCCGTATTTTCACGCTTCTAGAAAGATTATAAATAATGGTCGTCTAGTTCCGGGAGTCGAGACTTTTCTGAGGAAATTTCCTCCTCTTTTCGAATCTTTTTTAAAATTTCGAAAATCTCAATCAGTTCTCGAGATATTTGCGAAAACTCAAGCCCCCGTTTGTTGCCTAAACTAGGGATATTTTACGCCAACCTACAGCTCATCGCGTAGTGTCTAACTACTTCAGTTATGATCTCGCCAAGTGTACATACGTATTTGAATAGATGTGTATCGCGTATCTACATTTCGCGTTGAAATTATAATGATTTCCTGCAGGAAGTTGAAGCTGTGCTTTCCATTTGGCATAATATACCCTGTGAAATTTGCGAGCTTGATATACCTACGCCGCGCGGAAGCGCATCAGCGATAAACAGTCGAATGATAAAAGAGCGGAAGTTGGGTGAATGAAGGAAAAAAGAAAAAAGTAACGAATAGGAGAAAGAAGCGCAACAAAAACTATAGGAGAACGAACAAAAAAGGAAAAAAAAACAAAACATTAAAACAAAAATGAAGGTATCTTACGAACTCGAGTGGAACGGGAGTCGATCAGCTGCTGCCAGAGTAGATTTTCTCGGGGATTCATTCCGTGTAACGTTATCTGGGGTTACTATAGACGCGCGCGCGCGGGTATAACGTCGGGTAATTTCTTAGATATAAAGAAATGATGAATCGGATTTAATCTCGCTAGCAGCGCTGTTGCAGTGATCGAGTTTTTTACTATACAGGTATATATTATACAGTTTTCTTCTCCTTTTGTTTTCTCCAACGATCGGTGTTGAATCAAAGGAAAATTTCGATACCCATCATCAGAACCCTTTTCCACAAAACAGGAAGGAAGAAGAGAAAAGGGAAGAATACCCTGCAGGGCGTCTTCCGCAACCTTTGTATATGTATACATATGTATTGTATATATATATATATGGACGTTTTATTCGCGTTCATTGAATGGCGAACGTGACTAGCTAGTCGCCATTTTGGAATGCGGAACGGTGAATCAAGAACCGGCTTACGGCGTCGTTATTCCCGACGTGACTCCCTCGACAATCTTCCCTCAGCTTTCCTCTTTCCTTTTACCTCTTTCTTTTTTCCAAAAGATCCACAAGGCATCCAGTAGAGACTCCTTAAGACCTCGAAGAGATCCGATAAGAGATAATTCGCATCCTCTATATATATAGTATTCGAAAGATACGAAAAAAAAAATAAAAAAATAAAACTAGACACGTTCAGTGTCCGCCATTTTGGTCTAGTATTCTGCGTCGCGATTGAATTGCACAGGTTTCCGACGGCGCGTGCCGCAGTGCTGGCTATATAATTACATTAAGTATAAGCTACCCTGGCAGTGTAAAAATAGAACAAAAAATAAAAAAGAAAGAAAAAAAATCACCCTAAAATACTTCAAATATACGACTTAATATCTGGACGAGTAATTTTCGGTAGTGGTCGTAATTTCGGAACGTGTACGACGACGGACCTTTGGTACTTCTGACCGGGTCACGCGGAGGTTGTAAAGTCGGACCCTATACGCGCATCTTTGCCACCGAACTGGACCGGATGCAATAACAATTTTCCTCGGTGATTTCATCTGAAGGGCTGAATATAAAAAAAAAAAAAAAAAAAAAAGAAAAAAAAATCTGAAGGGGAGTAGAAGGGAGTCGAAATTGAAAGAAGGTTCAACCGCTAATAGCGAGACCCGTTTGACGCGCTACAAATTTGCTGACAAAATTTCACCCCCCGCGTGGTTTTGATCGTTGATTTCTATGTATGAAATTTTATCGAGATCGACGGTCGTCAGGTCAAATATTGTGCCGGAGGGTGAACCCTGGAGACAAGATAGCGCGTAGAGGGTGAGATTGAGCTGTAGGCCGACAGCAATTAGCGAAAAAGAAAATAAAAAAATTAAAAAAAAAACTTCTATAGCGATCAATTTGGGTACCTATAGGGCTGAACAGGATGGCATGAAACGATCAAGGGCCGTTTCTTACCTTCGCGTGAAGGCCGGAAGAGGCAACTGGCCGTGACTACTAGCACCCTACTTAACCGAAGTTTGATAATTAAGAGGCAAGACGCACTTAAGAGCGAAGTTCGTCGAGGTATACACGTAACTCTACTTCGGAAGCTCTGGTGCGATTCCAACCTACCCACGCCTCTATACCTATTTCTTGCGGCAACAACTTCCGCTTGCCACTGTCGCTGCCCTTCGGTTGACCCTATATAATCTTGCCCCAATTCTCTCTCCGTCTCTACCTCTAGACCCTTTTCCACTTGACTCTACCAGTTGACAATGCGATATTATTTTACAATTCAAGCGGTTCGTCTGTACCGTACACTCGAGTCGCTGCGCGGGAACTCTGAAGACATTTGAGAAAAAAAAGCTGGAACAAAAATATGACGTTGATGTTTTAGCGGTGGAATAAATGCCACAGTTTCTCTGACGTCTGACGTCTGACGTCTGAGTTTATTTTTGAAATGCACTTTTTTCTATGTGTTCGTTGAGCTTTGGTGCAGTGGACGTGTTGTACGTCAGAACATAGCTTCCGCAAAGTTCGATCTGGTAACAACAGCAGCGGTATAAGGTAACTAGAAAGCTTCTGAATTTAACGGTGCTGGTGATGCAAGTATGAGTTTGAAAGTTCGAACTTTGTGGGTTTGGGGGGAGCGAGGGGGGATTTTAGTATGGCTTCGTTGCCCACTTGTACGTTTAAATTAAACTTTGTACTAGGTATAAGTTGCAGCACTTGCAACTCTCGCGCGATATGGTTGCTCGGCCATGGAGTTTCAGTAGCTGCTAGCAGGCAAAAGAACAGGTGCAGGTTACGACACAATATGCAACCAACAATGTCACTGAGAAACACCGGAAACTCCTTGTCCAAGAATTAAAGCAGATTGGCACTTGAAAAATAAACGTGAGCTTGAATTTTCAACGTGTTTTACGTATAGGTAACAAAAAATACGCAACCTATGATCATCTTTGTGTCGTGGAATTTTTAGATGATGATGAAGGGATAATTTGATTACCTTTTTTTCTTATCGCTTCTCGATCTACGGGATTCCAAACTTATTGGTATACCTAGGCGGAGAGGTCGTTTATCTTGAAGTTGTGAAAAGCCAATTAATTGATATCTGAGCCTCCTGTACAGGAGATTAGAAGCACAAACTTGTATGTATGAGTTTACCCTGTCTACCAATGTCGAGATTGGCTGAGGGTCTTCGAGTGTGTTGCGAGCGATAATTTGGCTTCTTTTTGTCGGCTCCTGCTGGTGCTGCTACATCCCTATCTCATACTCCTCTTCACTTCACCCTCAACTTTCATTCCCTTCACCCTCGAAGCTTCTTCCTCGAAGTTGGCTCTTCTACTCGCCTGGCACTCCCCTCAACTTCTCATCTTATTTTCCTCCTTTTTTTTCTTCTTCTTCTTCTTCAACCTTTCCCACAGACTTTCCCACGGGCCCAAGGGAATTCTAAAGGATTTCTCGGCAAATTAAATTGTTGCCCGATGATACTGTTACTGGCAAATTTCCGACTAGTGGGCGCAAAACCCCCAACGGTGACGTCCACAACCCCGGCGTCGCGACGTCGAATCCCACCCCTAACCCTCGGGATACCAATGGTATTATTTCACTCTAAAAGTCCTTCGGTCACCGAGGCGCTCTTTTCGATTATTTTTATTAGCGTCCGCAGACATATGGATTTTAATTCGCGAACAATTCTCATAATGTACAAACAGTAAAAACCATCAACTTTCACGATCACCGTATTTTACTTTTCTCTTTTCGAGAAAGCAATTTATTTATTTATCTTGATGTGTCCTCTTCCATATATCATTTCTGTATTAATTCTTTTTTTTTTTTTTCTTTTTTCTTTTACTTTTATTCTATCTTTTACCGTTCTCCGTTTTTCGTCCCGCACGTTTCTGAAGCTTGCTGTTTTTTATCGAGTGATTATCGCGCCCTCGTAAGTATAAACGGGGGGGGGGGGGGGGGGGAAAGAAGAGAGAGAAAAAAAAAAAACCAACGACAAAACATGGTACCTACTGTACTACGCGTCCGAGTTCCTACAGGTACATAAAGCCCATTGTTAACAACCCAGTTTACTATGTTCGTAAAAAATGAGCACAGTGTAACTTTGCCCCCCCTTCATTTCTACAGTGTTAGGAAAATATATAGAACCTGTATAGGTGGGAAGGTATATTGCCAATGAAAACTTTTGCTCGGTTGTTCACGCATTTACGACTGGGTTCAATAGTCGGATGCAATTAGTGGCGCGTTAATTGTGCTTCTACCCCCGCAATTAACGAATGTTATGTCTACGCGAAATTTCAACTAAAAATAAAAATAAACTGCAAATTAACAGAAATAATAACTACCCCGAACATCGGGAGTTCGTTATATTCAACATTTTAGGATCGAACTTTCACGTATGTCTATAAATACACACAGATGTATATTCTCAGGTGATTCAGTCCGAGCTGATCGAGTATCTGATTGGTTTTTAACTGAAGTAATATCAGACCCGTGCCCTCCGGTTGAATGAATTGGAGGAAATAAGAAACGATGAAAAAAACAAACGACTAAACAAACGGATAAAAAATTTCAACCATATGTTCCAGGTGGTACACGGCGTTCATATTGATCCGGTACACGAGGTGAAGAAGCGCAGCATTAGTCAGCCACTCAGAATCTTACTTTGGTACGACGACAGCGTCTATCGGTGAGTAGAGAAAAATCAATCCTCTACAGATCATTAATTACTCGCACCACTACCCCGTGGGAATTATTGATGAACGGAGTAGGGATTACCCGTCTAAGTATATAGCTATTGGTATACACATACACACATACATATACTACATTACTTACTCACTCACCCACTCACTCACTTACTTACTTACTTACTTCGCTCTACGAACCGTGAAACACCTCGTTATCCACAAATCTAGGCAACAATTTACACGCCGTCGATATTTCTTTTTAGTTTTTTTTTTTTTTTTTCTCATCATTCCTCCCCATTTTATTATCCCCATTTAATCAGCATGAAATATTATTGGTAAATATGTTCAGGCAATTTAAATATCCGCTCATTCGCATTCGAATGCTCTATACCCTCCTGCAGTACACGAAGCCGCGTTATCGTAATAATAACAATAATATTAATAATAATAATCATTATTATTAATATTATTGTTGTTGTTGTTGTTGTTGTTGGCGATGGGAGTGGAGAGTAGGGTATAATAATGGTAGAATATGTGGAGTTTATATCCTAATACAAATAATACGAGATGTTGGGTTGAACCACGCGAAACAATTTTGCTATAATATTATAGTTTTGCTCGTATAATAATAGTTGGCAATGAAGAACCCGCGGAGTTTACTTCTCCCCCTAAAGTTATGGGACCCCCTAAAAACTCATCTTAGTTTCCAGCAGTAGTATAGCTAAAGCTATTATACATATCCATCCTTACCACTAATGTACTTTTATGTATATATGGCAGAGAGTTCATGCATTACTCTGTACTGTTTTACAAACTTCCAGCGAGAGGCTGCACATTATTTGTTCGATTAAATATCCATTTAGAGGGTGTCTGATTAAATATACATTTGAATTGAAGATTGAGAATTTTTTTCTTCGGGTCGTTATGAATTCCTGGTCACAGTTCAATGACCTCACTCGCCCAATTTATTTACCGGTAGATCGTGCTGCTGTTTTTCATTTTTTTTTTTTTATAGAACGACACGAGGATATTCCGCCCGTAAATAGGGTTCGAATAAGTCTTACGTTAAATTTTCGACGTTACTTAGCTGATTAGAATTTTTCCAGTTTTTCTCTCTTATACTCATTTGTTATTCTCGTACAATTCTATGAAAAGTGGAAATTAAAGTTGAGGCTCTCAGAGCAGCTGATTGAAATTAGTCAAAATCCTCGAGGTGTATACGTGTTAAGAGAAAATGGGGGGGGGAGGTGGTTTTTCATGTTGGTGTGTATATATATATATATAGACTTTGACGAAAAGTTTGAAAGCCTGGTTTTCGCGGACGGGGAAAGGGAGGAAAGCTAGTTATATAAACACTTGAAAAGTTTTAACTAAATTTAACTTCGAAAGTCAAACTCGTTATGTCTAGTCTGAGATTCCAGACCCCCGTGTACCTGTGAGTGAGTGAGAAGAAGAGTAAATCAGCGAGAACAAGTGAGAGAAAAAGGCAGAGAGAGTGATGGAGATAGTGAGTGACGTAAAGTATTGTTATAACTTACTCAATGCCCATAATATCAACACGCTTCGTGAGCAAAACCTTTTGTGTCTAAAAGGAGAGAAATAAAAAAAAAAAAACAAAAAAAAATGAACAACAACGATTCTCATCCCCCAAATTCGAGGTAAGTCAGATAAGATAACGAAGGCAATTCCGTACTCATATAGGCAGAAGACTAGAAGTATATAAGGTAAACAAAAATAAGAAAAAAAAGGTAAGAATGAACGGAAGAAAATTCAACGGATTATCCGAACGACACGCGTGGGACGCACCCTTCTAAGATTATTACCTACCCTCTATCGGAAAACCCTCTCTTACTCATTTGTTTCTAACCGCGAAACGAAACTTACTTAACCTAACTTACAGGTATATATGTGAGGGTAAGGTAGGAATCTACACAACAATTTCCCTTCCCTCACAACTCACGAGATGTGTCAAGTGCGAGCTTTTTTGCGGTATGACTTGCTTAATATTAAACTCGCCGCGTTCTATATTTCATATCGGACTGAAATTTTCTCGAATTTTTTTTCATTCCTCATCCAGTCTACTAGCTGTTAGGTTATTTGAAGAAAACGCAGAGCTTTTCCGCATGTAAAATATACAGTCATGCATAATACGTATAGATAAGGTAAAGTTTTCGCATTTCCTTGACGCCAAGGGGATCGTTTAACGACTTCTACGTGCAGAGAAAAAGAGGCAGAAATTTCTCAACGTCGGTTTTTTTTGTCCCCTTCTTTTTTCTTTTTGTTTTGATATAACTACAACTACGAGGTGTTGTATGTCGTCGATGAAAAATTTACATCACATTATATGCTTCGCGGTTCCGGTATGTTCTTTGTTGCATAACGCGATAACTGCAGTATAAATACACGATCTGCATGCGTGATACGCAGGAGACTCACAGAAGGTATACTTGTTTTTTTTTGTCCTCTCCTTTTTCCTTTTTTGTTTTTTTGTTTTTTTTGTTTTTTTGTTCTCTTCATTGGCATAGTGAAGTGGCCACATTGATGCGGTTTGTATACTTTTTATCGATCTATACCTTACCTACCGAGGAATATAACCTTCTGGATTTCTCTTCGATTCTAGCTGCAGGTCAGGATCATCTGCCGTTGGAATAAAATTAGAGATGACGTAAGTCTTTGAGATTCTGTCTAGGTACACATGTATATTAGGTACGTGTCTCAAAGCAAGCCAACTGATATTACGTCATCCTCATTACGTGATTCCACACTAGATTCTAAAGTTCATGTAAATATCAAATATGATTGAATCAACACACCGCGTTTGTTGAGACTTCGTTAAAAAAAATATAAAAAAAAAAGATACAATCAAGTTAAATGGATTTGAACATGTTTATCCAGAGTTAGATATCCACCGGATTCTTATTATGCTTGTTTATGAATAATTTATTTCATCGAATTGAATTATTTGTACGTATCGAATATCATTACATCAATGTTGAAGTGCAGGTGGAGCGGAAATGTTTTTCATTTTTTCGATTCTTTGGCGTTCTATTTCGTGAATGTATACCATATTTCATTTGTAAATTCAAAACTGAAGAAAGGGGTTCCAGCTATGGGGGCCAGGTATGCATCCTTCATTTTCTTCCCGACAACTTTCCTCCTGAAATCTATGGATTTAATATTCGCAAAACCGGAGGCATCCCGCGCCCGCCGCGATTCTCGATCGCATAAAATATAAGCGAATGCCGATTCCAATCCCCGAATTCAATAAGCATAAGTTACCAGAATGACCTCCTGCCTTGGCGGCTTTCCAAACTTTCAAATTCACCATCCAGCCCCCCTGCACTTTCACCTACGCGGACTTCGGAGCTTTAGGCTCATATATGGCCGCGGTACCTCAAACTCTCGACCGTTCCAAATCGACGACGCGGAGCCAAACGTTAGACGGCCGTCAATTTTTTCTTTTTTTAATTTAATTTAATTCATTTATTGGTTTTTTGTTACGTAATCGAGTTGACAATCAAGTAAATAATAAATTAAATGAAATCCGATACGACCGTTGATCCGTTAATAAAATTCTTGGCACTTGCATCCGATTTATTATCATCATTATTGTTCGTGTTCGCGCGTGTATATGTGCGTACATAGTTTTGTTCGAAAATAAGGTATATTATATACCTATAGAAATAAAATGCATAAATAAATGCGGTCCGCTCGTTGAGCCGCGAACAATTATTTTCCGTTGTAAAGTTATAGCTGTCACCACCCGCACGGTGATTTACAAGGGATTGTAAATCAAACGGTGCTTCATATCGTCTCGTTGCCAGACGAAAGTATGTATATACGTTATGTACAGGTATATAATATATACGTATATGAAATATACATGTAGTACAAATGTGCTGCAGCGCTGGCTGGAATATTACAACAATAATTTGAGGAAAATTTTTTAGCGAGCGTAAACATTTTCCGGTTACGATTCCGCGCTATAAATATCATAAAGTTCTTCTGCACCGCGCATATTCAAACCCCGCGCGGCGTGGCGGGTTTAGAAAATTAGATCGTTATTGTACATAAATTATTTCTTACGTGGACTTTGTATACGTGTACGTTATAAATTTATGTGTACATTATACTACCGATGCTACCGATCATTGATCTGATTGGTTTACGCTCGTATATTACGGTAACACACGGCAGACACGGCATGACGTGTGACGTTGTTCCTCTTCAGGTAGTATACAATAATATTTCCCACGGGGCAATTTGTCCTGATTAAATATATCCCTTCCTCGCATGTATTTCCCTCGTTGGCGGACGAGCTTTTGTCCGAACAATACGACTACACGGAAGAATCGGTCGAACTTTTTCTTTTTTTACCATCCGCTTTTTTTTTTTTGCCTCTCATTTTATGTATTTTCAATACCTCTAGCTGTTTACAAGCTCGACACCCCCAAACGAATTGATCGACCGACAGAATCGTTGTGACGTTGACTGATCGAAAGATGGACGAGGTTACGAGATATTTCCGACAGGTTAAAGCTTCATGCGTGAAAGGAACAAAAATGAATTGTAAAATGAAATTAGAAAAAAAAAATAATCAATGGCCTTCGTTAACAGCAGTCAATGAAAAAAGTTGATGAAAAATTATGAGATACACGAATGCAAAAAACGGATGTGGTTATTTCGCGAGAAAATTAATATAAGTATAAAAAATGAGGTTTGTTCCGGTATAAGGTGTAATATTTTGTAAGACGGTGAGGTGAGATTTTTTACTTTTCATTTCCTTATATTTTTTACCTAACTGTGGGACAACTTGCTCAATCCTCAGGATTAATATGGCACCACTTCGGCTTTACTCTCCGTAAAATAAGTAGAGTAGACAAAATGAAATTCCGCAGCCCCCTTCGTGCGAGTCACTTTAGCGGAGTTGAGGAGGTCGAATTCCTCTTGGGAGACGACACCGCCGCGCACACTTGCGCTGCCGGAGAAGAGCGAAGACACGAGCGCCGGTAAACAGTCGAACATTTATTTCAAATATTTTGGAAAAAAGGAAGTGGTGGAACGAGGAGAAGAAATAGAAGTGGAAAGAAACAAAAAAAAAAAGAAAAAAAAAAACTGAAGAAAAGCGGAAAACAGAGCTTTCGAGTCTCGGCGAACATGAGTTATCGGAGTTTTCGAAAAAAGAACTGCGCCGTGTCGAACGATCGACAGAGACAGATGTAGCTTCATCATTTCCTCTTTTTAACTCTCATATATACCGCGGCGGATCTTAACTCAGCACGCCCACGCGACCTAAAAATTCTCAATTTTCACGCCCCCGACGGCCGCTTTTCCTTCCAATCGCTTTTTCTAACCTCACCTTACCTTACATTACTCCGCATCCCCCAACTCGACTTGAACTAATATTTTCGTCACGCAGAGTTAATCGAACGAAAATATTGGCCAAACGAACTTTACCCATCTCCAAATCCCTATATATCCTAAAAACGACGCGGTACCGTCGCGCGACGACTGATCTACCCCATCCTCCGATCCGATCGCTCTTTTTTTCCAACAATTTTTTCCACTTTCTTTTCCATCGTTTACCAAATTAACCGCCCCCAAAATGCTCGAGCGTTTCTTTTTTTTTTTTATTTCTTTTCTTAAATTTTTTTTTTTTTTTCTCTTCTCTTCTTTTCTTTTATCAACGCAAACTTCTTCACGCGAAAATAAAAATCCCATTCGAAAGAAAAGGTCGAATGAAACAAAGACGAATGTTATGTACAGCTCACGTGATTCTTTTTTTTTTTTTTTTTTTTTTCCTCTTCGTAAATATCATTTTGTATTTTTATCTTATTTTAGAAGAAATTTTTTTTTTCTGCAGAATCTTTTTAAATACTTGACAATGGAAAAATTTCATCGCCCGCATCCCGGTTTTGTATTAATTTTTCTTGTTTTTTTTATCTTTCGCTTCCGTTTCATTTCTCCGAATTACCCCCGCGCTGTTCGGTCAGCGGAAATAAACGGACGCAATTGTTTGTACAGTTGAGATAATGAAATGAGAAAAAAAAATGAAAGAACAAAAAAGAGAATGAAAAAAAAAAAAGACACGGTAGCGGGCTAGTAATAAGTCGTCGTCGTTGGCGCTGCAGGTGGACCGTAGGTCGCGGTTATTGGAAATTGGCTGCAACCGTGGTGACCACTTTCCTCGTTATCTGGACATCCTCTTACAATTAGCAGTTCGCCGCAGGCCACCGCGATTATCTGGCAATACGGTTGAACCTCGGTGCAGTGCAGTGCTAGTACCGGTACTTATACCTACTACTGCAGTTTGAGGGAGTGTACGACGTATAGTGTTTGTCCCAACCCCGCAGGAATCGAGGTCGAAGCATTAATTTCGCCGGTTTAATATAACGCCGCATATATGTATACACGTCTATATGTATACCTGACCAAAGCTGTACAAGTCAGCATCCCGCGGGCGCCAACTACTCGTCAGCTTGATTGTCGACGTTAACCGGATTCATCACCGAACGCATTTCATTCGAACAGATACCGTCCGTTTCATCTCTCCAGTTCTCCATTATTTTCTTCTTTTTTTTTTTATGTTTCTTCTTTTTTACATTCTCGCTTTCTCTCTCCCTCCTCTTCTACGGTTCAATTTCATTCATCAAACGCGATGATCGAGTGATCGAACTTCGGACAATAGAAGCGAGGGCGTTTCATTATCGAGTTGAAACTTGCTGCAGTTGTTACCCGTGAATCTGTCAAGAGGCCACCATGGCTGAGCAAGATTAAATCCGATTGCCTTCTGTTTTCAGCGCCACTGCTCTCCTCATGCCTTCCAATTCAATCTGATACCACTCCTGAAAAGCCACCGCGCTCGTGAGATCAAATAATTGTATTTCATCACTTTTTGCCCTTTATTTTAAAAAAAAAAAAAACAACTTTATTTGTATCTATTTTATTTTATTTCATCATTTAATAGGCGATTGAAAAACATAGACAAGTTTCCCTATACTGCTCGTCATAACCCTAAAAAAGGAGGAAAGAAAAGCTATATAGGTTGTTCGTTTTTAGGCGGACCAAAAAAAAGAGCCTTGAATTTTTTTTTCTCGTCCTACACCGTCGCGACGAAACCGCGCCCCGGCATCAGCGAATGCGGATTATAACGTTGAGACCTGAATATTTTGCTGATCGTTGACAGGTTAGCAATCTAGCGAAAAATGAATCCCATTAATACATGACGGCGTAGTAATCGATGTCATTAAGGAATTGCTCGTGACAGTTGAGGAGATCAGAGCCAGCAATTCAACGTGACGTTCGTTCGAACGTCGTCGAAATTGCGATATCAAATTGGACGAGAATGGCAGGCAACATGTTGAGGTATTAGTATTATAATAAATCGGAAATTGATAAAGATCAAAGTACGTATTATGTAAATTGTTAATAAAAGGAGTGGAAAAAAAAAAAGAAAAAAAATACTTCAAAAAGAGATTTGATCAGTTCCATCAGATGCGAAACTTGAATGAAATTTTTATCGAACCACCTAAAACCTCGGGCAGAATTCCGATCCTCTTTGGGTAGCTATATCCTACAAACCTGGCAAAATGACAAGATCTTATTCTCCCATTGCTGCAGCTGCAGCTGGCGCAGTAGGTATTGGTAGGTCTGTAAGAATTTTGAAATCAAGTATACGGAATGTACATACTTATTTGTACATACCTCAATTTTTTTCTTCCGGTTGATACGAGAAGCTGAAAAACAATCTTGACCCAATGAAGCTTCAGGTCACCTAAAAATGGTTCCATCTATGGATCGATTTCTTCAAAGTTCATCGTTCCAGTTGAAACTTTCCTCGTTCCGAATAAATTTTTCAGGAAAATGGGACTTGAACTTGATTTGTTTATAACCAGCGGTGAAACATTCTCCCATATTTTTCACTGCCGAGACAGAAACCGGCTCAACGATCCATAGAGCATGAGAACTATTGTAGACATAACCTCGCGACCCTCTTGGTTACGTTCCCATGCTATTCAACTTGACTTTTACCGTAGTTCTAATGCGGTGGCGTTACGCGTTCTAATCTCAACGCAACTTTCACCTGCAGATGCGCAAGTTAATTGCCACGTGGTGGAACTTTGTTGTAAGGTCTTCGCCTCGTAGTGTGAAACAATGCGGCTGATTCGTTGATTGAAAAATTATATAGTGAAGAATTTTATGCTCATATCCAATATTGGCTTTGACCATTATATTTGCAAGTTATCAATCGTATGAATACGTATATGATGCGCAATGTACCTCACATGCGATGATATTTACTCCCAGTTATGTATAGAAATTCTCATGCGTACCGAGGGAAATAAATTATTTCACCTGGCGTATCTAATCAGTAAACCGAAGGGTCATACACATACGTATATAGGTATGTATGTATTCGCCGGGTTCGTACAATTAATACACACATATATCTAGTTATGTACGAAATGCTGAATACATTCGGCGCTCGTATTATACGTTAAATATTTTCCAAATACGTCATCCATTGCTCGGTTAATTAACTTCCATACAACCAACTCGTGCGAACACGATATAATATATCGATCAATCGTCCGAACCTTTTGTAGGGCGCAAACTACCAGCTCCCTTTCAAACATATCACAATAATTCTTATCATCGTTGCCATTATTACCAATTATTATCATCGTCATTATTATTATCGTCATTACGTGAATCGCGATTCATCGAATTTGATTTATTAATTTTCATTTATTCCCACGAATTGACACTCGTTCATTATTTCTCCTTCAATAATTCGTGCACGCATACCTTCTTTACATTTATTTTTCTTAAGTCTAAGAATAAGAATTCCAGAGTTTTAACTCGAGAGCTGAGCCAATCTAACGACGAAAAATAAAGGCTCGAAGGAGGGGGGAGGTGATTTCGCATCGTTATTGTCAACGCGCTACAGATGAGAGTTTATAAAGAGACGTGCGGGGTAAATGGTGTACGCAAATTAAAAAAGTAAAATAAAGAAAGGAAAAAAGAAAATAATAAAAATAAAAAAGTAGTACCTGAAAAAAAGAGTAACAATATAACGTTAACGGGGCTCAACAAGCGCGCGGAGAGTGAGCAGGAAAAAGATAGAAAAGAAAAAGTACGCGCCTGGAGTAAATAACGAGATCGTCTGACGCACCCTGGACAATTAGTGAGAGGTGAGTGGAAATATGTCACAAGGGATCGCATGGGGTTGGTTGTGGAACTTCGAGAAGCGAGAGATGCGGAGTGGAAGGCGCTTGGGAAAAGTTGAAAATGTGATGAAAAAAAATCGGAGGTCGGAAAAAAACATTTTTCGAAATTGAAGTGTGCAAGTAGAAAAACAAAAAAATTAGTAATTTTTCAGTTTATACTTATTACCGATTCAACCGTTTGACGTGAAAAATGCAGTGCAGTGGGAAAACAGCCGGTGAAAAAGAAGGAGAAAAAAAAAAAGAAAAAAATAAAAGAAGAAATTGCCTGTGAAAAAAAGACGCGCCGCGCGCGGGTCGATTCGTCCGTTCAAGGATAAGCTCGCAACGGATCTGCAGTGGGAATGAAAAGTATGGTATAATAGCGGATCGTTAAACGCTATGGAGGTCCGGATCTTGCATCGGGTTCGATTGCCGTGACCGAATGCCATCATCGTGTTCAACCCGCGAGGGTATTTCTACCGCCGCGCTGCTGCTGCTATGTGCTACTCTTGTACCGTGTTTAGTTCGCATGTCGTTCAACGATTTGCTACTGCTGCTGCTGTTGCTGCTGCGTTGCTGCAGCTTTCAAATAGAGAAAACCCCACCGCTTGTGGGCTTGATGGATGGGGAAATTACGATGAACATCAGTAACAACTAGTGTTCCCTATTCCCTTGATGCAGCAGTTCATGCAGATGTATAGTGCATGCCTCAACGAATGAATGTTCCTCCGTCGTGTTACTCTATCCGTGTAATACAGATCTCGTGATCAGGATTGGGGGGAAAAAACACAGTCCTCGTGCGTCCGCGTATTAACCAAGTATACAAGAACATGCTCGAATTTCATTTTTTTTTCTTTCTTTCTTTCTTTCTTTTTTTTTTCGGCTCAGCGAAAATCGTGAACTTGATGAGGACAAAAAAAAATGATGGAATTGTTCTCGCGAAAAATCTGGCCCGTGACGATCACGTGGGATGGCTCGCGAAAGCTTTCTTTCTTTCTTTTTTTTCTTTTTTTTTTTTTTTGACGCTGTGTTGAATATTCGTATTTTTACAAACCTTGCCAATTTTTGTGACCCTTCAGATTGTAATATAGTCCGAATTCATTCTGCCTGAAGGTTATGTTTGTAATGCTTATTTGAAAGGTGTATGAAAAAAATACAAAAGTAAAAATCTTTGAAGTCCCGGAAATGGTATAATAAAAAGGAACGATTTTTCTTATACCATGCTCATAAAAGAAACGTTGAAAAACGGGAGCAAAAACTTTTCATTAAATAAAAATAATGATTACTTAAGGCAGTAGGAATCTCCTGCGAATCCACCGGCACTTGCCTTTCACCCTAATGAGAGGGAAATGAAAAAAGGTGGAAAAGAGAGGGCTAAGAATGCTTAATGTTTTAATGGTGGTTTAGCCGAGGAACCTCGTAAAAAGTGTGAAGGGAAGAATTTCCATCCCTGAAAATTCCCACTTTTATTTTCTCTCTCTCTCTTTCTCTCTTATTTATTTTTTTTATTGTTTTTCTTTCTTGCTTTTTTCTTTCTTTCTTTCCGTCTTTTTTTTACTCTCGTTTATATTCCAATCCGCAGACCAAACCGTGGAACTCTCTCTTAAAAAGACAATGAATGCTGCGCTATTCGTTGTCAGACATAATTCCGTAGAACGGAAGTTTCACCGCGAACAGCATCGACTATAAATATGGAGGTATAGTTGAATACTCAAACCTAGAATCGAAAGAAAAAAAAACTACATATATATTATATAGAAAGTAAACGTTAATTCGAGTTCTCGAAGTTTAAAATCCATGCAATTAGAGAAGGCACGAACGCCGAAGAGATTTAAAATACCGTTCAATTAGAGCGTTATAACGATCGATGGAATTAATCGCAATGAGCGTTATTCAATTGTTATTTGCACCATCATCTGCGAGCGGATAATAAAGAAATATGTCTACACAGGGTGGCTCGTTTAAAATTCTGAGAATAGGTGGAGCCAGCTGATTCAGTTTTTTTTTGGTTTTATTCATTCAGCGCTCATGGATCAGGATATATCGCGAGGGAGGAAATTCCGTTCACAGATTAGCATGTTGAACGGATAGGGGAAGCTGCAATTTCCAAATTGCACTCCCCTCCCCGAGCCCCCATTTTCATTTTCATAGTTTGAAGCGATTCACCCTGTATGTGTATCGAGACGACTTGATGCTGAGACAGCAAATTACACATCTGTACCTTAGGCACCTTCACAGCTGCGAGTAGAACTCGAGCAATTTACATTATTTACTATTCACCATTTACTCGGCTGGATACATACGAGAACTTGAGTGCTACTTCGTGCTTGATAAATATGCACTCGCGGTACGTTTTCCAGTTTAATTTTATACATCATTTGACGACATCGTAATTGCGCGGCTGGTGCGACGGTCCATAGAGATAAGATAAAAAAAAAGAAAAAAAGAAAAAACATAATATTAATAAAAGAATCGAAAGAAAAAAAAAACAAAAACCATGAACAAAAAGTAAAAAGAATAGTCGATCGAACATCCCCTGCAACGGCTCCGTAATAAAATATTCTGAAAGTGAGGTGAAAATATTTTATCGGTTCGTACTCTTCTGGAATAATCGAGTCTTGAGGATCAGAAATAAAGCTGTTTTTCCGATATTCTATACGCTCGCACCTTTTTTTTTTAAATCTTGTGCTCTACGAAGTATAATTGGTTACGATGTGCTTTTACTAAAATTCAGTAGATTCTTTTTCACACGTAAAACAATGTCAACGGATATTCGACCGGTTCGATCAACGAATTTATAGCGCGAGAATAAACACCACA
Source organism: Athalia cordata (assembly GCA_963932425.1). Classification (NCBI taxonomy): domain Eukaryota; kingdom Metazoa; phylum Arthropoda; class Insecta; order Hymenoptera; family Athaliidae; genus Athalia; species Athalia cordata. Next base: position 20,978,897 of record OZ010625.1, read on the forward strand.
TCACTCACGATCACCAGGAAGGTCATGAAGCTTTGAACCAGCTAGGAAAATTGTCGATTAAAGCGGTGAGAGCTACACGTATATCTTATCTCATCTCGTCTCGTCTCTTCTCGTCTCTTTTCGTCTTGTCTTACGAAATTCTCCGCTAATTATAATTGGAATTATTCCACCGAGGGAAGGGTGGGATCGCCCTTCTGAGAAGATGGTTATGTTCTATATGCTAAGGGGATACCCACCCCTTTGAATCGTGGGGTGAACGCGAAGCTGGTTTTCAGTCTATACCGGCAAAGGGGGGAGCCGCCTACACCTTCGCCCTATATCTATCCAGCCTAAAGCTGTAGGGAGAGATCTACCATAATTAATAGAGGATCGGGGTACGATTGAATCAGAAATGGTTCGGGCAGATATCAATTGTCACCGAGAACCGGATGTCAAGTCCAACTAATTTGAGGGGCCTTGTTATCTGTGTACCTATAGCTAACAAACCAAAATCCCAGTTCCCTACTTTGTCTTTGTACTCTCAAGGGACGGTATTTGTCAAACAGGGTCAACTATGGGAAAAGTTTTGCGGTTTGTGGCGCGCCTAATATTCACCTGAAAGTCAAAACTGAACTACGTTCAAAGGACTTACTTAGTATTTCATTTACTTATTCGCTCTCCAAAGTACGAGTGTGGAAATAATTTCCCCTTTAATTTTACCACCCGATTTTGATATCGAAAATTGCGATTTTCACGCTTCGAATGATATGTGGGAATAGCTCCTCAGTTTTTGTCCCTCACCCCCCCTCCCCCCTGCAAATTTTGGCGCGAAACCGGAGTCGAGTTATTCTCCTGGGAAACTTGAGGTATTTCGGGGTATACGTAGTTTTGGATTAGAGAACTCTGCTAAGGATGCTCAGTAGCTCGGTACAAATTCCTGAAATAATTACCATAGTGGTTTTCCTACCGAAAGGTTACCCGGCGTGGCTTTGGGTTTGACCTCTTCTGTAGTGCTACGAGAGCTTTATATACAATTATAAAACCCTTTTGCAAATTTGTTGAACTCTATCGTTATTTTAATCGTGTCTTGAAAGTTTTGATCACGAAGAAAATCCCACCATCCTATCCAATTTGTGTTTATAAGTTACCCTCCTGAAAATGTCAAGGTTTATATTATAATTGATATATTCAGGGCGGTCTGACTGTCAATCTTGATAACGGTAAACCTTGGAGTCTCAAGACTTATTTTGCCAGACATTATAGACTGTAATATTCTATAAACAAAACAAACGATGAAAGTCGATACGAAGCGGTACAAAGTTCTTCAAAGTTCTCGGTAACCTTAGCTTTTGCCATGGTTGAGGGTAAAAGCAGGTGTATGGTATAATATATCCTGCATAAGCAAGTTTTCTTTCTATATATAAATAAATAACTTTCCAGTGAAATATAGATTTCTCATTAATTCACGCTTTGAAAGCTCCGATTCTGTTAACCTTGCGTTTTCCGACTTCGATAAAACCCCGTCGTAAATTTTTTAGCACGTGGCTCAATTCCGAGGTACTTTTAACGTCATTTCGCATACCATACATAATTTTGAAAAGGTTTGTGCGCGTGCAGCTTATTCGGCGACTCGACGCCGCACCCAGTGAAAGCGTTGGCTTAACACGTGGATAAATAGAGTGATAAACGAGCTTTTCGGAGTCGTCGGGAACGGGCTCGCCGTTCTCTTTCGAAACTTTCAAGCTTTTCCAAGTTTCGGTGCGACTACCGTCACATTAGGCATACGATGTATTCATTCTTGTACATTTTATACTTGGCTGCGCTTCACTCTTACCCAACACTCACTGCTCAATCAGCTGTTCCTGTAATTACACCATTACCAATTATCCTCCAAACATGTAGAACAGCGGAGCGCTGATTGCAATCGGAAAATTACTGATTGGGATTCCGACTTTTACCTCTGGAAAAGAAAAAAGTGGATTGAAAAAAGAAAGAAAAAGAAAAAAGAAACAAGAAAGGGACAAAAACATCGGCAAACCGTTCGGAATTGAATTCGCTGATTGCGGCAGTTTGATTTCCCTCTTGACCGGTAGATATGCGTAACATCGAGGTGGAACGAAGACTTGAATCGATCCGCGCTGTCACCGTAGATCAACGGGTTCCTCATCCTCCTAGCTACCCCATAAAACCAACAAACAACTAAATACCTCACAGTTTTTTACTAGTCGATTTTCCCTCACTGCGAAATTTCGCTTCATTTGCACGGTTCATTTCACTGGATTTCTATTCGATTTTCAAATTAAACGACACAGTCGATTCTCTTCATGTATGTGGGAAATGTATGAAGAACTTTTTTGCATCACGTTGTGGACATTTTATGTCGAAAAGTCAGACCAGCTGCGACACTCTGTCGTCCCAGATGTGCAGTACAAATGGGACTGAATACATCTCATACGCTAAAGCTGTCCTATACCAAATCAACGACTTCAACCACCGCGCTAGAAATTCTCGATAGCATTTAGCGAAATTAGTTGCCACCACTGAAATCGCCGTCGATGGAGATTACGTCAATGGAACCAGCCTCTCTTCACATCATCGATTATCCAACGTTATCATCATATTTTATAAACTTCCCATAGCCATCTTCAACTTTTAATCCGTATTTGGTGAACGATCATCGATTTTGTCTGGTAAAAATCATGCGCGTGTTTAAATTTCGTTGAGCGTTCTTTAACTTATTTTCCCTAAACTTATCTCTCTCTCTGTCTCTCTCCATGCTACTGGAGACTTGTATCTAAGTTTATTCGTAAAAGGTCTATGAAAATTTCGAAGAAAGAAAACCTCTCGGCTCATGTTCACTCCGTGCGGAAACGTCTACAACGTACATATATATATATGTACCCATCTAGCTTTTCTGCGAATACCAAAAGATACATTTTTTTTTCTTTCTTTTTTTTGCCCTCTTGTTTGCCCGAAAAACCGGATGTAAGGGTCTCACAAAGTTTTGAAAGTCAACTGAGAAAATATATTCCATGACGGATTTTGATACTCGAGAAAGAAACTACAAAACTAAAGAAAATTCTTAGCACCGTCAAAAGAGTGGATGTAGGTATAAGGTACGTAAAAAATTTCTTCTCTTTAACAGGGGGGGAGGGGGGGTCGAAAAAACGTGCAATAAAATTCCTCATTCCCATTCTTCTCCGTCATCCAATTTAACGAAAAACCTGAAATACGTTGCTGACAGTCAACCCATCACCATTCCTCTTTTCTTTCCCCGAATTAGAGTCCCGATAAATCGTTACGTTAGGAGGGAGAACGGGACGAAATCCGGGATTAATTATGAAACGATTAACGACGGGTAAATCTTCCTAATTATTACAGTGTCAAGCGATAATTGGATGCGGTATAATAATTCTTTAGCCGCAGCGGTAGATATCGGTTGGACAAGGGCTAGCCCCGAGCACCAAACGCGATATCGAATCAAACCCGTTTGAATCGACTGTCGGAAGGACTTTGAACTTTAGTTTGGACTTTCGTGGTCCGAACATCTATAGCTGGGGGAGCCTATGCTTCTAGCCAATAACGTCTGACCTAGCTGTCCAACTTTGGGGAGCGGAGTAACCGTGTCCACGAAACTTCTCTTAAGCCCGTAAGCCACTGAGAATTCTACTCTTTCGAGACAAAACCGCTTACTTTCTGCTCCGAGGATTTTCCGGCTGTCCAGAGACTGATATATAGTTTTCCCGGTCACATCGCGCACCGTCGAATCTCACAAATTGAAACTGAACGCCTTGATTGTGAACCTATTATATTGACTCTCCTTTCAGGATTTGGAAGGACGTATGAGTATCGACAGTTGCAAAATTGACGCGGAAAAATAAAACAAAATAAAAAGAAATAAACTATTTGTCAATATCCGATTAAAATCCTTTCTCCTTTCGGTGATGAAATGATCGCTCAATATCTTTCGGATTTGGTCGCTATTATTTCTTCATGGGATTTGACCCTGCTTTTCTTTTCTCTAATATTCTCTTTTCTTTTTATTCGGCCGAATGAAAGTGATCTCTCTCTCTTTCTTATATTTATCTTTTCCCCAAGTCTCGAATCGTAGGATTTATCGGAGACGACATTCCCTCACGGTCCTTCTAGGAGCACTATCGGAAATTACTTGCACTGCACTTTTCATTATTCCTTTTCTTTTTCTCTAGTCCTTCCATCGGTGCAGGGCTTCAATCACATGTGCAATTTATGCATGTTCACCATTTTATTCATCATTTTTCTTTTTTTTTTTATTATCTTTCTTTTTTTGTACTTGAAATGTAAATTGTTTTGTGAAACTTCTTTTGAAATTAAACTACCGAGTGACATTAGCGGAATCTAGTGAATCTGCGCAGATGATGTAAAAAATCGCTTTCACATCGGACATTGCAAGCTCGCTACGAGTAGCTAACAAGTTATTTAAGTTGGCCAACTCCACGGAGAAACCTTTCAACGGTTTTAATTGCGAACTTGAGGGTCCTTCAAAAATGCATAACTTTGAGCAAAGTCGTTTGCGGTGGGCAGTGTCAAGGGAAAAAGCGCTGGGTGTGCTGTTAGAAAATCGTGGAGAGAAATCGACTGTGAAAATTAAAGCATTACCATTCATGAGATTTTTTTCGCCGCGTAACTCGATGACAAAAACGAAAAAAAAATAAAGTTGAAATGAAACAAAAATTTGATTTCTTTGTTTCTTTCTTTCCGGCACTTAAGAATCTGGTGATTTTCCTCATCGTCTTTTATTCGCGAAAGTTGTTAAGAGAGAAAGATCTAGTAATCCCAAAAATACGTCCACACCCCGGGTGATATCGAGTATACGTATCCCGGAATTATTAACTGTAAAAGCGTCGTTGAAATACCAGAAAACGAGAGCGGGAAAATGGAACTTTAAGGGTTTCTACGGGTGCGCTTAAGTTACAGGAGAATTGAGAAGAGGGTAAGAACGAAGGGTCCTTCGTAACTAAAACAACCCGTGCGATTCGTTGAACTATGTATATCTCCAGCAACGAAAGTGTATAAACTTTCCTCGCGTTTCACGAATCTTGTATTTTTTATTTTTTATTTTATTTTTTTCCAGTTTATTTTACTGAATTAAATTACCTAAGGGCGATTGGGTTAATACAGGTACGTTTTACCAACCCTTTCGACGCACATTATACCCTGCGTACATTGCGGTGACGAAACCTTGTCCTGCTGATTTTTTTCCGTGGACTGTATATTTTATCCCCTAAAAAGCACCTCGGGCACGAGACTCTACCGAGTCTCTTGATACGAAGGAAAACGCTGAGATTCTCACAAGGATCCAACGCTTGTGAAATTCACCACGTTTCCTGATATTAGAAATCTGTTGTAAAACAGGGCGTGGCGGAAGCTGTAGCTGAGCTAACATACGTGTCGTATCGTCTTCGTATTATCTTCAATGTTTTATTACTCAGGAACGAGCGACGGGGTGGTGGTAGTGGTGGTGGGTATTCGGTATGGATATATGATGTATAATATGGGGAGTCGGAGGAAGAGAAGAGAAATGGGTTGTATATACGTATGTACGGGATAGAGGCAAAAGGTAGCGTAGTATTAGGTGGCTGAGATAACGCAGCCAGAGTCACAGTGCGGTGGTGGTGGCCATTCTGTTTACGATCCACCCCATAAAATATGCGCGCAATTTATTGCGGACACAGAGGTGGTGCAGGTTGTGGCTCTCGTATGACCAAAAAAACCAGAAAAACATAAAGGGAAAAATTTTCTATTTCATATTCGGATGAAATTATAAGCTCGTAAACATAAAGAATGAAAAAGGGGAAATTACGAGTAGAAAAAAATTTGATGAAACACTTGATCTGCACGGAAATGCAGTGCAGGGACAAAAATCGGAGAAAATAGAAACGTGAGCGACGCGATTTGGTGGGATGAGAAATAAAGCATTGGGGATCAGGAAAAAGAAGGAAGGAAATCGCGAGGGGCGGGGTTACCTTTTTGAAAGTTGGATATTCCATGGACGGACCACAGGTTTATATACCACCGGTGTACGGGATGCTGCTGGCGCTGGTCTCGTCGTCGACTGATTAAAACCCTCCTCTCCTGCTGGTGCAGCCAACGACTCCCAGAGTTTCATCCCCTCGCAGCTATCCTTCTCTTTCTCCTTTCTCCTTACCCGCAATGAATCTTAATTATCCCGAGGGATCAGGACTCTGTGGAAGGGGGCGGGAGAGGAGGGCGGTGCCGCACGACTTAAACGAGAAAAATGTCCGGACGTGGATAGCATACTGTCCCCGTATACCTTCCCACTATCTCATTATACCGGCGCGCTCCTGCAGATTTCGTTCGTTTTGCGCGAGGCTAACGAACGAACGAAAAAAAAGCGATTTTGGTTGCCGTATACATTTTTCTACAGATAATTTGACACTTGAATCGCGACTGATTGGACGAAAACGACGTACTATGCATTACGAAAATATTTGAAAATCTGATGTTTCATGTCCGATTTTTTTTTACATGACAAAAAAAAAATGTGTTTCAATTTTCCGGGTTCAAAATCGTGTCCATCATGAAGAGAAAAAGAGAGATTTTTTTCTATAAAAAAAAAAGGGCCAGGATAAAAAATTGAGATAGCCTATTATCGCTTCGATCAATTGATCCGGGCCAATTAGCGGAAACTACACCTAATTGTGGGAAATTAATTCTGCCTCTAACTGCAATATGAACAAGGGTTATAGTGAAACTTATCAGTCATCGATTATATTAGGTATTTACCAATTCTCCGAATCCACTGAAGGCATGGCGGGAATTAACGTGCTTTATTATACCTCCAATATCACGTATTATATTCCAATTAGGGTTGCTCGTATCGGTACAATCAGTTCGTAACAAAACTGCCGCGGTCAAATTAGAACGAGTGAACGGTCATCGACAATTTCCGAGAATATACGTGAGCTCGTACATGGAATAGAAGCATGCAGAGAATTCATGAAAATGATCAGATAATATAAATGCAAAGCTTGTTGCAGTGCGTCCATTTCTTTCTTTCTCTTTTTCTCTTATTTCGTCATCTTTGTTTGACATTTAACCGCAAAAATCATGATCCTCATCCGCAGATTGAATCCTTTTCGAGCGATTCAAGTATGTAAAAAGAAAATTGTAAAATGTCCAACCGAGCGTAGAGATAAGTGAGGTTATGTAAGGTGCATCGGTACGTAAGCCTGCTATACTATACGTATACGTTTCGCGTTGGGGTTGGCGTACGGCCAGGATTAGAACAGTTATGCGATTAAACACAAACTAGGATTGGAGTGAGTTGTCAAGCTCCGGTTGAACCGTCGTTTCTAAACCAACCACCCTTGCACGGCAACTTCATTTTATATATATGCCAGTCCAGTTATGGCCGACACCATTTCTTCTTCTAACAACAATCCCCGAAAACAAATCGACGAGATCCGAATCAGGATAATCCTTTTACCCCTTAAATCTTAGCCAACCCCTCGTTAAAACAAACGTCTATTTAATTTCGTACAATTGAACGACTTTTTTTTTCAAATCTTTTTCTATTCGTAGTTCTTTCTGCAGTTCAAACTTTTCACGCCCCAGATTTTGGTAACGAATTTTTATCGAGAGAACTTCTCGGTAGCTTATTATATAAAAATTTATTAAGGATGAGGAAAACGAAAAATAGAGAAAATGATTGAGAAAACTCGTCGGCATTCCTTTTATTTTTTCGAAATATCAACTGCAATGAAACAAATGAAAATTTACCTCAAAGTATAACACAAAGTTTATTCAAAAGTTAAACATAAGTAAAAAGTGTTCAACTGATTATGTACCCGTTATTCAACAAATTTGTTCTCGACGTTTATCTTTTAATCGTCACAATTCCTGTAAACAGTGAGCATTGAATTTCGTGCAGGTTTTTGAAGAATTTGCTGTTTGTCAAACATGATATATGGTACATGAAAATGCACGCATCTGATCTGTTTTTCTCTTTCTATTCTTTTTATAGAAAACCATGAAATCTTTACATGTAGCTGGGATTTCTCACTATTTCCCATTTTTCCTCCGTCAGAGTGACAGATCTACGTGAGCGTATACGTGACAGTTTCGTAATGGAGATTTCAGATGACTGATTGCTTCAATTATGTCATAAAATCTGCAACTCTGCTACATCGTCGCGCAAATCTTTTTTACTCGCCTCCCCCCCCTCCCCCCTCCGCCCTTTTCTCTCCTTATCGCGTACCGATGTTATATCGCATCAATCGAAGATATTAAAAAACAAAATAATAATAATAATATTCATAACGTACCTGTCAAGTCTTCGAAGTATCGATTTCATTTCGATAACTCGTTCGGTGTGGTTATTTGAATTCTAAAACTGAATTCCCTCGATTGCCTGCGATCATGAAGAGGATAAGGGGGTGGGAGGGGGGGAAAAAGGAAACATCATTGTCGCCATGCCATGAAAAAGATAAAACAAAAAAGGTAAACAGAGAAAAAGAGAAAAATAAAAAGCTAAATCCCCAACGGTGGCTTTCTCTAGTGGCAATTCCTGTCCATTTCACAGTGACTAACTAAACGTCGCTCTCGGTGCTCTCGGTAGCGTGCAGACTGTGTTATAGCAAAGTCGTAATAGCTTGTGCTGTTCGTTGCCCTGGCGGTGTGGTAACGTTGCAAACTTCAACAGCAACGAACGGGTGTAATTCTATGGATATATAACGTTACCAGTAATTGCTATGTAATGCCAGAAAACATCTGCCCCGAACGTTGTTTTATTTTTATTATACTTTTTCTCCTTTTTCTACTGTAAAAAACTACTTATTCCAACAGATGTAACCAGTTTTTCTACTCGCGTATAAACAACGGCGCAAACTGTCCTATCATACTCATGAAATTATTGTTATACATATTTATCATTTATTTCTGTCAGATGGCGTCGTTTTATTCAAACTTTATGGCGCCTCTCCGCGCTTGATTTCCGGTACTCTCGATGCTCTACAGAAGCAGTAAACGATTTCGATCGACTTTTAAGAGTCCGGTAATTTATTCCTCAAGTGTACGAATCGATCGCTTTTGTCAGTGTTTTCTTCTTCTTCATTTTCTTTTTCTTTTTTTTTTTATATCGAATATATTATGTACCTGTACCACCGTTATATACATACCTATATATACGTGAATAAATCTCGCTGTAAATTGTGAGACGGTATTATGGATTATTGATAAGCTGAATCTTCTTTTATTTTTTCATCGATAAAAAGCCATTCGAGACGTAGTATAATGGTTTTTGTTGTGGGTATACGTGAATATACATATATATCTGTATAGGTATGTATTGTATACGGTATATAAAGTCCGTTGGAAATGCTCCTATTGAGAAGAACACGGTGGGAAACTGTTTTATAATAAATATTCAATCGTTGAAACTGAATTGAATTGAATTTAAGGGAAGAAAAGTAAAGTAAAGGAGAGGAAAAGTAGAAAGAGGTTTATTTCGTTGGGTTTTATTCACCGTCACTATTTCATAGAAAATTTATTTCTTCATTTTTTTTTTTATTTTTTTTTTTCTATTTTCAACAACATCACCAGCCGGCACTGTAGCACGTACGTATATACGTACCTGTACCAAAGTATATATATAAAACACTCTTTTCGTTACACCGCGGAAATATTTCTAGTCACGCTATATCCAGGGGTCTTTGAATTTTCCAGTTGAAATTGTTTTCCTGTATAATAAACCCTAAAGATTCCTTTCCGCTACTCACTCGCTCACTCTCACCTCACTTTATATATACGTAACCGATAGAAACCACGATTCTTACCTCCTCTTAGAAAATACATCGCGAAACAAATGCGCGCAGTGAAATAGTGGTATACAAAGTATAAGAAGTACATTCATAAAGGGATGAAGGAGAATAGATACAAGGGCGCGAGTGCCGGTTGGAGGGGGGAAAAAATACAACTAAATACAAATAAGCAGAAAAATAAACGAGTGAAAAATAGAAAATGAAAGAAAGAGAGGAGAGGAGAGATATATACCCTAGAACCAAGTGGTACCAGTCCTCGTGGCATAAGTAGTTGACTGGAAATGGTTCTATTGTTGCCATCCGCTTTTATTACAGGAAACTTCGGGCGAACAATAAGCTATACATCGCTTTACATTTCTCCACGATCGCAATTCATACGTTTTTCATGGTATAAGAATATGCGCGGGTTATTAGAAGATATGTATTTTATATAATATTTACCTCAAAACTAACTTTGCACAAAATTCTATACAGCTTTACGTGGAATACAATGTTATACAAGCCGTGGTTTGTAGACGGGAAAAAGATGAAATTAAAAAAAATCAAAAATTTAATCAAAAATTATTATATTTCTCGCGCGGATACGACGTCGATCCAGTTTTACATCTCGTCAGTTTTGTAACGGTGTCGTCGTACGCGGATGTACCGTATGAACAGATCTACCGCGCACGTTTAAACATGAGATTTCAAGCGAATGGTATAGGTGGGTATATGTAGAGATAATGTACAGTATCGCTGTTATTGCAAATTGTATTTGCACGGGAAATTGTATATCCGGATTCGAAAAGATAAGGAAATTCGATATCAGAGCATCGTCAGCGTTATAGCCTGTGCATATATACCCTGAATCGGTACAACGCAGATCCAAGTTCTCTTCTGCAGAATATAACGTCCTTTACTGTAGACTGTACACAGTACGGTTCGGACGTCTATTATCATTACACTCAACACCCGAATGTATCTGAATACAAAACTGTACGTTAGGGTGTTAACCCCTATTTTTATTTTAATTAGACAATTATAAGATAGACTTTCCAATTCTAACTCTCGTTAAATGGTAAGCAGAAGATACTGAAGCGCGTCGTTTTACGCGAGTGTATACCTAACGTAAACGTTCACGTATATATACATCTACGCACTTACGTAAACGTTCTATCTGCAGAAGATCTTCCACGTTAGATATACATAAGAGACCCCAGGGTTTCGAGGAACAACTAACTGACTTCACTCGGATTAGTAAACTACAAAGCCGTACGATTAGTGCCTCCAGCTTATTGAGGATTTTCATAATTTAACCCGTTTCATATCCAAAAGCCCAAGAAGAACTATACGCCCCGTAAACCTGACCGTATTATAATATCTCCTTGTCCTGAATAAAATTATCTTATACACCACATTTTTACGATCTTCCGAAGGCTACGACCCTCAATTTTTTCCACGTCGCTTGACGGTTTCCATGCATTCGTCAGTCTTTTTCCGTACTGCGAGGTTTGACTTTTTAAGGATAGGACATGTGGTTGATCAGACTTGCAAATTTGAAATTATTCAAGTTGATTCGATTAGGTCCTACAACTTTGAGTGCGGTTGTGTGAATAAAAATTTTTCTGCAAAGTGTTCGCGTAGAGAATGAGAAGAAGAGAGAAACGAAAAAAAAGAAAGAAAAAGAAGAAATAGCGGTTGTACGTTAACAGTCGGTAAAAAGTTTTTGAAATGGAAGCAAATTTGCTCTATACGGTGAAACGTCGTTAGTGTGGTAACGCCTTTTAGAGAACGTTCCGTTCTTTTTACTTCGTTTTCCAACCCCTTGAACCCCCTCCTGCACACGTCTGTCCGTCTTTCTGTCTGTCTGTCCGTCACTCTCTTGCTCGGTCTAGCTTCGAGCTGAAAGTACAAAACTGTATTACATAAATATACACTTACATACATACTTACGTATATAGGTAGGTATATACCCATGTAAAGGAGATTTCTTGCGAGTTTTCTCCTCGTCCATTTGATCCTCCCGCAAACTAGAGCGCCCCACGCGGATGCAAATGATGCACTCTCTAGAATTAAAGAGCTCGCCAGCCGCTACCAACTGTTACCACCACCGGCGTTGCCGCCCCCGCTGCACCTGCACCACCGTGAGGTACAATATTTTATTTCTGTATATATTTTATTTTACATTTATTCATTTATTTTTTCTTCTTCTATGGATATATAACGGTACTTATAATCCGCCCACTTAGCATGAAGTTTCAGTAGGAACTTGCGAGCCGCCATCTGTCGGAGGTCAGATGATAATGTTGGAAAATCTACTGCGAAATTAGGTACGAGTCAACCCTCTAATTCCAAATATTATATGAATTTTCTTGTCGATGTTAAAAGGTGTGAAGATTTATTAACGATTATGTCCTACCGCTAGAGGGTGTACGTATAAAAAGGCTAACGAGGTCGTGCGTGCGCTACTTTATTGTACGTAAGCCCTTAAATTTTCGCCATAAACGTATAATACCCGCCATACGTATTCAGTTTTTTTTTTTTTTTTTCATATCTAAAACACGCGAACTTGTGTCACGTGTACAACATTTATGAAAAAGAGGAATAAAACAAACGAATTAGAACAAGAATGCGATGTACGATAACAACAAAAAAATTTACACCCCCTGTCCGTTGTTTGTTTCGTGAAGATAATATAGGGTGAGTTTAGAAAAATAAAATAAAATAAATAAATAAAAATGTAGAATCGTGTTTCTCATTAACCCCTGATTATTAATTCGCCGTTAATTAAGGTAGACGGAATCGATACGCCTGATGACAAAAGGAGAACGGCCGCTGCGTACACACCAGATAAGGTGGTTGAAAGCTGTATATATACATAAGCGTGGATAAAGGACGTTTCCAAGTACCTATATTGTCCGAAGAGAGGAGTTTGCCATTTATACGGTGGACTAAAACTCATCCCATCTGTGACTCTCCCCGTTTCAAATTACCGTTGTCTAGGCGGGATTGGGACTAATTGTAAGGTGCGGACTATAGAAACGTGGGAGTTTCCGAGCTTTGACGTTGTCTCTACGTTAAGAATACCCCCGTATACGCGATGCATATAGACAAGACAATGGCGAATAGGATAGAGGAAGGAGGTAGAGTTGCTCTCAACCTCTACGTACCTCTGAAAGCAAAACCCCATTGTGTGGACGTAATGCCTACATTGACACTACCGTAATACAGTTGGCGCGATCCCCCCCCCCCCCCTCCCTTGGCCTTCTTATTCGCTATCAAACCCAACCGAATAGCTTAAGATTTTCATGCACAATGCAATGTGCATACACACAATATATCCATAGTGTAACGTTTACCATACTCTAGCCGAATTCAATGGAATCGATTCTACTATCTTAACAACCCTGCAGATGCAGTTCAGAATATGCAGATCTGATTTTCAGCCCTTTCTTGGCCGAGATATGATTCGATAATATTGTTTCCGACACGCAGTGAATTCTGATTGACGTATCTCTCTGTTGTTTGCTTTTTTTTTTTGTTATTACATTTATTTGACAAGTTATTTTCGTGATATTTGAAAACATCTCATGCCAACCTTTTTTTTTTTGCGAAGGTATAAACGGATGAATGAAGTGTATATGGTAGGGCTGGCGTGCTACATATAAGGTAGGCAGAAATGTAATAAACGTCAAAACGAACGATCGCCCAGCTCATCCAGTGGAAATATTCGACTCGAAAGCTCTCGGCTCAGAACGAGGGATTATCCAATTCGTAATATCACGCGAGCACAATTGTCCCGTAATTTCAACTGTTGCGAACGGAGAGATTATTTTCTATAACCCTTACGCTTTGTATCCTCGATTTTTTTCCCCCACCGGGTCGAACCACCACCACCACTACCACCAGCGCTACACGACGACAACGAGGCCAGGTTTTAATCCCATTTCAATTACTCGCAATCTCAATCGAATTAAACCACCCCTTGAACGACTCGATTCATAATTAGCTTATCGATCAAAATTCAATCGTCGAAAGTGTATACGGTCAATTCCAGAATCACTCCGATCAAGTTGAAGACTAATTGTAAAATTCCCAGAGTTACAAAAAGCTTTTCCGAACCGACAACCAAACTCGAGGCAATTCGAACTTTTCATGAACTGTTTTTCGTTTTTTTTTTTTAAATTTTTTTTTATTCATCTATGTTTCGTGGCACCCGTTCGGGATTAACGGTTACTCGGAATCGCAGCGACCAACTTTATATCCAATTATGACTCGGATCTACCAACGCGTCTCTGCAGCGTTTGAATTTCACCCTGCATATGCGTTAACACGTCTCGCTGAAAACGGCATTGTACGATCTCATCCAAACCAACATGAAAACCCAGTTTGGCCGCCAACAAAACTTTATCCGTTATCGAAGGAATCGAATATCTACCTGTTGCTGATGCGCCGTTGTTTCCACAAAATTCGTACCTTTTCATTCCAGATTTTCAATATTCGTCACTCATTATTTTGTCCTTCTTTTTTTTCCTCCACGCTCAGTTCGTAAAAAATCAAAACAAAAAATCATCGATTATCGATCACCTAGGATACGTATACAGTTATATTTCGGATTTATTCCGTCGAACGAATCTGTGATCTGTTTTTCACTTTTTCTCTCACTTTTCTATTTTTCTTTCAATTTTTAATACGATGAGATCCGACAGCGAAAAATCTCCGTTAAAATTGTGCAGCGAAACGATAGGTCTGTAGGTTGCGTTCGGTGTAGACGGAATCGATAGCACGAGACTAGAAATCACGACGTGATTCCAAAGGGCGAACAGTTCCCAGGTTCTTTTAGCTCATACCATGGCTCTACGGAGTTCACGTTTTCAGATCGACCTATACTTACGTGAAACCTTCGAACAAACCGAGGAGCGACGTGAAACTGCAGAATGAAATCTTTTTTTTTTCTTCATCTTCTTCTTCTTATTCTATTCTTTCTTTCCATCGATGGCTCAGAGCCAGAATACAATCCTCTGTAAAGAAGAACCCGCAGACAAGGACCAATCTTCTATTTTTAATTTTTTGAAGATTGAAAACTCATTTTTTGTTTGGTTTTTGCAACTTTATTTTTTCACGGCGTAGCCACTGATTGGATGAGTATATTTTGAGTTCATTAATATTCGTGTCATTGTCAGTGAAAGGTTTGTCCATTTCGCACGTACCGATGGATTCGTTCCGATCACCAAGTGTTACAAGGCCACAGCCTCCCACCCTTTTACATCATATACACATCTCTTTGTTTCCCTGCACTGAACCGTGGAACAGTACGTAGTTTCTTACGTCGTTAAAAACTCGCACTTTTCATCGACGATTATAAGAACGGTGAAGGTTTACGTGTACCATGTACTCGATGCAATGTCATAGCGTATATAACGAGAGCGTTCCAATTATCTCCGCGGACGGCTGTGGCCATCGGAGTTTATTCAAAAATCGCACCGTACAAAACCGGAAAAATATTTCTCTCGCCGTATGTATTTCGTTTGTTTTTTCCTTTTTAAAAATCTCTGTGGAAATAATATCTGTGAAACGTGTACATGAGATTGAACCAATGACAAACAGCCGAGCAAATAACCGCACTGCACGGGCACTACCAGCGGCAGCATTATTTCTTTCAATTCGTTAGTTCTTTTTCTTTCTTTTCGTTTTTTTAACATTTTTTTTTCCTGCTTTCTCTCCCATTTGTTTTTTCCTACAACAAACGTAAATTACGAATACGAATCGAACGTGATTTATTTTGTCCCACTTTAACTAGAAGTCAAGGGACACGTATTTATTATGGTGTCCACTGCTGTTGTTTGTTGGTCCGCGAATTGATTGTAGATAGAGTATGGGATAGAGGTTTTCTGGCTAGTTGATTTTCAGTGGATATTGGCAGGTTAATTTAACTTCGGTAAAAGGAATCGTTGGAAAAATATTTCAACTGACGCAAGTAATGAACGATACCTTGAATTGACGATTATTATACAAACGGCGAAGTCTCGGCGAACCTTATTGTTGACTCGGTATTGCCTATTGCTTGAGAAAAGACGGGAGGAGCGTTGGGCGCTTTTGTAATTAAAGATTCCTTCCGTTGGGTATAATTAAGCGCCGGTGGACCTCTGCAAGTCCCTGGTATAATTCCAACACTCACTCAGACGACGCGGGGGTTTGCCGGGCTTGGGGTGGAAGTTGCGTCAAAATTTGGCTCGGCGTTTGAAGAGGGTCGGGCCTCCGATGTCGTGCCTTTATTCGTCTATGGGATGAAATAATTCAGCCCTTTCATTCCGAACCTCGAGTTCCGTCCCTAAAATTTTCCGTAAGAAGTCTTAATCCTTTGATCGGCTTGTGCTCTGCACCTCCATTACGGAGGATCAGAGATCAGCCGAACGCGAATAAGATAAGAGTTATAGGTAGGTGTGCACGTGTATCACGTGATTAGCATGGAGGTTATGGATTGGCGGACGGCGAAACGTGCGTCGTGTAATAAATTGGATATGAGACAAAACGTGTGTACGTCGCTATTGCCGTGATATCGTTCCGGTTCGTTTAGAAGAACGAGGACTTGGGTCGGTGTTGCAGGTGGTGGCAGCGGGGGATCGCGATATTGCGATCGGTGAACACTGAACGGAGTCGACATTCCTGTACTCGGGCGGTAGCGGCGCGGCGTTGAGAAGGACATGGGGGCTGCGCCCTACTGGTCCTGGAAAACACGGCGCAATATATCCTTGGAGAGCTGCACATATTGCCAAGAATGTTGGTATAGAGTAACTAGATATATGCTGTACGATACGCTCGTATAAACCGGAACCGATAATATATAGGATGTTGAAAACCCTTTGCCCTTTGTGACCCCGGGTGTATGTATAAACTTTTCAATGCAAATCAGAAAACGAAACGTTCATCCTCGATACAATGATCCTCACTCTATCGTTGATCAGGATTTTCAGAAATTGAATTTATTTGAAAACTGTTAGAGGTGTACACTTTATTTCATCATTTTTAATCTACAAAGCGTTCGCATTGGCGGAACATGCATCTATTCTAGATCGTTATCCTTCGGGAACGGTGGTAAAAATCGTTTCCCCTCACCATCGGTGGTTCTACGAAATTGTGAAAATTGAATGATTTGAATCAAACGACCTCAAAATCAGATATTCTATGCCCCTCATTTCGAGAACCTTGACTCGCAATTCTTGACCCAATCAATTTAATCCATCAGGATAACTCGGGCTTGAATTTAATCTGAGTCGAAGGGATCTCCAACGATGCTTGTAGATGTCGGGTAGATTAATCCTGCGAGGATAGGATTTTGTAGGATCGTTTTATGCTGAGAGATTCTATTTTTTTTTTTTCATTCTTATCTTCTTCTCGTGTTATTTTTTTTATTTTTATTTTTTTTTTCACCTTTTGCAACGTCTTAGGTATTTGGGTCGGGTGAAAAATCTTTTTTTTGTCCTTCCTGCAGGAGACAAATTGAGCAGATGTAGAACAACGAGGTCCGCCGGTGCCTCCTACGCGCCAATTTTAACTTTCAAATGAGTTTGCGAATAGAAAAAGACTGAAGAATGTGTTAGAATGGAATTTTTTTCCAGTTTTGCTCCCAACAGCTGGCTCCTTCATACCTTCGTGAGAATTGAAAAGCTTTGCGAGAAAAAAACACCTTTCAATCAAAGTTTAGATCTTTGAAAACACATGGACGATAATTTTCATTAATTCTTGTCTCTCCTACGACTAAAAACCTCCAAGATTATAAATTTATTTTACAAGAGCAACGAAAAAAAATATTCCCAAAAAATGCACCAACTTTGATACCCGCATTAAACTTGGTCTTTGAATAGATACCAAAAGTTCCGAGTAGTGTCCTAAGTTCGTGGAGAATATATACATTTTTTTCTTCTCGGTTTTTTTTTGTGTTTTTTTTTTTTTTTCGTCCTACAAGTTTCATAGTTCAAGTTGGGGTAAAAGTTTGAGACTCTGGAGTCTGAAGTCTGGACCATTTAGAGTGAAGTTTCACGTGCTAATGGATTCTCGGTAAGTGTTAAGTAATCTTAGAACAATGATTCAACCAGACCTAGAAGTGGTTCATGATGAATCAGCGCTCCTTAACTTACCCAAACCGCTGTAACCACGTTCGTTTTCTATTCCATGAGACGTATTATATCGCTAAGCCGCAACGGAATCCACGTCGAAAAGTTAGAAAGATTTTTGATTCCCGTAGCTTTTCCTTTCTTACCTCAGTCTCAACGCATTATGATGTTTACAACGGTTGAACGAGGGCGAGAAAAGAAGAGAAAAATCCGAAATAGGTAAGTGGGGATAAAAAAGCGGAAGTAGAATGAAAAGAAGAACACGAGAGGTTACAGATGGCGATGCTTATGGTCGTTCTATTCCTTATCGAAAAACGGAAAAACAAAAACTGTGGGAGAATAAAAGGAAAAAGCACAAAAAGCAAAAAGAAAAGCAGAGAAAAAACGATTGCGAGTAAAGTGGTCCATATTTCAACCCGGTACGATTTTCTCTCCTACCTCCTTCGCGTTTTTAAAAGGTGACGTACCCTGCGAACTTACGAGTTCCACAAAATTTCTCCCTATTACGTATAGGTTCATGGGTCGTTGCTTTTTACCCCGGTGGTTGAAATTCTATTTATTTTCATTTATTTATTATTATTATATAAGTAATTTTCTTTTGTTTTTTTAATTTTTTTTTCAATGTTTTTGTATTTTTATTTTGTATTGTTCTCTCTTTTTCTCTCCCGTACTCCATAGTCTTTTATTTTTTTCCTTACCCGCTATAAATACCGTCCCAAATTGTCCCGTGTCACTGAAGTGGCTCGCCATCTGGTCCAGCCGAGTCAAATAACAAAAGTTCTGATTTCTTCCGTGAAAGTTTTTTTTCCCCCCGTCCTCTCATCTCTTTCCATTTTCGTCCTTCACTTCAACCATGCCGTTATAGTCCGCCGTTAAAAAGAATAAAGTCAGTCGGTGGGATATCTCTTTTGGTGCAGAGCTGCCCCGAGAATACGGTAAAGTCGCCTCTGCAGGAGCAACCCGCGCTTTACAACTGACTTAAAGAGAGCTTTAAACTTATTTTTCGTGAAACTTTGAGGTACCTGAAACGAAAAGCTTGGATCCTGTTTTACAACGAGCTTTTCGTTCTTGTACTACAACGAAAGTAGGTATATAGGTATACATCGCGGGTATATGTTGACGACTATATACTTAAGCGCGCGTATATCCGCCGAGAGATAGACACCCCGAATGTAGCAGCTGTACATATATTTACGACGTGGAAGTATTCTCTCAACAGTTTCCCGCCAACGTTAAGGTGCAAGAAGTTAATTTAAAAAAGAGCGTTTTTTTTTTCAAGTCAGAACGGTTCCAATTCAAACGACGCGCCACGAGTAATTTACTTTACCATTTTTATTCTCGAGCAACACCCCTGTTGGATCGTTGATGGGAACTGGAGGACGACGAGGCAGCGGTGCGAAACACCGCTTTATTGCTTTATTATCCTAGTGCGGAGGAAGGAAAGTACCGGAATATAAGAATAAAGATGAACGAGCGGAAGTAGGTGAAGACCGACATCGCGTGGTCGAATAAGTTTTTTTACCGTCTCATGAGGCTTCCCATAGTTACATTATTTCCTACTCATATCTGCAACGTTACAATTTTTAATACCAATTCGTTGAACATTCGTAACCAGAAAATTCACGGTGTCGTTTGGAAAATTATTCTCAATATTTCGAATCTTATTGAATCGTTGAAGATCGGTGAGACATTTTGTCCCTCGAGCTAAAAAGACACGGGAATACAGTTTGTAGTTCTGTGGCGTCGCGATGCTGCCGGCGTCGGTGGTTCGGGTTTGGCTACCTAGGGAAACTCCGGGGACAGAACCGTCGTCGTCGTCCTCTTGGAAATGTGCCAAGCGTATTTCCAATAGACGGAGCGTGAAGGAATCCAACGAGTTGGACGCTTCGGATGTTTCTTGCATCTTCCCTGCAGGAGACGTAACTTATACCGCGTAGAGGATGCTGTTTCAGGTTCTTCCAATCTCCTCTAGAATTGACGCTACATTTCCACCAATTATCTCCACGTATCCGAGCACAGCTTGTGGTCCACATCAAGGTTTTTCAAGCGATTGAAAAACAGTGCAGATATACCGCTGGACATGTATTTAGATTTATGAAATGGAATTTTTTGGGACCCGTTTTTCTCCATGGATGTATAGTTCCATTCGTTCATTTTACAACCAAATACCCGACCATTCAGTGTTGAAAATTCGGCTTTCATTTACGGAGCTTCTTTTTTGTGAGGAAAATATTCCATGTTTATTCTCCGTAAACAGTCGAGAGCAGATAATACGAGTACATTAAACAATCGCTTGCATATATAATATGTAAACTGTATAATGCACGTTACCGTTGTTCAGTCCAACTACGGAAATGAATTCTTTAGAATGGAATAAAAGAAAAAAAAAAATAGCCGGACATGCACAATCGAGCGGGGAAAAAAGAACTTTTGGAATGAGGGCTCGTAACCAGATTCCGAGAAAAAGTTGCAGGGATTGATTCCTTAGTTGGAATGGAAGGTAGATAAAATCTGCTTGTACATCTGTGAACCACGCGTTCAGGGTAAAAAGAGTTTCGATAAAAGTGCATTTGCAATGCATTTCGAACGAGAAAAACTACCCCATCGGAGAGTAAATCGCTCGCGAGGCTTTCAGCAACGTTCCCTGGGAAGTGGCAACGTAAAATCAACAAATCACTGCAGTAAAGTGGGTTGTGAAAACAGTAGAAGCTTTTTTCGTTCGCCAAATAGGTAGTGTTGTCTACATTTTATTTCTTTTGCCATTTGTTGTTTTTTTCTTTTTTTTCCTTCTTTCCCTATTTGTTTCATTTCTCTTTTTTTTAATTCTCATCATTCCGCGTTCTCCGATCTCTGCCAGCTACGAATTTCACGTAGCCTGTACGATGCCGTTATATAACTCTTCGTTTACTCGATTATCGACCATGTCTTGCACAAATATTCGTCGGGGAGAAAACTGTTGCCAAAAAAATTTAGGTACTCGAAACCTTCGCCCAGAAGAGGAACCATTCGAACAAACTGAAGTTTAAACGGCGAATCGGTGAAATTCTGAAAGCACGCAAGCAAGTATCACCGCAATCTTCTTCATAACTCCGTTCGAGTGAAAATATATTTTCATAGCTCGCTCAACTTTTTTACGTTATGTATTTTCTTTTTTCTTTTTTTTTTTCGAGAGAGAAAAGAGTGATAAAACTTTTGTTTCACATTTCCGGATCCTCCTTCCATCACTAATTTTAGGAAGTGGAATGTGGATGCGTGTAGGCCATTCAGCCAGCCGGAAATATACACCGGGTGAATCTGGCTAATTCATTAACTAGAAAACTCAATGGTACCGATTCCCAGGTTTCGATTTATAGTAATTGCTATTTGTCCACGTGAATATATATGTGTATTATGTTTATGGCTGTACCTATACGTATATATTCAGATTTCTACAGGCTGACCAGGTTAATTTATCGATGGTACAGTCGATGATGGTATGGATCCGTCTGATGCATTCATTGCTTCTACAGGAAAGACCAATATCCAAATCCAATTACCCACTTCATACGGTTCCCCGACCTGAAACGAAGCACAGGGGCTTTTCGGAACCCCTCCGATCATCCGTTAATTGAAATTTTAATGGAGGTGGAAATAATTTATAACCTTTTACGGTATTCGGTACACATAAGCTGAGTTGAGTACAAAAATTTCGCTAACATCAGCTCTCGAATATCGGTAGATAATTTTTACGATTTATTCAATTGAGAATACCTTGACGCTCTCCGCTTATTCGTGATTCACTAAAAAATTCACCAAACATTCAATATTGTCTGGTCAAAGTGCGCCGGTTTCCGGACAATCAAATTATAGTTATTCATCGATTGGTGCATTGCGGTATATTAGAGTGGCAGATTTTACCCCCATGCAACAACGAGAATATCCCGAATAGCTCTTACGGCTTTCCGGATGATTGGGTCTGATTGATCCAAAATCTCCGATATTGATTTTTTTTTGACAATAACCATTTTTCAAAGTTCGAGATTCAAAAGTAATATGGCGGCGGGGGGAGGGGGAGGTAATCTTGACCCCACGCCCTCATACTTCCCGATATCTTCCAAAACTAAAAGAACGATAAAAGATTTAAAACTCCGGAAGTTGTGAAACGAAGACGTTTTCATAATTCTTCGTAAGAAACGAAGCGCGTCGCTAGCCGAAAACTCTGCAGGATGAGAATGGAACGTCTTCACGGTTGATTGGAAATGCTCCGCATCGTTTGGAACTCTCGGCTCTGCTCGCGGGTTCTGGAGCTTTCTTCGAGATATGAAGAAGGATGTGGATCTCGGCTGATGGTATAGGTGGGTATGAGAGATATCCCTTGCGCGTAGTCGTGTTCGTCGTTCTTGGTCGTCGTTCTCGTCCCGGGCGAAGAAGATCTTATTATAATAAATCAGATTTATTGAGTCTGCGGCAGAGTATTTTAATATTTGACTTGCAAAGCCCGTCATCGCTACCTCCTCTCCCCCTTATTTTCCTACCAACGCGTTTTCAAGGATCCAGAATCCCTGGCTGGCGCAAGATGATATTTCATAGTCTGATAAATTTTACTCTTCCTAACTCGCGAAGGAATTCCAAGCCGACTCGAAACCTGCCTTTCAATAAAACATGATAGATGTCGTCCACCGAGGTAATCTTATCTCGCGAAAAGATTTACTGCAGTTTACGCAATGAATTTCTTTTCTTCTTCTCCTTTTTATTTTTCATTTTTTCTTTCTTTCTTCCTTTTTTTTGTTGCTTTTATTCTCATCTTTCTCCATTGTCCCTCCACCCGCGCGTTGATGCGAGGCGTGAATTTTCATCCCTTCTCCACTATTTTCACCCTCTTCTATTGAAAGATTCAAAGAAAATTTTTTCTTTTTTTTTTTTTTTTTATTTGCAAGGGTCGGGATAGTCCACGAATTTTTTGCCTTGCGTAAAAATCAGTCCATTCCCAATTTTCCATACCACTTTAATGGACAAATTTACGTTCTAGAAAGGGTTGTGCGAGCCTCTACTAATTGTGAGGTAGATAAAATTAGAAGAGTTGATCGTAGGATGTAAAAAGTAACGACGGACGTGAAACGCAGTCAGTAGTAGCGCTCGGCGTGTGGTCAGACACTGACGCGAACGGAAGCACATCGTATAAGGTATATACGTACAGATAAGTGAGTAAATTAATTCTCACGATTTGACTGATGATGCTAAATATACATTGAAAAATACAACCGCTCCACGCTCGTTTACCTGAAGAGTCGTTACGTAAAAATATTTTTATTTTCGAATCGATCAATTTACATGAATGGGACTGCGGCGGGTAGGAAGCAAGTTTTGGAACGAAGAGTAATATCGAAAGTGGAAAGCAGAGAGCGAGAGAAGAGCGAGGAGGAGTAGAAAGTGAAGAGTAGGTACTTCTGTAAATTGAGATAAGGTATTTATCGTATCCCAGACATAAAACTCATTTGGTAAAAATTTCGCCCCTGAAATTAGCCGAGATAAAACGGAACGATGGACGTTTCGAAAGGAAAGATTGATGTGAAGAAAAAGTAAGAATGAAAAATCGAAGATACAATCCGAGTTCTAAATCCGTGATTCAGATTTTCGTATTTTTTACGATTATACAGCCTCGTCGAATGAAGGTTTCAATTAGCGTGGGTACTGGGCGCGGGCGTTCAATCATCCGAGTATCTAAACATCGATAAGTGAAAATATACCTTCTGTTTCTCGAATTGTTTGGTATTTCGGGAAAAAAGCATGGCTCTTTTATTTATTTATTTTTCTTCTTCTTCTTCTTTTTTTTTTTTTGTCTCTGCCACGGTGCTGATCGAGCTGCTGCGAGCGCGTGACTTTAAATCAAGAATATCTCACCCCCTTCCTTCGACATTTTCCTCCTTCGCGAAGGCCTTCCAATTTCTTTTATATTTTTCACACCGCGCTATTTTTCTGTTTTGCCAGCTTTTATGTACCTAATACATGTAAATATATATATATATATATATATATATACGTTTATGCATATTCACCCCCAACAATCGACGACGACAAGACGTTGATATAAAGAAGAATAAAAAAAAAAAGTAGTGGAAACAATCTAAAAGAAAAACACAGACGTGAACGAATCCAGAGGATTGGAAAAAAATAATGAAAAACAAAAAAAAAAAAACCAACAGGAAAATTGATGTACGATTATAAATGAACACAAAAAGATAAGAAGAAGTCCTTCCGGTGTTGATTCGGAGGAATGAGAAAAGAACCTCATATACCGAATACTCGTTAATGAACTAACGTAACTATCCAGTAAATTTTCCGGTCGAAGTGAAAACTTATAACGACCACGAGGATTTTTGCCTTTTGCTTCTTTTGTTCTTTTCTTTTGTTTTTTTTGTTTTTTATTTCTCTTTTTTTTTCCTTGTGATATCAACCTTTTGTCACACATCGTGACAAAGGGGACAAAGTGCAGGGCATGTGACGTAGCATTTGAATGCCCTATATATTTATGCATACATGTGCCTATACGTTATTTACACCGTTGCAGGCCTTTCTTCTCGTCGTTGTCCGGATTACCCTCTTCTTTTCCCACTCTCCTGCACCGTCTCTCGGCTTTGTCTGAAACTGGGGATTCTTTTTTTCATCCCTCTGTTGTTTTGTTTTTTGTTTCTACCGTTTCTGTTTTCTTCTTTTTTTCGAAGCGGCAAAGGCTTACGAAACTTCACAATCCTTAGAGTCCTTATTATCGCGCGAGTACCTTTTCATTTCCTTTTCTTTTTTTTTTGTCACGTTTCATGTTTTTTGCTTCATACATTTCACACTGCATCGATTTTCGCAACGAAACTTACTACAATTGAGGCTTTTCATGTTATTCTCAACGATCCAAAGCGCGTAATTTACACTTGAATTGAAAAAAAAAAAGAAGGAGTTTCGCTTTAAAAAGTCCATTACCTTAAGTCATGTACTTCATACCTCTGATATCCAACTATCGTGGGGCAATTAAATTAAGGGAAAGCAAATCGCCTCGTGATATATAATTTGTTTTTTTTTTTCCTCTTTTCTAACCCCTTTCGCATCCTGGCAACCCTCGGCTGGCCCTCTCGACCATTTTGTCTTCGCCTCATTCCGCCGGCGCGTGAAACACAAATTTGGAATTTCGAAGGGCACGATATCATTGAATTAGTCTCCCCTCGGAGCACTAATGCGTAAATTATAGCCACCCACCCCTTCCTCCACCTCGCTGGAAAATTTTCCTCTTTATTATATACATGGGATATATAATCAGATCACCGTTCGGAGCTACCGATCAAATATATGGCGCGGTGATATAAATTTCTTTTAATTTTTAATTGGTTTTTCTTTTTTTTTTTCATTTCTTTTCTTTCTCTTCTCATATTTTCTCATTTCATTTTTCTTTTTCTTGAAAAATGGAATTGTTTATCATACGGTCCAGAAAAAAATTAATCATTTCAATTATTATCGATCTACGCGCGCAAGCTGCGTGTGATCGAACGATAATGCAGATATATGATGAAAATCATGGCTAATTCTAATCCCATCTAAGCGTTTGCTTATATATATCTATATATAAGTATACGACACTCTGTCTATGTACAACGTACATATGTACGTACGTACATCTTCGGTTTTATCTGTTGGTTTTATCGCGTTCGAAACTTTAGATCCTATGTTCTCACGTATATATAATATAGATAAGAAAATTCTCGGTTGAAACACGGGAGAAAATTTGAACTTGGACCACGTACAGATAGAGGAGAGAAGTAGAGAGGCGGGAAAAGCTATCAAACGACTACCTACGCAAAGGGTCGCGGAGTTTGCAAGGGGAAGTCGAGAATATAGATTAACTCCCGGAGCCGCGCGCTATGCGTTGTGTATATATGTATACAGGTATATGTACATATACATATATATTTAGTATATATTGGGTAAGCGAATGCGTCGCATACGAAGCGATCGTAAGAAAGGATCCGGCGATGGGAAGGGGGGGGGGGGATGAAGGAGCGAGTGACTACTGCCGTTGGGCTCTTCGTTCCTCTTCTCTCTAACATTTACCATCCTCCGTGCGCCTTATCTTTGGGACTCGAAAAGGCCCTATAATACCCAGTCCGGAAATACGTCGCCGCGACGTTCGCTCCTGTACATATATACGTATACACTTATACTATACACTCCTATATAGAGCACCTGCCAAATCTGTTCTGTACGCCTCGCGAATTGAAATGAATTTGTAAAGGGCGTCTGAATTATTTACACCGACATTACCTACGTACCCTCCCCCCCTCCGTCTTACCATCGAAACGCTTTCCGAATTCCATGACACATTTCTAGCTACGATTAATCTGTACTATCTTCTTCCGTGCACATTTATGTGTGTGTGTGTGTGTGTGTGTACATAGGTGGTATATTACTTCCGACGGTATATATGTGTGCGGAATAGACCACCTTACATCTCGTTCTGATGTAATTCCAACCTTACCTTATACGCCGTCAACGACCCGGGCGTGTTGGGAATTTATTGGGCAAAGCTCTCCCATCTACTGTACTGACGTATAAGTCTGCAATTGTTATTCCACGTTTATTATACGCCGTGAATCAAACTCCTTTGAAGATACGTTTATTCATTTGACATGACTTAGTCGAGTTGAAATTAAGCTCCATTCACCGAGCGTACGGTTTCTCTAAATATGTACACCATACCTACGCGTAAACAAGATTTCAAATGAAATGTTTGATGAAAATAAATGAAGAAAAAGAAAAAGAGTAAATAAGGCAAAAATAAAGAGAGCGAGAGAGTAAAAATATTTATGTATTAATATATTTTACTTCAGACTAACATAAGTAATCATATAATAGTTAAGTATCTCTAGTTTCTTAGTTAGAGTGAAAATTTACCGTGCACGTGCATTATATATGATATGCACGGTTCTTATATGTATAATTTTCCGAGCGCGGGGATTATTATACCAAAGACGGAAGAGCTGCAGGTAATTGTAATTCGAGGTAAGGAAGTGGAGTCGTTCTTGTCACTGTGCAGGCACACATAGTATAATCGTATACCTCAGTAGGTATGGCATAAAGTAAAACGCGCGGTGTACGAATCCCTGCTTGAATTTACACATGAAAGCGATTGTCTCAGTAAATCCTGCATGCCGGTTTCCTCTTAAATATCTCCGTTAGTACGAACATACCTACCTACCTACCCATCCGCCGCTATACCCCGACATGGCGGAACGTTAATTGTCCTCGACGTATATCCTGCACTGGGTGAACCGAAAAAGAAGAAAAAACGAATAGCGCATTTCAAATCGCGCAGATAAAAGCAAATATGTATATACCTAATCACCTATTGCGCAGACGTATTCCGGGGGCAGATTGATTTTATTTCTCTAATTTCTTCTTTTCATTTTCATCACCCTGTAGATCCGTGAATTTCATCCTCATACCACGTACCTGAACTTCATGATTGTGGATCATGTTTCTCGATGTCTCGCGAGTTTCAATTTCACGTTTTCTCTCCGACATTTCCAACCTCTGTAGATGTCGAGCTGGTTATATGGGTACCTACGTACATATACGTACCTGTTACCCATCTTATGGATTTATATAAGATTAAAGGATTTCCCTGGATATTTCGTACGGCTTTCATTAGTAAAGCGTAGCTAGAAATAATTCAATTGCGGAGGTACAGGTTGTACGTACGTTTGTACAACTGACGTTCTCGATCGGGGAATTATCATTGTCCTGAAAATTATTTAGCATTTCATTAAAATACTCTGGAATTTTATCCTTTGATATTTATAGGTATCTCCTATATGTACGAATATAGCATCGAATTCACCAGCAGGAATATCGTCTTGACTTATTAACGTTTTTTCAAAATCTCTTCAGACGACTTTCTACGAATTTGCAGACAAGATTATACGTAATAAATTTCGAAAAATCTAAAATCTCATGTATCAACGGTACTCGGATGTACGAAAATAACCGGTAATTACCTACGTCAAACAAAATTATTTCCAGAACTAACTTGTTTAATTAGTAGAAAAACCATTTCGGTTTGACTCCTTATTACCTGCCGCTGCTGCTAGTCGTAGTTGGTGGTGCTTCGGGTATAAAATTGTCGTCATATAATTGAGTCATATTGCAAGCTCTTAAAGTCCTCAACGCTTTGAAAACGGGAAATGGATGTATTTTTACTTTCGTTTTTCTTATACCGTAGCAGGAAAGCAATAGCTCCGCAAAAATTCCAGAACTGCAGCTATGCAGGTTACAGGAAGATGAAATAAGACGAGAATCTTCCTTTTTGTTTCTTTCTCCTTTCTTTTTTCAAACGACAACTACGACAAGAGTTCTTCGGTTTGCTCGATATTTTGTTTTCACCTTCATCTCTTTCTTCTTATTTTTCTTCTGCAACAACAGCAGCCGCAACAGCAGCAGCAGCAGCAGCAGCAGGAAATGCGCAGAGCAAATCGAAGCTTTTTGTGGTAGAGAACGAGTAACTCAAAGAACTTTTCTCTGCTACTTTCTCCCTCCCACCACTTCTTCAATGAAGGGATTTCTACGTCTACACACATATATATATATATACCCCCAGGTATTGCCAACACGTAGTAACTATCCAACCGAGTGCTTTGACATGTGCTTCGGAAGCTTTTCGCTCCCCAACTTTTCATTTGAATGTTTTTTTCCCTCATTCTTTTTTTCCTTTCGCCTTCCGATGATTTTTATTTTTTTTATTTTTTTTTTTTTTTCACCTACTCTCTTTTCTATTTCCAATCAGAACGCCGACTGAACTCCAAAGTTTTTTTCTCGCTCTATGGATCGTTTAACCGCGTTTACAAACGATTTGGATAACATGAATATTCAACCTATTTTTACAAAATTTTATGTTTTCATATTCAATTATGCTCGAAGTAACAACGATTCATTACGGTAGGTATATATCTATAAGTAAAACTCCGTACGTCATCGATTTGACACAACCAATTAACTCCCGTGAAACCAACTGCTTTACGGACACTCCCCCTGATTACTTTAGTTATTACTCTCACGAAATTAGACTGAGCGATTCTCTGTATTCGTGTATGCGTGCGCGCGTGTGCGAATGAAGCCAAAATTTTAGAGATGGAAATTACGGTACCTGAGGAGCGGAATAATATTCCGTATATCCGCTTGCCTGGGTTAAACATAGATCGTGGTGTGCGCACTTTGTACATATTATAACTATAGGTATAACGCAAACGATGACCGCCATTCTATACATCGCTCCGATTCACGGTCATACATTAAATCGTGCACAAAATTCAATTTACCGAAATGAAAAATTAGCCGATATACTTACAGATCCAACAAAACACTTCTCTATTTTCTCAAATCCATGCCAATAAAACTCGTAGATCAAAAAATGGTCAATTATGACAAGGCATATTTTAGAAAAACGAGGTAGAACGGGAGGCAAAGAATTAAGCACATCGTTTATAAAGCTTCAAAAATATACGTACTATACGTATAAGGGATATATTCTCAAAGTCGTGAAGCGAACGCATTCAAACTTTTTACCCGTCAGCATAATTTCCTTCCCTCACTCTGTTTCATTTGTTACCACTTTATTTTTTCTTCTTTTTTTTGTTACTTTCTTTTCTTCCATTCTTATTTTTATTTTTTTTTATTTTATTTTTTTTTTTTTTTTTATTCTTGTTTTTAATCTTTTTACGCTCGACCGTTAGCATTTTTCAACGTGCGCATGGGTGTTCGCGTTTAGCACGTCTCTGAAAATTTCTCTCGCCCGTACACGCTATGTGCCAGTTTTAGTCCATCTTTACAATTTCCATTTGTTCACCAGAGGAGAATAAATGAGGAGAGTAAAATGGAGAAAACTAAACGAGTGGAAAGAACGATGATGTGTCGGGTGAAAATTATAGATGTAATTATATCTAAAGCAAATATAAATTTCTAAATTCAACCAATTTGAAAATAGAAAAAGGAAGAGAAAAGAATTAAATTGAATTGTCAGTGGTGGACAGAAAGAATGGTTACACGTCTTTTCGTGAGGTTGACGTCGATCTCAAGCACATTGGGATAAAGAAAATCCTCAACATTGACCACACGACGTAACTTAATCCCTAAAGGCAATATAAACGAAATAGCCGCTTCTGCCGAAAGCTCACTATCTTCTATAGGACGGGCGTAAGCAAGGCCGTACCCTGCTTTATATTGATATCCTCGATTTGCAATAAAAATAAAAAAAAACCCGTACGTAGGTATGTACGTGTACAGTTACTTCTTAACGATGTGGAGGTATATATGTTGAGTACAAGTTGGTGGATGGAATATAAATGGGGAAAGATAGAGTATACTAGGAAGCCGAGAGATAGACAGAGCAGAAAAAGAAAAAGAACAGGAAAGGAAGACGAAAAGATCGAACGAAGAAACGTGCAGGAGGAAAAACTGTACGGAGGAAATGGAAGGAAAAAGCAATGAGTATATAAGCGAACGTCCGATAACGACTCTTGAATAACTCATAGGGTAAAGAACAAGTGATTTCGAAGGGTGGCCAACGCCGGCGTTGTTGTCGATTTCGACGAATATAGTGAACAACGAACACTAAACGCGGAACACCTGCGGTAACATGTGTCGCGTTTCACTGGGTGCCCCACGTGTGTACCGAAAAGCGAAGAGAAGAGAAGAGAGGAGGAAAGGAGAGGAGAGGAGAGGAGAGAGAATGAAGTCCATCGCGCTATCCGCAACCCATCGACCGCTGTCTACGCCCAAGTGCTTCTCCTCTCCACCTCCTACCCTCTTTTTCTCTTCCTCTTCATCCCTTTCTGGTTCCACGTAGGGTATAGCTATACGCGTATATACCCTGGGCGTATATATTGGGCTGCGAAACTCGGAAGCGTTCGTCCGTGACGTCATTTGTCAATCGACGCCTCTTCAGCAACTACCTACCTCGACCCCACTTGACTAGATACCGAGCATTTCCTCGACAGAATCTACCCTATCTGACAGAACCTTTGCTGCAGGAACCAACGAACACTATACTTGTTAGCGCGAACACCATACACCTCAAGAGGAATACCGAGTGACCCTCAAAGTCCCACCCCTAAATTTCATAACTTTCATTTCGTGGCTTCGAAAAACCTGCCCAATCGGCCAAACATCACCTGGTTCAAATTTGGGGGGGGGGGGGGGGGGGGGGAACAAACGTTCATTCGGTAGACGCTGATTACCCCTATGCACTTCGAGGGTACAGAAGATGCGAGGTTTCCGTAGGTCCGAATGCAAAAAGTTTACTTTTACATCGCGCATCGTGCGGTATAGTCTTCGGCTTGAAATTGCAGAGTCGACAAGAATCCCCACGAGCTTTCTTCCCTACGCGTATGTGGAAAGTAGTCGATATTAAGTTCACCCGTCGCTCCTGCTACCGCCAAGGAACCTTTTCCATACCTGAAACTTTTCATGCTGCATCTTATATATTCGCGCCTGTATATAACGGAAAGAATTTCAGTTGAAACTTCACCGAAGTATATCAACTATACGTTGTAAGGTTCATCCATAAATATTGAATATCATCAAAGTGTTTACATATATTTACCTCATATACAATTTTGAAAAAAGAAAAAAAAAAAAAAACAAGAAAAAAAGTTACACATCTTTCAGGGTATCCCATCACGTTCGCCTGCACTCAGACGCCGAAATGTCGAATCGAAAAGTATTCATCTTCGCCTCAGAAATTTTCTCCTATTCATTCATTTGATTTCTTCTTTTTTTTTTCTCGTCGATTCGGTAAAACCGGAAAACGTATCGCCATAGGCAGAATAAACCACGCGCTTACGCGGTAAGTGAAGCAAGGCGGAAGAAAATGAATCTGCAAGACTCAATTACTGAAAGCGGTAGATTCCGTAATGTTGTTTTATTACTTTTCTTTTTAGGTTCCATTAGGTAGGAATCGTCAGGTCAGATTGTAACTGAGAAAAATGGAATTCACTATAAGGTGTATATCCGGTTGATATTCGTCCACTTTTTCTTCTCTACGTTTTTCAACATTTCATTCACGGCTATACGGTATAGATAGTTTCGATTTATCGCCGAATCACGGAGCTTTTTGCAAGTCTCAAGTTAATCGATGAAATACCGAGAGAAAGTTTGAACTGTTTAAAGCAGTTTTGGAAAGCGTATAGAGTGGGGGGATGGGAATTCCTGACCACAAAAATTCGGAAGGTAAGGATATCGCGGTGACGAGTCGCGAGTTGAGTGGGAACGAAGTGAAGTAACGACGGGTGATATGTATGGTCATGTATATAGTTGAGGTATATATTACGGAGGAACATGGACTAATTCTAGCGTGTAATTAACCATCTCTAACCGTTCCGCTATCTACCAACGACCGCTACAATTTACGGCTAAGCTCCCGCGAGTATTCTAGGAAAAAGGGGGATCGGTATGGGCGGGTGCAAAGGGGTGGGAAGCGGAGGAAAAGGGGAAAATAGGGGAAGATGGAGCTCGAGGATACCGCGCGCGGGTTGAGGCTGATATGCCGTGGATAAATGGTCCCGAGAACAAGCCAAAATCGTACCGAGACCGTTCCCATATTATACCGATTCATTTTACCCACGACTACATTCTCTTGATATTATTATAGTTATTCGCCAGAAGCAAAATTCGTTACATATACGTAGCTGGTATATGAATATACTCGCGTTGCACATAGTCTCACAGGTATACCTGTGATGCATCATGTACGTTTATACCATATAGCTTAAACGGCGCGGGCGGCCAGTGAAAGCGCAAAGTTTTGGCATTATCTATATCATTCTACATCCTCAACCGTTGCACCCCGAGTCATATATATACGTATATATATGCATAATAAATAGTAGCTGCACCGATATACATTTCTCTACCTCTTATTCGCACGTATGCAAAAGATAAGTTCCGTATACGTATAAATTTTACATACCTGTGCAGCAGACTATAACTTTGAACCACATTACTAAATTGGCCAAAAGCCAATCAGTTGATCGGTTTATTGCACAGGGAAGAGAGAAACGAGAATAATAAAATAGAAAATGGTAGAATTCAGTCGTATTTTGTTTTTATAATATAATTTTTCTTTTGGATCCAGCTAAGAGATTTTTTAAAAATTTTACTCTTCCGTACGGAGAAAGGTTAATTTTCGGGATAATATAGGTGAACTTAAAAAGTGGAGCGCGAAAAATTCCCATGTGATCTCCAGGTACTGTTTTTTTAGAATTGATGTATGGAATTACCGTGCAGGAGATGGTACGGCAATAAAACCGAAACGATCATTTATAAGTGAAAAATCCGTGCGGGCTTCTGTTTTAGCGCATAATATGGGATGAACTTTCGATTCGGGGATCATAAAATTGATTATCTATATTGAAAAAAGTTTGAATCTAACGTTGAATAAATAAGATAAAAGCCAATCAAAAGTTCGCGAATCAATCGATATTTTAAATACCTACTTCCATATTATATGAGCTTTCCAACCGATCAGTTCGTCGAGGACATGCAGACTGCTAACTTTCATAGTTTCTCTGCACTAGTTCGAAGTTTTTAAGTAGCTATCTATCTACGTATATCTGCTTGTTGACTCCCCTCAACGGGGTTGACTTATCATGAGAAGCTTGCCGAATAATGAGGTAAAAATAAAATCGGGGAAAGTTCGGAAGGATCGATTTAACAAAATTGACAAACGATATAAAAAAAAAAGAAAAAAAAAAAAAAAACCTTTTCCGCAAAATTCGTTCGGTATGGAATTGAAATCGCAATAAATTGATCCCAAGGCACCAGACCGAACCTGGTAAAGAAAAAAAGGAAAAAAAAAAGGGAAAAATTTTTTACTTTTTTTCGTCTTACCATCAGCAGCCCTGCAGTTGGTACATAGGTATAGTATTTTGAAATTCGTGAGGATATATTTTTTCCTGGGATCAGGGCGGCGGTTGACCCTCTCAACGCCTTTTTCCCCGAAACCCTCCGGATAAACCTAAGTAGGGGATTTACATTTTTGAGGTGACGCCCATCGTGATAGGATTTTGATACAACTCTGATATCACGGGTGAGTGAAATCCTCGGACAATCCCCCGTCGCTAAATGGTTATTCCGTGGATATAAATAATACTTGTGCCTCTGAATCTTATTATTCGTTTGATTTTTCATATTTTTTTTCTATTTTAAGTGGCCATTATTACTCCCTCACTTAGTTTTGTACGCGTATAGGTTGTTACAGGTACGTACTATATCTATATGCATATATAGACATCGTACTACATCGCTGCCTACAGAGTCTTTAGGGAAATATTCTTCTTAAGGGAATAAAGTAAGTTACCCCGAGGTTAATACGCCTCGTGATACGGACGCGTTATTTCATTCTAAAGCGCCCATTATTCGAGGTTGGTATACGCGTCTTTAGGGTGAATCCCTCGGGAAAATAATGGCTCTATGCAAATAGTGTGTATGCAAGAACAAGAAAGCTACCTAACCACCACCATAGCAGCAGCTACACCATCTACTAGTTACCCTGACGTCGCGGCCGCGCCGGTTATACCCGACACTGGTCTGTATAACTTACTCTCAAGATTACCCAACCTTCTTTTGTAATTTCCAACGACAAAACTGCGCTCCTCTACTTCGCTTGAAATTTAACCAACCTATGTATACCTATGTGTATACCTATACCTATATCTACTATCTCCCTCCTTTTATACCGTCTTCCGGTTTCCCACGTTTCCTGCATATTTCCTTCCTGTCTTCCATCTTCTTTATTGTACAAAAAGATGCGAGATTTTTCTATCATCTTGGACTTTGAATTCTGAATTTCAGTATTCTTCTTTTCTTTCCATTCCTTTCCTTTCCTTTCCATTCCTCTTCTTTTTTTTTTTTACTCATTTATTTGTGCTTGATGAATCGATTCTTCGTTCAACTTCCTCTTCAGCGTTATTCGATTTATATATCCGTGGTGTGAAACCGCGCGAATGAAGATATACGGATGTACTGTATATATACACCTATGTACAGATGTGTATGTATATAATATCTGAATTCCAATCGCTAAAAGTAGACCAAAACTGGTTCGATTGGCTTTCATGATTCTTCTTTCCCATGGAACTTTATATCCGCGTCTACATTTCCACCTTTGTTCATGTATACGGTATGTATTGTAGACGTACGTATACGTATACATAACACAACAACTTTTCCCATTTAAACTTTTCCGCCGGTTGTAATAAGGATAATAAAAATGATTAGATATTGAAGTCGCGGAAACAGCAGCACCAGAAACCGTCAGAGCTTTTCCTGTACTTCCGTACCTACATATAGAATATATCTATATATCTATAGGAAGCAGTTGAAAAAGAAGTGAAAATAATTACCTCCTGGTTAAAAGAAATGGAAAGGAAGTATATAAAAGGAGAGTTGAAATATCGCCGTAAGTTATCGACCAGATATTAAATAATAAATAAATAAAATGAAGTAAAAAAAAAAACAAAAAAAAACTATCGTCGCTGAAATATTCTCGTTACATGGGCCAACAAGGGTGGATAGTATATATACAGCCAGTGAGAGAACGGGAGTTCAAATGATCGTTAACCAACGTGATATTTATTGTTCAGCAATAACGGGCCATTTATTTTAACAAACTAATATCAACGCTCCCGCGATTACACCGCGGGCCAGGTGTTGGCGGAGAAACGTAGGTATAGGTAGGTAGGGATCCACGACTCTCGCGGATAATTATACCAAAATCGTGCAATTAACGGCGATCGCGATAAAAGCTCTGCAAAATCCGAGAGGCTAGAGTCCCACGAGTCATGTGATCATCCGACGAGAGGGGCAGAGGGAGAAGGGGGCGGGGGGGAGAGAAGAGGGAGGAATGGGGTGAGGAGTTGCAGCAGCAATATTGAAGGGTATTTCAACCCCCTCCTCCAAGCTCAGGGAACCTCGCCGATTCGTTAGCCGACGTCGCTGCATCGTATTAAAAACGCGAATCAAGAGTTTGACATATAGAGAGAGTACGGAAAAAATGGAGGGTGGCGACTGGAAAGTAGAATAAGAAAAAGAGAGAAAAAAAAAAAAAGAAAGTTAAATAAAATAACAGGAAATAAAAAATGTGCCGTTTGAAGGGCTCGCGCGTGGGTAAGTACCGGGTTTTCTTTTTCTACCCTGGGCAACATATTTTAGCAAGAGACTACTTGAATATTCCATACGAGTTCTCGCTCGACGTAGGCGTAGGTATACCTCTACGTACTACCGTATAACGGGGATCTTTTTCACCTTATAGCTTAGGTACAGGGCGACGCAGCGACGCCGCGACGCCCAGCGTCGTCTGCATTCCAGCTGTTAATCCGTGCAAAACTGCGTCTCACGTTTTTCCGTGTCATATGATTTTCATCACGCGTGCTCACGTGTACAACTGTGTAGCCATAAGTGAGGTGAAAAACAATTACCCTCATGGTATTTTATTGCGATTGAATTTCGAAGGGAATTTATCCGCCCGAAAACTTATATCATCGTCGAAGGAATTTCGCAATACATCCTGGCAGCCGGCTATCCCTGCTGGCGGCTCGGCGTCAGGAAAATTTTGCAATTCAATTTTATTGCAAATTGGATAAAACCGGGAAAACTGAGTTTCTATCCTTCGCCCCTGCTTGATGTGCACCCTCTAAACCTGCGGAAGCTGAGAGTAACTAACCCTGACTTGTTAGAAAAATAAACGATAAATATCTTTTATTTCTTTCGCATTTGTTTCGATTTCTCTTTTTTTTATTATTTTTTTTTTTTTTTTTGTTCCTCCTCATCAAGAAGTGCGAGAAACACATTCTCTCGGCTATCTCACTCTGATCTGTTCTATACGTGGGCGTTGTGAGAACTTGAAGAATATTTTTTTCATCATGTAAAATATAACAAGATTTATTCATGCGTGCAGTTTGAATGCGAACCGAAGTTATAAAAATCCGAAGTAAAAAAAAAAAAAATTGAATAAAATAAGAGTTTCGAAATATTCGTTACTCCGCGTATCTATACATCTTCGACGTACTTTCAGCGCGTGAAAAAATAATGATCGTCGCCGTTACGCGTACCTATAGTGTATATATATTTTTCATACGGATATATGTGTAGTTGAACGCGCCTCTCTCCGTAGTCGAGAACTCGTCGCGCGTCGACCGCAAATGCGTTTCCGTGTTTAAATTTCACCCTCCTATTCCGCGTCAGAGGCGAGCGCTTTCCGCACCGCCCACGCCGTCATACCTTACTTACCCTACAGGCCTGAGCAACCCCAATTGCAATTTCTGCTGCTGCTGTTGCTGCTACGAGCGACGCGCACAGATTAAGCATCTTAATCACCCGACGATGAAACTGAAAATTGCACGAACTCAGCCAGACAGAATAAATGAAAAATTACGTCAAAAATAATGAAAAAGTAAATTGAAGAATAAGTATTCGTAACGAATTAGATGAAATTAAACGTTTTTTTAGAAAGAGACAAAAAATAATGATAATATACCCTACTTTTAATTCTTAGACGTAATTCCGGAGCTTGGTACGAAGATTTAAACGTTTCGGAATTTTTTCGGTACGATCTTAAATCCGTCTACAAAGTTCTCAGGGTTTATATGAGCGCTGTAGTATTATACGTAGTACGTAGACAATCCCGGAGTCCTGCAGGTCGGAAGATCACGAAACGGAGGGAAATGTTGGCTGTTACTCCACAGGTAAAGTAGATACGAGTGAGCCACATCCTGTACTTTATACACATACACACAAGGTCTGGCTTCTTGCAATACCTAATTAAGGGAACAAACTTCTCTTCAATACTTGGAAACCAACTTTGGTTTGCTGAACAGCAAGGGAAACTGCTGACGAATTCACGTCTTAGATGCACTTGGATCGTTACCTGTATAGCTATAGCCAATATACATAGGTATATTTGCATCAACGTAGACACGTAGTTCGAGCAGGAGGTGAATCCCATTTACAAGATCTACGTATATATGGCCGGGTATAATACGAACGGAACGGAACGGAACGAAGCTTATTTGTCTCTCCTGCATAGCTCTGATCCTTTCTCCTTTTGGGGGTGCAATGCGGAAAGGAAAAGAAATTCGAAAACAACGATGAAACGCTTTTATTTTTTATTTTTTATCTCTGCACAAAACCATCCGCAGTATACAGTAATTTGCGGTAGATATACGTACATCCAGGGTTGAGAACCAGAAGGGCGTAACCCACATTTATTCCTCAACATTTAGCTCTTGGGCACGGAAATTACGTCTAATTGAACTCTTCAATTTTTTCAAGGCTAAAAACATTCAATCCGCGCTGCCTAAGTCGTATTTTTAAAAATTGAATCGTATATAGGGCTGCAAACGAGTTTGTACGCCCGGTTAGGTTGATTCTGAATCGCTTCGCGGCCAAGCGCGCGTTTGGACAACTTTTTCGTGTATAGCTGGGCCGGCTACGAAAAGTTGTCCAAGCGAGCTTGGCCGCAAAGCAATTCACAATCAACCCAACCGGGTGTACATCGAAATCTACGGAAGCACACGAACAGTTTATCGCAGATGTTAGCAGCGATTCGTCCCCCGTTATCGGATCGGTCTTTACAGCAAATATTATCCAGTATATCTACGTATAGTTTCTATCCTTGTCAGGGTTTGCTAACAACAGGAGTAGCGTAATAACGTCGCCCGCCGATATTAGGCCGCACGTTTGCCAAAATATAGGCTAAGGAGGGTATAAGGTTCGTATCAGGGATGAAACGCAGGCAACTACAAATTTCATTCAAAGGTGATGATCATCGTAATAATAATCCAAATTATTATTATTATTATTATTATAATGATGATCACGAAATGAAAACGAATCTGCTTACACCAGACCTACCTCCGTACGTGGTATGTGTACACGTGTGGTGTAATCTTATCCATATTGATATTTAACTACTGCAATTAAAATAATTGCAGGAGTATGAGGTATAATCGCGTTATATATTAAAGCGGTACACCCTGAGGATAATAAACAGTTCCGCAATCACGTGGTGAGTGATATTGAAAGCACTGTATATGAATATAATGCGTCGGAGTTACTACCTGCTATAGGTGTCTAGGAAAAGTTATGCTAAAGTTGTGGGTTTTGAAACCAGCGTTTTTTTTTTTTTTTTTTTGTCCTTTGATTTTTTGCCCCACCCTTTACACGGTTGCATTGTAGATACGATTCGTGCTTTGGTTGTTTATACGGAGGTATTATATTCGGACGGGGTATAGTTAGACCCCTTAGATCAAAGTCTTGACATTCCATTACACCGAATTCTATCCAGCAGATATAGGTGGAGGTTCTCCAATTATGTCTATAATATATACCCATACCCACTTGGTTTCTCCTACGTAGTATTACGAAAGTAATTTTGAACGTAGCTACTAGCTGATGCTGATGCTGCGCTGCCGGTTGGTTTTGCCTTCTGCTACTTTGTATACCTACGTTATACGTACGTGTACGAAGCGTAGCCAAGTAACATAGAGAGAAGGAGATTCCGAGATCTAAAACTAGTTTGAAAATTAGTTTTGTGACGGCGAGTCAAGTTCCAAAATTAGATTCTAACAAACTACACGTATATACATGGGATGTACCTCCGGAAAATAGTTTGAAAACGCAGTTCCATCCGCATATTTATCTTTACATGGGTGC
The DNA here is from genome assembly GCA_963932425.1 of Athalia cordata. NCBI lineage: Eukaryota > Metazoa > Arthropoda > Insecta > Hymenoptera > Athaliidae > Athalia > Athalia cordata. Next base: position 21,018,513 of record OZ010625.1, read on the forward strand.
AGTACGTAATTTGTGTATACCTGTTTGCGTAGAATGTGTACCAATTGTATTAACTGAGAAAAAAAATGTAAAACAAAAATCTTCATTTCAACTATTTTTATTTATGTTTCAGATTGGACGATGAGAAACTCGACCTCATAAACGTAAGTGTTAAATGGCATCTTGCATTAAATGGCGTTTATTTTCGACATTTTTTTTTTTTTTTTTTGCTTTCATATTATATAATATGGAGAGTGAAAAAAATGACGAATGTGATACGCGGGGGTGAAGAAACCTAAGAAGGGCCGTAATTTCTTCCGAAGCTGCCGGTATTTTTGTAAAACCCCTAAAAGGTTCGGGAGAGGTCGAAACGCGAGACGTCTAACGTCGCGACGCCGACGATTCTCCTTCCGTTTATACCTTATCCTCACCTAGCCCTCTCAGGACTGACCTCTTTGGCCTCTGTAGCTAGCCCTTTTAGCCCCCTTAGAACTCCCTTCGACCCTAATAGCGACCGACCCGCTCGTTTTTTAGGGAACCCTAATGGCGTCCCACTCCCATCGAGTTAACTTCGCGCTGACCGTCTCTATATCCAAAACCACCCCCTCGCTCACTGCAAAGCTCACTCTCTATACTAACAAGTTGCAAGGTATGTATGTGGCATTTCACGTCAACTTTACCAGATTGTTATCGCCACCATTTTTTTAGTTTCTTCTTCCTTTCTTTTTCAATTTCAGTTTTTTCTCCGAATCAGTGTAGTTTTTTTCGTTCTTTCATTTTTAACAATATCCAAAGAGTGAACTTTTACGAGAAAAAAAAAAATCCAATGAGTAAAAATCTGAAGAGGAAATTTTCTGTTCGCGAATAAAGGGGTTGGTTGTTATTGGGCGTCTGAAAAAAAAAAGCAACCGAGAAGTTGAGATGTGGCATTCGCCCAAATTATAACGTTTCTTTTCTCCTACTCATCGCCAGCTATTTCAAACTATAAAAAACTATTTATGGGGAAAAGCGACGTGTGATTTACTATACATCGTAGACTACTATAGGTACACCATAATAAAATCGCAAGGTGAGTTGTGGCGATAAAATGCAACGTCACCGCAAGAACCTGGAGGAGAATATTCAACCGGTGCTTGAATCTTGCAAGTTTTAGCTGCAATCAACGCGAAACCTAGGCAAGTTATATAACCACCGGCGTTGCAGTTTGGGGCGGGGGGGGAGGGGGGAGGGGGGGGGGGGTAAATGGGAAGAGATGGAAGAAAAAGAGGTGGAAGGAGGGAAGAAGGGAAGAGCTAATACCGCGCACTGGGAAACTAACAACGGCGTTTAAATTCATTTCTGCCCATTAAGCCCGCAACTCTCAAACTGCACTTGAACTCATTTCTCTTGTGCATCACGTTCGCCAGCTGTAAGGCTCGCTTCTCATCTCCTTCTACCTTCCTTTTACTGCCATACTATACTGGAGGCAACCGGCTGTTGAAACGTATAACGATTTTAGGACCCTTTTCAAAAGACTCTCGCACGTATTCGGTGTTGTATATAAAGAGAGATGAATGAGGAAATCTGCAAATATAACAAAACTAACGAACTTCATTCATCACCGTAAGTGCACTACGCACTTGATTATCACGTGTACGCCTATGTATTTCAGATATCTAGCAAAACGTATTACGCCATAAGGAAATATATTTACGTTTTTATCCAACTTATATAAGTTTTCACATTTTCTAGTAGATTGTGTACTATATACATGTAAGTATTACGTACGGCTATAGTTGGGCAAGTTCTTCGGGCGGCCATGTTCGTTCCCTAGGGAATTTCTTCTTAATAAATGTTATCAGGAATCCTCTAAGGGATGCAGTAGGTAACGGCAATGGGAAAAGGGAAAAGGGAAAAGGGAAAAGGGAAGGTGAAGGGGCAGTAACGCGCAACCACCCCGTAAACCACATAGGGTCTTCGGAAATCTCCCCAGGTTCCCCTAGATCCTCGACCAAAGTCGGAGTTAGGACCGTTGGTGTGGCTTAAGCTGCACCCAGGCAAAGCCACGTATGTACACATGTTATATATTATCTATGTATACGTATGTATTACATACAATCATGCTCATATTTTTCATACTATAACGGCGAATAGACGTGTATATTTACGGGTGAACGAGAAGTTACAAAAAATTTAAGTCCCATCCAAAGTCTACATTTATAAGTTACTTCGAATCTGCAGGTTTGCATGATCCTCGCAGGATTTTTTTCCCTCGAGATCATTTGATCGGTTTTTTAAGGGCAGCTGAATTCGACTGCAAATCATTTCTATTTTCGAAAAATTGACCGCGACTGAAATTTTCACATTAACTTGTTTTATTTCCGAGCAAGTATTCGACCTTCAAATACCACAGGACCTCGCAAGTTGGGTCGAAAATAAAAATTAGATTGAAATTCATCAGTTCCACGGTGAATTTTTCGACATTGCGAATAAAAATGTGACGTTGGAGGAAAATCCTGTATTTCGCAGACTTGTATTTCGGGATTTATTGCATAGGACGAGGAGGAGGGTTCTTCCATTGTCACAACGTCCGCGATCCTTAGCCTGGGGGGTATAGTTCTGGTATAGTCATTACCACGGTTAAGCTAGCGTAATTAGTCCGTTTTGGGTTTCGCAAACCAAACCCGGCTTTGCGCTATACTAGATATATATATATATATATATATACATATACATACGTACAATATATACATACCTATATACCGACATAAACCCGTTAGGTTAAGTTAGGTAGGTTTAGTTTATACCTGCGCGAACGTTATCCCGTCGACTATGAGACGCGGGCGCCGCGCCGCACCTCCTCGTCCGGACGCGGATTATTTCCGGAGTCGTAAACCGCGCGCGTAACGTGATCTTCGTTCAGAAATTAAGGCTTCGTAAACATGTATAAAGGTTTCCCTCACCGCTAATTGAAAACTTCAAAGCAATTGAGTCTACGAAACGTAATATACTTATACATACATATAAGGTATATGAGTATATAAATACAAGGTGGATGTTATTTACCTACGCTAAGAGACGGTGGCTATTTTTGGTATATAGGAACAAAAAAAATAATAACACATTAAACAAAAAATAAGAAAATCTTTCCTGATGCTTCTTTTTTTTTTTTCTTTTTTGGGTGATTCTGTTTTTACCATATACAGTTTTTACAGTTCCATTGTTAGCGTTGTACGCAATAGCAATGAATTAATATAAATTTGATTTTAATTAGGATACACAAGAGGTATATAACTGTCTATGTATAAAGCGTCAAGTGGTGAGCGGCGTAAGGCTTCTGATTTAGTCTAGCAAAACCAAGTAAATTTGGTCCCGGCGCGTGAAGAGCAATTAGCAGGTTAACTACCGTGAATCCATTTAGCTCTTGCTAGGCGGGTATATTATATCATCGTACGAGCGTGAAGCCAACCCCAACTTCGTGGCGTCACAATGATAAGAAATATAACTAAAACTATGCTTATATTACGTGAAACTTTATGTTACCCATACACATGTATGTATGTACATACCTGATTGTCGTATTTTCTCCCATGTCGCACTGCGCCGTCCATCCCGCATACGGCATATATTAAATCGTGAAACTAATTCAGGTACGATATAAGTTTATCCATATAATACGCGTGTATATTATATCCGAGGAAGCGAGTTGATAAATTATCAATTTTCATAGCCACAGCTAATTTCGTATCGCTTAATATACACACCTATAACTTGATGCTGATGAACGAAAACCTTATCTACTTAAACCGATTATAAAGTTCGCGCTTGGTAAAATTTAAACGTGTCACGAGCTGCTACGGAACGCGCGCCGCAAATTTCTTACGTATATATATACAGCGAGAAACTTGAGATATCCAATAAATACATATATACCTACTGGTAACGAGGTATTAAATTCATATACATGCATAATAACCGTAGAGAATATATACCTGCGTCTTTAATTTTTAGAGCTTAAAATATCTGAAATTAAAATTTGTTTCATATAGGTATATAGGTATTATAAAAGTTCTTTCGCCGCACGAGTAAAATGAATTTTTATTCAATTGTTTTAATTTTTCTTTCTTTTTTTTTTCTTTTTATTTCACGCTCGTGTTCTTATAGGTTTCGAGCCATAACCGATGTTGATTTATTATAAGTGAAATTTTTTTTTCACGGTATTATAAAACTCGGCGAGAAAATTTGTTCGAAGCTAATTGCGCGGCTCGGTCAGATAAGCGAGCTGCGATATAGGTAATATTATTTAAAGTAGTATGCTGGAGGGTAACGAGAAAGTTGAAAATTTTATCCAACGTTATGGTGATTAAGACGTCGCATTATATATCCTCTTTTTTTTCATACCCACGAGTTACGTTTTTTACATACTTATACCCTTATACCCTAGGCAAATAACCTAATTGAAAGAAAAAGAAAATTTATGTCTAGATGAAAATATAATTTTTTTCTTTGTTATTTTGTATTACTTATGGCGAGTGTTTGATTTTATGCTACCCGCATTGAACAATATAGGTATTAGCGTTTTTATCGCGTCGCATTGCGTGTTTTGATTAATTAATAATGAATTTGAACTCGGCGTAAAATTATATATCTAACCTAACCTTCGATTACTCGCGTATAACTAAATAATTAAGGGTTTCATTTAATGCGAGTTGAGTAGTTAAAAAACGAACGATGATAATCTTCTAATGCATAGGGTAAACCTTACACCGTACGATTAACGTTACGGGATGTAAACGTTGCGTAAATTATTTAATCGAATAACTTTCAAGTTTATTACACTTGATTATCTATTTTAATGTGATCGTGTAAATGGACAAGTTATATACTCCGGAGAAAATTACTGCAGTTGCACGTGTTTTGCCCTAAACGTCTGGCTACCGTCTGCGCCGTACCCCTTTTGGTATATGCGTGAAGAATATGCGGAGTCGAAAATTGGAAGTTTGCTTTTGTTGAAAATTACCCGCTAGTTATACCGCGAAGCCTAATGCGACTTGGTTCATGAATAAAATTGCAGTTATCCAGATCGTAAATTCGTTTTACCGCCATAACCTAAAATCCGAAAATCTAATATACCGCACGCGATATATAGTCGCGCCCTTCCTATAAATTCCCTTTTTTCAGTATTAGACCATCTGCGTCAGATGGATATATTGTAATTCTTGCACAACCGGGATAAAGATAATCGTTTTTCCTTTTTTTTTGGTTCTCATATCACGAAAATTCGTAACCCGGATATAATTTTTATCCCAATCCAACCCACCCCCTACCCCCGCTCACTTTTCTAAGGTATAGAACGTTTTTCACCCTGATGATGTACACGCCCCTTGAATATTTTTTTTTTTTATTTTTACTTTTATTACACCGCTACCTATAGTATACCCTTACCTAATATATACTAATTCGCATCGTCCTTCCTATTTCCTCTTTATACATTCGTACATTCGCGGGTTCAACTGCGCCGTATATATAACCTACATTCGTGAGCAAATGAATCTAATTACATCTAAAATTTAAATCTTATACCAAATTTACATTTAATATGAACGACAGTCCGTGATAAAAATTTCACTCAAGTATATAAACCGACCCCCCCGATTACCTTTCGCTCCGTAAGCTCAGGTACAAATTGATATCTTGATTCGATAAAAGAAAAAAACTTTTTAATTTATCGTTAACCAAAAATTTGTAATGGAAAAATTACGAGCTTCAAGAAAGACCTCGGTCCGCATGTTTTTTTTCCAATTCTTGTCGAGAGAAATTTTTTTTTATTTCTCACCCCGGTTTTTCATCCGTTCGAATTTCATGTATTTGTTTTTCTGCCCGCCGCGTTTCTTCGGAAAAACCAAAAATCAAATCAAAAGAGGGTGAGTTTTCTCCGACTCTTTTCAAGTGTCTCGTTCCATTCAGAGTTTCCATCACACAATACGTCGTATCGCGCGATTTATATCGAATATTGAAAACTGGAAAAATGGAAACTTTGTACGTACGTTGTCGAATCTTTTTAAAAATACTTAGGTATCGCTTCGCGAGAAGAAAAACTCAATGGAGAAGAAGATACGGTACGAAGAATCGGATAATGTTCTATAGAAATTGTAAAAAAAAAAGAAACGTATCAAACAAAATATTAAGAACAAAAAGGGGAAGAAGAAATTAAAGCGAGATAAGACGAAAAAAAGGCGTGCGCGAGTTGCGAAATATTGTGACGAAGGAGAAGCACCGCGGTGTGCCTCATAAGTAATGATAAACAGTGTACCGTATAGGGTGCCGGGTTAAATATATATAGGGGTGGAAAGTTAACGAGAATAAAAGCTCGCGCGTCCCCCTGCCTTCCTTTAGAATATCTGGCGAGCTTTTCGTTCCGGGATGAAGAAAAATTGAAAAGAAAAGAATATGGGGGTGAAGTGGAAGTTTCGCGGTTTAAAATTTGACCGCAAGTGGGCGGTGGATGGTGAGAAGGGTAGTTCAAGAGGTGGATGAATTTTGCGTACATAAATCTGGCTGCAGGTTTGTTTATTTTTTTACTCTACTTTTTTTTTTCTTTGTTTCGAACTTTTTACATCACCTGTACACGTTTTTACCCTCCGATCCTGCCCCCACATAGAGTTTCTGCGGTTCAAAGAAATTGCAGATTCTAGAATACAATTTTCAACTCGCGTGATTCCCAGTTCCAGGGGGTAGGTGGGTAGCTGGGTAGCTGGGTTGGTAGGTAAAGAAGAAGAACGATATTGCGTGACCGTTGAGGTAATTAAGTGAATAAATTGAAACGAGAGACTAAGAAATAAAATAAACCAGCTTACGTGTAGCTGCATATATATACGACGGAACGAATGCGAAGATAGAAAGAGTCGCTTTTATACCAAAGGACGAAGCTTCTCTTTTATTTAATATATGACTGAATGAATGAATGAATATGCTATATTTTTTATTTCACGTTTTCTTCCTTCATACTTTTTCTACATTTTTTTCTTGTATTTCTTCATTTGCAATATTTATTTTCACATCACCTACTTTTACGCCCCGTAGATTCTTTGATTCCCCATTGCTACAGTTTCTGACTTTTTTCCTAGTTCTTCGTATTAAGGCTCTTCTTCTCTCAGGAAAAAAGTCTCTCGTTAATAATAATTGCAATTTTTCAAGTCCGTATCAGCTGGGAGTCCTTATATTAATAATTATGAACGTCTCGAATTCAGATGTATGATAAGTATACTACGTGAAGAAAAGAAAAATCTTTTATAAAATCTGAAGCAATAAACCATAAAAAGAAAAAAATATATATTTTTCCACCGTTCACATACATACATTCAAAGTATGATGATAACCTATTTGCATATATAGGAATAAGTAGGAGATCTGAAGAAAAAAGAAAACCATTTTGAACGGTCCTGGCTCGTACGTAAGCATGTGTGAAGGATCAGGACCTCGCCGGGCAGTTGAATGGGAATGTGATGGATAAGGGGTTCGATTCAGGAGCGAAATACCGGCGCCGCAAAAAGGATGTTTAGAGGTATTTTGTGGGCTGTTACGCTAGATTTCCGTCCTTGAATAAATCGATACCACTACCACCGCAAATGGGGGGATGAAAAAGAAAAATATATAACAAAAAGTAGAGGAAAGAGGAATGAAAAGCAAAGAAAAGGTCGCACGAACAACTGCACGGTACAAAACATTCTACAAAATAACGCTCTGTGAGTTCTATAAAAAAAAAAAGAAAAAAAGATATACATAATAAGAAAGAAATATATCGTATGCGTATACATAACGGCTTTTAATTTATAATTTCTTTGTTCGTTTATTTGTGTGATTTTTTTCCTTTCCTTTCATCTGGAATCTGTGTGAATTAGAGCAAATTCATGCTTGAATAGAGTTCCGAGTCAAAAAGTATTAAAAAAGGTGGCGGTGTATAAGTGCGACAAATGTGTCAAGCCTTTTACCTAATTACTATATCGTTTAATTATCATTAGTCGTCACCTACTATTTTCTTGTTTTTGTTTTTTGTTTTTCTTTGTTCCGCGCCACGCGAACGTTGGAAGACCTGATATATATTAGTACGTTGTGAAGATAGCTGGTGAACCGCGAGAGCGACCAGCGCAATAACGCACGCGTCAAAGTCAAAGAGAAATTTATAAGGTTAGTACTACGCGGGGTAGTTTTGTAGGATCCTTTGGCCTCAGACGTCGTTAAAACTTTCCCTATGGCACCTGTTTTAATCATGAACATGCCTCATTAGCCCATTATTAACGAGGACAGAGCTTTGGCACCTGCAACGAGCTTTGTAACAATTATTTGTTATAAATGTGGTTGTATGTATAACTATATCGTACAAGGGTAAAGCTGAAAGTTGAAAAAAAAAACACCTTTTCCAAGCCCTGTTTAACCTGGGAGTTGACGCTACGATGCGGTGTAAGGATAATATAAACGCAAAGCGAGCTTTTTACTGACTTCGGTTAATTTTAAGGGGGAACACCACTGTGAACGCGTGAAAATTGAGTGTTTTCTATGAATTTTTTTTTATGGGTAGGGATGATTATATGAGGATCGGACGGATTATAATTTATTTAACATATATTCAAGTATATTGATACAAATTTTTATTAAAAAATATAAAAAATTACAAAAGTTATAAACATTAATGTTATAACGTTATAAAAAAATGTTCCACCCTGGTGGCCACGATACAGCAGTGAAAAATCATCTGAAAGCAAAAAACAAAAAATTTTATTAATCTTTACAACAATCGCTATCGTCGTACGTAGCGGTTTTTTTTTTTTTTTTTTTTTTGAAAAAATGGCGCTGGTTTGAAAATTTTTTCCTCCTTTACTCCTCAGTAAAAAAGTTGAAAAAATTTTCAAACCAGCGCCATTTTTTCAAAAAAAAAAAAAAAAAAAAAACCGCTACGTACGACGATAGCGATTGTTGTAAAGATTAATAAAATTTTTTGTTTTTTGCTTTCAGATGATTTTTCACTGCTGTATCGTGGCCACCAGGGTGGAACATTTTTTTATAACGTTATAACATTAATGTTTATAACTTTTGTAATTTTTTATATTTTTTAATAAAAATTTGTATCAATATACTTGAATATATGTTAAATAAATTATAATCCGTCCGATCCTCATATAATCATCCCTACCCATAAAAAAAAATTCATAGAAAACACTCAATTTTCACGCGTTCACAGTGGTGTTCCCCCTTAAACAGTAGCAAAAAAAAGAAAAAAAAACAAATACCTCGTCGTTTCACAATCTCTTATCTTTTACGTCAAATTATAGAACTGGATTAATTTTGTTCGCTTTCAATTAGGCGCACGAAATTAAATCAAGATCAGAGAAATCCTGGACTATAATCTACAAAAATTGCCATGAATATATAACCTAGATGTTCCGCGTGCCAGTTTCCGCATGAATTTTCTTTTTCTTTCTCTTTTCTTTTCATTTTTCGATTTAGTTTATTCTTTCACATACTATTTCTTTCTTTCATTTTTATTCTTCGCAACTGTGCGCGGTACAGACCCCTAACTTTGGAGACCCTCGACTGCTTCAGCGGGAAAATAAATTCAACGAATTTATTTATCTTTCTCGGCTTTCAACTACTCGGTTGTATTTTTCCTCATCGATAAACAAATGCCGTGCCAATATAACGTGAGATAACCATCGGGGATGATGAAAAATAAATCCGTCATGTTTTCTAGTTGATCGTCTCTACTTTAAATAACTATACAACAGACGTGCACCAGCTCATGTCACTCTGGGAATCGATTATTAAAAGTTATTAACCGTTCCTTTTTTTCAAATCCTTCAATGTTCGAACAAAGCCCCCAACGTTTCATCGTGTAAATACAATATACATAAATAAATGTAGGTATGTTTTACCCACAGCATATTATCGCTTTACTATACCAACCCATAACCTTACTCACCTATAGATCGCGTGACGTGAGCCATTTTTTTTCCGCTTTTATGAACACGAATCCTCTACCTATTTCGAATCGACTGTTCGCTCTCAGAAAAATTGACCGCCCCACAACCTATGGAGAGCGGAAGAAAACGAAAAAAATGGAATGAAATAAAACGAATAAAAATGATTGCCTCTGATTTCAGAACACGATTCTTCCCGAGGCCGTCCATTTTTGGGAGAGAGCGCTGATGGTGCGAGAGACAAAAAATACGATACGACTGAATCGGTGAGTGAAGATCAAAGAATGCATTAAAATCTTCTAAAAAACTTTTTACATTATACTCAAAGTTTTAAAAAATACTCAACGAGCCTTAGAAACTGTGATCGAACATTTTTCTTTTTTTTTTCTTCTTTACGGTAGATGCTCAAATATTTCATACCAGCTTCGGAAAATTACTTCCGATATTAAACGATAATAGAAATGTTGTTATTCGCCACACATTATGTTGACGAATAGAGGAGTAGCTGAGCATAGATGAAATTTGCATCGGATAGGGCCGAAATTCTTGTGGTGAGGTGATAGAACGGCGTGTGATTATGCATACAAGCGAAGATTTGTATATTCGTGTTGTCAGGGATTGATTTATGGCCGGAGACTCGGTTGAGAGGCGCCTTGGGGGTGTTGAACGAGTAAAAGGTTGGATGTGTATAGGTACACTGCAGCGTCGCGCCTGTTATATGCAAATCTCTTTGATTCATTTCCGCGTCTTTTCACATCCCGTACTATCGGCCCCTTGGTACGGCTGAGATTATGTATGTACATATAGCCGAGCGAGCGGGACTAACACGAATTAGTACGCGTCACTTGAAGTGTCCAGATTTCCCATGGGAATTATGCTTACCGGTTGAAAATCCAACGAGACTCACGACCTCTTGATGAATTCGGCGTTTTGTTTTCCCCACTTCTAAGATATATTCTCGTTTCGTCGCAAAGAACGAAATCGAGATACGAAAGAGATGAGCGTGTTTTAATGCTCATTGGGATCGGTGAATCAAAAGTGATGGTTATTTGATAATTTTGGATTTGAAAAATATTCAAATATTGGCGTACTATAAGCGTCGTGAGATACCGCGCGTGCAGTGCCATCGCGGAAGAAGGAATTCCGTGGCGAAATTCAGCGAATCGCATAAAGATGAATTTTGCCAAGTCACCAGGGCGGAAAAGAGATGAAATAAAGGATCGAGGTAGTTCCGATATCTTCGCAAAAGGAGAAAGATTTCTGTCGGTTACTTCGAGCGGTATAAATTTGACCGTTGAGCAGCAGCGGCACCGGTAGTACCAGTTCCAGAACCGGTAGTATAGTAGCAGTGAGGTGAGGCGAAGCGAGGACTCAAAGGTCGCTAGTTTTCCAAGTTTTCAATTTCCAATTTTATCGACATTCGGTAGATCGACCACCACTGGCGTGCGGTATGAGCAAAAAATGGTCAACCCACTTTTATCCAATCTCTTACCGTCCTCTCCGTGTACCAAATAAAGTTTCGAAAACGGTTATATTTATGCTGGTGGTGTTTTAAGCTTATACTGGACAGTAATTCACTTTTCTTTTCACGGTTTCGCGCTCTCGAACGGTGACAAGCTCTCGTCGATTCCAATACCGCGGAACATATCGGTGAACGAAAAATTATCTCATTGAGTAAAATTAGAGCTGACTACGGAAAGTAATGAGAGAGAAATCGTCGAAAAATTCTCATCGTAAAAAGGGTTATATACCATTTTATATACTGCAAGGTCGGAAATCCTTTGTGATCTGCAGGGATCTGAGAAACAGGAAGAAGTCGACAATGGAACAAGCGTTTCGGATTCAATCGGCTTTTAAACTTAACCCTCATCAGGATATTCCCGAGTTATTAGAGCATGAAATTGATCGCTTTGTGTAACCGCGGTAGATATTCGTTAGATACGCTAAAAGTTGAATTAATTTTTCCCCTCCCGCAACTTTTGGTTGATGTCCCGACATTTGCCCCAAGGAACCAGATTTCAATAATTTTATCACTTCAAACATTTTTTCTGATAGCAAATTTTTTATTTTCTTCATGACTATGTTATACCGAAATAATAACTCAATTGAATAATTCAATCGACCGCTAAATATTAAATAAGGACAAATTTCAAGTCGTACTCTCAATTGTAATAAAACAAAAGCAGCTAGCACCGTAACGGGATGGTTAAAAATGTGAAAAAAGGACGTGTTGTACATCCATCCTTATGATCTGTGACAGTTTAAATCCTCGAGTACTCGAGACTCGAGGGTTTTATTTCTAAAAAGGGCGTCGTGCCAGAGCCCTGAAGAGGTTCTCATCTTAAATTGGGCGTAACAGAAGCTGTATCACCAAAAGCGAGATGGTGAAAGGAGATACATAGGTACCTATATCATAATCTTCGGTCGTTTAGCGGTTTTTTTTCTTTTCGTTACTTTTTTCCGACCACTCGACTTGTCTCTGACCGAAGACGTCTTCAATGTCCTTGAGGAGGTCATACACAGTCTGCGTAGGCGTCGCGTCGAGGTAGATAAAAAGCGTTGAAAATTTATCGGTGTTGTATGCTCATTACGTAATCAAAAAAGTCGATAATTTATTAAATATGAAGGACTGACGGAATAGATGCGCTTATGGTTACAATGAGAAAAATATAATGCGGTGGAAAAGTAGCTGCGAAAATGGGCAAGAACGTAAGCTCTTAAAAACGTACATATAGGTATCGAGGAACGAGCTTTTCCGTAGAAACTAATGGAATTCCGACGCATTCACGGAAAGCAATCTTCCTGTAAAACCTCGTCTATCCCTCGGAGTGGTGCACACGTCTGTAACATCGGCCGCGATTCTACCGCCGTCTACAGCACCCTGCAGCACATATTGGAAGGGAACTGAGTAGGCCAAGGGAGAATTACGTCTTGGCCAAAGTGCTGGTGCAATGGGGATGAGAAGCTAGGGAGCGTCCTATTCCTCTTCCTCTTTGACTCGGTCTTCTTGCAAATAGGAGAAGCTGAGGACGAGGTGGAGGAGGAGGAGGAGGAATATGGTGGCACCCGGCGTCGTGCCAACTTATTGGATAAACACGGCGTCGTCGCGTGCGCGGAGGTTCGTTCGATCCTTGGCGCGTCATACCCCAAGGCGCTTTCCTCCCTTTGCGCGCGTGTTACCACTGGTGGTGCAGTACCACTGACGCGAAGACATACGTTCACCAACATTCGGCAAGGACCTATATCGATCCTTGTTCTCCCCTCTTTGGACGGATATTACTCAGCTTCCTCTCTTCTCTATCCCTCTTCCTATCTCCCGCTATTTCTCTATCTCTCTCTCGGAGCAATGCTTGTCGAAGAAACGCCCACAGCCTAGTTTCCCAACGTTTCTATAAACGGCGAGTGTTTCCAGGATTTTCCGGAACCCAGAGGAGCTTAGCGCAACCGACGAGACACTTTGTCGTCGCTAATGATCCTCCACGTGCATTCCACCATGGAACAACCAGAACCCCACCCGGCGATTATTGCGATGATCATCTCGACCTTTTCGACGATATACCTCTATAGCTTTTGTTTTACGCGAAATGAAATCTGGAATACCAACTACACAGGATGTCGAAGAATACGAGTAAGAAAAAAATTCCACAAGGTGACTGGGTATAGGTATCTACGCATATAAGGCGACGAAGTCCTTTGGAAAAAGTGAGAAGGGGTCTTGTGCGAGAAAAGTATTTCCCATCTCATGTAAAATTCATCAGATACACCGATCCCCGGTACCAAAGAAAATCATGAAACGCGTCGGGCCTCCGGCCCCCTCTGGAGGTGGTGTTGCTGCTCATTAATATACTTGGGGGAAACCGTGCCTAATTTATTCCCTTGAAAACAGGAGGGATTTGCCTCGGCGACAACGACCCTTAACGTAACGTGGTCGTCGTCATCGGGGTCGTCTAAGGTAACGTAACGCGAGGAGGCGTCGCGACGCAAACCACCCGACGTCCGATCTAGCCTCATAACTTGAGAACTCGTCCGCAACCCGCAGGAGCCAACGACTTTAGCGCACTCCTCTTTCTCTCTCATCCTTCAGCAACCCGATTCTGTTGCCTTAGCCCGCAAATTCTATCATGCCAAGGAGAAGTGAAGCGCCACGGGATAAGGCCACCCTCGAGCTATTTGTATTCACTCCTTGGCGGAACCTCTGACCAAGTAGATTTCGCCACTGAACACGGGGCCCCCGCTTTTCAACCAAGGCAAGTATCCGAGGAAACGTACGGTAGGATTCACGTTCTCAAAATTGAAAAAAAAAAAAATTGAAAGAAAAGAAAAAACAAGAAAAGGATATTGTTTCACTTTTTATTCATGGTAAAGTATGGATCAATTTTCGGAAAGAGTTTTTTCTAACGGAAGTTTTTCGTCGAAAATTGCGAAACAATATTTTTCCCGTCGTGCTCTGTATATATGCTACATATTATCTATAATCACAACCCTTGTAGAATTTGACAAACTACAAGAGCTCTTTCTCTCTCTCTCGACCCAATTTCGTAATGCCATGCGAACGAACCGGTGTTATTCTAGTCTGGTAACCTTCTCAATTGTACCCTACTATACTACTTCTTGGCCAAAAACAACAAGCCTCCTATTTGCTGTAACGTCTGTTTGCCCCGTGTCCACAGATTCCCGTGGGTTACTGATACACCCGTTGATCCAGTTCGGTCGGCGAGCGAAACGAGAAACGGGAAACGGGCATCCCGACTCACCCCCATCCATTAATTATTCTATCCATATACCGCCTTGTTATAACAAGATATCTCATCAAATTCTACGCAATCCCTTATCTTTTTCATCACCTCGATGTACATACATATATATATATGTATATACCTGTATACACACAGTTACCACGCCCCGGCCGTATAAATTATTTATCAAACCCTTTCAATATTTATAACAACCGTCCCGTTTGGCAATTTCAACAGAGATGTCTACGCCGATATCATGAAAGAATTTTCATACAAAATTATACAGTGGCTCACTTTCGATCGAACTTATTTAACATGAATCTCGCAGGAATCGTTCTTAATTGTTTATTTAAATTTTTTATCTTTTAATTTTCTTTTCTTTTTTTCATTAAATTATAAAAGTTGGCTACAATTTCATGACGCGTTCAAATTTTTTTAATTTATTTCGAATTGACTTTTTTCGGCCATCCGTGCATAATCTATTTTTTGATCAACTTTTTTTTTCTTTTTTTTGTCTCTGTTGTAACGATTCAACGAAAACGTTCAACAGAGTTTATTTTCTCAGATGATGTACCGCCCACATCGTTAGAACGTCCCCAACCGAGGCCTCCGCCCTATATACACACGCGCTTGTAATAAATAAAACTGGTATATATATTCAAGAATTACATAGCTATATCTGTACATATATATCTATGTATAAGACATTCGAATTAATCAGACAAGACCGCACGTAATATTGTCAGTGGCGGTGCGAAAGAGAAGGAGGAACTGATGATGTTGACAGAAGCCGCATCGCTTCCAGGATCGCAAATTCCTCTTCGTCGTCCTCCCCAGGAGTTCCCTTCGTTTCTCTTCTCTTCCCTTCAGGGAAAGGTAGTCGGTATAGATACGCACATACATACAAGGTATACCTGTGCAGAGCCTCGAGGTAAATAGCGAAACTGTGTCATTTTATTTATACACCAGCAGCACTCACGGAACCCTCTACGTGCTCGTACTTTATTAGTAAAGCTTCCTTCGCCTGGATCCGTGTAGCTACCCGATCAACCCCCTCGTTCGCTTTCGTAGTCGTAGAAATCGATCTACCCTATGGTATTCCCGAACCGAAAAGTTTA
This sequence comes from Athalia cordata, assembly GCA_963932425.1. Lineage (NCBI taxonomy): Eukaryota > Metazoa > Arthropoda > Insecta > Hymenoptera > Athaliidae > Athalia > Athalia cordata. The sequence goes on from OZ010625.1 coordinate 21,034,299, forward strand.
CCACCCCCTAAAAGTCGAAGGGAAATCGATTCGTCGAGTTACGTATTATATCTATACGTATACCTATATGTATAAAATGGAACGATTTCGCATACGCTTTGCGTTTCTTATATGAGAATCGCATGAGTGCCGATTCGTACGTTGAAATAAATCAAAACGATCGATGGTTAGAAATATTTGCAGACGACGTTTGTTCGCATAATTAACATTCCAATGTACCGACGGACAGACATACCCGTGCATTTGCTATTCAATTATCTTCAGAATTCCAGGGAATTTCACTGCAATAGCTAAACCCGTTGACCCTTTGGGATGTTAACGATATAAAGAGGTATCTAACTATTTCTGAATTTCTACGTATACCTAACTCGTGACATTCTGGGATCCTAAGCGACCTCACAAATGTTTAACTAAGCGGTTCAAATACCCGCGCTTGACCCTCCAACGCCCGTACGAATCAGGTACTGAATCGTAATTAACAGCCCACACATTCCTACTCTTATCGCTTACCGCAAATACCTGGAAATTGTATCATAGTTTTCACTTTACTCAAACACTTCCAGGACTTGTTTCCTATCTAGAAAATTTTCAGAAATCAAAAAACTAGAATTCGTAACCGTAAAAAAAGACCGCCACCCGCACTTGTCTCTTCGAGAGTGAAAATAACTATCGGAGACTTGAATTTCTGAGCCGCTATTTTTTTTTTTCAATACTTTTTCAAAGATATTCCCTAATTATACGGGATCCGAACTTTTTTTGCGGGTTACCCCCTTCTGATGATTAATCTCCTAAATTCCAGCGATATCTGTTATCGGACAGGAAGAAGAGGAATGATGAAAAATTGCAAGAACGTAAGTGTAGGTAGTACACGTCCTGCGCAAAAAGCACTTCCTTCGATCTTCGAGATTCATTAATTAAAGGGAATGCCGTTGGCAAGGATAAACAGATGCCCTGTTTAGCTGTTTGTTAATGTCACGACTCTATATACTATCTCTGCGGGGATCAGGAACCGAGGTAGTTGTAAAATATTTGCATTTAATTACGTTAGTATATAGCGTGAGTAATGGCGTTGAAAAGTTTTCCTCTTTAAGTTATGTAGTAACAACAACCCCACATAGTTATGTCATATATAGGTATACACATTATGTAATAAATATATTCATATACCTATAGCTATGTGCAGGGTGTTTGAAGAAAGTTGAGTGTAAAGTGTAAAGTACGACGCAAACTATATAGCTCCTTTTATACGTGACTTTTTTCTTTTATTTCTAATTATCATTGTTGCGAATAATCCAAATCCACAAGCGTCTTGAAACGCGGGGCGTCTTAGAAACTTAAATTTTAAAGCAAAGTGACGATCCGAGGGAGCTAACGTTACACCGAAATACAATTAGGCTGTAAAGACATTTGGAAGTCAAAGTCTTATATTTATCCACCAACGAAACTTTCGTATTCGTTTCATCCCGTGAGAAACGTATACTATAATTGTGCACGCCACGCAGTTATCTCATATTCATTTCATGTAGAGTATCGGCATTCTTTTTGATTTTTTTTTTCTTCTATCCGATTTCATCCGAGTGATATATCATAGCTTTGAATTCGTCTCTTCGATTGGAAGACACATACCCATTCAGCGAGTATGTTTCAGATGATAAAGTTCATAAAATCTCTTTGACGTAGTTGGTCAGTTGATTTTGAGATCAGTCGACAAGGAGATTCGGATGTTCGGTCAAGTTAGGAAAATTGGATTTGACCCTGAGTCTTGGTCCTTCCTCGACGACGTTCCCGATGAAATTTCCTCTTATTTTCTATACCTACGGTCTATTTTTATTTTCATTTTTATTTATTTCTTTCTTTTTTCAAAGTAACCGCGGAGGAAACTTTGAAAATTCGCAATTTAACGGGTGAACGAACGAAATAATTCCGGTACACGTACCTACTGGACGGGGTCCACCGTCGACTTCATACATAATACCTTATATTTCGTTTCAAGTAATATTTTCAAAATAAAACTAAAAAAGTAAAGAAACAAAAAAAAACAAAAATCTAATAAAAATGGCAAAGGAGAAAAACCCCGAAGGAGACCCCTGCATGTATAGCTATGTCAAAGGAAAGAAAATATATTTTTATAAAATTGAGAAGTTCGTTCGACTCCCCGATGATATAAATTTAATGGTCAATGCCGCTTTTCCCTGGTGCTACTGAGAAAAAGAAATAAGGGACGGAATGAAAGAAAAAAACAAAATACATCATCGCCCTACCAAACGAAGAATGGATATAGTTATAAATGAGGATTAATATCAGAAATCAAAAAAAGAAAAAAGAAAGAAAGACAAAAAAAACGCAGCTTTTATTTGAAGAACAAACCTTTTCTATAGCGAATCGCTCGCGATATATCCTGCGTGCTCAGCGAAGCTTGACATCAAGAACTAATGTCCCCAAACCTGCAGTTCCAGCCGCGCCTATGTCTCTATACACTGTTAGTCACAAAGCCTCAGATTAATGTTCTTTCTTTTTCGTAAGAACGGAAAACCTACCGATGGCTAATGTACCGAAAGTGCGCGATGTATACCGCGATTCGAATAATGCGCCGCGTCTCCCAGAATTTTCGTCTCTTCCTTTTCTCAAATGAAACGCTCCATTTTTTTTTCCCCCCGTTATTTATTTTTTTATTTTTTTTCACCTCATTTTTTCGTGTCTACGTATTCTTCTTCGCCTCCCAACTATAAAAAAGATTTTCAGAAAAATTTCAAAATTCAAATTCTCCCAACAACGGAATATAAAATTGAGGGAAATGGTAGATCCAAAATTCTTTTAAAAAATAGAAATCGCTGCGGTGAATCTTTTCGATAAAAATCTTTTTTACTGAATTTTTTTAAAGGATCTTGTGAATTATAAATAAAAATTGAAGAAAAACAACCAAACATCGTAAAGAAATAAGTAGCTATGTATTTATATGGTATACGAGCAGCGATAAAACGCAATCATTTTATATATACGAGTCATATATACACATATATAGAAGGACGGTGTACATAGATTTTATATACATATATACGAAACGACATTACCGGTCGTTTTGTCGTTTCTAATTTTATAACCAAACGTAAAAATGTCAGCAGTCGTTTCTCTGCGGCCAATAAAGTACGAAAATATATATATACCCAAACATGCATATGTATGGTAATATTAATTCACACACAGCTTTGAAATGCACCTACAGATATTTCCAAAGTGGTGAACAGAAGAATAAAAAAATGCCATCAAACTCCCACATGGTATGTGTGCATTCTTAAGGGTTTGTAAAACGAAGTAAGGAGAAAAACAAGGAAAATACAAAATGAAAAAATCTCTTCTCCGTATAAGCTCATTCTCGAAAGTCACGACAACAGACGGGGGATCCCTCGTTTACATATAATTATACGGACTCGAATTCGGGAGGAGTTTTAACACCGTCTATCTCTTTATCTTTCGTTGTGCAGTAGCAGCAGCTGCAAAAGCGTTAATGACACGGTAATGGTGCCAAGGTACAGGAGAGTAGTGAGGAGCTTTTTTTATTTATATATATACACACATAGTGTCGGACATTCAAAGACCACTTTACGGGGCAATGCCCTGGCCTTGGTATTATCCCTCGGGAAACTAACGTAGCTTCTCTCATCTCGCTCCTTCTCTTCCGGGGAGGGTGAAGACGGGGTCTGCCGGGTGAGAAAGGGGAGAAATACACGCCTTGAACGCCCCGCAGACCGCGACCACCGCAAAACAAGACTCGTGAACCACGTCAAAGAGACGTTTGCCTACCACCCCTCTCTCGACGAGGCGCATCTTTCTGTAACGAAGGAAAACGCAGTGGAGCCGACGAAAACCCACGCGACGTATACGTGGTCAAACTCAAACGTCTACAAACCCTTAAACCGGCCCCTCGTTTTACCCTTTCAAGGGCACATCATCGGTGTTACCACGGGGTGCGCGTCCTTATTTTTTTTTCCTAAAGTCAACACTTTTCAAATTTCACCCCCCCAGTTTCACCGCTGAGTTTTCTCTTATCGTTTCGGTGGTGAAAATTTTTTTGTCCCCAACTTTTTTTCACCACCTTATACATATATCCTGGTACAAAAAAAAAAATTAACGATTGTTCCAACACACGTTTTTGCCACCGAGAAAAAAAAAAAAATAATTTCTTTGCCCATTTTGCACTCGTTATTAAATTTTATGAATGTATAATAACGGGCACAAATCATCTGAAGTTTTTTTTTTGTTTCTTTTTATACTATATGTATGAGGTAATATTTTCTTCTTTATTTATTTATTCGTTTTATTTTTTTATCCTTCGCCTTCGGTACCTACGCGCGTATACGGAGTGTTAGAGTCAACGTGTCTCTTCTTCATTTCTTTTTTTTCCCCCATCTGTCGGATAAAAATCTGGCAGCGAAACATTTACTCAAATTTTTAACGGCAGCCGGTAAATCTTCAAGACAACGGAATCTTCGAACCATTAGGTAAATTTAAGGGATTTTATACACCGTATCGTGATTTTTTTTTTAAGTCCGATGAACAGAACTCGCATTTGAAGGGATTTTGAATAAGCTTTAGAACTCTCCTTTTCTTCTGCTGCCTCATGAAATTGACGTTATGACCTACGCTCATGAGGATATCAACTAATACTCGATGACCGGATGCATAAAAGCCGAAATTTTAAAACCTTCATCGCTGTGCGCTCGAGGGCAGGTATATATGTATATGTATATGTGTATGGATTTATATGGAGTGGTCGAACAAAACGGCGGGATAATTAATGAGCGTAATTAGCGATAAATACAGCGCTTACACCGAGAGACTGTTAATTGCTCGCATTGGGCGCGTAAATACCGCGTCTAATTTAAAAGCTGTCGTGAAATATTTTAGTCTCTTTGGTAATTATTAGTTTAATTAATGTATAAAACTGCAGCTAGAATATACAGGCACCAGATATATACATAGGTTAGGTACGTATACAATAAAACCATGGCGTAAAATTATCGGTTTACATAAATTAAAACCTTTTTCTATTATTTTCACAGGATAAATATAATTTGTAAAATTAATCTCCGTTATTTTAATTATACGAACATACAATACACGAACCTTTTATAATCGAACTATATCAATGTCGATATGTTTGTACGTATATAATATAGGTATTTATATATAATATTTACTCGCTGAAATAATATGAATAAATTAAAATATAAAGAACGGTAGTCGGTTCCAAATATGTGCATATACATACTACGTATGTATAGTAAATTTCAATGTATATAACCTGCGACAATTTGATGTCAGCAGTTCGGTCCAATTATTTCCCTGCACCCTCGATGTGTAACTGAAGTACGAATTTTATTCAATCCGTCGTCGCACCGTCAGACTGAACCGTATAGTATACGTAGTACGTATTATACGTATAACGCTTTTCGCACGTTACTGTATTTTAAACGAAGAAAATTTAATTGCTGAGAGCGGTAAAGTCGTTTATAAAATTGCGATTCAATTTTACACGAGTATTTGTATATACATATATACGTATAATATACCTAACCTATTGTTACGTGGCACTCTAAAATCCATTATAATAAAAAAATGTCAACGCGTGGAGACCCTTCGAGATCCAGATGCTCATCAAACTTCTGATCGAATCCTATTATTATTCTAATACGTAAGAAAGATAAAACAAAAAAAAAAAAAAAAAAAACAAATTATGACGGGTGAAATTATTAATGAAATTAATAATCATCCGATCGTATTTTCGACGCCTTTTTTCGAAACTCCGAAACCCGCACAGACTCGGAGAAAAGGATTTTTCAGCATTTTCGGCGGTGCGAAGCTAGTAGAGAATCTCAGCGTATTGTCAGCCGCGCGCGCGATATGTCTGAATCTTCGGTATAGGTGGCCCCGATGGCGCGCTCAGCTACTTCGGTCGTTCTCTTCTTTGGTGAATTCGAAGAAATCTAATATACGGATTACCGTGCGATGTGCGAATGGGATTTTGTGGCCGGATTTCTAAGGGATTTTCTGCCCCGATGTTATACCCATGTACAAAATACAGTGTAAAAATCATATAATGGTGAATATTTCACGGGGAAATATTCCATTCAGATTTTCATAATGGTAAGGATATATGCCCGAAGAAAACCAAAAAAACCGAAGAACAAATATCCAATTTCGCAAGCTCTTGATTTTGGCATAACGCGTAAACCAACCTGATTTCCTCGTCATCCGCACTTAAACTAAAAATACAACGGAAAACACATTGAGTAAATTCAGATGGAAAAGTCTACAAGATTATTCGCAAAACAAAATAAATAAATGAAAAGCAAACAAAAATAAAAAAATGAAAAAAAACATTCAGAAGTACAAATATATACGAACCACCGAGTCGTATTTTCTTTTACATTTAGTTGATGAAACTTGCGAACACTTTTCTTGTTGCATAACTATAATACGAGGCTGCAATACTGAGAAAAAATATTGCACGGAGTGCGTACGTACTGCACATGTATATAAAGTTTAATTTCAGAAAGAGGTAGACAATTGAAACATATCAGTGGAATATAAATTTTCTTTTTTTCTTTTTGTCAAAGTATCGCATCCCATGACTTTAGATGCACTGAACGACCTTCGGAACTTTTAACACTATATTTTTTTCGTATGTGTTTCTGTATACGTATATTCTCGTATACAAGAACTCCTCGGAGCGTTTATTTTTAGAAGAGCGAAAAAAATAAAGAAAAAAAACGTGAATAAATAAATGAATAAATAAATAAATAAATCTTACGTCTCTATACGTACGCGACCCGCATCACTCTCTATTGTTGGCAAGAATTAATTATTAGAGAGTCTCTATATATACCTACTCTACTGCGCCGCAAAGACATTCCATTTTTACGATCCCGATAACAGAAAGAAAGCTTGACGAGATCAAAAGAACTTCGCTTGCATGACAAAAGAATGTAAGTATAGAACCTATCCGAGGAAGACGGAATTATATAGTATACCCATACCCTCGACTCGTCGGTGGTCGTATTATTGAAAAATTTGCTTTTCCCGGTTTATTTTATTTTTTTTTATTTTATTTTCTTATTTTTATTTTTATTTTATTTTCTTATTTTTATTTTTATTTTATTTTTTTATTCGTTTCCCTTATCTTTTCTTTCACTTTTTCTTTTATCCACCCATCCGTCCGCGTTATATTCACGAGGTAAAAAGAATCTCAAATATTTATTCTCCGAAACGTAATAATAACGTTATTAGATGACACCGTCGTCGAGTCGAAAATTGCTTTTGACCCGTTTCTCCGCTGGCAGGACTTGCGAGGGGAACTCAAGACGGTAAAAAACGACTTGAAAGCTCCGCAGGACCCCCCTGTATACATATACATATATGTACACCATGGTACAAGGCGCCTGATTCGTACGCAATAACCCGTCGGCGTCACACGATTTTCAAGCAACACACGCTTTATTGCTCTGCATTCACAAATCCCTTGCTCTTCTTACTCTGTCTCCATATTTCTCTACTTCATTTTTTCCAATTCTTTTTTTTTTTCTTCTTTCTCTTGTCTCACTCTGCATACAAATCTGTATCGTCTCGATATGCATAATTTTATACGTGAAGAAAAATCAAAACCACAAATTCCGATACCATTTCTCAGATCGGACGAGTGAGTTTTTTTTTTCAATTGTAAAATAAAAATGAAAAAATATCTAAAATAATTAAATAATCCCTGCACTCGTCGCGTTGTCTTTGTGGAATCTTATCGACGTAATGAAAAAATCAGCAGATGAATTATTAGATCCCGTGGGATACGACGTTATATATGGTGCATCAAAAACCGTCGGATATTCACATATCCTGCAGCGTTGTAATTTTGGTAGCTTGATATTATAGGTGGATCCCGGGGGAGAGGAGGGGGGGGGGTGTAATAATGTTTTGGGTAACCAGAGTGGGACCCTGATGTTGCAGATCCTGACGCAGCAGTTCCGGGCTGTCATTAGGCCGTCCGCAGAACAACCTGCAGCTGTACCGCACGTGTGGTTGTCACTTCAAAGCGTACATATAAACTGCAACGTTTGCGATAGCTGTATTATATACCTTTATACACATACCGGTGGGTACTGTGAAATTGCGTATTTGATTTCAAAGGCTCACAAAAAAAAAAACAGAAAAACAGAAAAAAAAAAAGGACAGAATAGGTGCATGGGAAAGCACTCGGAATTTTCTACCCGTATATACCTATACTTATACGTCGAACGACCACACATTCCGCTGCGTGGGCACATTTTTCTGCATTCACACCACCCACCGTGTGCCAATACAAAGTCAATTATTACTCGGTTGTACTACTGTGTTACGCGTACGTACGTTAAATTTTGTTGTGATTATTTATCTGTTCATTAATCTTCTTTCTTTTGATTACTTCATTGTTTATTTTTTTTTTGGTACGTTGAAATCGATGCACATCGCGAGAACGCTTCGTTGTCGGTTTTTTTTTACTTTCATTTCATTTTATTTTGTACTAAAACAGCTGCGAAAGTTCTTTTATCCTTTTCGGTTATTGGACGGAATAAAGGAAGACGAGGGAGAAAGGGAATCTTATTATATCGCCCCGCGAATCTCCGAATCGTAGCCAATCAGCAATTCCGCGGAAACCACAGCTCTAACAATAAGGCAAATCATCCGCATCAGGTGCTCTTGCTGCACAATCAGTCGTTTACCTTGTAGTTTTTAGATATTAAATTATTTCACGTATAGCTAATTCGATATGCTATGTACAAATTCATGTACATATTTACCTATATAATCTATACATACGACGCGCCGTCAGAATTCTTTCACCCTTATACCTCTACCCTCTAAAAGTGTGAGGCGTAAGTTTCTGTACGCAGTTGAAAGAAATGAAGAAAAAAAGTTAGGCACGAAAGTTTTTGCTCGATTGCGAAGGCGCTGGGATGAATGTTTTTTTTTTTTTTTACTCGTTTTGTTACATCAGCTTAGAATTTAGCTTCACTTTTCTCAACCCCTCCGCGCAACTGATCGGTCGGAGTAGAGGACAGAAAACTGGCTACAGATTCATTTTATTTTCTGATGACCCCGTTTTTGGTTCATTTATTTTCATCCTTTATATCGATGCGTATATATAGGTATAGAAGTCGGTTTTAGTATAGGTATAACTAAGAATTTACAAACACTAAAGCAGCGTGGCCTCGCGTCTTCTCTATATCTTCTATACTTCGTCGATAAATGAAAACGTGCGCGGGGGGGTTATATATAATAAAAAGGGAACCCTGAGAATGAGAAAAATCCCGTATTATATCACATATATAGATGTATGTATGTATGGGTATGTTTAATATCATCCTCATATATTGCTTTTTCTCTCTTCCTATATCTTCTCTCGTTCGGAGCACGACGTTGATGCGCGGATCCTTTGAACGTATCCGTAGAACACAAAAGATTCCTCGCATAATTCGATCCTTCTTTTTACCGCGTAATTTACCGATCCGATGTATAGGTACCTACAGGTATAATTCATCTCTCGCCTTATACGTACTCCTATATCGTCATCATCATCTGCAGATTCTCACATTCAAAACGCACAGTTCACACCTCGACATTGACGCATTACGCGTCATACCTATACTCCGCAGGGTACATTGTACGTGATCGACGGATAACAATTTTTTTAATTTATTATTACATCGAAACTCGGTTTTACGCGTCTGGTCGAAACTCATGTCAGCTAAATTTATATGCGATTAACGTGTAGTGTGTATAAAGCGTATACATATCGTGCGCTCCAATTAAATCACATCTGACGGAACGAACATGTACGTAGATGTAAAGTTAATGGAAAATAGAGTAGAAGTTGACGCGCGGGGTGCGGATAAAGCAATATATAATGTTATTCGTCCCGGTAATTGCGCTTATTGGTATATGAATATATAGCTACTATACCCCGTAGATAACGCGGACGTTTCTGAAACTGGTGGTTGCAGCTAGTGGCCGGTAATCCACGCAAAATAGGACTCTGGGTAGGTTAAAGTTTGTTAGAGCGGCCAGCTTAGGTCACCGCAGGCGGTGGTAGTAGCGGCTGTATACGACGACGCACGGGGGTAACAATCGGGTTTATTATCATTATTGTTTAGGTCAGGTTATAATATCATAACTACGACGGCCAGCACTTTGACTATATGAATTTTAATCTTTATAATAAATCCGCGTTATATTGCTACAGCTTGTCCCAGCGTATACGCCTGCTCTGTGATAATATTTCGGATAAAATTACCTCACATATATACGTATTACGTATATGTTGTATAATGCATGCGGCACGACTAGACCTCCTCAAATTTCAATCCGTAATATTATTATGTGGATCTAGACGATATTTTAATAATTCTACACGCGTGTCACGCGATCATGCAGCTTTCGAAATTCTGAAAAACTGATTTTCCACTTCTTTTTTTTTTTATTTTCTTTTTTTTTTCATCATATATCAGAGTCAGCTTCCGGGCTGACTGAGATCGAAACACCGTTGCGCTCTGCAGGGTTCGAAATAGTAAAAAATTACGTATTCGGAACACGTGGGATACGGTACAGGTACATATATGTGTGCATATATATATATATATATCTATATCCCAGCGATGTTTCACCCATGAGGATATTTCTACGCCACCTGGATGAAGGATCGTTGAAAAAGCTAGCGCGGCTCGGCTTCGAGAGTCACCGAAAATTTTACCAGGAGAAATCTGTTCGGCTCATGAAGAAAAAAAAAACAATTATCAACATTCACTGTCAAAATTTCATACAGTACACTGCACCTTATTTTCCGATGAAACAAAAACAAAATGGCGATTTTCGAATTCTTAATCATTTTAATTGAATCATTAAAGACGTGAAGTTCCGTTAAGAATTAATCAGCCTGAAACCCCTCGTCACTTTAGATTGGGCACCCTCTTCAAGTCGCTGATTTGCAAATCACCCCGCTCTATATTAAAGCTACCCGCGTGATCCGCACTGCAACAATATCTCAAACCCCCACGCGCAGCTTGCATCAAATCCGCCCGTACTAATTACGGTATAATTATTAAGACGCGATAAACTTCAAAAAGAAAATTATGCAGATCCAAGAGAGAGAGAGGAAGAAAAAAAAAATCACAACGATATTGGACTTCTTCCAAAAAATATTCAATTAAATTCTGCACCCCCAGAATATTTGGGTTTTTTTTTTTTTTTTTCATCTCCACTTCATCCGATCTCAGTCACACCGCCGAAAGGGTTAGCATCAGTCGAGGGTTCCATATATATGTGTATAGTATGAAGTACGTACTCAGCCACCCGCCTGCCATTTTGCAAACTCCGACAAGCCCATTTCTCATGCAAAACTAATATCGTTCGCTGCTGCATGCTTTGACGTCGTTTGGTATAACCCGCGTGAAACGGGTATACGAGATATGACTGATATGCGCATTAAATACCTGCACAGTAGTTCTCGCTATCAGCTAACAAATGCACAACTATGCCATAGGTATAGGTGTATTCCGAAAATCATAGAAAGACTAAATTTTCGACCTCTTCGCGCTACGACAAAAGCTCATAGATTTGTCTTTACGTACGATTTCTAAGTTGGCTGCACGCGGCTCATATCATAAGCTCAGATATTAGATCACTTCTGCTGAGTCTCTAATAGACGTTTTTTGTTTTCTACCCCCTGCAACCTTCCGGCATTTGTAATGAATGTACAGTCGTTATAGAAACCGGTCTCAGGTTTTCTTCCGCGTATCCTCCGTACAGTTTTCCCCGCGTTTTTCTCGTTTCATTCGTTTCGACCCACGCGTTGATCCGCGATTTTCCCCGGCTATCTCGTAATCTCGAACACGGCACTAATGAAACATACGCTACTCGCTCAGCTCCACATCAACCCCCTCGTATCCTACTCCCTAACCTGCAGGTTCGTACCGATCGTCAAAATTCTCATGCGCCTTCCGTCGCCCTCGTACGAGGAAACAAGAAGCCAACTCTGCAGAATAGCCGGGCACATTACGCGACACTTTGCCCTATCTCGTATATAACGGCGATATATGTGCGTGCACCTCGTCGTCCTACACATATGCGTTGAATACATAGGTACACTTGGCGTGATCATAAGTGGCGTTAGACCCTACGCGATGGGCTTTAGGTTGGCGTAAAATATCCCTAGTCTAGGCAGCAAACGGGGGTTTGATTTTTCGCAAATATCTCGAGAACTGATTGAGATTTTCGAAATTTTAAAAAAGATTCGAAAAGAGGAGGAAATGTCCTCAAAAAAGTCTCGACTCCCGGAACTGGACGACCATTATTTATAATCTTTCTAGAAGCGTGAAAATACGGCCGAAAACGGCTAGTCTGGCTCGTGGGCCGTTTCATTGCGTGACGCGCGCAAGCCAGACTAGCTGTTTTCGGCCGTATTTTCACGCTTCTAGAAAGATTATAAATAATGGTCGTCTAGTTCCGGGAGTCGAGACTTTTTTGAGGACATTTCCTCCTCTTTTCGAATCTTTTTTAAAATTTCGAAAATCTCAATCAGTTCTCGAGATATTTGCGAAAAATCAAACCCCCGTTTGCTGCCTAGACTAGGGATATTTTACGCCAACCTACAGCTCATCGCGTAGTGTCTAACTACGCCAGTTATGATCACGCCAAGTGTACCTGTATACATTCGGGAAATACATACGTTCGTTCCTTCAACTCCTATTACATTTTCGCCGTATCAAGCTTTTTGTTTTTTTTACCTTTTTTTTCCATTTTGCTTTCGTATTTTCTCCTACCACCAGCTTTTGTCTTTTTTACCCTCGAAAACGAGCGGCCATTTCATCTGTCAGACACATGGGATTTGAGCGACACTTTGCAGAATGTGAAAATTTGTGGTAAAGATTATTCCAGTGTTTTAACTCTGGTAATAGCGCGTTCTTCGTCAGTTAAAATTTTATGAGACAGGCTTCTTCCCCCACACCCTTTTTTATCGTACTCCGTATTTTAGATTTAATCATTTTTTTTTTTTTCGAAATTTCAATTAAAACAGAATATTAATATACAAAGTGAGATAATACCTGACACGTGTATTATAAAATCTGAAAAATAAATTCGTTGATTTTACTTTGTTATATCCGCACGTTTATCGATGGTGTAAAAATTTTCGATACTTTCAACGACTTAATTTTAGCTGTCGCAGCTAATGAATGAACAATTTCATCAATGTTGATTGAGAGACGAAAAATTCCAGGAAGTCATGAATGAATTTACTGATTTTTAGTGTACGACAATTAGAGATTCTGTAAAGGAGGTTAATTACTGCCGCGCCCGAGGGTCGTCAAATCCCCTTTTATGACGCGATATCGTAAATCATGACATGTTTCGAAAATCCTTCGCCGCATTCTAACGAGTCCAGAGGTCCCGACTGGAGTCTGTATTTACATAACAGAGCCTCGTAAATTGACCTATTGCCACGTATATACCAGTTACGTATATATATAGTACGCGGGCGTTTTGCCTCTCGGGCGATGAGGAGATCTAGCTGCCGCATATACACACATAGCCCATACTATAGATAGAACTACGAGGACATCAGGGATGGGAATGAGGATCAGGATCAGAGTATAAGCGTGAGGGCGAGAAATCGGGTCCACGCGTTTAACGATCGGCGCCGCGTATGGCTCGCTCGTTTCAACGACGATTGTGATTTTACAATCCTCCTCTGTAATTGACCTGCAATATCGACGGAAATCCCACCAATGTATACCCTCATCCCTTTTTTATCTATAAAACACTAAACGAATATGTAAAGATTACCGTGACAGTTGGCCAAGATGATGAAAATATTTGACAGCTTCTAACGGCTGTGTAAGTTCAAACTTTACTTCGGCAGTTTTCTAAAACCGATCGGTTTATATACATGTAGATACGATACATATGGAAGGTCTACGACGCACACGAGACAACCTTAATGTCCGGATTCGGTTTATATAGATGCACGTAACGTTTTTCGGTAGACAGTCGTCAGGGAAACAAAATCGCTATGTATGTATATTTCATGCGCCCCGCGGCGTGTATAAGCGTTGGAATCCCGCAGGCGGTTAGGATTTCCTTTTTTCTTCTTCCTTCCTTTGGTTTTTTTTTTTTTTTTTTTTCTCTCTTTGCCATTTATAGAAACCTTATATATGCGTTCACCGCTACTATGCAAACCTTATCCTATATCCCATATAAAATTGTACAGGATAAAAATCTCGCTTAGGTTCGATAAAGATTTCGCTGAATGGATGGCTAACGGTTATTGCCAAACGGTTAAGTGAAATTGCGCGTGTTGGGGGAAATCGGGCGTTCGATTTTTATCCGATTCTATGATTCTCCTCCATTGATGTTTCTCCCCCGCTCGCCGGTATTTGCACCAAAACGGCCGCCTCGCCTTAAGCCCTCCTTAAGAAGATTGGGAGTACGGGGCAGGTCGCTAAGAGCACCCAAAACGTTTAGATGCCATAATACATCGACCCTGAATATTGTACCACAAGGTTCTAACGCATATGCGGTCGAGCCAGACCTTATAAAAATGTTCGACTTCATTTCCTCCGAAGAACGAACGGGTAATTCAGCCGAATTCTACGCGGACAAGACTCGAAACTTTCGACCCGATTCTTAACATTCTTAATTCAGGTGATACGGAAGGTTCGAAAAAATACCATGCATCGAACGATGGAGATGTTTCTTAAAAAATCCCAACGGTCCCAAGGATTAGGAACCCGACGAGAAAAAATAATCAAGAGAAAAAAAACAGATTCCGTCAAAAGATCTCCAGATTTCACTTTCGCTAAAATTTTACCTAACTTGTCGTGAGAGGTCCCTCTATAATACTTGAAAAGGGACGCAAAGTATCTCCCGCTACATGAGGCGGGCGGGGGTGTTTAGCGAAATGGTAGGTAGAGTAAGGAGGAGGTCGACAAGTTCCTTCGCCAAGTTTCTCTAAACTGCAAGGGAATATCCAGCAGCGTTGCACCAGCACCCCCAGCAGCAGCAGCAGCAGCAGCGGCACGCCGGTAGTGAGCCTTTTAGCATAAACGAGGGAAGGAGCAAGGAGTCCATTACTACGTCTTACCTGTTTCCGCTGCACATTTGTACGTACTGAAGGTAGCTGGGTAGTTGGATGGATACGAACGGTATAGCTATACTAGGTGTTATGTGCAGCGCAACCGTGGCGCTTCGAGGACTTGAAACTTGTGTAGATATTCTATGTATGTATTCGTATACATAACACGTATACGTATATAGACACACATGCAATAGAGATATGTACAACGTACGTAGATATCGCTACTTTATATACGTTCAACGTACAACACACCGATGACTTGCAGCATAACCACCTCGCACTCAACGGTTCACATTATATCAGGCCATATGCCATTTCAACCCTCGTTTACGATAAGTGGACGCGTTTCTGCACAATTTCGAGCTTCTTTTTATTTTTTTCTCTTCAATGGCGGACTTTGACGATCGGTCGAATATCATAATACATATATACGTATATGTATACTATTACATAGAAAAATATAAGTGAATTTAAAAGGACTTCTCACTTGGAAATATTTTTATTTCATTTTTTTTGTTTTTTCTCATACGCATACCTACGCTTATTGCTAGTGCCGCACGAAATGTTAGTGCGGAGATATTTTCTTCCTTTCTTTTTTTTCTTTTCATTTCCATTTTTCTTATCAGATAATCGTACTTTACTACTGTGACTGATACGAAGCCAAAAATAGGACGCTCTATATCGTATCGATCGATCGATTAAATATGGCGGATTTAACGAGGCTCACCGGAAATCCGGTAACGGAGCAAACAAAATCTAAACGGCTAAAGATAACAGACGTATTAATCTATATACCGTATAATATTATAGAACATTTACGCGGTATAACAATATATATACGTATGTATACCTCGGGGGCGGAAAGGACTGTTTGCGATTATAACAAATCGATGTATATGGCCCAGACTAACATTCAGTTTTTTTAGGCTTTTCTTTTTTGTGAGACAAAATTTCGACGAACCATAAATTGAGACACGTACATTTTTTCACCATCTGTGATACTTGGAATTTATCATTTCTGATTTTTGCTTTAGATTTAGTAGAAGGGGGAAAAAAAAAAGAAAGAAGTAATTTAGTTACTTTACCGCGTATATATAATACTACCTACATTGCAGCGCGCGGGATTGGTAATTTCCTCATTTGGTATGAAAATAAATTTCCTTAACAGCGGTGAAGTCTTTGATCCCATAAATTAGACTTTGTTTGACATTTGGGGGTGAGCTTTGATGTTATCGTTATATTTTCAACCATCGCGTGCAGCTCGTCACCGATTCTTATCCCTCGATCGGTGGGGGTAGGTATGTACAGGAATATATGGTATACGAAACACGTCGGTATATACCTTATACGAATGTTTTTCGCGAGGCGCTTTCCACTTTGTCGATTTTTAACTGACCCCCCAACATTAACGTCACAGTAACACAGCTACAGCTAAAGCTACTCTACTCTTCTGCACGACCCGGAAACATCACGCTTATACTCGCACGCACCTTACACCGGAAATAACCATAAATATTACAATCGGCAAAGTTTCAGAAAAGAATATTTCCCTCAACACCTGACAAAAATAAAATAAACCATATTATACCTACCAAGGATTAAAATAAACATAATGGAAAAATTTTTACCTACTTAAAAATAATCGCGAGTGTGATGCAAATTAAATTTGAAAGAAATAAACAAAAAACTAGAACAAACGTCGTCTAGGTAAAAAATTTCTTTTTCACACCATTAGGTGTACCTACATTTATATATGTACCGCAATAAACTTTAAACCAGATCAAATTATCGCGTGCGAGTTAACATCAGAGAAACCCGAACGCAGCAGGACGTCGTCGGTGAAAAACGCATGTAAATCGCAGAACCGCGTGTGTATAAATTCGTAAATCACGACAAACTTACAGATCGATCGCTCGAAACGTGTTACGAACGTGTCATATAATATTGTATACGATCGCTACATGATTCTTATGACATAATATCTCGTGCCGGTTTGGTATATCGATATACGTGTGTGTTACAAGGGGGTGTGTAACGACTAAATTTTACGCCATTTTTATCATCGTTAAAACAAACACCGTTCTTCGATGCGTGAGATTACAGGTGGCACAATTATGGTACTTGAAAATTTTTGTCTAGAAGAGAAAAAAGAAAAACAAGAAATGTTGAAGAAAATTCATCTTGTCTCAATCATCCCTTGATTTTTTTTTCTTTTTGACCCTTTTCCCCGAGGTCCTTCACTTGTGAATCGTGGTAATAGTTGAGAAAGTATATGCAGTTAATTCATTTCATATTAATGAGAGCCTTATTGTCCTTACTTCTACGCGTACAAAAATGTAAAGATATAATCATGGGAGACATTTTCATGATTATAAAGTCTCGAATTTCTGATCTAGTTGTCATGAGTTTCACGCTCCTATAGTTAGTTATGCTGCTGTTGCCGTTGCCGCTGTGCAGAGAAGAGGAGATTCCTTGATTGGGCAAAGTCGTACGACCGAATGCTAATTAACCATTTTGTGGCAATGTAGCAACCAACTACCCATGGACCAAACTAAACCCAATTTACATCGACGTGTTTCAGGAAGTGCGAGAGCAATCAAGTCTTCGTCAAGAACCAGCACACCTACTGCATCGACAGTTGTCGGGACCAAACCGTCTGCGGCGAAGTTGTAGTTCCACGGGAACACCTTGACGTAAGTTTCTTAGAAAATTTCAAAATCAATAATTATGATCGTCATCGACAAAATATAGAAAAATAACTTTCATACAGCTATTGCATGCCAGTCGGATTGAAGAAACTATAAATTGTGTAAAAAAAAAAAAAAATACCGTGCGTGTACGTTGGAAGGTCGTGACCCTGACAGAGAATTAGTACCTATATGTAAATCTAGATATACAGTTATATAGACGTGCGTATATGGGAATCTCGTAAGCGTCGCGCCGCTTCCACCCCCAAATATAAATAGCTATAGGATGACTTATTACATTGTCGAGATTAATGGGGAAACATAAATTCTCCACTTCATCAACGCGCGATGCTGCGGATATTAAGGGTAATGAGTGCGGGTAGTCGTATAACGGCTGTGTTAGCGACCGAATTTTCGCGGCTCTTCAGGCTTCAGAATTTCACGCAAAGTATGTATCGTATAATAGGTATTATACCACCTACTACCTACGTACAACATCGCGAAAAACACCATCAGCAACAGCCTTTCTGTGTAGGCACTCCACGCATTTTCTCACCTTAAAATCCGTATACGCGTTAACAAAATATTCTATTTCTTTTTTTTTTGTTTTTTTTGCAAATTTAATATAGTCTCACCGTATATTACATTTCTATTTTACAAAAATTACCCCAATGATCGGCACCCGGCCGTCGTTGAATGATCGAAGAGTTTCACATCGAGCCTGCAGATTGAAATATTTTACGAGGATGAATTATGACAAAAAATAAGTTCTTTCGCGATGTAGGTTATACACGTGATGTGACACTTTCACTATAGATAATCGATACTTGTAAACTATGTATAGATATATCATGTACGACGATACACTTTACGCAAATGCGGTATGTATAACATAACTGCTATACCTATACGTACATCGCACATCTGTATATCGACTAGATGTAATAAAAATATGTATCTGGTGGTCGCCGAACGACCGTTCATACTCACGGCAAAGTATACTGTGATCGATATGGTGGAAAAATTTATCAACAGTTGAATACCTGTAATATAAACTGTTGAATATTATAGCGGACTTCTTTGTTTCTTCGATTTTGACCAAAAGTAGAAAAACACCATAATCATATATCTATAGTCATACAATTAAGTATCTATAGGTATATATAATTAGTTTTTATTAGATAAATTAATAAACTAAGCTGGGCTTTGTTTGCCCTAGATTTACCACTGCACTTATAACTATATGCGCGAACTCTCGAGTCTAACACTTCCCTTCGAGCGGGAAAGTGAACAAGTTTGCTAACTAAGTTATATACCCTGGTCAAGGACCCTTTTCTGTTTATATATACCTACTTAATAAGAAACTCTAACGATCCCTCGAAACTTGAGCGTATCGCGATGACATGAGAATCGGGAGTTGTACCCGATGATCACATCACGCGTTATGTTCAATAATTTAACTTAAAAAAAAATGGACACGAGAGTTTGCAATTATTTTTATTTCGATGTCCCCTTTCCGTTGATTTCTCGATCGTGAATAATTACCGTTAACACGGCGTCTACAAGTGTTGAATTTTTCAAATTCTATGCACATAACAGGTCTGCAGAACTTGCAACGCGACAGGTCATGACTGTGGAGTAGCTGCAGGAAGCAAAGCGGGACCAGGAATCGACGGGTCGGATTTTGTATTTTACGTTTCGGCGATGCAGACGGAAAGATGTCATAAAGGTCTCACAGTTGCTTACGCTGCTCACTGCCAACAGGAAGCCGCGTTAGATCGGTAAGTGTTTCGTCGTTATTCTCTATTTCCTTTTTTTAAAAACATGCGGAGAGAAAAATAACATTTTCAATTGAAAGGCAAATTCCCGTTCGATCACTTTGAATTACTTTCCGGGCTCGATTCGCCGCGTTGTTTTCTGTTGGATAACTTCTAACGGAAGCGCTGATTCGAACAATTCCATGATTGGATCACGCCATAGCCTTATAATTCGAATTCGCTAGCACAATTGACCCGCGCGTGGGGCGGATCGATTGATCGTGTGCTAAAAATTTAACTCATCAACCTTGCGCGAAGAGTTCAGGTCTCGGTTTTTTTCGCATGCTCTTACGCGTTCTCATAACAATCCTTTTTTTCTATTCATATGTTCAAATATGATATAGTTCGATTTACAAATTCAATTTTCACACAGGCCAATAGCCGGTCACGCGAACCTCTGCCCAGGCAGCATCAGCACGAAACCCCAAGAACTAGAGACACTCCTCAGTACCGTCAAACACGAGATCCTACATGCCCTTGGATTCTCTGTGAGCCTCTACGCGTTCTATAGAGACGAAAATGGGGAACCAAGAACACCGAGGCGTCCTGATACCGGAAAACCAACGCTAAACGAAAGGTAACGCGGTTCAGCTTATCGTGACTGGATCCCAAAATCCCCGAGCTTTTCGGATGAAAATAGAAGTAACGTGATAACTCCCTATACTCCTTGAATTTCAGACTTCAAACCCATCAGTGGAGTGAAGAGACTATCAGAACGGTCATAAGACCAAACTGGCAAGTTCACGGTGGTTCGGTAGAAAGATATATGCAAATGATCGTCACACCAAACGTGCGGAAAGAAGTACAACGCCACTTTGGGTGCCAAGAACTCGAGGGCGCGGAACTTGAGGATCAAGGAGAAGATGGAACTGCGTTAACTCACTGGGAAAAGCGAGTCTTTGAAGTAAGCTTCTAGCCCGCACTTGTATTTTTTTTTTTTTTCTCAGCATCTGACAAAATCATCTTCATTACCTTGAAACGTATATCATACGAAGTATAATATTTTTACAGATCTCGTGAACTTTTGTACGGTTCTCTAAGGTTATCTTTATATTTGTTTATATAGAACGAAGCGATGACGGGAACGCACACACAGAATCCTGTTTACTCTCGCATTACCTTAGCTCTAATGGAAGACACGGGTTGGTACAGCGCTAATTACTCCATGGCTCAAGAGTTGGGCTGGGGTAAGAAACTGGGATGCGAATTTGCCATGAAATCTTGTAAGGAATGGATATCCACCAGGTCATCTCCTCTTTCGTGAGTATTATTATTATTATTCTAATTTTTTTTCTCATATCCAAATAATCTCGCATAAAAATCAAAGCCGAAATCAGAGTTAATAAAACCATGAAATATCCTGTGCGCACGCTATCCATGAATGGAAATCATGCAGAGAGAAAAAGTGAGTATTCTATCAGGACGTAAATAACTTCAAAAAAAATAAGTATACATATACCGTATAGAGATAATTTGTTTCCACTTTGATGCGCTAACGGTCTATCTATCGGGTGGTCATAAATATTAGTATATATAGCTGTTGTATTAGTAAGTGCGCGAGCAGGTGGCGGTTTCCAACCTATATTGTAGTTTCGCATCGTTTGGTACATAAAATCGATATATTATACTTTTAAATGAATTATTTTCGGCTCTATCAAACCCGATAAAGTTCCCCCCATTGGTTCAATCGACGAAGCACGTCTCCTCGCGACCCACTGCCTCGTGAATTTCATCCTCGAAACGTAGGAGTTCAAATATCGTCACTACGAAATATTCATAGGGGGTTGGATGTTGGGAATTTTATCTCTCGAGAAGTTTTGAGCTCAATTTTCATAATTTCTTATTCCTTATAATTCCAGGGGGAAAACTATTCATCCATTCTGCAATAAGGTCAAACAGGATCCCCTACAGACTGAATGTACCGATGACAGGAGTTCAGTTGCACTTTGCAACCTTGTAGAACACCCTCAACCACTGCCTAAAAGATATCAGGTATTAAATTATAGAAAAATAAGAGAAACTACATTTTTTAGAAGTACCAAAATACGGAGATCAATAAATTCTCATATTTCACAGAACTTTGACTCGATACCACACGTTCCACCCGGTAGGGAACAATATTATGGAGGTTCCGTATCTCTGGCTGATTACTGTCCATATATTCAAGAATTTACGTGGAGAGCTAGACACATAGTCGTCAGAGGATCTCACTGTCTTTACGAAGAAAATAATCCGCGTAAGTATTAAGGATTGTTATTTTTCGGAGAACTCCGACAGCAACGTTAAAGAAAATAAAGCACATTTTTATTTAACGAGATACATGTAACCGAATTTGGTAGACGTAGAATTCTGTGATGTTTGTAGGATAGATAGGTATATTATATACACTCCCAATGATTCGACGATGTTTACAGACCCGGAAAAAAACTTTGCCCTGGAAAAATACGGTGCCCATTCCAAGTGTTTTGATCACACTAATCAGATGTGGGAGGAAAGAACCTGCAAACAAGCTAGACAGTGGCAACATTGGGGATCCGGTTGTTATCAGTATAAATGTGAAGCTGGAAGACTGCATATTATGGTAAAGAAAAAAACACGAACTCGCGACGATTTCGTTACATTTTTTCATATACATTGATGTTTTATCGTGAAAATTTGACTGATTTTTATTTCTCGAATATTCTACAGGTGGCTAACTACACGTACACGTGCTTTCATCCCGGCCAAGAAATCGCTATAAGAATAATGCACAATGAATGGCTTCACAAGGGTGCTTTGATCTGCCCCTCCTGCACAGATATTTGTGAGGTGAGATACGACGTCGAGTGCTTAAGTGTAGAATAATGTATTCAAAGTTAAATCTGAACGTGTGTTTTCATTTTTTTTTTTTTTCAAATTTGTTTCAGGCGGAGTTCAAAGCCCAAGGTTCGGGGTGTAAGATTCGTGACGAACATCCTCCGGCTACATTTTATCACAGAGACAATCTCCACTGCGGTTCTGGTGTGAAAACCGCATTCGGGATACCGGCTCTCGCGATATTCATCATCTTGTCGATAATCTGTAGGTGATCTGTTCTTAATTCTAGTACGTTATGTATTGTTATCAAATGAGAGGTAAATAGAGACCGTGGCTGCCGGGTAAAAATTGTATATCTTAGTTTTTGACCGGTTACCGGAAACAGTATGTGAAAATAAATTGTAAATTACAGAAAGTACTCTCACTTCATGAAAAACTAATTGTCAATTTACGAATTTACATTAAACATCTATCCTAAGTTTGATTACTTTTATTCCAATCGAACTTGTGGGTCGTATCCCATGAAAGTCTCTCCATTTTTTGCCTTCTCAAGAGAATCTTGAATCGCTTGCCCACGAAATCATGTTACTGTTCAAGTGAATTACCGGTTCACTCGTTTGATAACACCGCATCATTCCTCTAGAAATCTTCTCGGGCAACTACTTTTAACAAAGACAGGTTCTTAAAAATCGCCATTCTTATTACTGAATAAATATTTTTTAATACTTACGCATTCATTGGAGAATTCTAGAACAGCGTGTACGTCGTCAGCATACGACTAGACAAAAATATTGATACGATTTATGCGAGCTAAATAATTTCTGAACAGCTCGGAGAAACAGGGATAAGTTTAGAAGTTAGAAGTCGCATTAATCAGTGATAGAAATTTTGATTCTGCAATTCTAGGATTCTCTGAGGTATAGCGCAGGAGTTACACTAGTACTATATGTGATACAGCATATCAATTGGATATTGTTAATGAAATTGAAACAGAAACTTATGAACATGCAACGAAGCCAATTCCAACAGTTGTTTTTGATTTATTTAAATATATCTACGAAGTACTACATATATTTTCGATCTTGTACATGCGCGACTTAAGACATAAGATATTGTAAATAAAGAGTAAACGTAACTATCGTTCTTATGTTCGTCGCATGTATCGAGGAACAGGAAACTGCGTACTGCGAACAGTATACCCATGCTGTACGAAAGGCTGCGACAGTGGTAGATGATAATTTTGTATCTAAATATACGTTTAACTTATAACAACTGTAAACCAAACAACGAGGGATGAACTTTTTTTTGAAAAACCGTCATCAAAACGATCATATTTCCGAACTACTATTGAGTTCGCGATTGCAATTCTTTAAAAATTTCATCCCACGTAGTCTACCTAGTATACATACTATAGATTATCCGCCGGAAATCTGTAACAGTTTTAACAATTTTTAATTATATTTTATCTGCGTCCTAATTTTATCATTCACTTTATCTACTGCAAGCATCTCGCTTCTATGCAGTGCGCTTGATCCTACCTATTAATGGTGGCGAAGGCTACCAAAATCTGTTGATTGTTTAATTGATACTGTTGAAAATTGAATGTGTTACAGTTTTCCAATTTTCTTCTAAGCTATCGCTAACAGAGTTTTCATCGTACTGTAGGGGACATATTGATCGTTGAATTGGTATTTTACTAATATGACTAGATATTGATCATTGATCATACATCTACTCGTACGATCATATGTCTTACAGTACACTGTAAAAATCGTATATTGTTCACCTACGTAGGATTAGCGTTAGAACTATATAAATGTGAAGAGCAAAAGTACAGCGTTTGCATGGAAGATAGATCTAACGGCGATTGTTGATCGTGAATTAGAGGTCTTCAATTTCAGTGGTAAATTAAGTAAAATGTAATGCAGATTGAACCACCAGTGAGCCAGATTTTAGCTGCATTTTCATTCAAAGTTTGCTATACGATATTTTGTTTCCTATTTCCTATCGAAGTATGACATCCACTTTTTCCAATCTTCAAACACTCGCGACCATTCATATTATAAAAAATATCGAACACCCTGTATCTCATCATCATTCCTCATTGGACAGCTGAACAGATTCTGATTATACAAGCGTGCTGCAGAACCATGAAAATTATATTAAAAGCTTAATCATTTTTGCATCGAAGCGAGCCTTACGCAGCATTCCGTTCAACTTTTGAATGTCATACTGTTCATTGCTGTTGCATTGTTGATGTTCATTGCTGTCCTAAGTTTTCTCATTCCTAATAATGTGTCATCGATTAAATCATGTATTATAGATGTATCATCTGTGCTCTATGCCCTGTGGTACGTATGATGATTGGGATGATAGTGTATGTCTAGCGAGCGTGCGTACAGAACAATTAATAATTATTTACGCGATTCGATATGTAAAAATGTTCAAGTGCTACTCAGTGGAATGTTCAAAAGACTAACGTGATCGATGTTAATTGATGTCAAGTCTTTTATTTTTATTTTAAGATCCTAATTTAATTAGAAAAAAAAGATTGAATTTGAAAGGTAATATATTATGCTAACGTGAGAAATAAACTTTTAACAACGGACATTGAGTATAAACGAAGCGATCAATAAATAATTGTGATAATAAATATCATATGAACAATTTAAAGTATTACTAACGTATCAAGAACCTGCGTGCATATTTACCTGCCTATATCATTGTAATTTGAGGTATTATTTACGTAGGTGCTAATATAATTTTTATTTTATTAAAATTCGTGCCATCCTTCTATCATGTATGTTAACGCCATTGGTTAGCGAACGGATATTCCGGGATTATCTTGTTCGTGCCATATTGGCTGGACTCGTTTTATTGTTACGGTATGTCTGATAGAGTTTAATCTGTACTAAACGATAATTGATATGACATAAGACGATTAATGATAATTTATTCGGTATTTTAATGCCGAGGCATGTTATTACTGTGGAAGCATTCCCGTAAATTACACAATAATTGATAAAGTGTACATTCGATAAACCAACTATTATAAGTTTTTTTACTGAATGTAGCTATAACGCTTATTGAACCGAAAATAATATCAGTGAAGTATTTTTATGATAATCTTAAATAAAACATTGTAATTCAAAGTGATAAGTTTTTTTCGTTTTTTTCCACAAAATAATTAAATGCTGCTCACCCTTCCGCATTATAAAAAATACCTAAATCCATAAATATCCTCCTCAGAATCAATAACAGAGGATCGTTAGAATTCATGGCAGTGTTCCACTTTACCAGGGTACGTTTTCTAACGGGATGTTGAGCAACGAAACAAAAATCAATTACGCGTATACGTGCGGGTAAAGACAAAAAGATACATTTCATTTATGATATTGTTTTTATCAATAAAACTGAATTGTAAACATGCTCTAATAAAAATTCACACTGATGTATAAATTTACGTATATCCTGTCATTCACCTTTTACCAGTTGCTGTCTTTGTATCAACGGTCAGAAAGTGGTGAACATTTCACTGCTACCTACAGCCAGTAGCCAACCAACCCCATTCTGAATGTTCCACCAGTAAGTATAAAAAAACCTGCAATGAAGGAAAAGAAACCTTTTCTCAGACGCAGGGGCGCATGGCCATACGAATGGTTTATTTTTTTCAGCTCCATTCAGGCTCCATGAAAATATCAGCGCATAAAAATAAATATATTTAATGCGATTTGTCTCCGATTTTGTTTTATCCATGATGCTGTCTGCATTGAATAAATTCAGTGACAGTGACAGCCAAATCAATCACAGTCAGATGGTCAGGAACACAAAATTATCGTGAATTATTTTTTTTTTTTCTCCAGTTGTTTATCAGGTTGAACATATAATTAGAGTGAACCACAAACAGATATAATGCCGACAAGGACACCTCCTGGGGTGGAAAATTCACAGAGACTTGAATCTCGAGCATTGAAAAGTCCCGATTCAGATCGTCTTATACGAGATCCTCGTCCTGGAACTCATAAAATCTCGGACTTGGTTTACGAATTTCTCGGGGAAGTTGCAAGCTTGAACGCTGAACGACGTCAAAGGAATAATGCTCGAAGCAAATTCCAGCGAAGTCACGTTAGGAAGTCTAATAAACAAAACCGAAAACCAGACGCTTTCAATTCCGTCAAATTGGGTTATCAGATCCACCAAAAACCTGAAATACTACATCGCCCCAAGTTTGACGGCACCAGTCGATCACCCCGTTATAGTGACGTAGTCAAAGATTACATTGAAGCTGTCAGCGAAAGTATAAATCAGCTAAGAATTATCAAGATCAACCGAATAAAAATACTCCGCGATATTTAACTTATTGATTCACCCTCGTCGACAGGTAGCCTGCATCAAAATGCTAAACGATATGTCAGCGAAGCGATTTCCTTTGGTGTAAATGCAGGACTTTTAGCACCAACCGATTCTAAAGGAAATGCGTACCACGTTTCCTCCACCTTGGATCTTCGAATGATTAAGAAGATGGAGGAAAAAGAAGCACGTGATAACGGAATTCGAGGAAAACGCTGTAACTGCGAACGAAGTAAGGGGAAAAACTCAAAAAATTACAAGTGTTCGGCCTCCTGTGTGTGCGGAAAGACGGGGTGTAAGCCAAAAAACGATGGATCAAGGAGCAAACACAAGAGACCGATGAAGTACATCAGAGGGAGGAAAAGAACCAGCAGCGTAGGGTAAATATCACCCTCATGAATTCGTCGGTGATTTTTTTAACCGATTTGCAATATTCTACGCAGGCCAGCTAGAAAAAGACGGAGAAAAGTGTAAAGGTGGACAAAAAAGAGGCGGACTATATTGAGTCTTCGTGAAGTTTAAAACAGGAAATACCTAACATGAAAAATGCGGAATTCGTCATATTTCACTATATGACATCGATAAGAATGATTAAATGCGAATCAAACTTATGTCACTTATATTCCTGTTCAAATAAAATTTGTGGTACTCTAGGCCCGTGGCAAGTAAATAAAGTAACCCTAATGTCTGATGGTATCTCGGTATGTCAAACAATATCATAGTGTATAAGATATAATGTGTCGTTAAACCCGTAATACTGATCGCCTAATGACCTCTGCCTTCGATATTTTCTCTATTCGAAAATGGGTAAAAGAAAAAAACTTATTCATCGCGGGGTCAAAAATAAGAAAACAAATTCGTCTGAGATAAAGATTTTCAATTTAGACTGGATATATTTTTTTATAAGATAAAAGACATTACAACGTTATATAACAACTCAACTCAGATGTGTGGAAATGATTGAGAAGATGAGATGTCGACGTATATTACGTGCAATCATATACGGAAAATAAAAATGGTATCAAACACGCCCATCCCAAGACAGCTATTCGTAGACAGAAGATGAGCATCCTTTTCCGCGACGTTTGAACCGCTGATTATCGTCTTTGTGACAATTTTCTATCCACGGTCTCACCTCCTCATCAGACTCATCAAAATCCATTTCACTTTCATCCGCGTCTGAGCTAGATTCGCCTTTCTTTGTGGTTGATCCACGCGTCGCACATCTAGAACCAGTTATAGTATCGCTAGAACTTCCGCTGGAGAAACTGCGATCTCTACTTCCTCCTGATCTTCGGGCTCCAGGCTGCTGGCGTCTGGATCTCTCGCTGAGGTTTGAGACGTTTGCCGGTTCTTCTCGATACATGTTATCGTCAGAACTACTTTCTCGATCCTGCAGATCGGGCCTTTCAATACCTCCGCCTGGGTTGCGACGAGGAGGCCGATGTACATCACGAATCACCGAAACCGTCCTATCCACGTCAAATTCCTGTGCTCCATTTTGCCCAACGAAACTCCCTGCAGCCCCAGAAGCCTCGCCGACATTTCGTCTGTTTTGAAACTGATCGTCTTGGCGATCTCCAGCGATAGCGGAAATATCAGGTAATTGATCGATCGGTTTCGGAAAATTTCCAATTTCGGGTGCTGCAAACGTCGAGTTTGCGAACGGCGTGCATCCTCCTCCTCCTCTTCTTCGTCCACATCCCGGAAATGATTTCGGCGCTCTACAGTCAGGCAGACTTTCATCGCTGAAGGAGGTCACCGACGGCTGAAGAATGCAGGCGAATGGACCCATAAGGTGATACTTGTTGGGACCCAATTTCAGAACAAATCTAAAACCAGAAACTATTCTTTTTTTTTTTTTTTACAGTAGTTCGCCAGTTCACCCGACGCTGCTCGTGGTGAATCCTATAGCGAGAACTAACCCTTGAGTCGTGACTTGATTCAACGCAGTTTCAACCTGCGAGCAAAGATCACCGTCGTAGTAATAGTTGCGTTTTATGTGTTGCACAACCTCCTCCATGGTGCAAAACGATCCAGTTCCACCACATTTTTGACGTTGAACGGCACGCAGAGCTTCCAAAATTCGAATTGAAAATCTCGCCGATGTTTCTACCGCGCAGTTTACGCTGCTTTTTCTGCAGTCGTCAGCTACCGCAAGTTCTTGCTTAATCAGATGAAATAATTATCGTTATACAAGGATTACGGCGGTTATTTTATTTGTATTTGATATTTCAAGAATTTCTGTCTACCTTGACCGCTAACTTCACTGCAGCCCGGTTCACACGGGTCAGGACATTGATTCACACCCATAGATTCCAGCCGATCCTCACGTAAAATCTGATCGATGACGTGATTAACTTCGTAGTCTATTTCCTCGTCACAATTTCCCATTTTTAAAAATTTTCCTTGGGAACAAAAAACCTAATCAGAATGCAAAAAGCAGTTCGGATAAACCTGATCATGAGCCTAATCGGTGGTGACAAACGCCATGCGATTTTTTGCGCGGAAATTCATACAACCGTGCCAAACTTCTCGATAAAAAAAATGGCAATCCAACTTGTCGGTGTAACTTTCACGTAAATTAACGTCCACGTGCCGACTGAAGTTTTTATTTACCAAATATTTAGCCGCATATTATCACAGAGGGTGGAATTATGGAAACCACGATCTGATGATCTATAACTACACGAGCCACGTGCGGGACACGTGCGGACTGATTTCCTGACGATATTCCAGAGGATCATCAAGGATTAGCTCTATCATTTTTTCTCTGCGACAAGCTTCGTTAGGTTCATGAAATAAGGATTTTTTTTCGTTTCAGGACCTGCATCATCGGGATGACCGTGATGGTCATTCTGCGAGAACCTCGAACGTCGGGCATAATGCGACCATATTAATATTTCATCAGACTCCTTCCTGTCGCTATTTAAATTGTAAATCAATACCTAACGTACGCGGTTACACACCGTTGTGTACTCCGACACTTTATTGTGCCCCGTGACACGTTCACATTTTCCGTATACACATAGTGACTATACATATAATATATGGTCAAAATTGATCGTATTTCTCAGAATACACCTGACTATCCTATGATGTCCGGTAGAAACCCACGTGCATCTCAATTATTTTCTCTCCTCATTTATGATCTAACGATAGTAATCGATAACTGAACTGTACACTACGCCCAAAACGCGTTACTATTGTACTTTTTATTTATTTCCTAGCTCTTTTGACCTAGTTAATTGTGCAATTGCTTTTATACACCTTCTGCATATTCTTAGAACGTCAACAACGTGGATAGTTTATCAAATTTTACGAGCTGTGGAACAAATGAACCTCAACATTAAAGTCGTCCATTAATTGCTCCAACCTCGCAATTACCAAAGGTGGCCTATATGTCATCAAATATATATTTATGTTTTTAAAGTCAAGTGAATTTCACGTGTCTCGAAGCTCACATTTTCGCAAAAGAAAAAAACAAAAAAAAAACTAAAGGATAATCGTTTTTGTCCTTATCGTGCATTTATGCATGTACTCACGGTGTGAGGAAAAAAAAATATACGTACGTACTATACAAGGAAATATAAATTAGATGAGACAAACTATGGTAAAAGTTTTCTGGTTACTCGTGACGACTTGATGAGATAACTTTGTCGTTATACCCGCCGTGACTTTACACAGGATGATCGAGGGGAAAAGAAGGTTCTGTGTCACCAATTAAGGATGCGAAGTAACTATACATATACTTACCTATATAGGTATGTATGAATTTATGTAAAATATTATACATATAAATATACCTACAGCTACATTCACGTAAATCGAAACGGCACGCAACGACACGCGATAACGACTACGTGTCGAGCAGATCTAGGTGTCCCCGAAATATACTTCTTTTTTCTCGAAGGATATACGATCAAGAAGAAAATGACAGAATTTCTCCCAAAAATTAAAAAAAAAAAAAACCATCTTATCGTTGAAAAATTAACGAAACGAAATTTACGATAGGCATATAGAAGAGTGCTTCTTTGGTCCTGAGATTTCCACTGCTGATGAAAAAAAGAGAAGAATTCCTTTAGGATAAAATCCTTCCTCACGCAGCATGGAGTACTTGCAGTTTATATTACGTATGCCTACCGGTATAAAACACTAGAGAAATTCTGATTAAATTCACGACAGCCACATATTTTGCAGTGCGTGTGTCTAGTTTCCAGGACAGCGATTAAAGTGATTACGGCTAACCCCTGCCTCCTCTTTCCGAATCATCCCCACCGGGGGTTAAAAGGGGATGGCTGAAGCGTTATAGCGTTATAATGTTAGGTGACTGAGCGAGAGGTCGAGGAAACGGAGGGGAAACGGTCAGAGGCCATCAGCGACGGGTCTGTCTGTCGTGACGTGATGTCACGTTATATCTATCTACCTCTAACGACAGGTGTGTTGGTTCGCACAATTCCCCGCGGATCCCCACGACCTGCCTTTTCGACCCCATGGTATGTATATATACGTATACCACCTATGTACAGGTATACGTATATAATATGTTACCAGCTACGTGCCGCGACGTTACAAACGCGAGTAGCCAACCCGACGTAAATCCAGCCCCGCGTAACGACTACTCACTATACATATATATATCGAGTGGACGATAATACGGCACACCAGACAGTAGCCATGATAATGTCACTACGTCGGGGGTTGGATCACCAGACCAATTGGACAAGTCCGGTTAAACCTTTGCTAATTTCAACCAAATGACAGTGAAAGATTATTCAGTCCGATACTCATATAGGCGATGCACCGTACAGGGTAGTCTGCGAGAGAGAAATTTCATTTTACCCTGCTTTCTTTTTCGAATTAAGGTTGAAGTGGCAAAAAGCTGATTTTCTTTGACATTCATAGGTTTTTTTTTTTGTCGACTGGTTTGAGTTGAGAATTTTCTTTACTTGGCAATAGAACAACAGAGAGAAAAAAAAAATTGTTTTTTTTTTTTTGGGAAAAAACTTGAATGAATATCAGAAATCCGTACAAGTAAGAAAAGAATGATTTCTATGAAATATATGTGGCGTATAAATTAATGTACATTTTACAGTGAATTTTAAAACCATTGCGAATCATAAGGTTTGAAAGTATACCTATACATATTTTCAAGTCTCCGTACAGCCGTAATAATATAGAATAAGATATTCCGTTATTAATTCCCGAGAAAATATCCGCCTTCCATGATTGATCCTAGAATGCGAGATAGTATAAAATTACTGAAATATGTCGCATTAAATTTCTCGGTACTAATTCACCAATTGTTATCTATCTTCGTACAGGTGGGCTAGAAACCAACCACGGCGGTTAAATATTCAGATCGAGATAACCCGGTAAAATTTTAACCAATCAAAATCGCCGAGTGAAAACTTTATCAAAATTTTATTACGATTCTGTTAAATTATCCACCACCGTCGGTGCTTTCTTTTTTATTTTTTGTTTCGTTTTAACGACGTTAATTACACGTAGTTTTCATATCGTGATCTTCGTACTAAATTCTACTGTATAAGGGCGGATCTAATTACATGACATTATGTGTGACGCTTGAACTTTGTCCATATATCAAGCACGAATCTTCATTCCTACTACCCTCGGGTTTAAAAAAAATAAAAAATAAAATGAAATTTAGAAAAAAGAAAAAATAAACATCCATATCTATGTAGTTATAAAACTTGGAAGGGGTGCCTGTCCATATAGAGTTTCTAGGAGTTTTAAATGGCAATTATCTATTCCATAATTGTTTCTACCACAGGTAAAGGATATAAGGGGACGCTCATGGGGAGAAGAACTGATGGCTAACACATCCCATAATTCCTTCCGCCATATATATAAGGTTCATATGAAACGTAATTGTTATACGTCCCGTGAGATCACAAGCACGTGACACTTACGATGCTTATTTCACCCACACTCTATACCCTGTACATACTCCATGAATTCTATAGAAGGATATGGACATCAGAGTAGAACGTAGATCACAAGGTATTATTAAACGCCTGATCGTTGACCGCGGTCTAAATCGTTCACTGTAAAATGTAAACTACATATATTGAACAGCTATAATATCTAGTCATAATAAATTCTATAAAAAAAAATACCTACTAAAAAAAAAAAAGAAAGGAAGAAGAAGAAGAAGAAAGTTTTCTTTTCTATTTTTTTTTTTTTTGCAAAATTGCATACATATCGTACACAGCTAGATAATTTCTCTTAAACTCTGAATTATTAAAATTTCTTTAAAAAATACACACGCCAACTATTCTTCCTTTCCGCAAAGTATTCTTCTATCTTTATAGTTCGACGGAATTTTATTCTTCTAGATGTCGTGTTAAATCACCATGTGTATGTATACGTATATATCTATAAAGTTGAACGTTTTTATTTCTTTCCCCAAGGGTATATGGGATTATCGTACTGCAGGTAATAATAATGCATTTCAGAAAAGAATCAGTGAGCATCCAATTATAGCGTAATGTCTGTAATAATATTTATTTATACAACGAAACACATTGGGGTGTCCTTAGGCAAGTGCAGTGTACGTACAGCTACTGCGGTAACCGTAGACGATTATCTGACAATATGCTATGTATATTGTAAATTTAAGTGCAGCAGTGCAGGGTGAGTTGCAAGGGCGAGCAACACAGCTGTGAGTATCCCAGAATTATAATGTGTATTATACTAACACAGGATGATGATGATGATGAACCTTCGTGCAGGTGCAAAACGTACCCTCAACTCGATTTAGTCCTTTACGGACTAAACTCCCTGTACGGGAACCACGAGTGCAGTGATGACGCCGATGACGTCGTAACCAAATGCAAACTGCTTCGCAGCAAATGCAATTCTTCATTTGTATACGGATGTTGAGCGCGTGTTATTTATTGCCATCTTCGAACTGCACTTTCAGACCAAAAATAACTTAACTTTCAGCGCCTTTTTTCCAATGTTGGGAAGCCAATTTGCAGCTGTGAAAAATTTGAAAGAAAAATAAAATCGTTTTAGAGAATGTGGAAAAATGGCCATTATCTGATGGATTTGGAAGATTCTAATCTTGCCAATATCATTGTGAAATAAATTTAGAATAAGCTCTTCGAAAATTGAAAAATAGAGCTTTTTCAAAGAAAAATAATCCATGTCTGTGCAGATCGAATATAGACATTCAACCTGCGTACTACAAGTATATTTGTGGTAAGTTAATTTGTAACAAATGGACACGACCATTTTATAAGTAGGGCGTATATAATCTACCGGAGCGGTCATTCCTGGTATATAATATGGTCAAACATTGCTTTACGTCGTAAAAGCCAATAATTCGATCTGTGATTACCCGCACCATATAAACGGTAGCGAGTCAGTACGGCGTAACGCAAAACCACCCCAAAGTTATGTATATTTTATGTCGTCTCAGGGGAGGTGCTTAACTCAGGGTCGAACAGGGGTCAAGCGTGTGTAAGACCCAGGTCGAAAGTCACCGTTGGTCAAAGTGTGTTTATTTATTCAAACCATAGGCGGTACGTAGGGGTTGACAAAGGTGCGCGTGTGCCAAAAGGCGGAGCAGAAGGTGAGATAATCCGATTGGTCGTTATCAGCAACCCCTAAGGCACGCGTCAACCTTTCACCGATATATTCTATATTCGGTAACGTTAACCATCGCTCAGTTTTCACATTATATATTTGCCTATCATAAAGTACATACAATATGTTTACGCGTAATCTTTAAACGATGCGGATCGTAATTTTGATTGAAAAAAAAAACACAAAAGACAAATACCTAATCATTACGAATGACTTTGCCGAAATCGCGAAATGGAAGATATAAATTTGACAAAAATTAAATAAAAATGTCGTCAGATGGTAAAATTTGAGAACCAATCTTGGATAAAAACAAAGAAACCAAAAAAACGTTCAACAAAAATGGGGTAGTGTCTTTATCATATTGTGTTCAAAGAGAAAAGAATTGATGTAACATTGTGTGTAATACATATGGTGTTGATTTATGTAAATGCGAACGATTGGAGATGCGCGATCTACTGCAGAATTGTTTGCGATTAATTAATTATTCAGGTAAATATCACGAAGTGAATCCGTACGCGTCGAATGCACACGTGTTTCTCCACGTTTTTATATATACCGGGTGTGTATAAACTGTAATTCGGGAATCGTATCGCACGATGGGTTCGCACACGCATAGTGCGAGGTCAATTTGTACAACGGGCAATGTTTCTGGTGCATTTTCGGCTCTTCATCTCTTGAGAAGTTATAGTTTACTCGCCCCACCTCCAGGTAAGATAGCTGACCGCCAGTTTTTATAGATTAAGTTGAAGTTTGGGGGCCGTTTCGCTTGATTTAGTAAGTCGAACGAAGTCTGAGATGATTTTTCTAAATGAATACACAATTTTTACATTCTCTGATAGCCGTGATCGTCTAGTGGTGAGGACCCTACGTTGTGGCCGTAGTAACCCAGGTTCGAATCCTGGTCACGGCAATGCCTTCGCATTGTCACGGCAGAGAAATTTTTTTTTTTAATTTTATAATTTTTTTTCTTAAAAAAATAAAAAATTGTACACCTCGGCTCTGTGACGGAAAATCTAAGTGTCTCATCAATCGCCGTAACTTTCGGTAGAGCGATAGTTATTAATTATCAATTAGGAGTACACAGATAATTTGATGTAATTAAATAAGTTCCATTTATTAAATTAGACATTCGAATAATACTTGAATGAAAAAGACGAACAATTAATAATAAAAATGTATGACAAGAAAATTAATGCACCGATAAAAATCGGCAGCATGTGAAAAATAAGCTTTTGTGAAAACGCGACATCAAAGAAATTAATTCATCTCGAATGTGTGTTATTATAGGTATTGTATATCCCTCGAACGTTCTAATTTTTAAATTATATTTCGCGGTCTATTCTCAGCTTTGAAAATCCTGTATAGTATAGTATAAGGTCTCTGACGTGACATCTGATGTGAACAGGAGGGAAAAATGCCCTCATATTTTTATCATAAATCATTGATATAGAAATATGAAGACCGCCACAATTCCATCAACCCCCTTTGCTATGGTGAATGAACTTTTATTCACGCAATTATGTATCATCAACCTTCTTTATTTACGTTCGTATCTATAGACTTCAGAACCAATTCTCTGGTATAATTCTGTGGACAAAGTAGAATCCATCGTACGCATTAGATACCACCGAAAATCCATAAAAATAAAACAACAAAAATAAAGTGGAAAGAAAAATGCTTTAAATGATTCGTATATACTCTTAGACAACAATAAATAGTGCAGAGAATATACGATCGTTACAAATTGCAGAAAATCTACTGTGCGCGATTATATTGATTTAGGATCAAAATTGCCATGTCACTTATATAAATATATCCATGATCAGTGATTTTTCCAATCCGCAGCGCATATTCAATTCATTTTATCTCGAGTTGCGCTTATTTCTTTCATGCACGCAATTTTATTATCGATGTACCAGATACTATATGCATACATATAAGTGCAAGTAGATAATTCGCTTCAACTTTACATATTCACGATTTTGATTATCATTTACATAGAATATTTTCATACCTCTGATTATGAGATGTGACTTTCTGATATCTTAAAATCGTCATCGTCATAAAATGTCACACAGGCCTAATTAAAAATTCATATACATGAGTAGAGCTCGAGTCATTTTATTTGTACACTATATTTTTAAGGTGTACATTATGACACAGTTATATACGGATGTTTATGCGTGCGTGTTTGTTTATGGTGTTGCGTGGGTCTTATACAAAGCAATCCTTACGTGAAACTTAAATGTATATTCCAACGGGAATAACTTGCACGGGTTATTTTGAAGCCCCAGCTGGCGGAATGAGCGTGGCCCAATTTAAAGCACATTTCTTTGATTGAAATAAGTTGAAGTTTTTATGACAAACACGCGCGAGCATCACCTGACAAATTCTCACCAACTTGTACGTGTATAAAAACTTATAAGTAAATAAACATGGCGGTGACGTGATATAATGATAACTTGACCATTAATAATAGTAAGGTGAACTTTGTTTGAGAAGTAAATGATCAGGATTACTTTATTATAAATTATGAGCACGATAATCATTAGCTCAAGGACAAAAAAAATTACGATCTTCTACCCCTGGTGGGACTCGAACCCACAATCCCCGGTTTAGGAGACCGATGCCTTATCCATTAGGCCACAGGGGCTGTTGTTGGGAAAAATTATAAATTCTTTATTTCCACTAGCGCAAAAAAATTGTAGAAAGTTTCTGTTGGTTTCTTATTGAACTGAACATGGAGAAATGTTACAATAGTTGTAAACTGTTAAAACTACACATAACTGTGATGATGATGAAAAAAATTTCAGATCTCTGCAGATACGAACATTTCACTGCAGCAGGGCGGGATTACGGTTTCGGAGAACCGGAAAGACCTCGAGGAATATCTTCAGGAGAAAACCCGGTTTCTTCGTTAACTACAGCTTTCGCACTTCCAGCTGGTTTGCTACCACCACCTCTTCTCGCAGCCGTTCCAACGCCTTTTATGCAATCGATAAACGTCGCCCAACCAAACTCCGACGTCACACATGGTTCGGTTACGATCAATTTTTAATACCTCTCATCTGAAATTTATGATTTTCTTATCCTAAAAATCAAGAATCAAATTATTGTTGAATTATATGCTATTGTGCCATTCGTCTTCATACAGGCCTCGGTAGCGCAGTAGGCAGCGCGTAAGTCTCATAATCTTAAGGTCGTGAGTTCGATCCTCACCCGGGGCATTAATTTTGTAGTTTTTGAGTCTTATCGCAATTCATAGTGCAAGGTAATTGTTTCTTTCATCGTCTGTGGTTTTTCTTTCAAAGGAACACTCGTTAGTCGTCATTTCGTCAGTACAAACGGAGCAGGGAGTGCGGCTCTTCACAGGCGACAACGCGGTGAAAAAAAGCCAATTCCCGATGAACAAAAGGATGAGAAATATTATGAAAGAAGAAAACGCAACAACCAAGCCGCCAAGAAATCGAGGGACGCGCGAAAAATACGCGAAGATCACGTGAGTCCGCGGCAAAGCTATCCCTATAGGGTTGTGACAAAATGATTCCATTCTAAACACCATATTTTTTTGGCAGATTGCACTCAGGGCAACGATGTTAGAACATGAAAACGCTATTCTTAGGGCACAAGTTCTTACTTTACGGGAAGAGGCACAATCTCTGCGACATATGCTAATAAAACAACAGACGCCGGGAATTTCTCCGATGAGTCCCATCCCAGCGATTACGCCGATCACACGTAGTCCACATTCGCCGACCCATCCTTCGACCAGTTTACCTTGTCGAGTTTAATTATTACATGGGATTTTTTTATGTTAGTGATAAATTGAAACATAAATGCAATAAGGCGCACAAAATAATCGTGGTTTCAAAATGCGAGAACCCGACGGTAGAATTATGTATCTGACAATGAATTTCGGATATATGATTAATAGTCCCGGATGTGTAATGATGGGTATTATACTATGAAACCTTGTAGAACGAGATGAGAAGCGTTCTTGAAAATGTGTTGGATAGCGTTTATCTGCAGACCTGGCAAAAGCGCAAAACTCATAATTCTTCTTTGGCACTCGCTCGTCGATTTTTGTAGAGCATGATCTAAAGTTGCTGCGTGTCCTATGAAGTGCTTTACGAACACTTACCTCCGTCCGATGCACTATTATAAATCAAACGCAATTATGTAAAATGAAATGTTATAAAAACTTGGAGATATTGAATATAATAAATTATATATACGCAGATGACCAAGGTTTATCATATTGGAGTATGTTTAAATAAAAAAAAATTCTTGAGTATCATTGCAGCTCGCGCTTGATCTCCAATTGATTCCTCTCTGAAAATTCTCTCCCAACAAAGAGATGACTCCATCATTTCAATCCATCAAGATCAATTTAGTTAGCAGATTTAGATTCCTGAGCTCAAAATGCATAAGAATACATCAAAATACTGTGAAAAAGAAATGTTGATTTCTGATCCCAAAATCGAGAAAAATCAAAGGCTGTAATCATTCTTAACAATAAGTGAAATTAAAGCATTAAGAATATTTTGAATGACCTAAGTCACGCACCGGTAGATGTGACACGCGCAAAGTCCGCGCGTGTAATGCCAACAATATCAACAATATGTTATACCGGTGTGATCTTATCACAAATTGTTTCGACACAAGAGGGCACCAGTTTCTGATCAACAAATTTCCAATCTCCGCAAATCACAGAGGGCCATAGCAGTTTCGCGGTCAACTTGAACATGACAGTGATTCGGGAAGACCGCAACTCATCTCCAAACTCGTAGCAAGTTGGGTAAATATCATCAATGATAGTACCGTAATTAGGTATCCATACTCCTAATTATGCCATTGATCAATCTTGAATTTAATTACTCCTCAACTATAACGTAATGTGAAGTGAGTGAGCCGTTCTGTATCACGTGATTTTTAACTAGAGCTACTGGATGA
The DNA here is from genome assembly GCA_963932425.1 of Athalia cordata. Taxonomy (NCBI): domain Eukaryota; kingdom Metazoa; phylum Arthropoda; class Insecta; order Hymenoptera; family Athaliidae; genus Athalia; species Athalia cordata. The sequence continues at coordinate 21,073,673 of OZ010625.1, forward strand.
TGATCTGTTCGACTGTTGCGAAGCCGTCATTCTGATTTCAGCTTTGCAGGCGTTAAGATCGCAATATTGGTAAGCTGACTAAATTAGGATTTTTACAAGAAGAGTAGGTAGATTCGTAATTTTTCGTGAATCCTTGAGTGATTGAATTTTATTCTTTCATCGCATATCAAAACTAATTACACAGATATGTGGCCCGATCAAGACTTTGACAAGCTGGGTTTTTAACCTTCTGACAAATGAAGAATCTTGTATCAAAATTAAATATTTATTTATCAGAGCCTTATCTGACTGGTAGTATTTGGTGTAAAATCTCTAATCAATGAAGCCAGCTTCATAGATTAGAAAAATGATCTTACGATATTTGTTGTAGAGTATCATTCTTTGAATATGTCTTTTGCTGGTAAAGTTGTCTTAATCACTGGGGCCAGTTCTGGGATTGGAGCAGCAACTGCAATCCACTTTTCACGTCTTGGAGCTTCCCTATCTATTACAGGAAGGAATTATGAAAATTTGAAGAGCGTGGCTGACAAATGCGGCGAGCCTAAACCATTTCTGATAACGGGGGAACTAACAAATGAAAGTGATACAAAGAATATTCTTGATTCAACAATAAAACATTATGGAAAACTTGATGTTCTTATCAACAATGCTGGAATCTTGGAATCTGGTTCGATTGAAAATACTAGCCTGGAGCAATTCGATCGGTAATCCACTGGTCATCAAATAATTCTAGCAATCCTTAATATTTTTTTTAATTCATGATATTGTTCAATGATTCAGGATATTCAACATTAATGTACGATCTATGTATCACTTGACAATGTTGGCTGTACCTTACTTAATTGAAACTAAAGGCAATATTGTTAACGTATCAAGTGTGAATGGAATCAGAGCTTTTTCGGGAGTTCTATCATATTGTATGAGTAAAGCTGCAGTGGATCAATTTACACGATGCGTTGCTTTGGAACTTGCAGAAAAACAGGTAATATTCAGCAGATCCAGAGTAATTCAAATGGCAGAAATTAGGAAAAAAAAAACAATTTCAATAGTTGACTCATTTTAACATTATTTTCAGGTACGTGTAAACTGCGTGAATCCTGGGGTCACAATAACAAACATACACAAAAGAAGTGGCATGGCGGAAGAGCAGCTGAAGGCCTTTTTCGAGCGCAGCAAAACCACTCATGCTCTTGGGAGACCTGGAGATGCGACCGAAGTTGCTAATGCAATTGCTTTTCTTGCTAGCAGCGATGCCAGTTTCATGACTGGTGTTACAATACCAGTTGATGGTGGTAGGCATGCTATGTGCCCTCGATAAATCAAAGATAAATAAATTTTGTTGGTGATGGTATTGAAAGAATATGTGCTTGTATAAAGTTTTCTGTAAACAACCAATTTGTTTGAAATTCATTTCATACTTTTTTAAATATTTGATTGAAATGTAGAGTTAATAATTATTATATTACTAAAATTGTTCTTCATTGCCAAACATGCTCTGAAGTAGGATATTTTGAAATAAAAGTAACATGGTAATATATAAACTTTCTTATTTGTTCTTACCTTAGTTGATAATCATCGGGTTGGAAAAAAAAACCTGCAAAATAAGTCTGCATCTGAGCCAACAGGTCGAGCATTTTCACACTCGAGTACGGTTTAAATCTGTGTGCGTAATGATCCCATACGTTGCCATACTACACCATCACACTATGGGTGTCCAAACGTCACTACATCCGTGATAAATTCCGTCCATTCCGTCCCCTGGTTACACATATATCAACAAGTAGTTTGAGTTGGTATAATAATTTCATTCCTACAATATCAATATAGACAAAGTTTTTTTGATCAAAAAGTTTTGGATGCTCAAGATTCGTGCTGATCAGACACATTATCGCAGTGGACGATAATTTTTAGAGGTTACTGCTAATTGCAAATTTATTTTACAACACACTTAAATAACTACGAAATCATGGATGAAGTAATCAACTTGTCAAGTGAATCAGATGATTGGGAGCCGATAAATAAATTTGATAAACCCAACACAAATAAAATTGATGACTGCAAAACAGAGTTGACCAAAATAAGTAGATTCCCATTCAGCACATCAGATGACGAATATGATCTTCCTGAAGTCCCTTTTTCCAGCATAACTGCTGCAAAGCAATACTCAGAATCTGTACCTTCATCTTCAGAAAGTATTACGAAATCCAATGGTAATATTGAAGAAAATTTATTGAACAAATATTTGGTTAATAAGCTGGTGAGCGCACCGATCACTGAAGCAAAAAATAAGAATTCAGCTTTCGAAGTTGATGAACTAAGCGCTAATCAAAAAGATTTATTGAAAATCCAAAGAATAAAGAATGCTGAAAACACTCGGGATAAAAGAGCAGAAAAATTGGCAAATGCAGAGCGTTTGAAAAACATGAAGCCTGGAGAATGCATGAAGTACATTAAAGTTGCAGTAGATCTTGAATTTCAGGGCTTTAACTTCTTTGAAGATCTTGTAACTGAGCTTCGAAACTTTCAGCTTATGTATAGTATAAAATCCCAAAGAGTTCCTAATTCCATTACATGGACAAGGACTGTGAAAGAAACTGGTAGTGTTATCAGCCATTCAATTGAGGAAAATCATATGATTATTGTTTCGGATTACCGCAACACTTTAAAACATATTGAAGATGATACCTTTATTGTTTCAATTATGAATATTAAAGACCTCACGCCTAATAAAGTATTAACATTGATTATTTATGGAATGGAGAAATACTTTAAACATCATAAGAATTTAAAATCAAGGGCAGTTCGAACAAATGCAGGATTACATACAAAAGGCAGAGGTAGCAAAGAATTTGAAGATTTGCCGGTAATAACTAGAAAAAAGTTAGAATTGAGTCTCATAGAAATTAAATTGAGATTCAACTGTAGCAGTCAATTAATTGAAACTCCACAAGATTTAGCATCAGTGATTCATCGATACACAAAAGCGATTGCCGAGGCACCTTATAAATTGGAAAAAGAGCAAGTGCTACAAGAGAACGAGTTGGGTTGGTACTCAGCGGCAGAAAACAGAGACACAGTGCGAGTAGACAAAGAAGGAAACGGCCTGAAAAGACTCTGGCAACAGCAACTCTGCCAATTCAACATGGCTAAATTAGAAACTGCAGAAGCTATCATCTCTCAATATCCATCCCCGTTGCATTTAATAGAGGTAGGTATTAATCTCCACTCGAAAATGATTTTGACTAATCCCTATACTATTTTCCAAGGCTTACGCTAACTGCACACCTTCAGAAGGCAAGAAACTACTCGAACACATTGCTGTGAGTCTATTTAATAATGTATTTCCTGTTTTAAAAAAATGTTCTAATATTCTTAAAATTGAAATTGTATATCTTATTTCACTCAACAGATTCGAAGAACTGCTGGACCACTTACAGCAATCCGTAAAATAGGGCCCGAACTCAGCAAAAAAGTGTATGTCATGTTCACGTCTGAGGATGGCGAAGCCATTCTGGATGATGAACAAACGTGAGTGAAACTAGATATTTTTAGTGTACAAACTTTTTCTTTTATTTTGTTATCATACATAGCGTATAAGACTTTATTTTTAACATGAAATACGTTGATTTGAAAATACTATAAGGAAATTTCGCTGAGGCTGTGTTAGATAATATCGTTCGTAATTATATATTAAATGACTATTTTAGATTTCCTCTGACCAATGTAAACATGAACTTCCTTCAGTAATGAAAAAACAATGCATATTTTTCTTATATGAAAGTTTGTTTACTTGTGCAAACTATTTATTACATTTTATACAAGCAAATAAATAATGGCATTTCTTTTGACTATTGGGGTACGTAATATATGATATCTGGCAATAAACAATTACTTTCACCATTGGAATTGATAATGAAAATTTCAAAAATAGATTTGTGTCAACACTTGCAACACCATAATCATAATCATATCAAGATACTGAAACAAATGTCTTTCAAATATAAATTCAATATAACATCGTGCAAGACTGTTAATAATAATCACAGGAATCGTACGCTTGTTCAAAAAAAAAATGAAAATAGTAACAGAGTTCATTACCTCATACTAAATGCTGTCAGGTCCCATTATATATGTATACCCAAAAAAATTATGCTTAAATAAATTACAAGTTAACTTTGGATGTTGGAAAAATTAAATAAACCTTATTGTCATTACAAATGTATAATAACAGAGAGTTCTTTTTCAACACTAAACAAAGTTACTATAATAAAGCTGCGACTTTAGTCAAACTTTACCGATTTAAATTACATATGAAACAATATCCGTTCATGGATTTTGGTAAAAGAATGGTGAGTTTCGTAAATTAGTTAATTTTTCTTAATTTACAATTTTAAATTCATTTATGCTTGATCAAAAGCTCTTAGTCCCATTAGAACGACTATTTTTATTGTTTTTATTCAGCAATGCCAGCAGAGACATTTGTATCAGATAAGAAAACGTCAGTCTTTACAAGTTCCATTTCTTTACCGGAATCGAGTTTATTGAGTGATTCATCGCTGTGACCATTTTTCGATGGTGATGTTAAATCAATTTCTGGCACAGTTTGAATTTTTCTCTCAATAATATTTGTTTTAATGGCATCTTCAATTTCCAATGCATCATCTTGGATGATCTCTTGGAATTTGATCTGATGTCTTGGGAATATTTGAGCATATCTATGCTCATTTTTATCATGACTGACAACCTTAGGGTTGTTTTTAGTCAGTATAACTTGTTCACTCTTGTCCTCCTGAATATTACCACCAACAGAATTCCTTTTGGCCAAAATAATTTTTGTGTACTTGATTGTAGCTTGGTTCAAGCGAGGTAATGATTGAATCGGTGTTGTGACACGATTCATACTAGTTAATGATGGATTATGAGAACGCGCTTGAAGCACCGTCCGATTAATGTGATGTTGTTGACCCGTCGCTCGAAGTACAGTTTGAAATTGTGAATTTGCTGTATTTGAGTTAAGAGGTTGCATTTTGTCATGTTTATTACTAATTAACACAACTTTGGTAGTGCCACTTAGTTTTGGAATATTCTTATCGAAGGAATCGATTACCACTGGCATTTGTGAGATCGTCGGTGCCTTTTCAATGGCATTCAAATTCTCTCCATCCTTAGCAAATATTATTGGAATATCTAATATGTTACCTAAGTCATCGTCAAAATTATTGCTGATCTTCTTTTTTGTTGGCGATTGCGGCTTGGCACCTCTTTGTGTCCTCTGAAGATTGCAATTGTTTACTGTTATCTTCGGAACTGTTTTCATGGACTTTTGGCCCATTTTTATTTTACTTGATAGCGGTAAAATGGTTATTGGATTTTGGCCAGATATTGGAACTAGCATTGACGCAGTTCTTGAATTGTGCAAACTATCAGTCAACATGACTACGCTTCCAGTTGATACAGCAAGAGGGTAGTTTTTATTCGATGTACTGGTATGTGAAGGCAACAGAGACATCTTATTCACATCCAGAGGACGACTAGATGTAGGTATTGACCGATCATTGCTGCTGCTCGCTCCATTGTTGTCCATCACTATAAAATAGAGATACCGTTCTCAGATATTGCAAGAAGAACGGAAGAGTGAGGACATACATGACATTTGAAGTTCAGACAACCATATTCCATCTCAAGAAATGAAGTAAGAGACAAGTGTCTGCACATTTCAACCATGATTTCTACTCTAATGTCTTAAGCTTGTTGAACGTGAGGAATTGCTGTTGCTACGTACATCATTTCAAATATAGTCATGAATAAGCAATGGCTATTTGCTAAGTAATATAATATTTTTATGCAATATGGGCGAAGAAATATCTTTGTATCTAGCTTTAATTAGTCATCAGTAAGGATGAATACATGAAATAGTGATACTGAATTTACATTCCCTATTAAAATTGCTTATCACCAGGGTTCGGGATAGGAATTAAAAGAAAACCGAGTTACATAAAAATATTTATTCAACATAAAATATAAGGCAATATCGGTGTATGTACACATGATAAAATATTTCTTCTGACGAATTAATGCGAATCACATCACTTCAAAGTTATGCATCTGAATAAAGTATAAAAAGCGAATGTCAGCAGTCTATCGAATCTATAATGATGACTTTTTAAACAACGTGCTCACAGCTGTTATCTAATATCGCGTGTGATTGTGATTTTATATTTTTCTAGTATCAAACGTAGACCTTATTACGTTCCTCCGAAAAAAAATAGATTAAAAAAAACATCAAATTATTTTAAGCTAATGCTTAGGCTGAAAATCGATTATCAAACTTCCTAATCGCTATGCGGTCTTCAACTTGAATTATAAAAATTTTTTTTTCTTAAACACGTTAGACGTTGTACAATAATTATTCACACAAATCTTTCATGTAAAACATCAATCGCCTTTAGACTATGTATCACTTATTAATTATTTGGCTGGTTAATAGGATTCTACCTTTTGGCGTGGTCGCTGTTGAAGAAGAAGCGATCGTGTGCGCATTTGTAGTCGAAACAGTGGGAGTCAATAAAATACTGGATGCAGACGTACCCTTGCCCAAAGGTATACCGCTCACCATTCCCATTGGACTTCTTCTACTCTGCAACAATGCTGACAAAGCCCCACTAATATTAGTTACTGACTCAAACTTTGTTGCTGTTCAGTTATAAAAAAAAATTATTAGGTGAAACATCTAGATGTAAACCCAGTAACATTTCCCCAATTTAGACAAATTGTACGGTCATTAAGTTGATGAATTATAGTTCTAGAAGCCGTGATTTACCTGCTGCACTTGATGCGCTGACTCTAACTTGATTTCCAGCTGTCGTTAGGACGTTCACAAGTTTTGCTTCACCACCCCTGTCTGTTATGTTAATGTGCTTATAACTGCTGGTCATGACTTTAGAGAAACCTTTATTCGCTGACATAACTGTTTTCATTTTTGCAGCACTTTGAGGGCTCGTATTTGTCGTCATCATCTTAGACACCTTAGAATAAGCTGTAGATGGTCTGGGCACATTGTTCATTTTTGTTGTATTTGTAATTGTTTGACCAGCACTAGTCGGTATTAAACGCAATGGTCCAATTGGTGCTAGACTAGCCAGGGAACCGATGTTTAATGTTATACCTCCAGATGTGCTGCTCGTGTTTGACTGTGAAAATTGTTTTTGATATAATCGATCTGCTGCAATTGATCGGCTGATATAGATTTTGAGACGTAGCAAAAGAAAAAAAGACTCACCTGCCCTGAAAGCCTGGGCGACAAAAGTTGATCAGCCAAATTCACTTTCTGGTTACTAATAACTCTAGGTTTTCTTCTAGCTACCGAAGGGTGACTTAAATTCGTCCCACTGATCGCCACAAGGGTCGGCTGAGTGTTCATAGTTCCTGACCTTGCAAGAGATCCCATTGATCCAATTGAGGGTGCACCCGAGACCGCATTTGATGTAATGGGAGTCAAGGGTCTCGTTTTTTTGAGGCTCGGTGAATGTGGTTCACTCTCAACAGAACTACTAGTAGAATTTTTTCTTTTTCGTGATTCTTTTTTGTTCGCCTTATCCAAATTCAATAACGGATTGGGCCTTAGAGGCAGAGGATGGGGTTGCAGTAAAATACTGCCAACAAAATCGCCAACTTCATCCAATATACATCTATCGACCATGCTTTGACTTATACCCTCTGATATTTTTTTGGCTGTAGATATTCTTAAGTGATCATCCGCAGTTCCAATAACAACTAGACTTGTTTCGACCAGCATTTTTTCTCTCAGATCTTCCAAGTCATCAGGTCTCACCAATGTTGCATTTTGGCCTATCACAAACATTACAGGACATCTGATATCCATCAGCGTGTCGTCCGGTGTTCCTCTTTTTCCCTCAACGGTTGTGAATGGAAAACCCAAGCATATTACCGCAGTAACATGTTCCATTTGTGCTACCTGAACAGTGATCATCCCATTAATACCTAATTCTTTGTTCACACAGTAGTGTGAACATATTAACTCACTTGACAGGCAAGGGCAGCTCCTGTATTAAACCCAACTAGAATAATTGGCCTTCCAGGACAATCGCTTCGAACATCCTGTATTTTAGTTCTGGTAGCTTGTACCAACTGTTCCATGCATGCCATCATTGTCATTCTATTCGCAGTTAGTCCCATGTGCGTATGCACGTTGACAACCATACCCAAGGCTCCCAACTGTGACGTCCATTTGTGTTGGCGTGAAGTTACACTAGTTCCAACTCCTGATGGTGCTATGATTAAGATCGGATTGCCTGGTAGTTTTTTCTGCAAGTAAGACCGTTCAAAATGATTATTGGTTCGTTTCCCAATAAGTGCCAAACATAAAAATATCTGCTAGTTAGTATCATAAACAAATTAATTACATGGAACATGAAGTATACGTTACATACCGGCCTGTTTGCATTTAAACTTGATACCACTGGGTCCCACGATCTCTTCAGTAATGGCCCGAGGGTCTCCCATGTAATCGAGCCAGCTTTAGCATTCAAATTTGGTTGTACTGCAATCATCTTGTCAATCAGTTGTGGAATTTTTGATCGCAAAGTTTGAAGGATATCTAGATAAATGGCCATGTATTCTTGGGGAAGATTCTCAAAGAGTAAATTATGTAGCCATTGAGCTACTCGCCAATCCCAACTTGCAGATGCTAATGTTTCTCGAAACCTCCTTGCAGCTACGTCGACCGAAGTTCTTCGAAATATTGGTTCAGTTGCATAATTTGCTTTGGCTAATCTGGCTAAACGTTCCGAAGACAATATGCGCAGAACTTTAGTAAAAATACGATTTTGAACCGGGGTCCACAAGATTTTTTCAATCTTTTCTTCCCAATCATCATTCTCGTCAGGACGAGCAAAATTTGCTAATCTTTGGAACTCATCCATGACATGACGTGCCCTAGATAAATCGTATGGTGGCGTCAAAGGCTCCGTTAAATCACCTTCCACGTCGACCTCTTCATCCTGTTTTAGTTTATCCCTATTGTTTATAATCCAGAACAACAAAACAAAAAAAATTTTGATTATAAAAAAAGTGCTAACACAATACAAGGAAAAGAAAATAAATAAAAATCAGTCTCATGATTTTTTATTTTTGTAAAGTGTAAACAGCTATGAAAAAAAACTAGCAGTACTAACAGTTATCCAGTTATTCAAAAATTTGTAGCATCTGGGTTTTCACTGGAACTAAGTATCCATAATGATTTCTACTCACGTAAGAAATAAGCTCTTCGCCTTACTGAAGAATAACTTTTTGACAGGCTTAACATAGACATTTTCTGGTTTCCAGTTCCATGGACGAGCATAGCAGTGATCCTTCACAATAACGTCAATTTCACTCTCAAAACATCCAGCGAGCTGATGTAAATATGTGGTTAATGTATTTGAGTTATCTTCAAACGTATCACCGGTTGGACTATGGAGTCCTGAACCTATTGTTGATGATGTCTGAACAACGGGCCCCGTTGAAAGCAACATTTTCATTATAGTGTCTCGTCCAGAAGCAGTTCTTCCAACATCAGTCATTTCAGTGGGCCTTCAATTTTAATCGACCAGTCGATCTGCTGCCAAGAACAAGATAAATCAACTAACTACCCAGACAAAAGTCAATTCATAAGGTGTGACATAACTCACTCTGTTCTAGATTTTAGCAAAATTCATTCTTGCTATTCTGTCATTGGTAACGTTTTGGAAATATGTAGAAGTCATTTGGTCACTCAATGGATTGAAAATTATTTTTTTTCTCTCAGGCAACTCTAATCTCCAATATTCGTTTTTATTCTTTGGGTGTAGGGAATAGGAAAATTCATAGCCTAAGCGAAGGTGCAAACTTAACTGATACACAGATCTTTTTAACGCACTACAAGGTTAGTGAAACACTACAGACGGATTTTACGCCGTATTTATTGCCACTTGATAACTAGATTCATTCAATTACACCGTTGTTGCTGAAAAAATTAATAAACTCCACATAAATACACAACACGGGCATGCGCTTCTCTTCGACGGCAGTATCGTTGTTTTATTGTATAGGGGGGAGCAGGCGGAGTAGAATATATACGGGAGTGTGGAAAGGTGGAGGGTGGGTATCCATTTTCCCCATCTGTGTTCCGAAAACTCCGATTTTCCGATGCAAAGATGCAGTGAGTCGACATCTCATTCGATTTCTCTAGTGTATCGGACACAGAAAGAAAAAAGGGATTAGTTTATTCCCTATGTTGGTAATGATGTATTCATGGCAAATAGTAAATTTTAAAATTATTCCGCAGTAAATTCGAGAAAAATACAGAAGGACACAGATGTTGATTATTCAACGACCGCAATTGAATCGTACATGTTCACTTCTTGTAGGAATTACTAGTAATGGAATTCAGAAGCAGGCAAATGAAGTTGCAACAATATTATTTTATTACATTTTTAACTTGATCATACATTTTTCATAATTCTCAGTGTCAGTAGGTAGATTGACAAACGTATTTGAAGTTGTTCAGCATCGCAAGAATGTCATTTGTTCTTTCAAAATCAAGTCATGGCAAATTCTTGATGTATTCGTTTGTGTGAGATACATATTAATGTTCAATATTACAATATACATAATTAGGCTACAGAATATGAAAAATATTTCTACTTAGATTTGAATAATAATTTGTGTGACGGAATTACACACACGCACGCACATATACACACATTGCGCACGTATAGACTCAGATCGCAATTCACTTAAATTTTAGAACAAATCAGACTATATTTATACAGACGAATCTTTATAAAAGTTAGTGTAAATCTTCTTATACACTTGAAATTATATCGGGAATATCTGAACAGATTTTACAACGTATAAATCTACTACTAGTAAGTTGTCAAAGATTCTGTGTAATATTTTCGGTAAGACTACACACCGGGTTTCAAACTTCAAAATATCATTTACTTATGCATATAAAAATCAAATTAGAAAATGTTTTGTGCAAACTGAATACTGTTCGATAGTTCAGATATACATAATACCTAATAACATGGAACGTTTTCGAAATTGATGACTCGGTCACAACAAAAATAACAATAATAATATTAATAAAAACGTGGATAGGTCACTACCTACCTAGCTATGTGTTAAAAGACCTGAAACTCGACGATATGCAAAGTCCCATCAACTGGCGGGGCTAAGTATATCCGATGTAATTATAGGGAAATCAAACGACATGAGATTTCGTGAAAATTAAACACAATTTTCGCGTTTCTCGGAGTATTTGAGACTCATTATAGGCGAACTTTCAGTTCGTCCATTCGCTGTATAATTCTGCGCCTCATTTCTTTGTATCTGGAATATGAACACCGATTTTGTGACAAGTCGTACTAACGATTGACTTGTATGATGTGACTTGAAACAAATAAATGAAATACTTACTTTTCTTTGAGGAGTGCAATTTGGCGGTCCTCCTCGTAATGATAACGTTGAAGGATGCCAGAACATTCAGCTGTGGATAAATTCAAAAACTGCGCCACGTCGGAGCTTATTTCTGGTGTAGAAAAACGGTCTACCAGGAAAAGCCGAGCTACAGTTTCATGTGGTCCCAAAACTACTCTGGTTTCTAGCGGATATTCATCGTCTCTCAATCTCCGTTGTTCTGCAATCATAATTCAGAATAAATCTGTTGACTCAAATGGTACACGTGGCTGTGAAAAGATTGAGAATTCTTCGTTACAGTTACCTCCGCTATCGCGAACTACGAATAATGCGAAGTTATCCGGTTTCGCGTCCACTTTATATTTATCAAGCATAAGATTTATCACCTCCTGAGTGCTAACCAGACTCGTCACCCACACAGACATTTGAGAGCCATGTGGTGGCGTGAAAAAACTTGTTTCTCGATTATAGAAGTGTCCGTTTATCGAGCATCGTCTCCTCAATCGACTTCGCGATTGCCGCCTTCCGCCAGGTCGACGTCTTATCGCAGTCGATCCTTGTTTGCGACGTAAAACGACTCCATCCAGCTAAATATTTGACAATGTTACGAAATAAGGGCTGAGGGACTTGATTAAATGAATCAAAGTACTTACTTCGAGACCACTGTCAGTGGACATAGTCATGTTATCGTCATCCCTAAAATGGAGTGAATTCACCGAATCTGTATCACTGTCAGTACGGTGCCTCTGCAGACAATCGGGGCCAGACATTGAACGATTTAAGCCTTTTTCAATCCAGCTATCATCGTTACTCAGCGTCCTGTTACTAACGCCGATATTCTTTTCCAAACTATCAAAGTACTCTACTCGTCGCAGCGTCCCATTTCTTTTTGGAGTTCCTTGATAGTTTGGTGTATCCGTACTAGAAGAACTATCCATACTGTGCGTTGGCGTACTGGTAATACTGCTGTCATTATCTGCTATGCTTTTCACGCCTTGGATTTGCAGATTATTCAATTCCGTTGCCTCTGAGTCAATTTGATCCTCAATCTTTGCCTGAGAGGAATCTGTACTTGACTGTGAACTAATCGAGGGTACACCTGCCGGCATTGTTTGATACAGCTTATTACTCTCATCCACTTTCCTTTCCACCTGAAAAATAAAGATATTTCATTCACTCTGCTAGTTTCTATAACATCGTTGTCATAACCCTTCTTATTGGGATTCATCTTCACAGTTTTATTGCGAATATTGAGATATTGGTTACCTGGAGAAGCTCATCTAGTTCGTCCCACTCCATATTTTTGACATCAAGTTTCATAGGAAGCGTCAGACTCTTGGGATGATCCGGAGACACAGGAACTGAATTTGGTTCACTTTCAGTTTCAGTCTCAGGTGGAGAAAGATCCTTTAATGACACATCTGTATGATCCTCATCTCCTCCATCCTGAATGAAATTTTTTGATGCAATTTTTTCAAACGTACTTCACTATTATTAAAAGGATTACCTATTAAGGCAAACCAAAATGCAAACCAAAATCCTTACCTCTGAGACACTTTGCCGACAGGAATTTCGATTCCGAGCTGTAACAACAGTGCGCTGATCATCATCTTCTTTCAAGTGAATGACACCTCGAACGCCCCAGTGAATTCTGAGAGCTCCTTCTAATATCAATCTTCCATTCACCTGCGATAGGAAATGATTCGGTAATCAATGAACAGTTAAAATTATAGAGATGAAAAAGCTAATCTTGGAATTGCTACAAACCTCACGACTTCTGATGCCACCACTTTTGCCCTCATAATATTGATTAAACAGCTTCAACTTGGATTCCAAATGTGACCTGAATGCAAATAGGAAATTTTCTACTTTGTAGGACAATCCATTGTTTTAGACCAAAGAATAAAGAGTTATTATTGCTGATGATATACACAAAAGAATAGATAACTGCTTTTCACACTCTACAATGCAAGCAAAAATTCACAATTCGAAATCAATACCTGGGTAAGGTTGATCGAGATTCTTTTTTTCCAAAGCTTGTGTGAGATTCCACTCTTGTGCCGTGCCCAAATAACTGGGGTCCAAATAGTGCTCCATAACAAGGTACATGGCAATATGGGACTCCTTTGTGCTAGAATGCAAAAAGAATGCCATCGATAAAACAATGGCAGCTTTTCATTTGCCAAACGTGACTACTTTTAAATGAGACAACATTACCTCAGCATGTTGCCCTGGATTTAATCGCTTGCCACATTCCTCACACCGCAAGCACTCCGGATGCCAATCATACCCCAGCGATTGTTTTCGCTCGGCTGGAAAATTGTTTGTGAAAGAATTGCTGATGAATTTGTTTGAATTGTTGATGAAAATGTAACTGCAGATATTCAGTCTCCATATTTGGGTTAAAATTGGGAGAGATTCGATGAGATTTTTGGTAGTTGTTTGACAGCAAACATAACGGTGTAGTGTATAAAGTAAAAGTTTATATACGCTTCGAAAAGACGTATTCCATTCATGAGGATAATTGGTATTTATTAGGTTGATTAGTGAAACATAACCTAAAACAAAGTGCAATGACCTGCAATTTGTCTTCTAGAATTCAAAATTGAGTTTATCGTCCATTGTATTTGACAGTCAGCTGCCATTATGATGAATTTTTCACGTTGTAATAACAAGATATAATGTTCAAGATCAACCCGAAATAAGTGCTGCATTTATGAATTTGAGTCACAGAATTATGATGAAGAAAAGAAAATACTTTTTTTTTACCGAAATACACAGGTTTGCCACATTTGTGACACTTCCACATTATGACGGCTCAATCTGTGATGATGATCAACTGTATATTCAGTTATCCTCAGAGTGTGATTTTAGCGCATTTTTGTTTACAAAATCACAGAAAGTTGGCTGATTGATGTGACACGCGGTACGTCACTGCACTTTGCAGTTTGCAGTCCCCCACCCCTTACGCCATCGGATTCCAGCTCTTCCCCAGCTGCAAATTCACAACTGGCTCGTGATAGGTGTGGTAGCGCCACAGGCAGCGCTCACGTGGTTCAAACGACGTTTGCAACTCGTTGTATCAGGTTGTATTCAGTTGCATCTCGATTCTCGACTGGCCGTGGTTGTGAGAGATCTAAATTGCCATGCTACTCATTACATGCTACGGAATTTTCAATTTGCTTTTGGGCGTTGGCGACGATTTTTCTAGAGATAATTGGAGAACATTGTTCACAGCAAAAGTCTATAGCACGTTCTGGTACACCCTGTTAACACCCCTAAAATTTTTCAAGAAGGCCCGTTTTGCTCGTCTGCCCAAAAATGTGTACAATCGTAGTTCTTTCTAGTTTACAGATGTAACTACCTATTAGTATTCGATGACTTGACGAAAATTCTGAGGGAAATTCTGGTACTTACCTGATGGAAAAAGGGAGAACCCTTCGCTAATCTTCTAGTAAAAAGCGGGACAACAATCGTCCATAATTCTGTAAATTGGTATCATTAGATGAAGACGCTTATTGTACGCTTATCTGATTTTTCGTTCAAAATACTGTCGAGACCAACCCTCAAAAGTTTTGACTATGATGTGTTACACTTTTTTTTTATCGTGTTGTTTATATTAAATATCCGTGTTAAAACTCCCGAATCACAAGTGTTCGTAGTGCTATGTGTAAATATGTTTTGTTTTCAATTTACAATGGTACTTGGAAGTATAAGAAGCTAATATTTTCAAGGGCGTGTATCAGTTGGTCAACGTAATAAGGGCCTCGACAACATCTCCTCTGTGCTCTCTGAGTGTTCGTTCTGCTAATCCTCGATTGATTTCCATCTCTTTCATCTGAAATAATATGAATCACTCATGATCAGGCATCATTGAAATACAGGGTATCTATAGTACATTTAAATTACAGAGCTGAACAACACAATACTCTGAAACTGAGACAACCGAAGTTAAAGTGCAATCGACATGTGAATTGGAGCGTTTATGGAATACAGTCATTAGATAAGTTTTATTCAGAATCACTCACAATCAGATCGACGTCTTCTTTGTGAATGGAAACTTTGAGCAATTCCTTTTCCTTGGCAATTTTTTCAGCCGCCTCTTTGTTTCGTCGGTCTCCGATGATGGTCAATGCCTAGATTGGACGGGCGACAAAATTTGAGGTTAGTTTTCGCGGGTTGAGTTTGAAATCGTACATTCGCGGTTAAATCTGCTTCAACGAAACGATGGGTTGGCGAGACGACAAATGCTCTCTCAAATCAAAGTTTTAAGAGAAACAGTACAATGCAAGCGAATATTAAGATTTATATTGTCGAATAAACAAGAACCTGTGACTAAAGTCATGCACGTGAATAGTTGAACTTACACAAGAGAAATCGTCGGACGAAGAAATTTCTTTTTCCTCTGCATAATCTGTTACCCGTTCTAAATCTGCTGCACCACTATCATACTTTGCTGCTTTTTTCTGAGACTTTTCTTGCTGAACCTCATCCGAGTCGCCATTTACGTCTTCGTCCGCCATTGTTGATTCGCATGCGCTCTGTCCTTTAAGTCGATTCGTACGAAAATGACGTTTTTTTATATCGAATGCTAACCGTCGACTGCAACTCCGATTAATAACAGAGCGCCAATAATTTAAAATAGAATCTAAGAGCAACAAGCGTTAACTACAATCTGCAGTCAACGCAACAAGGCCTTGCAGATCATTTCATGATAGTAGATGTAATCAATTGCCTGGCTGACGCTTATGTTAGAAGAATTCTCGATCTGTCCTCATTTTCTTAGATCAAAGATAATACCTGTAAGAGGAATATCAAGACATATTAGGTATGATGACTGAAGTAGCGGAGAGGATAATAATCTCGCATGAACAGTACATGCGTAATATGTTCGATGAGTTGCCTAGAGACGCATTCCACTATTAATTTCAGAAAGCGAAATTTCAGATGAAAGCTTAAAAAAAAATATAAATTAATGTAAAAAATGTTTTCGCAGCCCGCAAAATCAGTTGTGAAAAATGTAGGACGCAGAAATTATTGTAAGGTCAGCTCACGTATTATTATACCATCACATCAATCGACACAATCAGTTACAGCATGCTATTTTCCGATTTTTGCATCGTACATGTCATAATTGTGATGCAGAGGGCAGTCATAGAGAGTGATGTCAGTATACTACATTTTCTACATATATTGTGTATGCAATCGCCTATTTTTCGTTGGTAACCGGAATGTGCAAAATATACGTTCTGAAAATTCATACTTGAATACCCTGAATAATTTGAATACGTCACAATCACGAGCTTATTATCCAATTATTTCGCAGACGACTCAAGTCGTTGTTCTGGATACAAAGAAGCCACATATCCCGATAACTTCACCTTCCGAAATGGTTGAACAGGATGCCGCGAAACGTATTTCGCATTCACCTCCGCCCCCCAAGCAAAACGTCTTTCCGATTGAGAAGGATTCAGCGAAAGAAAAGGTAACAACAACTGATTAAGTAAAAGATGATTTTAATAATTCATGCTCACCTTTTTTTCCCAATGATACTTTTCAGTCTTTTACTGTAAATTTGCTGGATGTTCCGCACAAGTTTCTTGCCGCAGAAAAAAACAATATCTCTTTCAATCGACGGGGGAAAAACTTTCCAGTTGTTGCTTTCTCGCCAGGCATGATGGGAATCTGCAAACAGGTAAGATATTGCTGTTAAAATATTGTTTGTGTGTTATGAGCGAAAATCGAACGCGAGAACTAATTAAGTGACGAAATGCGACGAGTGTCGTTCTTCCATCTCCAATCAATTCTCTCAAAGAGTCGAGTCGACCGGGAGATTATATTAGAATATTCTGGAGAGCGACTGTTTTACAGAAATATTTATTGCCTATATTATGTATGCGATTACCAAACAGTCACTGTGAAAATCCCTCATAATATGATGCGAGTAACAGTTCAGAAGAAAATAGGCAAAACTCGTCGAACCGAGAAAATCGATGAAGATTGTAGAATTATGACCTTTAAAGTTTACTCACAAGGTCAAAGAGAAAGGCATACAATGCATCTCGTTAGAAACAAACAACATGGAAGCGAAGACTTGGGAATAGTCCGCAGAATGAAATTAACGATTATGGTTCCTGATTGTCGCTCATCTATATGTTCCCAGGGAACCAAAGTCCGGAGTGGTATGACTGACAATGAGCCGGTGAAGGTTCTCGGGGAGATGGGGCCGCTTTCTTATTCCACTGAATCCTACAACTACTCCAGAACTAACCTGGAATCCCGGTGTCTAGATTTGGTAGAACACTACAGGGCCACGCGATACTCCGCGATGATCGCGAGCGTACCCCGACTTAACATAAAAAAGAAAATGAAAAAAAAGCGGACAAAAAAATTGAATTATACTCCTGGTGGTAAATCGAGACCAGCGAAAAAGTTACTTACACAAATGACTAAAATTCGGGCGAAGAGAATTCGCAATGCGACCAATTGCAAGAGTTCAACGCGGTTCTTCCAAATATCTTCGAAACGAAAGACGCGGTCGAATGTAATTCCCGCAGTTCTATCGAATAGAAAACCGACTTTATTGCACGACTTCTCCACCACCATGCCATCAAGGGTAAACTCTGATCTTTCCAAAAATCCAGGCACTAATAATGCTTGTGGCGAACAATTGATGAAGAAGTGTGAACCAAGCCACGGCCGACCCATGGAGTCCGGCTTTAGAAGATCGAAGGAGTCTACTCCCAGTTTTAGAAAATCATCAAAAAATCTGCTAGCCTGTGACTCGCGGGGAAAACGAAAAACAAAACAAAAAAAACGCATGGGGGCCAAAATGGTACAGAGTCGGAAGCCAGGGACTTCGGACACGAATAAGAAATTGTTTACAAGCGCATGAGCGTTATTGACGTTATTGGATTTGTACGTTGTTATAACGGGCTTCCTCATCGTGACATTTTTTTTATCAAGGTCGTGATGTCATTGAGCAATATAAATGATTATCGCGTTGATATGCATGAACGTGAAGGTAGATAAGTAAATTGTCGAATCTTTGTCTGTAATTGCTTTACCAGTACTAAATAAATAACTGTTATCGAAATAGTTTTATCATATCGTAAAGAAACTCTCACTTCTGGAGTTGCAGGAATTAATATTTAAGAGTGATCGATCAATTCCGATAGTACCTAATCGACGATTCTATGTTCAGCCAGTAACTTTTTTGCGTCTCTTCAATGATGTTTACGAATCTTCTGATTGCAGTTGAAGACTCCAGGATCTAACATGTGCGCCCAAACCCGAGATGTAACTTACGCATCGAAAGTAAGTCCAAGAAGTTAAATTTTCAACTTCTGATCGCTTATCGGGACGTTCCAATTTGAAAATTGATCCTTGTGACTGCATTCGTTAATTTTCATCCGAGGTGCTTGTGGTTTTGATAGTTAGAGGAAAAAAAATGGAAACGAGTCGCCATTTATACCTAGACGTTCTCGCTCGCTGTGGCTGTTAGTGTAAAATAATTGGCAAAACTCCAATGATTCGTAGGGCCGTAATAGATGGATCGTGAACGTAATCAGAACGTCGTGAAAATTCTAATAAATCTCTATGACAGAAAAGAAGATGCATACAGTCAAGGAAAACAGTATGCCTCACGAAGCTGGAAGAAATCGTATGTTTCGTTTTGAACTAATTTCAGAATCCGAAATCAGGAGGGTTCCCGGCTATGAGCGTTACTTATCTCTCTTGACGACGCACGTGAATCGAAAGTGGATTCAAGGGGATCGTATTTGCAGGTTCAGCAAATTCCGTCCGGAAAGAATGAAGTCGTCGTACGATCGTTCCTCGACTTTATTCGAAATTGGCGAGAACCACAAGTATCGTTCCACATCTTCTTGGGTAGCGAGAACAAAGCTCACAAAAAACTGCAAAGGCGCTGCAAAAAAGTTGTCGAAGAATTCAAGCATAATTACTTCGATTGAAGGGTGAGAATCCTGTGACAGGCGATGTAGCGAATTTCAGTCCAAAAAATGAGAAATCGAAAGGTGATTCACAAGGCGGCGTCACCACGGGGCGTCAGCAACGCTTTTAACCTGTGATCAACGAACCCCACATCGTACTCGTCTACTTTTAAATAAATTACTATATTACTATATTTTTTACCCAAACCATTCGGCTGCAGACAGCGAGAACGTAACAGCGTAAAATGCGTAAACTCGTACGACTTGCGAGGGCTTCGCGGGTGTTGACTTTGGGTGGTTGACTGGAACTAACGGCGTGGCATGCGACGAAACGAGCAGGATAATGTTCTTTGTCCCCTTATTTAACCGCAGAACGGTCAGAGGAAGACTTTTTGGATATAATGGGGGGACCACCGAGTTGTGGGCACCGCTCGCTGTCAGAAAGGGATAAGAAGTTTCCGTTTCACCGACACGATAATCACGAGGAGGAAAAGAAAGAGTAAAATACATTCTGCGTCAAGTGCACCTCAAAGTTGAAGTCCTGCGGATAATTTCCAGGGAATACTCTACATGAGGATGAACGTTGTGTGTGGGTCTTTGATATACAGCTGAGAAGTTGCTAGATGGAAAGCGCGCAAGAGAGTTGAGGAACCTGCTAAAACTATAGATTATTCTTCAGCAAAAAACGGGAACCATCGCAGCTTGCTCCACCCCCATCTTGTCTTGGCAATAAAACATGCAGGTTTTGCAACTTTCGAAGTGCCCGCCATGTCCGCCTTGTCCACCCTGTCCACCCCCGAAGTCTTCTGCTTGCAGGAACTCTATCATGCTACCTGCACCCTGTAGTGTGCTGCCAAAAAAGAAATGTAATGCTCGTCAGAAAATATCTAATCACGCGATGGTTGTTTAACTTGCAATATAACGAGATTGCACCACTGCAGGATGTTATCGCTGCGGTTCCGATGGGTATGCTGCGGCAACGACGTCCAGTTTTTCTGGTACCCCGTCGTAGAATTTGGTCGTCACCCGGAGTCTTCGCGTCCAAAAGTAAGTCTGAGCCACCGGCCAAGTCGAGTGAAAGTTGCAAGGGCAGTAAATCGAAGAGTGATAACGTCTCAGAGAAGTGTGCGCCAATAAAGAAGAAATCATCGAAATGTGCACAACCGAAAAAGCAGAATAAACGATGCGAAAAACCGGCCGAAAAGTGCTCAAATCAATGTGCACCGACGCCAAGGTGCCCACCACCCCCTCCGCCTCCACCGCCCCCGTCCGCTTCCGCTAAGTGGACACCACCGATCTGTCCGCCTGCCAAGCTCGTCGGCCCTCCACCGTGCCCGAATCTTTCCAAAAAACCTGCCCTCGCGAATTCTGACCCGTCAAAATCAGCCTGCCCCCCACCCCCACCTCTTCCTAAGCCTCCATGTCGTCCTATCTGCCTCTGCCCCTGCCTACCGCCTCCGAAATTACCACCGGGGTCGTGTCCGTCTGTCAGGACGGCTGACAAATCTTCAGAGAAATCCTGCCCCCAGCCTCCCTGCCCCTCAAAACCGCCAGTGCCATGTCCCAAGGACACTTGGTGCCCGTCGAAACCAGTTTGCTCGTCTAACAATAAGAAGTAACGAGGAAGTGATACAATAGTAAGTTGAAAGAAAACGAAACCTATATGATAAAATAAATCTCATAAGTATAACCAGTCGCCAGCTCTGGCCTCTGCAGAATGATATCATGAATTCAAGACGTTTCACCCGACTAATAAAATGATAACAACTAGTGAACACAACGGCCCCACCCTATGCGTTCCGCCTCTTCAGACTTACCTACATAGAAATGTCGGTATTATTGTAATGTACCGCTTTCAATGCCAATTTCATAGCTTTCCCTCGGATAATCGCAAGATTCAGACGCAAGATCTTTGCTTATTCTCCCGATCATCGGTGGGACTAGCTAATCGACCTGCATTGATCGCGAACCAGAGATCAGACGTGAGTCATTGCTGTGAGTGTTCTTAAACGACAGTTTTCATCCCAAATATCTCGTCTCGTTCGATTTCATTCAAATTCATCCACGTTACGTATACATACATAGTATAGCCAAATGATAAATCGAGTGTGCGTCTCCCAGTTTCGGTAGCCGGATTCGGATACAAAAAAAAAAGCAAGCAAGAAAAAACAAACAAAGTATAGAAGCGCTTAAAAGCTTATAAATTCACCGAAACACTGAAAACCGTTAGCCCATTGGAAGCAGCGAGTCGTAAGTTCGAAATTTTTATGACACCGTTCGAAATTGTCCAATTTTTATTCGCAATAGCCGTCCGGCGCCTGCACTGCAGCCTCGTGTTTGTACCAAGCAGATCGAGTAATTCAATAAAATATTTTTTAAAGTTTTTGCCGTTCGCAAGCGGCTGATAACGGGTTTAAAGCGGGTGTTGATCCGTTGTGGCATGTAATTCATGCGTTTATAAATCTCATAGTTTTCTAGCAAGAGGCGGATCAATTTTTTAAGGAATCGTCACACTCTATGCTGAAAGTATAAGAAATAAGCGCTGAGATATAGGTAGATTATGCGACGCATCTCCACATGCTTCGAATTTTAATTTACGAGATATACTTGACGGATTTGATCGGTGCAGAAGAGCGAGCAGTCGGGGGAAGATGAGGGATGGGGAAGAGGGGGGAGGGGGCGTATAAATCCCAGAGCGTTCTCCTCTCCGGATCGACTTGGGCATCTGTATATATGTATGTATATATGGGCTATGCATAATTCAGGAATCGTCACCGTCCAGGATATTGCCAATTTGACGTCGATGAAAACATGGGTCTGTTCAACGCTAGAACAACTATATTGATAATCCTGCATTGGAAATTATACGAGCCGGCTGTATCCTCGTTTTAATTACCGCGGCGCAAATTACAATCGCTTCTAGATCGCTCGTTAAATTTCTGATACTGCAGGGTGCAGTGTTGGGCAAGAAATTATTCGTCACGTTGGTCTGCAGACGATCAGACAAGTTCATCATCGTTGCTTTCTTCTCCGTTGTCGCGAGTCATTGGGAAATACCATCATATATTATCCATAGATGAGCCACCGATCGACTAGATTCAATTGTTGAGGGAATTTGTTCCAGAAAACTTCGCGAGTCAGTGTTACGTACGATCGGTTCTCGGCTTCCGACTGTATAGGTAGGTAAACATGCTTTGATTCTGATTGATGAAAGATTATCAGATTTTTATAGCATCGTCGCGTAAATTCGGAGGGATATAATGCTACATCGGCGATTCAACGTAACCCATGAAATATTTATAATCCCGTCGAATGGCGAGGCTGTATAAGGGCGACCGACGTACACTGAAAAGAATAAATTGGTATCGATTCAATTTGTCAACACACACGTAATTATATTATTATACGACGGTTGAGGGATGTGGTCACGCAGGCAGGGGTGGCGAGGGGCGAATCATCAATAACCTACCGCATGAAAAAAAAAAAGAAAAAAACATCAGTTCAACAAAAGTCCCGAAGGGTCGAGAAGGGAAAAACATAGTCGGTAAAATACTTTATGAGGTTTTGCTTTCGGAGGCAAGATGTCGACACTGATATCCTGCAATGTTGTCATTGTTGTGTTAATTGTAAACGACATCAACTACGGATTCGCTCAATTACCAGCTGTGCACATGCTTGCGGCGTATGACATTGATGACGCCTGAAATTCTTGACAATGTTTTGAAATAATGATTCTCATTACATAGAAAACTATTATTGCTACTCATCTTTGATTTCCTATTTCAAATATAATTTCCCAGAATTTTGGTTGCATACGCAACTACATTGTTTAAAGTCATGTATACAAGCATTGAATATGTGTAGGTTTAATTGATAGCATAGGATTTGAAGGATTTGTTCAATGATCGATTTGAATTCGCAGCAATTGAAATCCCGTTAATTAGCGGGTTAATTACTTTCGCGGTCTTAGCTGACTGCGTAATTATAATATCCAGCATATATCTACGGTGATCCACATTTTGGAGTTAGTTGCGGTAAATGCTTGGGGGAATAATTAGGGTCAACTATAAACTCTGAGCTTTTATTGTTGCACCCAAGATTTCTCCGAGCCTTTTCAGAACGACTGGCGAAACTAAAGAATTTGAGCAGCGATCGACGTAGGTATATGGTGTATAGTTTTGGGGCTCTCAGTGACCTCTTTTTTTCCTTACTCTCAATTGCAGGTTTGCAAGTATACCTTGCAGTATGCGATCAATGGGGCCCTTGAAAAGTCGCCAGGGTTACAATAATTCGTTGACGAAGTGCAGGGGGCGAGAACCCTGGCCATCTAGGGTATTTCAGCGTGTGTTTCAAGTGCATCAAGCCAAATGCCACATAGTAGAGAGGGAATGGGCAGGCAGCTATAAGGCCGCGAAGTGTACCGATGAATGGATTACGCGAACTCGATGCCGAAGAGGTGGTGAGACGCCCTTGAACGAAACTTCAGTGCGTTTAATATACATTTACAACCGCTTGGCAATTGTTTGAAGATCGTTTTTTTTTTCTGGAGGGGTTCTGCTACAGAGGGGCAGAAGCCCGAGAATGGTTGCGATTTCTCTAGTGGCAACGACAATAACGAAATCGATGTCGATGTAACCGTCGAATCAAGTCGGCTAGGAAGAACAAGCGGGTACAATAGAGGAGCTGAACCACGAAAACCGTTCGGTTGGTCGGCTACTCGGTAGGGTGAAGTTTGCCCATTTCTAAGAGCCCTGATAGCTAGACAAGCGCGAGAGATTCCTCTGGGAACGCCTATTGTCGGGTCAAAGGGTGTCCAGAAAATTCATGATATAACTCGACCAATCCTTCAAGTATTTTCGCGATGAGCTATCACTATATACAATCTTGATGGTGTATCAGCGATGCTCAATTTCATCTCCGATGAAGCCAAAATAAGAAACTCACGTATCTAAGATCGTCATATTCATACATATTTTTGGCGGATATTTTTCGGACATTTTTATAAGGTAAAGATAAGTTCAGTATAAGGTCCTGCAGGACAATAGAAAAGTGAGAACAAACGATCAGGCCGGATCACTGCGCCGCGCGGCGAAAGCATTCTGCAGAACGAAACAAAATGCTCCTGAGGAAAAGCAGTAGAAACTGGAATTCGAAGAAAAGTTTTCGCCAGACCGGAAACGGGGAAGTTTTACCGTATTTGCTCTTCCTGTCCCATAAATCTTCGCTCCCACCGCACCGGCGCAGCCTCGGGCGTGGTCGTATCTATCCCTCCCTCCACACCCCATCCCGACAATCAATTTGCAAATTCGACGCGTCGCTTTTTCCTAAACACCCGGCGCTGCAGATAACAGAAGTACACCGCAGTGGGAGACGTTGAAAGATTTACCTCCGACACATACAACGGTCTAAAAATGGCTAGTCTTCGACCCTCGAAGTGACCCTGGGGAACCGTCACAGCACTAAAACACTTTCAACGAGGTTCAAATTGCTCGCTACCAGTTGCTTTACGAATAGCTAACATGTGTTCATGTATACTTGCGAATGCCATGGGGTGAGCAACTTTGGTCATGGGCTAAAGAATTATTGAATTTATCCGTTGGGTTCAGTTCCAACGATATATTTTAAGCCGCGAGTCAAGTGTCTCATGAAAAGCTTTGCACCCGATGGACCCCTTTGGTGTATACGTATCATGTGCGTGTGAGCGACATGTGTAACACGTATAAGTACCTATAAAGGTGTACCTACCTAGGTACTAGTTGCATTACGTTATGTAGCACATGTAACCCACATTATGTTACAGGTAGACGTGGCCGTGCATATACGTTTATTTTTCAAGTAGGCGTCGGTTTAGCTAGCGTGCCACTTGACCGGGCGCATGGCGTCACGAGGTAATCAAAGCCCCATTATCCATGGGAAATTGTATCCCCTCCTTTGGCGTGGTATGTTGCCGGTGGGTCCCTTTCGTCCTCGCATTGCAGGGCGTGGTGAAGTCATTAGGACCAGCGTCATTGGGGCGAACGTACGCTGTCAAATCAAAGTCAACCGCTGAAAAATGGTACCTGGGTACTGGCAGCGGTGCAAGCGTTATATGACAGAGGGGTGGATAAATCGAGTTTGAAATTGTTTGGCGATTCATTGTTCTAAATTATTATATTTATTTTTTTTTTTTTCTTCAAATGTATATAAATTTTTATTTTTTCGCACAACGATTTCTAATTTCCACACCATCAAAGGTTTTCGAAACAAATCCGTGAGTTTATTCCCCCTAACTACTCGTGCCACCCCTCGATCCCCCAGAATCCGCGTTATACGCAGTGGGGAAATTTGAAGCCGGAATGTCGTGGGGTATTTTGATTATAACATACATGCGCGGTTGAACATACAGCCTGTACGAGGAAATTAGAGTGTCTACAGGTAATCCACGCCGATATAGGTAATACCTGTAGGGTATACGTCGTTCCTCTCCTGTCGCCACCGCGCGGATAAAGTGGGCGCGACGTAGTGTTGGTGCGAACACGTAGCCTGACGGTAACCAACACATGTGCGATATCTTCACGGACGGTCCCAGCTCGGGGAGTTCGGGGTTCGAGTCCCAGCCCATGCATACAAATCGTTGTCAACCTAACAACGGCTAACCGCCGGCAGTCGACCCGCCGCTAATCAGAAAATCAGTGTCCGCAGACGGAAACCCCATCGGAGTTGTTGGCGCTTGGGGGTTTATTCGTCGACGCGTTATACGGGGCGGGGGATGGGGGATGGGGGCTGGGGGTGTAGGAGGGGGGATATTTCTCCTACGCGTTATTACTCGCGCTGTGCTGACGTACCGGTAATTACGGGTTAAATATCAAGGGGTTAACGACGCAATACGGGGGCAACGACGTGTCGTGTGGTCGTCATCCCGGTGGACCACGAACGTCGACATATCCACATCCCTAACTGACACGAGCGATTCGCCTGAAGTTCGATATAACCCCATGGGTTTCATAATATTCGTTATTGCCTTCGGTTTTCTCTTTTTTTTTCAACTATGCACGCTAGGTGCGCAGCGTTCAATTTTTTCTGAAAAATCATATAACCCGTCTAGAATTACAATACGTAATGCACACGCGTCTATCCATATCGTTTCGATTCGGGGGAGGTACGCTATGGGCACACACATGCACGCATGATCACGTGGCGGCACGTGTCCCGAGTGTCTCGAGCTGTGCAGTTAAACCGAGGTTTAGACCGCCATGGGGCAGAGACCAAATGAACAACGCTTTGAATAATATTATTTTCTACATAATATGCATCCAACCGAACTTTGCTGTACGCCTGCAGCTTTGTATGGTCTGATCTTCGCCCATTTACTACGCTCAACCGATCGCAAGTCAAAATATCTCTGTTTTCGTTCAAATTGTCCCAAAATAAAGAAATCTATGTAAAGCATTCGACGATTGATAATCGTCGTGACTTTGTAGAAAGAGTTTCGCTAATCGTAAGTGGAAAACTAAAAATTGTGTGCTTTCGAATTTGGACACCGCACAGTCCGATCAAATAGATACAGTAATTGGATCGGAAAAATTGCCCTGGCAAGTTCAACATCTGCTCATTAGATACTTTACTGGTCGAGGGCTAACGACAGAGTGGTTTATTGGCTTCGAAGCCTTCACCTCTAATGTCTACTCAAATATAGACATTCGCGTCATCAGGTACTGCCAGATATACGAATAGCGAAGGCCGATTTCAGTTCAAATATTGACTTGTCAATGGATGAAAATATTTGCAGTCAAGCCGTTGGTTAAACAGTAATTTTCTTTGCATCAAGTCGCGATGATCGCGTATAAACGGTACAACACCACCGAGATTATTGATTAAAAAAATCCACTTGATCGAAACCCAAAGCAACCACGTGTATTTTATGAGATGACTACCTCGTAACTTTTGTTAGGTTTTTACTACGGGACCAGTGATTTTCTTGTTCCTGATAAAATCCTGCTGCATAATCGAATTGAGATACGTGTACGTACATATACGTTTGGTTTGAAATAAAATTGAAATTGTCGCGGCAGACACCGCATGGTACATGAATCCTGTCAATAATTTCTGTCATAATTAGCTCGAGATTAACGCATGGCATTGTTATACCAAGGAATAACTTTTGGGGGACTCTGAATTGCTAGTAAAAAGTAGTATTAACGAGTAGCTCCTGTAGTCGATCCAGAAAAAGAACATGATCGCTGGTACTTCGTCGTCATACCGTCATTCGTTCCTGTACGATTACGACGTAAAACTATAACGTGTTATTCTTTGGTCAGTACCGTACGACATATCGCGTAAAATGAAGAGAGATATTTGATTATGAGTGGCGAGAATTTGCACCGGAGGTTTCAACAGTTTTAGGATCTGCCGGCGATGACGGTGCCTGCCATGTTGCAGGAAAACAATGGGGATGTTCCAACGATATGGCGATCGCGAGACAATTCCCGAAAGGGGTGTACACAGCTGTAATTCCTAGTTTATACACGGGAAGAGCGACGTGGGCATTCTATCCTATTGGCATTATTCGCAGGAGTGGCGCCAGCTAGTCTCAATCCATATAGTTCGGTTCCCGGGCGAACTCATCGCGGAGTTTCTTGAATCGAGAGCAGAAAATGAGAAAAACCGAATTTCCTTGGTACGTGACTGCCCACCGGGAATCTTATTTTGGCCAACTTGTATTTGTGGAACTTTCTTCTTTGACTGCACGAGTTGCTGCTACTGAAAATCTATCGCCTAACGTCCGCACTTTGCGCTCAGCTATCAGCATTCGAACGATTCTAACGAAATTGAATTTTCAACGCGTTTCCAAGCCCCCTCCAGGTGATAATTATTGGGACACAAGTATGTTTCGAAATATATTCTTCAGGCCGAGTCAATTACTCTGGGCCTTTACTGACGTGAGACATTACCCAGAGTCGTGGATCAATCCCTCGACTATTTTACTCAGAACTCAGCTACGAAAATCCCAACCACAGCGAATTTTACGCCGTACAAAACATAGAAATGGCAAGTGGCGTGATATGATTTGACTGCTGGGTGTTAACTGCCGGACTTTATAGTCTACGGCGTGGTTCTTTGTGGCAATGTGGAATACGTACTGCAGTAGCACGATTAACGCGTTCTCTATATATGAGTGCAGGGTATTAAAGTATCTGCTGCTATGGTGCCATATATGTAGTACATACGAATACTGCAGGTTCACTTATTTCGATTTAACACGGTGAATGGTCACGTTTTTGATTTTCAAAAGATTGTCTAGTAGACAGAAAGTGAACAACAGATGAGATCTCAAGGCTGTATGAAATTAAAACTTCAAGAGAATCAGATTAGCTAAGTGCCGTTTTGTCCGTAACTAATTGAACCGCTTTCTGTTTGACCCTGAAAGACGAAACGCCCTGTGTTTGAAATTGGGATATTGGGAACCGCACCGTATGCAGTTGTCCACCCTGACGCGTAGGTGTATGGGGGTGACAACGGGTCCCTTTCAAAATAAAATCAATCACCCTGAAGGAAACGGTGTTACCTGGTCGGTCGTCAACTCGTGGGTAGGACGGCGGGAACGCCAGGTGTCTTCTATATTATTTAGCAGCAGGAGCGAAAATGCCACCGGTAAATTTATTCAATTATAATACTCACAATCAGCGGAGGTACGAGGCCGAGACACGACGCGAGGCGACATGACGGAGAGAAAGGAAAATACGAAGAGGCTAAGAATTATACGAGGACGCGAGTCTAGCAGTCAAGTACCTCGTGGTATGAAGAGCGTCGAAGGGTGTCCATTCACCGCCGTCAAAGTCGGCCATTGATTGAGGAGGATACCCGCTTTGCGCTTTGCGTTTCCGCCTTTCGGAAGGAGTCCGTTTGTCGTTATTCCAAATGAGCAAGACCCGATTCAGCGCTTTCTTTGTCACAAAATTGCCACGAACAATAAGACTCATGGAATTTATGGCATCGTACTATCACTCTTCGGGATTGAATAGACCCAAAGTACTCAAACGTGTTTCGATATTAATTCATCGCCTATGCCGTCAATCTTACTCGGGCTTTCAACGATAGCAATCGATAAGTATAAGAAACATGAGAAGAGACTGACCGGCTCTCATGTTTGTTGCATAAGTATTTCGTTTGTCGGTCGAATATGCGACGTGGCAAACTACTATAGAATAACATCTTATTCGCAGCATGCTATAAGAGAAGTAGATAGGCAGATATTTGGCAATATTTATGAGCTGGAAATAAAGTGGTAGTAGCAAAGGTCCGCCGGTTGGTCAGACACACTGCTTATTCATGAATTGAGATTGTCTTTTCGAAGGTTTTGGGTTCTGAAGATTCGATTGGTATACGGTTTCGCATTGCCCTCGATTTATTTGATCTTGAATTTGAATATCCCAAAAAACGTATGTATACATTTGATCCTTCTCTGAGGAAAAAGTGGCCGAATCCCTAGGAAATATTATATAAGATGTATACATATAAAATCGTGCAGAGGTTACAAGGCCGGTATGCGAATCGTGTTATTCGACTC
Organism: Athalia cordata; assembly: GCA_963932425.1. NCBI lineage: Eukaryota > Metazoa > Arthropoda > Insecta > Hymenoptera > Athaliidae > Athalia > Athalia cordata. The sequence goes on from OZ010625.1 coordinate 21,103,631, forward strand.
ACGTGTACCGCTGATCGTGGTTAAAAATATGAGTGAATGAGAAGTAAAAAAAATTCTCCAAGGTAGCAGTATAGGTACATGTTAAAGATAATTCGGAGCAGTATCATCTAAAAATATCGTGCGGCTCTGAACTCGACTTGTACGAAATATCTTCAATTTATTCAAAAAATCAATCCGTTGGTTGATGCAGCAGCATCCTTAATGGGGCTTACCGTTCAGATTTTTCCCCCTATAAGAATAAACAAAAGTGATCGCGTGCTGCCGATCTTCTGCCTGCTGCTCGTGTAGCAGTTGCTCGTTGAAAAATCGGTCTGCGGTCGATCGTCATATGTTTTAAACGCTTTAGTCAAAGAGGCACAAAAAATCACTAGACCTCGGCTCTGTAACATATGCTTTAGCGTATCGTAGCTTATGGTCGCTCGCGTTCGACCGCATGATCAAAAAATCTGTTGAAAATGCCCCTAGTTTCCATACCACGTAACTGGGACGTGTCCGGCAAACCGCGGAATATTAAACACCTGTTATTCAATTCCTGCTTTCTGTTACCCGGAATATCAAATCTCGAGGGCCTCGAGCCATATGCCCGGCCACAAATTAAATGCCACACGGCACGATCCGAGAGTCGACAAGAGGATGGCGCTTAGCGTCGAACAGTTATCATTAGATGACCACCGAGTAGAACGATATACGACAGTTTAGAAGGAAATTCACGGAGGGAAATTTGTCTTCTTTTTTTTACGGCATTCGATCTAATTTCACGAAATTTTTATCGAAAATTTTATACGCAGATCGCAAAACAGAGGAAATTTACTAGGTGGAATATCTCCAGCCCCGCTATATGTAGATTCAACAAGACGTCGGCAATCTCAATATTAAAATGGCGACATCAAACGACTTTTGGCCGTTTCAGCATACATATCAAATAGCTGGATTCTCCGTGTTTCTCATCTGAAGAGGTGCGAGAAAATCGTCCCCTCTCCTCTCGTCTCCATCCTTTTCCCTCTTCCCTGTGCTCCACCACCGGCTCACATACATTTTGCGGAGGAACGACAGACTCGTGGCCGTATACTTCTTACTAGGGAAAGCTGTAAATAAGATCAGTCACTTTCTTCCGAACAAACCACGACGAAGCGAGTAGCTGCTGGTATATCTACGTTTAACTTTTCTTCGAGTAACAATGCACCCTTCCCGCACGAGTTAAGATGGAGAAACTGTGCTATTCGGTGAGCTGAAGCTGCAGCAGATCTGCAGAATGTTCTTATTCCAGGGTGAGAAAATTTATGACTTCCCGTAAAACTTTCCTCGCGCGGGTTACGCTCTGGACGAGTCGACAGTCTCCAGAGTCTCTTCCGCGATTTTTATACCAAAGTTTTACGCGGATCATCGAATTGCAGTTTGAGGAGTGAAATTTATTTGCCAAATCTAGGGAACGTTGGGAATAACTAGCTTCATAGAATTCGAAAAATTTTCAAAGTTTAACACCCCTTTGACGGTCGAACGATCAAGTTTTGGCTCGATCGGATTCGCGCGTCGCTTGTGGCCGCCGCTGTTCGATGAAAAGGCATGAGAGTCGCTGAGAGACGTAAGATTTCCAACGATCTAGCTGATTCGTGCGAAGTGTTGGAAAGTGTGGAGCGTGTGGGAGTGAAGTGGCAGTGAAGTGGTAGTGGGTGATGGAAGGGTGAGTTTATTTGCAATTCATACGGCGAAACATGTCCCGCGCACGTTCAAAGCACGCCGATATCATAGTTTCTCAAAGGCGTCGTAGCAAATAATAAATCTATATTTGCATATTACGTTATTGCGACGAACAAAGTCAAGTTAGAGCCATAAACACGAGGATGTTCGAATCGTAGTTCGTCTCCAAAATCACCCCGCGTTCACATTTTAGAAAACAGGAACTTATACCGTTCCGCAGCACCCGCACTCATCCGCGTTTTCAACTCTCATCTATTTCATTCGCAATATAACATTCGTGTTACGTTACACACGTTATTATTTTTCATCGGTCAACGGTCGGTGACAGGTGGTGGCGTATAAATGCGCGGCCTCCGTGGCTGACAAAACGGGAGACTCGCCGTAATAATGCTCTCAGTTTAATTTTTGCTCGTTGCCCGCTGCCGTGTTTCCGCAGGTGCATCAAATGTGCAGAAATACATGAAATATTGAGAGAGAAAGAATACGTGGCATGTCAAGCTTCGGGTGAATTGAAGTTAATGAATGTCCAAGTGTAATCATCACGCTACTGGGATGGTTAGCCTCGTTTCATACGTTCTGCCTTTTCATAGCGAATCGAAAAAATTATGGAGATTTCCAAGATGTGCAGTGTAGACAGCAGCTGCTACTTCGGGTATTCGATTGTCGAAACAAACGCATAATGTGAATTCGTCGATATAATTCTTTGATCATTTCAATTTCATCGTTATATTTTAATGAAATTTCAGACGTCATCTCGAGCTGTTCAGGAGATTAGATACGAATTTCGGTCAGAATTCGACATATTTTGAAAGCTACGCCAGTGTCCCACGTATATACGTTACAAGAGGGGCTACGCACGAGAGTTGTTCATTTGAGTATGCAAATTTCCCATTCCAATTCCCACCCTCAACCCTGCTGCTTCGCTTCGCTGTCGCCCCCAACATCATCTCCACCTTTTTCCACGAGAAGCTTATTTCATAAAACAACATGGCTTCTGCACAAAACACCCTAGAATTTTAAGGAAGCTTTTCGAATTATAAGTTTCGCCACTCCAACTGAACCATACTCTCAACATCCACTTAGCCAAAATATCGCAGTTTGCTAATTATTATACCAGACAGTTTCGCGGTGTAGACGATATTCAAAAGTCGACTTCGTTTCCATATCGGCTGGTTGATTGTTGATCCACCTGGATACCGATTTCGGTTAGATCGGATGACGAACGATTCGCATGGCCTAGAACATAAAAGTACGTGGCAATGACAGTTCCAACCGATGAGTACAACAATTCATAGAACTCGGTTCGTTGTACTTCCGGATCGAACTACGCGTCCATGGATCGTCGTCACCGCACCTCAACGCGTGGTAGAGTAACAGGAATCAAGCAAGGATGTAATTAGGGACATTAGCGTAGTGGTCGTGTGGTTGCCGAGTCCAGACGAGGAATGATGGGAGGGAATGAAAAGGAAGGGAAGGGAGGCACTTGAATATATGGACTGGTCACGCGAAATCAAATCACCGTAACTATGTAATATAACAAAAGAATGACGCGCCACCACCTGCTCCAGCTACGCGTGGAGATGATATGGTTACATACTATTTTTCCGTCAAATTTTTTAACGATGACGTGAGTGGACAGTGGTTTGTTATCCAAGTCCGCGAAAACAGGTGTAGAATTCGAAGTGAATGATGACGATAGTGAAAGAATCCACCGAGTCCTTGATTCCGAATTGTTAAAATATAGGGTTTTAACCTGGTCGACCATAATCCTCGGAATGAATACGAGAACGTTTCCAGCGAAGCTGACAAATTTTAACCGATTAAAAGGCCATAAAGCGAAAATAGCCACTTGACGCGGACATCCTCTTAAAAAAGGTCTGAACTGGTGATCGGTTTTAGTTCGAAATAGAGCCATGAATCGGACGAGTCCCGCGAGTCTTGGGACGGAGGAAAGGCGTCTTGACGCCGTATATATAAGTATACCGCAGAGAGGTGAAACTTGGAACTTGGAAGACCACTCCGTTAAGATAGCCAAAGTGCCTATACTAATATTGTGTCCAGCGGGAGATAGCTGAGGCCCTCGGGAGGCTCTCCAAAGATGTCCTCGGAGCAGCTTGTACGCGCCATTACACGATTTCATTCGAAACTGAGAGGAAAAATAACGAGTAAACTCTGAGGGACGAGGGAAAAATAAACTAACACGAAACGAAACGAAACGAAACGATGCGACGCGGCACGGCGCGGCGTGGCTTGTCGAAAACCCAAGGGAGGGATACGCTCTTTATAGGTGTGTTGGTGCACCGGAGCTGGTGTATAACGATCCTACACGTGTGGGAAGGCAAGTTTGTTGGCGGTGGAGTGATTTATTCTGAATTAATTAGGTGATAATCATTTAGATTGGAACCCTTCGTGGACGCTTCGACTAAGAAGACTCCTTCCTTTTTCATCATACCTTCTACATTTTATTTCTCGCCTCGTAACGAGCATCTTGATATCTCTGCTCACCATGCAGGATCCGATGCCCTCCGATTTGTACTCCTCGGTTATTCGATTACACATTTAACAAATATGTAATCGCTAGATATCGTATGTTCCTGGCGCAGCACATTGCAGATCCGTCCTCGACCAGACGATCGACATCATCGATGCAATCTCTCAAGTCCTTTCCAATCCATCGATCCGCGAAGCATCGGGATGATTTCGATTCCAATATCCGGCGTACTCGAATCTGACGTTGTCTTGCATTAATAGCGTCGATTTAGCCGGACGTGAATGTCGCGCAACGTTTTAGTAGCTCGAAATAAGAAAGAGGTGCGAGGTGGACGCCGCGGGAGTGCCGGGAAGATATAATTCACACATATACCTGTAGGTTCCGCATCCCGAGTGTTGGACGCGAGGTTGGACGTCCGTAGATGGGTGTAGGTATAATGTATTTACACACATGGTGGGGACGTGAGGTCCCCGGGATATCTTAATTCTCTGAACATTCCGTGGATAAAGTCCCAAAGCGATTTGGAATAACTCAGACCTGGTTTTATCTCGGTCTCTGGTCTTGTAGCTAATTTATACGCATTAACGCGATAGGGGCAGCTGTTCACAAATTAAATGTCTCTATCTGTCCGTCGGTCCGTCAGTCCGTGATCTATCCATCCGGCAAACTCACCGAATCCCTTACCTGCGGTTCATATATTATATATATAGTTTGCTGGCGCATACGGGCGTTATACACCTATGTGAGTCGTCACTGTCTCAGCTTTCCCACCCCCCCGAAAACTCCCACAGACATTCGATGTCGTTTTATCGAAGGCTTCGACAAGTTTCACCGATTTTGAAAGGCATATTATCTCCATTTTCGACTTCTATCTCGACTCCAATCTAGATTTTTGAAACTTGTCGAACGATTTTGTACGTATACACGTACAACGGAATCGCAGCTAAGCGCATCCTGCAATGAATACAGACGGGATGATAAGGAACCGAAATTAGTGGTTCGGACCTTCTATTCGATTTGATAGAATGGTGCGATATTGTCTCCTCGGTACAGGCAAACCTACTCCGATAGCCTATGCTTTGAGATTATAATACACGGGCCTCGCGACAAACGGTGATAAATAAATCGATCCCGTATCAACCGGAAAGCTATACGCAGATAAAGATTCAAGTTATGATCTTGGCTCCGTTTAGATTTGGATTGAACCGATGCTCCGGTCGGTACGTTCTCCGGACATTTAGGAGCAATTTATCGATCCGTGTTTCACGAATTTGGAAAAACAGCTGTCCCTGAATAATACAGCGAGATTTGCCGCAGCTTCATACTACATAATGTGAAATTTTTACAACAAATAATATTTGTACGTCGATTGTCGATCGATCAATTTCGATATCTTTATATTCTTCGACGTTCCCGATCAGGCACGTACGAGGTGGGGGTGGGTGGGGCGTTTGATGGGGCATATTAATAAAAATGATTGGAAGTATCTTGTGTGACGGTAACGAGATTCAGCCGGTCTTCAAAGTTACTTGTATAGGTATACCAATACCCACTCGTGCGACGCACACACGCAACTTACCCGAAGGTGCGCACGACGTACGTATATGTATACCTATACGATGGAGGGTAGGTATCTCTTGCCCGAAGCCCTTGTTCCTGATAACTCGGCAGCATCAATCATCCCCACCACGGTAAGGTAATAAAGACGAGAGGTTATGGTGTCCTCGTTCAAAGTTCACCTACCTTGAGAACTTCGGGAAGGGCAAACAGGATTGAAGAACTCTTTACGAACTTGTAATATCCAACGTCACATTACGGCGAACACGAACAAATTTTACAGATGCAAATTCAAACATGGAACCTTGTCCGGTAGCAGTTGGGAGAGAAATTTCGTTATTAGTAGTATCTCTTATTGTTTCAATATTCAAATCCATCCGGGCCTACTTCGACCCGTTCGACCCCTTCGTCCCCCGGAACGCATAACCGACTCGTGTCCGATGTAAGGCTTTGCCTCTTGACCGGCTGCAGTTCGTTGTAACTTATTCTCCGGTGCAGTAAATCGTAGAGAAGTGAAGAAGCAGCGGGCGTGTGAGAAGCAGAAAGAGAGAATGTGATCCGTTGTATGACTACGACATCGAAGAATCTCAGAGTTGAGAATACGTCGGTGCGAGCTTCACGAGCGTGTAGGTATGCCACCCATACAGAGCTGCGGGCTGCTTATCAAAGTGTGAATCTTCTCGACGCCAGAGTAGAGGCTGCGGATCCTTCTCTTTCCTCTCTTGCTTTTTCTTCTCATTTTCTTATTTTACTTTTTCTCTTTCTTCACCTTTCTACAGGTCGTTTCGTTCCGAGACCAGATGACTCACAATCAGGAGTCAAGCTCTGCAATGGGCGCATTTTATTCCACAATGACGAGTATAACATCCATATATATGGGACTTCCTATGTCAAGTCGAACGAAAAAATTACTCACTTTTTCCTGACCATCTCAGATTTCTTCGACATTTTTTAAATAATGGGTGCCACGGGAATATGGCCCGTTCGACTTGACACGGAATGCCCTGTAAGTCTTCTTATTCACGCAGAGTATTTAGTTCTTGTATTGGACTGTAATGTACATTAAACCAAGCTATAGGACTATATTATAGTTCGCGTTTGTACGAGTTCATGAAACGGGCGAATGACGATTATCAGCATTAAACGAGGCCTGCGCGATTAGAATCTTCTCTACCTGAAGAAAATAATGGGTAGCACGAAAGTAAGCAGATTTAGAAACGATTTCATACCGAAAAACGCTGTCAATATACGTATACCCTTGAAGCTTGGGCACTTCGTGATTGCGCTTCTAGAATCTTTCGTCCAATCGCCAGCTCGATCAGCACCTCAAGCTCTCGCGCTGGCACGTTTCGAGGCTGATGGGGCGCGTATCGGCGAGTATATGAGGAAATGTTACTATTTTGTTTTATTAAAAACGTGATTACTCCAAGGCCACCGTCGGTATACCTATATACGAAACAGGCGTCGAATAAATCTGGTATAAACGAACCACGCGAGAGCATAAATTCTTCGTACATATGTATAGGGTTAATTCTAGTGATAGACGAGATCACCGTGTCGCGGGATGTAACATGTGCAGATACGAACCTTAGCGAGGTACGTGAGCAATTCCACGTTCCAATTCTACGGGTTTTTTGTCATACGTGCAGGTACTGTAGAATTTACATGCATCGTTGGTATAAACATGAAATGATACTCGTTTTCAAGGAAGTCGCCCACTCGGCTATATTCACGCGGTGCGCCTCCCGCGCGTCCTGTCCGCATACTCCGGTATATAGGGTATTTTCGCGGCCGAGTGACCACGAACAGTAGGTATGTATCTACGTGGAGAGGAAGAAAGGAGACGGGAAAAAATAACAACGCTCGTCAAGATCCGGGATGAATTGGCACTTTTCATGCCCCGTACCACGCCATATGTTGTACGCTAGAATTTATCCCCATAGTCCGAACTACGACGCTTTAGCTACACGCTCCACCTGAGCTTAATTGTCATTTAATTATCCGTCCAACCGTTCACGCGGCCATATTGTGGCCTGTGCTGTAACTATACGTATTTCATTCCGGATAAATATGTATTTTATCGTTTCGGTGATTCGTAGGTAGAAAACGTGACGCGTTATGGCATTACGAAGAGAAGCTGTAACGGGCGTAGCGTTATGGTTAGAGAATATAATGGGGTCGCATCCTTCGTGGGACAAGTTTTAAGCGTTTTACCTAAATGCGAAAGTGGTGACCAAAATGAAGATTTATTACCGAAAACCACAGGCTTGCAAATGCGTCCGTGACGTCACCACTACCACAACAGAGTAAGTTAAATGGCACTTGACCGAAGAGCTAAAAAATCTAAAAAGCTACGCGTATAGATATATAAAAAGAACGCAGGAATAGAAAAGAAAGAGTATATTATAGGAGGAGAAACCTAGACCACAAATGACTTTTCAAAATTTGCCCTTAACTTTTCTTCTACCTCCGGATGGCAATTTCGTGATTTGTCGTTTAATTTTCTACTGGCAAAACACCGGATGCGCTCAGATTTTCGAAAAACGCTCAATGGCGGTCCTCCACTTAAAAATAGATTTTGAAAGAGAGCCCGCGGGCCTGCAGCCTGACTTCGGAAGAATGGGTCCAACTTTTATGAATGGGACCGGGTATATAATTGGTTGAGATTTCCTTGAAGTATTTCACTAATTTTCTTTAATCCTCGTATATATGAGAGACATTGCTTTTCTTATACCGTGAAGGGCCTTCTTCTTCTTCTTCTTTTTTTCTTTTTTTTTTTCTTATGTCGTCAACAACTAGATCTCGCGTCGCCCCATTTTATAGACCCGCTGGGCCCAATTTGGAAACTCTGACTTCTGACTATTGATATAAAGAACCGACTACCGCTGCTGCTGCGCGCTGCTTCAGTGGCCCATTACATCGGCGGTGCGTATACCGCAGGGATGCCGATGAACACCAATTTAGTCGTAATTATATTTTCACCCCAAAATTAGCACCCCCGCAGCGTCGAAAACATTAACACGCATAAAGGATGTGGCGTGGAAATTTTACCAGATGGCCAGGTGGGGACTCACCACCACCACCACCATCACCTCCACCACCGTTATTAGAACTGCAGAAACCAATTACCATGTATACAAGTACGTTACATACAATATGATACAGATAACATCGATAAGAATTCTATTTATTTGTCAAACTTGATCGTCGAGTAGGCATATATATTATACCTGCACTTCGATCATCGGGACAAGAAAGCATCAACCATATATCCACGGTTATCGAAGTAGAAAAAAAGAAATCGGATTACCTAAGCACGCAACAATTACGAGCAACAAATCCGCGGTGGTATATCTATAGTACGTGGGGCGTTAATGAGTGTCGGCGGAAGTGCGGCCCCCCGTACCGTCGCAGCTTCCGGTTTGCTTGGGGGCTACGAGGACTCGCTCGCTCACAAACCGCGGAGTGGGACGCGCCGCATAAGCTACTAGCTACCGGCTACTCAAGGCTCTAACAGCGTGGCGTTGCTGATGACGGTGCAGCACGTAGGCCGTTGGCGTTGGCGTTGGCGTTGCTGTTGCTGTTGCTGTTGTCCCGGTGGTGATGCGATAAAATCAACTAATTGTTTCACTAACCGTGTGTGAATGGCTATCCTGTATATACTACAGGTAGTCAGGTATACATTCAACAACTGCGCGGTTAAATTATAGCGAACTGCCACTTCCGTTCCAGAAAAATGTGGTAAACTCGGAACACACCGACGCATCGTTGTTCGCTTTGCTTTGCTTTCGACTATACATGGCAAGGGCAGGGTTCTAACTTTGGCAGCTTCGCTGGCTGCTCTCGCTTCTGTGATACCATATCGATTTATGGGGTCCTAAAAATTGCGGTAATTACAATTACACCCTCGATTGAGAAATTACGATTTTCTCCACGACGGAATGAGAAAAAATTCAAACAGATATTACAAAAAGTGAGCCGATCGCCGGCGCAGTTTCTTATTCTTAATTGGGTGCAAACAGGCGTTTTGCCGCGAAATATTAATAACCCATATGCGGAGTACACTCGATGCTGTAGTCGTAACTTGGAAGCGTGTCCGTGATAATTTATGGAATGGTAAATCTGAGTACGATAGCTTTATTATATATTATTTACCATCAGGCGCGTTACGAGCAACGAAGCATTCTCTCAACATAAAAGGCGTGCCTCTGTACAAACAAGTGTAAGATACATATAATAAAAAATTATCGAGAATTTCGGAGAAGAGAAAACGGTTTCTTCATGTATCATTACCGGAAGAATTAAATCATATCACAACAAGGTAGTTCGTAACGGCGATGGAAAGTTGGTTCTGTATAAACGTTCCTGAAAATTTTTCTACTCCTAGCTGATGTAACAGAAATTTCTGCGGCATTGTAAACATGTTTTGGGGGGTGAGGAAGTGTCTTTGGAGCGGTCGTTTATTTTTAGGGTCGCCGTGCGATATAAGTGCAGAGGAAAGGAGGGTCAAGTAGAGACGAAACTCACGGGTCTTAAGATTCGTAGACACCTTTCGTTCGTTATCTGAACACGGAAATAATGACCGAAGAACCCCTTGCACCAATGGCTATCACTTCCCGAGGAGGGAACAACTTCTAATTATGTTTCAGCGTCGAAACACCCAGCCCACAGCGGGATCTAGACTCGTGTAGGCTCATAGCTAGGGCTGGTGCGGTAATATCGGAAACCCGGACGAAGCCAATCCGAAGCTGAGACCTCCGGATCCGATACTTGGATGCATTTGATTTATTTCTCCACGCCATACCGCAGAGCGCATGGCACGCAACTATATATATTGAGATGGACGCGCGGTGTGTTTCCTTATCTGAAATAGTGATACTTGAGGTTTTTCGATCGGGATAAACTCGATTTTATTGAGGCACGATGGAGTTGGGACGAGGTTTGTTACAAGGGAAGTTACTTTTGTGGTGTCGGAGGTTCCTTAAACCCTATAACAAACGTTGGTGGTGGTTTTTCCATTCGAATAATATGGAAAGGAAGATGAACGGTCGTAATTGCATTTGAAGAGGCTTTAAAACGTTATTCGATGCCGAGGAACCTTGGCGATCATTCGGAGCCGGTTCACCCTTTCCCAGGGCCCATAGCTGACTCGGGCGCTGGGGACTACGTCTCGATCGAGGTGGTCATTATAAAAATTAAACGACGATCATACGATTGATTATTGAAATTACAGATCAGATTTCTACCCGTAGCTGCATCTATATATCTATATATATATAAAGCTGCAGGGATTTCAAAGAATCTATTTATTACGGCGAAGCGGGCGTAATAAGCCGTTTTTGAGATAATTCACGCGGTGTGTCATTTGTTCGATGATTCGAACGAGGGAAATTGTAAAACCTCGAGTCGAATGGGGGTCGGAACGAGTCCCATCCAGACCGCAGAAACTTTTAAATTACATTCATTCAGAGATTCAGGCCGCAATGTGAGCAGCGTTTTTTTGTTTCATTCAGGCTTGTTACTTGTTACTGTTATTATTATTCGTTTGTTTTTTTTTCCTTTTCAGCGTCACACAAACCCCCCGAGGGTTTACAAGTTTTTGGGTTCATTCACTATAAGAGTTAAGGGTCTCCACTCGGGCTTCTCATACATATAGCCGCAAGGTGATCTCGAATGGGACGAGCGAGCTAATGCCTCGGAATTAGTTTCGTATACCTGTCCCTTGTTCAATGGCGCTCACGTCGTAGTAACGTCCCTGTATTCGGAATCCCCGGGATATTTGGAGGCGCCGTGAAGGATATTATCCGGGCTCCGAGTGTCGGCGACACTGCCGGCGCCAAGCGGTGCTGCTGACTCGCATTAGGTTCAACTGTACAAATTGGTGCTCCACACCCCGCGCCTTGTCCCCATGGGACTCCGCGAGTAGACGGTGACTTTTACTGAGAATTAGGTGAACAGTTATAGAGAAAATAAAGAATGGAAAGGAAGAAACGAAACGAAAAGAAAAACGAAGCGACTCTCTGTCTTGGGTTCCAATTAACTGCGGTGCAACGCCCTAGGAAAAAAAAAAAAACAAAAGAAAGAAACAGAACTAGATTAGCCTTTTCTTCGACGCGACACTATACTGCGAACGTTTGCCTGTACGGTTACGGCGTGCGGGAAAGGAACTCGGAAGATTTCCTCCCGCCATGTACGTATACAGCATGCGTTTTGTAAGCTTCGAGTCTTATTATGCATGTCTATACTTGGATCGGTTGGCGAGTAAAATAAAGCTGATATATTTACAAAGCTACATCAGCGGTAGAAGTGCTCCGGCAGCGCGGGTCTCGTTCCATTCCGGTAATACATAATGACAGAGGTTGAGAGGAGCTTCAACGTTCGAAGGAACGATCAGCGAAGGGATAATAGGAAACTAGGAGGGTGAAGGGAGGAGATGAGTATACCGATGGAAAGGGCGATCTGGGCGAGAGCGGAGGGGGCTGTTCAAATTAAATGCCGCGGAATGAAAAAACGATCGCGTAATGATAGCCGCGGCGCGGTGGCGGTAACTCTTACCTCAAAGAGGGGGGACTGTATGATTATCCGCGGACCAATCACGCTCTACAGCGGCCATCATGGTCCAGCCCGAGACGTGCAATCACGCGCGGACAGAGCTGATGCTGGGAGATTTTAGTCGAGTCGAGTCGAGTACCTAGACTCACCTTCGGGACTGGCGGGACTCGAATTGCAGGATTGCTGGGATCATCGGTGGGACGAACCCATACGCGCGGTTACGGGACTCTTCGAGCTCTTCGTCGATGGGTATATCGCGGCCCGCTCCCAACATCCTCGGAATACCCTTTCCTACCGCAAACGATCGTTCCAGCTACAAACATCCGAAATTATAATGCAACTCGCGACTAAAACGTTCGATTCAACAACAATTTGGCAAAACGCTCCAGCGGTAAACTGCAGCTCCGTAGTAGACACGTAATATACAACATAGCGCCAGATGAAACGCGAATTACCACCGATCAAAGTCCAAACATCGTAAAACACATAACCGCACTCACCCACATATATCTATGCACGATATACGATTCGAATTTGCAAAGATCTCTGTAAAATTTGGGGAAATGAAAGAAAAAATAGGGATGGACAAATGTAAAAACGTGAGATTCCGCGCTCGTCTTCCATCTTTTAACACTTAGCACGGTCGCGTTAGGTGTAACCGCGTATTGCGCAAAGAGACTGTACCCATATAATATGGACGCTTTCACGTACCCTGTACGACGTTCTCTCTTACACACCCGGGGATCATCAGACCACGCGTATGTTCCTGCATAAAGGCCAAAGCAGAACATGTGCGATGCAACAATAATCGTGTGTTATTCAAGAATCATCTTCGCTAAGCAGGCAACTTCATAACGTTAATTACGCGCGCCTCCAGGGGTTCCCAACTCTTCGAGTTACATTGTACGATAGTCCCAAATAAATGTTGCAACGCGAACTCAGCCGTAAGAAATGAGAACCGAGAATTATGAAGTGTAGGTATATAAGGTTTTTGTTTTAACAATAACACTTACGGCTAGTAATTGCATCCTGTTTTTAGTCACGCAACTGCTCAAGTTTTTACTCCCCCCCATTTCTGCCACACACATATATATATACCATGGATATACATACAGGTATACATATATCGCAGGTTATACGCATATACAACGCGCGATATCTCAGCGTGTATCGTTATAAAAGATTTCTCCTCGGTTTTAATAACGATACGATGGTCTTAATTCACAGACGCGTATTTTTTATGAGCATCTTTGTACCAACATCAACGATATATATACCCATGTATAATATATCCACGCAAACAGTTCGCGTCCTTTGCGCACCTTCTGCAGCACACCGCGGCGCCACGCATAATATTATAGAGTGTAACTCGTATGGGTATTTAATGGGGTATGTGGTATATGGAGCGCTCGTGTGAAACGTAACGCGATAATAAGCAAAGAGTTAGCTGCAGCTTAATAACTCCTTAATTATCATTTTAGGAACCATACGGAATTATTATACATGTATAATATACACCTAATGCGCGGTGGGTATGTGTATACAGGATATACGAGCACGTCGACACGTGAAATCTACCGCAGGTAACCAATTAATTTACGTAACTCACCTTAATTTCTCCGCCTCGTAATTGGTTTAATTGCGTTTTGAAAAGAATAAAAGAAGAAAATAACTAAATAAATAAATAAATAAATAAAAAAAAAACGACTTTCCGTGCGCGCGGGAAACGGTTTAAGAATTAATTGCTGCTTGACAATGGTTTGTCTTTATGACTTTTATGCTCTCTCAACGTTTCCTGTCTTACAATAATAATAAACTTTTATCCGTACGTACACACACATATATACAGTACCGCACAACGAATACGATTGACTCAATTTATATCTTCTTACCTAGCTATAACGTTAATTGAGTTGGCAAGTCTCGTTCGAAACGCGGCGCGAAATTATTATATAGTGTGCAAAATTTCAGCGTTTTGCAATCCGAAGTCGGTCGTATTTATACCACGAATCTGATCGTGCAGCGAGGGGTATGTGTGCACCTGCATGTAAAGTTTACGTGACGCAGGGAGAAAAGCATAACTCGCGAGTTGAGACCTGGCCTAAGTTGAAGACGACGACTCATTAGCATAGAAACAGCGGTAAACTTGGCGAGTCTACCTTATCAAGTCAACAGGGTGTAAAATAACCGCTAAGCTGTCAGACAATGCTGCCAGCCCAACAACACACCGAGGTCTAAACAGGGACTGCGTATAATTTCTGCAAGTCTCAGATATGCTACGGTATTTCACCTCCCGAGTTTCAACCGCGTCGCCATTGTCTTCTTTGCTCGACATTCTTGACGCCGCGCTGCTCTCAAGTCTTACTCGCATTCGCATATAAAGTTTCAACGGCAGTACGTATATATATACGTGTACTACCCCGTCTCCGCCCTTATAGTCGCGGACCACGATATATATAGCAACTTTGTATATAGTTAGCGTCGTACACCTTCGCTTTACCCTCCATGGATTCATTTGACTCATATATACATTTATATATCCCACCGAGTCGAAATTATATAGGGAATCTAATGCACGCGAGCCATGTTTACTTGCGCAATTACATTCGAGGCCGACGTACCTATATATAGTAGTAGATAACAACCGCGGTGGTTAAACGGGCATGGGACCGCGCTTAAAACCAATTTTCCTCTCTTTCGGAGAGAATAAATTTCCACTTACAATATATATATAAGTACAACATTAAACGACGCTCGCGCTCTTTAGCTTGACAAATAACGGCTCGATCTCGCATCGCTTTTGCGCTATGAGCTGCGAAAAAATTAAACAATCCGCGCTCTCGATTTCTCAACCATCTCACTTTCGCGCGTTTGCATACCTCTACTCGGTTTTCTTTTGCCAAATCTTTTAATTGTGCTTAATCTGAACCGCTCGAAATTATTGCGATAAAAGTAATATAATAAACGTCGGAACGATTCGCTCGACAGAGGAATAATTTTTTAAGACAGCTGTGTATAATATTTTAACAACGGCGTATAAATGCAACGCATTATCCGTAGCCGCGTATACGTGCCTTCTTTTTTATTATCTGGTATACCAGCGCAGCGTATTAGTTCGGTGCGCGATTTCTACATTGGGAATGCGCCGAGGGACCCGACGAAGCGTCTGTAATAGAGTTATATAAATTCTTCAAATCTACGAGCGCAAGAGCGTGACTTCAGTGATTATTTTAATGGTTCTTCTGTAAGAACTCAAGTACCTAATGAGCAATAACGAGCTATAATGCTAAATCACGAACGTTCTCGTTAGGGATCGAGAAAGAAAAAAGAAGAAAGAAGAAAAAACAAATAAAATAGAAATTACACTGCAGCTTACATACATATCACTCATTGTTTGTTCAAAGCATAATTTCACCTATACCTATTACGGTAGTTTCAAGCTATAATACATACCGGTTGCTATCCGGTGTAAATATTATATATATCTCATTGTGCCGTTTGATCAACGTTCGTTATATATTTTCAGGTGATCCGTACGGGAATATAACTTCGCGTTGCAGATTGAACGAAAATGAAAATTAGGGGCGTGAGACGATAACACGAATTGAGATTAATCCGGAAGGGTGATTTTCTCTTCATTGTATATTATACGATGAGAAATCGATAAAGAAGTGCGAAACAATTATAACCGTCGTTACACACAAATTATACTCTCCACGCTCTATAATTAAACAGCTTTATTATACGGGAGGGATATATAGATAATATAATATCAGCGTTATAGTTTGAGCTTTTTTCGATCAGACTGCCTGCTACACAACCCCTACTGTTTTTTTTTCATAAAATTAACCAGATTGTGTGTCATATTTATCGTTATGAAACCCTAAGGGTATCTACGTGTAAATATGGGTGCAAGTCCTGTGTATTATAATATCGGAGTGGTAAATCAACATAAAAAATTTCAACCACATTGTATAAGGCATATATTTCTGTAAAAATATTATATACATACATATGCTAGGTAGCCATGAATATATATAGAATATATATCTGCGGCGAGCTGCATTGAATTGTATGTAACGGTGTTAACTGTAGCAGCGTGTAACACCTGCAGGAAATCACTTCCCACATAAATGCAAATACTATCTTGATATATAATTGCCTGGTCATTATCGAAAAACGACGTTATTACCCTGCGGCGACAATGATATTAAGTATGTTGCGCACATGCCCATGTCACGTGACGTGGTGTACCTGGACTGGTATATACTTTATACATCAAGCATCTGTTTGGCTGCAGATTTATCGGCTGTTCGACGTATCGGCCATGATTTTGATAAGACATCACCGCGGAGATTACCAATAATATATTGATGCGATTCACGTTTCCGAAATTGAAATAATGCGAAAATCGTTACTGCTATAGGAAAAGAGTCATATACTTGCCGGTTCCGATCTCGCGATCGAGTTACATCTAAGAGCCTCGGCTATTCAAAATTTGCATTAATATGAAATAAAGATGGCGAACTCAGCGTTTCAACTGTGCAGTTGTAAAAACGCTCCGCAATACAACTGGATAACTGAAATTTCACGTGCAATTACGATCGTGTTTGTGTACGTATAATTGCAGTTTAGAGAATTTAGGGGGGAAAAATATACACCGATATAAAAAATATATAATTTCCATCTATACATATTATGTATACCTGGTGTATACGTAGCGAAACCAGGCGTATATATAGCTGGGTTGGTATATGATATATATCCCGCGTGCTCGTGAAAACGCATTACAATCTTAATGAGCACTTAGCATAACAAACGAAGATCAAGATCGAGTTTCTGAGTGGCTACACACAACACCGAACGCGTTTGGTCATGCGCATGCCCCGCGAGCCCGCAACTGCGAGGTTTAGCCGTTAACTTAACCGGCGTTTACCTTAATCTAAGATCAGTGTACGGCCCGCGGCGCTCCATACAGTAATGCATGACGGTATACCGCACCTCCCATGAATATGCATACGAGTATACGCGATATATTTGTATGCACCCTATCGCAGCTCGCCGGTACGCCGATCGCCCTCTTCGCCCCTTCACTCCCATGGACTGCTGCATATGTGCCAGCCCGCTACAATATCATGTCTTTTTCTCTCCCACTGCGCCGCGATATCTCTGCATAGGTATCGTTATTGTACTATACCTGTTAAAAGTGTTATCGCGTGGCTTAATCCGACCGAAGGGATCATATTCTCTCCCAGGATTACGCGTATATAGTCGAGAATTCGTCCGCAGTTTTTGGGAGCGAAGAGGGAAGATAGAACATATGGCGATCAGTGGGGGTCGGAACCTACAATATCTCCCCCCCCCCCCCCCAGCGCGCGTTAGATTTGCCCAAATCAAATGATGTCTCATCCGTCACCAGCATAATTTCCACGATTTTGTTACCCCCGTCACGATGCGCGTCGTTCTCGTCATTGTATCTGCCTTGATTCGATCCTATACGTTACCTAGGTGTACTCGCTAAGGTTGAAAATTCTGAAACAATTATTATAATAATAAAGTCGAGTAATATACGTGCATGCTTGGGGTTATGCGATGCACATATTTTGCTTCATTTTTACAATTATATTTGTTTTCGTTGTTTTCTTGCATTCCGGGGTTCAATATTAAAATCCATTGCGTATTGGTATTTCAGGTATAGGTGTATAGAATAACTCGTTATACATATAGCATTAAAGTTTCACGCCATCTAACTTTAGCTGTCGGTCAATTAGCCCCGAAGTACGCCATTAGCATTGTATATTTCCTGATTTAATATGCGAATTATAGCTGCGGCAACTGGCAAGTGCAGTACGTATAATAAAACTAGGGCGCTTCGTGCGCCAACCCCCCTATTTATGTACCTATCGGTATTGTTTCTTTGTTTTATATGGTATTATTTTATGCCTCGGATGCGCTTGAGGATTGCTCGGATATGTCTTCAAAATTCGAATATCCTCGGGTTTCCCCCGTATATTTAGACATCCTTAGGCACCCTATAGGGTGTTTTCAGATTTCATGCCCAGCCGTCGTAGCTACATGGAAAAGTTGTCCAAACGCGCGCTTGGCCGCGAAGCGATTCAGAAACAACCCAACCGGGTGTACATGCCCGAATATTCTTAGCTGTATTTAGGTATGTTCGCACAACTTCGGAAATCTTCGGGCAAACTCAGATATACTCGGCTCTGGTACATTCAATCAGGGTTGTCATGGCAACGGTTTCAGGATTACGGCGTTGCCATGGTTGCCAAAATGCCGTTGCTATGGTAACAGTAGCTAGGATACGGTTTCTATGGCAACGGTTGCTGGGATACGGCGTTGTCATGGTAACGAGGAAGGGGTGGGTGTCTGACCTCAGAGGGTACTTCAGACCGCTTTAATAAAGTACCGCGGCCAACTTCAGTCCTATATCTGCGGACTGTGAACTTCAAACTCACTGGTCAAGGAGGGGGTGGGGGGAGGGGGCTCTAGGGGGATTCCGAGGAAAAAAACTGGTGAAAATGGGTGGGGTGGGGGCCCTCAATTCTTGACACGTCTGTGGCGAGATATTTCTCTAAAATACCAAGGTTTGTACCACATATCGTCGAGTGCAAGGATGATAGCGTTCAGATTTATCTTGACGAGTCGCATGCGTCTCCCCCTTCCTTGGTTACATTTATCTCTTTATAAGCGTGGAGATATTACGTGTATTGTGTACCATCGTACACGTAAGATTTGCAGTATGCCTCATATATGTATATCCACAAGCTGTGATAGTCTGCAGCTGGAGCAGCAGCAGCAGCAGCAGCAACGGTATAGAATATTGCTGCAATCGATAGCCAAGGAGAAGATTTTACGCAAAGTATAACTGTGTCGCATATAGCTGAGCTGCAGATAACGGTCCTGCGGGATATGTGGTCGGTGTACTTGTACATCAGATGGGTCGTGCAGCGGCACCAACTACTCACCCTCCGTAACTTTGGAATAACAACGGAAAGTTGAATCGCTGCCATTATAAACGTATAGCTGAGGCGAGGTTGCGGATTATAGCTGTACCGATCAACGATTATTAGCTGCAAGGGGAGAAACTGGCGCCGCGCCCAATCGCCGAGCAATTTCAAGAAACGATACAATTTTATTAAATCTCTATGTATACCTATAATACCCACACACAGAAGGTGCACCCCCTCATACGTATAGCCTGCATAAGCTCCGTCTTTGTCCGCAGACTCTGGTGCTTCGTCGACTTTCCCCTTTCCCCTTTCCCCTTTTCTCCCCTTTTTCCCTTTTCCACCACTTCGCTCACGCCGCACGCCCTTGTATCCGACTATAATGAAAGATATTAACTACAATTTTATATCGAATTACTCCTGAAACACGTTTCGAATTACTTGGGCGGCGCATGTAGACAGGCGCTCCGTCAGATCCGAGTAACCGATTGGTCGGGTGATTAGCGTTTCGACTTTCTATTGGTCGAAGAGTTTTTACGGTGGGGATTACTGGGGGCGGGCCTGCGCCACGGTATGGCCGACCCAGGACTGTAACCGGTGGCCCTGCTTCAGTTTGGCTCAGGCGAGGGAGCTCATAGCATATACTTTATATGTGTTCCCCGGGTCCCCGACGCAAGGAACCCGATTCCCTCCGTCATCGACGAAAAACAACCCTATTCCGTTAATCGAGAACTCCACCACCAGCACACCGCTCGAGGATATCGAATAGTGAAAATTGTCTAGAGAATTTTGTTATATATATCGATTGGGACGATTGTTCAAAAATATACGCGGAGGTAAATCGTGGAATCATAACTCCAAATTTTTTTCACGCGGGAGTGACCGGATGTGCCACAGATCGTTGTATATTACAATCAGTGAACTAACTTGTGCAAGTATATAATAAAGTTATTGTTTGACAGTTGGAAAGTTGACAAGTGGAGCTCATTTTTACGTATATCGTGTGTTGCATGAAGATTAATGAAAAAGTGAATAAAAAGACATCGTTCCAGTCAGTATAATTGTCATGCAGAGTCACGATGACCGTCGTTTTCATTTTTCCATAGAGATGTGTAATTAATCGGCGCACGATTTTTCGCATAGAATAAAAAGATATAAAGAAAAATTTAAGCGCGAGGAGACATTTTCCTCGGGATATCATCATATTTATGCCGTGGAGTGCAATTATATAGTGATTACCTTATACCTTCGATGGTCAACGTATGCGTACGTAAACGAGAAGTGCGGACATGGGTGTAATCTACACGTATACCTCTACAGCTGTATGGATGTATTTGTCTTGTAATACGCACGCTTGATGTAAAAGTGAGAAAATTTACCAGCACCGACTAATACGTACGGCATCAAGAGTAACGCTTATATAAAATTAATTATGAAAAAATGAAAGCGGAAATGGTAGTGCGGCGGGCGGTGCGGTACGGTAATTATGTTAAGTGGCCAATTAGCAATTAGCGGAGGAGCGAAGCGCGGGCATCTTAATTGCACTTGAGCTGGAGCTTATACCTGCAACGAGGAAGTGCCTTAAGCAAACTTGAAGAAAACCACGCAAGCGTACGACGATTGTTGCCAATTTTGCGAGGGTTTGAAAATAGAAGAAGTTGAAAAAAAACTGAAGAAAAGGAAATCATTGTAGGATCGACACCAGCCAGAAACCATAAATCGGCAAAATTCTGTCGCCTTTGAGGTACCGGCGATCCTCGAGTCCTGGGGTAGCGCAAGGAGTCGCACCTTCGGGCGTGCGGAGAGCAGGAAAAGTGGAATCTGATACCGTGATGACGGTCCATCACCATCACAATCACCACGTGCCCACCCTGGGTGGCATCAGCATCGGCGGTAACGCGGGTTTAAATCTGAGCGGCATCTCGGGACTGGACTCAGCGAGACGGTTGCAAGAGAATTTGCAGCAGGAGAGAAACGGCTTGGTCGAACGTCTCGTCGCTGGGAACGGTAACGGCCATCTGGACAGAGGCAACGACAGAAACGGTATCGATAGAAACAATCACCTGGTGGACAGATCAATGGGCGATGCCTCGACCACCATGCCGCAGAGGTCAAGGTTCATGATCACCGATATCCTCGCCGGAGCTTCCAGTCCATCGAGCCCTTCGAGTCTCCTCCAAGGCCAGGGACCACCTGGAAGCCCTCCGTCGACGCCTCGAGATCTCAGCGTCAGGCACCAGTCGAGATCTTCCCTCAACAACAGCACCCTCGACGAGGACAGCGACGAGAGCCATCACGACGCGGCCTCCGTATCGTCAAACGGTAAGCCGAGGGCGTTGACATTTACATATGAAAAATCCCACGATGCGATTAAGTCCAATGATCGATTTCGTAACACATCGCAGTCTGCACACGTCTATATTTATACCTGTACCTCTCCGTTCATTCCGCTTTCACCGATGCGCGGCGATGCGACGTACCATTTTTGCAACCGCGATGTACAGACGATGTTGCGATATACATCACATGTGTGCATTGCGCGCCGATCTAAAGATCATCGATTTTCAGGGGCGAGAATAATTAACGCGTCAAAAATCCATCGTTCCGATTGTATTACCGATCTTATCTCCGGTTTATTTTCAAAGCACACGTCGGTACTCGGACGTGTTTCGAATGCGGCGTTGGTAGCTCGTGATAGTAATTCATAGCTGCCCGGCTATAATTTCGTAGGCATTTGTAACTATAAGTATTGGTCTCTGCTTAAGCCGCTGTAATTTGTGGCCAAGTTATACGGTCTTAATATATCTCATATATATACGGTAGGTTTTTGTTCTTATAAGAGTTTCTTCGACCGCTCACAGTTGTTATTATATTACGATATAATTATCAGATTTTACGTGAAGCTCCGTAGTGAATTATTATATAGTAGTCTTTGACGATGATGAATTTTTAAAAGCGTCATCGTACAGGGACATATAAGATATACCTATACCTACGTATATATAGGAGCTAAAAGCAGTCCGCGGCGAGCAATTAATCTTTGAGAAATTGTAACCGATTTTTACAAGACTACTTAACCGTGCGACAGAGAAATCAGATTATAAGACAAGCCTTCCTTATTATACCGCAGGTTCTTAACTTTTGAAGATTGATTGGATCGGACTCGATTAAAGCGGGACAAACGCGCATGGTCCATAATTGAAGTGCTTGTGGATCCAATTTGGAACCATTAGATCTCTAAATGCTGTCCTATACGAGTCCTCGTTCAGTTTATCTCATAGCATCGAATTCCCAAAGGAGTGCCTTACACGCGCAGCAGTACCCGACGGCAAGAAATGTCTGCAGGCCGCACTCTTCGACAATAAGAGTATATAACAGTATAAAACACCACCTATAGTATAATCTTCAAAATAATTATCCATAGTACTATGATGAAAAATTTTCCCAATTACATTTTTAGTCTTGTTAAATTGTATAATTTTCTGGTAAACTACGTAGCTTAAATGTGATATGCGTATATAGCTGAACATATTTGTAAATATACATACGCAGGTATATACTTGATGTATGTTACGACATTACTACGATATTCTAATTGGAGAGTACGATAAGCGCTATCGTTTTTACCATGCAATATTGTTTCAACGGTTTGGTCGTTTAGCTTTTTATCTATCCAACGACATACATATACGTGTGATTAGTATACCTCTTCCCACATACGCTATAATATTTCTAAACGAAGGCACGCTACAACTTCACTCGTATCGGACGTATATACCTACACCTAACTTACACTGCACATCTAGTGACACACTCGCCGGAATATAGTAATTATACATTATATTTACATACCTAAATAGCGACATTGGGTGAGCTCGGTTAAAAAATGAGTATAAGTACCAATTTACACCAACGGTTGACTCATTAAATGTTTGATAACCGATATACGCATACATATACCTACACGCGTCTAGTTTCCTTTGCGAATTGAATGAAAAAGAAAAAACGGACGTTCATTTATTATCTGGTTCGCAGGTATGATACCACTCTGACGATTCGCAGTCGCGATCGGATCTACGTGTAACGCACGTCAACACATATTAGGCCATAATTCATGCAGCTACGACTGAGCGATTGTTAAACGTCCTGCACCATTATCGTTTCACGATATACAATATCCCTGCGGAAAAATATAACGTCGCGGTACTTTTATGTTATCTTAATAACCACCTCGAGATATGACAGCGTTTATCCTTATCATATTTATATTCCTCCGATGCACGCGCTAACTCGTTATTTTATACTCGGAAATTATATGCTGTGCGGATATTTTGCACATATTTCATAATTTTAGCCGGAATCGAAGCATAATTCAATTCGTATGTTATATATTATAGGTATACATTACTATACATTTCATCACGAACTACATTGACATCCTCATAAAAATATCATCGGCTAGTTTGTCGGTGAAATTGAAATTGCTTCCCATAACACCACATATTGGATCGATATATAAGTGACTTCTTGATCGTGGGATTGTTATAACCACACCACGTGCGTGTCGACGTTTATTGTATTTCAGCCATGACGTTTGATCGGCTCATGAGATCGGAATAGATAATAAAGCCGCTTTCTTGAGCTGGTATTATATCGAATTTTTCCTGGATTGACACACATCGGTCTGGTCATACGATACAACGAAATCGTTCTGCCGTCTTCCATGATATACGCGCGACGTGGAAATTTGTTTGTATACGTGGTGAATATGACCTTTTTGTTCTTTTTTTTCGAACTTCTGAGCTAAGACAGTATCGGTCGACGAGACGAATTATCGCGCGTGTCGGACATACCCGGTAAATTATATGTCGTCTTAAATTGTTTCCAAGTTATAAATGGGAAGCGATATTATCTATCGATAAATTTTGATGGGCGGAACTCGCATATAATACGGTGATGACAGAGGTAAGTGCCGTGCAGTTTTGACGTAGGATCAATTAATTCTCGTAACGACAAAAACCACGTCGAAGTGCACCTTACGGTTGTACCGGAGGAATCTCTGGACGAGAACCGTAGTGGAGTGAAAGGAACGAAGAAATGAATTTGTATTCTAGAAAATGATTTCGTCAATGTCTGACAGGCGGCATCGATGATCCTTGTGTGTGCGGGTCGAACAGAATCGCGGTGTCAAGGATCAGTCCGGGCCAATTCTAATCCGAATGAGATCTAAACGGTTGCCATTTAATAATTTCCGGTCTTGGGATTAGCGTGAAGTCAGTTGGCAGTTTTGAGGCGTGAAGCACCTTGACAATCGAGTACGATGTACGATATAGGTATAACATGTCCACAGGTATCCCAAGCCAGGACCAATCGCTTGGTATAACAGCTCGCACGGCTGCTGCTGACAATGAATCCGTATAAGCGGATTAAATTCGACGTGCAGTTGGTAAACGTGAGCCGACAATTTTAACGCATTTATAGGTTGGCTTATAGACAAACTGCGGAGGTATACAAATATATAACGAAACTGCGAATCCGCGCCCCGCGCGGAGAAAGGAATTTTCAATCGAGTTTTCACGCTCTTTGACTTCTATCTACATAGCCTACGACTTTGACTCGCGCTATACATCAGCGTACACATGTGTATAACCTTACCCTGTACACAGTGTCCAAAATTCCGCTGGGGTTTCGGGATCGAAAATCGATACTTAGGCATATCCTACGTCAAGTTATTTGAAAAGCCATGACATACCTATATACGCATACCTATATAGCTCCTAATTCGTCGCTTTTACTCTTGCAATTGGCAAAGGGTGTTCGTACACAATCGTAGGCGAACGTATATAGAGCGAGATGCAAATACGTCCACGCTATAATTACACAGAGGCTGAATATCAGGTATAGTTTGAAAATCGTTGATCGGTTTATTGGTTCGCGTGCGAGGCGTGCGCGTGAGCCTCGCGTCATATTCGTGCACGGCACGTATGTATATTCGCGTATCTGTGAACCGCGCGGTGCGGCGGGGCAGGATAATGGTGGAATGAGAAAATCGAGAATATCGTAAATCGCAGATCCGACTACACCCCAAGTGAGCTCTGAAAGCGAGGCCAGTGCGGTACTCGTTGACTCGTAGGGGTTAAAAGCTAACAGGCTTTGCCATAGAAAATCTTGTTATGCAGGCGTATAAAGCCAACTACGAGAAACCCGATGACGGCTGCACTTCGGTAATTAAAACTTTCGACCAAATGCACTTTAACCGATGCATCCGCAGTCCCTGCGAACACAAGTTTAGGACAACTCGGTTTGTACATCAGATACCGTGGAATAATAATATATGGAACGCGTGATCGGACGAAATCGTGCGGCAATTTATTGGATAAAAAGAAATTACGCCTCTATACATACATATATGATTGCTAATCTTGTAGGTATAACTATGATGAATTTAAGGTAATTTGTTCGGTCTGAATCTGAAATCTAAGATCCATATAATTTAAATTCAGAAAATTAACCTAGCCCTACTTCAGCTGTTATACCTGCAAAGTGGTTTTAAAGTTCCGATTCGAGTAAAAAAATATATAACCTCACGTTCGTCAAACTGTCCCGAGAATATAGAGGCGGCTTCTCGCTCCAGGTCGTTGCTCACTTTGCGATTGGCTAACACGAGTTTTGCGTGACCAAAAATGCTCTTTCGGCTACAATATTTTACTATATAAGACGTGCAAGGTTTCAAATACCGGTAGCTAAGAGAACGCGCGGATTTCCGCTCTTTCCAGGCTGACGCTACAACAAACGGATAAGAGGCTCCGCCCTTGTAGTCGCTGCTATGGTTGTAAGTTATTTCGATTATTTGAGTCGTCGGTTCCTTGATACGATTTTGATCGTCCACAACATGCGCGATAAGCCTATGACTGAGAATATTACCCTTCCTTTGTTCTTACTCAAAGCTACTTTGCTGAGGATTCTAATCCCGATTAGAACAAAAATAATAGGAGAAAAAAGAAGGTCGATTATCGTAACAGTCGCCGATTTATTACTAGCTTTTATTCCGTAAATCACCGTGGCGTGCCGCGGAATTTACAAGAATATACATGCACCGTATATATACCTATACACATAGGCCTGAAATGAACAACGGCAAAGAAAAATAAAATAGTAATGACAACAATATAAATAAATAAATAAATAAATAAATAAATGAATATAATAAAATAGAGAGAAAAAAAAGAAGGTTTGGTTGGCTTGCGTCGAAATGATTAAAGTTAATCCGAAGTGACGTGGAACCAGATTTCCTTTTTATCATCATCTCAAACTAGGCGTCCCGAATGGGTTTTCCCTGGTGCCTGCTATATCCCCCTTATACAGTCGCGTCGTTCCTATGGCTGCAGTAGCAAGTGGGTAGGTTCAGACGAGAACTGAAGAAGTGAAGAAGTGGAGTCGAAGTTCGTCGAGTCTAATTCAATAGTAACAAAAAATGCGTCAAGCTGTCCTGCTGCAACAAGGGCAGGCCATGACTGACGACGAGGGGAGAGAATACGTAGGTATTATACCCCGCGTGACAAAGAAGGTGGAGAGAGAGAGAGGGAGAGAGAGAGAGGTGAAGTTTGGTACAAGGTTGCTGTAGCAAGGGAGTAAGTCGGGTAAGTAAGTAAGTAAAAAGAGTATAAAACAAAAAGAAGTTAAAGAAACAGAACAAAAAAAAAATACAAAAAAAAAAAGTGAAGTTGACGAACAAAAGAAGTATATATATATACATGTATAGCCGCATAAAACAAACGAGCGGCGACTAAGTGGCTCCAACGGCACTTAAGGAAAAACTTAATTCGGTATAAGGAATCGGGTTTGCGTTGTAATATCATTCCGTTTGAATTAAGCCGGTAGTAAAGCCATAGCGTTTGATAATTACTATATAGGATATAATGTGTCCTATAATGTGACCGGTATCTACTGTATACAAGTTTGTAATCGACATCTCGACCGTCGCGTCGGTTGTATACTGTGCATCAGGGTTAAAAGTATATACACCGCGCTCTCGATCGTGGAATGTGAAATGAAATTTGAGAAAGATAGGATAACTGAAACCTTACTCGTGCATAATTCGATACGACAGTGATTGCAAATGATTCCATTTTTTGCTATAATATTTCATCCCCGTTACAAGTAGGTATATAAGTATACATATATGTACCATATAGGTATATACATGTACATGTATAGTCGTTTACGGATCGTTACATGTTATCCAATACCTTATAGGTATAAACACCGATCCGCATCGTGTATGTGATGTGTGTATACATATAGGTATAGATATACTTATATGACTAGATTCAGTTAAAAGCGACAACATAACTGTTTATCACCCCTGCATCATCTATAGCTATAGATGTGGGCAGGTATAATACCCACAACCTGCGATTAATTTCATCTCAATCGAACTAATAATATAAGCTCTCGCGTGTCGTGCAGTCTTGCATATCGCTCTGTATGTATACGTACAATATGTGCACCTATATGTAACACATACAAAATGAACAAGGCGATCAAATGATTTGCGTTATAATTTCTGCATAATTCATGTTATAGGCGTGGGGTTTTAGCCCGTTAAGTAAGTGACACGGGGACACAATACGCAATGGGGGGTCTCAAGGGTCAGATTCAACCCTAGGCGACCCGCGTGACCCACTCGACCCCAGGGATCACCGTCGTCTGCGATACAAATGTATAGCTGTAAGTGGATACGTGATTCTCGCCTCTCGACTCTCGACTCTCTACCGCCTCCTTCCGGCTTTTGCGGGGTGTTACCGAATATCTTACAAACTTATAGTCTCCTCCCCCTGACGTGGAAATCGAAACACCGCCGATGATACGATGTAGAATATAAATACATCATTCGAGTCTATATAATGCGGTGCATGCATCAAATCTTTGTGCAACACGACAACAACAACATAACAACAACGATAACAATAATGTTATAAGACAATGGTTAATAAAACCGAAAGTTTATGTGTGAAAGACTTGTGCCAGGATATATTGGTCGTATGTAATAATAGTCGGCGGGAGATATTTACCTATAGGAATATATATATAGATTTATATGTGGATAACTGCAGTGTGTAATATACAGCGATCCATGGGGGCGGTGCAGCAGAAAAAGGGGGGCCCTATCAACGTCCACCGTAATAAAATCAAAGCTGCAGCGCTTTGCGAAACTTTTATATTTTCAATTTTACGACCCGTGTGTAGTGCGGTTGTGGTAAGCAGGCGGTATAAGGTATAGGTACTCCGGTTCCCGGCAATATCCGCCGCGATGAAACATGCGACCGAGGAGGAGCTCCTGCCACAGCCGGTAGCCGCCATGATGGCACTAATTGCACCGCATAATTGCTTAATAAACATCCTGTTAAGCACGATTTTATACTGCACGGTAATATCGCACGAAAGGTAGTTTGCAATAAAGTGATGTAATTTTTCCCTTGCTATAACACGCTGTAAAAATGGCAGCGAGATCCTGTCTGCCGCGCGCGGTATCAAACTCATTCCGTACGTTCATTCGTTATTCAGGCACGATCGTTATAGTCAACGGAGTCCCTTCCAGATTCGTCATCCCGACAAACGTCCGATCGGGAAACGCTTTGTAAAGGAAATCTAACCTGTAAACGTTGAAAATAATATATGGGTAGAACTGCACTATATAAGGGTTGGAGTATACTGCATATTCTTTCGTCGGTGTACAATTTCTGCTATAACGGGGGTACCGTAGTGTTGTACACGGCTGTATACTTGCACATGATGAATACGTGGATGAGTAAAAGATATTTTTGGTACGGAGAAACAGTCTGCGCGTCCCGCTCGCCCCCCAGGGACGATTTCCGTCTGGAAAGGGACGTAAAAGGCCGTTATCGCAACCTCATCGATTGGAACGCGGGCGGTCGGCGCTCGGCGGATGCTTCGACGCTGGGTAACACGCGGTGTGTAAGAAAGGGGGTGGTTTTCGGTCGGTTGATAGAGGGAAAACGAGAGAGAGAGAGAAAGAGACGGAAATATATAGAAAAAGGCAGAGGAGATGAGGTGGGAGAGAAGTATTTGGCGGAGGGTGGTTCTTTGGAAGCTTCGGCGGATGGACGAGCGGACGAGCGGAGCGATTGAGTTAGACCTGGCGAAAGAGGCGAAAGCGTGGGCTCTTAGCCGCGTTTGATCGGCCAGATTCGCTTGAACGGTCCACCGCCATCGCCATTTTCCAAAATGGCCGTCTCTATCCCTCAGGAACCCCGCGCGGAGCAGAAGAGAGGAGCGGTGGCGGCGGCGACGGCGATGGTGTGGGGGTGCGGGACGAAGGGGCGAACGGGGGTGGAAACTAAATTTAGTATGTGATACACTTATTGTTGGAGGAGAGACTCCAGAACTCGGGACCCGGGACGCGCCGCCGGGATCCGGGTTCTCTTTTTGAGACACTTTCAAGACGTTAGCGAAACTTTTACCAAGTTTTCTTCTTTTGAGTAACACGAGAACGACGGCACGTAGGGAGCTCACTCGCGTAGCTTTGCCCTCGTCTATATGTATACCGAGCCGTGGTAACAGCGGGACAAAAATAAATGGAAGAAAAAATAATAAAAAAAAAAGAAAAGAAAAACTAAAAAACAAGAAATAGCAATCCAACATTTTTGCCTCTTCTTTTCACCCGGGTTACAACCACATACGCGGTATCCACATCCACGTTCATATATATACCGCCGGTTTTACGGGGTTGAAATATCCTCTCGACGTTTTTACCAACGATTTGAACTCATGATCGAATAAAGAAGAGGAATGGAATATATATTTTTTGTTCCATGTTTCGGAATTCATCGAGTGAGGAATATAAGTTGGCGTTATTTATTTTTTTTTTTTCTTTCGTATTGCAGTTCGTCGCGAACAGGATTTCCGAGAGAGATTATCGTCCTTTGGATACAAATATTCCTAGGCGTATATTATATATCACATATATATCAGAGACGCATAAATCGTAATGCATATAACCATAGACGAGTAGAAAAATAACCAAACTGCATTGATATATGCATATAACCTACCGACATAGACGCATTGCCTGCTCCGCAACATTCCTACGGAACTACGTTTTAACGATCCGCTAGAAAAAATTGAACAACTATCGTGGGTAAACCGTGTACGGATGCATGTAAATCGAGGTATACGTCTATATAAGGTACGTTATATGCACATCTCTGCAATCTGCATTCTTACAAAATTCCGTCTGCAATCCCGCCCTCCGTTAGCAATTTGTTCTGCGGTGGTGCGGCTGCGTGGTCCAATAATCGTACCGACCAATGATGTCTACCAGGCTGCGCAGGGCGGTTGAGCTGGGAAGCCGGGATGTTGCGGGTTGGGAGAAAAACAAAAGAAGCGCGAATGAATCCCCGTGGGCGATCACGAGCAAAAACTCGAGCATCGATTTGCCCGCGCGTCGAAACAAAAGAAGAGACGTGCGGTGCACCACCGAGTATAATAAACCAAACCGATGCACCGAGAACTTCCAATCCAACGCTTTTCATTTCTGCAGCACCGACTCCCATTTATCTCCGATGAATTTTAGAATTCAGTTAACTGCACGACCTGCAGATCTACGCATAGATCATACATTTGTCACTAAAAACCATAAATCCTCCTTTATACAACCGCGACGATGCTTACATACCTTCAGTACCATCTTCATGCAGCTGCGATGTATCGTCAAAAAAGCACGAGGTGGTTTATTTCCAGGTGATTTTCCATTTACCGAGGAACCTCTCGCACCACGCGCACCACCTCCGAACCTTTTATCTGAGGAATGCGCATCGTAAGGGGGTTAGCTATAGTCACGTCTTAAATTATAAGACAAAACGATGAAGACAAAGTACTTAAAAGAGGTGAATTCCTGTCTCGTGTTTCCAGGTGGCAAAGAGGACGACCCCAAGGGATCATCGTCGAGTTCATCGAGTTCAGCGCTGAGTAAAAAGCAGAGGAAAGCCCGAACGGCGTTTACGGATCATCAGCTTCAAACCCTCGAAAAAAGCTTCGAACGTCAAAAATATCTCAGCGTCCAAGACAGGATGGAACTCGCTGCCAAGCTGTCGCTAACGGACACGCAAGTCAAAACATGGTACCAAAACAGAAGGTAAGCTTTCCATGATCAAACACTTAGTACTTGCGATAGCAACACTTTGACCGCGATAAGAGAATCTAAGTAATTCATAAAAACGACAGTTTCAATTATAACGTTCACGATATTAATCAGTGTCAGGTTTACCTTGAATTTAAAATATGTTATCCAGTCTCGTGATGAGTAAGGTTTTGAAACGGTAGTTGGGATGGACAGATTGATAAGGCAGCTGGAGTCGGGACAATGCGGGACGCGGTAGAAGACCGGATGACATGATTGTTGGTTCACGTTTGTTGGTAGTTGTCCACTTTACTCCAGCAATCACAGCGAGACAATCGGAATGCTTACGTTACCAGCTGTTTGTCACGCGACCGCTTCGCGACATAGCCACTTGCTTGTTACATTTTTGATTCACCGCTAACATTATGTACCATGTAGGTACGTAAAGTGTACGATCATCTACTTAAATACACGACTTTCAAACACTGCAGTCGTAATGCCTTGTTTTCAACTCCACGAACGAGGAGATCAAACATAAAAAATAATCAAAGATTGCGACTTGGGGGGAATTAGAGGATCCGCGAGCACGATTACCGATGACGAATCAGAAGTGAAAATCACAAGAATAATTGTATTATAGTGGCATAACTCGTAACGAAGGTAATCTATTTTTTTGCTTTAATTATTTTCGTATAGCAAGAAACTAGAATTTTTGTTTATGAAATAGCTCGTTTCATCCTATGACCTTGCGAAATCTCGTGGAAGTATTATGAAATCTCATGAACTCCCACAAAGATCTAATAATGTTTGTATGGGCAATTAATGAAATCAACGCAATCCAGTTCGCCATTATCCCACGGAATATTCGTTATCTACTCGATCGAACATGTAACGGAACTGAAGATTCTCAATCCATTGCACAAAAGTGAGAGCGAATTATAATTTTGGGTTCGAATTGCAAATTCGTTCCGTATGGGTTCGATCCCAATTACCAGATCTTCGGATGATCTATAAAACGAGGCGGTCAAATCTATCGTCGATCGGAGGTTAATTTACTTTTTTCTGTATATCTTTCTCTGTCTCCACTTTTTTTCCTCTTTTTTGATTAGGGTAGTTGACGCTAATCGGGCGTGGCCAACACTGGAGGCTGGTAAAACAACTGAGCCTCGTCAAGGCGTGTGATTCGGATTTGTTCGCCTTCGAATCGGGCCCGCTTTGCTTTTGAAGTTTAGTTTAACCGAATAACCGAAGACCAAGGGGAATCCTCGAGACTCTCGGGGCCCGAATTACAGGCGCCGGTAGATGACGAAGTAAAATCCTCTGTGCATCGCGGTGCCGCTAAACGTGTACACTTATGCATTTATACAGCTGTGTGGGTGTGCATGGATACAAACCTACTTACACGAACGACACAAACACGAAGGAGAGTTCGGGACCGCATCACCCATTGCCCTGACTTGGCTTCTTTGCAACCAGCCCTATCTAGACCGGATGTTCTTTTGGCTTCACTTTTATTATATTTGAAAGTCAAATTTGGCTCGCGACCCTTCGCGGGTTGCGTGGTTACCGCTTTAATTGTTTTCACGATCGCGTATCGCGTGTCGATATGAAAAGAATGAGGCATTTTCTGAATCCCTTCGCCGCCCCAAAGATATTCATGAAATAAATCTTAAAATCGTTCAGAGTTCTCCTACACGGCGCCCGAGGTGTGGCCGGCGCCAAGAGATGTCGGAAAACCACCTAGTCACTGGGATTTAACGCGAGAAGTCAGCTCGCGTTGTTAACCTGCACCCTTAAGTCGCTCGTTAAACCGTTACTAATTTTTCTGCGTTTGTGCGGTGGTTGAGCCCGCGTTTCAAACGTGTGAGGGTTTCGCGTCGTCCGCTACTCGCCCTGTAGCAGCAAAAGGTCAAAGCGATTTTCTTTTGTTTTAGTTCAGAGGAGATCCCTTTAGGGTTTGGGATCCGCCGGTCTTTTGTTTTTGGACATAACCACCCCGCAGCGACGTGTACGATCGTATAACATTAACCTTCGTTAATTATCCCCCCGCAAGTTCTTCTCTAACCACGAGATATTACGAGTCTATGCTTTTCACTGATCAGTATCACGATGATGTACTTCTTTTTTTCTCTTTTAATTTTCCTTTTTTTCACTTTTTCTTTGCCATAGCGTAACGATTCCTTTACCACGATCCAATCTGGTGCCGTATACGTAGGTATATAGCTAGGCGGTGAGCTAAACCACAGCGACTCAACCGTTACCCTGCCGTTACGGATTCTCTCTTGTGCTTTCGTGGCTTATGTTCAATTTTTGAGCGCCATACGGTCGCCGCAGGCCTCTCTTTAATAAGCTAATGATCGTTGCTGTTTGAAAAAAAAAAGTAATGAAATAAAATAGTAGAAAGAAAGAAGAATAGAAAAACACGAAAACAATGACGAAACGCATGATGCACGTGTGACGGTACAACGCATATTACTGCTCTAATAGGCCCGTAACAAATTCGTTGCCCTTGCCTGTCGTGCTTAACGTATTACAAACCGCAACCACATTTTCTTGTCACATTCCTACTATTCCGCCACATCATTATTCGGGTTGAACTCCCCCTGGGATTTTTGTTAACTCCTGAAGCATAAATACAAATAGCGTTCCGCAGCTTTTACATATCTGACACCCGTATTGTGAGTAAAGTTGCAGATTCCGAGAGATGTAACCGTGTATACCTACGTTTAGAGTAATCCTCGAATGGCTCGTCGTCAATTATTGCGTGGAGATCTACGTGGGTATGACTAGAGAGTTTTTGGCATTTAGTTTGGTCAAGCGGCGATCTTTTCAAAGAGAGTGAATTATAATATGGGAGGGCCCCAGGTCCGGTCGGGGTCCGCCTGCCACCACTCTGTGATTATATTGTCAATTACCGAGTAGAAACTGATATAATAACATACATCTAGTTTACCAACCAACCCGGGAGTGAGAGAGCTAGCTGAACTTTTAGTCAGACCGGTGCCCCTGCAACTTCCGAAATCTTTTGCCCCTGATCCTCACCTGTAGAAAATGAAGTGGCCGTATTTTCAAACCCATAATATTGTACCGGACGATGATCAGATATCGAGATTGGCTGATTTTTTCGTATGAGTTTACATTGGCACATAAACAGAACGTCGACTGAATTCGTGCGTTGCAAGTTTATGAAAACCGGATCTACGGGATTTTGTAAAGTGCATATGAGATATTAGTTCATTTCATGTGGGTTGCAGCAGCTGCAGAGTACGTGGATCATACAACTCGACGTATACCACCTCTCATCGATCTTCTCTCGTCGAATCGTTCGTTCGATCTTTATACCTACATATCCATATTTGAAATGCATTTGTATGAAATGGTTTCAGCAGCTGGTTACGCCTGTTAGTTTTTCACGCGTATTATACGTACAAATATATCATATCGTATCGGTCGATGACCAACTAACGTAACAGTTTTGCTCCACGCTATTCGACGTGTATCTGTTATACGGAATCATGAGTATAATAATATCAAGTTGGGTGAAGTGGTTGCCTTGAAGGCAAGTTGGTTTTTTTTTTTCTTTTCTCTCATTTATTTATTTTATTTCCTTTTTTTCTATAATATGTATAATGACCGCTACAGTCCGGGAGGACTAGCTGAACCGAACTGGTCTGTATGTATAAAAGCTCGCGGTGGCAACTTCACGAATGGTAAATCGCCAAGTTCTTGCTACCACATAATACTCTAGAATTACGTGTCGCATCCCGAGGGCACAATTCTTGTTCCCCCACCACAACTCGTCTGTGCAGCTTCCTCAGGGCCTAAGAAAAATATAGGAAAGGAAAGAGATACGGCTCGCGGGGCGTCGTCCCACAGGAGTAGTCGGGGGAGTTGATGCGTTTGAAACGTTATACAAATGACGTGGCTAACTGAAATTACCCTTTTTTAGTCCTCGCTCGAATTAGTTGTCACGAAGCTTTGCGGCGCCGAATGGGCGGTAAGATGTCCGGGTCCAGATTCTCCGAAATGCTCAAATTCTCTTTTTGCCCGAACCTTACAGTCATTTGTTCCAACTTTGAAACGCTCTGCGAGCCGGTTGTACACGCTTCAAGAGCTATTGGGAATGCCACTTCGAAAGCGCGATGCGTAATTTCTATCACACGACACTTTCGATTGATATGAATTTTTTTGTAGGGGATACAATACTTTGGCAGAAAACTGGTAGGCACGTCAGTTTTGGGAAAAATTTATAAAAATTCCGGTAAAATGAATGTTTCTTATGTTAGCTAGGTTAGATCGCCTGCAGCGGCGAGTCTAATGGCCTCTTGAGCCTATATACTTTTCTCGCGCTCAAATCTAGACCCACCAGAATATAATATTTCGAGGTTCTGTGAACGTGACGAAATTCGCAACGTACGTAGGTATATAAAATGCACGCGGATGGGTGAGAATATGGGTGAGGTACACACGTACACGTTCGGCTAATGCCCACCTACTTTGGCGATGTATTTCTGGCGCATATATAAAGATGGGGATATAATGCACTTTTAATGTCGGTCGCTCGTCCGTATGGCAGTGGTCTCGCACGGCGGTTACAAATGCACAACATGCTCGTGCGCCGTGTCACTGGCCTGTACAACGTTGATCGTCAGCACCCCATTCTCCACTACCCTATAACACATAACAGTGTCACTTCAGTTCCCGCTGCACTCCCGCGGTCGTCGGTGCCTAGGTATATAATAAATATTACTCAGGGGCGACAATTTGACATTATTATTTGCTTGGCTGCTTTTGAAACGCGTTATTATTCTCATCTCCTTTATTAGACCTTGTTTCTGACGTATGTAGGGATATCCATGTACTTCGTTGCGTGGCGCACTACTTTTCTCTCCATGTACATGTAGGGTGCGTAGGTATAACTACTTTCGGTTCAGACAAAAATTATACCCGTAGACATGAAGGGGGTCAGTGAGATACGCAGAGGCGGTTGCAGGAAACACCGATCATCTTTTTACATTACAGAAATAAAAGTAGAAAAGTATTGGGGGCATATTATCGTTGTTTCTCTAATTTTTCTTCTACGATAAATTGGACAAACTTTATTAGCGAGGTGAATCCAGCTACGTGATAAGAATCGTGAGAACATGGAACGTTACCGAAGAACTAGGAATACTTCTTCCCACGCGACTGCATCACTTGCATTATAACGGATTCATTCCCACTAATGTAGCGTGTCGCAAAATGAGTCTACGCTTCGAGTCTATTCGTGCACTTGACGTATAATTCTTTCGGAAGCTGGATAATCCGAAAAATGTACAACTTCGCAACCTGTTGCTTATTCGGGAAAGGTGAAAATCAGGGAACAGCTGTATCTGCATTTCGTATCCGTC
Organism: Athalia cordata; assembly: GCA_963932425.1. NCBI lineage: Eukaryota > Metazoa > Arthropoda > Insecta > Hymenoptera > Athaliidae > Athalia > Athalia cordata. Next base: position 21,140,426 of record OZ010625.1, read on the forward strand.
GTGGCGATCAGCTTTTATGGAAGGGGGTATTGAGGTTTAAGTTATACAGTTTTACCTACTCTATGGACTGTGAGAAAACTGTCGGGGGTCTTCGATAGGTTGACTTCGAACGGAATTGGAGTGGGAAAATAGTAACAGGTTCCTAGGTGTCAGCCGCCACTTGAATTGGGGATGGAGCGCCCGGGTGGGGAGGGGAATTCAGAAGAAAAAGATTGATACCCAACAACTTTCACCCTAAACGCTCGAGCCGACCATGCGATGATATGGCATGGCTTCGGAAGTGGCCGAATGAAAGAGGCGATCATTAGCCTAGAAGTAAGAGCCGGTGGAACAGCGGCGACAATAGGTAAAGAAAAGCGGGTAGTGTAAGGGATGAAAAGGATGAAAGGGAGAAGGGCAGCGACTGCAGACGAAGACGTTGTCGTCATCCCCTTTCACGTGTATCGATATATGTATAGGTAGGTATAAACCTAGGTAAATCGTCGACCGTAAGCGTTGTGCAACCCCTGCGATTTTTGCTCTCAATAAATCAGTCATACACGCAGCATAAAGTAGGTACAATGCAAACACGGCAATTAAGGGTGTTTTAAAGCTCGCCTCGGTTCTTCGGGACATTAAAAAACATTACTCATCGTATAATCGTAGGCCAGAGACGTACAACTGCTCGCACGTCAGCCAAAAATGAGAAATGATCTCGATACTTCGTTCTACTCTATGTGGTCCGATTCACAAGAGAGATTCGCGGGTTGCGATTCAGGGCGAACTGTTTAAAATTCATGAACGATTTTATACCCGATACAAAAGGGTTCGAAATGTCGAGTGCCTGTATTCGATCCCTGCAACGGCGGCGGCTATACGCGCAAGGGTCGAAACTCTTGTATAGAAATATTAATTGTCGAATTTTCCAACCGAATTATCCGGACAGCCATTAGGGTTTTGCCCTGGCACAATAGCTCGTCGTTATTAATTGCTTTTTGAGTTCAACTTTCAACTGTTTTCATCTATTTTTTATTTCTCCTTTTTCCTTCTACATCATACCCTCAGCTAAGCTCGTTCCTTTCGAGTGAACCGCGCGAGTCGCGTCACAATTATTTTATTCAAACAATCCCGTCACGTTCCCATACAATTATAGGACAGTGGAGGAAAATTCTCATAGTTGCACGCAAAGTAACGAAAAGATGCAAAATTCCTGATCGCGAGTTGGCGAGGGCGTTGAAAAATACAGAGCGAGATGAATTTGGCTGAATGAACATTTTAGGAAGCCGGAGAATTATGAATCGAAGATCAGAAAAAATTCACACAATCGCTAGGGATAGCGGAACGATATAAGATAATATTTCCGTATATCTGGATAACTTAAGCACGGTAGTTATAGATTAAAACGGGACACTCCGAAGTATACCCCTGCGCCGACTGATTCCGGTATGTATAACAGTCTATAGCGGGTAGGTCAATTTCCTGAACTCCGGTAGACCCGTGTCAGAGTCCGCGTTACGTCTGGATTTCGTATCGGAAGTAGTTCCAGAGAATGGTAATTCGCAGCAATTCTTGAAAACCAACCTCTCAACCCCGGGTGGGTTATACGACCCACGTCTACATCGGATCGCCGAGATACGATATGATTATCGGAGCCCAATAATACTCCGATCTATGGGGCTGCTCCCGCGGTTCTTAGCATAACAATCGGATTCGTGCGCCGCTTCAGGGTTGCGATGAGGGGGGAAAGAGGATGGGGGGGGAAACCCGGGGCGGAGGCAAGGAAAGAGAATCACGATTTCCAGCTACGTATGTAAATCTCGATCTAGGACAATTACGCTAAAGCGGGTGGCGTGCCCCGTAGTGGTTAGGCGCGGGCGGTGGTTGCGCGGTTCGCCACACTGCGGTGCTTATTATACTAACAAATAGCCCAGAGAGTTCGCGGCCTAATCATCGCCTATCATGCCAGCGTTGAACGTGCCCTACGGACCTAAACCCACCCCCACCCCCGCCCCCGCCCTCACTTTCACTATCCCTATCCCGAGCAAGGACCAAGGGTGGAAAGTGCTCCCTTCACCTTACCCCGTTAGAAAAGGTCCCGCGCAGCCATGCGCCGCCCTCGCATATAATACTACGTGTTGCCATTTACAGTATGGGTAATGTTACAAGCATTAGGTTCCTACATCCTACATACGTTGTAAGGGGTGTACCATGTATACCTATATTTACATACATATGAGTTACACGCGATATATGCCAGGCGTTTCTGGAGGCGGGCGACATGGACTAACCCTTTCGTCGCTGAGGGGGGAGGTCAACGTTGAATAATACGAAGAAAATTGCACCCCTTCTTACGCGGTGCTGGACGTACGTTCGTCGTTTGACCAAAGCTGTGCGTGTGAAATGTATATAGGATATGGATATATGCGTGAAAATTAAAGAAGGAGCGTGAAGGGTGGCTCTCGCCGAGTCGCGAGCCGGAGCGAGGATCGAGTAAGGAGCGAGGCGCAAATTATGGGTGATTTTCTACCGTGATAAACCTAAACAAATTTTCTCAATTCCCGTTCCGGCTGATGTAAGGCATCGGGATTGCGGGGCAACACCCCGTCTTTACCTATTTCTTTTCCGATGGATACTTACGAACTCGGTCATTTAGAACGATTCTTATAGCCTACGTATAATACCAACTCGGTACCTGCATGGGCTGTAGAACAATCTACGTCCTATTAAGGCTCTGAACACCCGTTTTTAGATAGAAAATTCTCATTCCCAATGGCACACTCGCGTGTTGGATGTATTATATATCCTTCGTCGAGGATATGTTATTCCGTTATGAGGGTTGTTTCACGTATATAGAAAGTATATCGACTTCTTAATAGAGAAATATGAGGTTCCCAGTGACCGATTGAGATGATAATAATTTATCAGGTAACAGGAACAAGAATCGTGCGATATACATCGGACGGACAACAACAGTGAAATAGTTCTACATTTTTTTCCTAACATATAAATGACAAATATTTTTCAATTTCTTCTTACAGAACGAAGTGGAAGCGTCAAACGGCCGTCGGTTTGGAGCTGTTGGCAGAAGCTGGTAATTACGCAGCGTTTCAGCGTCTCTACGCCGGGGGCGTTGGAGTCCCTGGACACCCGGCGGCGGCGGGACCTTACTGGCCCTATCCCGGGGGCCCTCCCCCGCCCCCGAGTGACATTTACTACCGACAGGCCGCTGCGGCTGTCACTCTACAGAAGCCACTGCCCTACAGACTTTATCCCCCCGCAGCCGCGATGATGTTGGCTGGACCCAGTGCGCCCTTAGGTACCCTTGCCGCGAGTTCTAGCCTTTCTAGTCTTAGCAGCTACTACAGGGCGAGTCCCGAGACAGTCGAGGCAAGGGAAAGGGAGAGAGAAAGGGAAAGGGAAAATCACGACAGGGCGAGCCTCGGGAGGGCGTCCCGTAGTCCTGAGAGGAGCACGCCACCCCCCAGAGAAGACACGCCGCAAAGTGTGAGGGCGGATAGCGACGACGAGAGCATACACGACGTCTAGGATTCGGAAGATAGAGAATATCGTATTTTTCCCGAATAAATATCGCCGGAAAATTTTAATACAGATTCGTTGGACGAAGTTTCCATGAAAGTCATTTCTACAGCGAATAACATCTGATGCGTTAAATTGTGTGTGACTGAAGTTTAGTCGAGGAAAAGCGTGCGAATTGGGCTTCTTCTGGGTTATTATCGATCGCTGAGCGCGTCGGTTTGTAAAAACAGAGCAGCTATAAGAACGCAAACGTACAATTAATATGACATTAGCCCTCACGGGTGTACACGCTATAGGTATGTAGCAAAAATATAAATCGCGTCTCGAATAGGCGCATGTATAGAATATCTAACGAGGTGTTACAGCAAATGAAGGAGGAGAAGAAACTTGCGCGCTAGCCGGTAACGATAAGAAGTGGCGAGACATGAGAGAAATGAAATGAAAATTTCACTAAATCTGTGCTAAATCGAACGGGTTAAACGAAGAAATGACACGAGGCGTCTCGTATCTAGATAAAATCGCAGCGGGCAGCGACAGTGATAACATTATAAAGACGAACTGCAATATACATAAATAAATGAATCAATGATACAAAGTACATATAAACACGAATAAATGATCGCGATTGATTCGAGTCCGAATTAAACGGGATTCAAGGATGCACGCGATATCTGAGCCCATGTGCGGAGGCTCCGTGTAGAGTTTCATTTATTTATTACTAAATACGTGTATAAAGAATGCGATCAATAGCTTAATACTATCTACGATATTACGTATTATTTAATTAAATATAACTGAATAAATGAATAAAATATTCCTACCTGGTATCGATGTGCAACGCATACATGGGCGTAGGTGTAATACGCTATTACGTGATGTATGCGTTACTCTCGCACTCAACAAGGTTCGAAATTATGATATCTCAGAATAATTGTGCAGTATGATGAAATTAAATCTGAACGTAACGTCGGTAACTGTTGTAAATATATTACATAATATGCAAACAATATATGAATGATAGTTAAAGTTATAGAATTAATTAATAATAACGGCTATAGTAATTTTAAAACAATTAAATAGAATATTAAAAAAAAAAAATAGTTACGACTTAAGACCAGCCAACGAAAAATACTTGAAAATATTTTTCAAATCCCATGTATATACATATATATTATATACGTACGCGTATAACGAATATATGTATATATATTTAACGCAAATACTTTCACGTTTTGAATTTAACGAAAAATTATGAAAAAAAAAAAACAAAAATATAAAATATCCACAATCAAATTGGAAAACGGAGGCTATAATTGTACTTAAATATTCGAACGGATGCAAGGCGTGAAAGGCTTTGAATGAAACGAAAAAGCAGAGAAAAAAAAAAAAATAATAATAAATAAGAATAAAAATACCAGTATTATGAATGTACGAAGAGAAGAGAAAAAATAAATTAGAAAATGAAGAAAAAAAAATAAATGAAAACGAAAAAAAAAAAATAGGATACGTGAAAATGGCGTCGGTTAAGCGAGTGGAGCGGTTATTAATATTCTTCAAGAAATATATATACCTATGTACCTATAATAATATGTATATGTATTATATCGAGGATATGAAAGTGGATACGCCATGCAGTGAATATCGTACTTTCAGCCAGAATAATAAACTATGCTTTGTATCATACTGTCTGTATAGCAAAAATGATGATTATATGGAAATATATTATATTAAATTTACACCATTCATCTCATTTGTCATCCCCCCCTGTTTCACCTCCTCTATAGAACCGCACTAAATCCTCATTTCTATACACATTGCGCATGAAAGAACGACGATAATCAAAAAAGCTTAAACGAACACCCCGAAATTTGGTCATGTGTGAAGTACAATAACGTGCCTATATTTGCCTATATTTCCGGAAGCCCTGCAGCTGGAATTACGCGCCTGCCAGAGTTGAAGGGTTATTTTATTTCGATTAGGGTAATACGGGTAGCCCTCAATTACGTAAAATTAATTTTCTCCCCATTAGCGGTTAGCCCTTATATAGCGAGTGAGTCGGTTGCGCGTTACGGTACCCATAATATAACCACCGTAACGATTTTATGACGGTCTGTCGCCGGGACTCCCAACCATAGTTACGATTGTTCCAAAAAAAAAAAAAAAAAAAAAAAAAAACGACGTACGAATATCGCGGTAAAAAAAAAATCTACAAATATTTCCAAATTGTCCAAAACTGACGCTGCAGACCGGATGTTCGACATTGGAAGTGGTTATAGTACACATGTATACATAACTTCTCAGCCTATTAATTTTCTGTGGTTTTTTTTCCCTTTTCTGTTTTTTTTTTTCTTCCACTTCATATCTGCAGTCTCCAGTCATAGGTATATATATCGTTCGTTGCGGTTTTTCAACGTGTACAATAAGTGTTATTATGCTCCCTTAAAGCGTAACGTTTTTTTTGTTTTTTTTTCTCTTTCTTTTTTCTGTTTTACTTTTTTTTCTGTTCAAATAGGGGAAAAAAAAAATGAAAAAAAAATAAAATAAATAAATAAATAAACGCAACTGTATATCGTTGTGTTTACAGAGTTTTGATCAGCTGGGGTAAAAAGAAAGGATGTGGTTAACCTGTGTTTAAATCGAGTCTTTGCCAGTGGGGCTTCTGTTTCCTGAACTGGACAATATAAAAGTGGCTTATGCATGCACCAGATTATGGGACAAAAAAGTAAGAGGGTCGCGTTGCCGCGCGTATATTTCTGCCGTCACATCCTGTCTGTCTGTCCGTCCGCCCGTCCGTCCGTCAGTCTTTCTATCCGTACACGTTCGTCTGTTCCTCCAGTTGTTATTATTATCATTATTATTATTATTATTGCTATTATGATTATGATTATTGTTATTATTATAAACGTCCATATTACATGGTTAACTGTTTTCCGACTCATACGAGCGCACCTAAAGAGTATAGTATGTAAAAAAAAGTGCAGCGGACTCGTTTGTCTCCCGTAGGTATTAAGGCTGGAGGTACTTCGTTGATGGGAGTGCGAGGATCAAGCGCAGGTGTAATTCCGACATATTTGCGTCACGATCGGAGGGACGAGAACCGCGATGATTGAAATCGGTAAATGTATTTATGCGGTAGAATGTCGTCGTCGGCGCGGGATCTTTGCAATTATTTATGTATTATACGGTAAACATATAATGTAATGGGTTAAGAAGTTATATGGGAGATAAGTAAAACTTTGCAAAACGGAAACTTTTTACTTATTGTTTAGCTGCGGTTATAATTACGTGCAGCGAGGAGATATTTTTTAAGCGGGTGGATATTACGTGTGTAAGTTGTAATGACTCGGGTAAAAAAAAAAAAAAAAACATGCGAGGAGCGTATGTTATGTATATGTATAAGGCAGTAAGATACATAGTTGCGTGGGCATGATATACAGGAACTTTGTCGCCTTGCTCCGTGACCGCGGAGTTTAAAATAATTATGAAACGTCTTGAGCCGTAACTTAAGTGCAGTAATTGCGATGAAATACGGTGGAAAAAAAATTCATAACCAACGTGTTGCTAAGCGCGAACGGATTGTAAGAGTTGTGAAGTGTTCCGAAGGCGATGATATGTTACGTATATCGTTGTACAGATGACATTGAGACCGTCGGAATGATTATATTTGGCTTTGAGTAGAAAATTGTCGTTGGGAAACAAAAATTGTGTTTTTCCTTAAAGGTACAAAATCTGTTGGAAAATTCCGAAATAGCGAGAACTTATTAATGTAATAGAAACTATGTGTATTACGAATCACGTTTTGGAAGCGGTCAGAAGATCTCTGTAATAGACCCTCTAGGTTGGAAAAGACGTCATCGTGCCCCCCTTCCCCCAGGCTCTCTAATTATTTATTCTATTTTATAATCCTCCCATATCTGCTTCGGGCTAGTTTACTCTATACTTTTAATCTGGTCAGTAATTTTATAAGTTGTACGCGTGCTACCCTTATTCACTATAAAACGTATCTATTATTTTTAAGCATATCGATTATTACTGTGCTTCCCATTTTTCACAGCGGTGTGTTTGGAGAATATTATTTACTTTTTATCGGAGCTAGAGACTCCCGATTCCGAAGCAGTTCGGCGAAACTAATTTTCATTCATCCAAAGTTTTTTCCACACGATGCAGTTCACCTTCGATTCGATAATCTTTCGCACCGCCAATAAGGCCTGAAAAATCGGGCCCTTGTATGTTTATCGTGACGTAGGGCTGCAGCAGGTATACATAGGTATACGCACAGGACGCAGGATAGCCATTCGTCCGATCGCATGCGTGCGACCGCCGGAAGTGGGTGCAATTAACGATATATGTATATAAGTGGTTCGTCTGTCCGTCCGGTAGTGGGTCTCCTTCAATGAGATATGATCGTACTAACTCGAAGCCTAGCTTCTAGCGCACTTTTGTTGCGACGAGTAGATCACGCGGAGGAGATAATACTCGGCGGGACAGGTGCCTGCGCCTCTCCAACGAATTATACGCTCTTATTTAGCTCACCCTCTTATCTCGCTTCTCTTTATCCCCATTACACACTTAGAAGAAATTGCACCGTTGACCAACCTCGGGGTAAGTGCCGCAGATACTCTCACGACTTTTAAACTGGTTATAAAGAATTGCGAAACCGCGATTATAATATACATTCACAACCATCGCAGGTATAATGTAACTACCAGGGACGATTGAAGGATTTAAAAATTTTCAAATTGGAAACCTCCGGAAAAGACCGTTAAAATTATCGGGATTTCAACCGGTAAACCTAAAACCTCGTAAACCTCGGTGTAAAATAAAATCATGCTATTTGTCATTTACAAGACTGATCGAATGAGAAGTATTCGATTACGCCGAGTCTTAGGTAAACGATTAACGTGGGACTTTACTAATAGAATGCATGTAAAAACGATATGTTCAAAACGAGGGGATGAGAAAACGGAATAAAAAGTATAAACGCGATCGGAGCGGAAGTTGTCGCGGGATAGGTTTGAGGGACGAGGATTATTGAAAGCGATTGACGAGGATAAGGGGATAGCACGTACAAGGTAATTGTATAGATTCGTACAAGAGCCGACGACCGTTTCACAGCTAATGAATTACCGCGATCGCGATAAGGGCCAAATGTTTAGCCAACAGTTTTTTTCATTAACGGGCAAGAACGATAAACGCAGATAGCGAATCGGTCGTCGCTCCTAGCTGATGGCCGCACCGCACAGCGTACATACACCTCGGGTATATTATACGACTCGAAGCAAACTTGAGCGCACATGTTCGTGTAAATTTGAATATTGTAATTAGGAGAGTTAAGATCTGATCTGAACGGAGGCTTCCGACGCGGTTTTGGTGCACTGGACAGAAACTAAACATTTTCCAAACTCCCAGCTCTCGGAGGGTATCCGTTAGCATATGGCGCCCAGACAATTACCACGTAGGAGCGAACACGAGGGATAATGATTTTATCTCCGCTCGACATCTGAACCGTTTTAGGGGTATAAGAGAGGCCGGCGCGCGTTCCGTGTGAAGCCGAGCAACGCTCCATCCGCTTTTCTCCGATCGTCAACTTCGGTCTCTCGACTCGAAATTACAACCGCGCATTTGTCGATCAATTTGTACGAAATATGACAACTTATGATTCTCCCGTTTACTCTCATTTTTCTCAAACTTCTATGTGTCTCACTTGTCAAAATTACGAGCTTTATAAACCCGTGCACAAACTTGGCACAATTGTAACACTTTCGACTTTAGCGATTCACCTTGATAATGATGCTGAGAAATTTGTGCGGAGCTACGGCTGAGAACCTCTGAAAAGTTAGATTGTTACCTGCGCGCGTCCTTCCTGCGGACGCGGCAGTTAGTGAGCCTAAACGAGTCCCATATTCTCTGACTGACTCAGGAACAGCTCCCCAACAGCCAACACCTCCTCGAACTGTACGCGAAGGTTTCTACCGAATAATTCTCGAGCTCAAATGCCGAGCCCATAATAACCGAAGCAGGAGAACGACAAACTGCGAGTGAAATTGTGCGAAGTGCGGAAGCACGAAGGTGTTGCGGGGGAAATTTATAATATGCTCGGCCTGGAGGTCCTCGACGCAGTGAGCGACACCTTATAAGTGACCTTCGCGTCGCTTAAAAAGTAACATTTTTTCTTTTATAAGGCAAAAAAAAAAGGAAGCAAAATTTCCGAGGCCCCGTAGATCGGTCAAAACGAGCTACACGATGCCTGGACAGAATCCGGTGCAAGATGGATGGAGAATCATTTAAGCAGAAATAAGGTCCTGCGTAGGACTATTAATTATGACAAAGGAACCGCTCGAACATCATAAGCGGCGACTTGAAAAGAGCGAACAATTAGTTATTTTAACTAAATTATCCTCAGGACAATAGGCGTCGCTTAACAGGTGAGAAAACTTCAGAACTTGAGTTCGAAGACTCAGAGATTATTATGATGATACGCGCCCCCGTCTCGGACGATTGATAGAAAAGAAGAAAAACGAAAATACGCTTGGTACCCAGCCGAGTACGCTGGTTTCCAGGATATATGAATGAGACACGGTGAACGAGATGATCGGGCAATCGTCTGATATCTGGCGCTGCAGTTAGTCAGCACAAAGCTCGACCATATCTGTTCTAGTTTGTTCATTGTCGCGTATTATCAGCTGCATCTGAGTTAAAAAAGATGATCGGCGCTCATTTGTATCTTTACGGGCGTGCATCAGGGTATTCGTTTTTATACCGGGTATATAATTTCGAACGTCAGCGCCGAATATTAATTCGAATTCCTGTCTCGGTTAAATATGGCGGCAACGCGAGGGGGTTTTGTCTGGTAAATGAAATATCTTCGGTAGCCAGGTACCCCGTGGCTTCTCCTGGAGCCGCGTTCGATTTCGGGCTTTGTCCACCGCGGATTCTTTTGGGGGACGCCCTGGAGCGGATAAGTGGAATCATTTCAACGAGGTCCGGGCTCCAGGAGTCGCCAGGGTGCCGCCGCCTGCACGTCCTCCGACTTCTCCCGCGCGTCCATTTCTCAGCCCAAAAATACCCCACTTATAATTTCGGTCTCTATATAACTTCGAAAATTGTTGCAGCGGAGTTACTATCGCGGGTTTGTAACAAACAAAAAAATAAAAAAAAAAAATCGAAAAATATCCAATGTACGAGTATACCTACTATCGAAGTTTCATCGGATTATTTTTGTAATTAAAATCAAGAACCGGAGCACGCTGCCAAATTAGACCCCGAATACTTTTTCACCCCGTGCCACCGCGTGGCGTATTAGTTAAGATGGCAGTGCCACCATCATCAATATATGTCACAGCCTTATGTATTCACTTTATATACCGGAGGCAGCTATATCGACTAACACACGGAACCTTAATTATCTTCCAAGTTCTTTTAGCATGCTACTCCGCAGCAATCTTCCACCCGTTTTGACACTCGTTCCGACGTCCTTTACTCTCATCACATATAAGACCCGGTGCACCCGACTGGTTTCTCGCCGCTCGCGCTGTAATGAAACTACATTAACCACGCGCTTTTCTCAAACTTTGACATTGAAGGGAATTATTACATTTTCGACCTTTCCCTGGTTTTCAGACGCGCGCGATTATAAAGCCGAGATAAGTTTAAGTGAAATTAATTGGATGTTTTATCTTATAGGAATATTTTAGCATATCGTGTTTATGAAAGGGAGAGAAAGGTGGGCAAGTTTTATACCGTGTATATACCATATGTACAACTACTGCGTGTACATTTGCGAGTATTGCCACGGTATGGGGCTGTTATAATGCGCTATAAAAGACACGACGGCGCAACGTGCCTTTATGATGCAAAGAAGGCTTACATTAGCAACTAACAATGCCTTCTCGATCCCCGTTTCTTCGAGCAACTGGCTTGTTATAATAATAACTTTAATTATACACCGTTTCGAACACCTTCTCACCTTTTTGAACGGGCTACATGCACCTAGGCATGTATTTCTGTGCGCCGGTTTCCATGTCTGTTTTTGATCACAAACGAGCGCGCCTAAATTAGCAAGGAAAAAAATAAGTGGGTCTCAATTTATCTCATTATCTTAATTAGAGATTGATATTACTGTAACAAGACTTCTCGTAGGTAAGTAGATGGAAGTAGAAAGAAAGAGAATAAAAAAAAGAGACTAACAATTATCGCCTTATAATCGGGAACGTTAGTTTGAGTAACAGCTAGATGGATGAAATGTAGAATTGATAACTAAAAACTCCTATAATTACGAAAAAGCTCGCGATCATCGTTCTAAAAAAAGAATCTTTCTGAACTTGATTTATTCTTGTATTGGGAAATATATACATGTTCCCGTCACGCGCTGCGATGATCCTGCGACGTAATAGGGGCAGGTTTTAAAGGTTTCGGTTACATCTTCTATCCATCGAAAAGTCATCGAGCCAGAAGACTCTGCAATGTGTTTCGCAAAGAATTCTCCGCCGCATTAGGCCTAGCTCGGAAACATCGCTCTCCCTACCTGCTCACCTCCCTCCGAGAGCAGCAAGTTTGCTACTTTGACAAGCTTGACAAATTATTTCTATGATCGTTGTTGGTTCTGTGCGAAGACTCGTCACCCCGTCTCGAGAAGTCAGTCGTAAATATCGCCCGTACGCAAGGCCCAAACTACTACCACCACCTACCACCAACTACCTTCCCCTCTATTGTACTCGTAATAAGCGGTAACCCACAAATGATTCCTTTACGGTTCTACGCTACTCGATATAATTTATTATTTTATGACCTTTTTCAACCCTTTCTTCCAGTGCCCGGAGACGAGCTCTAATAGCAACTGCGACGGATAGGTCAGGTCGAGCTGAGTTAGGGATGGAATAGGGTAGGTTAACTTGACTCCGTGTTGCACAGTCCTCGAACTACACGAAGAGACAAATGAACCGCGAAACAAAAGATGATAGCCGGTTTTTGGGCACTGGGCGTGGCGAGGTGGTATTAGAGCGGTGTGGCGTTCACTCGGGCGATTGTTGAGTAGCTGCAAGGCTCTGCGTTATTGTTCAAACTACCGGACTTACGGTCATTTGATTCGAAGTCAAATTATTGTTGACACACTTTTCTTTACGAGTTAACATCGCGTATACCCCCCCAAGAACAAATACATTGCTAATGTGATGAAAAATATTTTTTCTTGTCACACCTGTGCGAAATCTTCGTCTCTCAGTTCATTTGCAATGGACGGAAAGTGACCCATTTTTGCTCTAGGCTGGAAAGCAAACTTCCCGTATCACATGGCCAAATGAGCAACTTTTCGCTCGTTGCAGAATCGAAGAATCGAACCTTTGTTCACAGGTGTGACAAGAAAAAATCATGTGCGCCTTGATACTGTTTCGTGCAAAAGGCTCATTGCTTGCACATGAGGGAGTCCCCTTATTTTATCGAGTTTTCTCTCATGTGCGGCATTAGCTAGGTGTGTCACCTACTGGAATGTCGAAGGTCTCGAGGTAATTGTTTGCAATGTGAGATTTATGTATGAGTATCTAACAAGCAGGTCCAATTACTTCAAAGAACTCAATAACCGCAGGTAAATTACAACGGATACCCTATGCACGATCTCTGTGAGTTTTATTATCGCGATTTACTGTACGTGGCGAGCATTTGAAAATGTCGAATGGTTTATAAATCGACGGACCAAGGTTTAAAATGAATGTCTAGGCGATTGGCGAAACTATATTGTAATTGTGAGTAGAATTCACCCTCGAGATACTCAAGGAAAGTTCCCCATTAAACGCATAAAATACAATCATTAGAGGTCCGGCATGATCGGCGAGGGGCATTGCGGACTGGCCCAGCCGCAGAGTCTTTTTCCAGTGTATTTTAAGCTTCGAAAAAGGTTTGTTCGTCTCCATCAAATGCAGCGGACGGACTATAATCATGCGCAGTGGTACAAACCGCAGCGCAAGAATATTACTGTCATTTGAACACGAAATGCAGACGACCAAAACCCACCCCTCCATTCTCCATCCCGATGAAAATTATTACTCGAAATTAAATGAACGAAATCGTCGTGTTATTAGGGACAATTACAAACGATCGGGACTCCGTATACAAACTCGGGACTCACAGGGTGAATTTAAGAGGCTCGGATTCTCGGATTATATTACGACTAAAGTCGGAAGTAGATTCCGACTCATTGGACTTGGAGTTGTAAAATTCACGTTAGGGTCGTTCGAAAAAGCTCGACGTACCCCTTGGAATTTAGTGCGGCATTGCGAATCAAAATCTTGACAATTTCTGCAAAATTTGACATTAATAAACACGTGGTAGGATCGAGACTCTTTGAAGTGGACGTCAACTTTTTCAGAAACTCTGACCAGGTTTTGAGGTCTTGAAACTATGGGAGGCAGCTGATGACTCAAGCGTTTAAAAAGTTGAAAATTACTTCTTCTCGGTTTCAATTTCGAAAAAACGCAACAGCAGCAAGCAGCAGCAGCAGCTGCAACGCAAAACCCCGCCAATTACGAATGAGAAGACCTATCCTACCCTGGCCCCGCGCGTAGGAGAACTCGAGGTTTAAGTTCTCCAAGTAATGAATTGTGTTTCATTTCAGTTGCTCCGAAACGTGTAATTTCGTTCTCAACCCGCCTAATTAGGCGGAGACATCTGTAGGTTGCAGTGGCTCTCAAATATAATTGCGAGTAATGATAGCCAAGCGACATTCGTGAAGGAACGAAACTTATTCCGATCCTTTGAGGATCCCATCTATTCGAACTCCGAGGCGAATGCTCAAACCTCTGTAGCCAAGGCACGTCTTCGTGGCTCTCTATAATTTTATACTAATCTTCGCTATACCGACAGATCATATTATCTGATGTCTATTGTATCATAATCGTTCTATCTATTCTCAACGACCACCTATACACACACTCTCGTACACCTTGAACGCACACGTACGAGCAGCTGGGAATGCCGTCGCCGACGCACCAGCTACAAGAACTCCTTCGCTCCTCGTCGAATTCGAAGGCAATTCAATGCTTCGAGCAACGATCAGCTCGCGCACCAAAGTCATGTGAACTGCTATGATGCCTAAACGCTCCAAATCTATACGGAGATGAGCCATTGATGTTAGGATTCAATTGAAGCATCTATAATTTGACACACCGTTAAGTCTGTCCCCTCGCGGATCAAACGAAGATCCGGACAAAGACCACATAAACTGGGCTCTAAATATCTACGAATAGACGAGGGAGGAATCCCGTCGATCATTGGTCCATTCGCTAATTCGTCTGACCGCTCCGGTGGCTCCTTGATCTATAGTTGAGGTAATTAAGTTAGAACATTTGGATAATTCACCCTTCAAATCCCCCATCTGCTAATCGAAGCGGAGTAGAATATCCCGTATAGTGAATTCACCACAGAGCCACTGCGCGAAGGGACACAAACCACGATTTCCGGACCCCCGCAGATCCGAAGGTGCAATCCTTTATTTGGTCAACAAGATGGGAACCCCCGCAGCGTCTAAGATCGCCCTTTGTATCGGAGTGCCACTCCTACGAGGACAATTTGTAGCGCTATTAGCGGTCCGCTCAGACAACATTCAAAGAGCCCCCGCTACTTCGCCGGTGAGTTTGCCCAGTTTACAAGACCCCTGAGAGATTTTCCCGGTCAAATTACAATTTCTTACCGATTCGCGACGCTCGTACAGCAGAGTATTTGTCCAAGAAATTCGCATTAACATTCTCTCAATCGCTAACCCGCGTAACGTCATTCGCAACTTACAACGGTACATTACTCGGTAATTCCAACGCTTTCGCATGTGTGAATGCGAAGTAAAAAAAAAAAAGCAGAAAAAAATTCCCGAAGAAGATATAGGTATAATGGAGTATAATGGTTAATTTGTTTGGTCAAAGATTCGTTTACAGACGTCGCTAGAGGTCTCGAAGTAGTGATCCTTTTTAACCGTAATCATTGCCGACAACTCGACACTTCTCCCGCGGGTTTTAGAAGTGGTTTAGGAGTGGTTTGGGAGTTGCATGTATGCAAGGATACGGTGGGAAGGCGCGAGCCAGCCATCAGCGAAGGGAGAAGAGCCGATCACGATTTCCTCCGTGTACAGATCAAGGCAGAGGCTCGTGTTCTCGCGTTACTCGTCGGGATGTCTCCTCCGGTTTGTCCGTGCGGCTTACGCGCCTCGTCGCACCCGAATTCGGCCATATCAAGCACGGACACCTTCTCAACGAGAATCTCCACACATACTTTCAAGCGGATTCAGCCTCGTTCAAATTACAAACGACGTTGCGTGTTCGCTCGAACTTTGTCGTCGACTTGTAGGTTTATTCGAATTGACTGCTTTGCGGTTATGGTTTGTATTTGTATTTTGTTTAATGTGATAATTTGGGCATCAGGGATCGATTCTCGACGGTCGACGGTTTCAATTACGCAGGTGCTTTATCGTTTCCTGATATCCCTGAGAAAACTAAACTAAACATACCCGCAGCTGTCACTCACGACGCGTACAGAATTTATCTAATTATAGGAACCCAAGATCGGACATACGGTCGATTCCAAACTGCATTGCAAAGAGGCGATACTCACTGGCGGTTGGGGGGGAACAGCACTGCAAAATACATTTCTGATTTCAGATCGTGAGTGAGTCACCTCATATGTGGTCAATCGATTCTTCCTGTAACATCGTGTAAACAGTAAACCACACAAGAATACAATACACAAAACCGATTCCAACAAGCCGATGAAAAAAATACAATTCTTCCGCCATGTACAGGCGAAGGGGCGAGAAAATCGAGTGTATGTCACTCATCAAGGCCGTTGCAGTCACGGATTCATCCAGATAATAATATTGCCTGATGGAAATAATGTTCGTAATGGTATGTAGTGCAAGATACTACGTAATGCGGATTGGTTTAGGTTCAAGGTGATCAGCATCCGACATCGCCAGGTCTACTTGCTCTTGTGAATCCGGAAGCGATCGTACGATTCAATCTGTACTGCAAACGCAGACGCGGTGCGTCGCGACCCCAGTTGTCGGTCGGTCGTTAGGTTACGAAATTAAAACAACGAGCGCGCGGTGATGCGAACGCTGTCACAGGTATCCAAATAATTGCCGATGAATATGAATATGCATTCGTTAGATTCTTCGTATGAAATTGCTAAAATACTCTTAGTTCTGCGATAGCGCGAAAAAGGTATAATATAGAACTGTTTCCGATGTTACAAATATTCCGGAGTGTCGGCGGCGTACGTCGACCAACGTCACTCTTGACTGACGAGTGCTTGCGTATGTTATATATGAAAACGATCACGTATGTTATACACGTGCCAACGAACTCGATGTATGAAAAGAAGTGGATTTGCCACCGACCCCAGTCGGCGTAGAATAGGTGAAGGAAATAAAAAACCTGTCGAATAATCCTGTGCTCATGCACGGATCAATGAACATATGTATATCTCAGGCACGTGTAAAGTGCAAAACTATTTGTATATCTGGTGCATCGCGGATGGGAGCTCAACTTGTCCGGGGGTCGTATTATAGTAGCTGCGTACAATGTTCTATCTATTTAAAGTAAATAAAGGTGAAAATGAAAAGAAAAGGCATAAGATGTTGGTTGTCAAGTAACGAATCGAAGCCTCTTACGGAGTTCCTTAGGAGCATCCCAGCAGAAGAGAACTCACGGACCGCCCACGATGGCAACCCGATATCCGAGACGCGAGACCCGACCCAAGTGATGATCTTAATGTCTAATTGACCGTGCGACGTGCAGTGCGTTGATCTTCGATGATCCGTGGCATCCGAAGCACCTTAGGGTAATCGCCCTGGACGTGGGTACACTTTCGTATACGCCATCCCCATCCGTATACGTACGTCTAACGTAGCGATCGATCGGTGCATCAGCTACGAGGCGTCGATACTTCGATTCCACTCCTAATTTAATAATACGTACAAAAATGAAACACACCTCTGAGAGCGTTGATAAATCGAAGAAACTCAACGCATGTGCTGCGTCGATCGAATGATTCAATAAGATCGCACGGTGAGATAGTCGCGGTGATTCATTAATATATGCGGAGTTTGAAAAAGTATCTCGTTACGTTTACGTTGTTTGCACGGAATATGTGGTACATGTATAACGTATATTTATACTCACTTCGAAGCGTTCATCTCAATCCTACATCGGCGGTGTAGCATTTTTGTGGTGACGCAAAGTTGGGGCGCGGGCGCCGCAGAGCAAACCTCGGTCAGCCGCACAATTTTCAGCTGACGACGGAGCTGGCCGTACAGTCGGTTCCTCTTTTCTCTCGATCGGTACGCGATGAGGAAGACGAGAGGCCTGAATACTTCTCGAGAGGCAATCTTACTGAGCAAACAAAAGAGTGCTGCCGGCGAGAGAAGAAGGGGGATAGAAAAAGCGAGGGGCAGAAAGAGAGGAGAATTGACGGATAAAAAATAGAAAATGAGAGAATATAAAGGCGGGTACGACGGTAGCATGGGCGAAGGACGGAGAAAGGAATGAAGGAGAGGGAAAACATTGATCGAACCTTTGTCGGTCGGGGCAGAGAGATATTTAAGTAGCAATCATATCGGTAATTCGTCCGCTGATTGTCCATGACCGCAGCCATGCCGGGAGTCCATGGATGGGTAACCCTCTGAACGAATATTATTCATACCTTATTTGGCCAATGATACCTTCTAATAGCTAAACCCCTATGACTGCGAGAAAGACGAGGAGGCAGAGTGACCCGCAAAAACGACGGATAAGGATAAGCGATCCAATCAGCCAAGTAATATGCTGAGATTGCGTACATGGAATTCGACCGTTGAAGTTTTGCTACCGTCTTACCGTGAGCGTGACCATCACGGACATGGGTCCCATGCCTGGTACCACAGTGCCAGACCTCCGCCTTCGCCCGCCGATACATCCGAGACTCGAATATCCACGGCTCTCTCACAATCAATGACACGTACTTTTCTGCCGCACGGACGTTTTCGGTTAACTTCTAGACAGAAAAAACATCTATAATGACCAACACGAAACGCCCGATTCTCTATAATAGTCTCATGGTATTATACGCGCATGTTATGATTTACTTCGTGCGGCTCGTAGCAAGTGTTTTCAGTTATTCTCCGGGTGAAAATCAATATATCAGTTAATTTCTTCTCAAATTTCATTAAACGTGATATCCGATTAACGAGGGATAAACGCACGCCGCTACAGCTTTCCAATATGTAAACTTGAGCCAGAATCGATTTGATACTTTTTTTTTTAGTTCGCATTCAGGGCGCAGCTGCGGCGCTCGTCTATCCCGATCCTCGAATCGTTGACCCCGCCAATCTGGGTGGTAGCGCAGGTACCCTTAAAGGGTATTCCCCTAGTGTCTATTTACCGCGCATACGATATGAAAGAGTACTGAAAATATTTTTGTCACCCAATACCCGACCGCAGTTGCGTCTCGGAGCGGTTAACTCTTCGTTCGCGCGATCGACTTTGATTACCTTCTACGACGAACTGCTGCAGAGTAGAGGGTGACGCCCGTTCTGTAATGAGCTTACCAACGCAGCTCTCCATCCTTGCGCCGCTTGTCACCACCACTGAAATTCCTTCCAATACTTCTACGCTCCACATTCAGGCCTGCTCGCATGTCGAAGGCGAACGGGAAGCTGGAAAACGGCGACTTCGATTCGCAAAATTTCCCTACCGACCGAGTCCAACGTAATTCATTGCCGATCGAAGACCCTGAATGCAAGTTTGTCGTTATTTGAAAAAATCCGAATCAACTGTCTTGCGAAGAATATACCTAAATAAAATCTTCGCTTATCGTTGGTACGGTTGTGGCCGTTACATCGGAGATATCAGATCGCGTTATAAAACGGCATCGTAAATGCAAGGTAAACGAATATAACACCGAGAACCGCAACGTCTTCTGTAGCAGTTAACTCGATGCGCGGGTGATTTTGTTTCCCGCGATTGCCCTGCAGCTCCTACGGGGTTCCGAGGGATCGGCCAATCGGGTTATATCATATTATCGATACCCGCAAGTTTGTACAGACCGCTGCTCTGCGACGCTGCAGCGAGCTATACCTTCGATACCGCACACGTATAAACGTAAAAGGTACCTCGGTCGTATACGTGCACATTAAAATAGGTACGCGATGTGCGTGCTATGTGCGTTGACAAGGCACGGCAACACATGATACATATGGGAACGTAGAGAGTCTGCGGTTTGAAGCCCGTAGCGTGTGCTGGATGGTATCGAGTAACTTATGTGACCGGACCTCACGAATCTTTACAAAGCATAAGCGAACTTGCGTAAGCGGTCTATCAGAGCGAAATTGATCGCGTATACCGGTTACGGTTCGTCTCCTTATATCTCGCCACTTTTGGATCTTGGATTCGTACAAACGCCATTTCATTTCGTATAGCTCGGAATAATTAAGAGACGTGCGCAACGATCTGTACGATTCAAGCTCAACAGACGTTGGACGAGTTTAGAAATTCTCAACTCTTTTCATCCGAATGTTAAAAACTAACTCCGTCGTAAGTGAGAGTGTTCTACATAAGTTGGGTGCAAAATCAGAGTTTAACCGGAAGCCGAACCGCACGTTTAATTCCCAGGAGCAGCTTCTCACGGGGCCGTTGCAGCCGTACTTGTCGCGCACTTCGTGCCCGGTTAAGAACTGACGATAAAAATTCCAAAGAGTACGGAGAAATATAAAAGTGTCGAAAGTTTTGGAAACATCAAATTACCGCATCGGACATGGCTTCAGGATTCTGAACTTATACCATAGAATCGATCGATTGTAAAAATTTCCCAGCTTCCAGACCGGCTGTATCGCGAAGCTATTAACTTCCAGGCAATTTCAAACACATACTCTTAATAATGATGATAAACTGATGAACAAATCAATGCTTGATCCGCGCGTATTGATAAGTGGGTAATTTGTCCGATCATTGAGAACATAAAGATGTACGGAAGATGTACGGATGAGATGCAAGAGGGAAATACAATACATTAATTGAAATAACAACAATGAACGGTACGGAGGTGGATATAACATGCCTCTATAGAGGTATGTGCGGCAGCTTAAGGAGGTATTAAAGTTTTGCCAATGGAGGTCTGCAATTCAGATAATTCCCCACAATGGGAATCATCAGGAATCTTGAGGCTGAGCGAATCATTATTGTCATTACACACATAACGTACTCGTACTTGGAGCTACAGGCAATGGATTATTACATCGGTCAGAAACGCTACAGGGATAGGTTTTACGAGTGTACCATGAGTGTTTATAAATATTTCTATACATGCATGCACATAGCTACGAGATCGCGGTTCTATCGAATCTTGTTCAGAACGCACAATCGGTCGCGTAGCCAACCTCATAACTCTCAAAGTTACATAAATGCTGCAACCACGTGTCAATTATTTCAGGATCCCAGCAAATTTTTTTTTTTTGCACCGTTACCGACCAAGCCTTCAACTTATACCGCGCTGGGATTATTCACGCGGAATAATCGCAGTCGAGAGAATATGTGGAAGGAAAACTGTCGTTGCACATTATAGAATAATTCGTACGTGTATGGAGATATTAGAGGAGAAGTGGAATGAATAACAATTCATGTAACCCATATAATGCGGCGATGAGGCTGGCGCTCACCGCTGCCTCGGATCTTTCGGTAGCGCATCAAGCAGGTCTCGGAAGCGCGCGGTTAATGAAGGTAATTAAGTTTTTTTTGCTCCCTGGGCGCCCTGCCATCGCTCCAATCCCCGCAAGCTCCTCGTCCGGGCGGCTTGCATGATCGATGCCTCGCCACTCCCAGCGCGTGAATCCGTCAGACTAGCCTAAGACATTTCAACCAAATAGTCCAGGTCTTGAAGAGTCCAATCGTGAAAAATTACATTCCCAAAGTTTTTTATTTTTTTTTTGTTTTTTTAGCTCAGAGGAATTTCACCCTAATATAGTATCCCTATTTTTTTGTTCGTCACTCGATCCTTCCTTTTAAACGCTTTTACATCAAAAGCCAATCAGTACTTCGTAATGGTGCGGTCCGGAGAACGGTTATGACATCAACTGTCCCCGATCTTAAATCATCTGCATCGCTCCCCATTTATTGGCTGACAGTTTTCAAGTGAAGAGGATCGAGAAACTTGGTAGTTTAATTCGTTCGATTATGAGCCGACGAGTCATTTGGAACGAGCACAGACTACTGGCGTGCTTGAGTTCTGCAGCATGAACGGGATTTGCAATCTGCAACGGCGCAACGCTCCTCGGATGCGCCCTGGGAGATACAATGCGCCCTAATGACGACCGCGCCGCCAAAGATCTTCGTTTTATTTGATTTTATTTCACAGCATGTATATTACTACTGCTGGCAATGCGAGCATTAATTGTCAGCAGGGTCCTTATAACGCGTTAGACATTTCGAGTAATCGTCTCTCGGAAATATATAAGTTGCAGTGATATTAAAGGGATGTATCAGGGTGGGGGTTTGACCGCTTCGATAACGCTGCTCCTGGAATCTTCATAGAAATTTCAAAATTCTATGAGAAAAGTGAAATTCTTGGCCGTTCAATCGTTCAGTTTTCATTTTTATCGACTCAACACAGAACAGCGTTATAGATTGCAATTACGGGCCAATATTGGATACCATAATCGCGGGCCGAACTTTAAATTCTTGTTCGGTAGGCAGCGTTGGTCCAATACCGTGCCGCCGTGAATGATTTACTGTTCAACATGTCGTTATCTTCAGAAATGTTGGTGAAAATTCACGTTTGAAAACTGCAGATACAATAATTCGGTAATTATATAATTAATCAAGTGGAACATAATTCACATGGCGATTTCAATTAAAAACCCTT
This sequence comes from Athalia cordata, assembly GCA_963932425.1. Classification (NCBI taxonomy): domain Eukaryota; kingdom Metazoa; phylum Arthropoda; class Insecta; order Hymenoptera; family Athaliidae; genus Athalia; species Athalia cordata. Next base: position 21,162,812 of record OZ010625.1, read on the forward strand.
ATAATGATAGCTGCTTGCGGTTGCGGCGGGAAAACATGGTGCGGGACGATAAAATCGATACGGCCGGATTACCCTGCCACCTAAAAATATGTTACATATAATGTATCGTACGGTAGAAATCAGATTTGTTAGGTAGGATAGTGTTTAAGACGTCGTTGATCATTTTTTCTTTGGTGGTGGAAACAAATGAGCTCTGAACAGACGGGGGTCAGGGCGGTTCTTTTGAAGGTCTTTGACGTTCGGGAGCCGGAGGTCAGCCGTAGCTATTCACAGTAGCTCCCCCAAAGTACCACCTCACGCCGCACGCCCCTCTCCGACTTCCATCTTTTTAGTCGATCTTTGTCCAGGGCAAAATGTAATGAATGAGAGCGGACAGAAGGTGTTGGGATCTCTGACCAGGTCGGCCTCGCGCCTCCCGCGGACGAGATATTAACGGTCTTAATTATATCCGATCGTCGATCAGACATTAGTATACAGAAATTCGTTTAATAATTATTAGTAAAGATAACTCCGCACGGTACCTCTTCACCTGCATGAGTTATTTTTGCACCTTTCAATCATCGCTCGATGATTGTTTTATAATTTCTTTCACGATGATAACGCCTGACTTATTCGCTATTATAAACACGATTTACGTGAGAGATCAACTCGCGTTCGTTCACGTTATTTTCACACCTTCCACGGTGCTGAAAAAAAAAAGAAGGTCGGATTCATCCGTGTAAAGCGAATTTTGCACCGAGTACGCAGGTGTGCCACATTGATGTAACCTACGAACGAAGCACGTAGACGAGGTCGTAATTAAACACCGCAATTAAAACTGGAATGATCGCCGAGACGCCTCTGCTCAATTTCGGCCTACCGTAAGCCGCTCGCATATGCCTATAAAAAGAATAGTGGTAAACTGTAACAATAGCTCTGACAAAGGCTATTGTGGTTTCATATAATATTGATTAATTACAATCTGGAAGCCGCGGGTACCTCGAACCTCGAACACCGCCCGGCGTAATTATCAAAGCGTTCATTAGCGATCGTCATTTTAAAAACTGTGAGAACAAAAACTCGCTCCTGTGTATCGACACTTTGATGTGTATACAGTTAACGACTTTTTACTAGGCATACTAGGAACTCAGGACCCTGATGCCGATCCCATTATTTCATCCGATTGATCGACGCGCAACTAATACTCGACGCCACCTTTTTGCACTAAAAACACATTCAGGCCGTAATATAAATTTGTATCCGGTTATTTCCACAGGTATAATCGACGACAGATTTCCTGTATCTCCTCAATTGGGTTTGGTAACTATTTTAAACGTGTCTTTCAACTCTTATGTGCAGGTTCTTGTGTTGTTCATCTTTTCTTTTCTTGTCTTTGAGTGAGAATCATGGTAATTGGTTTCATTTTAAGAGATACAACAAGGTTCTTCGATTGAGCTGGAAACGAATTACCATTGAGGATAGTGTTGTTAATGAATGACAATTAGGTATCGTCTACGTGAAAAGCTGTACGAAAATAACGGGTAAATCGTGGAGGCCAGATCTATATAGGCGCGGTTCAGCTAGACCTCATGTACCCCGTACGTTAAAACAACGCTAACTAATATAGCATTAAAGTTAACGTACTGAATAGCAATTCTAAACCCCTTTTAGGAGGATAATAGAAAAGTTATCGACTCGGGGATAGCAGCTTACAACGACGTCGGATTGTAATTAATAGTCTCCGTCAAGTGGCACTCTATTCGATCCAGTGGCGTCGCCCGGACGGAAATTAAATGAAATTTTAAACAATTTTTGCTTTGAAAAAAAAAGACAAGCAAAAATGTCTCATACGTCGATAATGGAAAATAAATCAACGGACGAACAAAAAAAAGCGATTAAATCGGCTGACCGTAACTGACCACCCCTTAAACTTCCGCGGGGGTGAAAAAAAAATTTCGATTGTCCTTGAGCACCTAATTCTTAAACTTTCTAAAACATTTTTTAATTTTGATATTATTCTCTTTATAATCTGTAGATTCGTTTTTTCTCTCAGAATTTTGTTCTATTAAAAATTCAGAAACCACTAGAGCGAATCTCTTTAAAATCTAATAAGTTTTGTAAGTAAAATTTGCGTCGATTGAGGCAATAAGAAACATGGAAATCCGTTCAATCTTTGTCAAAGTTCTCGTAAGACATAAATTTGATTACGCACATACCTAGAAATGATCGGGGGTGATTTTTCAGACCACAAAACGTGGAGATTCAGTGAAAAGTTGTTTTTTCATTTTCGTGTATACGAAGATGGAAGTTAAAAACAACTGAAGCAGAATGAGTTTTCCGGTTGTTGGAGCTACAGATTATTTTCCTCGCGATTATAAAAGATATCCGACGAGAAACGTTGACATGGTTGGAACAGCAGATACGTAGGAGAGAATAAAAAACAAGTGGGTAGGAAGGTCTAGAATTTTGATTGTATTATAATAAGGTCGAAGGGAGCAAGCGAGGCGCCACTGCAGGGCGGGTCAAAAGTGGTTCGCAATTGATATAACGCACAGTTCACTCCCGATCCAACCCCGAGGGAATGGTAATTAATTAAGTTTGACTTACCGCGCGAATTACCAAGGCTTAAGTTAATTAATTGTAACTTGGCCCTTTGCAGAGGCAAAATGGAGTTTGCGAAAATTTGTCACCTTTCAAAACTGATCGATTCTTGCCTTTCGACGGCTCAAAGGCGCCTCGTTATCAAAGAAAAACAATTAATTATCTACTTTTGTCAAAATTCACTTCTAGGTCGCGTGTATATTACACGGCCAAGTATACCGCGTAACCAACTTGACGAAAGGAGGAAAAAGGAAAAGAAACACCCGTCCCGAATCTCAATAATAAATAATCCAAGCATGCCTAATATCGAGATAAAATGGAGCAAGTCTAACGAGGATGCTTTACCCGGTGCGTGTATCGGAAGAGGTATAATTTTTATTTTGGTTTTATCTCGTGTGTGAAACGATGTAATGAATACCCGTTTCGCTATTATCTGAAATTAGCGTGAGAACATCAAAGAGAGCTAAGTTCAGGTATTAACGCCGGTTAACTCTGTTACTTCCGGTCTATTCGCAAATTAGTCCGCGCGAATCACTTACCAATTTACTGCAATAATCCGCGCGTTGAGTGGCTAATTGTAAATTGCACATGAATCAGCAGCTCATCTCGGCTTCCCAATTAGGTGTGTGTACCACGTACGTTACGTATACCCCTTTGGGCCAGCGCGTAGGTATGCGAGTATTATACCGGATCGACGGAATCAACAATTATACTTTCGGCGGAAGATAATTCGAGCTGCACAATTCATCACGGTCGTCGGTCGGAGCCACGTGATTATAACGGCGCGTCGTTGTCCGCGGTCTGAAAAAAGCTGCGAAATCTCGGTGTGACTTGTATTTTTCTTTAGCGATAAAGCCTCGAGGTTTTTAAGTTTTTTAAGTTTACGGCTAACCGCGATCCCCTCGCGGGCGTCGTATATCGCCTACCGTCTCGTGGAATCGCGTGCGTGAATATTAGCGGTGTAATATCGCTGTTGCGGAGGGTGTAACGTTGACCCTTCGCCGGTTCAATTGGACAATAAATGAGAATAAAATAAATTAACGAAGAATATAATGCTTTAGGAAGCACTCGAAGCCATTGCATGTGTGTCGGGAGAACACCCTTTGTTTCACGGCGTTGCCTAAGCTTTTGTTTCAGTTATATGGCGCGAGGCTACACAGCAAGCCAATAAAACGAAAAACCACCGCTTTACAATGCCCCGTATTTGCATAATTTCGCGTAATCTCCACCATTTTAGGTTTTGTTTCAACGAGGAATTTATGGAGATGGTTTCCTAAGCGCGTAAAGAAGAAAATTTCAAAATTTAAGGGGGTAAGAAATCCCCGCCACGACCTCCATCCCCGCCACCGACGAGTCCCTTTGACCATGGTTACATTATAACGTTCGGTACACGCGCAGATCCCAGCCCTAAATTCTCCTCTCTCTCTCTCTTCTCCCGTAACTGCAGGAGGAGCACGTTATTAGCCCGGTCAAAAGCTGGCTTGAAATAACCAACGGCTTAGAAGGGTAGAGATAACAGATGAAAAACAGGGAGAAAATTTTTTCGGGGTAATATCAAACGAATTTGCAAAAATAATATATAAATGTGCGGTGAAACGAGAATCGATCCAATCAATCATCGTTGATTTGGGAGTGGGAGGAAGGGGGCAAAAACAATTCACATGAGGACATATGCATATTTTTGTAAATGGATTTGAAATAAGGGCGTAGTTCAGCACCTGCAGTATAGGAGGATATAAGATACATCACGTCCGCGGGGTCAGGAATAGGTGCAGAGGATTATATGTCCATGCACCAGAGATCCATGCAGGAGTACGAGTACATGTAGTGTACGAAAGTGTAATAAATTAATAGAGTGCCAAGAACTACTTAATAATAATTGAACAAAGTAGCAAAATACGCTTACACCGGGCGCTGCGTTGCGCTGCCAACGTTAGACATTTGATTAATGACGTCACCGCTCATTGGTCACGCTACTAATAAAGGAGCGTTCACACATATTAAACCCGCACCGCGCCTACGCCAACTTGATACCGACCGAAACACCTACACCTATACACGTTTACCAGCCATGTGTAATACGAATATACGAACACGAATACGCATCTACGGATGTGGGTACGGGATGTGAACGTGTGCGACCTGTACGCATACGTATAGTAAATGTAGCCTTTTGTAACGAGGGAATGGCGTGCCTCGGTCATAATTGAGGCAGGCAGGCACAATCCAATCGTTTTTAATCATCGAATTCACATCTCGCTGCCTGGCAAAGTTTCCCGTGCTCGACTTTGAACCGACTACCACCACCCGTGTTCGGGTGCTTTTGAATGCCGGATTCAGATTTGTATCTCGTTGCTCTCTTACGCCATTTTACTAACCCTAAATATTTCCCTGGTATAATAAGGATTTTTGTTCAGATTTAACGCACTTTATAATACTCATTTTTTTTTCTTTTTTTTTTTCCTTTCGTTCCTTCTTCTTTTTATTACATCATTGCGTGGGTGCTATTTTAGCGCGATGGTATTAGGTATTTTTTCAACCGATCGATAGGAAAAATCAGTTTGCGATGCGGTCGATTACCATATGTATGTTCATTTTTTAGGTACAGGTATGTATGATAATCGAAGGAAGGGTACGCACAGCACATATATTATGTGATATATACATGTAACTCGTAAATCTCTGGCTGAGCGTTTCAAGGCGCAGGTTGATAGGATGATCGGTGAAGTATGTTATAGCGTAAAAGACGATTGAGCTGCAGCTTCCGCGTCGGCCAGTGATCGATAATATAGCGACATAATTATACTACCTAATGATATGTATGCATAAGTATAAAGTGCGTAGCTCGGTGTGTCTAATAAAAGATTTAGATTCCGTGTCAAAGCGCGCGTAATTCTAATTTGATGAATCGTTATAATAAAACTGCCAATGATCGAGTATTCCTACTCTTTCGGTTGACCATATGTCGACATGTGCCATCGCGTGTCCGATTCAAAGGAGTTGCGCTTCGCCGAGTCACGAAAGCGAACTATAAAGAAAAGGCCCCGAGGCGGGTCCAGAGCCCAGAACCCCGCGAGTGTTTTTCGTACGTTGAGTCGATTATACCCCGAGGATTGCGAGCGAGCAAATACCACTCCGTATAGTGCGATCAGAGAATATATATATGTACGCAGGTAGGTATAACCGGTATATAAGTGTATGATTTCACGCCATCCGCGTCGGTGCCGTTTGTTTTAACAACGGAGAAATCCACATATTTCCAATAAACGGGGAACGATTTATGGCCGGATGCGTTGAAAAACTCTAGAAATTTCACTCTCGGAGATCGATAATTATATCTTGCTTTAATTACCTATTATAAAGCAAGAGCGACTCGCTCAGGCTCTGATTATAAAATTTAAGCGTGCACCGGAGAATTTCTAATCAGAAAACTTACTTGAAATATCCGCTCGTTTTTATTCAAGTATATATATATTTATAAAAAAAAATTTTTCGTCCGTCGTTTTTTACATAACTCGTCGCACGACGTTTCGCGTTTGATATATTTAATGTAATCATCTCATCGAGTTCTCGACCCTTAAAAGAGACTCGGAACGACGAGAAGGACAAATTACCGGCAAGTTTACCAATCTGATATTTTACCTCCTCCTGCCCCGTCGCCTCCCTAACCACCTACATCCTCTGCAGCTCCGCCTTCGCCTGGCACCCGCCACCACATCGTCAGTCGCTGATAATCTTGGAAGGGGCTTTTTAAATTGGTTCCTTTGAGCGGCTAGCGGTTGAAACGAGTTTTATTGGAATAATTTTCGAGCTCGAACCCGAAGTACCGAGAAATTACCTGCTTTTTACACGTATAAGATATACCGAGAGCGTAGGGAATTCGCGCATGCAAACATACGCGTGATATGTACGAGGCATCGAGTTTCGAGTGGCATTATCCAAGGGCTGAAAAGAGAGAGGGAAGGTAGGAGACAAAGAGGACGCGCGATATCGATGGCTTCCGATATGAGGTTGACACCCCCGCACATAGAAGATTTTCAGCATAAACTGGAGCTTTCGTCAGAAAAAACTTTGATTCCCAACCCAATGCCTCTCTAGAAGTATACTAATTAATGTTTATTCACGTAATTGTACCTAGAAATGGATAAATAAGTGTTCCGAAACTGGCGTACGAGGGGTCGAGTTATTTACTCGCTGGACAGCGAATGTTTAGTGTTATCCGTTCGGGCAATATTGACACGCCCGCGGCATTGCTGTACAAATATGTACAGATGTGTATATATGTATACCTACACCGATACATGCTGCCGCGGGTATACATCGTATATGTACACATATCCATAATGCCATACACCTTAGGATAAACGTCCGGACGAGCGACGGGGGTCTCGTTGAGTCAATTCTCGTTATCTGCTACTAAAACGTCAGTAATCGCCTAATAGCTGTTCGCATTAATTATTTACAGGTATCGTACGTTCCCCCAAAAAAAAAAAAACGCAAATTCTGACATAAATGGGTTTTACCGCATCAATGGAATAAAATAATCACAGTGAAGTGCGTTTCTTTTCATGTTGATATATGTTTTTTTATTTTTGTTTTTGTTTTGGAACACTTGAAAAGACTCAGCTGTGTATATTATGTACAGGTTTAACTCACAATCGGTCTCTACGAGCGTTGAGCAATTAAAAAAATACATTTAATTAATTCGAATAAAAGTTAAGTTAATTGCCGAGTTTCTCACAAAGTAAATACGTGTGTGTAACGTACGTATATTCGTCTGCGTTCCTAGGTGTTTGCGATAATGGTAATTGTACGTAAGAATAACTTTATGTATTTTGCTATCATCTCGCTCACTTTACGACTCGCAAAGCGATTTCATTTCCTAGTTCTGTCGGTGCTCTAATCACGATACTGCATCTACCATCGTATATCCCCAACCTTCGCTCAAGCTCATACCAGGAACACACTTTCTTTTCACGCCGCGGGTACTACAATTGCATACGATATACGAACTATTTATACGCAAATCGGGGGGATCCTGATGCATGAGGATTACGTTTCGATGCGATTATAAATCGTTGGAATATGGAAAGAAAAGGACAACGAGCATTCTTCCTTTTTTGCCTCATCCGATAATTGAGCGTGTTATTTTCATTTCGTTAATTGTTTTACGCCGGCGTATTCATCGCGAGAGGCGTCGCGGTATTCGCTGTATTCGGTTGGAATAAATGTATATCTACCAGCGCTCACGATTAGGAGTGAGAGAATCAAGGGATTAGCATTTTACAGGCGAGATATCCTGGTCGGGCTGCTCACCTGCCGTTTTATTGGCTTGTCGTGCAAAGAAGCCATACAGAGCATTCCGGTGTGTACCGTTCTCACCTGTGCATATGTGTTTATACCTACCCTGCATAAACATACAAGCATATATTGACGAACGTAAGCCTTCGCGCAACTCTCGACTTCGATACACGCTGCGGACTAGGTTATACGATGCATGTGTATCATAATGCATCAGAAGCAGCAGCAGCAGCAGCAGGAGCAAAGTATAGCCGGTTATACAGACCCGTTATGGCTGCCTGGATTGTCGGGCATGGATACGAGCTGCATTCACGTATGCGGCGTAGAGTGAATACATAGATATGTACATCTTCATCTCGACCTATACGCAGTGAGCAAAAATTACAAGTAAAGTATAAAAACGTTAAAACGGGGGTCTGACGTCCAGACAAATTGTCGTTACCAGTCGTCAAAACGCACTCCGCGTTCTATAACTTCACCTATACGCACGAGGGTTGAAAAAAATTACTTTTTCTTTGTCAAGGTCTGACGCTAATTTCGGTAACGGATCGACGCTAATTCGGGGCGTGAAATCAAAAAGCAATGCGCAAGCGTCCCGGACGAAGAGCATTAAAGTTATACGCAGAGCTAAAACGTCTGAAAGAACCGCACCCGAAGACGGATAAGGCATCCCAAACTACAAGTGTAAACGATCGAAAAAGTTGTTAACTGCTCGGAAATTGGTAATCACCCGTAATAATCGACCCTCTATGTAACTGGCATAGTTTTTGTTAAGAAACATCACCACCGCCGTCGTCAATCTGCTACGGCACTGTTCTTCATTTTTCTTTTATACTTTGCGCGCCACGTCCCCCCCGCCTCATTAATAGGTACAATTCATCGGTTTTCCATTATTTTCGACGAGCATCCGAAAGATTTTACAATTTGTTATCATCGCGTCGTGTTGTCAATATTAAAATCTTATAAAATCTTATGGAATTTATTACGCAGGAACACAAATCGACGTGTGTAAGCATATATGGACATAGGTGTGTAGGGATATCTATGGCTGTGAGGTACACGTATACATAATATCCGAACGACCGAAGCCTGTAACACAATTTAACGATTTCTCCAAAAGCATCATCTATCTTTGGCAGCGGACAAAGGAACGATAATTAAATTAAATTAAACTCCCCCTCCCCCTCTCCCCACATCCACCCACCCGCCCCTTTCTCCTAGCAGAACTGCTCCCACTTTTATTTGCGGGCAATTTGCACTCTGCGGTGTAGTGCAAAAAATCAGAAATAATGCAACCGTATTAATCATCTCTCAGGCTTGCACGACGGCTGCTCTCCCTCTCTGCATTCTTTTTTTTTCGTATGCTACTATGCAGCAGCGGAGGAAGTGGTGCACAGATCGTGCAGTGGCACCATGTTTCCATCCCGCTGACGAATTCGGAATTTAGAAAATCGTAAGGAAAGTTCGTGTTTATTTAACCATTCAACAATTATTGGGAGTTAGAAAAATAACTTCATCAACGACCCGATACAGTATAATTGGGATACAATTTATTAATTCATACTTACAATATTGTTTTACACCCATTCGGCAATTCACATATATGTATATCGGTCTGAATTTACACTATTCAATGACATAAATTGAATCAGAATTTCTTCTGTTTTTTACCCTTTTCCAATCCACTTCCATATTCGGAGGTGTTGAGCATTCGCACTTTTTTGAGTACGCCGGGTCTGGATCCAACACCCCGAGCACCTTGCTTTTGCGGAAAGACTTTTTTAGGCCTGTAGAAAAGCAGAAGAGATAGTAGTGAATGGGAATAAGAAATCCATAAATTCTGGCATCCGTGTCAGACATAAACGATTTTGGGTGATTTGGAATAGCTTACCTGGGTATAATAAGCTACTGCAACATGTGGTACAAGAACATGGATAAGGATGGAAAAGTTACAAAAAATGTCTCGCTTTGTGCCGGGGTACAAAAAGGAGAACTATGGGTAATGCGAAGGCGGGTACAATAATAAGGCAGCGTTCCAACTGACGTTAAAATTCAAAATTCATTAAGTTTTTATTCACGCCCAAGCTCACTCTGCATCACTCAACAGCTCCGCATGATCCGTATAATCATCAGCAATCACACCCGGAGCTGATTACAGTTACGCGGCTATTACTTACACGCGACAAATACCAGTTTCTGCAATTCAGAAGAGCAATTGTCTCCAATCCCAACATTGCTTTTTCAAATCTGGACTATGTCACGTGATAAAATTGCTTCGCATGAATGTCTTTCGATTACTCAGATATACCATGCTCGCTCGTAAGCGATGACAAAAACGAAAATACGAAAACCGAACAGAAGAGTTATTGATTAGCCTCTCGGATAATCGCGCCAAATAATTTTAGTGAACGACGGCTTCGCCTACGATTGCTGTTGTGCGCGATATCAATTCTCCTTACTCGACCAGAATGCGCGACTATTCATACAATCCATGTAATATGCACGCGTACGTGTTTATGTAATTACCGACATCCAGGGAAATCGGTAGCTCCTATATCAACGCGTGTTGAAACGTTATACGACGATGATGACGATGATGAGCTGTGCGGTCTGAACTGTCGCTTGATCGTGTCACCGTAACGTATCATCCGTCATCCGTCATCCGTCGCCTATTTGTTGGTGGGCAGTAATCTCCCATATTGTTACCATCCACGTACAAACTCACCGTCTCGTACGCTCTTATATGCTCAGCACCCTTGTCTCTTCATGCTCATACTTTTAACGTATGGTAAATTCATCAGGCGTAGAACCAGCGGTTGTATGCGATGTGTATCATTGTAAGTACGCAGATTGTGCAGCACGAGACGGAGAGAAAGCATACGACAGACGTTGTCCACGTTATCCACGTTTGTCCAGTTCAAAATTCACGTGGCATTTACTGTTCCGCGAGTACCAGACCAGTCGGTGGTATAGCCGAGCTGCGGCTGCTGCTGCTGCTGCTATTGTTCGTAATTATACAATACGGCTATTAAACAGACTGATGCGACTAGCGTTTCCGCCGGTCGACCATTTCTGGAGAAGCTTATACCGAGTCGAATTTAAAAACTTTTTGGAGCATTCCCAGTTGTCGTTAATGCTGCAAGACACGTTATAGCTAAAAACGTACGGTTATTCAACTGTCATTCAACTGTCATTTCGGAAGGTTTCGCGATTATTTCTAATGTACACGACGTTACTGACTACTCAAGGAAGAGTATACACGCGGTTAGAGCGATTTATAATGGGTGAAAGGAAACTACGCAGCGTATACGACAATTCGGATCAATGACTAAACACGGACAGCTTTAGATATACGCGGAGACTGAAACTTCGGAGAAAAGTAGCCACCTATTTCCATGGCTGCTGAGCGCGAAAATTTGTGAGTGATGTGCTAACTCTGGACAATACAGGATTGGTAAGAACGGAACAAGGAGCCACTGAGCGAGAACAAGTTTCGCAATAAATCATGCGAATCGATTATGATAAATGATTGAGATAAGGGATCGTCACATACCTTTCATTACAGAGACGATTATTGTGGATTTTCTTTCCGTTGTCCTGAAGAGTCTTTCCTATTCCTCCGATTTTTTGGGGCGGATCTCTGAGCCCAAAGCTTTTTGCGAAGTGTCCCAGATGAAGTTCCTTCCTGTCGAATATTTCTCGCATCTCTTTCGGGTAACTGGCGTAAAAACGTATCCAGGATACGTAGGCTGTAATCAAGAACATCGAACCAAAAGATTTTATTCATTGGTACTGCAGCGGCAATCGATACCACCCAATACGCAAATGCCATTACAAATTATGATCAGATCGTACGACAGAAAGACAGAAGTACGCTCAAGATGTCCCAACATTTTACCCGAGGTACGAGCTACCGTGCTCGATACAGGTGAGGGTACGATATATGGATATGAAAGCCTTACTTGGAGTAGTCAGTATAACTTGGATCATCATAAACGGTTTTGCCTTAAAAGAATAGTCATTTATACGGTCGTTAAAAACGGTAAATCGAATAAGGCTACACAGGCATTATATCGCTCGGCGTAATCTCCGACGGTTAATTACTTTGTAAAGTAAGATGCTCGATCGAGAGACTGTAATTTCATACGCCGCCCATGCGTTTGTTATACCTGTACATGTACGAGGAACGCGGGAAAGTTTTGTACGTAACACAAAAATGAATTTGAATTTCGACGATTAGGGTTGCAAATCTGCATAACATTAACTCACTCGTATAATTATTCACACGAATCTTTGGGACGCGCGACGCTTTTCCTGATTCTAGTATATCGGCTACAGTGTATGTATCAACGGAGGCCATTGTCAAATGCTTATATACCGGTATACTAATTTCTACACGAATAGAATTCCGGGCTGACCGCACAATGATAAATAATGTCACGTGCCCTAAAGGACATGGTAGGGGTAACGACTCGATGCATGCCCTGATTAATTGCGCTTCCATTAGGATCGCTGTAGGTCCTTCTGCACCGGGAGGGGGTGGGAGCTGTTCCGCAGCGTGCTATTACAGGGCATTAAGGGCTGGAAGTCAAGTGCTGTGGCTAATAGTTGCCCTATACACACTTTTCGGTACTCAACCTACCTCTTACACACGTACGTTATAAACGTACGTACCTATACACACGCAGGGGTGGGAACTCGTAGGGTTCCTCGATCCCCAGTGAACTTCACATGTGCACTAGATTCTGCACACTCTGTTTCTATTTTTCCAAACTTTAAACCCCGTTGGGTTGACGCAACATAGATTAAATACAACTTGAAACACAAGACCGACTTTGGGAGGGAAGCAGCCTTGTATAGGGAAAGAAAAGGAGAGGAAGAAACATTGCATTGAGATAAAAAATAAAAATGGAGGAAGAGAAAGGGAAAGAAGAAAGGCGGGCGAAAGAAATATTTTTCTCCATTTAGCACATAAATCTGAAAGGGGAAAGTAAGGGGCGGGTATTGTTCCTAAGTGATATAACTACATCTTATTGTATTTGTATCCTGTATGGCTGTATCGCATTGTTAAGACTCTCCACGCCACAAAGCGTAAGTGGTTTTGGCTGGCGGAAGCCACATTCAGTGGTTGGATTGCGTCGGCCTACCACCCTCGAACCAGCGGTGTGAACGATATCCTTTATTCGACGTAACTCCGCTGCTCCTAGACTCCTCTATCGCCCCTCCTAGATACATACGCTGCTCGATCGACCGCTCGATCTTCATCCCCGACGATTTCCGAGACTAGGTCATTCGAACGATCGCCAAAAATCATATCGATAATTACGAACTTGGTGTGAAAAGTTTCAACGCGGCAACCCGATTTTACAGCGTGTGAATGAATTGTAGAAATGACAAGTGAATCGCGAGACAAACTCTTGGTATTATCGCGAAGAGACTGTAGAGAGGGGTGCGAACCATATACGCCGGATAAAGTGGATGAATCTCTCAGCTTAGTATAGAGACTAGAGCCACCCCTCGACCCCCTTATTTCCCCTTTAGCCCGTATTTCCCTCTTCCGACCGCATGGAACCCCGCCCAAGTTAGATCCCTCGGTTGTCGTCGGGAGCTGTAGTCACCATTGAGGGTTGTTGAGCTCTATCGGGGTGATAATGTTACGAATTAGCGAGATTTCCACTTCTATTCTCATCCACCTCGCCATTTCACCATTTCGCCATTTCGCCACTTTACCACTTCTCGCGTATAGATATATCCGGCAGCGTACACCTATTCCCTATTCCCACACTCGTCCCAGTAGACACTACGCTATATAAACCGACAGTACGGACATAAAATAAATTTCAATTCCCCCTGCACAACCGTCCCAAGCTGGTGCACCACTGTCTGTACCGACGTATAAAAGAGGTTTACTTCTAGCTGTACTTCACTTATTCGACTAGTAGTTTACAATCCCGTAAATGGGGCTGCTATTCTAGCTGAAGGTTCTACCATCTCTACCTCATTTAAACGCGTTATTACGGAGCTAGTGTCTCCTTTCAGCGGGATAACGATATACATATACTTGGGTAGGTATATCCCGTGAGTTGTTTGAACTTATTTCAAATTTCTCAAAGGTAGCGTGTTCGTATACTTATAGGTATAAACGTGCAATATATACATGAATGGGGATATTTAAACGTTGGCTCAAAATGTGGGTAAGTATTGAATTCTCTAAAGTATTTCGAAAAGCGAACTAACCTCACGGAACCAACAGCAAACCAAGCTAAACCAAAGCAAGCCATAAATCTCGCTGAAAGGTTTTCACGCGCGTAGCCTTGTCGGCGTCAACCGAAGCTTTTCACGAAGGTTAGTCGCGGATTTGGAACGGTTAAGTTAGAAGACGAGGCTTCGAGCCTGAATTAGTTCGCGCTGAGCCTCGATTTGATTGACGGTACACAACTAGCCACTTGACCGTTTGCGATTGATCGATCGATTCGCGAAATTTCGAAGGTACTTAATGTCCTTTCACCACGTTTCTTGCTCCTCCATCCCCATCATATGTCGGACACGACTGGCCAATCTTAGCTACCCCTGACAGACTAATTTGTCACATTGGTGAATGTCTCTAATTGCGAAATTCTGTTACTATAATTTAGTGCGATTCGAGAATTATATCTGCGCATGAGAGGACGTGAAACCTGGAGAATTTTGATGGTAAAAAAACAAAAGAAAATGTGTGGAAATGAAGGTAATCGGCATAAGAAATTAAGTGTTGGGTATACGAAGTGCGAGTAACTTAATATTACTATTATTAGGTAGTATAAGGTATGTATAGAGGGGATCTAAGTCAATTGAGAAGGACTAGCGAAGGGCGCTGCATCCCCTCGGTCGAATAAAATCACCCCTGCAGTAGCAGTAGCATCAGGATGTGTAAAGCCTACCCCGTGCGTCGAGTGGAGTCGAGTGGCCGCGTTCGAGTATAGGAGTCCTATTTACATATTTACATAACTACATATTTACATAGTCTACGAGGTACGAGCTGCTGCTCGAGGGATGATCTTGTTTGCTATGGTATGGTTATCCCATTACGGTTGCCATTGGCACGGGGAACTATTTATTTGCTGCAATAATAAATCCATTCGAATAATTTAAATCCGCCACGGGGGGTTCGACTAATAATTTTCTTCTTATAAAAAAGTAAAAGAGAAAATAAAAAAGCCAGTTATCATTCGAACGACGACGCATACCGAAAAAACTTTCTCACTCGAATTCTAAGGTATTAGGAAACAAATAGTGAAATCATTTCCCGTCGTGCGCTGACCTTTGCGTACATCCTCCCTCAATTGTTCCGTCAATTTATTTGCCAAGCGGCTCATTTAATAGCGAATGAATAAAAACAGCTGATTTCGACTTACCCTTGCAGGCTTTCTTGTGTATTTCCTTGTCCTCTAATACGAGGGTCTCGAATTGATTTTGTAGGGCGGTGGCGGCAGCTTCGACGCTGTTACGCGTGGACAGAGGGCCGAGGAGTTTATCTAGTATTCCTGACATGTCCTCCTGTTGTATTCTTACTCTTCGCGATTCCAACATCCGAACGAAACCAACTTCCGGTGGTGTCAGGAAGATCACAGCAGAACCGGATGACCCCGCACGAGCAGTTCTGCCCACTCGATGCACGTAATCTCTTGCCGAAAGGGGTCCCGTGTACTGGACCACGCTGTCCACCTTCGGAAGGTCAAGCCCGCGGGCAGCAACGTCCTGTAAGCAGCGAGGAAAGCACATGCTTTTGATTGAACTAGGCATTTGTTTAATTTATGAACATTGTTTTATACAATATCATGTAGATAATAAATGATTCGTGTATATCACGAACAGTGACCGCCGGTGATTCATATGGACTCGTATTTTTCTACCTACTATAGCGCTAGCACATGTAAAAGCGGTAAGATTAGAAAAAGAGTACAGAATCAACTCGGGTAAAA
The DNA here is from genome assembly GCA_963932425.1 of Athalia cordata. Taxonomy (NCBI): domain Eukaryota; kingdom Metazoa; phylum Arthropoda; class Insecta; order Hymenoptera; family Athaliidae; genus Athalia; species Athalia cordata. Next base: position 21,178,654 of record OZ010625.1, read on the forward strand.
AACAATTCCTGTTCACATGAATGTCCGATGAGCCGCGCGTTCTGTAGAAACTCGTATATATTAGGAATACTTATAAGGCACCATTCGCAAACGAATTATTACAAGTAATTTGAAAGCTTTGTAATAAAATAAATAAACGAATGACACGACGAAAAAAATTGCAGCAGCAATCGTATAAAGTATACCTGCGGCGTACAGAAACAATTTGGCTGCAATGTCCAAGATTATTGAATCAATTTGCAGGATTGGTTTATGGAACGAGTTGAAATAAATTCGAAATTCAACTAAACGAAACAAACGGAAACACAATCGATTGACGCCATTAATGTTCGGTAGGCCGGGTACTCGGTTGCGAGTGTATATGATATTCACGACCAAAATTGATAGCAGCGATTAAAATAAACGATCGTTTAAGAGCAGCCCGCGATCGGAAAGATCGGAAACAGATAGCCGTTCAAAACATCTCACTCCGGCCATAGATCATCTCGTTGGCGGCGGCGGGAGGCGGCAGGCGGACGTCGGTGCGGGAGGCCATTCCATGGGTTTCACCATAGGAATCAATAACGAGGATCCCTGGAGGAATTGTACTTACTCGGGAATTCCATCTTATTTCTTTCCGAGCCCACATTTATTCACTCGGACATGTATTAACTCTTCCAGGTTTCATCACGATGACAAGAAAGCTTTCATCAATTTATATACCGGATGTTCTATGAGTCCATGGATTACATTGATAAGGTGGTTTTTCGAACCTAAGCTCGTCTCATACACACGAGCTCTCTCACACATGAAGGTACAGCTACAGTTTCGTGGAGAAATTATGGAACATCTTCACCTTCCCCCGTCGAATCGTTCCTCTCCGGCACCCGTGAGCGAGGAGCATTCGGCATGGGGCACTGTGCAGCGGCCACCCGCCTCCCGCCTCCCGCCTCTCGCCGCCCGCGGGGTCTGACCCTGCTCGTATCAACTCGGAATTCAAGTACCAACGCGTCGTACTAAATCATTACCTATCCAAACATAGTAGAAGAGGCGAAGCACGGGCGCGGACCGACGCTCAAACGCTCACCGCTGGAGTTCGCAGCGGGCGTCGGGGCGGCGGTTGACCGCATGGTTGGCCGACTGCTGACTTCGGCGTCCCGCACTTTGCCTTTTACTCCGCGTGCTACGAGTCCACAGATTCACGTGTGCACCTATATTTGTTGCTTTACGGTACGAGGTACCCCTTCAGTTTGTAAGACATTTGTATGATTAAGCGGCTCGCTTCTGCCTCTCCAACCACGTAAGTATATGTATGTGGACACATGTATGTAGGAAGCGCTATAATAATAAGAGTGCCGAGGGAGGAGACTAAAGTCATCCGAAGAGTTCTCAAAAACCATAGTAGGTACTCAAAGAATGAAGCAGGCACGAAAATAATGCGATACGCTTGGATAGATCACAACAGTGTTTATTATTATGTCGACGAATGTAAACCACCTTCAAAAACTCACATAGGATCGAGCCTTCTCTGACCCATAGAAGAATGCAAATGGAAGTGATTCTCGCTTGAACCGAAAAAAGAAGAAAAAAAGAAAAAGAAATCATACGAAGAGATCAAAATTTGACTCGGGAGTGTGCCTCACGCGACGCAGTGCTATATACCAATTATTTTCCCCAAGCAAAGAATTCCCCTGTGCGAGCGTATAGAGAGTAACGATTGGACGGGCGCCCGTTCGCTCCAGCGGAAACGATCGAGATCAAAGAGCAGAGCCCATGGCGAATGGTGCGTGGCATGAAATTCGAATCGGATTGATGAAATACACTCTTCCAGTTGGTCAAACGTAGAAACCATGCACTCGCTTGGGCAGGACTGTTAGACTTCATACACCGGATGAAACCACCACCATGGGCTCCTAACTTTTGCTGCAGCTAGTAGCTGTTGCTGGCTCAATGGCTGATCCTTATTCTCAGAGTGATCGAGTTACTACTTCTCTTATTTTCTACTGCTGCTGTTGCAGGACATCGACGTCACGGACAGCAGTTCCCGCAAGCTACAATCGTTTCTTCCACTGTCGTTTTTTTTTGTCAACGCTTTACGTATCTGTAGGTTTTTACTACGATATAACCGACCAGAACTTCCCACGTCAATCCAATCGGAGCATATGACAATTATTCTCATTTCGAATCACGGGTGAGATAGATCCTCGATACCCTCTAACACAGCATATTTTGTCGAAACGAGAGTCAGTTTTTCCAAGGAAAGTATATTTTTCATACAAGTGAAGTGCTGATGAACATAAAGCGATATTTATGCTGCAGCAGTCTTGTTTTATGGATCAAACAACAAAAAGGATATGTTTAATGGAAACTGCGCTGCTTTGCGCAACCCATTTGTATGTTCCGTCAAGTCGGATCGAACGACGTGGTATTGTGCGGTTAAATTGTCGCCGACCCCCCGCGGTGCGATGAAATTAATCCACGAAATGGTATTTGTGTATTAGATATAGCCGCAGAGAGCGTGGCTAACTTACTGAGGCTACAAAAAATAGAATACCGCCTAATAAGGAAGTATCGTTACCACGAGTCTAATCGTAAGTGTACCCAAATTCCTTCCTTGCGTCTATGACGGCAAACATAAACCGACTATCTTTTTTTTGATCTCGCATGGAAATATGTTAGTTTTTTTTTTATGTTTTAAGAATCCTCTACAAAAATCAATTCGATTAAATAATTAAAACGTAGTTTCAATAAAGTCGGACCTCGCTCACTTTTATGAAAGATTCATCGAATTCGCGATGCTATTTATTGCAAAGTTCGCGAGAGAATACAAGGCTGCAATCATAGCACGCAGGGAGTCTCACTGCTCGATTGAAGGAAGTATAATGATAATTACATGGTACAAGGTGCGTTCATGATGCGTGTGGAAAGATGTGTGCATTGCGGCAGTTCAGCAGCACGCGGTGGAGTTTAATTTTTCCCCAAGCGCAGCGTGAAGCAAAGATATTAAATTTCTTCTTGAAAGAATAAGTCACGGTTTAATTTACAGCTTCGCTCGTCTGCTGCAGCGGAGTATAAGGGAGTGGTGGCCATATTTCACATTTATTTTTTCTCTATTTTTATATGCGCTCACGGAAGTGACGTCCGCTGCTCGCCTTTTATTTACGGTCATGTCGACGCTCGATTATACCTGCACTTATACTCATTTTAATAGAGAATTTTTTACCTAATTTATAGAAGTACATTCCTTCTCCGGAATACTTGCCACTGTGCTTTTTATTAAGTGGGAGCTATAGACGTCAACCCTATCCAACTCGGATTAGGACTCTATTCGTTTTTACAACTGCTGTACAACGAACGAAAATAATAAGGCGAATTTAGCAGAAAAAATTATAGGAATTCCCGGCGATCGTGATCGGTCTTGGAGATCGCTACGCCACTGCGGAGCGCAGGTGGCTCATGGGTATACATTTTATAATGAACTACGTTCTTCGGGAGGCACCCCTAGCGCGTGCCATTGTGGCTCCTTTAATTGCAATGATTATACTATAAAATTGCATTCACGGATTATAATAGTCCCAAGCTTTGTCCCGTGAACTCTAAAACTCGGTAGCCCAATTCTGACACGTAAATAACCAGAATCGACTAAGGCTCGACCGAGACTACCCACTGATCGCGTAATTATCGAGGCCATCAGTTATACAGCAATCTTTAAGACATCTTGTTAGCCGCCGTGTACATTCTTATATAGCGACCTTTCCACGAACTTGGAAAATAACGTCCATCCCGATTTCTGGTTTTCGATTTAGAATCTCATTCTGTGCAATCATTTCAAATTATTGTTTCAAACTTACCGTGCAAAGTAGAACACCGCTCTTCGCCGCCCTAAAAGTCTTGAAAACCTCCGTCCGCTCTTTTTGCGTCATGTTTCCATGGAGTTTGAAAAATTCAACGTCCACCAGGGGTTCGGAATCGTCGTCATTTTCGTCAGCTGGTTGGCAAAGCACCGAAGTTAAAATATCTGCATGATAATCAACCATGTCTTGCGTTGCCATGAACACGAGAGTCTTGTGCTGCCCTGCCGCCTGAAAAAAACACAATTACGTTTTACATCTGCGAATTTATTATTAAAAGCGCGACGAAGCATCATGGATTTTTGATTATATTTACCTGGCACTTTCCAGCGATGTACGCGCTCAAGCTGACCAGTCTCAATTTGGGAGGAGTTACAACATAGCTTTGCGCGACACTTTGTGGGACGATCAAATCTTCGTTTATTTCGCTAACACTTCCGCCAGCTTTTTCTAAATTTTCTCTAGCGGCATCGACGATAACTGGATTGTCCATAGTGAGCCCGGCTAATTTTTCAACTGCCTGCGTCAAAGTTGCAGATAGCAAAATTGTCTGCCTTCTATTTTGATTTCGCGGCGGTTCGGGGTTCACTATTAAATCCGAATTTGCATCATCCTGACATAAATTTACATCCGTGTCTTCTTTAATTTTATGCTGCGAGGCTATCATTTTCTTGTTATCACGCGGAACAGGAAGGAACGGTTTTATTCTGGTATTTTTCTTCATTCTAATCGGAAAATCTTGCCCCGCCCCATCCGAATCGCTCTCTGTTGCCGAATGATATTCTCTTTTCATCCCGCCCTCATAATCATCCTCATCCTCCTCGTCCTCTGCACGAACTTCTGAATGAACGACGTTCAACGGTTTCACTTTCTCGACGTCAACATTCTCGGCATTCTCCCGTTCCTTCACCACGAGCAATTTTTCGGAACAGGAAGTCTCGTTTACGGAACTTGTTTCGTCAGTTTTGGTTGTTTCTGTCCGCATGGCATCTACCTCCGAGTCAGTGAATATTTTCTTTGCGTTTTGACGGAGCATTTGCAAGGGATTGTAACCCGAATTACTGTTATTGTCGTTTTGGGTTTTTACAACTTTCTTCACACCGAATCTAGGCATACTTTTCTGCTCTTCGAGAGCGTCGACGATCCTGGAAAATATGTGATTGCATCACATTCCCGGAACCAATAAGAGGAGAATAATAGAAAAAAAAAAAAGATTCTTTTTCAAAAAAGAGAACGAGCAACAAAAGGACTGCAACGCGCCCGCGAATCGACCTTTCCAACAGAACCTACGTAAAGTACTTAATAATGTTCGAGATATTTACGAGGAAAAGTAAAACTTACCCAGAAATGTCCTTTTCATAGCCCATATCAAGCATTCTATCAGCCTCATCCAAAACAAAACATTGGACGTCATGCAGGCGCAGTGATTCTGTGTGTTTGATATGATCTAATAACCTTCCGGGCGTAGCTACTAATATTGTGCATCCTTTTCTCAATCTAGCTTTTTCTGCCTTCCGTTTTTCACCCCCTACTAAATACCCTGGTACAATCCACGTGAATGACTGTAAGATAAGTGAATGGAATGATGAAGGAAGTTAGAAATATATTTTTTTTAATATCCCTTTGTGCGATCTCTCTCACCTTTATGAGCTTTAAGAAACATTCGTAAGTTTGCAGAGCCAATTCCCTGGTTGGGACAACAATCAATGCTCGCAGTCCACTTTCTCTTGTGAGTTTTGGCCTTATTTTATGTAAAGATTCAACTATGGGTAAAGCGTAAGCTAGTGTTTTACCAGAACCTGTCTGGGAACGTACAAGAACATCTTTGCCAGATAGAATTTCAGGTATCGCCTTTTGTTGTACAGTAGTTAACTTTGTTATCTGCATATTTTGCTCCAAGTTTTGCACCTATTTAGAAAATAATTGATTTAATTTGTTCTAATCTCTGTCTTCGTGGGTAGGAAACTACAAACCATGAATGGATGGAGATTGAAGTCGCTAAATTTTGTAACAGAGAAAACTTGTTCGTCCACTGGCTTTACAAACCGCTGTCCAATGTTTGGTATTTCTGGGTTATTTCCAAACAACGACGATATTTTACTTCCACCACCACCACGAAGGTGTTGGTTAGCATGCATGTTATCGCTGGTATTCTGTACACTTTTCTTTGTAAAGTCCCTGTTTCCAACTTTCAAGTTGCTACTATCATCAAATTTAGCTTTCTTTGCACCCTGAGAATCACCAGTTTGTTCATTAAATTTTCTTTTGACATTAGCTGGCCTAGTTTCACGTTTGTCTGAAGTTTGAGTTGGCTCTATCGGCAGAACTGAAGAGATTCCAGAATCGACTGCATCAGATTTTTTTTGAAAGATGTCCCCCAACGATTTTTTTTCAGCATTATGATTCTTGTCTCGTTTCCGCGCCAGTATTGTTTTTAACAAAGCTCCTTTCCCCGGGTCAGCAAAAGACACTATTGGTTTATCTGGAACCAATGGCTCCTGAGCCTTGTTTGAATTGGATGCATCAAACTGGTGTTTGGAATTAGATTTCTCCAAGCTAGAGTTCTTGGTTCTTGCCTCGACATTCCTCGAACTCTGGTCAGATTTTATTGTATTTTTGGCAAGTGACTGTGTCATCAAGTTCCTATTAACAATAGCTGCCAACGATTTCTGCTTGATTCGAGGTTTAGGAGCATCGGTTATCGGCTCAGTATTATCTGTTACTTTGGATTCATTCTCAACCTTTGATCGAATCAATTTTTTCATCTGTCTCTTGAATTGTGGCTTGAAAAATTCTTTTTTGTAACCTGTTGTCTGAATTGAAAAGGATACGAGTTAAATTATTCGACTTCTAAGGTCATGAATAAGATCAGCAGTTTAACCTAAATATAACCTACAAATTACCTTTTTGGATTTACTTTTCGCCGGCGCGGTGGTAGAAATATTAAGAGAGATATCCATGTCTTGAATAGTCATGACAAATCTACGATTAATTATGTCACTCACTAGAACTCGAAATTAGATTGTATCTAAGCAGAGGAAAATAACCGAACCTTCCTCTTTTTGACAGACCACGTGAATCCCGCACTAAACAGCACTCGGAGCGACCAGCTACTTCGTGGCCATGCGCAGCTCTGGCGAGTTGTTCTCCATCTCTTTTACCCGGTAAATCTATCCTTTGAATTTAAAAGATTATTCGACGGAGTATTTTTCGCTGCACGTTGCTATTTCGTATTTAAATGTTAGCATTATACTCTGAATTAGTATTCATGATCTGAAGCGATGTCCCTGATAACACATTTACAGTACGGATATTTTCAATGGGAGTTTATACTGAAACAATCGGCGTAGAATGTAACACTATTATTTGCTCAATTACTTCACAGCTGTATGTATGTTTACATTTTTTTTAACACATGTTATCGTCGCATCGGTCGATTGCCAGTATAGTTTCGTATAACATCGAGGAGAGATAGATTTTGTTGAAATATTGTTGTAACGTGCAATTCGTTTGAAATATTGTTGTAACGTGCAATTCGTGTGAACAATCAGTGCAAATTTGGATAGTTTGTTATTTTGATACATGGACAAATAACTGTACATTTTACAGTGATTTATATGGTACAATGGAGGGATTTTGCGGCGTTAGTTTCACTGTAGCGGCTCGAATTATTGGCGTCCTTGATTTAGTAAGACAAATCCTGGTTTTTGCATGACATATTCGGCTGAACGATTTTCCGATATTTAGTGTTTGCAGTATTGCTGTAAGTCGAAACAACTAAAAGAAGATAATTTTCTCTTTCACAGTCAACGGCGGTACTAGCGATAAACTTTTTGGCAGAAGAATTTGCAAGCGACTCAAAACGCGTGTTCGTATTTGATGAAATAAGAATTTTTTTGGGTTTGAACTGGGCAAGACCATCAGACAACTGCAGGAGCCATGAACCTGAATGTAAAACAAGGATTCTGTTGGGAAAAAATAGATAATTAACAGATTTTGTACTTTATCTACAGACTTTTTCTTATATTATCGTATTTTTCCAGATATGTGGGTACTTTTTTGCCTTTTATTTTATTCTATGGTTCACCTGATGTGCACTGCTACCCTGATATTAGCTACGATTTTCGTAAGTATGACAACAGTACGAATTGCAGTTATAAATTTGATCGTATATCATTATATTTCTTACTTGGTGATAGTCGGTGACCTTTGAAATTTTCGACAGAAAACAAAGAGTCAGGCTCTGCCATGGCTGACCTTTGAGATCATCAACCTGGCAAATCAAGGTGGCTCGATATTCGTACATATTGTACGAGATAAGTGCGAAGATCATATGCTTGGATCTAACTACACGTGTCTGCCACTGGCGAGTTTCTACCTGAGTGAGTATACTGAATTACTTGTCATAAATAAAGGTCGGCATGTCGGTCGAATTGATCTCAAGTTTTTGTTATCATTGCTCATCATTTAAGCGACAACCGAAATAAAAGTCAGCCTTGATTTGAATGCGTGTGACCGACTTTCAGTAAATTCCCCAGCCATATGAGTTGATTACTTGTATAAACATTGAATGACATTTGTAAGAATTATCTGCAAGGACCAAGCATCAGATGACATGCTTACGTTAATTGCTATGCCAACTTAGGATTCATCTCTTCGTTGCTACGTACAGCATTGAGCAAACCTGAACAACGATCGAACTTTTGTCAATTATGTTTTATCCAATAATTAAGTAATCGAATTAAAAAGTAGTTGAATTGACTATATTAAAAACCTAAGCTATATAGTTTATCCACAGTCATATTCACTTTTGTGAACGAAACACTGTCTCACTAGTTAGTCTTTGACAGATTTCATGAAGAAACACTTCGTCAACTATCAGAAAGTCTAATGAATTGCAGACTCGGGTGCCAGGCTGATTAGAAAAAGTAGTAACAATAATAAAAAAAAAAAATTGCTTACCTAATTAATCAAGTAGATATTATTCACGTTAGAATTCCACTCAAATGTGTCTAGCCTTGCTCCTTACCGTACATACGTATTTATTTTTTTCTCGTATGTTGTACTGTTTTTTAAACTATATATCTGAAATATTTTTGTTCCTTTAGTTCTAGGCGTATTTTCCTGGAGCATTGTCTTCGCAGCACAAAAATCATGGCCCACCGAATCAACCGGCAATGCTTTAGAGTCGACCCAGAATTCCCTCATAGAATTACATTCAGCTAATTATAATTTGCCAAAAAGTCCCTCTGTTCTCGCTAACAATCGATCGATCTTCGAATCCCCGCAGCCGCCAATTTCATCGAAATACTACGAAGTTTGATCTGCTCGATCAGATATACATTATACTCTTGTGTATATGTGCATGTTTTAATACCCGATCATGAGCAACTATATGTATATGTATATATTTGTATGAAGAAATAAATCGTGCATTTTGTCTGGATAATATTAATTACGAGTCTTCAACTATTTTTTTCCGCCGACCCCGAGCTCATAACGACGCAACGGACGTATGGTGGTCGCATGTACAGCAGGCCGTCTGATTCCCGCTGTCTGAATTATTATGGTACATATGCAAAGTTTGTGAATAGCAAACGATGATGGGAGTTGGATTTTCAATATCCCGAAAGCTAAGCTGTCAATAAATCAGAATAGATGCGGCTAATAGTGTGTATCAAACGCAAGGGCAGCAGACCGCGTCTTCATAGAAAACATGAGAAATGGTCGCGGTTACGTCAAAACACTTTTAAACTTCCCAGATTTAAATCCTCTAGCATATTCCGCGTATAGTGGACCGCGCATATATGTATATCCACCTTTATTCATTCGTATCTGCGGACGATTTATTCTAGATTTTTACGATTATATAGGGAAATTTCGATGCACAGAAAGATGGAAAAAGGCACTTGAACGAATTTATTGCATCGAGGCATTCGCGTAAAAGCTATGAAAAGTTCGCCACAAATGTAATCTGCATCCCCTGGGGTGAACGTCGCTTGACCATCATAATGACGTTGAAGTAAAAATTACAACGACGGTTTTTACCAAATGGAGAAAACGTGGGACAACCCTATTTTATGATTTTGGCTATATAATGAGCTAAACAAATCATGGAGAGTAAGGAGGTTCTGTTGTGAAAAAAATAATAACAACAAAAATAAACAAAGAACAAACTTGTAATATAAAAGAATAGGACATAATCTGAAGAAACGAAAGTATGTAACCGCATGCCGATTTCCGTTAATTTGAAAGTTTTCTGTTTTCCAAAGTAAACATCTCTTTACCTTTCTTCGGCGAAAACCACGACGAGGTATAAGAAAAAAGTCTTGGAAATGAGATTTCCCTACTCTCGATAGGAAAGAGGGAAGTTCGTTATATTTTACAATCCATCGGGTCTCGAAGCGGCATTCTCGGAGCTCAGACTCTTGAAAAAAAGAGGAAAGTGGCTGGTGGTAGGGGGTGGATCGGTGGGCGAGGGGTGGAAACAGGGCTCGGCTTGTCAACTAGTGTTTTAAAAGTTTCCGACAGCCTACAAATTGGCTCGCTCAGTTCTTTTTAAAAGCACCAGCAAGCCAACCAACCGCGGAGCAGTTACGGCTATACCCTAGCCATGCCGATGCCAAGCGCAATGGGGGAGGAATCGCAGTAAGGGGAAGGTAATGTACCCAGCCATGAATTTTTACGAAGTTTAGATCTTGGCCGAGGCCGGGATCCTGCCCCACAAGAGCCAGAGTTCTATGGCCCATAAAGAAGCTATCTCACCATACCTACCAACACAAACCGCGCACCGTGCACTGCACTACATCCACGCAAATTCACACAGGGACGCACCCCGTGTACCGATACGATAACGACAAACATCATTTACGTATCATCGAGTGAAATAATAAGTAGATGTAGGTAGTTCAAGTTTTGTTACCTGAATTAGATATTATTTATTCTTTTTTTTTCGGTGGATGCAGATCAGAATGGAGAGGGATGTTTTGATTTCGGTATCGAAAGTACGAAGCTGCATCAGTCGATTTCGCATTATTTTTCCAGACTGACAGATTTTATTGATCGGCCGAACGAAGGACGGAACTGAGCGCCTCATAAAGCTAACCAATGCTAATAATACCTCGCCACCCGACAAAGGCGCAGAATTCTATCCTAGCGGTTTTTCATCCCTTCCTAGATTTCTTCCCGTAGGAAGAATTGAGAAAACTGGGGTGGCAGGGGACCGACGCCAATGCATCCGACCGGAATCTCCCATAAACGCGAAACCGAGTCTAATTCGTAATGTTGGCAGAGTCATCGCGCGGCATTGTTGCTTACGGGCATCGGGCGCCCTCGGCCTGCACCTATGTACCGTGCCTAATGCCGAAGTTATCGCAGGAAATAGCCTACTAAAGTGTTATCGAAGGACCAAGACCCCCGCTTCGATCCAGAGCCGAAACGAGACCCTCGCCTCGGATTTCGATTGAATCAACGATCGCCTCTCCCAGCATAAACGATGAGAAAGTAATGAATAAAATACGAACCAAACTGATCCCCTTATTTATAGTTTTCAGAGGTGAATTTAATCAAAACTTCTCGCGAGTTTTCGAAATTTAGCGCCCACTTTGAACCTTCGGTATTGAAACTACGTAGGAGTTAAATCTACAAAGTTCAGCTTCACTAATACTAGCGCTCGTAAATACCTACTAGTATCAGACAACCCGAAACGTAATTGTTGTGGGCTTCAATTATTTATCAAAAGCAACAAGAAAACGGCATTGAAATATCGATAAATCCTTTTTTTTTCTTCTTTTTTTTTGTTAGTTTTCCGTTCTGCCCCGGTCTCTCCTAGGTACAGTATGGTATATATAGGTATACATATATGCAACGTACGTACACATATATGTACAGTTAATTATCAATCAATTTTCTGTCTGTCAATTGTTTTTGAAGGGCACATGGTTTTCGGTTTAAGTGTGATGCCGTGTTACTCTGGGTGTTACAAGCGCCCCGTCATATCCGCGAGATTAATTGCGTCGCTAATTATTAACCCTCCAAGTGACGGCAGCTACTGTAACGGTGTATAACCTGACTTATACCCACAAATATACGTGTAACACATACATTTATGAACACATACCTACAAATTATATGGTAGCATATTGTAGGTATATAGGTATAATGTGAGGTGAAACGTACCTACAATATATGCAGCTTGACCCAAAGCGCGCAAATATAATGCCTTATATACCAGATCCCGATGTATTATATATACATATATATATGTGTACGTATATCCTGAATGATCGGTGAATCGTATTAATTCAAACGGCATTTCGAGGCCCATTCAAACCGCCGCAGTGTGAAACGCGATCTGCCGCTGCAGTTATCGGTCGATAAAGTGCGGTAGCATCGACATTAATTAGCTGTTACAAATTCTGGGGCGAAGCAAATAGCGATAGCGTATAGTAAAAGGCTGCAGCGATTCCTGGTAAAGGGGGAATTATTCCGACTCCTTGGGCCTCAGCCAATCGCTTGCGTAATCGAGAGAACCGGAAGTGAGGCGACCTCGATGGCACGGGCCGTAAATTTTCGATTGAGTGAAAAGTTTGTTTGGCAAAATGCTGTAGCCATTCTGATGTTCGTCTTAGCATATGAATACGCGCAGCCCCTCCCGGATGAAAATTTTCTAGTCTTTTTCTTTTTCATTCTTTTATTTCTTTTAATATATTTTTTTCTTATTTTCTTTTTTTTTATTTTTTCCTTTCAAATGACAGCCGACGAGGGTATCCCAGCACATATACATAAGTATATCCATTTTGCGAAGGGGAAAATGAACTCGCAAGATATTCGCTGCCAAAATTTCACTCCGGCAATGTTCTCGAAGGTTCGAAAGTACCGCGCCCGGTGGGGAATACGTTTCTTGGCAGAAAAAAAAAAAAAAAAAAAAAAAAACCGTGTCCCGAAATTTATTGTACAGGACTATATGTTGCATGCGTGTAAACGTTATTTTCGAATTTGTCGGACTAGGAACAGCGCAGGGTGCACGAAGTTTGTATTATAATATGCTCGAAACTCCTGCAGCAGTATTAACCTTCGAGCTAGGCACGTGCGCACGCTTTTCCCAATTCTGAGGGAGATTTCTACAATAGAGAAAGTGAATTTGTGACCCCGCTTGGACGATGAACACAATGGTTACATTTAATAGTACATTGAGCACCAACAGTAGTGACCCATGACCCGCATAGCGGTGCGACAATGTCCAAACCTGGAGCAATTGCGGTGTGTTTCGAATATAAACGTCTGACCCTGATCACCTATAATAATTTTGAAAAATATCAAGCGGTCTCATGTGGAAACCCCTGTCATATAAGTCAGCTAAATTAAAGTGTTCTAGATTTAAGAGGGGGCGTGACAATTTGTCTTTGTCGTTCTTAATCGGATCGATCCAAGGATATGATAATTTGAGGCATTGTTACCGCGCGTTTCACGACGGTCGATTAGAACAAGTTCTATTATACGCGTATGTAAGAATGTATCATATATTATGTGAGTTTAATAACAAAAAAATATCCATCGTTAAGTATATACGCGTATAATATACACGGTAGTAGTTAGTGGCACATACCATCTCGTTCGCCATTTTCCTCGTCACGCAAATGCAAAAGCAAAGCTCAGAAGCAATCACGAGCTTTCGAATGCAAAGCAGTCGGGCGGCTGGTTCTGCACACTTTTACATTCAAATTTAAACTCGTAGAGTGCGCGCGCGGGCTACGGGATTTAATATTTTACACCTCAAATGTTGGGCGTGCGCGAGATATGCAAAGCAGTTCGCTTTCAACTCAGATTGGATTTAAAACGTGCTAATTTGTTGAACATCCCCTCCACTTCTCCTCGGCAACACAACCCCCTTTAGAGTCACCCTCAAGTGTACATATAAATTTAAAATCTGCTTTGCATAACACGTCCGAACGCCGTCTACCGGCGTAGCTAGAGGTCGCGTACAACCTATACCTTCGTCCAATTTCACCCCGTTAAGCTAACGGTAAAGTTTCGACGGAGGTTTTTCACGTATCACGATACGTACTATATGTAGCCATACCTATGTACGTCTTCTTCTCGAGTCCGGCTCCTCGATTGCCCGAAGAATTGATTCCCGAAGGATTGCACCGCGTCGGGGCCCCCGGCGTAGAATTGTTTCCGGGTTTAATCAATTGTTGGAAATGGTATTTATATGGATTATACAGGACAGAAAGAAAATGAGCGGGTATAACGTTACCGTTATCTTTCTATGTAACGTGTAACTTTCCTATAACTATGGCGTAAAGGCTCGTGAGCAATTTCCTATGATAGATCGAGTCCGCGGACAAGTTCTATTACGAGGTTCTGAATTATTGAGCAGGCAATTCCGGGGCGACACACGAAGCCCTGCGTCAAAGTGTCAACGGGATTATTAAGCTTCTGTAAGCGAGGTGGAGAGATGGCGGACAAAAATTACGTCAACAACCAGTTTAATAAAACTTCCCTTAGGTGATGAAAACGCGCCCTCCTCAACGCCATGCAGTATGCACAACACTATACGTACTCAAAGGATCAAATATAACATAGCGATACGATACGGTTCGATCTCAACTTTTTCTACAAGTATAATACTCCCAAAAATTTTATTTTTCTTCTTCCAAAACCTCGACGCTTATATTATACATATAGCTTTTTTCGAAGGATTGAATTCGGCAAGAAGAAGGCTGATGGTTATACACTATATATGCTCTTTGCGAGTAACATCGCGAGTTTCGAAATGCAAGGCAAATTGTAGTCCCTCGAAATATGATATCTACGTCCCATGTGTGGATATATCGGTGATGTCGGAGAAAGGAGTAGGTATATATAGGTACCTATCCATAGTACACTCGTGTATATAACCTAGATTATGACGATCGAAACGCATGGCGTTCTGTTAGTGAATTCCCAGTTGGCCTGTTGGAGGAGAAAAATATTTGGTGACAGCCAAGGGGTGATTTTGTTATTAGGGAGCTTATTAGCTCAGCATATGGACCAGAAGGGCGTCTCCGATAAGATCACTTGTCCTCGGTGATCGCAGATACCACAGTTTTCCGTAACAGGTCCTATTTCAGGGGATTATGGATCGCTTCCATATCTCAACCGAGGATCTTATTCACGGGTCGGAACTATACTATACGGCTCCTTCAAACGGATTAAATGCAAATGCAGTTTAATGTAGTTGCAGCGTTGCGCATTAAAGCACTCGCGTGTAATGTTATCAATAAATGATGGAAGGAGTCTCGAGTATCAACAGATATTATGTACCATGGATAATAAATGCGGATATTATACATATAGTATAAGTTGCTCCGTGCACTCGGCGGTTCTTTTTCATCTGCTTTTTTTTCAATGTCTTATTTTTTTTCCTACAGGAATCATAGACACTGCGGGATTTTTTCAATCCCAATAGCTTCTTACGAGTCCGTCAACCATTACTTGCAGATACCTATGTATAGGTTGGCATCACTATAGTTCATCACTGGTGGTTTCACAACCGAAGTTTTTATACTCACACGTTTGGAACGGCTTAATCGATCAGATCGAATAGTGAAATCGTTTAATATTATAGATATTGCCCTGCATGTACATGCGGTTACACAACGCGGTTACTAATAACTATTAAATAATAGATGAGAAAAAGAAACTCGGATATCATTCGTATACGATATTGTATTCTTTCATATAATGTACCGTCGTATACATGAAGCTATATTGGTAAACTCGGGCGTATCGCGATTCGGAAATAGTTGTTCTTTTTCGTCTATGATGGGAATTGGTTTCGAAATCCATACTACTTTTTCTCTTTTTTTTTTTGTTGCATGGTTTAAATGTTTGACAAACCTCTCTGGCTCCCGTTTAAAAACTCATGCCATAAAAAGGGACACATTAACACGGCTCGAGTGTTAGTTGATGTTTTATTCATAAACGATGTTTGAATAACTCGCATTCAGATGCAGAGCTTTCCTCAGAACGCCAGAATATTTTAACGCCTGTAATAATTAAGGGCACCAGATGAAAACTGTGAAAATTTATAAAGTAGGTACATGTATAGCTCTTATTGAAAGAAAAAAATTCAAATCTGTTGCAGTAAGCTTATACATTTGCTTTAAAACGTTGACAGTCTCGACGAGGCAAAACTTTGATCACGTCCTTTCCCAGCTAGTCCGATCTGCGATGTTTGGATTGATCGCTGATCGGACGGTGTCATGTGCTCTCGTTTAAACGGTGTCGTTACGCGTATGCAAAGCCATCCTTTTACTCCTGTCGCCGAGACGCCTCTTCCAATGAAATTCCGAGTTCGTCGCGGTCCCCTTGTCGAAGAGAGAGACCCGCCAGGTCACGCAGCCGCGTAGTTGCGCCTCCTCCTCCTCCACCTCCTCCTCATCCTTCACCCTATATCCACCCTCGCCCATCCGCACCCTCAGACTTCGCAGTCGCGGGTGGCGCACGATGTTGGTGATGCCTCGTCGAGCGCAGGGTGTGAAAATGAACGCCCGCGATGTAGAGGGTGGAGGTAGATGTGGAGGTAGGCGTATTAGGCAGGAGGGATGGCGAGGGTGGAAAGGACGAGAGATGAAAGGCGAGAATCTGAAACGCTGGGAGAGGAAGAGAAGGGAAGGGATGGGGAGGGAATGAAAGGGGTTGGAGGTGGTCGGCGGGAGATGAGGCAGGAAGCTGAGTTGCCGGGAGCCGCCATTTTACGTAAAGGCCGCATCTGCATAACGATCAGAGACTAGCGTGTTTATCAAAGCTTTTCTCCACGATTTACATAATTTTCAGCAACGCCTGACAGACTCAGGCGTAAAGTGCCCCCACTACCTACTTCATTTAATTTTCATCTCAATCAATAATCATCCTTTTACCTTAATGCGGATCGGGGTTCCACGAAATCGCACATGGGTTTCCATTCCTATAAAAAACAATCTGACACATACATACACGTGTATCGTACAAACGGTACACGGAAAACCTACTCCCGATCAGTAAAGAGATAGCATTAAAGATAATTGTCGGTTACTCGGAACACCGTGGGGATCGCGTACGTATAACGTATGCGTAATAATAGTCGTGTTTTGCGGAAGGACTTATATATCCCGCAGTTGACAGGTGACACTGGTAGCCATCGTGCCGTTGCTCAAATTTTAAGTCACACCGCAAAGCCAGCGATCCGATGATCACGACAATGATGATACCTAATTGATTTAACGAGTGTAATTGTTACGCAATCACAAAGCGAAATGCCCACTTATACGAAGCAACGCCGCAACGATGCAACGACGAATACAACGCTTGCGACACCGTGCAACATATGTTATGTATACGTTATATATGTATAACTTATTGTATACGTATATTCCCATCATGTTAAAAAATCTTTATATGTTTCTCGATGTACCTATTCCGAATAACTATGAACGTATAATAGATGTTGATCGCGACCCAAACCCCCAGCATGATGTCCACGTGCGCCATGTCAAGAGCCGCGGACTGATCCTGACGCACTACAGATACAACTTGTAGGTGTATGGAATTTGCATACAATGGTATACCTATATGTATGTATGGATCGTATGTATGTATAAGTGCAGGTACCTCGCGGTCGAACGCTAGAGGGGTACGTTATTTGTGCCCACGGTCGCAGGAAACAGCTCATCATGGTAATACCCGTCATCAAACGTTCTCCACTTGTACCCGAACCGGAATTCTATGGAAATTCGATGTTTCGGAAAATCACGATCCATCTGCAGTAGGTATACAGGAACGATTGCACCTCTGCAAATAACGTTTACATACGATATCATCCGTTGTTTTTATACCGCGACGATGGCGAAATGGTTCGACTGAACATAGATTCTATATAACACCGACAAATCTCAGTAGTTTTGAGGACGGCGATATATGTTCATCTAGGAGAGGGATGTTACAGTTTCTGAGCTAGAATTAAGGAATAGATTACAATATTCCTTAGTAATTTGTGACAGACAAAAGATGTTATTCTCCCGCCAGTTCGGCTGCGAACTTCACAAACATCTCACTCAGTTAATTAGAGTAATTGATATTCCGCTGATATCACCTCCGTCTAACTCGATTAAAGACTGCCTCTGATTGGCTCTTGAAACTCCAAATTCAATTACATTATTATCTGCATGCTTTGTGCATCAGACTCAGAGGACTCCTCTCTTCCCTCCTCGTCTTCCATCTTATATAGGTATATATTTACTATACTTTATATACCACCACCGTCGCTCACACCTGCAGCAGACTGGGGAAAAAGCAAAAACTCTCTCCCTTTCTCTGTGCACCCGCGAGAGCAGCCACTTCTTTTTCCAAACCACAGCGCAAATCAGCCTGTAGGCTGTGCTGCGATGCATCGACACGCCGGCTTAATAGAGCTATACACGCCCAGTGAATTAACTCAAATGAATAAATATGATTCTCGAGTGGCACAAGTAATGACCGCCACCTCATGAGCAAACCAACTGATTTTCGGAGCTTCGCAGCCCGCGGTGCAACTGCGGTTTACCAAACTTCTATATTCTTCGGATTAAATTCGTCACCACGAGTAAAACTTTTGATATTCACGGTGTTTTACCGGCAAAACTCGTAATCGCCGTAAGTAATCTCCGGACAACACTTTATCCCAACACCACCGGGCCGTCGCAAGGGCCGCGCAACCCCCTAATGCCAACAAGCCGGGGAGACTCCCCTACCGCCTCGAATAAGCCACCCCATAGCATAGCAGCTATCGAATTATTTTGATTCTGCGATAATTCACCCTTAATACGAGGCTCGCTTGGCAAAGCGGGCTTTTTGATGGAAATACGAAAACGCACACGAGCATTCGATAGCGGAGATTACTTTTCTTCTTATACGATTCCGGCCCTTCTTCCCCCGTTTTCAAAAAACTTTTTCGCGCTTGTAAACACGCGTCTGGATTATGGCCTCTGATTTCCACCGAAATCCATAAGCATCCGGTTGCCCACGGTAAAGGGCTAATGCATAAACCATGACCAATTCGGTGCATCCTACGCCGTGAGACGTATAACATCCTTTGAACACACATACGGCCCTCGGTGATTACCCGATTATAAAATTTCGCATAACTTTTGGAAAACTGAGGGTGGCGATCGCTCACCACCGAACAGAGTATTAAACAGCCCCTGCAGCAGCTCAATGAAATTTAATTTGTCAATTAGAATCCACGCCTTCACGCTTGGCTGAATATCATCGGTTGGTATAATACGTACGTGTTCTAGGTACGTATACAATGGCTGACGAGCAGATGCAAGCGGACTTGTCAGGAAGGAGGCACCTAATTTTACGTCCTGCCTAATATCGCCTCAGGTCTAATTGACGCAAATCACGAAACGGAATTGAACACGTTCCCCAGATTTCCGACTTACTGCAGCTTCCAGCTAACGTAACTCGCCCATTCAACTCACATATGTTAGATTCGCCTTCGATACTTTTCGCCAAAAAAAATTTGTAGGTAATTCACGAGTCGCTTCTAGCACTAAAAGTGTCCGAATAATTGTCATATACATACGTTGAATTTCCTGTGTGGAAAAAATCTAGCTATAGACACTTTTAGAACTAGAAGCGACTTGTGAATACAAGCCATGAAAAAATGTGAAACTTCCATAACTTTCGAAGTGGTTTTTCCAACCGAAACACATTGATTATAAATCACGTATGAGGCATACGAACGCAAATTTTTTTGAGATAAACAAAAAAAAAGTGCGGGTCGAAAAGTTGCTGGTCGAGTTGACATAAGATGCCCCATATGTATATCGGATGAAATAGAATAGTAAAAAGGGTGGACTATACCCACTCGAAATTCATACAGATTAGCATTGTGCCCATTGAGGACTCGCAAATCTGATCGTGGCTACGATACGCCCGCGGTGGCTAAAGCTGCGCATCGACATGATCGGGGTGTTACGAATGGAGAAGAGATACACTGCACATGACACACTGGTGCTCGGTAGGGTCATGGGCAACGAGAGAGGAGGAAGAGGGTAGAAATTCGAGCCAAATGTGCACCTAAGTAGATACTTACAGAGCCATTTGACGAAGGGACGTCTATATAGCGTTGAACACACATTTGAACGGGAGATTTAGTTAGCGGATTTGAATTTATAATGCAAATGATATTATCGGGGCCATTGTTATGCCGGTGAACGATCACCTGACGGTTTTATGCGCAGCTTATTGACGCCGTACATGCTTTGTCTGTTACGACTTGAAACCGAATCCGTTTTCAAAAAGATCGAATTATACGTTTGTTAGAAGGATGAATGATCGTAGTTTATGCGAAGTTTTCCAAGCTTACGGACAATTCGACTACGCAGAGACAAAGATTGAGAAAGGGGGTAGGTACTTATTGCGAGAGACGCAAGTTGATAAAATTATCTCATCATTTATATTATCCCGGGCAGAAACAATCTCGTAAGCATCTCCCATCGGGCATATTAAGGTTGAAGGTTTGAAGGCGAGGGTTAGTTTTGGTAACAAGCAGGTAAGGCACGCCGTATACGTGACACGGTTAGTAAAGCCAATGCCGGCTTTGTTAAGCTTGAATTCGGAGAGCCTTTGATACGTGTACTTGCGCGCTAACTAAGCTAACCCGGAGCCCGTTCTCCGTACACGCGATACATTTCCAACTTGCAATTCAATTTGACTGGTAATTTTAATGCCATTGTGGCTCAGTCGTGGAGAGCCATGAGGAGCGCCGGAGACAGAGGGTGACTAACGCATCCCCTTACATGTTTCAATTTCACCTCGTAAACCCCACCGTCGCTACGTCGACACCTGGAACCGAGATGTATCCGTACGAGAGAGGGCGGACCGAAGTTCACGTGCACGTTGGATATCCAGAGACTCTAGGATTTTGATTATTTCGATTTTTTTCCTTTTTCACTGAAGAAGGATTTTCCAATTTTCCACCTTCCACCCTCCATCCCCTCCCCCTCCCCCGCCCCGTTCCTCTTATACTTATACCCTCGTAGGAGAAAAGGTACATAAAGCGGGAAAGCTTCGGTATACAAAGCCCGGTGTCATAACCACTTAGGATCTTGAGAAAGCAAAGATTTTTACCGCAACGATAAGCAGCTTTGACTCATAGAGTGGCCGAGGTTATATCTTTATAAATGGATCCACTCAGCCTTGATATATGCTGGGATCATATCGCTCAGCGGATTTGCAAAATTATGCTTTTGTTGGCCGAGTCTTTTCCTCCCTTATGTCCCTGGAATAACGTAAAAGCACGAAAAAAAATTCTAACAGCTTTACTGTGTGCTATTTGCGATCAGACGCGATTTTTCATCCTAATTATTTTTCGGTATCCTTTTTATTCGTGTTCACGAAACTCCGAAATCAGTGATACCTGATACAATGAAGCCAGGAGTGGCGTCATCTTGTCTTTGTAGATGAAGAAAATTTTGAGGTAACTCAAACATGCGATAATATCGACATAGAACTCGCTACAGGTTCCTGCAATTGATAAGCTGAAGTTTGTCAACCGCAGCTTCGCATTCAGTGAGATTCCAACTTGATTATTTCTAGGCAGTGGTATTATCGGTTGGTAAGTTACCTGCTTTGTTGATGCCATTGATGCCACCAGAAGGTATGGTAAATGTTTTCTTTCCCACGAGTGATACTCTATACATTTCCACCGATAAATGCATGATACCACTCACTGCGTGAACAAGGCAAACTTTGGCTGAATTTGCATGGAATTCACGACACTTCATAAAATATTCCCCGCACTACCCACAAAACTAGAATATAAACGGACATTGATTTCAGCTAATGCGTCCCACTAGCTGACCCGAAATTGCGTGGTTTAACCTACCTGGATAAAAAATTAATTGACCACAGACAGTGAATATAACGTACATAAATTAACTAATGAATTCATTCATCGATCGTAGCGCACAAATTAATAACGACACTGTAGTTTATTGCGTTGTTCTAAAATGTCAGGGATTGTATTTGGTGGGTATTATTGTATAGTTTATCGTTCGCACACAACTGATCCAGGTACAAGCACAGTTTAGAATTTATTAAACATTCGAATTGAAGCGACGCTGAAAACAAATTATTTGACACAGAGTTGTGGGATCTAGAAGCGGGGAATTATGACACAAATATAAATGTTCGCTGATGCATTTTATTCTTCATTTGTCGTGATGACCTCGTAATCTGGATACGCTTTTTTCAACAGCTTAACCGCAACGTCGTGATCAGCTTTGCCAAAACCCTGTGGACATACGATCACAAATTAGAAAAAAAAAAAAATTGTTCGTTGAAAATTTTACATGACAAAAAAATTTACCACACGTCGGTTTATGAAATGTCAAAAATATAAATATTATCGAACTGCAGTGCGACAGCATGGTACGAAGATAGTTATCCGGCGCACCTGTTGCATCACTACCTAGCTGCGAGTTACATAAATTACAGCAGCTGGAGTTGCGTTGCAGTGCTCATTTCGTTTATGAACTACAACAAGATTTTCTCGCCGACAAGTTTGGATAACCATCTCATCAATTCAGTACTGTACAGACCAACTCTTCGTAATTATATTTCAGGGGTCGTAATTGTGTTCGCCGTCATTTCTCCGATCCTCTATAATCCGCAGGAGCGAAACTGATTACTATAAAGCTTCAGTTTTCGTCCTATCGCTTTTCCACGAAACAGATACTCGAGTTTGAAATAGTTAAATGGGTACTCAAGATAACTGGGGAGTGCCGGTCGCTGTTAATCGCCATAAGTAAATAACACCATACCTACCTATATCCACACTAATATTCATCAAATTAGGTCGATAAAGCTTACAAGCACATCTACACCCTATGAACATCTATTAAATCTGTTCACCGCTTTACATCTAATACTTTTCCACGCACGAATTGAATCGCGTCTATGAAGCCGTACGTACGTTGACAAATATTTGCCGTATACATTTATACTTGATAAAATATATTTATATACGGGAAATATTTCGGTTCATACATATAATTGATCTACAACAACTGGATGAAAAGAGGCTAACTTCAACTAGGCACGTAGATTATCTCCGGTAACGTTAATCGTGTTACTTTGCTCGCAATCCAAGATTGATCGTTTCAGGATTCTGGGTTAATAAACTAACGAATTGGAAGACGCAATCATTAAATGTTGAGACACGAGGGAGACGAGGATTAACGCATCTTCGGAATTAACTTGGAAAGTTTCCAATCTGGCCTCCGATCTAAAGTCAGCGAGTGCAGATTGTATGCCTTATTTTTTCCGTTCCCTTAGAGGCAGATCAAACTGGCGTACATTCATCAGTAGACATTTCTCAATTTGATACGCAGCTGTATCCGTTTCGGCGGTAGGTGTCGGAGTATTGAAAAAAAATGGCCATTTCCGAAGAATATCGATAGACGATACCGGTCGTTTACTTATGTCTCCCCTTCTCCAATTTCCCTATCAACATATTTCGGGATTCCATCAATCTAAGCTCGGCGGAAATAAAGCTTGGAGGGTAAGGAGAAAGTAGAACCGAAGACACTCTAACATCAACACGATAGCTTTTTGAAAGGTATATCAATCTGGCGAGTGAGCTACAACATTTACATTCTACGGCCGCTATACGTCGATTTTAGAATACTAAAAGTTCTTGCGAGATTTGACAAAAAAATCCTTTTTTGCCTACGTTAAAACTTACAGAAGTTGAATCCCTCGGCATGATAAAAAGCCAGAGGAATATATAGAAATTTCTACCACGAATAAAATAGACGCACTCAGAATTTCCATACTTAAACTCCATACTGATCCCATAAACTCATCCCTGAATGGATTACCATTGTACACCTGCAATACGCACCTGTACGCCCAAGACTCGAGTTTAACAGAAATTAGAACCAAATTTCAAATATATATTCGCTTTTACGAACAAATATAAGGTGAACCGGAGAAAGTTGCAAAACATCGAAATAATATATGGAGGGTATGTATTATGTTGTATAATATACTATACCAGCTATCCCTATACAAAAGCGAACGGTGGTTTTTCAGGCTATTAAACTTTACTTTACTTCACTTTACTTTACACTTTGAAACTTTTCTTTCTGAATATTCTGATTATTAAAGACATTTTTCTTAAAGTTCCGCGCCAAGGATTTCTGTGTATGAAAAGCAAAGTGGTTACTTGTACCCACCGATATCTACTACAACGCGGAGAGGAAGCTACTGAAGTAGAATTTGCTGGCAACATATTCAACGGAAAAGATAAAACAGAAATTTCTCATCTAATCTACGACCGAAAGTCTTTTACGGAAACTGGAGAGTTTTATTTAATACAATGATATTAAATTTTCTGATTTGTTAAAATTCTTCGAAGCTCGCGCTAATTATCGGTATTATGTCGTGTGCAGAGAAGTCGAAAAAGTTAGATTGCTACGGAGGGGCATTAAGTATGCTCGTGGCAATGAAAAAAGAACGTAGAGAAAATCCGTACGCGTAATTTGCGGTTCGCCGAGGCGAAGTCGTGTTTTAGTTATTATACCCTTGCGATGGACAGCTGCCGGAATACGTGTCTGGGAATCGGAAAATTCGAAACTTCGATCCCAACGAATTGGATCTCATAAAGCAGAGTGATGTTTCAACCATAAGCTCGCCTCTCCGCTAAAATAACACTAAAACCAAACGTGTCACATTACACGGTGAAAAATACTTGTCATTCTTGTTCGATTCCAAAGTGATATTCCGACTTTCATCCCTAGTGAGAGGGTATCGAATAAGAATTTTATCGAAAATATGGAAATAAATAATGTTGGATATAGAGATATGGAACCCGATAGACGAAATTCGTGCTTCGGTATACCATATACCAACTGGTAGGTAACCTACTTGCAATTTTTGATTCGAAATATTCAACATATCATTGAAAAAAAAAAAGAAGAGTTTAATGAAATCGAGATACCTCCGCCATATTACACATGGCAGTCGCATTAAATGCTCAACCGTTATTGTACGAAGAATTCAATAACAGTTTGACATTGAAAGCAACACCTTCGGGAAAAAGGAGTGCTCGATTTAAACTCGATACTCGAGTGCTCGCTGCCCTGAGTGCTCCTTGAGGTCTGGTAGACTAGATGCGTTCGAAATACTTGTTGATCCTTTGGAAATTTGACACGAGGATAAAAAGTTCTTTTTCACAGACTCACCATGGACCTTCCGTAAACCTTGATCTTCTTTGCGGCAGCGTTGTGTTGGATGAATCCACCGCCTATACATTCCGTTTCGAGACCCGACGTTGTATCCTTCAGGATCTTCTCCTCAACTTCTTCGTAGATGTGAGCTGCAATGTGACAAATCGAAGGATGAATGAGACTACGACGGGTGTTGCCGACAGCAGACAATCTCGAGATGGGGGAAAAAAAGCCGAAAATGAATTACTAGACGGTCAGACTGCAGGACGACGGAGTAATAAATATAATACGAAACATTATAGATATGGTTTAGTGTATGGTGTATGTATACGAACGCCATTTCAGGAGCATTGCAATGTAAACACATTGCGACTTTGTGAAGTGGAGTCGACCGGAGTGGGTGCTTTTAGTCGCGATGACGTATACGTTTTGTGCAAGTGCTCTGGGACAAAAAGTTCCTGATTTCATACGTTTACAGGTACGAGGTGAGAAAGTTCATTTATAATTAAAATAGGTTTGAAGGATGTTTCGTGAAATTGAGTGATCCATCAAGGGAATGTTTGACCCAGCGTGTTGCCCGAGCTAAAACTCTTGTCATATAAAAGAGATCAAATTCCACTCAAGGAAAGACTTCTGCTCGAAGATCTTGGGGAGGGTAGAAATAGAGGGTATAGGGTATCTGAAATTTGTTGCGGAAGAAAGATGTCCCTCTTTTAACTGTATAGGTATTTTTTCCCCGTTCCGCTTTTCTTTTTGCGATTTTATGAGCAATAAATTTCACTCACAGGATACAAAATGCCAGTACAACATTCAAAACTTTGGAATGGATGAAAATAAAATAAGCGAGAAAGTATGATACAAATATAGGCTTATAGTGAACGTAAGTAACAAATCACTTCGAAGGACGCAGGAAAGTTCAAGTGCAGCAAAGAAGCGGAATAAAGGCGTGTGGATTAACCTTAAAATGTCAAGGGCTATATGTTTCGATCTTATTCTCTGTTCGGAGCTCCTGGACTTACAAACTGTAGGTATAGTATCGAGAATCGAAAAACTCTCATAATTAATGTCGAAATCATGGGACAAATCAAACTGTCGCATATTATTCGGTTATACCGTATCAAAGTCGAATCATTTCCGATACTGAAGAACCAGTGGTGAATTATCGGCTCCCGAAGTACGAAAGTAAATTTACGCTAAAGACGACGTTATTCGGCTGGCAATGACGAGCTAAGCGCCAGTTCAACTGTTTCACTCTAAAAACGGATAATGCGGGTATATGACTTGCTCAGTGAGCGTGAACTCCATTTAGTTTGTCTGAATCTACCGCAAACTTGAAAACACGTCACTGATTCGACGTAAACCCTAAAGTTGTGCCGATACATATAATAAAGTGTTGGGTATCAGAGAATATTGTCACAGTACTGGTACCAGGTCTGATATCGCGGTCCGATACACCGTACAGCCAAATCATTTTGAGGAAAAAGTTGGACCTAATGACTCCGAAATAATGGAAGAATAAGTCCAGGGTAGGTTGTTAACCCCAGAATCTCACGATCAATCAAACTCTTTTGCAGCTCCAGAGGGCGAGCAATTTGAATTGAAGGTCCAGCTTTAGCCTATTTTTGCCCCAAATTGACTAGAGCTCGAAGATTGCCCGAAGGTACACACGAAGTGTGATCTCATATATGACATCCTCTTCCAGCGGAAGAGGAGTGTAAAGATTTTCGAAATATCCCCGAGGACGTAGAAACGAGAAGATGCCGAGATGCGGATGTCTGAAAGCTTGTAAAGTGAAGACCCTTACGAACCTTTGGGGAAAGACGACGGGAAAACATCGGCGTGTCGCCAGCAAACAGGGAGCGGAGAACATGAACAAGTCGAGCGTCACCCGCAGAACTTCACCGGCAAATTAACAGAAATCAATACACGCTGTTCCCCGCGGGTGCTGGTAGAACGGCAGGCACAGTAGGGACTAAGAGCCGAGGCTAGTTTGCACTAAGTGCGAAATACCGTAAGTAGAAAGTGCAGATGGTGGCTTCGGCTCGAACGGTCGCCATGTTTTTCTTTTTTCATCCTACCATTTCTAGTCTCCGCTCTCTTTCCCGCTGTCGCTGTTCTCTAGTGCCTCTTGAAGCTCCAGTTAACGAGATTATTATCCTGTTTTTCTTGGAGCTTTCAACGCCCCTGCGTGTCGTCGAAATTTGTACATGTGTATACCATATGTCTCATCCTACGTACACCCATCAACAGCTAGGCTTATTTGCTATCGAGGTAAAATGACGATCAGTCACGAACGCCATCTTGATTCTGCAGGATGCAGTGCGCTGTGCGGTGAACAAATAGGCGAAATTGGAAGAAAATCACGTCATGTTGCATGGGTTCTCCGACAGCGTTACGTTCGAATAAATTGTCAGAAGTTTTCTTTGTCTCGTGTTTCCTCCGCGAGTAGAAGCACGAAGATTATAATTCATGAAACTGCTACAGCGGGGTGAAATAATTTCAAGAAGAGCAGGCGCTGTAGATAAATATTAGGTATACGAGATGTCGTGTGTACAGGGTATTTCTATTTGATGTATAAAATAGGAAAACTGTGGCATACATTTTATCGAGGCAAAATTACGATTCAAATAAATTATTACACGATTCCTCGTAAGGTCATGGCGATAACGCGACCGTTGAGAGTGCAAAGAAAAAAGCTGCAGGGGTCAAACACTCGACGAAACAGCAAAATAAATGCCACTCTGGAACTTTTCCAATTCACGGTCATCTCCACGGCTCAACAAACTTCGATGCCACCCGCCGAATAGTCCACAAACTACAGAAGGAATTCCGTCACGTATATAGTTGGGAAAGTGTCGGAATTTACTGCGTTTATGATTTTACACATTTATACGTGGAAAGAAGGCGAATCAATCTCGAATAAGCCAAATTGTAGGTGTATGTCCCGCCTTGAATCTTTCTGAAAATTAGGCGCATAAGAATGATGCAATAAAAATAAATCTTGTTGGTATGGTCAAAAGTAAATCACTCCGTTTCGTCCTATTCCCTCGTGTACATATACCTTCCCTACCTTATTACACTGCAGTCTCTTAGGGTTGAGTATATGAATATTCATGGTTTCAATAGTTCCGCAGGATATTACACTGCCTGCAAACAGCCGAAATTAAACACCCCAAGAGCTCCGACGGGCCTGCTCCAAAACTCTCTCTGAGATTATATACGCTTTGAATGTATAAAATGTAAAAATGTTTTTGGCCATTCGGTGTCTACATTTTGCAGCGAGGGTGCAAATGGTCTAGTCTTTCAAGGAAACGTTGACGATATCAGTACCTCATCGTTTCTCTTCATCAAATTGCGCGGGAACCACCGCTGCAGTTGGCCACGATTATACGAATCACTTATTGCTAGCTCTATAGTTCACGTCCATACTGGCTGATTAGTTGATCCGGTGCGCAATAGAGATTTGCAAGCCGTTTCCATGACAACCGGGCACCTGCTGAGGCTTCCGTTGATGCCCGGCAGTTCGTCGTATACCCACATGGTTCTTCTTTCATTTAGGTGCACCAATATCCGGACCTACCGAGGGATTTATGCGGTCATTTCTTGCCCGACAAATGAGGTAAACTCCTTGCTGCTGCGGTCAATACCTTACTTGTAAAATCTACATTCGCCATTGATGAAAAGTGTGCGTAAGTATGGTTCAGTATCCCCATAGCGGTAGAAAACATTATCACGAATTATTGCGAAAGTTATGAAAAAAATGAATCAAATTTTGAACACTTGGAAGTTTCGAGCACCGGTACGGAATTTCTGATGAGAGAAGTATTCACCCCATCAAATTTTATTACCCTTGCAGGTTCCGACCTTCCGATCAAAAAAATGCCGCGTGTTATTTTGTCTGAAGTGATTCACCGGTTCCCGTTTCGAATGCATAATTTGACGTTGCATTATACCGAAAAGTGTACTCACGGTTGAATGTAGTTCTAAATTACATCGCAGAATTTGATGGGATTTAACGCATCTCCCCTTCACCGCTGTACGCTGTGTGCCAGCTAACTTCAGTTCACTGCACCACGCGCAGGGCTTACAGTTTCACCGCTGCAGGAATATAAATTATACGGAAAACTTTATACTTGCACTTAGGAAAGCGAGTTATCCTCGTGGGTCGTTTCATGGACGGGTGATAGGCGGAGAATCCTATAGCCACACCGGTGTTGCTACCACCGGGATAACGGACTTACCTTGTACGTACGATGGACGCCAATACGGAGAGGGTAAAGGTCGAGATATGGAGAAACGAGAACGACGCGACGAGTGGACATGTGGGGAAGGGAGAGAAAGAGAAAAACCGGGAAAATAGGGCGCCATATTTTTTCGTTTACGGAATGTTTGCTCAGGAGCAAACTGGCCAGCGAACCGTAAAGAAGGTAACTGAGAATAAATCTATCTTTATTTCACCTGTTCCGTAAAAGTTTGATTTCTTTTCAACTTCGTTTCCAACTTTCACATCTTCAGTAATAACAACGCTTTGGTTGAGAAAATTTATTAATGGTAAAATGGTTTTGATAAATGGTAATCAGTGTGTATGCATAATAATTATAGCATTTTGCGAGTTTCACACACGCAATTATTTTCAACGTGCGATACCAAAGACCATTACTGTGTCTGCAGTTGTCATTTCTGCACGGTGGCGCTTTCGTTAACATACACCTGCTTTGCATTCGTTAATGAACAGCTAATAATAGCACCCTGTAGGGATAAGTCAACACCCAAGATTTTTCATTATTATTAATGTTTCCGAGTCACGCTAGTTACCGCTGCGGTACTGCTAACGACGAAATGCCCCTATATGGCTCGTCGGCTGTAATTTTATATTTTATTTTATATTCGAGGTGCGGTAAATAATTATACGAGTACCCATGTGTCTTCCTTATATTTTCGTTTGAGGTCATTAAAAAGGTTCATGTCTTCGTCGATACAAAGTGGAATGTCATCAGCTTTACCAAGGAAACTAAACTGGCCAATCGAATCTCAAGTCTTGAGCTTGTTTGAAGGAGTGTTTAGATCACTGGGATGCCGATGCGATCACCCGTGAGTTTTCATTCTTAAAATTTTTCCACCTAATGGCATGCGAACAGTTTTTCTGGCCCGCTTTGACCTACTTGTAAAACCCTCTGTTTTTCTAACACTGAGTGGACGAATCGAAAGGGGGCATTTTCTTTTTTGGGAAGCGAAGGTCCGGGTAGCGTGTAATTCATGTTCAATATAAGGGAGCGACTTCGATAAAATTAGGTAATTGAATTTTAATGAAATTTGACGGAGGCCCTAAAACACATGAACCCTGGGCGTGATCATGTCGTGATTACAGGTTGTGTGACTGCATTTATCACGCTTCGATACACCTACGTTAAAACGTAACAACATAGATATATTGAACAAGCAGCAGTAGCAGATCAGTAGAGGGTGGTACGACAGGTAATTCGTGTATTTTACCGGTTCAGTTCCCAAAAACTGGACCAGGTCCGAAAAAATTGTGATAAAAATGTCGTCTCAATCGTCGAGGGGATTAAAAGCGGGGGAAAAATTCACGTTCTCGCGTAACATTTCCTGTCTCTCCTGTCGTATCCGTCTCTGTCCAAAACAAAACCTAACTCGAAATTTCGTAAGTCCAAATGATCCCCGGACAAAAAAATCTCCGTAGAAATGAATTCCGTGCGAATCACTTCTGTCCAAACGCGAACTGCTTCCCACGAGACACACACTTTGCAGACGGTATTAGTGTGGAGTGTAAAGAAGGCATGTACGGCTGTGTTCGGTCTCCGTAGGGGAGAAGCGGGCAAAACGGGCCTGCTAAGGAAGTAATTTTGGTTCTAATTCGAGGTCGAATCATTCTACAGATCTTCGAATTTCAAACAAAAAACGAAAGCCTGAAGTATGGAGCGGCGCTGCAGAAGAGTGTAAGGCATCAGACATGTAATACGTATAAGATACGCGAGTTCCCTTACCGGAATTCACAAATATTCTGAAAGTTCTACAGGTGAATTAGCACGCTCCTGCAAGCCCAAGGGTAACATTAAATACCGAGCAATTAGGAAAAGTATAATTCGAGCCAAGAGCGAGAAAGTAGGTATAGCCTTAAGTCCTACACTTTAGGGCGCCCTGCGTTCCGAGATTAACAAGTAGATAGGTCGATAAGGCGTAGGGAATAGAGGTATTCGCGTGGACGTATATTAATAAGCCTCACGTTCTTGATAAAACAGTCGCAGTAAACTAGAGACGGTATAATCTAAGGAAGAACAAAAATTCCAAGAGGAGATATCCCAGACTTAAAGGTTAGAAGACTTCCAAGTCGCATTTAATTTCGCTCAGTTCTTTTTTCCCCTCCTAACAAGAGGGGTTCGAACTTTCGTACTTCTATTTTTCGAGTTCACCACCCTCAGATAAACTTCGGCTCAGCCGTTCAAATCCTGGTTTGAAGAGCGAACAAATGACATGAGTATAACTCCAAAGCACGTACCGATTCCGCGATAGAAATCAACCCTTGAGGGAAAACTATATGGGAAACAATTAACCAACATTGGAAAGTCGGCCAATTTTTCACCTTTAATTGAATAGGGAAACCATGCAGGGAATTATAAGTAGACGGTAACTTTTGGTAAATCGTTTATTATTCTTCCCACGAATATGAAATTTACTTTATATGAAGTAAAAAATGTATTCCAACATTAATTTATCAACCGACTCGTATACCTATATTATACGAAGTCATGAGAGACGACTTTTGGTGGAATATGAATGACGTCAAAATTTGTTATTCTTGCTGGAAATCAAAGGCAATGAAATTAGGTTCCAATATCGATATTGCGTAATTGATATTACCCTCCCAGACCCTGATTGTCAAGCGTCACGCTCTGTTCCTCATTTTGCTTTGACGTCACGTCGAACAACATGAGAAAAAATAATGAGAATGGCCCCGAGACATAACAACTGATTACCTCGCGAAACATGTATAGTGCAGGTTGTAATATAGCTGCTGAGAGAATCGAGCTGAGGGTGACATGCGAGCCCAGCCACTTCCAATTGCCGATATTGGAATTTGACAATTATTCTGACTATCATTTATGTGAGCTTTTGCATGGGACTTCGGTTCAGTTTTTCATGCGTATAATAATCTGGCTGCGGAATTTCTTCGGTTCCGTGATAAGCGTCCCGATCCAGCAAGATCTTTACTGCACGTTACATAGCAACGGCCAGGGCACTTCAGCTTATTACTTTATCAAAAAGATAGGTTACCTCGCGTTTTATTTTTGTATTTCGATGCCAGCTTACGTAAGAACTCTGCGCTTCACCTTGTACAGGTGCCTACGTAAGTACCAAGGTCGGATCCCCAGGGGAGACTGTGCAGGATGAAGGAGGGCTGATTGATTGCCCCACTCATTTTGTCCTGATTATCAATCTCGTGGGAAGCAAAGGAGAGGAAGGACAATGCTCGAGAGGATGGCTATCGTACGGGCCAGCCCTCTCCGGTAAAGGAATATTGGATGCAGCTATGGATGAACAAAAACAGACTAGATTATTTCTGTAGAATTTTTTTAGCTAGAATCCTGGAATTGAAAAGATGCGGTGAGAGCACCATAAATGCTTTAAAAAACCTGACCAATCGACACTTGAGGGAACGAGTTCAGAAAGCAATTGTTGTTGGGGTTGGAGAGACCCTTTGTGGTATCTTTTCGGTCGGAACATGACGACAACCTTCGCAGCGTCTAACGGGGGTCAGCGTGGCATGAAAGAAATACAGAGTAGAGGATAATTCGTTGCGTTCGCATCGACCACCCTGGAGGGTCAGAGCGCTCGACATTTTCTGCAAAAGAAAAACGACGCGATAAGACGAGCTTTTTGTCGATGGATAGCTGCTTCTGATGTTTGTACCTTGCCATCAAATGTAAAACAGACAACGAAAAGCTTTTTTTAATCTAATATTATTAGCCCCGAGGCGGTTTGCTCGCGGTCTTAATTAAGAAACAGTATAGTATACAGCCCGCCTGCGGGGGTGCAATGCGATGACTTTTGAGCTAGTATCATGGTGGTTGAAGCGGCTCGACTGAAACAATTTAATCAAAGGAAAAAGTTACCCTCTAATATAGATGTAAGACTTTGAAGGAAGTTTGCAGATCGTTATTGCAGTTTTCAAGATATACGGCGGTTGAAATGTCGTGATTTATAACGAGGGATAATCGTCTGCCCGGTGAGTCTCGCCAAATGCAAGAATCTTAAATTTCATCTTTCTTTCTTGAAAATCTTTGAAAATCTACTCGACTAGTCGCGATCGTTCGATATCGAGAGTCTTGACGTACGTACACCAAAATACAAACGTATCATATTTCAAAGAAAAACAAGTTTAGAAATCAAATACCATTTCTTCAGACGATTTCGCAATCGGTTCACCTCTTACCAACATTTCACAAGCATCAAAGTTAACGAACTGCGATAATATTTTTAATCGAGTCTGCTGATAAAATCCACAAAATACAATTCAAGACGATGGGTTCTACACTAGCTGGGAGGTGATACGTAGTGCTTTTCATATTTCGTTTCCAAACATGGAAGATCAAGGGGGGAACCCAAAGCCTGTGCCTCGATTCGATATGAACGTTTCATGTTCACTATCAGCGAACAGATGGAGTCGAAGCGTCAAATAACAGATAGCACCGGTATTATAGTCGATAAAAAGACACCGTCCGCAAGTCTGGCGAGTATTATAAACTGACTTGGATAAATTAACAGGTTTGCACTATGATAAATGGTTATCATTGTAATCAGGCTGAAGAGGAGTAGTGGGGCAGGTACTCGGGATACTGGTGCAGACGAAAGGACGAATGAAAGAGAGGAGAGAGGTGAGGAGGCAAGGTGCAATGCTTGTTAGGAGGTTAGTGTGTGTAGTTACAGGGCGGCAAGGGTCGTCGCGACGGTTCGCGTCGGCGTCGCTCAGTTGACATCGAACCTTGCGAGCGGGCAGACGCCACGAACATTCTGGCAGCGCGCCGTTTACGAAATTTTATTTTCGCGGTACATTACCCATGCAATTACCGAGAATAACGTACAACGTAAGGTGAACCAGGTGGAACGTCTCTCGAATTACACCGTAGAAATTAAATTTTTTTTTTTTTAGTTCTTATTCTTCAGTTTTTTTTTTTTGTTTTCTTACAATAATCGATATTCAAAGTTGCCGAAGTTTTTATTCAACGAAATTAAAAGTTTTACGAACGAAAGAAAAATAAGGATTTAACGTGTCCCCATGTGTGTGTTCGTATATACGTCTTATCGACCAACTGCAGAGCTGCTCCGCAATACATAACAAATGAGGAGAAATTAGGGTGAAGACGAGTCAAGATTAAACTTGGCTTCAAACAAAAAACATGTAACTCTCTGATTCAGCGCACGGAACGTTTAAGAAGACAGTTGCGGGTTTCGGCTCCAACCGCGATTTGTTTGTATATTCTCTTCGGTATTTCATCTCGCGAAAGTACAGACTATTGTGTGACTTTGACACGGTTTTGCGGCAGCGAATATTTTTGAACGCGTGGGTATACCAAATGTCAAATCCACGGTGGTGACAATAACGACCACGCATCACTTTCAAATATAGCATACAGCCAGCACACTTTTTTTGTGCTTGGGTAATTCAAATTCATTGACGATTGAATGGGAAGATGCTAAAGATCGATGAAAGAAGGATTAATTGAATTTCATAGATCAAGTTGGCAATGTCTTTTCGATGTGGTACTGAACCATCTGCACATGTGTTCACGACTCATTCTTCGTACCTACACTTTAATCACTCCACTAACCCCAGAGAATTAATTTAATGTCGCATGTACCCATCAGCTGAATATCTCGGGTTACAAATGGTTCGAAAGAGCTGCACTTCATCTTCGTTAGGGTGTATCTGATTGTACGTCAGGTCGTCGCGATGGGTGGAGTTGGGTGTCATCTCGTTGTACATTTGCGGTGTAGATTCTACATCATATAACAAGCCCCAAGTTAATTAATTATAGAATTCCCAAACAATTATTGTATCGGCAGGTATTTCAAAAATGCGCAACAGATGTGAGCAACGGAACGGAGACCTCGAGTGGATATCGAAGAGTCCACGCGAGTCTACTTGGAAACTCCTCCTATCCTCCGTATATTTATAACCCAACCGCAATCAGGACATTCAGACAACAAAAAATCGGAAATCGGTGTAATGACGGATGTCAATGGTTTTCCACATGAAGGTCAATAACAGTCTCAATCCTCAATCAGAAGCAATCACTTCGTATCTTTTGTCCAACCTGACCTCAGCAGTTGGATATTATTGTCGCTTTGCGTTGAGCAACACGTAAATTCCTACGATTGATCTCAAATTCCTTTCGGACGGAAAGCATACTTTTTAAGAATAGCAAATGTGAGCGTTTTGACAGTTGGAATTGAATTACCTCAATTGAATCGAGGACTGAAGCACTTACGCATCGTATATCGTCGTTTAGAAATAATGCGAAGGAGTGTGTAAGTACAAGTGATGCGACGTCGTCGGTCGCGCAAAGTACATATTGATTTACAAAAAGATATTTCGTTGCAGCTGTGTGTATTTTTGTAACCAGACATCCATTTCGTCTAAAACACATAGTTCAACGTATTTGCGCAGGCATGATGAACGATGAGGAATCGCTGTAGTTCTATTACAATGACTGAGAAGGAGTATCATAGTTTTTTCGAGATCGGCGAGATGATCCTTGCATGGGTATGACATGCAAATAAAAATTGAATATCCCCATATAAAGTGGACATTCATTTATAACGACTTAGCGGTAGCTCGATAATATTCTACAACGAACATTATTATCGAAAGTTGTGATCGCTCTTGGTGACGATGAGTCTCGCCTTCTGCTCGACCGTCCTGCGACTACCGCGTCTGTTTTCGTCCTACGATATTACATGAAAATTTTCAACCTGAGTCAAGCTCGTACGCAGCAGTGACTTTTTTACTTGCAGTTTAATTACGGGAAAATCAACAACCCGACTCCACGATTGATCACTGGCTTGTGTAAATTGAGCTTCGTAGCAAGGCAAACCAACCGGGTCGATACGCATCGAGGCGTCCTGAGTCCTGACTCTTGACTCCGACATCGAGGAAGGCGATCCCGAGCTCAAGGCTTTTTATTCTACCAAATACCTCGACCTACTAATTGTCCGAACTTATAAAGCTGAAACTGAAGCTGGAGAAATCGATCACGCCTAGGCGGTTCGATTTCAATATCGCTATACGAAACGCAGAAATATTTGGCGCTGATCTGCTTTTCCTCGATAATTCTCGTTGGCAAAAATATTTCATTGATTCTACTTCTCGAAGTAGATAGAGATCATGCTCATCCGTTGTACAGGGAGATCGGAAGACCTACTACCGCCAAGGTCATTATGCGACCCCGTAGGAATTGTTGATCGTCCACCGAACGTATTCACATTATCTGTATAATATCTATCAAAAACACTTTCTGAGCTGTGCCCTTCTAGTCCTCTGTATCGATTGCTATTCATAGACCGTTAGCCAATTTCAAGTTGATATTAATTTCCCTTCGTAAACTACAAGGAAAACCCACACCACCCAGACCCTTCCGAAAATTAGGGGCGTAGGGAAATCAACGTGATTGCAGAATATGAACGATCAAAACTCGTGACTGTGTAGGTGGTTCCGCCAATTTAACTCTGCTATTTTAGCGACAACTTCTGAATTTCGGTTCCTTTCAATCGCTGACAAGCTTTGACATGGCAAAAGTTCCAATCATCTTGGTCTTTATCTTCACTTGTTTCAAAAGAGTCCAGTAAATCGAATAAAACGAATAAGGTCAGAGCTTCGATTGATTAGCCTTCGACCTAATCGCTACATCCGCACATCTCAGGTTCGCTTGGTGTTCAAAATTTTGTCGTTGGAAGTTGCAAACAATATTCTATAAACATATATCATTTGACTCGTGGATTATTTGTTGGTGATTTTAGAAAGCTCGTGAAAAAACAACAACAGTATTACACAAGAATTGGATTTTGTAATAAACGTTGGAGGGTTAAAAGACGAGGACGTTTAGTATGCCAGAAGATTAATCTCCATATTCAGTACGCTACATCTTTGACGTTAAAATATCGGAAAGAGGCACTTTGGTAAGAGTTTTCTTGAAAGCCGATAGAGTATGTGCATACCTAGTGAATATCGATTCCATTGGGAACAAGATAAGTATCTTCGACAAGTGGTATAATCAGGCATAAAAGTCTGCTGCTACGGACAATGTATAGAAAAAATAAAGAATAAAAAAATTAGAATTTCTGCCACAACACAAAAGGATAAAAATACCCGGCGCAGAAGGGTGGGGGGAGGGGGGGTATCTGGACGTGTTTGTTATACAACTATCACATCCGACAATCCTACATGGTAACAATAAGAATTGAGTAATTTCCATGCTAAAAGCAAGCGACCCATGAATTCGTCGGTCACGAAAAAACAAGAAATAAAAAATGGCGGCACATACATTGGTGGGAAACGAGGGTCACATGGTAGCAACCCTTGGTATATCTATACCGCTATATTTGGGGTGAGGAGGGACATTTGGTGGGTCCGGAGCAGTTGTAAAATTGTCATAAATGATCCGCGAGTAGGTGGGACATGTCCATTTGCGGCACCACCACATGCGGTCGTGAATCATTGTGGGCACATTGCCTACACGGAGCGTTGACGACGAGATGTGGCTAGATCTTTGAATGTACGTGGCGAACAATCTTTAACGAGATTATCTCGCGATAAATGGAATTTATCGTGCCATGGGGATATAAAAAAAAAAATATATCTTTCCTCGTACATTCCGTATACGGTATATTCGATTTCGCGAGTGAATCGTATAACAGTCGCTGTCGCGTGTATGTCTTTATCTTTCCTACAGTTTTAACGGCCGCGATCCTCGGAAGGTAATCGTGGAGCGCAAATCTGCAACGACGGGTGTATCCCATGTAGTGTCATTACATTATCTGGAAGATAACGTACATTACATGCCCGCATATTTCCACACCTATATTATCCCCCCCCCGAAAACTTTTCGCACAATTCTTCCGCAAGAATGATCCATTGGGAGCTAGCGAATCACCTGATATAACGCGCTAATGCAATAAAGGCAGGCGAAGGTTGGACCTGATGGCGGGCAGCTGGGCAGCGGGGTTGAATCTAATTTATTTTCCCTGTAGAATTCACTTAGCTGCTTTTCACAGAGATTTATTTCAGATCTACGTTTCCGATGCAGAGAAATAAATTGCCTCATACCTGAAGTTAAGCGCGCGAACGGCTACGGTTACACGTACATGGGTACATACATTTCTCAAAACTCACCACAATAAATTGGCACATTTGTAGACGTTACTTCATTATACAAGCAGGATATAATCTCGGCGGATAAGTGAAATCTATCGGAAAGTTATAAGTGAGAAATAATCGATGTAATAATTCTGTCGAGTGACATGAACACCGCGCGATTATAATCGTACATTATAATGTTTCAAAGTGGCAAAATCCTCGAGGAACTGTGTGCGTGATTTTTTATTGTTTGTTGGGTCTCCGCGTGCGTCGTAAAGGTGCGGAAAATATGGCCGAGACGACGACGGAGACTAGCCGTCTGCACAATTCGCGAGAAGATGTCGATGTTGACGAGGGAACCACCAACCAGGACGTCGACGACGAACTCACCGAAAATTCGGAGCAACAGACGCAGCCCATCGCCCATGACAAGTGAGTACCGGTACATTAATATCCACCGAGAACATTCTACGAGCACTTTTTGCAATATCTGCTGCAGCCCTTCGAAGGGTCGTCACGGGCTTACGTGTACAATTTGTTGACCACTTTTGCGGTTCGGGGTATCTCTCACCCCGGGCGATTGCTCTTACCGGATGATTCAGCGCTACGAAGTGGGCTATCGGCGGAAGATAAACATAAAGTTTCGTGCTCCGGGCCTTGGGATTTCGGCTTTTGGCGCGGGGAACTCCATCTTTGCAGAAGTATCTACCTACTCCGCGGTGTAAGTGCGAAGTTAAGTTGTGCGGCGGGTATAGTTTACAGTTCCACGTTTTTTTTCGTTCATTTGTTTTTCTTCTTTTCTTTCTACGGACGAAGTAGACGTAGTACGTCGTCAAGTATGACGTCTATGTACGGAGGTATATACAATCTTGGTAAGAGAAAGGATCGATGAACATTAACCGCTCCATGACCCGAGCCTCTACGGCCGTCTGGGGAAATTCATAGAGAACTCCGCGTCCCAGTGGAGGCTCGATTTCTCCTTCCTTTCCTAGGCTGGCTGGTTATGCAACGTTATGCAAGTAGGAGTTCACGCTACTCGTTGGGATGGGATCTCTGTAGGGTATCTTTATACATATGTATATTTCGCTTGGCTAGACCGTCGTCGCTCAGGAGCCAAGTTCAAATGGCGGGAGTTTGTTCCAAGCTTCAATCTTATCATTTTATAATATCGCTGCAATCAGAAAGTGTAATGTAATTTGTTCTCATTTCACTTTGCCTTTCTTTTACGCCCGGTTGATTTGTTGGTAGGGATTT
The DNA here is from genome assembly GCA_963932425.1 of Athalia cordata. Classification (NCBI taxonomy): domain Eukaryota; kingdom Metazoa; phylum Arthropoda; class Insecta; order Hymenoptera; family Athaliidae; genus Athalia; species Athalia cordata. The sequence goes on from OZ010625.1 coordinate 21,218,352, forward strand.
GTTGCAAGGTTGGAAGGTTTTTTTCTGACAGTCGTTTTTTCCTCCCTTGCTTATATGCAGATCGCCATACAGGGGAATAGTATTTATGAGACCGGGTATATCGATCGCGACGCACAACTGACAAGCGTACATAACATGATATGTTGCTGCTGTACATATTCGTTATTATACGGACAGGTGAAAATTTCCAGAAATTTTAACCGAACAACAACCCGCTGCTGCATAATAGCCGCTCCGATGTATAAAAAACTGAGCGCGCAAAAACTTTCAACCCTACAATAATGAGGTACATATAAAATCGCTGAAACTCTACCTTGCACACGAAATCAGCTCACGGCAAGTCGAAGGTTTATCGCTCCACCTACGCGTATTATATCAGTGGAAGCAAAGTAACTGACATAGTGAATATATACTTTGAATCAAATCTGTGGGGGCGGCGGTTGTGAGTTATGAATAGTTAATTAACTCCTTTAATTAATTAAAATACAGCGAAATGCTAACAGTTCCCGGTTCCGACTTGGCAGAATCAACTATGTAGCGCGGAAATTGAAACGTCAACTAATTTTCATCCATCAGCGAAGGTGAATCGGTACGCGTTGGTCAGCCCTTGCGCATCCTGCACGTGATCATAGCGTCGGGGTGGTTGACGGAGCAGACATCATTGCAATTATGGATGATTGAAATCTCGCGGATGCTGCATAGCTGAGGCAGAAGCTACGCGATTGAATGGGAATCCTTGCTGATAGAAATCCGACCATTATTCCTCATAGGAATTGTGTAAATACTATAGAATCATCAGAACAGATAATATGAGGGGGCGTGATAAATATTACATCACCGAATGATCCTACAACGAGGCACAACGTGCTGTCATCTGATTCAATTACACCAAATAATCTAATGAGAATTTTACGACCCTAGGATGTTTCACGACCGTTTGGCAACTGGTCCGAAGTGTACGTGGCAGAAATCACCAGGAAAGAGGGTTCTGCAGCTTAGGTACACGGAATAAGAAATTGATTTCGTTGGTAAAGGATGACTCCGGTATTTGGAGTGTCTTTGTTGGTTTCAGATTGAGGCGATTACGTGGGTCGTAACTGGAACAATCCTCATCTCGAAAATATATTTGCGGCTATCGCTCACCCACAAAAGACATCGGTCGGATCGTGAGTGATCCTCAAGCTTCGACTATACACATGTGTCAAAAACGCGCGCAAATAACCACTATCACATAACAATCGTATCATCTTATTATTCCCCGGAAAACAGTTTTTTTTTTTTTTTTTTTCTTCTGCTTTCGTATTTATTTTTCCACATTTATGTGTTTTTTTTTTGTTTCTTCCTACTCACATACTTCGGTATCTGTATACTTTTACCGCTTTTACCTTCCGCGAAGCATGAAGATTTATGCGATGGAGAATTTTTATTGAAAGCTTATTTTCGCGTATATGGGGGAAAGAGAGTGGGCGAAGGAGGGGGGGGGGGGAGGGGGGGGCCGAAACGCGCCCCCAGCACACGCTTATATCGGTTGCCAGCACTTATAATACCACCGCCGCGATCATACCTATGTACGCTTTATCGAACGATCATTCGAGTCACGTATTCCATCGTATTTTTTACACACAAATAATAAACCACATATGCGATACGATGTTTGCATCCAAGTCAAACTGATAAAATCCCTTACCAGACCCCTGGGGACCTGCCAGGGGGAGAGTCCCTTCGGAATCTCCCTATAACAGATTATTACATCTTCTTCCATGGTAAATCCGAGAAATTATTCGTCGGCGCAAGAGTAGACGTCAGGCGTACAAAGCCACAAGATTAACGTAAGAGATTTTCTTCTTCGAAAACTCTGATTGAAACCAGTGAATCGAACCAGCTAGAAAATTGTTTGTATTCGGTTTATTACTCTGCCGCGAATAGGTGCTATCCTGAAATTCAGTCCAGGAAGACGCTTTGCAGCGCGGGTACCAGATATTAGAGCGAATATTTCAGCGCAGTAGGTAGATCGAAAATTACGTTCGTCTTGTACAACCCTGACCGATGGTAGCACCACAGGTGAGAAACTGAGCGTTTATCTTCTCAGCACGAGCATCCAGGCTACGTAATCATATTTTTAATATGAGTTGATTTACGGAGCTCGAGGTTAGACGAACCCCTCTTAAAAATAGCTCCACTCCGCTACATTTCACCTGCATTTGCAATGCACCGAGCATTACCCCGTGGGCGTTACTCAAAACTCGAAACAATAATTCATCCCTGCGAAGAAGATTATCTCGGAGTTCTATGAACCTAGAGCGAATCCCTTAGCGAGGAAATACACCAAGCGCATAGAGGATGACTGAAAATATTCTGCGGTATAGCGCTGCAAATTTTGATGTTGGTACTTCTTATTTTTATGCTCTTTTTTCGATCACTCGGTGCAGATAATCAATGTCCATCGATGCACAAAATTTCAAACGAACAAATTTTTTTTCGACTCTAATTATTGTTTATTTTTTTTTGTTTTGTTTTGTTTCCTTTTACCGAAAGCAATTTACAAACGCCGTCCGCTGTGCCTGGGGTAAATACGACACGTTCATACTTCGATAACAGTCCACAACAGCCCGCGGACAAGTTGAAAGTTCCGAAGTAAACCCAATCTGTTTCGAATAACATGTGAAATAAAAAAGTCGTACAACAGCCGAATTACGGAGGCTAAATGATGGGAAAATTTTATATCGATTGTGACATAAAAAAAAAGAAAAAAAAGAAACCAAAATTAACCGATTCCGGAGAGAATTACCGCAATGATGAACAAATAATTAACCTTCATCATCGCTACGAAACTGCGAGCATAATTTTGTCGGGAATATAAATCGATTGAGTAGTGACAGCGAAATGAAAGCAATTCCTAATGAGTTTTTCAGCTAAATTGAATACGGAGATTAGTATGATTATACTCGTGGTTTTTATTCTACCATCAAATTATTTTTTTTTTTTTTCGGAACAAGGATCTGAACCCTTTAATTAAAAAAAATAATTACGTCGAATTCTAGGATCTCTTTGCACGCTACGTTATGGGGGAAAAAATCGAGGGACCCTATTTTAAATTCAACTTTTGGAACGACGTCACATATATATATTTATTTATGTCTCCCACTTCCGCGTTTCTCCTCTAATTTTATTCTCCAATTCTTCACCCCGCTGCAGATAATCATTTCCAACAATAATGGTATATATACACGGGACGACGCAACAAAGTGCTCGAAATTTAAGCGTAACCGTGGAGGAAATTATTAAATGAATTCATTTCGTCAACCCTATCCTTTTACGAAGAAAATTTCGTATAACAAGAGAGAGGATCAAAAGGACGCCAACGGACTTTCAGAAAGGAATATAATTACGTTAATTCTGTAATACTGACAATAAATTCAAGCGATCTTAAAGTAACTGTAAAGTTCAGAATAAACTATCACCCACCACAAAATTTCGCGTTCCTGTCGCTGCTAGTGTCGAGACAGCTAATTCTAACAATAAGTCAGAGAATCCAGTCGACAAATCAGAGCTTTTAGTGGCGTACAGTGGGTCACTTGAGGCAAATTAAGTATATCATCCAATTTAAGCTCAAGGACGACGAAGAAATTGACCCTGACAGCCGTCAAAATATAGTACAAACTCTACGAATAAAAACGAAACGTTATAAGCCACATAATTCAATACGACACAACTTGCTGATGTCTCGATCAATTCATATACCATGTTCCGAAATGACTGAAATATGTATAATCATTACCATCAAGACCCCTTATATACCGCCCTATTTCTGTTTACTTTCGATCGAAAATTGCTTCGTTATTTGGGAAATCTACCCTGAAAAACAGATCCAAGAGACTTCCCGAATTCCGAATAAAAGCAGAACTCTCAATGGTATGTACTTTGTAGAGGGTTTTAAAAGGGAAGAATCTGAAGAATGCGGCAAAGAAAACTCACATTTGGCTTTCGCGTGTTTCGGGGCGCCGGGTGAACAGCCTAAAGAAATAGTGCAGGCATAGTATCGGGTCCCTTGCGAACGAATTGATTTACGGGTATTAGGAAGGGCGGCGGCGGATATGAGGGCGGAAAATTCTCTTCTGTATTACATGTATCTTCGCGAGCGGCGAGAGTTGTGAAGCTCGAAGGTCGCGATGAATTTCCCTTGAGAGATTCTGTTTCTAATTTCGAATTGAATATAATCAAATTTTCACGGATCATCATCGTATGTTTCCATCGCGTGCGCAAAATTCTCCACGCGCTCGTCGTAGCTTCGTCAGCGATATTCTGAACAATCAAAAAAATGAATAATATTTATCGATCACCCGGTGTGTCAAAAAGATGCACAATTTTTTCCCTATCCGGTGTATTATTTTGCATCTTAAAAGAATTGGGGAATACCCAGATTAGAAAATCAGGTGGGGAGCGCCAGAATTAAGCCCAGGGTCATCGATTCTTCAATCGTTGAAATATTCGATTGATTATGTCTGTCGATGATTACACTAATCGGTGATAAAAATATATTAGGATTTCGTTAAAACACTTATGAGTCTTCTTTTTCCTTTTGCCATTACTATAGGTACAGTGACCCATGTAAAAATCACAGTAATGAGGAAAAAAAAACAAGAAGACATGAGCTGTGTAAAGGATAATCAGGCAGAGAATAGTCTAAAAGAAAACTTCGCTTGCCCTTTTGATCGACGAGCTTTGGGAGTCGCTGTGCAAAGTGAGAGGCACCTAGACGATTTCCCGAGATTCGAGAACCGGGAGCGGGAGTTTGTGATTTAATTTCCGCTTCAAGTTGCTGGAGACATCGTTGAGATTCTGTTTACTTCTTATCTCTGATCTTCCTTGATTTCTTTTTAACCCTCCGCTCAAACTATGTCGTCCCTTTTCTTAATATATTTATTTTGTACACGTAAGTACGTACCTGACGCGCAGCATTCCACGATAATATTATAGGCCGACTTGGCTGGAAGCTGCCGAGACATTGGCAAATATTTCACAAGGAACTTCAGTTGAAGAATAAATTGCCGTCCGAATAGAAAATGAAATTTTTGCATCACAGGGTCCGAAGTCAAGTGAACCACATTTATAGTCCGTTACGGGGTAAATCAAAGGATAGCCGTTGCAAAGATAGGTAGTACCTGACCAGTCGAAACTTAATCAAGAAAAGTATACCAGATGCTCTTTTGCCGCCTACCCCCGCAGCACCCCCGAACTCATCAAACCCGTTTTCTTCCAATTTTCTTCAATCTTGTCGGTGATAACGAAAAAACGTCTCTTAGTTTGCTAACCGCGCAACCACCGCGACCCCGTGGCCGCTGCAGCTGATGGTTATCGTATACCTATAAGTATGACTATTGTTGCGCGGAGTGAAACGACGCCGTGTGCCCAGAGCCAGACGCTCGCAATCAGACTCGACGACGTCATCGCCTCGTAAATCGATTGGGTAAATGCGTACCTTAACGTACCACCGACCCATGCTTTGTTATTGAACTAGACTAGGTTATAGATTTTTGATTAATCTACGGTACCTGAACACGATTTGAAAGTTTTCAGATTATGCATTCAAGCCAACAACGATAGCAGGGATTAGCGTCACCGACGTGTTCGATAAAATTAATTAAATAGCGGCTTAGGTATATACCAATACTTTCCATAAACTTTTTATCCTACAAAGTTACGGCGAAGATGATTCTCGTCTTGACGAATGTTTTTCTCTTTTATGTTTCAGCAAAACTGAATCCAACCCCGGGATACTTTCCGATGCATCTTTCAACAGTCAAAGGTAAATCATACATTTGACGCACCTTATATTCACCATGAAATCGTGAGGGGTTGGCATAACTTGGTACGCTTATCGAATTGAATAAACTCCATGATGGACGATGCAAATTTTCAATTTGTTCGACACAATAAACCCTGCATCGCACTCTACAATGGCTTGCGGAGATTCGATTATCGATCGAGGAACGTCGCGCGTTAACGAATAACGTCTTCAATCAATCCGGTCTTCATTTCTTTGAGATATAATCGTCCCATTATAATACTCGCTGTCTATGAGCGGGGTGATATTTCAGGCCCCACTGCCGCAGATTTATACAAGTAAATGAGAATCGTTTAATCAAGACTGACTAACAAATCGCCATGACGTACAGATACAAGGTTATCTTAACGATTTTTTTTTCTCGTGCATGTCTTCCAACAACGATCAACGATTTACGACGATATATTTGATCACCTCGCAGTTTTCGCATCTCGGAATATGCAGAATCAAATAATTTTCAAGGTGAAATGATCGTTGGAGCCGTTCAAAATGACACAACATTTTGCACTGCAAAAACAAGACAACTATAGTTGTATAAGCGAGAAAAATATCCCGATCAGGGTTCGAGGAGCTGCAAGGAATAAATGTAGGAGAGTATAATTTGAAATTAATTAAAGCACGCGCACGTTTTAACGACAAGTCAAGCTTTATTTACGTCGATTTTACAATCGCTTAAAGTCGTTTATGGCAGATACTTGAATAGGGATAGCGTACCCAAAATACCTTCGATGCGTCTTTTTTCAGGAAAAATTGTGAAATTTGAAAGGAAAATTCAAAGAAGAATGGAAACCTGATACTCACAATCAGGCGAAGGCATGAAAAAATCGAACTTATCATTCAAACAGTTCTCTAGCATTCTGAACTAAATCACAAACATTACATAGCCAAGATCGGTTGTAACTTAATTTAATCTTCACAATTTCCGAAATTATTTTGAAAGCTCATCTATAGATAATTTTTTGTAGAATTTGATCCGCGACCTATCAGAACGTTTGAGAATGAAATAATTGAAATTCCCCGACGTTTGTTGTTTATCGTTGAAAGGTGAAGGAAATTCGAAGCGTTATCTTCCGTTTGACAATATTCGATCACGTCATATTTTATGCGCAGTATTTCATGTACCGAGGCGTATAATCGAAACAGACCTCTAAACCCCCGTCATCCTGCGACTACTGTCGCCTACATTTACAAGCAGACATTAAATAATCATTTGCCACGTGCCACACAATGGCGGACGCTCGCTCGCACAGAGCTCTCATTGTACTCTACCAACGGCGACCTCCTCTACCCGCAAATATTGCGCGTAAACTAGGAGGCTGCCTTCGAGGAGAATGTATAAGCTTACAATGGAGGTCTGATGGCCTGGATCGCACGGGGGTTTAGCAGCCCCTGCGAAATCCCGTGATATTATTAAACTGCATACGTCATCCAAGTTAATGATACAACCGATATTTAGTTATTTTTTGTTTCTACTCTTTTAAAGCGCATTAGTTGAACTTTGATAAATGTAAAACTGACGAGAGTAATCCTTTCTTCCAGAGTGTTCAAAAAGTCCTCGTCTAATAACAAACTGACTCTGTACCTGGCGAGCAGAGACCTCGTAGTCAGTGCTGGTAAGATCGATCGTCTTCAAGGCGTGCTGTTGGTCGACCCGGACTATTTGCAGGACAAAAAGGTACGACGAAAAGAAAATTGTTTTGCATAATTTGCGTTGATTATATACTAGTGTTGAAATCCGGATCAATTCGAACTAGCTCCGCTTGAAAAAGGACTAATCGTCCCAGGGGGCAATCGATACTTCAACTTTAAGTCGGGGTGAGATAATTCAATTCGGTTGGGGGAAAGTAGTTTAAAATTAAATTCTCTTCATCGATTCGCATTCTAGACGTGTATTCAAACGTTTGACACAGTAAAACTTTTCGCTGAACGGATATTTACTTTGCAGTCTTATCCGTGCGATTCATATTAAATTTCCAAGGGCGGATGTGTTTTTTTAATACCTATCTTAAGCCGCACGCATAAAAATGAGTATCCTTTGATCTTTGAATAAAAGAATCGTGAAAAGTCATATTTCTTAAAAGTGAGAATCGTTGAACTTCCCAAAGCCAGCAAAATACCTGTGCCCCGTTGCTTCTGATCTCTTCCTCCATGGTCGTCTTCTCTTTTTTATATTCCCGCCCTTTTATGACGATAAGCAGATTATACCTTTCACCGGCTCTGCAGGGTATTATTTCGGGCACAGTTTGCCCCTCGGCACAATAAGAGGAAGAAAAAAGTGAAAGACCACTAAAATAATGTATTTTACACCTACACTTTCAACCACCACCTAACGCACATCCCCGTAATGCATCACCGTATAAAAATTGATGCCGGAATGGTTTGCCAAAGATCTCGTATATAGGTATGTATAGAATTGGGTACACAAAAGGGAACAAAAATTAAGGTGAAATAAAAAAACTAAGGAAAAGAAAAAGATAGGAAAAGCACGTGGGGGTAACAGAAGTGGAGGATGCGAGCTAAAAGGTACCTATAGGTATACATATACTACAGATGTAAAGATGGAGCGAAGAGCTATAGATACGTATGGCTGTAAACAAGGCCGCGAACCACCATCTGGACCCCAAAGGTGCGCCTCGGGATAAGCGGGTTTGTCGATCCGGGGGTAATTTAGGAACTCGGTCGAAATGAATGGAGGTATATCTTCAAGAGACAGAAGGTTACGTCTTTATACACCTATAAAGATGGTGTTGTTACAGGTTCAACGATTCTGAAATAATCAAAAAAAGTCGAATTCTTGAAAGTTTATAGCTCAAAAAATTCGACTCGTCGATAAAAATAACGTCTCGAATGAATTATTTCGTTCAAGGTAAATTTTGCGGCTACGAGTTTTTCATGAATCTTTTCATTTTTGCACACCCTATATAATGTCCGGCACGTTGTATATATAATTTCAATTCATTTGTACAGGATATTTTTGTCATCGACTTTTTTTAGAGGACGAATTCTCTTCGGTAGATTTTTCTCGGATCGTATAACTATAACATCACGCGTTATCGAAACTTGGGGAGTTCAGTTCATAAGGGAAAAGGAACGAAGAAATAAAAGTTTACGGTTTTATACACCACGCTGGATACAATAACACCCCAGAGGGCGATCGAAGAGATGCAAAGAAGAAGGAAAAAAAAGCGTCTATTCATTTGATGAGGAAAAAGTAACTGCGGGTTTATTCCCATGTCCATCTCAGTCATCTTATCGATTATGTATTCTGACTCTCAAATGTTTTGTGTAAATTTAAAAAAAAGTGTCCCAGTAGGCAGAAGATACGTACCTACGATGGCGTATGTATATGTGAATAATTAATCTGGCGCATTAACAATGAACAAACGCCACGCCTGGGACATGATAGACGAAATAGCTATTAGACGATATAACGTAGCACCCTATTACGTAGAATCACAATTCGCCCTCCCCTGCCCCCTCACTTTCTCTATCATCGTGGCCGTGGCAGTGATAGTATAGATGTTGTTTAGCGTGCCACGCTTTTTTATACAATTAGTTTCTCAGCGAGAGATCATCGTATATAACTTTTATTTCGACGCCCGAGACACGAAGAACAACACCTTTGAGATTCCGTGTGAAAAAGAGCTGGGTGAATGTAAACGAAGATCAAATGGTTTATTCTTTCATCCGGTGCCGGGGATAACAAAAAGAAAGGGGGAAGAAAAAAAACTCCTTCGCTTCATCCCTTAAAATGCTCCGTTGCTGCAGCAATTTGCGCGATCGTCAACATTTGTAATAACGACGTACCTAACGCGGTGTTGACGGGCGCCGCCTTCGGAGTCATAAACTAAGATTAATCTCGTTGTTCACACGAATCGAGTCGGAAAATTCTGAATTTATTCCGGTTCACCCCATACCATATATACGTTGGCAAAAAAACAAACAAAAAAAAAAAACTGATGAATAACCGTTTTTAGCAGCTATTTACATACCTGTACACGCCGTTCACACCGCATGGTATACCCCATATTTGAAAATGATTATAAAAATCAGCTTCGACCAATGTGGAATATTTCAAACTCAACATCGACGCGGGGTTGGGCGTTATGTTGAAGTTCGAGAAATTTTCTCAGATCTTATTTTCAAGAGAGGACAAATGATCGCGTCAAAAATTAACTGAAAAAATTCCCGCGATCCGTGAAAAAGTTTAGCTTTGACGAGCTTTGATGTGCTTTGAAAGGGAAAAAATATAAATAAAAAAAAAAATTCTTCTCCTCAAGTTCAGAATTATGATGATAATACTTCTGGAATTATTTGTCCATAGATTTATGGCCAGGTCACCCTGACTTTTCGATACGGCAGAGAAGACGAGGAAGTTATGGGCCTCAAATTTTGCAACGAAGCCGTGATGTGTCTGGCCCAACTCTACCCTCCGTACCCAGGTGCCGAACATCAGGAGCCCAACACGCCACTTCAGGTAACTCAATACATAGTCCTATCAATACATACTATTTAACAAAATTACGAGGGTTATCTCGCAAATGAACCAGAAACTAATTTTTTTATGCAGTGGGTGTAAAGAGGAGAGTAGGGTGATCCTCAAGTTTTTAACCAACATTTCCTATGTGCCTTCGAAATATATAAGTTTCTCCTGAATATTTTATTCTCCGACTTGGAGGCTGCAGTCTTCACACGCGTTTTTATTTCCGAATCGATATTTAACGGAGAAAAATTTCCGATGAAATTGAATTTAGTAAGAGTAAAGTCACCGTGAGCCAATTTTCACGGGCGGGGGGAGGGAGGGAGGCTGGCTTGCAATCGATCGACTGAATCATACTACGTGGGCAATTCTCCAGATAAATTGAGTGTTATTTGAGAGTGTAATTCTGGCATGGCACCCTCCTACAGCACTATCATCATGCCACGTAAATTACAATCAGAGTTTGAGTGGATAATTTGAAATTTAACTTGCCGCTGCCGAGAACCGAACGCCCAATTTCCAACTGGATGTTATACCTGCCACCTTATTACCTGCGGAAACATCAAGTGATATGGTGAATTTTTATTTTGTAAATTTTCTGCATCATAACGACACCGCGAAGCTGACCAAGAGCCTTTTCTCAATGTAAACAACCTATTCATCGAGTAAGAAATGAAAGTTAAACAGAACGTACCAAAGAAGACACACGTTCCTAAATAGTTACTTCAGTATATATATATAGTGTTTATACGAGTTTGCGTTACGCATACATTTCACCTTTCCGCTATCCCTTTGTCAACTGTCATTTTCTACTCCTGAATTTATATGCACTCCGACGACGCTTTCAAGAGATGCATAAATTTATGCTCTCTGCAGGGTGCTCTCACTGCTGCTGTTGATGAGGAGAATAGTTTCTTTTGTTTTCTGATTCCGCTCTGCACGCTAAAAGCAACTGTTCGGAGTGTTGCTGCCGCTGCTGCACCGGCGGAAGCGAAACAGTGTGACAGGAGGTGGAACGAACTTACTCAAGTTCTAACAGACTGAAAATAATTTACAGCCTTATATAATTACCGACTTTTAATTAAATAGCCAAACGAAAGTCTTTTTTTACTAAAGTTTTAGAAGGAGCAGAAAAAATGAGAACAATAGTAGGATCCTCCTCGTATAAGGTTCATCAAAGTTAGAAAGCGAATATGACGCGTGATATGAGATATCCGGAGTATATCGAAGCGTATCAAGATATCTAATTAGGTCGAGTCGCCAAATATTCAAGCTGCCTTGGATGGATCAATCGAATCAGCGGAACGTGTAGTCTTGGTACCGATCCAACACTCGATGATCAAAAATAATATGGTATGCCAGCATCAAAAGATCAGAAATAAGGTATAATATTTGTTATTTCATCGAGGTAAATCCGATCGTGGTTAACAGTAGCCATAAGTCTATGATGCAATGAGGTGATGTTTCAACCGTGGAGCCTTCACGGAATTTTCCCACCGTCTGTGTTTGTAGTTTTATGCTTTTTGCTTTTCAGACATCGACGATCTGCTCATGCGAAATTCTTCGTGTCGCATAAAATACGTAAATATTTGCAAGAATTACTTTAATTTCATCTTACGGTAGTTTGATTTTTGTTTTGATTACGAAGAAGCTCGCACCTGGATGCCAGCTGAGTCATAATGATGGAATTATTGCAGCTAATTTAGGGAGAGCGATTACAACCGTATTATAATTCGATTAATGAGAAAACGTCAGGGGGCTCAGATTACAGCCATGATATACTTCCGTGCAGTAAAATTTCATTATTAATTATTAATTTTCCCTGCACGGAGAATGGAATATATATTTTTTTTTTTTTTTTTTTTTTTTCTTCAGTATACATGTATCTAATTTGTATTAGCTACAACCCCGCAGGTGTACAACACATACGTGGAATGAGCTGATTTTGCGCATGGCATCGTAGATTTGCGTGTTGTGACGTCAGCCTCGTTCTCCACCAGGGTTTGACCCTGGCCTCTCGTCGCGTCGACTCGCACACCCCGTTTATACGCCGGGCAGACTCATCGAGCCCCAGCTGCAGGTAGTTTCAGCTCTGCGTTTAAATATCCTTGAACTCGCGCCCTGGTCCTGCCGCGTCCTCGACTTACCTCGCATATCTGTCTACTATCTCCACTTCTATCTATTATCTATCTGTATGCGCCGGAGCATCAAGACTCTCGAATTATATCCCCCTTCAGAGGCTGGCTTTGATGATCGCCCGTCTTCCACCGTCAATGAGAATGAGGATATACCTATGCACTGCGCTTACCATATCACTTCCTGCCTTTGATAACATATTTGTTCATTAATTTCGCCAAAGTGAATTCAGACCACTAGCTCTTATCCGATCGATAACCGATCGATTATTCGCTCTATTTGATCATGTTCATTCCTCCCATCGTGTTCTCCGAATCATGAAACTTGTGTGTCTGTAGGTACGTTTTGAAAATTTCCGGAATCATCCACGCCGCGGAGTAACGTGTGATCAAACTTACAAATGGGATTATAGAATGACAGCTGTCACGTGATACCAACTCCAACGAGATTATGATTCACAAAGTTAAAGGTCGTGAAAAAAAAAAAAAAAAAGAGGACGAACGTAACTGAAGTGGATGATTAAAATCAGACATCTATTTTTTTGGTTTTTTCAATTGACTTCAATTTGAAACTCCCAGAGCCTTCTCTCTCGATTACCCGTCGTCGCAACAAATTTCATGTTAAAAGAAGAAAAACAGACGAGTTGGGCTTTGAAAATTATCGACAAAAATATCATATCCCGAAATAAGAGCTTGACGACGACTATTTTTTTTTTACCGCCCAAAATCAATTTCCTGCCGGTTTCCTCCACGTCGCTCGGTGTAGTCGTGTAATCGGAAGCAGCCGATAACTTTCAAACGGAGCTGTCGAGCCACTTTTACTTGTCACCCTATCCCTCTTCGATCTGACGGATGGTCACGGGGAAAGATATAAATCAGCGATAATGATAATTTACTACAGTCAAGGTTTTTATAGAGACTTATGATCGACTTCGATCGAATATACAACGATCAAAATTCGGAACTCCAACTCAACGCGTTGGCATGATATACAAATTTGAAAGGGTGCCAACGTTGCTTTGTACCAGCACTCCGTCTTTCCCAGAGGTGCGATCTGCAATTCATGAATGCTAATACAAAAGAGGAGATCAGATACACCCCGTCTTCTTTGACGCCACATAATACGCTACGCTTTACGTTATTACGGGTGTTTATAAATCGATTGCTAACGCCTCTATTCAAAAACGTCAGAGTTTCGAGTCTTTGGACTCGGCGGAACCGGTTGGGGGTTGAAATTACTATTCGCCGAAGCGACGACGATACATCGTTCGTTATTGGATGCAAATTCGTCAGCTAGTAGTCGTTGGAAATTCATATAATGAGCGGAGGCGAAGGTACTAATTGTGAGAATATTTTCGAGATAAAAGTCGATTAACAAAAAAACCGAGAAGAAAAAACGCAGTAGTCAAGAAAAGGGAGAGCGTCAGATCTGTGACCGAGAAGTAGAACAAGGTCGAGGTTGCATTTCTACCAGCTGCAGAATGTCCTTCACCCGCAGGAGGCAGGACCTCACCCACATTTGTATACTACTATAGAAAAGTTTTCTATTGATCCAGAGCCCAGACGGTCGCGATGGGTGGTCCATCTCTACTTCTTTCACCTTGCAACACCCGCTAAAACATAGCTAATGGGTTGAATATTATTAGCCAGTATTCGAAGCGGCGAGCTCACCCATCCGTTCCATGTCTGTTCCGTGTCAGCGCCTCTCTTCATACGTTTGGGGTATCGTCATTCGCCCGAGTCTAAAGTACTGGCGGTACGGGGATCAGATGGTCAAAATTATAGTTGGGATATTAGCAGCTGTTGTCGAAGAGTTAAAGAAAAGTGAACAACCTTGAGGTTCAGAGAAAATATTCACGGTATATACTGTTCGTACCGTTTCTATCAACGTTCATATGACATGAATATTTAGAGCGGTTTCACTACGGAACTTTGGACATCGCTTGCCGAATTAGCATATTGCAACTGTTGAATCATAGTCCTGTCAAATCAGACCAGAATCCTACTCAACTTCGGAAAAGCTCAACATGAGCTGAATTTTTGTGTACACTTTTATTTACTATTATCTGAACAAATCATATTATTAAATAAAGGTGTACACGAAAATTTAACTCACCTTTGGATTTTTCCGAACAAATATCCTAATTTGACCGGACTATCAAGGCACGCGTGTACAACACATTTAGTGGTCGTTGTCTGATGGACAATGAGGGGTGCGTCAGCGAATGAATGAACAGAGACAAAAGATCTTCCTTTTGTATGTGCGAACGAACGCGTATCAAAACCCTCCGTGGAAACAACAAAGCTTTCGGTTAACTCAGCCGCGTCATTTTGCAGGGTGAATTGTGCTTTATCCTCCAACAAATTCGAGGTAGAAATGTATGTATTTATATGCCTGGTCGTATGTGAAAAACGCGGGAATTTTACAAAGCTCGGTAGCTCAGACGACGACGTCAAGATACTCGATGGAGTCTCAGACCTAGCACATTGCAACACGTTGAAACGAAGGAGGCGACAGCTATGTTTTGTTCACGTATGTCTCTCTAATATAAGGCTATGTCTACACGAGGATTTCTTTTCAATTTCAATTGAATATCCAGTCATCCAGTTGCAGGAGTTCAAAAACGAAGACGCAAATAAGTTTGAACGCCGTAATTCGAGAGACATAAAAATGCCTAACATGATTATCATGAGAAACCATTTTTCCTCCTCAATATTTGTACAGAATTGGGAGACAGAATTCCAGTTCAGGTCACAGTGATACCAGGATGAATTTTCAAATTTATCGCAGCACTTCCCTTGGAGTTATTCAAGACCCGAGTCTAACGACACAGTTTGTACGGACAATTAAGATCGCTGTAGGTAATTAAGGATATTTCGGAGTCCTGCACTTGACAAATTCACGACGCTCTTGGGCTTGGAACACACCTTATGTAACCTCTTAACTGCGTACACCCGAGTATTCCAGAAAGCCTTGGACGTCCCTGATGAAAGCTTGTTAATTTGTTCAACGTCAAAATATAGTCGACGAACCGGATTTCCTCAACTTTTCAGCTAGGTATGATGGGCTGTCGACTGCAGCGTAACTTCCGACTAAATTTCAAATCACTTTACGGTGAACCACAAGACCATTGTATGAGACATTTTCATCTGAATCCGGAGACCTGTTGGGTGATAAACTTTTCGCAACCTGACAGAAAATACTGCTAACAAATCGTCGTAGGATATGTGTTATGATTCTTGATTGGAAAAATAAAGAAATAGAGATAGAAATGGAGAAGTACGTATTCAGCTTGATTGCGTCATGTAATCAGGAAAAGCATTGAAGGAAAACTGTCTCCCTTTCACTACCATGAACTTTGCCGTATCAGTTGGTTTTTTGTGGGAAAGAATTGCCCTGTCAAATTGACTTTCACTTTCGTTCTTGCTCTGGTATACTTTGACCTGGATATTGATCGCAATTTAGAAACATGGCTATCCAAACATAGTACTATATATTCACCATTTCCAAAATTTCCGGTTGTCAATATTTTTCTCGACCTTTTATCGGTCTTGTCAGCGTTCACGCCGATGAAAGAAACTTCTGGTTGTCGACGTTTCAGTTGAGCGCTTTCAGCACTCGATGTGTTTCACGAACGCAGATATTATATAGACGTGTATAATAATCAAGAAAGTTTTGATGCCCAAAAAGCTAATGGAAATTATGCTTATTGAAATTATAAGAGGCTAAAAAAATTCGGATGATTAATTTCTTCTATGATATTAAATATCAAAGTTTTTGATTCCGGTGCTCCGAAGCGTTCAGGATATACCTATACTATTTGTGTCGGGATCCATAAACTCCTGGCCACGTCAGGGTATTATAAAGATTGGAATCTTGCCAGAATCATAACACATTGTTACGGGGGATGAAATAACCCTTATATGATTACCATTAATCATTAAAAAAAAACAGTCTAATTCAGGACATTAAATGAAACACATTCGCAAAATGATTTAATTGCCTCCACGTATTCATTCTTCAATATAATTCAGTAACCTTAACTCAGGATCCTACATTTTATTTACGTTGCTTTCACGCAACGTAACAATATTATACAAGTTGGAATCTCAAAAACATCAGTCTAGAACCCCATGGTTAGCATCGTGGTTTCTGCCAACGAGAAACTTATATCAACGTGTTGAATGTATATGTCCCGTTATGATCTTCCCGCTATTTTTACTCTATGAGAAATAGCGGCGGAGGCTCCTGCATGTTGAATAATAAATTATGCGATGAATCGGCCACAGAAGGTGAGCATCGCCTACGTAATCTAAACATCCATATTTTGTCGATGTGAACATCTGGTCGTAACCGGGCGTGAGAGTTCGTCAAAGAGACTATAACAACATAAGGTGCACGTTATTCGCGGTACCATGAAAAAGCTCGAGGTCACGAGCTTCATGAACGGAATTATTCGAAACGCGTGTTCAAAGGAAGCGAACGAAGTTTGAATGATGATGACGCAAAAAGTCGAGTTGAGTTCGAGATTTCACAATTCCCGTGTCTAATAAACTTGGAGCACGTGTCCATTCTGAGAATAAATTTTCTACAATCAAAGATTAAATCTAGTTACTCGAGCGCGCTCCAATTTCGATGTCACTCTGCCGTGTCATTAGCATAGCCCGAACACCAATATCGTTCAATTTACACCGTTAAACAATACCCGCAAAGTACGTCCAATTTACATGTTCATTAGATCGCACGGCTGGCTACGCGAGTCTACCAATCCTCACCCAAGTAAATGAGATCTGGTGATAAACTATAATTTTTTAATGATCCATCCACCAACGGTCTCCCTCGACAATTAATCGCCCTAATTCTGGTAGCCTCTTAATCGTGCCCAATGAATTGCACGGAGAGACTGTAAAATCTAATTTAGTTTCTGAGCTACAGTCAATTTGTCTCATTGATTGCCGAAATCTGATCGCAGGATTCCTCGTAAAATGACAGTTCAAATAGATGGCCGGTGTGGCATCACCATTCCAGTCGAAGTGTGTCCTATTCCTACAGTTTCATCATAACAAATCGGGAGGCATAATCGCTAAATGAAATTATGTATGGCAAAAAATGCAATTCGTACCATAATGATAACGGCCACTGGTTTAGAGTAAACTTTTTTGAGGAGCAAGCATAATGTGAACCTCCATCCATTACCGCGGACACGCGAGTCATTACTTAATGTGGTACGAAAGGGGTTGATCGAAGAGCACCGAAAACCCTAATCACTCTGAGCCATGCAACTCGGAAAACAAAGCCGGATGTAACTTTGAACCTTGATGAGCGTGTACCCAGCCGTTTGCGATCCAACGTTTCCAGCGAGGTACCCAAAGTACGAGCTAATAAAAATATTCAAGCAACCTTCACGAGTTTTGCACCGGCAGAGTATTGTTAGAAGTAAACTGTTGAAAATTCGGGACTTTCAATGTTTCTCTAAAGGTCAATGGCATTGCTTTGTGCTTCAGGAGACGCTGATAAAGAGACTCGGAGCGAATGCGCATGCCTTCACTATGGAAGTTACACCCCTGGCACCACCTTCGGTGCAGTTGGTACCCGCTAAGGAATACAACGGTGCACCGATCGGAACGAGCTACGACGTTAGAGCGTATGTCGGTAAGTTTCATTTAACGATTATTTTATGGAGAAGAAATCCAGAGGGAAACGGAGAGCACATCACCTTGCTCGAATTGAGAGGATCGTCCAAACCTGGATAGAGTTAGTAGCATTAGAACGCCCCCGAGTTTTCATGAAACTAGATATTATGAACTCGTCGATTAAATTACAACTCTGAAACAACCAAGATCCGTCGATAGAGAAAGGTCTTCGCATAGTCGCCATTTCTGGACCAAGGGTCCATAGTAGGTATTTCTAATTAAAGTTTATACCTCGTTCAGAAATAAATAAAAATTTAATGATACCGCACGTGATTGTGAACGCAGCCAATACTCCATCTTCGGACCTTGGAAACAACCTGCGGCACTTGAGCGGGGTATTTTTTCACCCCTCCGCCCAGGTAGAACTCTACTTTCGCATTTACAGCCTTCATATTACTGAAACAAACAACTGTAGCTCTACTCCAGACTACACAGGGCTTAGGCTACTCTGTGTGTATTCAATTGATAAGTACATACCTCGGTTACGATGCAATTATCGTTCAATGACTCTACTACTTTACTCACTGACTGTAAGTTATAGAGTACCATGTAATAGCTTCAACATACATAGGTATACACGGATCACTTCATTGCGAAAGCTAATCGTACTCCACATGATTCTCCAAAGATTCAATACCTCCTATTTTCCTGTTCTCTGACAGTCGATATTCAATTCTCACTTTCACGGAGAAATCGAACGTTCACATGTATCCCCAGGACAATAAATCGACTGGGGGGGGTGTATACGAGTGGACTTTTCCAGCGCCTCATACTTTGCTGAAATTATTGTTCGAAGAGCTTCTGAAACCCCAAATACAATGTTTTTCGCAAAATTCTTTTTCCATGTAAAGCGGAAAAGGCAGATGAAAAATTGCATCGAAGAACGATGGTTCGGATGGGCATAAGGGTTGTTCAAAGAAGCTGCCCTCCACCTCTTCCTGCTACCACCCCGCACAGCATTCCCACAACGGCTGGACCAGATCTGAGCGCATCGCTTAAGTCACAGAGGACGAAAACCAACGAATCCGCAAGTGACATCGCTCAAGAGGATGACGGTAGGTAGAAAATACCACGAAACAAATGGGAAATAGGCGAGAATCGATCCGAGTGTTGGTTTTTCGAGGTTGTTTTCTTCAAGGGACGATTTTTCCAGAGCCGACCCCGCCCCACGCAGCGGTGGAAAAACCATTTTTACTGAGCGACGGGAGGGTAGGATTAGAAGCCAGACTAGACCGGGCCATATACTCCCATGGAGACCCCGTCGTGGTTCACGTAAACGTCAACAACAACAGCAGCAAATCCGTCAGGAGGATCAAGGTAAGAGAAAAATGGCGCTGACAATGAGTCGACCTCCGTGTAGTTTCGTTACAAAATTCATAGGGGTTACCTCTCCAGTCTCCACGTATGTCATCTTGTTTGCGATCTCTGAGCTAATCTCACCTCGGCAAAGTTTGCGCACCAGATCAGCCGCCAGGCATGACACAAATCAGCACATCGCGATCGTATCTTCAACGAGAAGTCGCGTTAAGGAGTGTTGCGATAGCTTACGGAAATCCGCATTTTATTTAGGGCCTGAGGTTCGCGCGTAATTAACAACATCGCACGAAGATTTTAGAAGGTAAACTTCTCTGCATTTGTTATATACGACCCTATCAAAAAGGTAATGGCTCATACAGTTTGAATGATGCTTGTGACTTGGCGCTTTATAGGAGAATTTTGTTTGCATTTCCCATGAAGTATGTGGAAATTCAATATTTCAAAAACCATAGTAGAGCCGTCCAGTGCGCCGAACGGATCTTGATTCGTCTCACCTATGCTACGATCTATTTCGCGCCTTATGACACACGTGGTGGCAAAAGTTGACCGCTCCGCTCGGCTGAGCATTTCATGGACAGAGCCAGTGTCTAGACTATTTCTTTCTACCAGAAGATCAAAGTTACAAGTGCGGTAAGAAATAATGAGCAAGGGTTCTAACGGTCACTGCCCTGAGGTGTATTTTATCATGACCAAAAATGAAGTACGGTTGCATAATTTGGCAGGTCCGTATACTAGGTATAATATTTGTCGTTCTTGAGCTCTTAATGTAAGTGATTTCATTAGATGGTCAGAGTACATAACGATCGCGAACTCGCTGAACCCGTGAGTGAAGAAGACTGTTGATACGCGACGGCATGTGCAAACGATTCACTAGATGTCCTTATTTGCGTAAACGCTTTAGCGATACAAATTTTCTATCTGGGAAACATGAAATAAATTGGCCATAAATTAGGTCGAGGAAACAGCGGTGGGCTGAAAACTAAGACGTCATGTAATACGTGAAATTATAATTTATGTAATTTGTCAGCAGTAATATTATTCCCTAAAACTGTTTGAGTTTCACAGGAACTGAAGAACGAAAATGAATTCTGTATGATGTACAGAAGTTATTAATAATTTTCGAACTCGGCTTCAGCGATATTTCAGCGTCGAAAAACTCAAAACACTAATTGCGATAGGATGCAGGGAAATTTCTTAGTTGATTAAGTACTTTGCGGTAGAAAATCGACCTCAAGGTGATCAAGGGATTCAGTTAATTTCATATTTCGGAGAGCAAGGCCAGTAAAATATCTCCGAGAATAATCATGAGTCAATTAAGTATATATACGTAAAAAGCACGGGTCGTCGGAGTTCAAACGTGTTTTGAGTTTGATGAAGAAAAATTTTTTTTTAAGGAATAAAAGATGAACGTATACATTATATACATGAAGGTGGATGAATGAATTCATTATTGCAAATGATATCGTTATGATACACAACCGCATGTATTTGCCGGTAAACACCGAGTCACTGGAGGGGCAAGGTAAAATTCACAGAACTCTGCTGTGCTAATTTTATACGCAAACATTTGTTTCGTAATAATATTTACAAGTTACCACAGCGTATTCCAAGGAAAGGGGTGAGCTATTAGGAGGGAAAGAACCCTTTGAATGAAATTGAGATTTACCGAAAGTTTATTAGGTGACTAATTAACTTGTAAATAAGTTTGGACTGTTTTATAACTTTATTTTCGGGCCACAGTCACGCGCAGCTGCAGTGAAAAGGAGCCGTGACATTACTTCACCTCCAAATTTTTTTCAGAAACAAACAATACGAACCAAAAAAAGAATAATAATAATAATGATAAGAATGTGTCTGTTATAAGCCAGATCTTCGTATTTAGGCGATACATGAACCTACCGCTATAGCGATCGATATTACGGCTTGCGTTTTGTTGTGCCCTAAATTATGAGCATGCGACAAATTCCCATTGAGACCTATAGTAGGCCAGGATTCTTAGTCAGGATATAAAAATAAAGTGGCCTTGTTGGAAGTATGAAGGTGATGTCAAATGTGGAAAAAGGACTCAAATCTGTCTTACAATTAGATATATGTAAAATCTAACGTTGTAGATGCCGGCGATGCTCGAATCGCGGGCTTTGAAAGAGACCATTGAATACTCCTGCAGTGAAAAAGTTTGGAGAAAAAAACAGCTGTTTTGACTTTTCGTCGTGATTGCGCTTTATTTTACAATTAGACCGAGAGAAATTTGTGTACCGAAGATGCAAGGCGTGACGAACAGGGTACCCTGAAAATGATGTGGGTATACGTAAAACGATACAATCTCACGACCTTGACACGCCGTCGCTGACCCAGTATTGAATACCGGAGTAGCTTAGCTGAGGGCTGAAATGTCGAAACATGACGTCACGACGAAGGCGCACGACACCCCATTGGATGGATGAATAAATGAACAGACTGCGATAAAAGGGGGAAGATATAAAAAGGGGGAAGTATACGACATGGTAGGTTTAGAAAGAACCGAATTTAATTACATATTTATTTCGCATCTCGCAATTTTCAATATAAAATCATGTCATATCCTGCACGCAAATTTCGTGAAAAGAATAAATTAATCCGCGGATATCACAACATTCTACTACAAGACTTTGGATTTTTATTAAATTTAGATTGATCGAAGCAGACGCTGGTATACCGGCGTTCCGCGGTCATGTCGCACTTACCGGATTTAGTCGCCTTCTTTTTTTTTCATAATTTTCATTGTGGTTCATTTTCGATACTTCAATATTACTTTGCTATATGTATAATAAAGCTTCCGATAAAATAAAGCTCCGTCCGGCGATGATCAATAATATTTAATTTCGCTGATGTAGATGTGAAATATACCTCGGAAGAGTACAAGAGAGGCAGTTGATTCAACGTATAAGCGTGGCTGCCACGGCTAACCGCATGCGGAACTCGTTCCTGTTGCTCGAGAAATTTTACGCCTGATGGAGTATAATTTGCTCACGCATTTTGAGGGGTGGCACGCTGTTAAAAGCCATAAAAAAAGAACCGAGCGTCATCAAGGGGGGAAAATAATGTAGAGTACATTATTACAAAAATGACAAAATTGAGGAATACCAGCTGCCACCGAATTCTTCAGAATTTACCAACGTACACATACCTTAATCATAACTGACATAGTTAGACACTACGCGACGAGCTGTAGGTTGGCGTAAAATATCCCTAGTTTAGGCAGCAAACGGGGGCTTGATTTTTCGCAAATATCTCGAGAACTGATTGAGATTTTCGAAATTTTAAAAAAGATTCGAAAAGAGGAGGAAATGTCCTCAAAAAAGTCTCGACTCCCGGAACTAGAGGACCATTATTTATAATCTTTCTAGAAGCGTGAAAATACGGCCGAAAACAGCTAGTCTGACACGTGGGCCGTTTCATTGCATGACGCGCGCAAGCCAGACTAGCCGTTTTCGGCCGTGTTTTCACGCTTCTAGAAAGATTATAAATAATGGTCCTCTAGTTCCGGGAGTCGAGACTTTTTTGAGGACATTTCCTCCTCTTTTCGAATCTTTTTTAAAATTTCGAAAATCTCAATCAGTTCTCGAGATATTTGCGAAAACTCAAGCCCCCGTTTGCTGCCTAAACTAGGGATATTTTACGCCAACCTACAGCTCGTCGCGTAGTGTCTAACTATGTCAGTTATGATCTCGCCAAGTGTACATCAAATTTTAAATTCATTTTGGAGGAGTAGGTTTGTCAAAGATTCGTGCGGTAAAAATTAGTTTATACGCGTCAGGTGGGACTCGGTATATCTGTTCGTACTGTATTTACTATATTCGTAAGATTCCCGACATTGGGTAGAAGGCGTGCGCGTACATCATCTTGCGCTACCCGATACGCCGCAGGGACTAGAGCCGCAGGACACGAGGGTGTATTTTAAAGGAGCATAAATCAAGGACTATGATACCCGCTACCTAGCGCCTTGTCTTTTCACCACCCCCTACAGTCGGAAATTCGACAGTAGCGAAGAGTACAGGATGCGGTGGTGGTACGATGTTGCTAAACGAGATATACGAGCAACCCAAATCTCGAAAAGGGTACGTGAACGCGCGGGAACGGAAAGAAGTCTGCAGAGAATCCCTCGAGTGCATTACGAAGTAGGTTTCACCGGATTCACCAACATCCTTTGTCGCTTGCTATTTTGCCTGAGACTTTCCGCCCCCGCGAATTAACTCAGGTTTATCGTTTCCAAAATTCACGAATACAGTGTAACTTCTCATCAATTATACGCATTACCGATTCGTCGGGTCACGTAAGAATACCAAATCTCGACCTTCGCGAGAACCGGCGGGTCGTCATAAATCGCATTTCGAATCAAATCACGCAATGCGGTTAGTTTACTTATACGCGAGCAGAGATCTTGCTATACTTTGACTCGATACCAACTTAATTCAGGTACTACAATCAAAAATATTTTGCAAAAACTCACGCTGAACGCGTCGTTCTTTTCTCTCGGCCATATCACAGTTGAATTTTTTCACGCGAAAAAAACATGAGCCACTACTATACCCTACGGGAAGGACGAGAATAACGACCAAACCTTATTTAATTCAAGGGGTCAACGGAAAGCGACGAAGGCACGACCCGAAAAATAGGGTTTTGAAATAATTGAGGGAAAGGTAGAGGAAAACGTGTATACATACCCCACGCCGGTATACAGGTACGTGTATGGGTACACAAAATAAAGCGAATGAGGATCGTTGCGGGTGCGCAGAAACTTTATTAGAGTGCCTTCAAAGGGAGGCCATTCCTCCCGCTACTTTCGCTTTCCACGCGTAGTCCCGACTATATGGCATATAGCACGGTATTACATGCATCCGTAGGCTGGTAGGCACATTTGTGTACGTATTAAAAAAAGACTAGCGGTCCTGCGGGGGGAAGGGGGGGGGGGGGGGGGGGTATGTGATAATAAGGGCGCGGTGGCTTCCGGAACATACAACCAAAGTTTGTATACCGGCGTCATTATAATATACCGAGAGTAGTTACATCTAGAGTTTCCGAATAATCAAGATCACCGTAATTGCTCCCCCGATTATCAAGTTCAACAGACTTCGTTAATCACTTTCCCTGAATTAAATATCGTTCGTTACGCGATATTTTTCGGAGCTCTAAATTACAGTCAGATATTCCCGTAGAAATCAATTCCTTCACTCTACGCCATCGGACAGTACGTCGGAAGAATCGAGCGCGTGTGATGAACAAATACATGGATAGACTATAATACATTTCCCAGTCGAGAGAGTATAAAAATTGATATGAGAATACGCGATGCGTAGGTCTAATCTTTAAAGCCGACTCAGGTCATGATCATATGTATATTAATACGCGAGGGCTAGCTGGCTTTACGGCTTACGGAATCCCTTAATACCCCGTAGAGAGAAGAATTTTAACGAGACCATTTAACGACGTACGCGAATATCCAGAGGTACATAGTACATTATACATTAACGTAATATGAGCTCGTGGAGTATTCACATTCGTGCATTATAAATGATCGGCGAGTCCACTGTCCCTGGTTTGCGAAAAACCAGTGCTACAGTCTTTTTGTGCTCCGATAATAATATGATCGCACAATGAGTATAGTTTTTTCTCAACAGTCTGGTAATTCGATGTGATCGAGTGTTCGACGATGTGGTTTCGGACTGTCCTTTACATGTGTAGAAAAAAAAATTGGTTTAATCAATTTTTCAGTAGTATCGGTCGCTTTTCGCAGACACTGACCGGAGAAATTGGGTAGTAGGTAAAATCGTATACATATCGTATTATATTACCAGAGGTCCGTCGACATCCGATGGCTGTAGTTTTTCACGTTCTGTATATGTGTACTTGGTGCCCCGCCCTTGGATTGGGTCATATTTTATCAGACTTATCGTGACCCCGTAGCTTACGATATCAAATAAAATATCCGCACATTTTTCAACGAAAAATACACCGTTCAACTGATGAAAATACTTCCATACATATAGCTCGAATGTTCGAAAAATCTACTGCGAAAAAAAGAAAGATAATATTTAACAAGAAAGAATAAGAAAAGAAACGAAGGCGAGTAGAGTAATTAGTTTAAATGCAAAAATACTCAATTCTATTCTGGTGGGTATATAATTCTTTTGAAACTTGGAGTGGTAGGGTAATTTCAATAGGCTGTGAGTATGAAACTTTTCGTTGAGTAAGATGAAATTGACTCGACTGGGATCAAGGCTTGCACTGAGAAACGTTCAGTAATTGAATGTATATCGTGCAATTAGTCGTAGACCCGTCAGGAAACAGCTTTAACTTGCAAAGCTGAGGCGAAATGTCTGGAAGAGAACGACCAGTTTCTGGTCTTGGGAAGAGGCAATCACCCCGGAAAATGGGATCGCGCCCAAACTTGATGAGGAATTTACCCACAAACTGTCGCTCGTCAACAACAAGCTAAAATTTACGGCAAATGTTGCCACACCATTGCAAGTGACGAAAGCGAAATTGGATAGGTTCTTTTTTTTGTTCAGAGAAAAATAACGGCGCTTACCTATACCTTCTTTACCAAAGTCTTTTTCTGTGTACCTCGCTTCGTTTTTTCATCCCACATCCTACAAACTCTACAATCTCGCTTTTATACTCTCTTATCTCGCGCGGTTTCGCTTTTGTGCGTTATTCTTAATCAATTTCGGTTTCGGAGCATTCTTCACGCACGTTGCGTACATGCGTAGATACGTACATCCATACCGGGTGGCTTTTTTTAATTGCCCAGACTGATAACTCAAAAACTAATGAAAATGCGAAAAAACTTTTCATACAAAAGCTGTAGAGTTGAGAAGGGGAAAGAATATGGTGATAACAGTTTTGCTGAATTTCAATTCGCCAAGGTCACGTGAAGGTTAAGTCGTTTTTTTTTGAATGGGACAATATATTTCTTTTCGGAACTCTAAAGAGCATCAAAATCTGCATAAAATCCATTAAGAGCACTTATGATCCACAGTCAAAAGTTAATGAGACAGAATGTAGGCTAGTTGGTACGAACGAATACTTGGTATTCGTATTCGAATAAGTGAATGACTGGAAATTACTGATTGCTCTTATTAATTTTTCACAGGTATTCGTGGTGCAACACGTCGACGTGTGCATGTTCAGTAATGGAAAATTCAAGAATGTTGTGGCATTGGTATCCTCCCAAGATGGATGTCCTATAGGTCCTGGAGGATCTTTGTCGAAGAGCTACGCGTTGAGACCGATAAAAGGTTCGACAAAAAACTGGATCGCCTTAGAGGACAGCTACACGAAAGCTGGGGCAACGCTGGCCTCGACGGTAGTGAGTACCGGAAATAGCCCGGAAGACAGAAACGTGTTCGCCATTTACGTGTCTTATTACGTCAAGGTTAGTAGATTGCAAATACGTACTGTACGGGTTGAAAGTGGAGGACTTTTTTTGTAATCTTGATTTCGCCACTCTGTGTATCTTTATTTATTTTGGTAGAAAATCGAACGTGAAGACGGGCTCTGGCGACTTGAAAAAATGCAATGTCGTTGAAACCTAAGTTTTTTACGATGTTTACAGGTAAAACTTCTGGTATCTGCGATGGGGGGTGAAGTTTCTTTGAAACTGCCGTTCAGTTTGATGCACAATAACACGGATCCGGACTTAATAGGGCTTCCATCGCCCATAAGAGATCCGACGGTGGCTAAACCGTTAGAAAAAAATCGGGAGATCATCAACCAACAGTCGGAAGGTAGAGATTCGAGTCGGCAGAGTTCGAACGATTATCTGCAGTCGAGTCTCAACGACAATCCAAAACTAGAACGAGCATCAAACAAGGGTCAAATGCTCAGAACAACGGGGAGCCCGAAGAGTAAAGAAAACTTGGGAGACGTCGACCTCATAGAACGATGCGAAGAAGACAGGGGGACCTGAGACGAGGTTGGGGTGCGCAATCAAGAAGAGATGCCCCGTCAATCGACCAAGAATAATTTTACAAAAAACCTCAAAAATTCCACTAACAAGAGCTACAAAGAAGGATTCAGCATTCACAGAGCTTGGTGCTGCTTCAGACGAGCCTCGTAGTTGAGTCGCGTGAGACTACGTTGCAAGATATAGGAGGGTGTAAGCGGAACTGTAACTAATTAGAAACAGTCACCGTTTTAACGTCGAAATCTACAGATTTCATCAGCAGATGATTTTCGATATTTTCGTCTTGTAATTGACTTTATTCACCCTCCTAACTCTCGCTGGAATTTAATCGAGCGACGCAATAGATTTTTATATTGTACCTGTATAAGTATAGGGGGGCAAAAAAAAAAGTAAAAGAGGAAAAGCGAAAATAAAACTGCCTTGATGGAGTCAATGATAGAATTACGTTGTGATACGGAGTATGCGTGCTATAGTACATATACTTTTATACTATACGCACATCCACGAACATTTACACGTAACTAAGTACCTGTACGTATTTAGATCGAGGGCTGAAATCTCAAGGATTCATAAGGATGAATATAATATCGCAGGTAGACGTCGTCATTCAATATCCTACGGCTACATTGAAAGTATACCTACAACTACTGCTACGTATATTTAAAAATATACATTATAGGTATGGTGCTGATTAAACTAAGCAATGCACGAACCCATCAATGTCGATGTGATCGATTAATTAAGCGGGAGAAAGAAATAGGGAAGGGGCAAAAGATCGTCGGGTTCACTGCATCAAATTAGCGAATTGATTCAATTGATTGATTCCAAGGTAATGAATAATTCAATCTCAAACCCGGAGTCAATATCGGAATAGCCCTAATTCCAGTCCTATGAGCTTTAAATTACAAGTTCATCGCTGGATGTACATGAAAGACAAAACAGAATTCCCGGTAATATCAATACACTTTTTTTTTATTACCCCGATCGACGATCAAACTTTCGAACAATTTATGGGATTATATTGATTATGCTATAGTTACCAATTTCTGCATATCGGAATCAGAATATTGCCATGTATCTTGAATTAGCTGAGTCATGTTTGGTTGTCCAGTTGGTTAATTCTGTTCAGCTATGTGCATGCACTGCGCTTGATACTTTGTGTATAAACTTGCAAACAGTCAGACGATACCAGCTTCCGCAGTAGAAAAAAAGGACAGCAGATATTTGCTTCAAATCCAAACCCAGAATAATAGAACTGTGGGGTTTCAGTCCCATACCGTAATAGTAACAGACAACACACTGACGAATAAACAGAATTACGAAATTGTTCGACCATGAAAAGGACCAGATTTTAACAAAAAAAAAAATTTTACGTTCTTACAGCAAAGGTCAATGGTCGATTCATTCACTATTCATAATGACCTGCTGCAGGTATAAACATACCGAGAAAGACACATGACACGTGTCATAATTATCACTTTTCTACATCGCCTGTACCACAATAATGTATTTTCCTTGCTACTATTATAATATACCTACAAACACTGTGCGTTTGAGTGTCCCACTGACTCTTACAAGTCAGAAATATGCATATAATTGTGTGTGGATCGTATTTTCGTTAAATACGATTTGGTATTGCCTAAGAATGATACACCCATTTGTATGTTACACGACGGTGTTGGGAGAAAATTGTCGATTATACTTACATGTAAAATAAGAAGTTGTACATAATGGTCAGTATAATATATATGTATAGTACATAGACTATAACAGTGTCTATGATTATACTATAAATTACCAGGTTGGATTGATGCGAAAAAATCTGGCAATAACTTTGTCAAGCCTGCTTCACAAAATTAATACCTAAGTTTAATATTATTACGACATAACATCAGATAAATTTGTCCATTTTTTTATCATCATTACTTCTTTTTTCACCGCTACCCAAAATCCTATATACTTGCTGTAATCGTACGTGTGTATAATTATTGTATGAATTTCCTAGCAACAAGTATGTTTGTGTATGAATAAAATCTTGACCGTATTGTATATCCACTCGCTGCAATTTTATGGTGATTCAATTGCATCACAAATAATATGGAATGGTTTTTTCTATGGAGATGATGAATATAAGACCACCAAAAAATCAATGAACACATGTATGTAATGACTTGAATAAAGATAACCATCACATGTATGTAGATGACATTTTTTTCAACTACTTTGGAACTCCAATGGTGCTAGAGCTTTTGTCTCATTAAGCAGACTTTCATCAGAGAATCTTAGATCAGAATGAAGATCCAAAAATTTCTGACCATAATTCAGCTGCCAAGTATCATCATCTTAAAACCGACAAACATGTAACTTACCATGATATTCTCTGAGGTATCCCCTGAGAATGATTTTTTCATTATCCTTGTCATCATCAAACACATTGATCAAAATGTACTTGAATGTTCCATTATCGTCAATGTCCACATCGGGTATCGCATCTAGAAGTTCAGACATGTTCTTGCAGAATCTGTGGGAAATAATACAGCATGACAAAATTTCGGGTAAACGTCATGAGATATTCCACTGATATATGTATTCGCACACTAGATAACCCAACACACGACACTGTAATGTGGAAATTTATTAAATGGGTATCTAGTCGATCTGACCTTACGCTAAAGCTCCTTGAGGCAAAACTGCTAAACCTGCATGTTAGCTATCTAGCCTTGTATCAAAAGATCTTTGTGCTACGCAAAGTTAACCGGCACCCTCGAACGATTGAGAACGTGAAGTATTTGTACTTCCATTATTCCATCATTCTCTAAAGTAACCTCAACCTGATAAAACTTGGTAGAGGAATGTTGTCCGATTTTCTTACCAATCTTCTTGCATTGACTTAAAAAATAAGTTCACGCCAGACCACAGTGTCTGACAGTGTATACAATGCAGTGTTCGCCGGACCAACGATGTAGCAAAACCAACCTAAATACCCCCGTGAAGTTGGCACCTGATTGAAATATTTTTACTTTGGTCGAGAACCAGCGGATGATCAAGCGATTGAAGTCGATACGGCGCTTACAGCCCCGCCAACGGGTATTGGGTGAACCCGGTATAAACATACATCAGCTGTCGTATTCATGAGAAATGAAGTGCCGATTTTGGCGTTACACAAATTTTCAAAAGGTGTATTCTCCTACATTACTTAACCGAATCGTTGACTGAAGATACCAATCATCAGTCAACGACCGAATGAAGTGGTTTTTATCTCAAACTGTGTGTTTTGATCTCCTCTAGTCGCTATACTCCGGATATTGAGATCCGTTGAGTATAAATATGAAAATTTTCAGTAAGTTCACGGTAAATGGATTCCTATGCATGTTTTTTCGAATTTCACAAAATCCAGAGTTTAGCGACTTCATTCCGATGAGATTCGATTCCAATTTCCTCTAACAATCTTCCAAATTTCATTCCGATTGTTTCAGCTGTTTTGGAGAATACACCTTTCAAAAATTCAACGTTCTACCCCCACAAAATGACGACTCGATGTGCCCAACGCACCAAGCCACCTCTCGCTCCGGAAGAATCTCTGCATAGACAAAAGAAAATCCGATAACAGAGATCATGAAGAGCGAGAATAGCATCCGGCTAATTTAAGTACGTGGAATAATGGACAACGATGCGTATGTTTATGTTTCGCGTAATCCGATTACGATTACGCTTCCGCTCAAGCGTCTTCAGTTCAACAAGTACCTCAAAACACGGTCGATCGACCCGTTGCCAATGTCAACGAATAGGTGCGATATCGCAGGTCGCTACAAGGCCAAATATTAAATTCGCCAGGGCCATGTAATAATCCGCCACAACCAAGTACCGATAGAGACAACAACTACGCTAATCCCATCATACCACAGTATAAGGCTATTTTCCTTATACCGTGCCAATACTGAGGGGAGAATAACCAACGCTTGTTGAAATTGTGGAGACGAACGTTACCGAAGTCGCTAGATTAGATCTACTCTATCATTTTAAGTTTCACATTCAACCTATTTTTATTGAACATCTTGTACACAGCATCGCTAGATACCTGGCCCGCGACATTAATTTCTTCAATTTTTATGATCTGTTCTTCCTTCTTTTATGTTTAATCTTCAGAAGTTATAACATTCGTTTTTAGGACCTATTTGCAAAGAGGTGAGTAGCTATTCTTCAATAACGGCTATCATGATTAGATTACCAAAAGCCGCCGTTACAACTCTCGCATTACATGTAGCGTTGCATGTACGATTTTTTCTTGTATTTGCTGTGCAGGTCACAATTCCCGCCAATTTTCTTGATGATTTGAATCACCGCGCAACAGTGGTGAATTGACATCCGTAAATTCAAACTATAAAATAGATTTTCCGTTTACGTTGTAGATAACATGAAAAAAAGTTCCAAATCGACTATTCAGAAGTGTAGCACACCGTCATTTGAAGAAAAACATGTGCCTCCCAATTTTCCATTATCAGGAATTAAAGGGGTATCAAAACTTTTGGAAAATAAGTACACGGAGTACGTGGACGAACCATCACAACAGCAACGCAGGGGCGTTCAAACCATTTCCTACTCAACATTGAACGAGATCCATGTGGAGATCAATGCAATTCATCAGTTCTCTGATTCTCTTTATCAGACAATCAGTGAATATGAAACCATAGATGAAACGTTTGCTGAGGATTTACATAACGATACACGATCCTCTGAAGCTAACAAAAATATAAATTTTGGTGAAAAGGTTTCTGAAACTGCGGCCAAGAACGATGAACAACTCGGGCTGTTAGATGATGCTTTTCGATCACGTAGAAATGTTGATGCGAATTTCAGTTTTAACATTGATAATTCTTCACTTTTGTCACCTAAATTATTTCAGTCCCCAAATTCTGACAAATATGAAAAGTATGAAAAGTATGTTTCTGGCCAAACAGAGTTGCTGACTACATCATCGGAATGCTTTGTAAGCTCGTCGGAGTTTCAGATTTGTGAGTCAACTGAGCAGACTAATGAAAACCTGACGAGATAATTAAACGGGATTTGGTGATATTTTGGATTTCATGTTCTTCTAGGGTTCCATGGTAGAGAGAAACTCAAGACCTATAGTGGCCCTGATAGGTTACATAAAGTGAGTGCATCTGAGATATCTTTTTCTCCAAAATGGAGCAAACGCATCACATCAAAGTACGCTTCACCGAGTATTATTCCGTCCAGGAAATCTACTTTGCGCGCCAATACAAGCTCTGCAGGAACAGGGTGGTCTAGGCTTTCCCAAGGATCGGATAGATTGTGGAACAAGTTTATGCACGAATCAAATGCATCAACTGTTGTTCAAAATAACAAGGCAGGGTCCAAAAAATTCAGTTATCTACAACGGAAACTGGGTAATTTAATGTTCAGAATGATGATTATTTTTATTACATTTCTTGCACTTACTTCTTATTTCTTACTCAACAGTTCACAAGGAGAACGCGTCTGCATCCCACGTAATTGTGGAGAAAGAATCAACTATCCCGAATCCAGATATACCATTTCCGAAGCTTACCTCAGCTAATATCATTGCCAATTCAACCAATAGAAAAATCAGAGACAAGAAAATGCCCCCAAAGTTATAAATTCAGTGTGGATAGGTAAGCCTTCTGATATTTGCCGACAGTGATTGGTGTGATAAATTTTTATAATGATTATTTATTGAATATCATTGAGATTTGTAACTTGAAATAATTAACTCGAAATAATAACTATTTACTGTGAAACCAAGAGACGAACGTGATTTCAACAGCGATTAACCCATGAGGCATTTCTCAAGAGAGATGGGTATCGAATCTTTTATTTCTGTCTTTGCTTTTTTCGAAATTCTTATCATTAATTTTATCAAAATTCGCTTTTCTTGCATCTATTTTCCGTGATTCCGATTGACTGTTTCCTCATCTGCGTATCGTTATTATTCACGCAGCGGTTGTCTACCTCAACTTCTGATTCCATATTTTGATAGCTTGATGATTGCAATGCAGACAGCTCGATAAAATATTTTGAAGCAACACACTTGCGATTGACAGCCTTGTCACATCAAATCTCGGTAACTGGCTTTTATATGAAAATGTTATTGTTAGCCAAAGTCAGTGACGTTATAAAGGAAGAAGTGCTGAGCAGCTCAAGCTGCAGCTTTGAAGCAGAACAAAGTTCCGGTTTTGAGCTAATAAGTTATATGACAGAAAATTTGAATATAATGTTTATTTTCTCAAGGTAGGTGTAACAAACATTTTTCTGGTCTGACATGTATTCATGATACTAGACTCATCTTTTGATCAAACGGAATAGCTTGTCTTGCGCCAATACTTATAAATACATCATCAAATGTAAGTTTGGTTCCAACTGAAAATGCAGATACATATTCAATAACAAATAATATTTTTAGGCAAAAATTCAATATTTGAGTACAGTCTGGTTACAAAGATAGAAAATAATGATTTTTCAAAAAATCACATTGCATTCCAATAATTGTGCGCAAAGTTTTATGCTTCATATTCTCATCCGTATAACTGTATAGCGCAGTACAATATGTATAATCTTATATTTCAATAACTGTTCTATATGTCTATACAACAAGCGCTTTTAATACCATAATAATAAAGTTTTAATGAATTATTAATTCGACATCAAAGCATAGTTACAACTCTTTTAACCGATAGTCGCAAAGTTTTGATTGTTTTTTTTCCTTTTTTTTTTTACTTTTGGAACAATGCAATGATTTGCATTTATGTAGGTGGATCCTGATTGATCACAACATTTTATAATATAGTATCATATCAAGTTTGCAAATATTCATTACGTGGAATTATCCATTTCAAATCGAAATTATGATTTAAAAATAATATTTTATGTATATATAATATATATTTATACATATAATATATGTACGCCTTTATATTATGCATATATACCTATGTGATTAAGAATGAGCATCAATATAGTTAAAAGATGAATATAATATCTATATAAAGCACATCCGCGATCAGTTTCCTTTGAAACATCGTCTAACGAGAGCAAAGTATTTGGAACCTGAAACAACTAGATTTTTCATAATTTTATAAGGCATGGGATAAAAAAAAAAAATTTCATTGTCTATAGAACTGAAAACTTGATTAGCTCTTTTCATTGATACAAAATTTGGAAGTTGCAGTTTGAAATAACAGTAATGACTGACCTGTGAAGACAATTAGATGAATGTGAGAAATGTATGGAAATTTTAATGACGAAAACTACATCGAATATATCATGCAGATAGGAATTTTTTTGGCACCTGTTTCGGCTTTTCAAATTTATAAGTCGACACCTTGTGTCCCATTTTTCTTCACAATTAGTTCAGCGTAATATTTTCTTCTGCTTCTATGAATCTTTTATGTGACCTTACCATATTCCGAACCTAATTTCAAGATACATTCTATTTTTTTGGGACACACTCCTATTCGCTATGAAGCAAAAGATGTTCGTTGCGCCAAAGGAATCGAAAATGTTTTTGTGGACAGAAGTTTATCAACTCTTAGATACATCGTTCTATAGACATATTATTATTTCTAAAATACGTTGGTCAATAACCAGCTGAAGTGCGATAGCAATAAATGCATCTTATTACTCTCAATTCAACTTCTCCAGAATCCAGGAACACAGGAAGAACACGGATCACCACTAACAAAAATGTAGTTTCTTACAAAATAACTGAACCGCTGAGGACAATCTTCGAGCCTCACGATATGTGCTCGACATACCAAGCCTCAGATGATGCGAACAACTAACTACAGTTGAATATACACATGGAAAATATGACGGCGCAATATCTGTGTTCAAGTTATTTTGTATAATAATTCCAGTCGCATTCACTTTTTTAATTGGGTAGATGAACAGTGCATAGATACCCAATGAACTTTGTTAGATTATTATGGTAAAGTAATGAATCTTTTTTCATTCACTAAATCTATTCCGCTTACTTTTCTTTCGAAGTCTTAGGATCCTTTTGCCCTCGTGAGGTGTCCTTGTACTCTTTTTGTTCTCTCAGATCTCGATGCTGCTCCCTCGATTCTCTGGGTTCTCTGGACTCTCGATCTTTACAATCTCTCTGCGATCGTTGGCCACGGTGTTTGCGGTATCCATCTCCATAATAACTACTATCATTATGATAGCCCCTTGATCTGACATGGAAAGATGGGTAGCTGAAGCTATCAGACTTATTGGTACCGCTGCGAAGTTGTGGTAAGACTGTACCTCCTCCATTACCAGAGTCGTGCCCTTGTTTGTCGTGACGAGCACGTCCTCGATGTTCGGAGTAGTGGTCAAAACTAATTAAAGAAGAGAAAAGCTCTTATAAATATGCACGGTCATAAAGAATTCAGAATTCACAATAACGCCATGAACAAAATAAAAAGGAAATACCTGTCATCTCTCCCAAACCCATGATGCCAGTAACTATGGTTGTGCAGAGGTGGGAACCTATGAGAATTTTGTTCCTGCCCACCACCTCCACCATGGCCTTGTCCTCGACTTCGATGGCCATGATTTCCATGAGGTCTTCCACTAGTATTATTTCCATTTCCTTTATTGGCCGTGGACTTCATGACAGATATCTCTCTTCGTTGATCTTCATTTTCACGACGCAGGCAAAGTACCATTGCTTCGGCATCTTCCAAACGTGTGCTGAAATCTGCTTGAACAGCTTGTATGTCACTTCCTACTTGAATGCCGACTTCTGTATTGCAGGACTTCTCCAATCGACACTCCAATGTATCCAATTTTCTGATGGTGAAATAAATCATTTACTTCATTAATAATTGCGGGCACTATAAGCTAAAATAGTATCAGAACAAACTGGTACTAACTTCTTTTGTTGATCAATTATTCCAACCAAATAATGGTTTTGTGACTTTGCTTCCTGTAAGGATACCTTAAGATCCTGAAGATCACGTTCCAGGAGTTCAACTTGCAGTGAGGTGACATTGACGCACACTGGACTACCCTATAGCAAGTTTAAGAAATGTTATCCAAATGGTAAAAGACAAATTATTCTCTCCAAGTAACTTATTAAAGATTATAGACCTTGGACTTCAAAAATCCTGCATTTCCACTATCTTCCGGTGAGGGAGGACTGGCTGGGGCATTGGTTGGAGAATTTGAAAAAACTAGTTGAAACTGTAAATCTGCAATACCGTAGAAGATTAGCTAGGAAAGGAGAAAGAATATTTATTACAAACCTCTGTTTCGTTGACGCAATATTTCAACCTCCTTTTGCAGAGCCACAAGGATGGCTTGATGCTGTTCCTGAAGAAATTTCATGTTCTGCTCTAGCTGGATTGCTCTATCTCCGCTACTATTTGTCTGCTTGGCACTGATTACCATATCGTTTCTATTCGCCACTGCCACTAGTTCGGTATGTGGTTTCTTCGCCTAATACAAATTTGCAAGATGTTGTAATAAATATTCTTCCTAGGAATGAGTGCTCAGAGCATGGCATGTGAAAATAAATTTCAGATAGCAAGCTAAATAAACTTACTTGAACAAATGGTACTGTGGGTAATTTGACAAGAATCTTTGACGTCATGACTGCTCGCAGTTGATATTTGTAATAAAGACTTCAAAAGTTGGTATCAACTTATACTATAGATCCAGACAAAACTGTCGAATTTTAAATAAATGAAATCACATCTAAAATTTGACAACGT
Organism: Athalia cordata; assembly: GCA_963932425.1. NCBI lineage: Eukaryota > Metazoa > Arthropoda > Insecta > Hymenoptera > Athaliidae > Athalia > Athalia cordata. The sequence continues at coordinate 21,255,505 of OZ010625.1, forward strand.
CTCAAAGCAAATAGGTACCTATTATTACAGCTATGCAGGTGGTTGATGAGAAGAACTTTCAAAATTTTGTACTTCAAATTTGGACACCCACAAACGATCTGATATTACATGATATTATATTCGGACAATGCAAGAAAAAATGGAAAAAATAAATAGAGAAATAAAGCAATAAATTATTACAACGCCAGACAATTACTTCGCCGTAAAGTGTTCAAGGTTTTTTCTGAACGTGTGTACGCGTCCTGGCGAAATGTTCGATCTGTTGCACTACTCGCATTTATATGTACTTTTTGAAAGAGCGAATTATTAGCCGATAATGAACACCGGGTCGGTGAGACCATTTGAGACTACCACAATAGTAAAACCTCGAGTCTAAACGAGTATTGGAAGGGTCAAAAGTATTGATCCGGCGCAAACTCAAAGGCTGAAGCATATCGGGGACTGCCGGTTTCCACCCATTTTCGTATGTATACAGGGTAATTGTAAATTATCAACGATCGATATTAGTATTCAAAGAAAAATGTGAAATAAATTTGTTTTCGTGATTCAAAAACGACATGAATTTTTGTTGAAAAACACGTGCACAATGCAAGCACGGATGTAACTGCGAAATTTAAAATACGGACGCGTCATTAGCTGGGATTCCCAAAAAATCGAAGTCGCTACTAGACAATTCCGAAGGTAAGATGATAAATTTTCCCATTTCACGTAAGAAATTCATGCGAGTTTTATTATCTGTTTGTTCTTATAGTCACGGACCCGTCACGGATGTAAACAAAACGTTTTTTAACTTGTCAATTTTAAAGTTTCTCCTCGCGCGTCAAAGCCAATTTTCTTATAATTTATACCATTTGATATTTACAATTTATATTGAAATCTAATGATTTCTTTTCACCGTCGTAACAAGAATAGCTCCGCACGGAGCGTATTGATACAAAATGTCTTACGAGCTCTTGAAATCTAACATGCAGTTCAGTTATCTCAGCAACAAGGAGAGAGAAAATTTTTTCTTACCAGAAGACGATAACGATGAATTCGATTTCGAGGTAAAATTAATTGAAAATTATGCAAATATTTTTGTCAAACAGTTCATTTATCTACATCTCTCTTGTAATGATACGTATTCGTCATCTCCGTTATTTTATCTGATATTAATTTTATTCCCAAAACCAGTATGTGCCAGCAAGTGAATTCAGGAATGTTCTTAAAAGTGTTCGGAGACACAAAGTTAAAATGGAAGAGGAACGGGCATGGGAAAATTTTGTAAAGCAACAGGAATTACAGGAAGGATCAAATATCATGTTGAATGAATTTGACCATGGCATAAGAAGTAATATCAAAGAATTCTTACGCGACAATGTTGGAAACATGGATAGAGAATTGAAGCGATTAGAGGACGATGCTATGCCTGAAATTAATAAAATGTACAAAAGTATTAATGGAATTAGAAGGATTGAGGCTCAGTCAATGGTAAATTGCAATCCATCACTGATAAATTGTTATCTGCCAATTTTCTTATAGGTCATTTGTGATGTAAGATTTATTTACAATTTTTTAAATATATTTCAGGCACGAGAAGCAAATAAGTCACCCGTAATGATAGAGACTGGTACAGGGAGTTCAAATATTCTACTAACCATTCCAGAAGAGCAAAATCCTCATGGTACGTATAGAAAATCGGGAAACTCGAAATCAAAACCAGTTAACAACGCCAGAAAATCATCTTCTGATCATTTGGTGATGAACAAAGATTACTCAAGAAGACTTCTACATGTTATGGATGATTCGGAATATAACTCCAGCCCCGAAATAAGTCCTGATAGAATTAGTGATAAAGAAGAATATTTTACAAGACCTGATTCAATGGTCATCCAAAGAGTTTTATCAATTCAAAACAAGATTTCCTGTGTATTGGATGAAATTTCCTTCAGTCTTGATAGAATCCCACAGCCTGATGGTGAAAGGGATTTATCCCGCAGGCTGCAGAGAGCGTCTGAATTTTCCGTCCGATTCTCTAGAAATTATTTATATGATTTGGGACGACATTTAACAGATATGCAACAACATATCCGTGCTATGTCTCCGAATACCCGTCCTAGGCCATCTGTCAGAAGCTCAGCCTTTCATCTTCACGTGATTGGTCAAAAAATGATCAGCGCTCATCAAATATTGCTGCAAGCTTTAAGCGCATATTGCAAGCATATACCAAGTTCCATTGTCAAGGGACATCCTGGAAAGTTGAAAGAAATTCTACAGGTAGTGATGGATCTGACGGAATTATGTGACAAGATCAATATCACTTCAGAACATTATGGATCTGGGGATGCTGAGATGCAACCACACGTAAGTTCCAGAACAATTTCAAATTCGCTTTGTTTTATACCATTATTGAACCAATAACAAATCCGCGGATTCACTTGGCGTCTGCAGATTAAAGAAGCTCATCGAAAGTGTGGTGAAATCATGTCGAAGCTCCATTTAAAAGGATTAGGTTCTGACAACGACTCGCCATTAATGAGTCACACAACTCAGTCAACAGTAGCTAGTGGGAAAAAATTTACACCACCTCGAAAAAGAACTAAACCAAAGCGGTTATCTACCTGCCTTAGTATGTATAATATAGAAGCTAATATTCCAAAATCTAACCCCACCAGGAGATCAAGTAAGTTCAATGAACTTTAAATAATGTAAAATTGAGCCTTGGAGAACATTACTCTTATTGATTTTTAAAGGTACCTGCTTACCAAAAGAGAAAAAATATGCGAATACAAGTTCAAGATTCTTGAATTACAATCAATCAACAACGTTTAAACAACCGAACCAGAATCTTCCAATAGTTAAATCATCAAAACAATTTGTACGAAATTTTGCACCAAAAGCCAAATTACCTTTGAGAGAAGATGATATCACAACAATGATGGACACCTTGCCATCCGCTGATTCTGATATCGTGAGTGCACATAATTTGTCAAATGAACTGAACAGGAACACAAATATATTCTGATTCTATCCAAAAATTTATTTTTCTACTCCAGGCCAGTAGCGTTGACGCTGGTCCAACAAACAGATGTCTTGGTACAAATTCTGGAGGTACAAAGTCTGAGACCAAAGTTGGTCGACATTTTCTCATGAGGCAACAAATTCCATCCCATAAAATGGTCATCAAAGAGTCACACAAACAAAAATCCGCTAAGAAAGTTATAGATGATCAAGAATTGACCAAGAGAGTAACAATGATTACGGAAGAACACCTTTCAACTTTGGTACCGGTTATAGCCGACCTGATGTCTGTGGTAACTAGCAAGGTAAATATTCTAATTCTTTCAGATTGAGAGCTGTTTAGATTGTTCCTTTATATGGTAATTTATACTTTTAGAAAAATGACTTCGAGATCAGGCCGGTTTCATCGGCCTCAATGGAGACTCTTTTGGAATTCTTACAAAAGTATCAATCCCCGCAACACGAAGCTATAAAACTTACCCATCAAGAATCTAATTGGTATCTCTTGAATTACAGTCAGAACGGCTTCATGTTATTGATTTTATAGGGATAAACCACTTTCATAATTTAAACTGTGTTTCTACATTAATTCTATTCGAATAGCATCACAGAAGTCAAGAGTGGCTCTAAGAATATGCAGTTGATTTGTCTGCCATACAAAGATGAAAAGGACAAGGAATTGAGGATTTGCAATACTCCCTACCAAATGAACCCAGAAATTGAACCCAAGGTGCAGAAAATTCCTACAGATGTAAGCATGACCTTTCAGGTGAATAAATCATAAATTTAACAAATTCCAACTTTTTTTTTGTCCGTAGGCGAAAATGATTAGAACTTCTAATGACGAACCACAGAATGTGGCTCAGCTCATCTCACCTGCATCAATGGACTCAATCATTCCTGAATATTACCATAAGTACCAATGCTACATTCAGGCGAGTCCCATGTATTTGAGCAACACTAATAATAAACCATGGGATGTGGTTGCATGGTAAGCTGCCAATCAATCTATGGTGTTTAAAATCGTTGACTGAAGATTTGTTACAATCGTGGTATTTTCATTCAAAGTTTTCATTTTGATTTGCACGTTTAGGATCGCTGACAAACTTGTTGATGAATTGATAACCGAGATATCGAAGGAACTTCAAATTGACAATATCATAAAGAAAATGTTCGACCTAGAATTTGAAGACTTCTAGCAAATGTGCCATTCCTCTCATTGAAAAGCGAAAAACCAAAAATCAACCAAAAATAATTTTTGTAGGGGATTGAATAAAATCGCTAGGGCTTTTATGATGTTTCTTTTTGAAAATAAAACTCTTACGTCCTCATCCTTTTGGACATACATTGTCATACTTTAGCAATACTCAAATGCTTTAGCTTTCCTAGCTCCCTTTAGTCAACGATGAGTCAACGACATTGGTTAATTCAAATAAACAATATGGCCGCCATCGCCCAATCGTGATCTTCATATTCAAAAATGCTTTCAGTGCAGCGCGCGCAGACTTTTCAAATGTTTCTGAAGCAGAGTACCACGTAATTGTTGTGCCATTGGGACACTGATATATTCGAAAATAGAGAAAATTTTCATTTCTGGGAGATTAAATAGGAGAATCAACTAATCCTGATATAACTACTGGGTAATATAGCGGTCTCTAGATTGAGTGATCGATATAATGGCTGGAGTGCAGCGATTGACGTTGAACAGCTTACAGCCGGAAATAAAAAATGCTTTGATCGTTGGGATAATCATAAGCAAACAAGGAGTGAAAACGTTCCAATCAAAAAATACAAGTTGTAAGTATAAATTCGCGCTCGCCTCGGTTTGAAGAGTAGTTGCGACCGCACGCTAGCAAGTTGCCTCTGAATGGATTTTGTTTGCGTCCAGACTGAAAATGATTTGATTGCCTTTCTAATGCATCTTACAGACAGCACCGGCGAAAGAGGTGTATGGAATTTCACTATCAGAGATTCAGAGGTAGATTTTGCTAACGTTACTGTATGGGGAAGTAGCGAGTACGTCGAGGGCCTGTTTGGAACTTTTCGAATTGGACACGTTGGTACATAGCATAGATCTTTGGAAATAACTATAGTTACTTGATGTAAAATTGGAATTATGGATTTTTCGAAATTGAATGACCACGTTCTTATTATTCAATTCGTTATGCATCTTACAGTTGAGCTGATAAATCCCAAAGTCTCCCTACGCCGCAGAGATGACAGGTCAGAAATGTTTGTGCCATTGGTCTCCTCGCAGTTCAATATCACATTAAATCAAGGGGTTTCAGACGTGCATACCCACAATTCTCCAGATCGCAGTAAATATGTATCTCTCCTTGCACTACCAACAAAGAATCCCAGTCAAATCAGATCATTGGATATTGTTCTTAAGACCTTGGACCAGCTCAAAGATCAGCACATCGATATTATGGTCATTCTCATGTCGGTGAGTTAAAAATAATGATGCCACATATCTTTATTTGACGTTTCAAACACAGAAATTTACTATTCTAATCATGGTATGGGTGTAATCATTTTCAGATGAGTACAATCCGACAGTTTACATCGAAAGATGGAAAACCAATAGTATGTCGAGATATAGATGTGAATGACGGCTCAGTCGAAATGCCAGTTTCCCTCCGCATTTGGGGGAGTGATTGGGCAGAGAAGGCAGAATACTGGCAACCACGTCATACAGTGCTGTTTCTGGCCGATATTTTGGTATCATTCAACTCCTTCAAGAAACAGACTGTTCTCACTATTGGTTGGTGGCCGACTCTCTACAAATGCCAGTTCGTGCAGCATCTGCAGATCAGTTGAAAATTCATGGAAAATGGTTTTTTTTTTAGGAAGGAAGACGCTTATCACCGAAAATCCAAATATTCCACAAACTCAGATGGTCAGAGCCGCAACACGTGATTTACCCGATCAACCCTTGAGCTCTGAATCTTTGATACCTGAACGTGAGTATTTTGTCTCCAAAGTTATCATTTGTAATGTTACTTGCTCATGTTCGATTGCATATTTGTATATTCCAGCTCCTAGCATCACAAACTTGATGACCATACGACAAATTTGTGAAAAGTTGGATCATACCGAATCCAAAGATGACAAAATCGTCTTCACGGCTCTCATCCATGCGGTCATTAACCAGATGAACTTTGAGCACAAGTCCATGCTGACGACAAAATGGCAAGTACTTTTAATTCAATATGTGACAAAAGACAAAAGAGAACACAAGAATTGAATAGGTATTTGTTATTCACACACCTGTTCAGCGCTCTATGTAAGAAGTGGGTACCGCCAGACCAGGAATCTTGTATGAACCCTAACTGCTCATACGGGAATGGGACGCAAAAGCCAATAAATCAAACTTCTTTCAACTTGAAATTAAATGTAAGTGACCATACCGGACATCTTGTCGGGTGCAGACTAGTTGGAGCTGCTGCCGACGAGTTTTTAAAGTGTACTGCGATTGACTTTATGGTAAGAATCAATGTTTAATGATGAAGCACCCAAGTTTTACTTCACCATAATATCGTACTACTGTAATTTTTAGGCAATGTCTACAAAAGAGCGAGACGAATTGAAATGGCGATGTCTGTTAGAAAGATGCAGTATTGGATTACAAGTTGTGGGTCCTACACCGGCATGGCCCTCCCCAACATATAACGTACTTACAGTAAAACGACTTCAAGAAACCGTCCAACCTAAAAATGTAGCAGGTAGCAGCGGGCTGTATTCCTAAATTTACCGTGTAGGTACACTCTTTTTCTTTAAACTTTCACAGTATACTATAGAAATTTTAAGTGTACACCAGGTCCTCATAATTATCCATCGTTAATAAAAATACTCAATCATTAGAAAAATTACTTTTATTTATCTTAACTGAATTGATTTTTTAATAATATTTTTCACGCTTTATCAAACGTGGTTACATACAATGTTTATTACTCTTCTAATAAATTATGAAATTGAGAAGTAAATATATTGCAAAGTCTTTAGAAGAAAAATTCCTATAAAAATAAATGTTTGGCTCATTAATAACATTTTCATTTGGTAAGTAATTGACCACAAAGAGTAATAGTTTACTTTCAGTTCAAGATCAAAAACAGAAAAAAAGAATTATGCAGTTCGAGTTATTGTAAAATTGGTTTGTGTAATTCAGCTGGATCGTATGGAATGTTTTTTTCACATCCAGGAAGTAACATTGGTACGGCTTTTATACGAAATTCATAGGGTAGAAAGTCCTGACAAAAAATGTAGAAATCATCTCTCGTTTTAATTAGATCCAGACGAGCCATTTCTCGCATCAAATTATTCAATTCCTGCTTATAATTATCATATTTCTTCCGTCGCACTACAATATCATAGACGTAAACTAGGTCTGAGATAAATTTTTCCGATCGGACTCTGGTTCTTAAACCATATTTTGGGTCCATTTTCTTCCATAAAAATTTGTATAAACGATCTGTCGCCCATGACTTGGGTCGCGTAAGTTTTGGTCTTTTGTAAGCCTGGCCATTTACCAAATATGCTTTATCGACCTCTGCTGGTGGCTTCTTTTTGACTTGTGTAGTTTTTTTTATAACTGTTACACCTTTCCTACTTTCAGTTGCTTTTTCTGCTCTTACCTGTGGAATGGGGGCAAAATATGAATTGATCTTTGTACTTTTCATAACAGCAATTTCCCTTTTCTTCACTTGTTCAAGAGCAGCTCTTATTTGTGAGATTTTTTCAGCGTCTGATACTTGGGGCACAGATTTCAACATCGAATACGAACTGCTAGTCCGATCGTGAGAAGCAACACGATCGTCCATTATCTTGGGCAATGATTTTTGAACTGCAGTATTTTCCTTTCCATTCTTTTTCGGCGGTCTGGAGATATTACTTCTTACTTCGTTAAGCTCATTTTCCGAATCTGATACATACTCATTCTCAACAGTTTGCATCTCTCTCGATTTACGTTGAGCTATCAACGATTCTTGTGCTGAAGTGACTGCATTAACCGAATCAGATGGGATCTGGCTTGTTATTTTACCGCCACTGGTTACGTCCTGTTGATAGGACTTCGAATTTTCGAACTGTTCTAGAGCCTTTTGACTTTTATCAACCACACCAGATACGCCCGGGGAATTTCGGTCACTGATGAAAATGTTAACATCCTCATGTTCGCTCGAAAATTCTGGCAATGTTCGCAGCGATCGACGATTAGGTGAATTTTGAGCAGAACTCGAATTATGTGATTTTTCAAAACTTTTCGATAGATTAATCACTGGTTGTAACGAGAGATTCTTGTTTGATACATTCGAGTGAGTCTTGCCGACACTCCGTGTTTCACGAACTGATGTTTTTGGTAAGTTATTTGTTGACAGTCTTACCAGTTGTGCAGATTTTTCGGATAAATTGGCAGGTAAAGTATGCAGTGAAGAATCAGGAGTATCCGTGTACTGTACAAGCATTTTTTCTGGTTGACTTCTCCGCTGATTACCAAAATGATCGCCTTTCTTTTTCTGAATACTTCCCTCCGAGTGCACGTCTTTTTTTCCTGCCGCCATGTTCTTTTGTGGGCCTGTTAGAAAATTGAATTTATTTAAGAATTTATAAAAGTAATATACCTGGCTTGATTCAATAATTCTTCAATTAGGTATTTTCAAGTAAATGCTTAAAAATTACCATCTTCGGGAGAAGTTTGGAGAGTACGTTCTTTCGTTGTTTTATTTCGATTCGAATCATTCTCTTGCCTAATTGGAGGCTGATCAGGAACATCTTCATCTGTGGTTTGGTTACTCAGTGATCCGCTCAAATTCCGTGTTTTGTTCTTGTTTGTTCGGGAAAATGTTCGTTTTTTAGACAGAGGTGTTTGCGGTTGCTTGAAGTAACTAACTGCAAATAGATAAATGTGTATATACATATGAAAATGAAATTAAGGAAATTAAGAAATATTGAGAATTTACCTTCTGACGTAGACGGCTGCAATTCCGGAACGACGTGGTCATGTTCTTTACCGGAGGTATTTAGGTGCGATGTCAACTCAATCACCAATTGCTGATCAGCAATGTCTTCATCTCTGCTCTGGTCACTCAACAGAGCAGCGAAACTTCGCGTTCTTTTTTTGTTTAGTCTTATGGATGTTCGTTTTGCAGACCCAGACTGTAAGTCTGGTTCTTGCGATTTCTGTGGAGTATCTTCTAGAAGTAAATCAATATATAAATAAACGACAATTTAGAAGATATTTAGACTCTACCTTTTGCTGGAGAGTACTGAGGATTTCTTTGTTCATTCGCCTCCACTTGATTCGACTGCTCAGCTATATCTTCATCCTCACTCATGTTGTTTAGTAATGCATCGAAATTCGGGGTTCTTCTTTTACTAGTTTTTAGGAACTTTGTTCGTTTTTTACGAAAGGACGGTAATACTGGGGATAGTGGTTCCTCCAAGGTATCTTCTGCAAATTAAAGAATGTGAACAAATGAAGATGGATGAATATTGTGTAGCTACCTTCTGATACGGCTGGCTGAGACTCTGGGATGATATTGTCGAGAACTTCAGATTTATTACGATTTAATGCCAACTCCACAGTAACCGGAAGCTGATCAGCAGTATCTCCATCGTTGCTCTGATCACTTAGTAATGCGGCAAAATTCGGTGTTCTTCTTCGGTTTCTCTGCGTAAATATGGTTCGCTTTTTAGGTCTAGATGATGCCGGTGGCGTTTGCGATTTAGCTGGTGTATCTTCTGTGACTAGATAAACAAATAAATACTTGAAGATAGTATAGGCTATTACTGTTTTATAATCGTATATTGTTTATCCGTTTTATTACCGGAAAATGAAGCATTAGCTGACTTGCTCAGTTCATCTATTTGATGATCAGCCGCAACTGTTTCGTTATCTTTCAAATTGCCAACTAATGCTGCATGTTGATACTCTAGGGTCCCTGGAGGCTTCTGTATTACTGAAGCTTGAGAATTATCACCTTCAATCGATTGCGATACATCTAATACGGTTTTTAAAACCTCAGGCAAATCTCCAACTGATTGTGGTAGAATATTTTCAGCACCCAATTTCGATTGATTTTTCCTTTTTTTGAATGGCAACTTCCTAATCTTTCTAATACTGGTTTCATTTTCAGATGTAGACCCAGACAAACTTAGTTCTGGCTTATCTACGTTTTCATTGGGTTGACTCCTACTTTTAGAAAGAATGGAATTTTCTGCCGATTCTAGTATCTTAGTAAAAATATTGTGTTGCAAACTTTTCCGTTTATTAACACGAAGCTTAGACCTCTGTTTCGGAATGCCTTCATCTATGGATGAAACATCAGATACTTCTAGGTTACTTCTCTCTGAAATTTCATTAGGAATATTGCTACTAGCATAATATAAAAATACATAAATACAAAACGACTGAGATTTGAATATACCTGGAACCTTAGTTTCCTTGCCAGATACATTGGATCGCCTATTTTGATTATCCTCTGTATTATCCAGATCTTTCCACCATGATCTACGCAGCGGGGTCGACTCTGGTTCAGAGTTTGGGTCGAGAACTGCGGTTTGATTACGGGCTAAACTGAAGCGTGAAGAGGTGCGTATGTTCACAGAATGTCTTTGAAAGTTGTCGTGCCACAGTGGTTGGTCTGAAAATAGAAAGGTTGATTCAAAATTATTATAGCAAATCTAGTATTGCATTCGGTAATGCTTTAAGACAGAACAACCATCAAGTAAGCCTACCTTCATCATTGCTGTCAATGTATGAGTCGGGACTGAGTACAGCAGATATTTGACTTTGATTACTATTTCGACTATGTTGAAGTGAACTCGAACGCAGAGATTTTCGTGCAGTCATTTTCGATCCCTTGATAAGTTATCATTTGACTGGTTTTACTCGTTAGTATTAACTCATTAATCCCATTGAAAGCGAACCTCACTTGCTCTACCAACTATAAATCTGCGCCGTTTGATTTGTTCATTGAAAATCTGACAATATAGATGCAACACTCGGTATATTTCCAGACTGAATAATTGACTGAACGCGCGGTGCTACATGCTCTGTACTATATGCTCTCAGGCGGTAAAATATGCTGCCCGGAACACGCAACACGGTTTCGCTCGGTCGATTTGAATTTCGAGGTTGGGCGTCTGTAATTTTTCACGTCCAACGTCATTCACTCGTTCAATGACGATTTTGTATTTCGAATCAATTTTTCAGGTTTTCACCAAAGTGTTCACTTTCCAGTAGAAAATATAAGCTGAAAAGCCTTGACGTTACATGTAAAAAGCAAGGTTGGGATTAATCACTATTTCAGTGGGATCAATACCTGCTTTGTCATTTGCGTCCTACAATGCCACTTTTCTCAAATAAATTCTCTCCTAAAAAGACACCAACCAGGAAAGCGTTTGTCTCGTTGGCAAACAAGGACTTGAGTCCTAAAAGAATCGAAAAAGAATTGGGCCCGGATGTGGGACCGATACGTCTCAGGCTTGGTGACCAAGAGGCTGTTTTTGATAGTGGACAATGGATCCCTGGTAAAACTTGATGGATATTTTTGTGAATCTGTCATTTGCGACATTACTCTAGGTGCACGGTGTTATTTTACTTATTTTTATATTTGTAGAAACAGGTAAAGTTAGTGGAACCTATAAAGAGAATGAAAGACTCCGTAGGGAGGTAAAGAAACTTGAGGAGGAAAACAACTTACTGAAATTGAAATTCGAAGTCATGCTTGATATGGTAAATATTTTATTACAAACATTGTTTTGAAAATAACAAAGAATATGTCAAAGTTACACTGCCATATACTGTGTATCATGTAACATCATATGTTGATGCATCAAGTTTAACTTATCAGTCTGTCAACAAGGAAATAATTGTAATTATGATGAGTACAAAAATATTTCTAGTTGCTATTATTATTTTGTTTATAGTTGACACAAACAACCGCTGAGTCCAATCTCCATCGCAAGGAACTGGAAACGCTAAAGAATAAACTGACTCGCTCTAAACGCAGTTAGGTAATTAGATATAATATCACATTTTTCGAATTCCAGTAGTACTTATATTTTTTGTGTCAAACTCGACTGATATCCCTATAAATGAATAAGTTACCTCAATCTGGAGCACTTGACTGGCACGTTCTTCTGGTATGACCTGGAAGGTTTAAAAATTAATTATGTGATACATTTTCAATTAATATTAAGAAGGCAACGAAAAACGCAAGATCCACCTCCTTCTCCACATGATCCACATCTCCTCGCGTTTCTGGTTCTTGGAACATTTGAATTCGATGAATTCCTCACACGAGTAGTAGCTTGTGCACTACCTCTATCATTGCTCATACCCTCGCTGTTGTCGTCCACCTCATCAGCCCATTTGAAAAATTTACATCCACTACCGATACCTTTTGGACATCCGTAGAATTCTTTTCCTTTATTAGGTCCTTCTTTATGCACAGTAAGCCTGTAACACATTACGATAATCAGTCATTCTCATTTCCAAATGCATTTTTAAAATACTGTTTTCTTGAAAAGTTTTCTGGATTACAAATTTTTCTTCAGGAAATAACGTTTTTCACTTACTTCCTGGCTGGTTGTCCACAAGTGCATGTGACCGGCCCTCTGCAAGTTGATGAATCTCTGGTATCCCTATCAGCCCTGGTATTGGTCAGCCTTTGCCTAGTTTGATTATTACTGTTGCTATTGCTACTCCATGAGGGCTGTTGGTCATTTCCATTGTGCTGAGTCGTTGGCATAGTTCCATCTTCCGCCCATAGAAAAAAATCACAACCAACCCCTTGTGGCTTGGCACATTTGTAAAATTGTCTCCCTGTTGAAGTTGTATAAAATTCAGAGATAAAAAGATCAAAGACAAATATTTGATTGTAGTTCCTCTGCTCGACAAAGATCGACTAATTTCGAGCTTACCTTGATTCAGTCCCTCTTTACGCACAGTGAGCTTTTTTGCTTCTTCATGACAAGTACACAGGATTGTATTATCTCCGTTTCCCATCTGACTAGTTTGATTACTAGACCAATTGGTAGTAACATGGTGCCGCACATTTGTAAGTGAGGATGAACCCCAAGTGGAGTTACCAGAATCATTCCTATCCGTGCCATTTCGTGTTGCATTAAACGTCTGCGCATTAATTTGTCTCTGTGGATCTTGGGTCTCCGAGTTTATTCTAGGATTCCAGCTAGTATTCGAAATAGCACTATTAAGCCTGGGGTTTGAGTTTTCAGTGGCCACGCCACTGTCGTTACTCGACTGCGGAACACGTTGCACATTTTGCTTCCGAATGTTAAAAGTCTCGTTGAGTATTGTGTCACATCCCCCAATACATGAAGTGTAAGAAGAACCTAAAGTCGGAATTGTACCGTTGCGTATGCTAAATTTAAATATGGGCATATTCCCTGGGCACTAGAAAAGCAGAAGAAAAGTTGAGATGTCATTGAATGTCCTCCGTAATTGCGCGTAGATTTTTTCACTTACTCTGTTACAAGTGTCGTTCAGGAGTTCTATATTTTCAACCGTAGGTGGGAACCAGATAGCATTGCTGCAGGTTGGATAGGCCATGCAACCAATATACTTCCCAGCGGAATTCTTCCTATCCTTCAACAGCATATTATTTCCACACTTTGGACATTTGAACACTGTTTGTTCCAGTACGGGATTTGCTACTTCGACGTTTTGTACATGCGCCGGTGCTTCATCAAGGTAATGGGCTAGTGCGTTATCTATTAAGTTTGCTTTTTCTAAAGTTGCAACGAATACAGTTTTGTATCTAGATATTTGGTCCCTCAAAACATCTGCTGGAAGTTTTACACCATCGCATATTCTGAAAGTAAGAATATTTATGAATTTCTATTATCTGATTTGCTCTTACCCCACTCACAATTTAAGATCATTTTCCAATCCTGCTCGGAGATGAGGCTTGGACATATGAAATCCCATACTGTCATATCCCATGACTAATCCGATTCCGAGTTTTCCAGGAATAAAATATTTCTCATCCTTCAGGCCGACGTACTGTCTCGATTTTATTTTTTCAATATGTTCTGCGTGTGTGGCATCCGTCCCGATTCCGTGTTTATCCATCAAAGCAATTAAATCAGCCTCAGTTAGCAGGTTTGGAGCTGAAGTTTCTCCATGAGCCATTTCGATGCTAGTGGGCCGAAAAGTCTGGCCCTCTTCATATGCATGAATTTCTTTCGCATTCCAAGTCTCATATGGGTAAACTTCCAGATAATTTTTAGCAATGATACGAAGTCCACTTGCAATAAATTTTTCGTCAGCTATGCTAATGTGAACAATAGTTTCTTGACCCTCTGCATCTTTTGAAAGGCCAGCCAGGAAATGACGAACTATGAACTCATACAGGCGTGCTTCATTTCCTGTAGTCAGATAAATTGCGTTCATGGTGAATAAAGTTTTCTGATTTGCAAGAGAATATTCCTAAAAAATCAATGAAATTTGACTGCCTACCTCCTAGCGTAGTAATATATTTTGTAGGGTGAATTGGAGGGTGGGCCCCATCGCTCTTCTTCCCTTGTCTTGGAGAAGGCCCATTTTGTAATACTCGTTGTGCAAATGGTCCCCATTCTGGATGCCCAGTCTGTTGTTCTATCAGTGGCAGTAAGTTGAGTTCTTTTGGATATATGTTTGTTTCTGTTCGCGGATAGCTGATAATACCCTGAGTATACAACTTCTCTGCTAATTTCATTGTTTCCTTTGCATTCAATCTCAATTTACGGGAACCTAATTTGGCCAATTCCTATCAAGTATACGGTATGTAAGTTATTCTTTTCATCGTTCCTAGGGAACTTTGGTTCGATCATTCGAAATAAGTGATACTCACGACTGTATCCAGTGGTAAAGGTCTCCACTTGCTTTTGGGTTTGCAAGTAATTTTTTCTACAGTGGCATTTGGAGATTCAAGGCACATGTCTAAGAATATTTGACAAGGTAATTCTTCAAACAGACGATTTCTATCCCACCTGAATTCGACTAAAAGCTCATTACGCACATCGGTCACTTTGATCTTCCAGAATGGTTCTGGTTTGAAAGATTCAATAGCTAGAAATCTTTCGACAACAAATCCTAGTGTTGGGAACTGACAACTTCCATAGCTGATCAACATCTCTGCTAAACTTTGTGGGAAAACTTTTTGAAGTCTCAGTGTTTGAAATCTTGTGAAGGCGGCTCCTGTTGATGTCATTGAGTCAGTCATCAAATTCTGCTAATTTATATTTGCGTTGTTTGGCAAATATTTCAAATTGAAGTTACCTATTCTCAGATCCAATTCACTTCGAACATCAACAGCATCACTGATTGCTTTATTTGGCTCTTCCAAATTATGAAGTGCTCGATATACTGACTGTGCAGTGATCTCAGAAAATTTGGCACTAAAAATAATTTTTGTTTATTAAAATATAATGTCAGTTGCAAAAAAAAAGTATCAAAAGAATTACCGGTAAATCTTGATGTTGGGCTTCACAGCCTGGCAAACTTGAATAATTTCAAAACCGATGTTTTCACCTTCCCTATCACAATCTGTCCAGATTATAAGTGCCTGAGAACCTTTCACCTCTCGTTCTAAGGTCTTTCTTATTTTCACAAAATCCTCCTGACATTGTTTTGTCACAGGAGCTTCAAATAGGGACAGTGGATTGCATCCTTGCCAGCTACGATATCCTCCAACGAATTCATAGGTCAATAAATGACCCGAAACAGATGTCATTGTCATCTTACATTGTTGCCCCCATAGTTGAATTTCAAATTCATAAATTTTGTTATAGACTGATAGCCCCTCTCGCTAAAATTACAAAGTTTTATTCAAATTCTGCTAGAAAAAACAAGAATAGCAGTACCATAAAAAAGAATCATTACCCGCCTTGAAGCATTCCGCGACAGGTAGCCTGCGATACCTTTGGCTGCATCATTTTTCTCTGCTACATTCAACACTTTCATTTGATCACTTTGGTTTTTCTTTGTTTTAGAACTGTTATTTTTGAATCTGACAAGTCCTCCCCAAAAATTGTGTTCAACTGTAAATAAATAAACCACTGAAAGTAACAGATTTTTAACCTCCAACGAATACGTTATGAGCACTGGTATGACTGAATATCTGTCTGTACCAAAAATTCGCCGGCTAACATTAGCTTGATCGAAAAGACGCATTAAGGCTACGAAGTTACGAGCACGTCACAAGATATTGTCAAAGCTTGCTGGATTCGGCATCATAAATTTCACTACATCCTTTCGACTGTTGCATCATTTGCACATTTGCACATTTAGTTTTGACGTGCGAAACCATTGAAAAATAGCTAAGTGCCGAAAACATGGCGTCTGCCAGGTTACGCAAACTCGTCGGAACAGTTTTCTTGGAATATAAATTAGTGCAAAGGTAGATCACACTTGTAGCATGTCATCGATAAACTCCCCATTATATTCAAATATTTTATTGTCGTTGTCAGGAAAGTATCATAAAGCTGTACAAAATATGAGATCAGGTTATTGCGGCTGAATTAGGTTAGGCATTCAATCAGACACAAATTGTGTTTTATTTTGTTACAGACAATCAGTAGCTGTGATTGCCAACCGAAAATTCGCAAACCAGGGAGCGTCGTTCGAAAAAAACGAAGCTGCAGCAAAACTAGATGCTCCCTTGCAATTCACTGGCAGTAAAGCAGAAGCCTGGAAATCTATCCAAACAAGATCAGGAAATCTTGATGAAGATATACCCTGGTTTCAGCAGTGGTCGATATTCTTTAGTCTCTCTGCATTCATGATCTACTTTTTCATTCTTCGAGAAGAAAATGATATAGACCAGAAATTCGACAAAACCCTCTTTGACCACATAGATGGCTTGGAAGAAAGACAATTGGAGCTGGTCATAGAATACAACAAAAAAAATAAGATTAGTACGGAAAGAGAGGAAGCTAGATTAAAGGAACTCAGAGGACAATGAAAGAGCCCATGTTTTCAATAGTTTGTTCATCCTGATTCATTCATCTTTCACCTGGGAAATATTTGCTTGTGCGTAGCTACCTGAACACAAAATGGTAATACTGTCAAATATTTATTTAGAAGCACGTTTCTGGTGAGCTATGAAACATATATGTAAATAATAAATGCGAACTGTAGAGGCAAAACACGTGAGTTTTTGAAAGAAAAAATCTGTAACGCAGCTATTTTGAAATATATTACAAAATAATTACAGAGGGTAGAGTAGCTGACCCCAAAATAAATTGTTTACAATTTTCGTCCACTCGACAGGTGGATGCGGATTCATTGTATCTGGGATACACCGTTTCCAAGTTTCACCCCATGGGGATACAACTGTAGATACTATAAGTGTAGTTGGGCCTTCCACATTTCTCAGGTACATCTTCACATTTATGGTACCTAAGAAAAGAAATTTGCTTCAATTGCTTCCATGTTAGGGTTGCCGAAATTCAATGTCTCATTCAGTATACTTACTGCTGGTAGCTGGAGAACGCACGAGCCATTTTGAAAAGGCGTAAACTGGCAAAATTTGCAAATAGAATCGTAACCTTGTGAGAAATCCACCTAGTCCAATCAGCATCAATCGTAGCTATGCATAGTAAAATACTTTTATGTTCTTTCTATGATCGGTTACTCAAATATTATCTTTTACTTTGGATTGACCATACTCACAGTAGTAAAAACAGTGTAATAAACCCATGTGGTTGGCATCAGGAACAGTAAGATAGTGAAGAGTAATGTTCCAACAAACAGCTGATCTGCCTGATATTGGCATGAGTCCACCCTCTTTCGCAATGGGTTTCTTTTTTTGCCAAGAAACAAATGAAATAGAGCTGTGAGACCTCGTAATTGCATATTAAATAATCTGAAATTGAATAATAATACAAAAGATTATAAATTGTTACTCTACTACGAAAATGACTGTACAATTTTTCATATTCTATAACGTAATCTTTACCTGGCTGCATAAACGTAGATGCAGTAAGTGTGAAAACTTACAAGAGCTAAGAGGTCGGCGATAATTGCTATTTGAAATGTGACTCCTAGTCTCCCACAAAGAAGCAGAACTTTGAACGCAAATTCGAGGACAGGTCTGGTAACCAGCAAAAAAGTCCACCACAAGTTGATGTGGTACAAAAAGAAGCGGCCCAGCATTCCGTTAAACGAATGATTCAATTTCAAACCTGCCGGTGCTCCCATCAACCAATTTACCAGACCTCTGAGCGAGTCAACCACCCTCTGAAAGAAAACTCCGTAAGATCTACTAAATTACCTCCGAGTTTTGAAACAACTTTTCATCAACGATTAAAGGAACAAACAGAACTCATTTAATACCTCTGCATTGTTGAGCAGCATATGTGAACGTGGTACCTGTCCAATGTATTCTAGCAAAAATTGTAGGAGTAAAATTCCAAGTGAAATATCGAGCATCATCGCCAGTATGTAATTTACAGTTTTCAGAGTGATTCTCTTTCTTTGAATAATTGTGGTCAGAGTCCACTTGGCGTTCTCCAACCAGCTATGCAAGTGCAGGCCCAAAGTAGAGTACTTCAGTATCGGTAGTAACTCATTAGTGATTTTGCAGAAAAATTGAATAGGGTATAAAAAAAATAATGCGTGATAAGTGAGCAAAATTTCCGTGATTAAACTGAACTTCGATTTTTTCTTTATCTCATCTTCTATTGATCTCTTTTGCAGTAGTTTTTTAAGCTCTTGAAAATGATCCCCAAACGGGGCTTTGTTTATCAATAATTCAGCTTGCAGTAATGCCATTTGATCGTAAACTATAATTACAGTATGATAAGACGATGGTAAAATTTTCCGATTGTCTATCACCACATCACGAATGCAATATTCATAGTTGATAGAATTTGATTTCGCAGGCTGACACAAGTAAATGTTGATCCAATCAGGCAATGTTCTATCTAGATAGCCGTAGACATTATTTAAACTAGAAAAGTATCCAATTAAATCATTGTTTGATTTCACTGCATTGCTGGAATTCACCTTTCTCACACCAAAGATAAAAAATTTTTTCGTTTCACTAGCAGTGTCGTAAACAACTTTGCCATAGGTATATCCCACCTTTTCCTTGTGAAATTCCTTTGGCACAAAAACTAAGATCGTCTTCGTCATTATGTTCCGAATAAAGTATTCCTTGCTCATGAGACCATTGGTTTGTTCTCAAATGATTCAACATAACCGAAAATTTATTGGGCAACTGTCTCGTGAAATGCCAAATACGTGATCACAAGCCGTCACTGTGGTTACTCATATCGTTCAAAACGCCGTTGAGAGTCAGCACTGATCGCTATAGAGATCAGTAGAGTAAGGAAATTGTAGGACAGATGCCTAGACCTAGACCACATCTACCAACAAATTCAGATCCTCTTCTTCTTGTTCTTCTTCCCTTATTATGATTGGCTAGATTTTTCACAAAGTACCACTTGAAGCCGATTTATTATCCTCTTCCTTTTATGTGGTCACAGCTCTTCTCTCGTTTGGTTTGGGGTTAGGAACGGACAACACAGTGACGAACAGACACAGTGAAAAAAAATATTTGTTCATAAAAGAAAAACAAGTACCTAAAAAAAATTCGAACAAAAAAAAAACTCGCATGTATAGGGTGTCTGCAGTGTTTTTCCTTAGGAAAGTTGTCCTTGTTGTTTCTTCTAAGGAGATCACAAATTGAAATTTTTTTAATTGAATTGGTTAGAAAAATATCTTGTGTAACATTATCCACTCTAATTATTTCTGATTAACATTGACCTTGTGGGTACTTCTAAAAAAGAACCTATCAGCCACATAGCAAGCTACCCCTCTGCCTACTAGGTATCATGGTCTGTCTATTCTGATCGTGTTGAATCCCTTGATATTGAAGTTTTCACCTTCCTTCATCCGTGATTCTTGAATTAAAGTGATGTCAAATCTAGAGATAAAGCCGCTAACCTCTTCCCATTTATTGATAGCGCACGACAATTCCAAATCCCGAAATTTATTCTGCCCCCCATTCCTCTGTATCTTCTATCCCAGGGTGCGTCCAGCTCTCCCCCGCTTCGATTATCCCAAATAACTACCTCGGAATTATCTATTCTGTGTATACTATTCTGTGTTGTCTTTATCAGTGGATTATTCACTGAAAAACATCGTCTATCGTTTCCATGGAAACCGAAGGGCTGTTCTTGCAATGGGCTGCTGGCTCACGTTGGCTGTTGTCACTTTCATTTGTGCCTTGTCCAGTATGTGCAAAAAAGTTAGACAATTACGCCTGTTGGAACATTCGGAACGGCGGTTCGGAATTAACGTCCTTTTGAAAATTCTCGTTGAATCGCCATTGTATATCTTTCCCCATTTCGCACGCTTCAGATTCCCCCCCACGAAAATCGGCGATTTGTGCGCATTGTATGTGGGCATTGTAGTAGCTGTTGCAACGCTTGTGTAGATTTTTACAATGTAAGCTTATAACTTTCTTGGCATTTATTGTGCTGGGATGTTCATAACGTCGTGATTATTCAAGAATGGGCTGATATTCAGGTGCGTAACATTATTAACAGTTAAAACTCAATTAAAAGTAGGTAGACTTTTGCCGAACCTTTCAATACCAGAGTTGCAAGTTTGCAACCATTTTTTCGTCACATAACCTCAACATCTGTCCTAATTCTACGTACTATTTTCAATTTCATCATTTAATGCAAAGAGGTTTGATATTAAGTAATAAAAAATGCGCCGGGATTCAATTTTTGAATAAGTTACTCGATGCGTGAACGAAGCTTTTGTGCTTGATACACATTCGCATTTTTTATTACCTGATTGTCATAGTAAACTCGATGTATTTTTGCTTTGTTGCTCAATTGCGTTTCACATCTGATAATAGAATTTTATATATTTCTGGTATCAAGTCTCGACCTATTTGATAATAATTTAAATTTCCCCTTGTGACCAATTATCTGCAATGACTTGCACACAAGAAAAATATAATTTGTTATCAATGGTGTACTTTGGGCAACAAGCTGATGGTCTGAACAAACATTGACTATTGTCATGAAATCTCATGTACATCTCAGAATTTTGTTCTGTTCTTTAACAAATCTGGTGTTATGGTTCATCATGATCTTGTTCTCCTTTTAGCTCAATAACAAGCTTGATATGTGAAGTAAATTTCAAAGTTCTAATGGCAGTTAATGGATTCATGAGGCACCGTGCTATCTCCGCTAGTAGCGATGATGAGATAGAAGGGTTAAATGAAAAACTGCTGGAATCACTTTCAAAATTCAAGTTTCCGCCACCTCCTAACGTCAATTCCGTTCACACAACTCGATCACTATCTGGTACAAACTCTGACAATGACACAGACACGCTGTCAGAACGAGGAGGCTCTATCACTCCACCTTTGGCTAGACATTTTGGATTTGAGCACTCCTACCTCCAACACGGTAGTCCCGTTAACCCTCAAACACTACCGAGGTATTTACCACCAATTGGCGTATTCTGGGACATCGAAAACTGCCAGGTGCGTTCGTTGACGCTGCATCTACTCAATAGTTCTTGCTTTGGAATTAAACTAATTTTTATATCAAATTTTCTGAATCCACAAAGTCATTTATTTGGATCATAGGTCCCGAAAGGCAGATCTGCAGTTGTTGTTACACAAGTCATCAGAGATACATTCTTCAACGGCTATAGGGAAGCAGAATTCATAGTAGTATGTGATGTTAAAAAAGAAAACAATCAGGTGGTGCAGGAGCTCAATGATGCCCAGGTAAAAATTTTAAGGCTATTGTGGAATTGAGTAAATAATAGTGATTCGTTTTTAATTGAATTGCAGGTAAATTTAATACATGTAGCATCAACATGCAAGAATGCTGCTGACGAAAAACTTCGGCAATCTATCAGGAGATTTGCCGATATTCACGGTAGTCCTGCAGCCATCATACTTATATCTGGCGACATTAATTTTGCTGTTGATTTGAGTGACCTGCGGCACAGAAAAAAAATTCACGTCATACTTTTGCATAAGGCGAATACATCCGAGGCTCTAATATTATGTGCCAACGAGCACTATGATTTTATTGAGCTTATGGAACCCTTACCTACCCGAACAGCATCAAAGGTAAAATTTAGGACTGCTGTAGTAAGCATCTAGCATTGAACTCATGTTTTCTTCTCCCCGCCTGTGCTTTTTTATTTCAAAACTTTTGCTACAGTTCTCATGAAACCTCCACTATTGTTGATAAAGCATTCCACTTTCATTACCATTTTCCGGAGCTAATCTTTGCGTTTAGTGAAATTCTTTGTATTTTTTCATTAAACAAAATAAACATGTGTCAGAAATGTTACCTCTCTTTGTATTCTATTTCTCTGTTTATATTACTAAGTTATTTTTGTTTGCCATGTTACGTCCTCATCTATCGCTATACTTTTCCTCTCCATTGTGATGTCTTATTATACAATCGTTTTCATTAATTTCACCTATGATTATGCAGTGTTTATCAGGCACTGCCTCATTTTGGGAGTCCACCTTAAAATAATTAATTAAGTACTTTATAACATACATGTGTATCCCAAGTCCTTGTGCTTGTCTTGTAACCCAGTCAACCTTTCAGCTTCCTGAGACCTATGATCTTCTAGTCAATAATCTACCTAAAGAAAAGGACGTGGTAGCCATCAAGCGTCGTTTGAAACAATTGTCTGATAACTGTGGAGGAAAAGTTATGGGAATCCAATCCAATGTTGCTACTGTACGGTTCAATTCAGCTGATTCTTCTATCAGGTAAGAATAACTTTATTTGAGTCCCTCGGCTTCTACAAGCTTACGAGCATTTGACATTTACTTTGTACTAATTTACGGAGTTCGAATTTTCCGCTGTATTCCCGCACATGTTAAAATAGTGACTAAAGAATAACTCAGTTTTACATTTTTATACTTTTATTATTTTATACTACAAGCACCATATTTGATAAGCAAAAAATATTATTGCATGTTGAAAATGTTCCTAAATTCGTAAAATCATATTCGGACGTTGATTTATGTATATGCTGATTTGAAACCAGTGGTATACCACCATCATGAAACTTGGGGTATCTTAATTTTTCGAAATTAATTGTAGTAGGGGAAACGAAAGGACATAAATATGAGTACTATTAGATGGGAGGCAGCAATGTAGCAACCACTTTGTTAGAATACAGTTCACGAGTGAAAATTTCAAAAATTTAACTGTACATGTGATAATGTATTTATAATGTGTTTGTGAGTTATTGAATAGTTTAGGAATATTTTATTTATTACCGATTGTAAATTTTATTTATTAATAGTTGTTTGTAAATTCGTCTTTGTGTGACCCCATAACTGGGTAGCTGCTTGTACACAACTCGGGTAAGTCACTTCACCTGGCAAATTTTTCAAAACAAAATGAAGGTCAGGCAGTGATTTCGACTGTTAAAATAACTGATGTAGATTTCTATAAGGTAATATTAAACCGGCGAATATTATTTCAAAATCGATTCGTCAAAATCATCTATTGTTATTGAATAAGGCCATTGACCCCTCCGTAGAGGACAGTTCAGTTCTTTTAACTCTTAGCTAATTTTCAAAAATAACGTTCGTTTCTTCTTATACTTTTTTCTCCAATATAGAGCGCAGAAACGTATGGATGGTGAAGACGTATTCGGCTCAAAAATTCTGGTCAGATTCTCTGAAGAGCGTGAGGATCACACAACTAAATCGCAAGGTCAGTAATAGCTATGCAATATCTGCTCATCACCTAGTTTTTCATCTTACCTCCATGTCTTAATATTATCTGCTCTGAATCTGCCTGTGAAAAAAAAGTGCCAGATTACCATCACAAATCAACCTCTCTCCAGGTGCTTTGAATTTTTTTTTGTTGATTAATAAATCAGTTGAGCACAATTCTTCTTTCTCCAGTTCCATTCTTTTTTGAAATTCCCCGTTCATGCACGGATTATTGTGATTTATATACAGAGATATTTTTTTTTTGTTTTTGAATTTATTAACTCCTAACCGATCTGTGCCTCTAATTTTTATTTCATATAAAATAACGATTTTTTCAGCGATTGGCATTAGTCAAGAGCATACAACGAGTGAATCAGAATCATTGATTGGAACTCCAGGAAAAATGTATACTGCTGGTAGCACGCTTGGAGGTGCTCGCAGTCTTCCGGTTACTCCGCATTACCATTCGACATCACCTGTGATCGGAGGTTATTCACCATGGGGTGGAGTCCATTGTTCCTCAATTAATATTCCTCCGGGGTATGAACGTCTCACAATTCAATTTTAAACATCAATTTTCTTCCAATATATCAATTCTTCAATTGAATTTTAAAATGATGTTACTCCGAGATTGAGCTCTTGATTCGCAGATCGATTGTAAAAGTCTCTGCTGAGTCGGGCTATGAACGTTAGAAGCTTTGATCTTATCTGATTCATGAAGTCAATGATTCGTCAAATTATCGATATGTGGAATTGAGAAACTATGATTTGTTTGTTACGCTGTGATTTCAGATTAGTACAGCAGGCGCCTGTGTTTCGTAGAAATTTTCAAAGCAATGGAGATGGTGGTTTTAATCGATCTCTAAGTGAACTACCACGTTCCCAGTCTCCATTTGCTTGGCAACAAGTCTCGAGCTCTCAGCGGCTTGGACATCACTTGGACGAACAGTACAAAGTGAGTGTCACGTTACGTTTTCTAGTTTTCACATTGTGAACAGATTGAAGTAGTCCAAATAGTAAAAAATACGAATTAATTCTTTGACGATGAAAATTTTAGACCGAGGAGCTGAAGATTTTAGGAAAACGTACTTCGATCTCGCAGGCTCGAGATTCAAGTACATTAGCTAATGGTGAATCAGTTGCGCGCACACCTGAAGGATATAGACGTATTAGAGGTACACATAGCTATTCACATCCACCCGAATGGAAATCTGGCCGCCAAACATTTCATCCACCTACTTCAAGCTACAATGGAAATGGTATGCATTATTTTGGAGACAATTCTTTTATCTTACTCAGTCTGATGATTTATGGAACGAGACGACGAACAATATTTAAAACAAAATCAGTGTCGTTTATTTTTCATCCTCAGGATATTTACAGTCTAACTGTTCAAAACGGCGCAGCCCGTCGCCAATGATTACAACATATGCTCGAGAACTTGGTTATTGGAATGGGCAGGTAATTGTCATTGGTTATTGTAATTTGTAGAAAATTGAAATATTTTCAAACTCATGGTTTTTATGACACACCGCACACAGGGAGGACAGCCAAGAAATGGCAGAACTCCGTCTCCCTATGATGGTCCTTTGATGCTATCCGGAAACCAACATGAACAATCGCGTATGTCTCCTTATCTTCAAACCGATCCAGAAAGTGAAGAAGTTGAAGTTAGTGTTACTTTAATTTATTGAATCTCCAAAATGTATGAGTAGTCATCAACTGATATTCACTGTTTGCATGTTTGTGTGTTCCAGAATTTTTTTAATCCAATAAACAATCGAAATGTAAACCCCTCAAACGGGGCCTATACCCCCATTGAACTTCAAGTCACTAATCTCGATCAAAACATTGAACCTAAGGAAATGAAGCGAATTTTATCCTCTGTCTTCATGGAACATGTAATGGTGAGCAAGGTTCATTGAAACAATGAAGTTATTTGAAAGTAATAAAAAAGGCATAATTAAATAATTCGTTATTGTAGCTGAAATATCGATGGCTATTCTTATTACAGTCTACCAAATGTATTTTTTTACTTATCTATTTTGTATTGATTTTGTAGGTCTTGCATGTGTCTGTTTTTATGCAATCGGATGGCAACTTAGCAGCAAGTGTAAAAGTGCCGTCTTTACAAGATGCACAGTATGCTATTTCTCAACTTCATCGTCGCAAAATTGGGTTCAAAAGGATATTGATTTCATACGCTCATAGCGGTGGGCCTAATCCTCAGCTGGTACGATCGCAGATAGTAATGTTGTTGCAAGAAGTTCCTGGGCACAAATTACCTCTCTTTAAATTTCGCGAGATGTATGAAAGTCGATTCGTAATCTCAATCAGTGTTTCCGAACTGTACAAAATGAAAGACGTGTGTATAGTCACTGAAGACTCTGGAGGAAGGATGGTTTCCCTTAACCCTGATCACAGAAATACACCATCGCCATGTTTCAGCAGTTCAGCACCGGTAAGTCCAATTTAGTTGGCATTATTATTTATGTATATTATTATATATCTTATATACAGCCATGATGACATACAGAGGCCGAGTCTGAGTTACGGTGGTGGCAATCGAGCTTTAGTTCTTGCCATTATTTTGTAACATTGATCATTTCGGGAAGCGGATTCATTATCCTGACCTACTCAAATGACTAGGAATATTACATCTCCCATTTTGTCTGGTTTTAAATATTGCTGACTTTTATCGTAGGAAGGGGGACAAATAGAGCTGCCATATTGTACTATGCATATCAAAAAGCCATGGTCAGATAGGGGCTGGGCAGAACAAGAGATGCTTTCACTGCCAAATGTTAAAATAACACTAAAAATACTTAGTGTTCGCATTCATCAGCTGCTAAAAACGCACAACGGAACTCTACCTTTACTCAGGTATAACAGATGATTGAAATACTGCACACTCCCTCATCAAACAACAATTAAACCTCATTTATGATTGACTTAGTGCCGTGGTAGTTTGTGATGCAGAAGATTGTGATATGGGATTCCCTTGCAAACATTTATAACAGCTATTTTGAATGCTTACCAAAAAAATGTTTATGTTACAAATGTTTGCATTGCACTACAGCGGCATTAGGCCAATTGTGAATGGTACTTTATTATTTACGTACATTTTCGTGACCGTGTGGAACCAACTTTTTGTTTCAAGTCTTCCAACCTGTTACGAGGCTGAATTCGCTGAGAAACTTGAGGTAGACGGGGGAGGAGTTCCTCTCGAGCACCTGGTGTCCTGCTTGAATTCTGTCGAACTGAAACAGGGTCCTGGTAGTGTCAAGTACCTCACTTGGGTCGGTGCAAATAGCAATGATGATAGCCGTGAAGGTGAGTTCTAAACTACCTGCCTACCTAGAATTAGAGAACTATATCTACTAGATCTTTCGTCTTGCAGCTTGCAGCGAAAGCCTACCTAATAATTTAGATGTTATTTTTTTTTTTGTTCCTCAGACAACAAATGCGTAAGTCCCCCATTGGCCAACCAACTTGCCTTATTCAGTCGAGAATTGGTTGATCTGCTGAAAACTGCCCCTCACTGTCAGTTGCCATTTAATCGTTTCATACCAGCCTATCATCATCATTTTGGGAGGCAATGCCGAGTTGCAGATTATGGTTTCACTAAATTGATCGATCTTTTGGAAGCTCTAACGCATACTGTTCAGGTATATTATTTTTCATTCAAATGAGTCAAAAAGTGTATTGAAATTAGCAGTGTCTGGAAATATATTTACGAATGAATATCTATGTACTACTACCAATTTTCTAGGTAATGGGTGACGGAAATAAGAGAGTTGTGACTCTATCCCATCGAGCCCAAGTCCGTAGGTTCACATCAGATCTACTCCGCGTTCTTAAGGCTCAAGCGAGTAAACAAGTCGTACTTTCTGAATTCCCATGCGTCTACTCTAGAGTGATAGGTGTGTAGATAATTTTGAAATGCCTTTTCAATAGTGATAAATCGAAAAAACGTTGATATATGTTTATCTGTTGCAGCCAAACCCTGGGATGTCGTTGATTATGGAGTTTGTACAATCGAGGATATCCTCAGCGAAGTTTCCGAAAATACGGTTGTTGTAACTAATTATAATACCAATGATAAAATAATCGCCATTCCAAAAAGAGAACAAACTGCAGAGGAGATAGAAAGAACTAAACAATTTGCTACAGAGGTGAGTATTTTTATGCGGCATAATTTCAATCATTGTTTCACTTTATTATAAATTCAGTTTATAACTAAAACTCTGGAAATTATTTTGTTGGATAGGTGGTGGAGCTTTTAAGTCATGCCCCACAGTGTAGGATGTTATTTAATAAATTTGTCCCTTCTTACCATCATCACTTTGGGCATCAGTGTCGTGTATCTGATTACGGTTTCACAAAACTGATTGAATTGTTTGAAGCAATTCCCGAAATAGTAAATATTGATGAAACTAGTGGCTGTGAAAGACGTATTTCTCTCACCGAGCGAGAAGGTCTTAGAGTACTCGGCGAACAAATAACAAAGCTAGTAAACAGAACACGAGGAAATCTGGCAGTGGCAGACTTAGCTCAATCATTCTTACGTCAATTTGGCTATGCTCTACGCCCAGAAGTATTTGGTTGCCATACAGTCTTGCAGCTCGTAGAAAAACTTAACGGAACCATAAAGGTTTGTTTAATTCAATTTTAGTTGAACAGTTATTAAAAATAATTTGCCTACTAGGCTGTTCAGGAAAAAATGATGTTACTTAAATAAATCGTTATTGTTCCATCAGGTATCGCAAACACCCACCGGACCAGTTTTAACCTCTGTAGATAAATCGCGATTGCAAACTTTAGCTTTGCAATGTCGCAGGGTATTAATGGATCAGCCACAGCTTCGTCTTTCAGTTGAAGAATTTCAGTGTTTGTTTACTCAATATTACTCATCAATTTGCGATCTAGGAGAGCTCCAAAAGGATCTGTCAGATGTCGTAAGGGTAATTATTATTGATTACACAATTTGAGTAATGGTGATCATCGCTATTATTTTATCTTCACATTTTTACTTAATTCCAGATTTCAACTGTTGATGGGAAGCAGCTGATCGAATTGACTCCGCTACAGTCATTCGCTTGTAATCTTCATCGAGTATTGATGAATTACGGAGGCGTTCTTAATTTATCTCAATTTGAAAATGCCTATATTAAAATTGTGGGTTCAGCATGTCAGGCCGCACAATATGGTTTCTCTACGCTTACTGCACTAATACAAGCTCTTTCTTGTACTGTCACTCTCAAGGAAACCCGGCACAGGAAAAAAACAATTTATTTGAACAAGAAACTAGCCGGTTAGTATCTGATTGAATCTATTGCCAGCCATTTGATTAGCTGCAGTATATGAACCACTTCATTTCTTGTTTACAAACAGCTGTTGGTATACCAGTTCCCTTGGATCGTAAATCAACTTCGCCACGTAGAAATACAGAGTCCAGCAATGATTCCTTCGACAGCGATACCTCTATACGATTAGATGTATCAAATGCATCGCTACAATCCGAAGAACGTAGTAGAAAATGGGAATCAACATCAGTCAACCATCAGCACGATTGGTCCCACAAAGAAGTTAGTTCGTGGCCTGAAAAAAACGAAACCCGATGGCCGGCTATACCAGAATTGCCAGTAGAGCAGTCTCACAATTGGCCAAAAATGGAGCGTAATAGTGATAGATTCTTGAAGAACCTTGTTCGCAAGTCTCCCGGAAATCAAGATTCATCGCTCCCGCCAAAGCCAGATTCTCCTACCGATGTGAGTTAGAAAAAAATATCGTCATTATTAATTACTCTGTTTCATGTGACTATTAACAGGATGACATATGGGATTTGGATTATTTATATTGCAGGGAAAAGATTACGGCAATCAAAGATTTTGGAATTCTGCTGTATGGGCGAGCCCACTGAATTATAGATATCCTCAGAGTGAACAAACCGCAAATGTTGTTGTGAGTAGACCTGGGCTCAATATTATATTTTTTGATTAAATATTTGATTTTACAATCTGTTAAACTTTTCGATAGGTGCCTGCTATCACCCTGCCACAATTAAATCAAACGGTTATGGATAATAGCGCTTCGAATCTGTTATCTCCGACAAAAAATCTACTGCCGGCATCAGCTAATCCTCTGAATCCACGCACTTCTCCGTATTTCTCCAATCACAATCAAGTTGTTGCGCCACATCCTTCGGAACTACCATTTCCCTCTTTGTCTCTGACTCCTAAAAAAAGCGCGTTAGCAGAAGTCATTGAATTTCATACTAATCCTGATTCGCAAAAAAATGTTGATGGAAGTGAAGAAGCCCACAGACCCCGAACATGTGAAGCGGACACCTCGGGAAATATTGGTGCTGGACGAAGTACACCTGGTAAACAACAATGTAAGGACTTGTTTATTTTTTCAGCACAGCACGTTGCAGTTCTTAAATGACGAATTCCACAAATAGTGACCGAGTACTTTGTATGGTTTCAGCAGTATCCGGAAAACGTCGTCTGGCTGCACAATTCAATCAACCTATTAATTCGTGAAAATAACCATGCGGAAAACTAAAAAATGTGTCTTCTACTGTAACTCTTATTGTCTCGGCATTTTGGACGTTAGTTCTGAAGTAAACTAAAGGATTATTCATTGAATGCTTTGTCAACATTGGGGACCAGGTATGAAACTGTACTTATTACGATATTTATAACCTCGTCCGTGGGAATTTCTCACTAATCAGAGTCTCACACTTACGTCTTCAAGCTGCCAATGAATGTTGGTGATGAAAATAAAATGAAGTAAGGGTATAAATATCATATTAAATGTATCATCGTTGATGAAAAGTGAAAAAAAAAAATAGTTGGTAATGCAACCTTCAATACTTAGAACTATCAAGGAATATACGACCAAAATCCAATTACAGAATAGCCAACAACGGTTTAACACAATTATCACGAAATATTTATTGTAACTGTGATTAAAAAAAAAAGAGATAACAAAACATGGTGGGCCTGTAAATTCAAGCATCCAAATGTGAGTCTTTATTGCTGGAGCCAATTTTTCATATTCTTTTGAAGTTTAATATTGGAGAGTGATTCACAAATGTATACACATCGAGACAGCGTCAATTTTTTCATTGCTCAAACCTTCTTATTTAATTTACCCCTAATTTGATATTAGGGACGATTTAAAAAATCAAAAAAATGAATTCTAAAGGAATGTGAATGATTTTACGATCTACTTATGCAAGGTTGAAATGTACATGTACATTACTATAGATCACTTCAAATTATCACAACATAAAGTATTTCTTGCTGGTAAATGAGAATGTCGTGTGTATAATTTGTATTTCATATCATCAACGAGTTAGTAAAAACTTCTGCATTGTAACTACAGCATTAATTAAGCTGCTTGAATGTTGAATTAAACAGCAAAGTACAAATAACTTGTATCGAAGACATTTTGTTTTTACAAAACGAATATTTTATGATCAGAAAAATTTCGCTACATCGCAAACTATATATTTATTTTTAGTTTTCTCATTGTTATAAAATAAATTCAACTTACAACGATTCAAGTTCTAAGAATTCGTCAACTTGTATAAGTTACATACAATCTAGTCTTGTCTCCAAAATGATTTTTTTTTTTCTTTAACAAGCGTATGAAAATTGGCCCAATCATATTAAAATCATTACTTGTTTGGCAGAGAAAATTAGGGAGAAGTTTTGTTAAAATATTAATTCGATTCTGTCAGGCCCTAGAAATCTGGAAGACTTGCCTTAAGTACGTATCTTGAAAACTAGCTACGTATTTTTTATTCCTCAAGAAACAAACTAACATGATATACTTGTGCAATTATTTGCCATATAAGCTCGTCACTTTATCACACATAAATACTTTCATTCGAATGTTTGTAACCATTATTCTCTGGGCCATCGGCAATACAGCTTCGATTATATTATTGCAAAATCGTTAAATTGGATTAACTTTCACATGCATATTTCGAGAAATATTCGGATACAAATATGGTAACGTTAAGACCAACCATGCTAAAAAAAAAATTGAAAAAAAAAGAAAGGAAAAGTAACTAATATAATATTGTATAGTACAATTTATTGCCTAGAACGAAGGGATAAAATGCATTTCTATTCAGGGAAACATTAATTGTGTATAGTAGAATATTATTTTATTTAAGGCCCCACACATCCATCAGATTATTATTATTATTATTATTATTCTTAATATTATTATTACTATTATTAATACTATTATTATTATTATTGAATGAAAAATTCACGATAAACATCACAAATGATAGAAAAAATGAAAAAAAAAAAAAAAAAATTTTACACAATCAGTTTTGGTGCAATAATCACCATCTCTAATTCTTCGAATTCTAATAATAATATTGTTTCTGTAATTGAATACGTAATTTTTATCGAGAAGAAGACAAAAATGAAAAATAATAATATAGTATCAAGGCAATCAAATTGAAATTGTTTTGTATCAAAATATTATTATGGCAAGGGGGAGGGGGGGAGGCAAAATGATATGGAGTGATGTACAGAAATGGTGTCTGCATTATTGTCTAATCCAATGTGATTATTATTATTATTATTATTATTATCATCATTGTTATTATTATTATTATCATTATTATTACTACTATTTAAATTTATGCCTTCTCATTTTATACTAGGTATCGGAAGATGATTTTTTCTAGTAATATAGTTATTGTATACAAAGAAAACGTTGCCATGGAAGAAAGCAAACTGTTTTAATAAACCACGGTAGCGAATCTGTAGCGCATGATATAACATCAGTTTTATACATTATGAAATATACACAAATCAAACTTTGGAAATTATATACACTTCATTGAGTGGCAAGAGAAAAAAGCGAGACAATTCAGTTGCGCAGCTTCTTCCTGTCAAAAATCAACAGATTGTAAAAGAAAAGAAGAATTCTGTTATTCATTACTATTGTATATTCAATTTGATATGAATTACATTTATTGTAAAATACGCTATATTCAAGCACCATGCCGAGAAGGAGAAAATTTAAAAGATTCTGATGAAAATTTAGATGCACCATATCCAAGTATGGAGTTTGAAATCATGTGAAACATGAAGATGGTAATATTCATGATTTTCTAATTGTATTAATGAATGGTTGGTACAATTTTAAGCCAGTCGAGTAGTAAAAAACGATTTGAATTGAAAAGGCTCCCTATTCGTTTAATTGTTAAGCGCAACATATTTCTTTTCTGTACAATGATTTTATTGTGATAACGAGGAGAGAAAATTTATTATGTGTAATATAAATATCGATAGCATCCTCCCTATACGTATTTAATAATTTAATTTGATGATGAATGTGTACAATAGATGTAGATGTTTTTTTATATACTGTACAATGAAGTGGTAACAGTGAATTGAAGAATAAACTTGCTGTGAAAACTATTTGCTTGTATTCAGAACATGATTAAAGCCATTCGAAACTTACCCAATTTGGTCCAATTATGGAACCAGCAAGACTGGTTCTTGCGGCCGTGCGTACGAACACTAATTATAAATTAGTTAACGTGCAACTTATTCGTATGGCTAGACTGCAAGATTTGTATTTGATCAGTCTTAGGTATAGCCTCATTAGAATACATCTAAATAGAAATATTACCAAATTTTCCAAATTTTGTTTATTTCTTTTTTCGAAGTCTGATCACAAGCAACCCGGAGTTGTTGACATACGCGTAATGCGAGGTTCCATATAATTAGGCGCCGACGAAGAATTCCCGAGATGTAATTCATTTGAACCATAGATATAGTTCAATTAATCTATGTTTGAACTAAATAAAGAACTGGAAAAGCTGCAATAAAATTTTGAAAAAATTCACTCAGTTGTATTCTAAAGAATTTGTATTCCAAGTGTACGAATGAAGCTGGGAGCGGTATTAA